>CM042019.1:46538509-47987676 GCA_023525975.1 Smallanthus sonchifolius | reverse complement strand
ACACTAAGTCAAATTGCACCAATACACCACATTCCATAATTTAGTTTGACTATTTACTACATAAGTCAAATTACAGCACATCCCATAATTTAGTTTGACTCTTTACCACATAAGTCAAATTACAACAAAATCAACATATTTCACACATTAGTTTGACTTTATACCACATAGTCAACTACACCAATTTCAAACTACATTATGCATTCAAGTTTGACTTTACTACATAAGTCATTACACCAATTTCAAACCACATTATGCATACAATTTTGACTTTTACCACATAAGTCAATATACCAAATTTAAACCATAATATGCATACTACATTGACTTTTACCACCTAAGTCATTACACCAATTTCAAACCACACGTAAATAGAGTTTAACCACATAAACTATTTACATACCACTATCCATCATATCTATTACTAAGTAAGTGGGCTAATGAAGATTCCAGTCGGTCTTCAAAGCTAACACCTTTATCGCCTTGATCACCTAAACATTCCACATGTTTTGGTAATCTAAATTACGCCAATACATTCATTAATTGAATTTTAACACCCACCCAAGATCTTATGATCTTCACCATCATCTAATCTTGGTTTATTAAGCTCCACACAAGCTTTTAACCAATCTTAATTAGATTCCACCCATTTTGACCCGTTATGGTTTTCACCCAATTTCCAAAATTTCATCTCATTTATAATTCACCAATTCAATTGAGTTTTATACTTGAAAATGTGTTTATATAACATCATAAACACTTATCCATACTCAATTCACCATTTTAAACCTCCCAATTGAAAACTCCCAAATTAGGTCCTCAAGAACCCTAATTTTCAAATCAACAAATTGATTGGGGTTTCATATCAATTAAAGTGTCTACTACCCCCATAAACACTTACCAACATCCAATCCATCAATTAAACATCCCCAATTAGTAAACCCCCAAATCACCCTCAAGAAGCCTAACTTTATGATTCTTGAATTAGGTGTTAAAAGGATGTTATTAACCATTCTTTAGCACTAATCAAGTTATTAACCATATTCAAACACCAAATTAGCCCCAATGCTTGGTTCCATCAAAAACCCATCAAGAAAAAGATTAAGGAGGCTTCAAAAGATGCATAGAAAACTTACTTGTTGTTTGGAAAGGATTATGCAGATCAAAATCCTCAAAACAAGCATGCAATCATTAGTTCTTGTGTTCTTGGCCTTGCTCCCTTTCTTTGTAAGGCCCCTTTCTCGAGAGACCTCACTTGTTGGATTTACTCATACACATAGTCATCAATACTGAACTTTTAATTAAAAACCATTCATCAAAGTGGAAACGTAGCATTCAAATATAAAACATAGCAGCGGAAGTCTTAACATTAAACATAAACATTGTTTTAACACGTAATCAAATAAACGGGATGTCAGTCTTAATTTAGAGTAGCCTTCATGCCCTTGCACTTCCTCTCTTCTTCTTACCTGAAGTGCATACTAAAAGTCAGCTAACGCTGGTGAGTTGAAGTTCAAAGCAATTAGGTATAAACATTGTTTCTTTATAAGAATATATATATATATATATATATATATATATATAAACATATGTATACACTTTAACATTTGATTGGCCTTCATTTATCATTCATAATAAGTACATATGAATATATGCACACGTATTTACTTTCATTGAATATTCATTGGTCATAAATATAAGGGTGATCAACCCGTCATTGTTCGCATAAGTCACAAAGACAGATGCTCCGTCCTACCATCGTAGTCCGTTCACCATGATCGTACGGATTCGTTTGACCGTACGTGATGCTATACCGTCCTTCGGTCGTCCGTCATACCGTACTACCATCGTAGTACGTAATTCGCCCGTTTGCCCTAAGGCATCTGTTTCCCACCCGAAGTATTTATACAGCTGTGCATCGATTGAGGGACTGAATCCACTATTGGGGCCTTAGTTTTAATCTACCTTTCTAGACTTTCATTTCTGGCTGCATAATAGTTGAGTGGTCGTCCGTGTACCATAGTAGCCGTTAGCATTGTTTCCGTCCATAACGTTTACATGCATTCATAATATGCAATATATATAAATATAAAGCAAGATTTCATTCATTTGCGTTATGCCATTAATTCATTTCATTCTTTGTATTCATACATTTCATTCTTTGCTCATCACTCATTTTCATATATGTGTATATATCAAGTATCATCACATTGGCCTTCATAATATTTATTCGTTTAGTGTATACACTTCAACCCCAAAACATTTAAATTATTTGCAAATAACATATAGGGGGCACATAGAACTCACCTGATGAGTGATTTCTTAAATATACTTACCTGTTTACTGAGCGTCACTAAAGTCACACACAATCTGTATAATAAAGCCATACAAGATAAGATAGTGATCCTAAATGATACTAAACTTTACTATACTTAGGGTTAGGCGAACTTAGTAGTTTAGGTCAGTGTTTTATATCCGAACTTAGTAGTTTCGATAAGTGGCTTCTATCAAACTTAGTAGTTTCGATCAGTGGCTTATATCGAAACATAATAGTTTCGATCAGTGACATATATTGAAACTTAGTAGTTTCGATCAGTGGCTTATATCGAAACGTATTAGTTTTGATCAGTGGCTTATATCGAAACTTAGTAGTTTCGATCAGTGGCTTATATCGAAACTTAGCAGTTTCGATGGGTTTGCTACTATCGAAACTTAGTAGTTTCGATACATCAGCCTTCTTCCCTAACCAGAACCCTAGATCTGGCCAATTATTTCTAATTGATCAAGCCTTGAACGTTTTACGTTCAAAACGTTTGTTTTTCATCCATGAGTTCAAATATGTAATTTGTTTCAAGTTTCATACGTAAAAACCTATCATTTAACCGTTTTTACTAGGAACCCAAAAATACATAAAACATAGTTCTGAGCATGTTGGTTACCTCCTTTTATCTCTTTCTTGTTGCTAGACGTTCTAGAGCTGATGTGTGATGATTTTCGAGACCTTGAGCTTGATCTACGACTCTCTCTAGCTCGTTTCTCCCCTTTCTCTCACTAGAAAACTTGTGAACAAAATAGAATGACCGGAAGGATGGTGGTTGCTGCTTTAGAAAAAGGGTTTTCTCCTTCTCTTTTCGGGCCCATGGGCAGACCCTTGGCCCTGCCCGCTTTACTTTTCTCTTATTTGATTTTGTTATAATTGCCCCGATCTTGTTTATTTGTTCCTATTTATTCAGGATGTTACAAGTTTACCCTCCTTATAGAGGTTTCGTTCTCGAAACCTGCTACAAGTTAAACAATTTCGGATACAACCCTTTCATCTCATCTTCTTTCTCTCATGTAGCCACTGACCCTTTTCTGCGTTTACATTGTATTTTGACCAAAGGAATTAACTTATTGCATAGTCATTTCTCGGTTCCATGAATAATAGCTATTGGTTCTTCTACATAGTTCAAACTGTTGTCCATTTCGATCTCGTCATAGGGTATGTGAGCCGTATCGTAAGCAAGGCACTTGCGTAAGTGCGATACATGGAATGTAGGGTGAATTCCACTGAGCTCATCGGGTAGGTTAAGTCGGTAAGCAACTTGTCCAACTCTTGCTAAGATTTTAAAAGGTCCGACAAATCTTGGACTTAGTTTGCCGCGTTTTCTAAATCGGATGATCCCTTTCCATGGCGATACTTTTAACAGTACCATATCATCTTCTTGAAATTCTAAATCCCTCCTTCTCTTATCCGCATATGATTTCTGTCTGTCTTTAGCAGCTTCCAACGAGCTTTGATTTGGTCAAATTTCTCGAAAGTAGCTTTTACTACTTCAAGACTCGCAAAGTCTTTCTGCCCATTTCCCCCCCAACAACTGGGGTTCTGCATCTCCTTCTATACAACATCTCAGATGGTAGCATGCCAATGGTTGAGTGATAGCTGTTATTAAACGAAAACTCTACCAATGGCAGATGGCTGTCCCAACTCCCACCGAAATCAATGATACAGGCTCGAAGCATATCCTCTAGAGTCTGAATGGTCCTTTCTGATTGACCATCGGTTTGAGGATGGTAAGCGGTGCTAATATTTGGTCTAGTACCCATTGCTTCATTAAATTGCTTCCAAAACCTTGATGTGAATCTAGTGTCCCTGTCTGACACAATCGACAATGGCATACCATGTCTGCTCACAATCGTGTTGACGAATAACTCTGCTAGCTTTTCAGACGAAAAAGCCTCACGTATTGGCAAGAAGTGATCGCTTTTCGTCAAGCGATCGACGATCACCTAAATGGTATCATTTCCTTTAGCTGTTCGCGGTAACTTGGTAATGAAGTCCATTATGATCTCATCCCATTTCCATTCCGGTATCGGCAAGGGTTGCATTTTATCGCATGGTTTCTGGTGCTCGGCCTTAACTAGTGAACAAGTTAGGTACTTGATCATATATTCGGTCACATCGTTCTTCTTGCCAGGCCACCGTTATTCTTTCTTCACGTCTTGATACATTTTGTTCATCCCTGGGTGGATAGAGTAGCGACACTTATGGGCCTCGTCAAGGACTTTGGCCCTAAGTTCGCCAATCTAAGGTATCCACATTCGGTCAAACCGAGTTCGTACACCGTATGCATTAGTTCCCAGATTTGCTTGTTGTCCTACTATCCTTTCTTGTTTCACATTCCTTTCCCGCAATGCTTTATCTTATGCTTTCGCTATTTCATTCAATATGTCTGGTGTTATGATCAATTGACATGCTTTGATTCGGATAGGTGTCGAATCTTCCTTTATGCTTAAGGCGTCAGCCAATATTTCATTCAATATGTCTGGTACAATATTTCACAATCGTAATCTTTTAGCAGTTCCAACCACCTCCTTTGTGTCATGTTTAATTCCTTTTGCTCGAAGAAGTACGTTAGGCTCATGTGATCGGAGTAAATGGTGCATTTAACCCCGTACAGATAGTGCCTCCATATATTTAATGCGAAAACCACCATCGCCAACTCCAGATCGTGAGTTAGGTAATTAACCTCATGAATCTTTAACTGTCGTGAGGTGTAAGCAATTACCTTTCCTCGTTGCACAATCCCTGACCCGAAGCGTCAGAGTAGACTACCAAATCTTCGTTTCCTTCAGGCAAGGTCAAGACTGGAGCTTGGGTTAATCGAGTCTTTAGTACTTCAAACACATTGTTTTGGGTTAGACCCCATTCGTACTTTACCTCCTAACACGTTAACTTTGTTAATGGTGAGGCTATTCTTGAGAAATCCTGAATGAATCTTCGATAGTAACCTAAGAATCATAGAAAACTTCGTATCTCCGTTGGTGTTTTCGGGACGTTCCATTCTTTTACTGTTTCGATCTTTTCAGTATCTACCGTGATGTCGTTTGGGTTTATGACATGACCTAGGAATTGGACTTCTCTAAGCCAGAACGCGCATTTAGAGAATTTAGCATACAACTCATCCTGCTTCAGAATCTCTAATACCTCCTTAAGGTGACAGTGGAGATCACATTCGTTCTTAGAGTAGGTGAGGATGTCATCTATGAAAACTATTACTGACCGATCCAACATTGGTCAGCATTGTTAGGACATAGTTTGTAATGACAAAAGCTTGTAATAGTTAGATCTTATGTCTTTATGTTTTTGTTATGTAAAAGTTACTAAGTGTTTATTCAAGTTTACCTAGAGGCTAACTTGTTAAGTTCGCCTGGTCTAACAGAGGCGAACTTAATAAGTTCGCTTAAGTCTATCTGAGGCGAACTTGTTAAGTTCGCTTAGTCTGTTAGAGGCGAACTTAATAAGTTCGCTTATAGTAGGTCAGATGGCTATATATATGTGTGTTTACAGAGTCAGTTAGAGAGAGTTTTTCGAGAGAACAGATCGATAAGTTTGATTGAGTCTGTAAACACCGTTGTGATTTGTAATACAATTGAGAAGGTTATTTACGTGATTGTCTACATTGTCTTTTATGCATATAAACGTTGATTCGTTGGATTCCGCACTCCGAGTTAACGTCACGTCTTATCACGAGCTCGATCCGTAATTACACAATCCTACGGTCCAATTTTGATTAATTCCTTCAAATGTGATTAATGATGATTTCAGTATGTCTCTGGTTCGCGAAAGTGGTCTGAAGTGTTCTTGATCTTGATTCTGTTACTGCAAGCGAACTTGCTGATTTGTGTGCAGGCGAACTTAGCAGGCGAACTTGTCAAGTTCGCTTCTCACAGGATTAAGCGAACTTATTTTAGGCGAACTTGATCAGATTTTTGATTTCTGGTTTAAGCGAACTTATTAAGTTCGCTTCTCATTAAGTTCGCTTGGGTGTCTCAGAGGCGAACTTATTATCTTTGCCTAAGGGTAAAGGAAGTTCAACACTTGGAAAATTTTTTAGGAAAAATGGAAAATATTGTTCAAGTCACGAATATGTTCAATTATGACAATGAGATCGGTACATCTCAAAAACCTCCGAAGTTGTTGAATCTAGCTGATTATTCAAATTGGAAAGATCGGTTCGACCAGTTTTTATCTTTTACCGATACCAGTTTGTGGATTCCGATTTTGGAAGGTTATACGCATCCGACTTATTCGTGGATGGGACAGGATGATGTTCCAAAGCCGGTGTCAGCATTAACTACTGAAGAGAAGTTGCTATTTGACAGGGAAAAGAAAGCGATGGCTAGTATTTCGATGTCTCTTCTAAAGGAAATATATCACAATTTCAATCAGTTTAAGTCTTCTCAACAACTGTGGGAAGCATTACAGAAAAGGTGTGAAGGAAGTTTGGATGTGAAGAAGAGTAGAAAGGAGCTATTAAAGAAGCAGTTCTTGGTCTTTAAACATTTTCAAAACGAATCCTTGGATGATCTTGCTACAAGATTCTATCATCTTCTTAGTGAACTGGCAAGTGCTTCTGTGGTGTATGAGACTGAGGAAATCAATGATAAATTCTTGGAGGCTTTACCATCAAAATTTGATGTGTACACGGTTTTAATCAAAGAAAATATTAAGTATAAAACCATGTCTATTGAAGAAGTTCTAGGGAAGATTCAGTCGCATGATATGAATATGAAGAAGAAAGAGACTAACTTGGAGCATATCCAGGATCCCTTAATGTATTTTGCCAAATCTACTGGTAAAAATGGTACTGGAGTGGCATTCTTTTCTGGCGATGCTCAAGATTCTTCAAATGATCAGTGTTCTGGAGTTTCGATTCATTCTGGTCATTCAAGTCATTCTGGATTTTCTGCGACTACAGCTTCTACTTCGTCTGGATCTCATTTGAATCAGAAGGTTGCTGATGATTATCTTGCTATGTTTTCCTCATTCATGGCATCATATGAGAATTTTATTGGAGGTAAAATACATGATCCTGAGGTTATAGAAGAAGATTTCAGACAGATTGACCCTGTTGATATGGAAGAAATGAATATCCAATGGAATATGGCCATGTTGATGTGTCAAGCTAAAGATTTCTTGAAGAAAACTGGAAGAAAAGATATTGGCTCAAATAGTCGATCTCGCATGGGTTTTGATAAAAGAAAAGTTCGGTGTTACAACTGTCAAGAATATGGTCACTTTGCTAAGGAATGTGTGAAGCCAAAGGTTGAGTTTGATTCTCAAAAGAAGCAGCCTAATTTTCAGCATAATAGGAATCAGTCACATGGTTCATCTGGTAATACAAATCATGCATCTGCTTCATCGGCATTGGTTGCTCAGAACGACGAAAACTATGACTGGGGCATTCATCTGGAAGACTTGGTGGGTGCTGTGAGTCCGGCTTTTGTGGCAGAAATTCATTCTGAAAAACCACAGGAGTCGACCGATGATGAAAATTCTAGTGATGATTCTTCTGATGGTGACAGTGTTCCAAGCGTTGATGAAGAAATAGAACAAGTGCAGAATATTGATTCTGATGCTGTATTAGGTGTTGCTGAGGAGTATATTATTCTTACTCAAAATGCTTCTGATGGTGCTGATTCAGAAAATATTCCCATTGCCAAAGTATTCATGGCAGACATGTCTGATCCGTCTAAGGTAAAAGACTCTGTTTGCCATATTTACTGTTCTAACTGCATTTCTGTTAAAGATAAATTGCAAAAGGTCATGGATGATAACACAAACTTGATTTGTGACAAGAAATCGATGCTTACTGTTAATCAGAAACTGAAAGATAATGATAAATTGTGCATCGATAGAATTGAGTCTTTGAAAAGAGACTTAAATTCTCTGGGGTTGAAATATAAAGAGCAAAGTTATCATCTAGATATGGCTTATGCTGAGATAGAAAAACGTAATGAGGTTGTTGCTCAAAAGAATAAAGAAATATCTGACAAAGAGTCTGAAGTGATCAAACTTCATAGAAAGATGGAAAAATTTGAAAATTCTTCAGTTGTTTTGGATTATTTTAACTCAAATGCTGATCCTACTAAGCGTGTTGCTGGAATTGGATTTATTCCTCCACCGTTTAATGCAAATTATGTGGTGGAACCTGAAATAATACATGAAGAGGAGATAGATCCAAAGACTGTGTTAAAGGTGAATCCGGTAACTGGGGAGGATATGGTGTATGAGTCTGATTCTGAAGATGAAGTGTTTGATGAGAAGAAGGTTGAAGGCATTCCAAAAGAGGTAAAAATTGATGACCCAACATTTGTTAAAACTGTTACCCGAGATAGATGCATTCTGACTGAACCTGAAGAGGTGAAAGTTGGTACATCTAAGCTTTCTCCGATTTTACAATCGAGTGGTTTTGTAGCGACCGGTTATCAAAAAGTGTATTCTTCAAAGGTGCCAACACAGGCTTATGTTCCAAAGAAGCCGATAAACTATTCGAGACATTCCTCTGAAGCTTATTCATCTCATGGATCCTCACATTCAAAGAAAACTCCTTATTTCAGAAGTTATCAAGAAAGAATAGTGTGTTTTCATTGCAACGAGGCTGGTCACATTCTGATCAATTGTCCTTACAAGAACCAGGGTAAAATGAAGACTATTCCTTCACAACCAAAAGTGGTGAAGATTCTAAAATGAAAAGATGAGGGAAAGTCGTCTTCTAGTTTGGAGAAAAATTTGCCTGGTCGATCTAGATTTAAACAACAGGATAAATTAAATTCTAAATCTTTTGTATGCAAAGAGAAACTTGAGATTCCTAATGTTGGAATTTCAAAAGATTCTCATCAGGAAGTTAAATTGTCTAGACCTCAAAGGAGAAGACGAAACAGAAAATTGAAGAAAATTTTGGAAACATCCGAATCTGACAATAATATATCAAATAATGTTTTTCAAAATAATAAAAATGGATCTTCTTTGAAAAAGTCTGATTGTCAAACTTCTGTTCCAAAAGTGAATGATAAGATTGATTGTAAATTACAAGAAGTTGTTTATTTTGATCAAACTGGATAACCCAATACCATGAAAGCTTGGGTTCCTATTTCTAACTGATTCTCGTTGTTTATGTAGGGACAACCAAGGAGGACTATCAACAATACATGGTATGTGGATAGTGGTTGCTCTCGACATATGACAGGGAATGTTAGATTGCTTGAGGATGTTAAACAAATTGATGGAGGTTATGTCGCTTTTGAGGGTAATAAAGGCGGGTACATAACTGGACATGGTACATTAAAGAATGAGAAATTCAAATTTGAGAAGGTGAATTATGTTGAGCAGCTGGAAGACAATCTTTTAAGTGTATCACAAGTTTGTGACAAGAAGTTTTCGTTCCATTTCAACGATGCTGAATGTTATATTTTGAAACCTGGCTTCGTGATTCCTGATGAATGGATTCTTATGAAGGCTTCGGGGAGAAATGACACATATGTCCTTGACATGAGTGTCGCCACTACAACGGATTCAATTCCAACATGTTTACTCTCCAAGGCGTCAGAATCTGATTCAATATTGTGGCACAGGAAGCTAGCTCACATTAACTATAGGAAGATGAACTACATTGTTAGGAATGATTTGGTTCTTGGTATTCCAAAGATGAAATTCTCAGTTCCTGATGATTGTATTCCTTGCAAGAAGGGGAAGCAAAGAAAGAAATCTTACAAATCTAAATCGACGAATTCTATCGTAATTCCTTTGGAGTTGCTGCATATGGATTTGTTCGGTCCTTTCAGTATCAGGAGCATTGGTGGAAAATCATACTGCTTGGTAGTAACTGATGATTACTCCAGATTTTCATGGATTAAGTTTCTTTCCTCTAAAGCTGAAACCACTAGTTTGGTACAATACTTAATCCTGGGTTTGGAGAATTTATTCAATCTGAAAGTCAGAAGAATCAGGAGTGACAATGGCATTGAATTTAAGAATAGCAAAATGGGCTTATTCTGTCTACAAAAAGGAATTCATCATGAATTCAGTGCGCCATATGTTCCTCAACAAAACGTGTCGCTGAACGAAAGAACAGGACTTTGGTCGAAACAGCTCGTACGATGCTTGCGAATTCTAAGCTTCCAGTCACCTTTTGGGCTGAAGCTGTGAATACTGCATGTCACGCTTTGAACAGGGTCTTGACCGTCAAGCGACATATAAGACTTGCTATGAATTGTTGAATAATCGAAATCCGAATCTGGATTATTTACTACCTTTTGGTAATCCTTGCACCCTATTGAAAGTTCGAGATGTCCCAACAAAATTCAGTGCAAAGGCTATTGAAGGGATTTTTCTGGGGTATGTGGCTAATTCGACAACCAAGAGGGTTTATAACAAAGAGACGCGCCAAGTTGAAGAATGGTTCCATATTGATTGTTCAAATCGGTCTTTACCAAATATGGCGATTGGTCCGGATTGGGCATTTGATTATGAAACCTTATTCATGTCTTTTCATTTACCTTCTGATATTTCTGCTGAAGATGCTGTTGTTCTCTATGAGTCATGTCAGGATGCACAGCATAATGGATTTCTACCAAATGCAGTTCCAAATTCATCGATTCCATCTACTTATGCTCCCGATCCTAATGTTGCTTCTTGTTCAGGTCCACAAGATTCAGAGAGTGAGGAGGATAATGCTATTTTTCAATATTCTTCTGCTGATCCGTTGTTGGGTGATAATTCATTACCTTCGACACAGGCTCAGGGGGAGATTCCTACAAATTTAGACTCCGAAATTCCTATTACTCAAGATTATTCTTATCAATCTGAATCTACTCAAGTTGACGTGTTGCCGGTTCCTGAGGTTGCATCCATCAAGGAACTCAAAGATCATCCAGTGACGAATATAATTGGAAATTTACAGGATGGAGTGAAAACACGTTCTCTTGTTGATAATACTTGTTTGTATACCTGCATTAAAGATTATGGTGTTCTTGATGATTGCTCACATTCATGCTTTATTTCGCAGGTTGAACCCAAGAATGTTGAAATGGCTTTAAATGACAACAATTGGATAGAAGCTATGCAGGAAGAACTTGCTCAATTTGACAAACTTAAGGTTCGGAATCCTGTTGATCTTCCGAAAGGTGCGTATCCGATAGGAACAAAATGGGTGTTTAAATGTAAGAAAGACGAAACAAGGCAATATTAGTTTTCCAGGGCTTCAATCAATAAGAAGAAATTGATTACACCGAGGTTTATGCGCCTGTTGCGAGGCTCGAAGCTATAAGGCTGTTTCTAGCTTTTGCTTCTTTTAAAGGTTTTAAGGTGTTTCAATTAGACGTCAAAAGTGCATTTTTATATGGAAAGGTCAAGGAGGAAGTCTATGTTTGTCAGCCACCGGGGTTTGAAGATCCACTAAATCCGAATATGGTTTTCAAGCTTGATAAGGCCCTCTATGGTCTTCATCAGGCTCCTCGTGCGTGGTATGAAACTTTATCCACACATCTTTTGGCAAATGATTTTGTTCGTGGAAAGATAGACTCGACCTTATTCATAAAGAAATCAGGGGGAGATTACCTACTAGTGCAGATTTATGTGGACGATATTATTTTTGGCTCAACAAACGAAGGGTTATGCAAAGATTTTGAGGGTGTAATGAAGTCGAAGTTTGAAATGTCTGCTATGGGAGAGTTATCGTTTTTCTTAGGTTTGCAAGTAAATCAAAAGGAAGATGGTTTCTTTATTCATCAGTCCAAGTATGTCAAAGACATCTTGAGCAGGTTCAAGATGGAGGACTGTACCCCATATGATACTCCAATTCCGGTCAATCATAAGTTGAATTCTGACCCGGATGGAAAAGATGTGGATTGTCGACTTTACAGAGCTATGATTGGATCCCTCATGGACTTAACCGCTTCAAGGCCAGATATAATGTTCGCCGTGTGCATCTGTTCCAGATTCCAGGCAAAGCCAAAAGAATCTCACTTAATTGCTGTGAAAATAATCTTTCGATATTTGAAAGGAAAACAACGTTTGGGGCTATGGTATCCTCATGGTTCTAACTTTGATTTCAATGCTTATACTGATTCTGATTTTGGTGGTTGTTGTTTGGACAGGAAATCTACAACAGGTGGTTGCCAGTTCTTAGGTAATCGACTTGTGTCCTGGCAATGCAAAAAGCAAACCACAATCTCGATTTCTACATGCGAAGCAGAATATATCGCTGCTGCGAGTTGTTGTTCACAGATCCTGTGGATACAACAGCAATTGAGAGATTACGGTTTGAATTTCACAGGAACCCCTATGCTTATTGATAAAAATGCTACTATGTCCATAACTAATGATCCTGTTAAACATAGTAAAACTAAGCATATTGAGATTCGATATCATTTTATTCGTGATTGTGTAGAGAAAAGGTTGATTGAGCTGGTCAAGGTACACACTGACGATAATTATGTTAATTTGTTTACCAAGGTATTTGATCGTACCAGGTTTGAATTCCTAATTAAAATGATTGGTATGATCAATCCCGAATAAAAGCTTTTCAAAATCAGAATTTCATGGAAATTGTTTTTTTAAAGTTTTTTTATTGCTTTATTACATTTCTGCATTTACATTTTCAGTCAAAAAGTTTTAATTTATAAAAAGTAAAAACAAATTGAATAATATAAAATTTGACATCATTTGAGGTTAAAGAAGAAATGATATTACATCAGTGATTAGTTCTTTTCACACGACCTTAGTAGACCTTTGATATATGATTGATTAAACTGAGTTGATTTGATCTAAATTTCAAAGTCTGCATAAATGAGAAATAATAGTGTTGTGAATGCTCTATTCTTGATAATTTGTTTTAAAATTTGTGTATGAAATTTGAAACTTGAATTGTCAATAGACTAAAAGCGTTTTGAAACTAATAGTAGTGTGAAAATTAAATATAATATGATTACATCTGTGATTTGAATCCATTATATGCCTGGGTGTGTGTGTAAAAGATCATTATCAGATAAATAACATATGGTTATAAAGAATTTCATGAGACCAATATCGAATTATATCTTTAGCACAAATTTATTTCAGTTCACTTCACTGCCCATGCCACGAAAAACATGCATGGTGATGTTGAACTAAGATATGCTTTCAAAATCTGTTGAAACATATATTCGGCATTGGATCAGTTAGATACATCATCCAAATAATAGTTGGATCCTCATACCTGAATCAGTTGATTCTCATTATACAGCCAATCCATTAGAATCTTCTGATTCTGAATCATCATGATTCTTATATCCTTTGGGATATGCTTTTATACTTGTGCTAAAAGAGATAATTTCATCTTGGAAATTGATCTAATCTTAACATTAACTATATATGTCTTGAAGATAGTGCAACTTATATTTCTGTTTGGCATATATGTGGGGTGCACGATGTTTTTCATCTAAATGGTACTAAATCACATGAATTTGGAGAATAAACGCTTATACTTTCAAATCATATAATATTGAAAAATTTAAGAATTCATGCTTTATATTTCAAATTCGGTATAAATAAATGAGCATTTTATAACCTGATCTTATTTACTATGGAATTTATCGCGTATCATTTCAAATATTATTAAAATTGAATGAGTTTCAAAATGAAAAAGATGCGAAGTGCACAAGACTGAGTTGGATGGTTTCATATTATAGGTTACCCTTTATTATTGCTAAAATGTGTGATGAATTAATTGGATACTGATATGATCTTCTTGCTCATGATGATCATTCAAAAATATGTGTTTCCGTTTGTACAGATAAAATCCAAAAATATGTGATTCCGTTTGTATAGATAAAACTCAAAAAGATTTTTATTTTCCATGAAAATTCTAAACTTTTATTAAAATTGTTCGGGATTGGATCGGATACATGATGCTGACGAAAGTTCAAGACTTGAAAGGTTGAAGTTGGTAAAATTTTGTTCAAGGCAAAAGTGAATAGATATTATGTTCGCATGTGTAAAGTGAAGCGAAGTTAATATGTTCGCTCAAGAACAGTGAAGCGAACTTAATCTATTTGCCTGTGGACAATGAAGCGAACTTAACATGTTCGCCGAAGGCTTGTTAAGCGAACTTAACAAGTTCGCCTAAATAAGCGAACTTAATGTGTTTAAGGCTCTTGGCCAAGCGAACTTAACAGTCATCGTCTTCATTTTTCAAGCGAACTTATCTGGAAATTTTCTTCAAAATTTTTAATCTATGTTGTTAGGGTTGTTTGTTGATTCCATCATATTCCAAATTGATTTGCGAACACATCTACGGTAATTTCACTGATTTTCATCCGTTCAATCGTGAGTATTTTGATGTTTTCCTCTCGGTTTACTTCGTGAGCATGACAGAACAGTTTTTGACCTAATTTTGAATGGAAAAATAAAATTGATCATTCTAATTGGTTGCTAAGTGATAATCGACCGATGTACATTGATTATCTCATGGTTTTAACTCGATTTGCCTGATTTTTAAAAATTCAGTGTTTGGATTTGAATCGTCACAGGTTCAGGCGAACTCGTTCCAAGCGAACTTGTCCCGGTGAACTTAATAAGTTCGCCTCTTACAACACTAAGCGAACTTATTAAGTTCGCCTAGGGGTCAGAGAGTATTTGGACTTGTGATTTTTGAGTGTTAGAAAATTTTTTTGTTAAAATTTTTTTATGTTTAATTTTTTTTTAATTGTTTGTGTTTGTTATGTTTACTAATGTGTTTTGTTGTCCGAATGTTTTTAGATGGCTCGACGTGTTGAATATAAGCATAATCAGGTGACATTGTTAGATCCTAACATGTCAGAGGCAGTCAATTTTCAAGGAATAATCGAATTTCTGAACCGTTCGCGTCTCCATACTGCGTTATCTGTTGATCCTTACATCAGTCTGGTATACATACAGCAATTTTGGGATACAGTTCATCAGGATACGGACCTAGAACCTCATGTTCTTCGTGCCACTGTCAATAATACTAAATATTCCATATCTGAAGAAACAATTCGTGCTGCTCTTGATTTGGGTGGTAATGCTGAAGACCCATTGTCATATCCGGGCACTCTTATTATGGGTTGTTTTCAAAGAATGGGTTATCGTGGGAGACAGAATGATACACAAGCATGTAAAGGTGGATTAGTCAGTGAATGGAGATACTTTATGCATGTGATTATTCAATGCATCTCTCCTCGTAAAGTTGGAACCGATGGTTTAAAGATGGCTCTTCAAACTACAATGGTGGCTTTAACGTTGAATAAGCGATTCAATTTTGCACTTTACTTCTATCGAGAGATGGTCATGCAGATTAATCCGACTGAAGGTCGAGGATTTTTGATGTATCCTCGCTTTATTCAAATGATTCTAAATCATCTTATTCCGGATCTTCCACAACATCCTATCAGATTAACTTTGACTCCGATGTCAAAGCGTATCTTTACTGAATGCACGAAGGTGAAACAGCAGAATGCCGCATTGATACCGATTAATAATCCTTTGTTTGGTCACTTAATCAATCCTGATTATGTTGCACCACCTAATGACAACTGGTTTCATCCTGATGAAATTGCTCAAGTTCAAGGCTTAAATGTTCCACAGCAACAACAACAGCAACCACAACAAATTCCACAACAACCGATACAACAACAAGTTCCAGTTCAACAAGTTCAGGTTCCCGTACAACCACAAATTCCTGTTCCTAAACAAGTTCCAATTCCATAAGCTGAGGTTGAAATACCTATTCATGAACCTGTTCCAGAGGAGGTCGTTCATGCACATGAACAAGATCTAGGAATGAACATGGATGATTTCGTTAATGACGATGTGAACTCGCCCATTCATGACGCTGAAGGGAATGTGGTGACTGATGATGAATCTAGTTCAAGCTCAAGTGATACGATATTACCTGTTAATGAAAGCACTGACTCTGATGAATCTAGGGATTTTTCCTCAGATCATTATGAGCGGTTAGCTGCTATTCCACTGGCTAATGCTGGAAAACGCATTAAATCTCAAGCCAGACATCCAAGAAGAAATTCTGTTGGGATCCTCCTTCCGGTTCAGTACTTGGAAAACGATCCTTGGTTGATGAAAGTACCGATTCTGATAGTGACTTCAATCCAGATCCAAAAACTCAAAAGCTAATGTCTGCTTCAATAGCTGTTGCTCAATCTTCGCAGGGAGTAGAGGATGCTAATTTTGTTGCTTCCTTGATTATTACTCCTCCAAGATCTAAAGATACAGCTCCGGTTATAACTCCTGTTCCTCCAATTATTACTCCTACTGCAAGTCCTTCGATTCCACAATCGTCAGCTGGTCCGTCAAAGCCTTCTGATTCTGAAAGGATTACTTTCCTTGAATCTCAAGTGCTTACTCTACAAACACAAGTGAACACTCTTGTTTCTACTGATTCACAACGGCAGCTGGTGATTCAGACTCAAGCTCAACAGATAGCTGACATGCAAGCATTGGTGTCTAAACTCGTTCAGCGTCTTGACGCTCAGGGGGAGTTGAGGATACACGATACATGTCACACAGAGTCTATTCAAAGATGTGATGATGAAGATAATGATTCTGCTGGAAATGTTGAGGGTGATCGTCAATACACTGACGCTAATCCTATATCAAAGGTTCAGGGGGAGTCGACATCACAATCACTTGAAGGAAACAAAGATACTTCTGGTGCTAATGAAGAAGAAATTCTATTATTGGAGTTCTTTGCAGATTCTGAAGAAGAAGAAGCTGAAAAGATTTCATGTCTTGATGACATTGATGATTTATTCAATGACATGGATGATGAAGTGTCTGAAAATAAAATAGAAGAAGGAGAGATAGTAGAGATAGAGATAGAGAAAGATAAAGATAATGTTACTTATGAAGGCTGTGATGGTCTTAAAGTGCCGTATAACTTCATCCAAGATGATGTTATTCCTGAATTCACTTATGAAGGAGTAACAGATTCTATGGACTCTGTTGAAGACGTCACACTGCCTGAAGACACTACTGATTCAAAGATGGATACTGATGATGAGAATATTCAATCCGATATAGATGCTGAAACTAAAACTACTCACACTGAGTCTCCGAAGGTTAATGAAGAACCTGTGATGTATAGAAATACAGGGATGACAAGTGAACACTGGAGAGAAGTTGTAAATAGTTGGATGAAGGTGCTACCCAAGTCTCCAGCACAACCTGCTCAGAAAGAGAAATATGTGAATAACGAGCGGTGTGTAGGAAGGATCATAAGTTGGTTCTATGATGGTGATACAAAATTATTTGCAATTAAAAGATCTGATGGTGATCAATACTTAAAGCCGAGGATCAAATATTTCAATACCTTGCCAAGGTGTGAAATGAATGGTCTAGCTTCAAAGCCTCTTATTAATAGATCGAAGAATGGTTTGGCTGATGTGATAGCAAACTTGATCAAGAGAGAAGGTAGTTCAGGAAAGTATGAACGACTGAAACCACAAAAAGGAAAGAGAGTGAAGAACACAGATCAGAAGACTGGGAAGGTGACCTGGAGTTACAAGTATAAACCAGTACGTGCTGTACACAAGATACCGTTGAAGAAGATTTCTCAAGACTTTCTTGGGAATATGAAATGGTGGTATGTCGATGTCAATACTGGTGAAGCAAGGATTGAAGATAAAGACAATAAGGTCATTGTATGTTTCTATGATGCAATGAATCTTATAAATTTTTCAAAGAAAGATCAGAGGATGTTGCGAAAGAATGAAATAATGTTCACTGATGAATGGAAAGAACAAGGATTACAGTACAAGAGAGTTTTGGAGATATGCATAAGATATGGAGTGCATGTTGGCAGTGGACTACAGGATAACTGGAAAAGCTCATCATGAAGACTGAAGACTGAAGATCAAACTATTGTCAAGGGGGAGTCTGTTAGGACATAGTTTGTAATGACAAAAGCTTGTAATAGTTAGATCTTATGTCTTTATGTTTTTTTTATGTAAAAGTTACTAAGTGTTTATTCAAGTTTACCTAGAGGCGAACTTGTTAAGTTCACCTGGTCTAACAGAGGCGAACTTAATAAGTTCGCTTAAGTCTATGCAAACAACGGCTAGTCTCAACCGTCGAGGGGGAGGTGTTCCATGCAAACAACGCCCTTCAAGGGGATCTCACGTCCGGTATATCGGACCCCCCCCCTTTAGATAGTCGATACGTTTCTCTGGACCCAACCCTTATGAACCCCTCTCTTCTCTCTGTGATGCCATTTTTTCGCCGACCCAGAAGCGTCTTCCATCTTATAGATGAACAACCGACCATCTCCCCTTCAGTTTCATTGAATCTATGGACCACCGGAACACTAAATAAACATGAGTAACCACCTTCTCCACCTAGTCAGCCACTTTACCACTTAGATAAAGCCTCGCAACCATCCCTCTTCGTGCCACCAAATCATCACCGAACAACGTGTAATATTCTTACAAAACCAAAACCGTTTGATCACTATTCCTCGTCGAGATGCTACCGTTGTTCATATAAATTTTGATGTAAAGTTTTCTCATCTGGTTTTTGTTTTCTATTCAAGTAACAAGAGTACAAGACTAATCATATGTTAGATATATACAGTTAAACACCTTAAGTGTGTGTAAATGTGATTATATTGATAATTGTAAATGATTAGGGTTACAATGAACATTATATATGATAACCATATTTACCTAATAATACCTTCTAGTATTACTAATTACAACATGATCTTATATTCCCCCACAAGCTAAGGGTGGAGAGCGACCTGTAGCTTGGAGCGTAAGAACATGAATCTTTGGGTTGGCAGCGGCTTTGTGAAGATGTCTGCAATATGATCTTTCATCGATATAAACTTTATACTGAGTTTTCCTTGACCCACTTTTTCATAGACAAAGTGAAAATCAATTTCAACATGCTTTGTTTTAGCATTAAAGACTGGATTGGCTGCAAGGTAGGTTGCACCGAGATTATCACACCAGAGAGTGGGAGTAGACTTTGTGGCTATCCCAAGTTCTCGAAGAAGAGCTTCTAGCTAAGTAAATTCTGCAACTGTATCTACTAGAGCTTTGTATTCTGACTCTTTGGATGACCTGTAAATTGTTTTATGTTTTTGTGCGGTCTAGGAAATAAGTTTAGAGCCCAAGTAGATAGCAAATCCCCCTGTGGATCGACGGTCATCCGAGCACCCAGCCCAATCATCATCACGAAAGGCTTGAACAGTGGAGAGACCTTGCCAATGAACATCAGTAAAGGCATGGAGTGTGGAACCAAAGTTGTGCCGAATTAGTAAGACATGATTGATGGTTCCCTTTAGATACCTGAGAATTCGTTTAACTGTGGACAAGTGATTGTCAGAAGGTGCATGCATGTATTAGCACACTTTGTTGATGGCAAAGACAATGTCCTGCCTGGAGAGGGTGATATACTGGAGTGCACCAACAAGCTGTCGATACCTGACGGGTTCAGAAAATAAGGGACCGTCTCCAAGAGATAAGACTTGTGAGGTGCTCATCAGAGAAGAGACTTGCGTTGAATATGAAAGTCCAGCACTTTGAAGGACCTTAGAGATACACTTTCTTGGAGATAGTAGAATATTACCACCTTGTCGCACAATTTCAACGCCCAGAAAGTAGTAAAGATAACCTAGATCTTGGAGAGCAAAGTCATGGATGAGCTGTTTGATTAGTGTATTGGCAGCTTGGGTATTATTACCAGTGACGATGATATCATTAACATAAACCGGAATGTACATGACCGTGCCCCCAGACTTGTATGTAAAAAAGGAAGGATCAGTTTTGGATCCTTTAACGCTGAGTTTGTGAAGGGCTTGTGACATACAATGAAACCATGCTTGTGGTGCTTGTTTAAGGCCACATAAATATTTGTAAAGCAGGTACACATGATCCGAATGTTTAGTGTTGTGTTAAGGATTACACATCTTTAAGGCCACATAAATATTTGTAAAGCAGGTACAAAGCAGGTACACATGATCCGGATCTTTTTGTAAAGCAGGTACACATGATCCGGATGATCTGCATTTTTTAGGCGCAATGCCTTCGAACGGTTTACGTGTTTATTTTTTATCTTCTCGTTTACTTTTGATAATGACAAGCTCGATGCTTTGAATCAGGATGCCAATAAACAAGGTAAGTTCTCTAACTTGAAATTGGAATTTTGGGTGGTGACATTCTCCTTTAACCAATCTATTTTAATAGTTTTTTTTTAAATAATACTATAGGAAAAGTTTAAACTATTTTTTGTTATTTATTAATTAAAAATTTATTTTATTTTAAAGTGTTCATTTCAAGAGGAAAAAAAAGTCAAAATTGGTCAAAATAGGGTGATGCACGGCCGTGCAACCCAATGTACGACCGTGCATTGGTGTCCGTGCGTTCAGATCTTAAATTGAAGCAGCAGCTTCACTTTTCTCAAAACGCCCAAACCAAAATATGCTCGGACCTCACCGAATTCACCCAAAAACACCCGATTTTCACCCGTTTCTTTCGATTTTGGCTTCCAATCACTTCACTAAGGTATGTAAACCTGTCCATTATCATTTTTAGGTTGATTTATGCTCAAAATGAGGCTAGGGTTTCATTTTGAAGTTTGGTTTAAATGTGGATGAATCTTGATTTAATGCTTACACTAAACACCCATTTAACCTTGTTTGATGATTATATAACACATTTTGCCTCATTTAAGCGGATTTGTTCCAGTCGTATGAACGAGGTTTTGATTTTTCTCTTAGAAATCTTGAACATGGAAATACAAAGTAAATTCTGAATCTTGTATATATGTATTTAGAATTTAGTGTAATTTGTTGGAAAAGTGTTGATTTGATGAAACGAGTCAAGAATTTTGACGGGTTTGACTTTTCAAAAAGTCAACCAAAATGTCATCCGTCTATATTTTAGATATATTACACCGTCTGAATTTGCGCCTTATTTAATTAGTTGCAATTGACCACTTTAGGGCTCGAGAGACATAACCGTGCGAATATCATGCACGAATTTGTGTTTCCTTTGTGTGGTCCAAAAATTATATATATACTTTCGTACTTACATGAAAAACACATCAAGTTTTTAGCGCCATTAATCTATTTGTTGAAGCATTCTTGTTCCTATGTACTAACTCCTCTAATTTCTAATTATGTAGAACATGGCAGAGTCATCTAGACAAGCAAGCCGGAAACGAAGAAACACTCGATCGGGTTCTAGGTCGGGTTCATGCTCGTCTGCTCATATGGGTGGTTCGCCATAAAATCCACCATCACCTCCTCCACCTTTTCATCCACAAACTATGCCTGAGGGACCACAGGACTTGCACTCATGGCTTATTTTTGACTTCGACGATGCTATCGAGGTCCATGCCTACCAAACTCTACCTGCATTATTGAGACAAACCTTCGGGGTACACAAAACCATTTGCTACCCTACATTGGAGGATGCAAATATCTTAGACAGTACGGTACCCCTTATCACGAAGCCATGGCAAAGATTCTTTGCCATCAGAGAGACCACCTGTTAAGAACTCACTCTCGAGTTTCTAGGATCTTTTCAGTTCGATAGGTTGGTGGTGAGTATGGAAATGCACGACGGTGTACTTTTCAGGATAGCAAGACATTGGTAAGAAATGTCCTTGGCACAATTTAGGTTAAAGTTGGGACTATATAGGCACAGGGAGATTACAGAGCCAATCTTCACTGACAGTAAAGGGGAGTTTGTAGAGGGAGAACCATCAGCATTCTGGAGTAGGATCGGGTCCAGGCCATTTGACCCGCATAGCCGAAAGAGCACCAAGATTAGACATCCTCTCCACCTTTACCTGCACTAGTGCATTATCTTTTCCATTGGGAGAAGGAAGGACATCACAGGGGTAGTGAGTATTAGAGATCTCCTCCACCTATACTGCTTGATTAATGGGGTTCCTTGTAACTTGGCCTATATCATGGTTAAGTTTTTTACTTGAGCTACTGGCTACTGTTCAGTAACATCCCAAAAATCCGTAAGCAAATGGTTCAGGTTAGTGGACTAACCGAATCTTTAATAAATGTCCCGGTTAGCAGGGATTGCCACGTAAATCTTGATTCAACGAGATTAAGAGAACCGGTTAACCGTTTAATGTCTAGTTCTGGATCAAAACATACGAGACGGATTTAGAGGGGCCCGAACAAAACATCATGAAGTCACGTTGGATCTAGGGTGACCAGAAGAGATCGACGGAAGCACGAGAAGAGAGAAAAGAAGCCGACGATGAGAGGGTGACAAGACGAGATCGACAGCGATGGTGTTACACCAACGGTTCCGAACTTCGTGAAGGTAATCTTTCGTTTTGTTATGTACGATCTTTTATTCGTGTCTTACATGGTTGTTAGAATATCGGGAACGTCGGGGGCATGTTGATCAGAGATGGTGGCCACGGTAGTGGATGCCGATGGTAGAGGTGTGGCATTGGTGGCAACCGTGGTGTTATCAGACCTAACGGCGGGTGCGGCTTCGTGATGAATGGCATCCGATGATGATGATGGTGAGGCTGAAAGAAGAGTGGGAACGGCTATGGTAGGGTGCAGAGAAGGCGGTGACGACACTAGTGCCGTATGACGAGGGAAACCGGCAGTACGGGGGGACGGGGGTGACCCGTTAGGAGGGGTGGTCGGTTGTCGTGAAGAGGAAGGGAGCATGGTAGGTTACGAAGGAGCGAGAAAAGAGTGGTGGTGGAGTACTACGGCGACAAGCGATGGTGGTGGTGCTCCCGATATGGAGAATGGATCGGGAAGGGTTCCATAATGTGGGTAATGGTGACAATGGCCGATTAGGGTTTTGTCAACGAAGAAGATGAAAAGGACAAGCGACATGGTGATGCACGATGTGGAAGCGGAGGACAGTGAAGAGGCCGGCTAGGGTTTTGCATGGCACGTGTACGTGCATGCATGGGAAACCGGTTCGAGCAAACGGTTTCTAAACGGGTCAAGGGCGATTCGATACGAAGTGGTATTGTGAGACGAAGATGGCTAAAGGTTTGCATGGCACACGTACGTGCATGCATGGAGGCTTAAGTTCGGATGCAATTGTTCTAAAAGGGTCGGTAACATATTAGTACGTGTACTCACGAGACAATGGTTCGTGGAAAATGAATGACGAGCAGAAGAGACAGAGGGTCGAGATTTAGATATATTGTATGTTTTTAATGTACGATGAGACGTATTCTGATCAGGGATCATACACTTCACAGGTTTGTATTTCAAGCGTGAACGGACGAGTTGCAGCGCAAGGACTTGTATTTCAAGGTGAGTTTCTAATCCCCTACTTCTTAAACGTTTTACTATTTTTGGGGCATTCATACATGCTTACAAGATATGTATATTTTATTAAACGTGTTAAGAGTTTTGGGTTTAACCCGATGTGTTTTTGAACTAAATCATTCATTAATGAACTGAGGGTCTTTGGGATGTTTATGAGACTATGTGAGCTAGGGGTAAAGGGGTATTGATGTGTGTCGTGTTATGAGCTGGTCGAGGTGAGTCGGGATATGAGTTAGCTGTTTTTTAGTATGTGTAGAATATGTTATCTTGAGAAGTTGTGTGTGGGGTGCAGGTTTGGTTAACTAGTCATGTAAATGATATGTAATGTTATGTGTTATATGTTTGTATTATGTTTGCTCGTTGTCTTTGTAACCGCACAAACGGGATTTTGGAGGACAAAGTCCTTCGGGAGGTCACTAAAATTGACAATGTCTAATAGGACAGTGATGAGCTCTGGGTATGTCAAACGTCCTGATGAGGGTAACCCTTACCAGGGTGGGTGCATGTGACGAGGTATGTCTTTGCGTGCTTTTAAATGTGCTTAAATTGCATGCAAGTGTTGATTTATCTTAATAGTGTAGGAGATAATATTGATGTGGTGTGTTTCGTTAGATTAACCACTGCGTCGGTGTAATGACATTGTGTTTACAACTATTGTGTTCGTTGACTTGTGAGACTTTTGGATAGGGTTGGTTAAGTCGGTGTCTAGGGGTTGGTTGTGGTAACCGGATTTCGAGTTATCAATGTAGTAAGCTCGATCCATGTCGGTGAGACTTACTAGGTTATAATTGTGGGTTGAATCTTGGGTGGTGAATCCTTATGGGATACTATAAGATAACGGGGGTTATCTATATGTCATTAATTAACAAACTATTTTTTATAAAGGACAGAAATGTCCTAAGTTGACATGAATGATATTTTTGACAAGATGGTTTCTTATTAATCTAACTATTAGAACTCACTTAACGTAGCTGACTTTGTGTGTACGTTAGATTGTTTTACAGGTGAGTCGGGGTCGACGTATCTTGGCTTGGGAGCGGTGCTACTCGGATCGGCGTGTAGGCATTCGTAAGGTAAGCTCATAACGACAATGAGAATAAAAGTTAATTATTATTTTAAAAAAGACTTTCGTTGTATGTTTCTATAAGAAAATGAGTATTTTTAAAGAGTATACCTAGTGTTGAGATCCAACTGTAGGGTGCCCGGTTTGGGGCCTTACAAGTTGGTATCAGAGCTATGTTTAAGAGAAAAACGATGTTTTTAAAAACATAAAATACCTAAACTTAAATTGAAAGTGGGACGATGGTGAAATGAATGCCACCAAGAGTAACCACGAGCCAAGAGGTACGTCTTATAAATTGATTTTAATTGTTAAGAGTATCAATTGTGTAGTGTTACAATATGTGAGATCGTTTGGTGTGTGGTGTGGTTTAGTGTTACAATATGTTAAGAGTATCAATTTTGAGATCCTTTGGTGTGTGGTGTGGTTTAGTGATTTCGTATGTACTCATGTGTGTTATGTAACTGTGATAGATATGGTGAGTTGATAGTTATTGCGTTGTGTTATGTGATTCGTGTGGGATGCATGTGCATCCATTGTGTGGAAGGTAGAAAGCTAGTGTGAGTACGATGGAGAACGTTTAGAATCCGAGCTGTAACGTGGATGACCGGTCACATTTGAATACGTGACTCAGCAGCCTATGGTTACTCTTATATTATGAACTTATTACCCGTGATAGTCGCATAAACGTTCTATCTTGTGCAGGGTTAGATGGCTGAGACAAAGCGTACGGGATCGGTCGGACGAGGAGCTCTAGCTAGGAGGAATACAGATCGATATGTCAAGCCGACGGCTACTGTAGATGGAACTGAAGGTGACATGGAACTGAATGGAAAAGGAGGGCGGTGTCAGCTGTGCGTGATTTCCTTCCAGGATGTGGACCTGCATGGTGGAGAGATCGACCACTTGCGACAATTAAGAGAGCACTGTTTCAGGAGGACCCAGTGGATGACCCGGAATGTGACGAGGAGGAACCAGAGGAAGACACATCAGATGCACCTGTTAGGATCATGTGGTCATTGTTAGGATGTTCGATTACTTGATGATTAGATGATGTAGCAGTTGCCATGAGAGATTCTGGGGTGATTTGACGTTTCTATTAATTAGACGGTTACGTGGTGTGATGCTTAATTCAAATATTGACTATTTGATTTTTGATATTGATTGTGAGTTTTACCGCATGATGATTTGAACATAATTATTGATAACTGTGTTTGTGATAGCGCATGATTGTGTTTACAGTAGTGGAATATGTGCGGTGTGGTGTGAATTATGTGATTACATTTTGAATGGCGTGAGTCCGTATTAAATGTAAACCTTGTTGCGGTACTAGAGCATGGTTGACTAGAATGTGTGGGTAGACTTGTATAGACATGAGTTTTAAATTTGTGTGTATCTACGATCTTAAGGTGGTGTCACCTATGTGCAAATGTCTAGGTGATGTTTGAAGTGCAATGGGTGTATTGCACTTTGTGTGAATTTTCAGGATAGGGTCCTATGGGAAGCATTGGTTAAACATCTTGTGTATGTATAGATGTTCAGGACGAGGTCCTATGGGAAATTATGAGCATATATATTATGTGTATGAAAGTTTAGGGTGGTGTCTTGTGTCTAGACTAAGTAGTATGTCGTCCTGAACCATTGGTATGACCCGTATGGGGTACGACCGTGTGAACCATGTGTGAGTATGTGATGACGTGTGGCAGGGGCTACCGTTGTGATGAATAGAAGGTAGAGTTTAGGAGTTTGTGTGTCTATAAATGACGAGGCCATATCGTATACATGAAGATTTGCTCAGGTCTAGATAGTTGTGTGTGCACTTTGTGCTAGTTAGAGAGTTGAGATACTATATACCTAGAGATACATTAAGCATGACAGGTTTTGTTATTATGACCTGACGTTATGTGTCCTGGTAGTACACGCTTAGTCTTGCAAGGACGGGTGGTGGGGATGATCAAGCATAGTATTTCTATCTTGATGTTTTCGTGGCGTAAATACATAGAGGCGATGCGAGGAGTTTTGACGTTTTATAGACGATTGGGGAGGCGCTCTTATGAAATGCCTATGCTTATATCTCGGGAATTCGGAGCACGAAGCTAATGAGTGGAGCTGTGAGAATTGATGACGAAAGCGTTACGTGGACGCTTGAGCAGAGATAGTTATGGCGTGATCGAGATGACGACGCTGAAGACATCATGATGTAGTACAAAGCATACATCTTTATTCCTATTGTTTTAGTGCATTTTTGATTAGTTTTATCTGTGTTTTGAGTCATTTTTGTATACTATTGAATCTTTGTTATGTTTACAGGTGGTCGTGAAGATTACAAGTGAATACATGAAGAAACCAAGCAAGAAAAGAAAGGCCAAAGTTCAAAAGAAGAAAATGTTGAAATTAGAGTTCTCGCGGTACGCGAGAGAGAATGAGAGATGCCTCGCGGTACGCGAGGGAAGCTAAAAGCGTGCCCGACTAATTTGTTCCTCGCGGTATGCGAGGTACCCAACCCATTGTCTCGCGGTACACGAGAAACATAAATTCCGTGAAAAAACCCTAATCGAATTATATTAGAATTTTAATGCCATTATGCAAGGAGTTCGATTGTTAGCCGTCTAGGGAGAGACCAGAAGCGATTTTGGAAGTTAAAAGGTCATTTGAAGAGGAAAGTTGGAGACTTTGCTTCCGTGTTTGTTAGATTTAACGTTTTCGGTTTCAAGATTCGATTTTTTCTTTGTTTGCATTGTTTGAAACCATGATGATGTCTTATACTTCTGTTTTGATGTGTTTGAGTATGATTCTAGGCTAAAACATTGATACTGCCTGGGTCTTATGACGATTTCTTATTAAAGTTGCGATTTTTATCGGTTTTAGATTCTAAAGTATGTTTTATTGATTTTGTAAAGAGTTTCTTGATGTTAATTGTGATGAATATGCATGCTTAGATCTGATTTATGTTTGATTTCAATTCCGTACTTTGAATGTGGATGTCTTCCAGTTTGATTTGCGTATCTAGGTCATAGACTTTAGGGTTTGTGATTAGTTATGTGGTTTGCTAGAAATAGTGGCCGTAGGAGTTGTGGTTGAATGTTATTTGGAGCTAAGTGTGTATCTTGTCTCAATACCCGAGAAGTGAGAGATAGTCTTTTAGTCTTCATCATTAGGAATCCGAGTGTCAGTTGTGTGGGAGGAAGTTGGTATTAGGTGTCTAGTGATTGTTGCTATTCCGAGTCATAGTTCTTCTCTTAACATTACCCCATGCATCTTTGATGTATTGTGGACAGTGAGACTGAAAGGTGATCTGTCTTTCGGGTACTTTATCATTGTTGGAGAGATCGAAAGGTAATCCACTATCTGGTGAGTTATTACATCTTTAGGTTCTTTAGTTGGTGACCCAGTAAGAGTGATTGGGGATCCACTAGGTAGTCTAGAGTTGTTTCCTTAGAAACCTAGATCCATCATAGTTTCCAGAACCGGTAGAAGTTGTGCTTTGCAAGTAGGATTCCAACCTAGGTAGTATTCTTCCCATCTCTGATTTCTTCCTCTATTATTCATCTTGATAGGTTGAGTCGACTTTGTTTGCTGCATTAGTAGTTAATCTTTAGTGTAGTCAAACCCCCCCATCAATCAATCTTTACTCTGAGTCAGAGTCTAGTATTAGTGTTTAGTGTCTCTAGGGTTCGATAACTCGGTTTACCATTAAGTTGTGCTACACTCGATAGGTACACTTGCCCGTCAGTGCGGTTTAGTCGAAGGTACTCCATTTATTACTTAGGAGTCTAGGTTAGGTTTTATTAGTTTTTATATAGACCGTCTGGGCGAAATCAAGTTTTTGGAGCCATTGCCGGGGACACTTGGCAATAGCAATATTAGCTTTGACTGGTTCTTTTAGTGACTTTTGGTTTGTTTTGTTTTTGAGTCTTGTGTGTTTGCTTATCCTATCTGCTATTTGTGTGTCCTATCTGAGTGTCTAACATAGGATCGAGTCTTTCTGTCTTGAGTCTTTATTTATTTTCTTTTATTCTTGTGTCAGATTATGCACAATACTCGTTCGCAGGGATCACCACCATATTCTGCTTTTCCAGAGCCCGAACGAGAGCTACATGAGCGCACCCACAACTTTTGGGATCGTTTAAAAGAGCTGTGCAAATCCCAGGTACGTTCTACTAGCCCAATTCCATTTCCTATCATGGGCTACGCTGACCCACCAGCGAGGCGTACCGTACACCAGAGGGCCAGTGGCGGGGTCACCGGGGCGAGATCTTCGATCACACGCCCCACTATTTTGAACACCAATACATGGTAGATCCCGTCACATGTCATGAGCACGATCACTCATGCCACTCAATTTCATGGCCTTGAGGATGAGGATGAGGATGCACCCAGACATATGTCCCGCTTCGCGCGGATATGTTATACCTTCAATATCAAGGGTGTGTCTAAGGACGCTATCTATTTGTGTCTCTTCCCATTCTTGCTCTCTGAGCGTGCATCTACTTGGCTTGACACCCTCCCCGACAATTCTATCACCATATTGGAGGATCTTCAAGCCAAGTTCTTCAAGAAGTACTATCCACCTTCCAAGCCGCTCGCCTTCGGGATGAAATCCATTCGTTCTGGATTGATCCTGACAAGCCTTATCACATGGCCTAGGAGAGGTTCAACACGTTGTTGAGCCGATGTCCCCAGCATGGTCTTTCCGACTGGGCGATAGTGGAGAAGTTCTACAATGTTCTTACTTTCGAGAAGCAGCAAATGTTCAACACAGCTGCAGGAGGCCATATCATAGACAAACTCGAGCCTGATGAGTGTGAGGAGATGTTCAAGAGCTTTGCTCTGGCGGAACAACAATAGCCTTCTACTAGGACTTCCATTCATAGCGCTAGAGCACTCGCCTCTTCTCCTAGAGGTGTGCATCAGGTCACTGCTGATACTAGCGTCGCTGCTGCACTTGCGGCTATGGCGAACGAGATCAAGGAGCTGAAGCTTAGTGCTCAACGGTGTGAGGTGTGCAGGGGAGGCCACGGCACAAGAGGAGCTGAAGCTTAGTGCTCAACGGTGTGAGGCCCCGTCAATCATCAGGAGCAGATGAGTTTTGCTGCTAACCAGAACCAGAACTGAGGGTACAACAACTACAATAATTCATATGGCTCGGGATGAAGATCTGGAAATAACCCACCTGGGTTTAATGGTCGCCAACATCAGTATGGAGGAGCGGAAGCAGGAACGAGCTCAGGAAGCAGTGTCACAACAAGGAAGATTGAGGAGATGATAGAGAATCAGACACAGATGCTTGTCCACTTAGTCTAGCAAGACAGGGACGCTCGGCAAAGACTGGATGCCCGCGACACTTTATTGAAGAATCAGTAGTTGGCATTTCAGGACTTTAACGCACAGTAGGAGACATCGCGAAGAGCTTAAAGGATAGACAGGGAGGTTCATCTTCAGGCCCTAATGCTTCAATGATGGCCATGTCGATCAGGGGTAATAGAGTGGAGGAGAGAGTAGAGAAGGAAATCTCCTACAGCGCTGACTATGGCATTCCTTCGCCTGAAGAGGTGAAGAAGATAGATTGGAGAGCTCGATTTGCTGAGATCGATGCTAGGATGTTAGAGGAGGCCGAGTCAGCTGAGGTGACGGGACCAGGATCCTCAGTGAATGATGTGTCGACGAGGAGCAGAAGAGTATAAGAGAAGCCTGCCGAGAAGGCAAAGGAGAAGAAGAGTGGGGGTGAGATTAAGACCCCGAGATTGACTTGAGTCGTGCTCCCTATCCAGCGCATTTGCTGCCCCATAAACACCCTAGGGAATAAGGTTAATCTCCCATTTATAGAGGTCCTCCAGCACATGCCTAAATATGGCAAGTTCCTCAAATATCTTCTTTCCTACAAGAATAAGCTAGAGGAGGTCTCTAAAGTCTCACTTAGTGAGCAATGTTCTACAGTGGTTCAGAAAAAACTACCTAAGAAAATGGCAGATTCGGGTCGTTTCACGATCCCGTGTCTGCTTAGTGGTTTGCTTCTAAAACACGCGTTGGCTGACCTTGGTGCTAGCATCAATCTGATGCCATATTCTCTTTATAAACAGCTACATCTAGATGAACCGCATCCGACGCGCATGAGAATATCTTTGGCAGACTGTTCAGTCAAGTATCCACGGGGAATTGTGGAGAATCTGTTAGTGAAAGTAGGAAAATTTGTCTTCCCCGTGGACTTTGTCATATTGGACATGGAAGTGGATGATAGAGTCCCGCTCATCCTAGGATGCCCGTTCCAACGTATTGCCAAGGCATTGATCGATGGCTTCAACGGGAAACTCACACTTCGTGTGCGGGATGAGATGATCATATTCGATGCTATGAAACCTGTGAAGGGGTCTACTTAGCACAGCGATTCAGTTTGCATGATTGATGCTCTCATAGGTGAACATCGGGACTCTAATCCAGTAAAGAATGATGTTGATAGAGATGGAGGAGGAATAATTGAGGACCTGCCGGATTGGCTTGAGGAATTTGAAAAGAATTTGGTAGGGTCCCCGTTTTTAAGTGCTGACGGTGATGATTTCAGCTTGAGTGAGATTTTAGCACAAGTGGAGAAGATAGTCTGTGAGACACCCAAGGTTGAGGTTTTAGAGTTCACATCATTAGAACCACCTTTTCCCGAGCCCTCACCCACCATTAGTATCCATGTTGAGGGGAGAATTCTAAAGTTGGGCCCAAGTGTTAAAACCCCTAGGTCTAGGCCACCCCATAAGAGAACCCGTACTTTGATATATTCATCTGATTTAGGGAGAATGCATGCCCCAAGTGTGGGGACGTCTAGGGGAGATAAGCTGTTGAGGTACTTAAACCAGGTTGTTTTCAGACCTGGTAGGTTTAAGTTTTGGTGGAAGGATTGAAGTGATATACATAATGGAGTTTCGGAGAGTGATAGTTGTTTGTTACTGATGTGGAGGACCGGGAGACCGCGTAGGATGAAGGCGGTTCCGGTTAGGATCAAGGAGAAGCCTCCTGATAGGCTTGTTTGAGTCTCGGGCAATGCCCGGGATGTAGAGTTTATATGCACTACTTGGTTTGAGTCTGTGTCATCTTCTGTGTTTTTCGGTGTGTGTGCTTTGTTTATGTCGTGTTTTGCAGGGATTCACGCTTGATTCGGTGAGGAAAATCATCAGGAATGAATTTCCAGGTATGTTTTACATTGGTTTTTATCATTGGAATAGGTTTTTAAAAGATTTGGGTGAGAAAGATTTTTAGAAGGCCAAAATTATTCTAAGTATAAAAAACTGAAAATCCTTCTTAACTTTCTGTGAATAGCACCTTCTCGCGGTACGTGACGCCGGAACACAAATCCCTCGCGGTACGCGAGAGACAAATGTTTTGGGCCGGCTTGTAGTTCAATCCCTCGCGGTACACGAGGGACGGGACTTTCATCGTCGCGTATGCGGGGGAGTGCTGATTTCACCCTTCTTCTTTTGTTTCCCATGGTTTTCCATAACCCATCACAACCATCATCCATCACCACCATGCTCACTATCATTCACCTTCCATCCTATATCACCCCTATCATCATCCATTATCCATTATCCATTATCATCCATCATTTCCATCCATTATCATATTCAACCGACCACCATTAGCATGGGGAATTTTGAAACCGTTTTGATCCGATGACCTACTTTTTCGTGGTATTCATGTCTATGTGTTTGCCACCCATTGAGTACGTTTGAGTCAGTCGAGTCTTTATTTTAATTGGAATCAGTTTAATGCTGCGGGTTTGTTTTGAGGTTGATTTTGCAGGTTTTATCGTCCCGACCGTACTCAATCTCCCTTCGAGCGGGGTCGATCATCACTTATATGAAGTTTGTAAAGGCAGCCCGGCAGTCTGTGCAACCACGACCAAAATGCTATACGGTGCACACAAGGATGAACGAAGCTGGATTTTCAGTCAAGAGCATATACGTTACTAGCTAAGTCGATTCCTGTTTTATTTTTGCATTTTTATTTTTAGTTGTGTCTTGCTTCACTTTGAGGACAATGTGTCTTTCAAGTGTGGGGATGTGAGTGTCTAGTTTAGTTAGTTTGTCTTGTCATAAAAATTCAAAAATACAAAAAAATTAAAAAATTTTGAAAAAATGTCATTGGAAATAACTGCATATAAATGGAAAATGATGGTACAGCTAGATCCACTTGTTGAGTTTTAAATGATTTAAATAATTGAAAACGCGTCTAATTAGTGATGTTTTGGTAGACCCAGCCAGCTTGAATAGCTTAAATAGCCTGTGAGTGTTACTTATGATTAATCACGTAATTAAATCATGATATCGTGTGGGTACTCATCTAGGGTGTCGGTAATACTGAAATTGTCAACATAGGGTGATATGTACCACGTTAAGATAATATCTATTTGTTTTTAAAATTTTTGGCACACCACTCTCTTTTTATGAGAATAAATCCTAGTTTTGGTGGCGCCAGCATCCATAAATTCCATAATTCATGAGCTTATTTGTTACAATACTGAGTTTTGCTTATGTGTTACCCTCCAGGATGGCCACTTGATGAAAACACCCCTAAGTGATTCTTATGTGCTTAATTGAATATGACTTAGTCTATGTGTTACCTTCCGGGATAGTGACTTGGTTGAAATGCCTCTAGATGAAGTTCATTTGCTTATTAATGCTCATTATCATTCATTCATTCCATATTTCATCTGATTTCTTAAACACATAAATATTAGTTTAACGTGGTAGGGTAAATCTATTTGGTTTAATCCGTGCCTAAACATGACCGTGAGACGAGATTATGGGGAGCTGTAACTTTTAAATGTGAGTCACATGGGTTAATTGATAAATGTATAAAATAGAATTAGAACACATTACGGGGGCTAGATGGTTGGTGTTTGGGTTTAATCGGACAGAAATACTGATTATTGCTTTTTAACGCGTGAGTATGTTTTGCTAATTGGTAATTAATGTTGAGTTAGATCTGAGTTATGATTCCATTGCAGCTTTTTTGAGGACGAAAAAAGATTAAGTGTGGGGACGTTTGATGTAGTGCGAAGCATACATCTTTATTCCTATTGTTTTATTGCGTTTTTTATTAGTTTTATCTGTGTTTTGAGTCATTTTTCTATACTATGAGTCTTTATTATGTTTACAGGTGCTCATGAAGATTACAAGTGAATACATGAAGAAACTGAGAAAGAAAAGAAAGCCTAAAGTTCAAAAGAAGAAAATGTTGAAATTAGAGTTCTCGCGGTACGCGAGAGAGAAAGAGAGATGCCTCGCGGTACGCTAGTGAAGCTAAAAGCGCGCCCGACTAATTTGTTCCTCGCGGTACGTAAGGAACCCAGCCCATTGTTTTGCGATACGCGAGAGACATAAATTCTGTGAAAAATCCTAATAAAATTATATTAGAATTTGAATGCCATTATGCAAGGAGTTCGATTATTAGCCGTCTAGATAGAGACCAGAGGCGATTTTGGGAGTTAGGAGGTCAATTGAAGAGGAAAGTTGAAGACTTTGCTTCCGCGTTTGTTAGATTTAACGTTTTCGGTTTCAAGATTCGATTTTTATCTTTGTTTGCTTTGTTTGAAACCATGATGATGTATTATACTTCTATTTTGATGTGTTTGAGTATGAATCTAGGCTAAAACATTGATACTGCCTGGGTCTAATGATGATTGCTTGTTAAAGTTACGATTTTTATCGGTTTGGATTCTAAAGTATGGTTTAATGATTTTGTAAAGAGTTTCTTGATATTAATTGTGATGAATATGCATGCTTAGATCTGATTTATGTTTGATTTCAATTCCGTACGTTTATTGTGGATGTCTTGTAGTTTGATTTGCGTATCTAGGTCATATACTTTAGGGTTTGTGAATAATGGCCATAGGAGTTGTGGTTGAATGTTATTTGGAGCTGAGTATGTATCCTGTCTTTATACCCGAGAAGTGAGAGATAGTCGTTTAGTTTTCGCCATTAGGAATCCGAGTGTTAGCTGTCTGAGAGGAAGTTGGTATTAGGTGTCTAGTGATTGTTGCTATTCCGAGTCATAGTTCTTATCTTGAGAATACCCCATGCATCTTCGATGTATTGTGGACAGTGAGACTGAAAGGTGAGCTGTCTTTCAGGTACTTTATCATTGTTGGAAAGACCGAAAGATAATCCACTATATGTTGAGTTATTACATCTTTAGGTTCCTTAGTTGGTGACACCATGAGAGTGCTTAGGGATCCACTAGGTAGTCTAGAGATGTTTCCTTAGAAACCCGGATCCATTATAGTTTCTAGAACAGGTAGAAGTTGTGCTTTGCAAGTAGGATTCCGACCTAGGTAGTATTCTTCCTATCTCTGATTCTTTCCTTAATTATTCATCTTGATAGCTTGAGTCGACTTTGTTTGCTGCATTAGTAGTTAATCTTTAGTGTAGTCAGACCCCCCCATCAATTAATCTTTAATCCGAGTCAGTGTCTAGTATTAGTATTCAGTGTCTCTATGGTTCGATAACTCGGTTTACCATTAAGTTGTGCTACACTCGGTTGGTACACTTGCCTGTCAATGCGGTTTAGTCAAAGGTACTCCATTTATTACTTAGGAGTCTAGGTTAGGTTTTATTAGTTTTTATATAGACCGTCTGGGCGACATCACTTCAGCACGAAGAGGACGAAGTGACGGGTCTCCATGGAATACGTTCCATATGAGGAGTTCTGCTAATGTAAGATACAAGATGGAGTGGAAATGTTTTCTCTAGACAAGACAAGGGGTGGCTGAGGCTTGTGATAAGACGGACTTCATGTTCGCACTTGATAAATGAGACACGATCGGTGATCGCGAGGTAATGATAGAATAACGACAAAGAAAGTGGAACGAAGGAAGGGTAAGTGAAGGATGGCACGTAAGTGACTGGAAAGGAATGCCTACGCTGGTAAACCTATGACTAGACTAAAGGCGATCTTTTGTGGAACCTTAGTTGAGGCTAATGTGTTGGATATGTGTTTGAGATGCGAGGAACCTTTGAGAAATCATCGCTGGATGGCGATTAGAGTATGAGGCGAGAAGTATGACGAACTCAATAGTGGAATCATGACAAGTGCTTCTAGACATGAGAAGCAAGAATCCTACTTGGGAAGATGATTGTCGGAGTGACGAGATCGTCAAGTTTACACAAGAGATATGTGCAATTTTGTCGTGAGCTGGTACAACATGTGACATGTAAGTAGACAACTGGCAGTGTTGTGCTAGGTAGTACTAGAAATGATGCGGGTGATGTTGTTAAGAACATTAAGAGCAACGAGGTATTGTCAAGGACAATGACAATGAAATCTCCGTGAAAGGGTTAGTAATCAAGGCAATCACGGAAGACAAGTTCTAGCAAGTGCCTGGACAGCGAAGGTTGGAGTACAACCGTTTAACTAAGGGCTGGAAAGACGAGGGACAAGGGAATGTGTGACAAGTTGCATGTAAGTAGACTACTAGCAATGTTGTGCTACGTAGTACTAGAAATGATGCGGGTGATGTTGTTAAGAACATTAAGAGAAACGAGGTATTGTCAAGGGTAATGATAATGAAACCTCCGTGAAAGGGTTAGTAATCAAGGCAATCACGAAAGACAACTTCTAGCAAGTGCCTAGATACAAAAGGTTGGAGTACAGCCGTTTGACTAAGGGCTGGAAAGACGAGGGATGAGGGAATGTGTGGGTGAGACCTACAAGCCCCAATGTTAAAAGCGGGCAGGGAAGAAGACTTATTTGAACACCGAGGGCGGTGACCAAGTGGTAGAGTAAAACGAGAGTCAAGATGTTACTAAGGTGAGGGATGGCGCTAAAGGATTCACGGGTGCATGAGTTGGAACTGAAGATAAGTATTGATTGAACTGTACCGACAAAGGACTCGAGGACGAATCCTCTTTTAAGGGGGGTAGACTAGTAACATCTTGAAAATCCGTAAGTAAATGGTTCAGGTTAGTGGACTAACCAAATCTTTATTAAATGTCCCGGTTAGCAGGGATTGCCACGTAAATCTTGATTCAACGAGATTAAGAGGACCGGTTACCGTTTAATGTCTAGTTCGGGGTCGAAACGTACGAGACGGATTTAGATGGGCCCGAACGAAACATCATGAGGTTTAAATATCCCGTTAATGAAAAAACCCTAGGAAACGTTAGACCTAGGTGATGCGGACGGCAGCATGGGAAGAGAGAAAAGAAGCCGACGACGAGAGGGTGGCCGGAAGAGATCGACGAAGACGGTATTGCGCCAACGCTTTCGAACTTCGTGAAGGTAATATCCGTTTTTGTTATGTACGCTCTTGTATCCGTGTCTTACTTGGTTGTTAGAATATCATAAACGTCGGGGGCGTGTTGATCAGAGATGGTGACTACGGTGGTGGAGGTGTAGCAATGGTGGCAACCGTGGTGTTAGCGGACCCAACACCTGGTGTGGCTCTGTGACGCATGGCGTTCGATGACGATGATGGTGAAGCTAAAAGAAGACCGGGAATCACTATGGTAGGATGTAGAGAAGGCGGCGACGGCGCTGGTGGCGTATGACGAGGGAAACCGACAGTATGGGGGGACGGGGGTTACCCGTTAGGAGGGGTGGTCAGCTACCGTGAGGAGGAAGGGAGCATGGTAGGTTACAAAGGTGCGACGAGAGAGTGGTGGTGGAGTACTACAGCGGCAAGCGATGGTGGTGGTGCTCTGCGCATGGAGAATGGCTCGGGAGGGGTTCCATATGTGGGTAATGGTGACGATGGCCGATTAGGGTTTGGTCAACAAAGAAGACGAAAGGAACAAGCGGCACGGTTATGCACGATGTGGAAGCAGAGGACGGTGAAGAGGCCGGCTAGGGTTTTCCATGGCACGTGTATGTGCATGCATGGGAAACCAGTTCGAGCACTCGGTTTCTAAACGGGTCAAAGGCGATCATATACGAAGTGTTATTGCGAGACGAAGATGGTTAAAGGTTTGCATGGCACACGTACGTGTATGCACGGAGGCTTGAGTTTGGATGCAAGGGTTCTAAACGGTTCGGTAACATATTAGTATGTGTACTCGTGGGACAAGGGTTCGTGGAAAATGAATGACAAGCAGAAGAGATCGAGGGTCGAGATTTAGTTATATTGTATGTTTTTAATGTATGATTAGATGTGTTCTGATCAGGGATCATAGACTTGACAGGCTTATGTTTTGGGCATGAATGGACGAGTTGCAGTGCAAGGACTTGGATTCTTCGCAGCCGGCGAGTTTCTAATCCCCTACTTCTTAAACGTTTTACTCTTTTTGGGGATATCGTACATGCATACAAGATATGTTTATTTTATTAAATGTGTTAAGAGTTTTGGGTTTAACCCGCTATGTTTATGAACTAAATCATTCATTAATGAACCAAGGGTCTTTGGGATGTTTATGAGACTATGTGGGATAGGGGTAAAACGGTATTGATGTGTGTCGTGTTATGAGCTGGTCGAGGTGAGTCGGGATATGAGTTACGTGTTTTAGAGTATGTGTAGAATATGTTATCCTGAGAAGGTGTGTGTGGGGTGTAGGTCTGGTTAACTAGTCGTGTAAATGATATGTGATGTTTGTTATATGTTTGTATTGTGTTTGCTCGTTGTCTTTGTAACCAAGCAAACGGGATTGTGGAGGACAAAGTCCTTTGGGAGCTCACCAAAAGTGACATTGTCCAATAGGACAATGATGAGCTCGGGGTGTGTCGAACGCCCTGACGAGGGTGCATGTGACGAGGTATGTCTTCGCGTGCTTTTATATGTGCTTAAATTGCATGCAAGTGTTGAGTTATATTAATGGTTCAGGACATAATATTGATGTGGTGTGTAGCGTTAGATTGACCGTTGCGTCGGGATGATGACATTGTGTTTACAAGTGTTGTGTCAGTTGACTTGTGAGTGTTTTGGATAGGGTTGCTTAAGTCGGTGTCTATGGGATGCTTGTGATAACCAGATTTTTAGTTATCAATGTAGTAAGCTCGATACATGTCAGTGACATTTACTAGGTTATAATTGTGGGTTGAGTCTGTGGTGGTGAACCCTTATGAGATACTGTAACATAACGGGGGTTATCTATATGTCATTAAATGACAAACTATTTTTATAAAGGACAGAAAAGTCCTGAGTTGACATAAATGATATTTATGACAAGATGGTTTCTTATTAAATTAACTATTAGAACTCACTCAGCGTAGCTGACTTCGTGTGTACATTAGATTGTTTTGTAGGTGAGCCGGGGTCGACGTATCTTGGCTTCGGAGCGGTGCTACTCGGAACGGTGTGTAGGCATTCGTAAGGGAAGGTCATAACGATCATGAGAATAAAAGTTAATTATTATTTTAAGAAAAACTTTCGTTGTATGTTTATATAAGAAAATGAGTATTTTTAAAGAGTATACCTTGTGTTGAGATCCAACTGTAGGGTTCCCGGTTTAGGGCCTTACATGTTCTAACAACCATATGTTCGGTGGACCCTACATTACTCACCTGGCCTCATATCTTGGTATACTTACAGAGATGGACCTCCCCATTCTACCTGTGGACACCCAAGTGTTAATCAACATGCATATGATGTAGAAGTTCAATGGGGTGTACCGATTGGTGGGCCATTAGGGAAATATTTGGATGGGTGATGTAGAAGAATCAGAGGATGAAGTGGCACATGTGGGACAGCTAGGGCAACAAGGAGCAGGTATGTATCACACTACCGCTGATCCCACAATGCTGGACTTGATGATCCGGATGGGTCAATTAGGAGACACTATGGTTGGCATACGACAAGACTTCTACGATCACACACATGATCCGTATGCCCATCAGCAGCACCAGCAATCTCCAGGTTTACACCAGCGGTAGCCTCGTCCTCCATTTCAGTAGCAGGTCTTCCCTCCTTCATCGCTGACATTTGTGGTTCTTTTCTTATGAAGACATTTGTGGTTCTTGGGTATTTCTTGACATTTGTGGTTGTTTGTTTAACATTTGATGGTTGTTTTGGTTGTCTAGTTTTGGGACGTTGACACTGCAGGTTTTTTACCAGTTACCTCAGTAACCGTTGATTTGGAGGCACCACCACCACCTCTTTTCGGCCGCCTTATTGGGCAAATATTAGTTTAACTCTTTTTATTTCCAGTACTTGTTTTATATCTTGAGCATTGCATAGCGTTACAGGTAATACAAGTTTTGGTTCGTGCTTGGAAGTACGCTTTAGGCAATCATGAGAATCGATCACACGCTTGGCGATGACGTCTCATCAAGGGAGTATCAGTTTCATCACACTCTTATTATTCATGACACATATCATATTGCATATATTCATATTGTCAGGAACTAAGTGTGGGATGGGACCCCACTGATAAATTGACTACCTAATTTGGTCCTAAGTATTACACATGCATTATTAACAACTACCCAATCAATTGAATTAAAATATAAATAGAAGTAATAAAAACATTTTTAAAAATAATCTGTAAGCATGACAACTTCTTAATGTTCATGTTCCGCCTCCTTGTAGTTCTCATCAACCAACCTGTAGCTTTCATTCTCTATTATCATTTTCGTTCCATTCTCTTTATGTTCCTGTTCCACCTCCTTATACCCTACAAAACTATGGTGCCAGGAGATAGACGAGGTCTGAACAAAATCATCTTCTTCCATTGTCACCTCCTTTGTTTCCATGCCTACCGCTTGAATGATTTGATCTAAGCCGATGGGTCGGAATTCAGTGGGTGATCTACAATTACCCTTACCCTCCCCCTTGGCCTCCTCATAAATTTCCTGATCCGTAATTCAATTTCCGAGTTGTCACTAGCAATACTTTCTTCTTAAATCAGTTTTCTAGATGACGGAGACCAACCCGACGTCTGATGCACCAAAACCTCAACAAATGAACACTCTTTCTTTACCTCTATCATTTCCATATTCTTCTTATGTTTCGTAGTCAGAATACATGCACGGCCTAGGGACATCGGTTCCTATTTATCCTTATCGACGAACAAACATTCTCCCCAATGGCTAGCTATCTTTTTATTTCCCTTACTCGACCAGCCACGTAACGGTAGTCCACTTATTTCCAACCAAATAATCCTTTCGTCAATGAACATGGACTTCATTACCTTGTGAATCTATTTAAAATACAATTCCATAGTCTCACAAAGCATGAATTTGGAGCAATCCTCTTCATTCAGTAAATCAATTCGGATCCACAGACCTCCCAAGAACCTGAAATCGACATTAATAAAACCTTTGACTACTAGAGAATGATTAAGATCCTCCATTTGAGTTAGTTCTGATTGACCCAACTTAATGATCAAACTACTTGAATTCTCTAGTATTGAACCCCTTTATTAATTCCATCTCAATACATCTGCAAAAGAGCTCCCGGTCTTCGATTGTGTCACCGGAACTTGATTTTGGGGAGTTTCCTTTAACTTCGCTTGTTGTCTCGTTTGCACTTGATGTTCCTATCTATCAAATTTCGCCATGTCGGCATAAATCAAATAGCTACCGAACGACATCGAACAAAGATTCTGAATGAGCCTTCGGTCATCAATTACCGTAATGAAAAACACAAAGCCAAACCGTTTACCAATCTTCGAGAGCCGATTAGAGATATATACGTCTGAAATAATCCCCCATTGTAACACCTCACCTAGGTGGAAACACGAGGTGTAACGGGTCATAGTGTTCATATCCTTTGATTACATCAAACGACCTCTAAATAACATTTATTAATCAAAGGTTTTAAAATATTACAAAACATAAGTCGTTTCTACAGACATAACACGCTCAAAATTCGTACTCAAAAGACAAGTTCGTATGATTCATCATACAATGAGTTTATCGATTATGACCTAAAATCTCCTTATATTATAAAAGAGAAACTCCAAAAGAATCCTAAGATGCATGCATGTCTTGGGCTCCAAGATTCCTAGTTACCTGAGAAAAACGTGCTTTTAAAGTCAACATAATTGTTGGTGAGTTCACTGGTTTAGATAAGTCAAAAAGTTTCCGTTGGACCACAAGATTTCAGTCTGTCTATTGTTTATCCAAACAATGTCATTTGTCTCACTATTATTAATTACAACAACAATATAAGTCTTTTATTATCATAAGCACCCGTAACCGACGCTTGACGTCTATAGTTGGGCCCCGATCCAATGTCCTTAATGCTAAAACAATGAAATGAAATGACCAGATATGGACCTGACTGACCTCTAGTCAAGGTTAGAGCGACTAACCACGGGCGGGGGTGTCAACCCAAATAGATCTATTCACAATTTTCAAGCTTGCCTCAAACTAACGGTTACAGAATAAAAGGGGACTTTAAGCGTTAATCTAGTCTACTCATCTAACAATGTATGTCAAGTCTATCACTTGTGTCCAATCTAAAGTCTAGCATGTTTTCTCCACCCGAATGTTTAAATTCAACTTCAATCATTAAATGAAAATGGGGCTGTGAGTCTCACGTGGTACGTCTAGCAGTGAACAATAGTCAAAGATGTCCAGTAAAGTCCGACAAGTGACGTGGCCTACTCATACCCTAAAATAAATAAGACACTATGAGGTCCAGACAAGACCTTCAATGTACAAGTTGGTCTTGTAACTAATTCACCCAATCTTAACAAGTTTGGTTTCCAGAAAACTTTTTGGTTTGAAGACCTATGAATCCCTCTGATCCGGTGATAATCAAGTATCTAACACTCTGTAACACTCCTGGAAAGGCGGAATCAATCCAAGACCAACAATAACCGAGCAAATTGAATCAAGCATGGATAAGAACGAAAACTGCCACAAAAACCAAATGTAACATCAAACACCATGATTCCATTGATAAAGCTTGTGTTTACAATGACTAATGCTAGAGATAATAAAAGAATTCTAAGATATCCAATCTGATTGCAAAACATACAAGGGAGTAATCTATACATTCAAGTTCAAAACAACAAACTATATATAGAATAAAGATTTCGATCGAAAACGTTTTCGACCGAAAACTCCAAACTTGTAATTATGATGCTAAAGTTTGATTTCTATGGACTACTAGGTTCCAAAAATCTCCCCTTAGTCCGTAGAACATCAAGTCTTCAGTTATTGTCACCAGTAGGCTTGGCTTCAACTTTTACTTTCTTTGATTCCAACTCACCAAGTCTTTTCTTGATCGCCTTTGCTTCATATCTCATTTAAAGATACCTAGCAACAACCCTCGTATACAGCTTAGCTTCAGTCTTGATCTTTAAGTTCATGCCACATTGGATCGGGTTATGATATAGAATCTTCAGATCCTCATCAGAAAAACTAAAGAGATCCATCGGATCAAAGACTCTAACCTTTGGCAAGTCATGTTATATGATCACAGCTTCATTAGTTAAACTGTCATCCTCCCATCTTTTAAATGCCTTGATAAAGACTTCTTTTCTCGCTGGGATATATACAGTAGTCACTATATCTGCAGGCTTGACAATGTACCTGAACTGCCTCTTACCATCTTTTTCTTTCTTCTTCAGCTTAACACATTTTGGCCTCTGAGGCTTGAAGCTCTCAAACTTATCCAACTCACATTGATTCCTTAAGAATTTCTCAAAAATTTCAGCATAATTATTCTTTGACGGATTAATCATCTTCAAATGACTTCCCAAGTTGGCAATGTCTTCAACTTACTACTGCTATTAAAGTACTGAATATCACCCTCTACTCTCTTAATCACATTTATCTTTTTCTCTTCATCATACATCCAGCTTAGAATCTCACCGGTCAATGCTTTCTTTGGATTTCTGATCTTCTGTGTTATCTTTACAACAATTGACGGGTGTTCTCTAACTTTCCACCACTGACTCTTATCTATACCAGTTGTCTTTGGAACTTCAGCAGTCTGTTCTACTTCTTCAGTAACTTGAAATGATTCATGATCACTTACCAATTTGTCCATCTTTCCAATCATAGACCCATCGCCTTCAACATATTTTTGCTTCTGCTCATACTCATACTTTTCATAAACTTTATTCGACTTGCCTTCATCACTTGACTCTTGTTCATTGGAACCACCACTAATAGCACCAGTACCATCACTACTACTATCATCGTTATCCGAAGGCTTGTCATCATCTTTTCTTTCACTAGTAATAACAACTTCCTCCTCTTCCTCTTCCTCCTTCTCTTTATCTTCCTCTTTCTCTTTCTCTGTGTCATCAGTAATCTCCATTCCTTCACCTTGATTATTAAGCAAAACATCCACATCAAACATGTCTTGTGATCCATACATTGTTGCTTCATTTATCGGTGAACTAATAGTTCTGTTGTAGCAGGGATTTCTTGATTTTCAACATTTGTTGTAGGGTGACATTCTCAGTAGTATTTTGAAGACCAAGATGGTTAATCAAGTCTTGTACCATTCTCTGCAGTTGATCAATCTGCTATTGTTTCTTGTAACATCTTGTTGTCGACTGCTTTCTGCTCTCATTTCTCTTATTTCTCTTGAGTTAGTAGCTTCTCTACTTTGAAGATTTGCAATCTGTGTCTTCAATTGACTCACAACATTTTTAGTTTCTCTTGTTGCATAGTTTAAGAATTCTTCATCAACAAGGTTGAAATCTTTTGAATGCTTATACTTCTGCTTCTCAAGAATCACCTATTCTTTGCCTTTGCCTTTGCCTTTGCCTTTATATGTTTTTGAACACAATACCCTTAGACGGAGGAGGTCTAAAAGGCACGGTCTTTTCAGTTTCTACTTATTTCCGTTTCTTTGTTGGTGGTGTTTCATTTGCTTGTACTTCTAGAGTTTGCATACTTTCATTAATCAAATGATCTTCATTCTGAACCTCTGACTCTTCATTCTGTGTTTCAGCAGGTTAATTTACAGTTTCACTCACTTCATCAATCGGTTGCTCAACATTTTCAGGCTCTTCTTGATTTGCTTGTTGATTAACCTCTAAATTTTGATTAACTTGTTCAGCATTTCCAGCATCATTGTCATTGTTGCCATCACTATCATCACCATCATCACCATCATCATCATCATCATATTCAACTTTCTCTACATCACTATCCATTATATCATCAACTTCATCATCAATATTGAAATCTGGATCAGGATTTTCTACAATCATATTTGGAAATAGCGGTGTTACGGTGCCACTAAACTTGCTTCTTTTTCTAACGTTGTTCATACTGCTGAAAATAACTTCCTGCATTTATTCCAAAGGTAACTCAATCCCATCATTAGGTAAATCAGGCAATAAAGTGTTGATGATCATCTATACAAATCTCGGATACATTAAGAATTTGTAGTTTTATCTTGGACCAACGAAATTGCTTATCATAGCTTCAAAGATCATTCTTGAAAAGTTAAATCTTCGATGAGTAGCTAGACAGACTAATGCACGACTAAGAACTTCTCCAATTTGATCAAAAGCTGCCGTTCTTGGACTCATACAGCGAATAAGAACATGAACAAGATACCTCCATTGCTTACCAAGCATTATCTTTGTAACTTGTCTTCTTTGAAAGTCTCCTTCATACCACATAGTCATAAAAATCCCAGATACTCTTGTATAGCTCATTTTGTATGGGAAATTCGGTGAATCTCTGAAATTAAGCACCTCTCTGATCACTTGCTCAGTGATTTTTATTGTTTTTTTTTCCTCCAACAATGCTTTCTATCCATATCTCTTTGTTGACAAGACGGTACACAACGTTGTTCCAGAACTCTCGAACATGATTTTCATATACAGGAACTTGAGTTGATATTGTTGTGTGAATCCTGGATTGATTTAAGAATCTGACTATCTCCTCATATCCTCTTGACTTTCGTGTTGATGAAGTCAATCAAGCACAGATGTTATGCCTTGGTTCGAACTTTAACTGATTCATTTCTGTATTGACAAATATCAAGTATTAGAAAATTATAAGATTTCTGAAATTTTACAACTCCAAACATTTCGATCGAAAACTCTTATTGGAAAACACTTTTCGATCGAAAACTCTGAACAAATCAAATTATAATCCATGACATTTCGATCGAAAACTCCAATGATCAAAATCTGCATTTCGATCGAAAACTCTGAAATTATGATAAACTTCCAACTTTGAACTTTTCGATCAAAAACTCTTGAAAACACCATTTTTCGATCGAAAACTCAGATTTAATAAAATTTTCAACCTTAAAACTTTTCGATAAAAAAAAACATGGATCAAAAAAACACTTTTCAATCGAAAACACTTTTCGATCAAAAACACATTTCGAACAGATCAGTGTCTCTTCAATTCCATCCGAAAGAGATTTCGGTCCATTCAACCGACTTTTCGATAGATTCATCAGAGATTTCTGGCAAATCAAATTCAAACATTAAACTATGGCTTTGGATCTATCCTAGACACCTCTATGAGTCACGAAAAACATACCTTGATGATCGAAAACACAGGAGAAACTCGATGTCGTCACAACCACGGGATTTCGCTCAAAAACTTTGGACTCGTAAAAATCGCCGAACGTTCAATCTGAAACTAAGAATGGTGGTGAAATGTTTTCGATCAAAATGTCCAAAATATATAGCATACAAGATTTCGACCGAAGACAATTTCGGACAAAGACTTTTCGATCGGAAATTATTTCGATCAAAACCTTTCGGAGAAAACAAGATCTCGGACAAGAGATTTCGACCAAAAACTTTGTACTTATGAAATTTTATTATTTATTTATTATTATTATTATTATTTATTTTCTTTATCCAATCCTAATATCATTAAGATCTGTTCCAAAATTTTAATGCTTTCAAATATGAACAACAACAAAGAAAAACATTTTATACTTCATACGAAAACACTTAAACAAAACACCCATATTTTCAGAAAACCCAGCTTTTTCATATGTTGATAAACTGAATTGACATAGGATTATAAATGCACACTGCCTTAATCACACTTCATATCAAGTCAGGATCTACTCAGTTCAACATTGATTGCCAATATATTTATCCACATAAACTCATGCATCATGTTTCAGCAAATACTGTGTGACATTTAAAGTAAGATTAATAAATACAATGTGTACCCCACAATCGAGATGGAAAGAACTGAGAATCAACACAAAATTTCACCAGATCATGATCCAATAACCAGCATGAAGACAACGTTCTTAGCACAGGAAAAACAATCCAAGTGGATTTAATTGGAATCATATTGATTCAGAATCATATTGATTCATATGAGATGTAAAGAGTGATGTCGTCCAGATGGTCTATAAAAACTAACAAATAAAGCTAACCTACACTCCTAAGTAATAAAAGGAGTACCTTCAACTAAACCGCACTGACAGACAAGTGTACCTATCGAGTGTAGCACATCTTAATGGTAAACTGAGTTATCGAACCCTATATATACTACGAATAACAAAACTAGACTCTGACTCGGACTAAAGATTGATTTGGTTTGGGGGGTTTACTACACTACTATTTAAACTAATGAATGCAGAAATCAAAGATCGACTCAACTATCAAGAGAAAAGACTAAGGTGAAATCAAAGGATGGGAAGAATACTACCTAGGTTGGAATCTTACTTGCAAAGCACAACTTCTACCGGTTCTGGAAACTAAGATGGATCTGGGTTTCTAAATATGAAAACTAAAGACTACCTAGTGGATCCCTAGTCGCTCTTAGGGTGTCACCAACTAATGAACCTAAAGTGTACTAACTCACCAAATGGTTGGATCACCTCTCGGGTATTTCCAACAATGACAAAGTACCCTAATAGACAGATTAGCTCTCAGTCTCACTGTCCACCAACACACTCAAAGAATGCGTGGGGTAATCTCAAGATAACAACTATGACACGAATAGCAACAATCACTAGACACCTAATACCGACTTACTCTAAGACAACTGACACTTGGATTCCTAATGACGAAGACTAAACGACTAATTCTCACCTCTCGGTTATTGAACTAGGATACACACTCAACTCTAATCAGCAATCAATCACAATCCCTATGGTCACTACGTCTAGCAAACCACTCACAATCACAAACCCTAAGATCTATGACATAGACACCCAGATCAAACTGGTAGACAACCACAATCAACGCAGGGAGTTATAATCAACCACACAATCAGACATGAGCATACATATTCATCACAATTATTAACTCAAAGATTGCTTATAAAATCATTAGTCCTTTCAAAATAACCAAAACCGATAAAAATCAATACTTTAACATGTATTCATCAAATGACCTAGGCAATATCAAAGTTCTAGCCTAGGATCATGCTTAAACAACCAAAACAGAAGTAGAAACACAAAACCATGGTATCAAACATTCAAATCAAAGATAAAAATCAAATATTGAAAACCAAATACGTTAAACTAACACACCCGGAATCCAAAAGCTTCAAACTTGCACTCCAATAGCCTTCCTTTCTCCCAAAATCGCCCTAGAGACTGCTCCAGACGGCCAAGATGCGAACTCCTAGCCTAATGGGACTATAATTCTATTTAAATTGAAATTAGGGTTTTTCTCGGAAAACAGCTCTCTCGCGTACCGCGAAAGAATTTACTGGGTTCCTCGCATACCGCGAGGAACAAATTAGTAGGGAGGAATTCAGGAAGTTCTCGCGTACCACGAAACTTCCTCTGTCTCTCTCTCGCGTACTGCGAGAAACTAAAATTTCATCTTTTTAACTTTTGATCCTCCAGCTTTCTTCTCTTGCTCGGTTTCTTCGTATATTCCCTTGTAATCTTCATGAGCACCTACAAATATAACAAAGACTCAAATGTACATTAAAATGACTAAAAACAAATACAAAACTAAGTAAAAACGCACGAAACACTAGGAATAAATATGTGTGCTTTGCACTACATCAGAGAGTATATATTAAGAATCATGAATGATTCGGGTATGCGGATATCCGTAAGATATTGGATATGTCAATTGAAATCATGAATAATTCAAAGGGCTAAATAGAATAACTTCCTAGCTTCCATCTGAGATTTCTAACAGAACCATCAGCTGTATAAATGTGTTTAAATCTAAATCATATATTTGACGGATAGAGTCAATAGAGCAAACAAATTGTGCTAAGAACTCAGCAAGATCCTGGTCTCATGGTATGACTAGATTCACTTTGTATTCGAATGATGAAAGCACCGATATTTGATGTGGGTAAAACAAAAAGATTGCAATTTAGTTAATCACACAAATATCGCCTAATTTATACATGCAGATCCTATCGACATATCAATAATCATAACCAATGTCACCATCATATCCAATTCATGCGTAAGCTCAGTTTACAAATATACTATCATTTCCTATTTGTAAATCAATCAGTCACATCATTTTCACAGTTAATCATCAAGCTACACAAATTTTAAAACATAATATATGCATACATTCAAATGTTTTTATATTTTCTCTTTTTATTTTATTCTCCCCCTAAAATTGTGATGCAAATTATTCAAGTTTTGACAAAACAAACAAACATACACAACAACACAATTTTAAACACTAAAAGAAAATCTTTTTGAGGAACAATATGGTCTTTCAATCAAAATCAAACATTATTATTATTAATAATTTTTTTTAACATCATTATTATTAGTCAAATCAAAAAGATATCATCCCCAACATTTCTATCAAAAAGTTAAACCGATCAGTTGAAAATGATTTTGAAAAAAATCGGCTATTTGCTCTAAGGTAACAACATGGACCACCTTAATCACACCATTATCAAGACAATCACGAATAAAATGTAACCTGATGGAGATATGCTTAGTTTTCGAGTGCTGAATTGGATTCTTTACTATGCCCAGCACATCTTCATTGTCACAGTAAATCGGGGTCACCAAGAAGTTGATTCCAAAATCCGTAAGTTGATGTTGAATCCAAATGACACGTGAACAACAGCTCGAAGCAGTTGTGTAATTTGTCTCAGCAGTTGAAGTTGACACATTAATTTGCTTCTTGCACTGCCACGACACTAACCGCTCCCCTAAAACTGACATCCACCAGATGTGGATTTCCTATCTAAATTGCAACCACCATAATCACTGTCAGTATAAACATGAAAGTTAAGGTCAGAATCAGAAGGATACCACAATCCAAGGTTAACATGACCCTTAAGATACCGAAAGATTCTCTTGACAACTAATTCATGGGATTCTTTGGGAGCAGACTGATATCGAGCACAAGAACAAACATCAAACATAATATCAGGCCTACTTGTAGTCAAATACATCAATGAGCCGGTCATGGAGCGATACAACTTTTGATTAACTTCAACACCGGACGGATCCACTATGAGAGGTTCATGAGGAGCAATGGGGGTGGATGCTGCTTTGCAATCACTCATATTAAACTTTGTTAGAATATCCTTAACATATTTTGCTTGATGAATAAGAATTCCAGCATCAGATTGTTCCACCTGCAACCCTAGTAAGAATTGCATTTGACCTATCAAACTCACTTCAAATTTTAACTTCATGACCATCTCAAACTCACGATAAAGATTCTCGAACCGTAGATGATATCATCAACATAAACTTAAACTATCAACAGATTAGAATCAATCTTCTTTAAGAATAAAGTCTTGTCAATGGTGCCACGAACAAAGCCATTTGTTGTAAGATGTGTCGACAAGGTTTCATACCACGCACGAGTCGCTTGATAAAGACCATACAATGCCTTATCGAGTTTGTACACCTGGAACGGATGATCAGGATCCTCAAAACCAGGTGGTTGATTGATATATACTTCTTCCTTGACAACCACATAAAGAAATGCAGTCTTCACATCCATTTGATAAACCTTAAACTTCATGTATGAAGCATAGGCTAAAATATATACGAATGGCTTCGATCCTAGCAACAAGAGTAAAAACATCTTCATAATATAACCCTTCTTCCTGATAAAAACCTTGAACAACAAGCTGAGCCTTTTTTCGAACCACAATACCACGATCATCTTTCTTGTTACGGAAAACCCATTTAGTTCCAATCGGGTATTTACCATCAGGAAGATCTACAAGATGCCAAACATTAAGCTTTTTAAACTGAAGAAGCTCCTCTTGCATCACTTCAATCCAGTTTGGCTCCTGAAGAGCAATTGTAACGTTCTTTGGTTCCTCTTGGGAAAAGAAACATGAAAACAAACAAACATTTATGTTTCCTGATTAGCTTCTTGTTTTAACACTATCTTCAATTTGACCAATAATGTTTTCAACTGGATGAGCTGAATGAATTCTAAGAGTCGGAATATCATCAACCTGAACTTATTCTGGCAAATTAGTGACATTTTCATCAGGGGATTGGTCACTAGAATCATCAACACTAGAAGATTTTAATACATTAGCATCTCAGTTAGATCATTAGAACTCTCCGACTGATCTATAGATACAATTGGTTCTTCTATGGTAACAGGAACTTGTACCTCAGAATCAGCATCTGTAACTGAAATTTCAATAGATTCTTCTTGTGTCTAAGTTGAGGAAGTAACAACATCAGAACTTTTGTTTTGAACTATCACTTGTTGCGGACCAACCATGAAGTTGTGAACAGTTTAATCAAGTCTTGTTGAAGACTCATCACTTGAATTTGAAGAACTTGCACCAGCCAAATCACATAGAGATTGTTGACCAAAAGTCTTGAAAATTACATCTGCATCAAAGAACCATTCTGACCCACTTTGAACCGGAGGAACATTTGATTCTTCTTCTTTAAAGCCGAATCACATACGAGCAACTTCAATTAAAGTTATGTTCTTTCTTTCAACCACTCTGTTTTGTTGCGGTGTCCTAACTGCACTGAATTGATGAGTTATGCCTTTTTCTGCACAAAATGAATTTAGCAAATTATTTTTAAACTCAGTTCCATTATCACTGCGAATAATTGACACTTTGCTATCAAAGTTATAACGAACGCGATAGTAGGATTACTTGAACACATAGGTTTTTATAACATATTTAATCAAAGTTTAACATAAATTCTTCTTTTTCTTGACAAAGGTCACTAATTAGTGCACATATAACTAACCAAAGTTCTTTGAAGATGGTTTTTAGTAACAACATGTTCCATATAATTTATTTGTAGGGCTAAGCCACTGCAAAATATTAAGTTTTTAGCATATAAGGCTTTTTACTAGTTCATGTCTAATGGGTGAAAGACTACTACACTATAACTTGAAAAAGTGTAAGGCCCCAAACCATGCACCCTACAGTTGGTTCTCATAACTGGTTATACTCTTAAAAATACTCATGTTGTTAATCAAACTACAGCGGAAGTCTTTCTAAAAATAGTTATTTCTATTTAATACCAACGTCATTAAGTTTACCTCACGAATGCCTGCACACCAATCCGAGTAACACCACTCCTAAGCCAAGATACGTCGACCCCAAGCTCACCTGCAACACAATCTAACGTACACAAAAAGTCAGCTACGCTGAGTGAATTCTAATGATTCAATTTACACAAATTCAACTCGTCTCATTTTCCATATTTATTTCTAGTCTAGACCCTCTGGTCTTTATAAAATAGTTTTGTCATTTATTAATAGATAGATACCCCCCCGTTAACTTACAATATCCAAAAAGTATCACCACCCTAGACTCACCCCACCATTATAACCCAGTAAGTCTCTCTGACATGGATCGAACTTACCACTCAGATAACTCAAAGTTTACCAAACATATTAACCACACACTGGTTATCTCAACCACCCTCTAGGCACCGGCTTAACCATCCTTAACTAAGACTCTCACAAACCAACTGCATAACAGTTGTAAACTCCTCATCACAATATCTACACAACAGTCAATCTAACTCTACTCACCACGTTAATACCATCTACACATCACATTATTAGTATCTCATGCGCAATAAATATAACTGAACACTTGTATGAAATTTAACACACATATATATGCACACAAATACATACCTCGTCACTGTACCCTCGTCAGGGCGTTCGACACACCCCGGGCTCATCGTTAACCTGCTCAGAATTTGCCACCTTGGGTGACTTCCAGAAGGACTTAGTCCTCCACAATCTCGTTTACCGTGTCATAATAACAACAATACAAACACAATACCCGTCGTGTCACAAGGACAACAACACAATAATAATTCCCATTGTGTCACAATGAAAACGACACAATACACACAACACATGTATAAACACAACATTATACTCTATGTACCTGACTCATTAACTGCACCTGCACTTCACACATAGCACTAGGATAAGATTTACTACACGTATTCATAAGCGTTTAGCTTGTATCCAGAGTAACCCCGACTAAATCATAACACAATACCCTGCTACTATAGAACCACATATACAAATACTATGTCTCATTATCTAAGTAGATACCACGTACATGCACACCCGGTGACACATCCTAGTCGTACCCGTACGACCTGTAAATACAATCCCGACTCACCACTATTACGTTACTATACGGCCCACGACCATATACCCACCTTTAACCTACACATCTTCAGGACAATGCATAGTCCCTTAGCCCCATATTTAAATACTTAAATTCGTAAGCTCATCGGGTTAGACCCCAAGGCTCGATACACATTTAATGTAATAAAACATGTCTCGAAAGTATGTACGATAGCCCTAAAAATAGTAAAGCGTTTAAAAAGGGGAATTAGAAACTCACAGGTTATGAGGCAGTCCAAACCCTTGCTCTGTAACTCGTCTGTCCACGCTCGAATGCAAATCCTGACAAACGCGATACGTTGCAAAACGTATAAATAAATAAATCCTAATACATGGTCTTGATTACTCGCCCTTCTGATTACCGAACCATCGCTCCTCACCTCGAACATCGGATCGTCCTTGACCTGCTTGGAAACCGAGTGCCCGAACCAGTCCTTATACATGCATGCATGCATGCACGCGGCTTTGCCATGCAAACCCTAATCCAAGATTCTCCTTCACACAGACTCCGGCTCGTCTCGAACCCGCACAGGTTCCCCCAACACCGTGCATCACCAACAAGTATCACCCGTCGAGTATCGTCATTGCGCTACGTCACCTCTCTAGCCATGAGAAGCCCTAATTGGTCTCTTTCTTTACGTCCGAGCACCATGGTCACCCTTCCTCCGCGGTTCGCCATCGGGAATCATCACCACCGCCAACTACCATGGTCACCAACACCTTTCCCTGTTGCCTTCTACGTCCCCGATGTCACCACATTCTTCCCTGGTTAACACCCTAGTCGCTCACCACCGATTGCCATCACCATGCATCGTCCTCGTCTCCTTACGCCGTTGTATCACCACCGTAACGACCATCCCAGCCTCGCCGAAGCCCGCTCCAGCCGCCTTATAATCGGCTACCCTTCATCAATCGTCACCATCATTACCTTGCACCACCGCTGGCCTCTATCGTCCCTGCTTTTCACGCCGGTCACCGATCCAGTCACCCCTTCATCACCTACGGCCACCACAAGCGGGTGCCCACTACCCGGCCACCATCGCTCTCCATCTTCCCCCTAACACCCTATGCTACTCACGTAACCACCATCACAGTTGATCACCACAACTGTGTTCGTCTCCTCTCCGGTTGCCGTGAATAAGAAACCAAAACTCTAACCCTACCTTAGCAAAACTCACAAACAAATACGTGAATAAGATTAACGGGAGTTACCTCAACCACGAATGGAGTTTCCCGCCCGAGGCACCATTTTTTGGCCATATCCGCATCCCCTTGGCTGCTCTGATCCTCCTGTTGCTGTCGAACACTCCCAGGCCGCATATGGCCTAGGGTTTGCGATTAAATGGTTTAAATACCATTTGTTAGTTACACGCCAGGTCCCTCCAATATCGTTAAACATGTTTCGAACTCAAACTTATGAAACAATGGCTAACCGATTCTTTAAATCCCGCTAATCCCAGTTTTATGCAAATAACTCTTGTTAACACGTTGCATACCAGGGATTCGGGTTATCCGTTTAACTCGAACCATACATCTACAATTTCCGGGATGTTACAAAAAGTGACATTAAAAACTAAGAAATTTAGACAAGGAATCCTTACTTTAGACAATCAAGGAGATGGATGTGGAGAGGAAACAGAGACCCGAAGTGTAGAGTCAAACTTAGAAAGCTGAAGATCACAAGGTCACTATGCTCCAATCGGTCCAAGTCCTAATCAGGAAGAACAACTTACTTAGCAGTCTACTACAGAGAGAAAAGTGGCTCAAGAGTAAAGTTAGAGAAAATGGTTAAGTCTTACTCAGGAGGAGTAAATATACTCTGGAGAGCAAACTACTCCGTGTCTCGAGACAACTTCCTTTAAATAAATTCTTGTAAATCTTTCTATCTTATCGGTTTTTTTGACTGGCAGGAAATGTGCAGATTTTGTTAATCGATCAAGAATTACCCAAATAATGTCATAACCACTTGATGTCTTGGGTAACTTTGGGATGAAATCCATAGATATTTGTTCCCACTTCCATTGTTGTATCTCAGGTTGTTGCAAAAGTCCTGATGGCTTTTGATATTCTGCTTTAACTTTGGAACAAGTAAAGCATTTACTTACATAGGTAGCAATGCATGCCTTCATGTTGGGCCTCCGGTAAAACTCCTTGAGATCCTTATACATCTTCTCGGATCCTGGGTGAATTGAATACCTAGACTTGTGTGCTTCGTTTAACACTAATTCTCATAGATTTCCAAAACGTGGTACCCAAATTCGATTCATAAAGTAACGGGTTTCATCGGACTTGGTTTCTAATTGTTGATCCATACCTCGTAAGGATTTGTCCTTCAAGTTCTCTTACTTAAGTGCTTCTTGTTGGTCATTACGTAATTTAGTGGTAAGGCTCGTGTGAATCGTCATTCCTAATGCTCACACTCGAAGAGTCTTGGTTCTTTCCTTCCTGCTTAAAGCATCGGCTTCGGCGTTTGCTTTACCAGGATGGTAACGAATGTCATAATCGTAGTCATTCATTAACTCTACCCATCTCCGTTGTCTCATGTTTAATTCCTTTTGGTCGAAGATGTGTTGGAGATTCTTATGATGGGTAAAAATGGTGCATTTTGTACCGTAGAGGTAATGTCTCCAAATTTTAAGAGCAAACACGACTGCTCCCAGTTCTAGGTCATGGGTAGTGTAATTCTTCTCATGTGTCTTGAGTTATCAGGATGCATACGCGATAAATTTCTCCTTCTGCATTAAGACACAACTAAGACCTTGGTGTGACGTATCGCAATATATCACAAAATTGCATGTTCCTTCCGGGGTGGATAGGATAGGTGCACAACACAGCTCTTGTTTCAATAACTAAAACATAGATTATGGTTTGTCACACTAGCCAAACTTCTTTTCTTTTTGAGTCAATGTTGTCAAGGGCTGGGCGATTTTGGAAAAATTCTCAATAAAGCGTCAATAATAGCCGGCTAGACCTAAGAACTGTTTCACCTCGGTTGGAGTTAATAGTACTTCCTAATTTTTGATCGCCTCGATCTTAGATGGGTGCACATGTATGACCTTGTCACTGATCACGTGACCAAGGAAATGCACTTTTCGAATCCAAAACTCGCATTTCAAAAATTTAGCATACAACTTTTCGTTTCTAAGCAACTCTAAGACAAGCTTCAAATGTTGCTCATGTTCCTCCTTGCTTCGTGATTATATTAAGATGTCATCAATAAATATAATCACGAATTTATCCAAATAAGGCTTGCAGACTATATTCATGAGGTCCATGAAGACCACTGGTGTGTTGGTCAAACCAAAAGGCATTACCAGGAACTGGTAGTGATCGTAACGAGTCCCGAATGAGGTCTTTGGGATGCTTACTCTTGTATCCTTAGTTGATGGTACCCTGAACGTAAGTCTATATTTGAGTAGAAGCTAGAACCTGGTATGTAACATCCCGATTTTTTTCATAGAACCAATGGGATTAAGTATATATGTGTATATGTTGTAACATGATGGACGGATTGCTACGAGATAGTAACGAGACCTAACAAAAGTGTAGTATCGGGTTTCTTTTTATATAAATAAACCTAGAAGGGGCGACGAGTAAATAACGAGGCTTAGAGGGGTTCTTATTAAAAACACAAGTCGGGCCACATGCGCACAAGGGCTGAAGCCCGCTCCACGGATGGTGAACCCTTTAGGTTCACGACGCAAGGGGGGAGACCCCATTCTTGTTCTTGCGGGTGTCAAGAAGAAAGAAGGATGGGAGCGAGCCGTTCTTCACGTCTCAAGATCGATCTAAGGTAGATTTGGTGTCAATTGGGAAAGCCATGTTGATTAAACCTCAACGCCACTTAGATTAGTAATATTGTATTAAAGTTACACTAGAGAGATCGAGTAGGGACTGGCTAGAGCCGGGGTGGTGAACCACGAATCGGAAAGGGGCCGAGCGGGGCTGTGGTGGCTCGGCAGTGGTCGTGATGGCATGGTGGTGTGTGTTGCCGAACAGGAACACGACGAGGAACGCTCGACGGCCTTGTCGGACTTCTACGATGGCGAGGGAAGGCCGTAGGTGGGTTGTGGGGGCATCGGGAAACCATGGCAGCCCTGCAAGGGGTCTTCCATGGCTGTGAAGGGTAGCGGGGGTTGGTCAAAGCCGTTGGGAACTCGGTATAGGGTTGGGTTGGGTTCGTTCGTGTTTGGTGGAGCCGAGTATGAGAACCGAGATGCCGAAAGTGATATTTAGTGTGTACAATGGATAGAGGAGACGCACGGGAAGCATTGGAAAGTCGCGAACGTGAACATGGGATTCACGTAGAGCATGGAGGCCATGCATGGTGCCATGCATGTGAATGCGGCCTTACGTGAAGTATGGATAGTCTTGTAGAGGCGGGTTTAATGTCGGGTCGTATATTGACTCGTGATTTGTGTGAAATATAGGTGCAATGTCGATAGGCAAGCACGAAACGCTAGCAAGTTTTAAAGATCGTAGTGTGTCGAGCAAAGGTGAGTTTCTATCGCCCGCTTTTAAATGTTTTATTGTTTTGGGCATGAATACATGTGAAACGTGTTTTAGTAAGTTGCATGCATAGACTACGCCTTTAGTAAAGAAATATATATTTTAAATAATCGTTATGCTTGCATGTGTGGATGAGTTTGTGTTACGTACTTAAACATCGTGGCAGGAGATCAGACAAAAGCTTGATGTTGTGTTGACGTTAGCCAATGGGATATTGAGTCTGGCATTAGTCAGGCGGGAGATCAAGCGTAAGCTTGATGTTGTGTTGACGTTAGTCAACGGGATATTGTGTCTGACGAAAGTCAGTCAGGAGATCGTGTTGCTAGTGTCTTCGGACTAGATGACATGGTATATATGTTTGTCGATAAAATATATCTGTTTAAATTGCTGAGAAAGTATTATGAATAAACCTATGATATGGAAACCATTTCATAACGTTTTGGGACTTAATATTCCCTAAAGAATTACTATAGAACTCACTCAGTGTAGCTGACTTTTTAGTATGTATTTCAGGTAAAGAGAAGGTGTGAGCTGGTGGCTTCTAGATGGCATTTGGTTACCGTGGACGTTTGTGATGACATTATTTATTAGTGTTTCATTGAGACATTTTGATATTAGTACTTGGTTTGATTTATGTTTGGATCGGGTCGTTGACCATTGTTGACTATTTGTTTTCCGGTGCAATGAATTGAGTTTAGTGTGATGTCTATGACTACTGAGCTTGTGTTTAAGCAAACAAGTAGGGTTCCCGGGTTAGGTCCAGATTTCAATCGAAAATCACTCAACAGATCGATTACACACACACACAGGCGAAATCTGTGTGTATGGTGGTGAAACATATGGTAGAAACAGAATTGGTGAAGATAAACAGGCAAAACCACACAGGAATCAACACAAATAAGATATGAAATTGTAAGAACAACAGATGAAATAAACTCCAAATGTGTATTGATTCAGAAAACTGTGAAAGAGAGAATTTCAGGGTTACAGCCATTATCCACACCCTAGAAATTCTCAAATTAGGATATTTATAGCAAGTTGACAGGCATCGAAACTATGCTTACCGAAACTAGTTTCGGTGAAGCATTTACAAGAAAGATACGCCTGTCGAAACTAAACTATCTATCGAAACTAAGTAGTTTCGATGGCCCAGACTTAGAAATAAAATAGGAAATTACATTAAAATGAAAATACAAGTAAATAAACTAACTAAACAATGTTCAAAAGAAATACATTGATGACAACAGCTTATACATTAATAAGACTTTACAATCTCCCCCTAAGCTGCTGCATCAATGTCTTCAACTCTTCTCTAAGCAGTTGGCGCTTGACTTGGTTTCTGCAAAAATGGCTTGACATTCAACGACACCACTCTCTGATATGCCTTAGCATCAGCTTCATCATCTCCATGAAAGAGCTTGATGGGGTTTTTGAACAAAACTTCAAGATCTTCAGGTTGAAACTTTAGAAGCTTCATGTGCTCAAAGATCACAATATCTTCTTTGCCTTCACACTTGATCACAGCACTTCCGATTGTTGAGTTGTAAAACCATTTTCTGAATTTTTTTAGCTGTACAGGTACTGATCGTGGCAGAACTATAAATTTGACAGTTTCAGCAGGCTTGTACCGAAGGCTTACTCAGGGCTTTTACGTTCTTAGATGAATCCTGGTTTTTGATATAATTCTCTTTGGAAGAGTTGTCTTCATTGACCTGAAGTCGTGGAGGGCTTGTTGTTTAAGAAACTTTCAAAGTTACGTGCCTCATTTACTTTTCCAGGGTTCTGTAGGGGTAATTTGGCAAGTTCCCTAAGATCATATCTAAGGAGTGAGCTGAACTCATGAGAAGTTTTGAAGTGTTCTACACCTCCCTTGTATCTCCTGACTATGTATAAGCCCCTTTCATTGTCATATTTCCATCCCACGGGGGGTCTCTTCAGCTCTTGGTACTCCGCGAACCACTCATAATACTTGGGAGGCTCCTCTATATGCAGTCTCCTCATCCAAGGCCTTTTTGGGTTGGGATAGTCTGGATTTGGTTTAGGGGGTTGAATTTGTTCAGATTGGGTGGATTCAGTGTGATTTGTTTGAGTTGTTTCAATGGGGGTTGGTTCAGTGTGTACCAGATCAACCTTAACACTGGCTTCATCTTGATCACTGTCAGAGAGTGCCTGAATCTCTTCTCCTTCCTCTGTGAAGTATCTCACCCTTTCTTCGTGCAGATCTTCAGTAGCCAAAATCTCTGGATAATCATCATTAAATCCAAAGTTATCAATCTCATCAAGAAGAGCATTCAGCTCATGATCTGACCCAATCTCTTCTTCATCAAGGATAACCACATCAGCACTTGATTCTTCTCATTTCCTCTCTCTCTAGCATCTCTCTGTTCACTAACTGATGGAAAATCATACCCGATTTCTTCTATCTTGACTTCCACAGCATCGTTTGTCTTGGCAGCTTGGCCAGTGAAGATTGTTAGTGCAGATCGAGAATTTGACACAAAGGCAGGGGAAGAGGGTCCACCATCAGAAGTGGTCTCCCCCTGAGTTGTGGAACTGGTTTCATGTTATGAAGATTTAATCAATGAAGCTTTAATTTGTTCAACAGCATCAGATAAGTCGTTGAACTCTTGGTGTTGCTGAGAGATTATCTTTTGTTGGGTTTCCAGCTGGGTTTGCTGAACATCAAGTTGGGTATGTAAGCCTCCAACTTCCAGCCTTTGATCTTTCACTTCTTCCTTGCATTCTCTCAGTTCCGTCTTCAGATTTTCAATCACTTCAACTTGTTTTGTTACGGTTTCTTGTAACCTTTTTACATCCAGGCTCAGGGTTTGAACTCTTGGGACAGATGGTGATGGATCAGGGACAGGGGACACAGGAGGTGTAGGAACATGTGTATGTGGTAGAGATGGTTGTGGTGAAGGTGGTGGAATATGAATAGGTGAGTTAGACGGGGATAAGTGTTCTGGAACATCAAATTGAGACTCTGAAGAAGAGGTTAATGACTCCAGTCCTGTCTATATTTTCTTGGCCAATGGTTCTTCCTTTTCATAATCTGAACTTGAATCAGCTTGCCTCTTAGAGTAGGATGCAGGAGGTTCAGTCTGCTCCTCATCTTCAGACTTATAATCCGACTGATCATACTTTGTTCCGTAAATGCCTTCGTCCAAGGTTTCACTTGACTCAGCTTCATCATGTGCTTCAGCTTCTATATTTTCAACAGGTTGCTCTTCAATCACAAGCTCAAGATTCTCTATCAATTGATCAATGAAAGGAGCTCCAAGATAGGTTGTTCAACATCTTGCTCTATGTGTTGTTCAGATTCAACATCCGTCTCTTGGTTCCCTTGACCCTGTTCTGCTTCTTCTTCTTCAGATGATGATGATTCAATGACTTCATTAGGATCGATATCAGGGACTATAAGTTCTACTTCTCCAATAACATGCCCAAAGAGTGGAATGTCTACAACTATCATGTTCGATCTTGAACTAGAACTCTTCATATAACTGAGGGTCTTGGCTATCATATGATCAAGAACAAGAACATGTCCTTCATGTTGAATATTTGGTAGAATGTGGTTAATTATCATTTGTAGAAATCTAGGGTACACGAGAAATTTGTCTCTTACTCTTCCAGTGAGATTCTCTATAAGTTGTTTGAATGCCAACCTAGAAAAATTATAATCCCTCCCTTTGATGAAGCCAAGAATAGCAAATGCCACCATAGCATTGGCCGAGTCAAATCCACCTTTTCTGAATGAGATGCAGTGAATGAACACATGCACAATATACCTCCAGTGAGGGGCAAGGAATGTCTTTGTGATCTGCCCACTTTTGAACTCATCTGGGTGACCCATTCTTCTGAAACATTATCTGATGTAGAAACTAGGAAATTCGATAGGGGCTTCATGATTATCACCAAACTACAGTACCTCTCTTATGGTGGCCTCAGAAAATAGAACTTCTTGGTTGTACACAGTTGCTCTTATGTGCTCCACATTGTTGATGGATACTCTTTCAGCAATGGCCCAAAATTACCTGATTGTGGTTCAAAAATGGGCAAGTTGTGACTTATAGCAAAGCTCACATTAGAGTTAGCCATAAAATTGAGCACATGTACAAATCCCTCACTCTTGGGATCAACAACATTAAGAAAGGCACAGATATTGTGCTTCTTCACAAATAGAAGATCCATGTCTGTCAGAAAAAAAAATAAGAAACATTAGTCCAACACTTAGAAAATTTCAGAGAAGCATGTTCGAAACTACTAGTTTCGAGCAAGAAACTCTAATCGAAACTACTTAGTTTCGGGTAAGCTTGGGTATCGAAACAACTAGTTTCGATAGAAACCTGTTCAAATTCCAAAAAAAACATATTTTAAAATCATAAGAAAACACCCTTTTATCGAAACAACTAGTTTCGATGCCCAAAACCTGAACAGATTTCATACCCTGAACAGAAAAAACTAAGTTAAAACTATAAACAAATATAAACAGATTATCAAAATATAAAAAAAAATAAAAGAAAGGTAAAGGAAGCCTGTGAGTGGTCGAAACTCCTTCTTACCAACAGTGTTTTGAGGTAATCTGCAAAATTAAACATAGAAGAATGATATATCAACAATGGTTAGTTTATAACCAAGATTTGAAGACAAAACGACCAAGATTATGAAGATTTAGTCGTAAAACTCTCAGAATTGAAACCCTAGGTCTGGCATTTTGTAAAAACGCACACATATGAACATAAATCAGTACCTGATGACGAAGACGATGAAGGAATCAGATGAGAAACCCTGATTTCGCAAACCTAGACCCTATTGAGAGATTTTGTGTGTGAAGATGAAGGTGTGAAAGGTTCGGAGAGTTCAAGTGAACTTGGCATGGAAGAAACCTGATTATAAAAAAATTTAATTTGAGCTTGACAAAAGACTAAAGTGCCCCTATCGAAACTATTAGTTTCCATAGAACAAAGTAGTTTCGGGTGGGAGGTAATTTCGACGGTTTGAGTAGTTTTGGTGATACTGTTGTTTCGGGTGAACAGGAGATACTTGATCAGAAACAAAGGAAAAACACTCATATGTACAAAATTTAAACAACCTAATAAGGAAGATTAAGAAATTTATATAGAAAAATAAAAATAAAAACAGTAAAATATATAAACAATTAGCCTTGAAAAGATCCAACGTGAGATCATGTCTGGTCAAACCCTGGAAACACTTCATTTTGCACTCAGCTACTGTGAATCCCTGAAGATAGCCAATATTTGGGCAAGAAAAACCCGCACATTAGCTTGTACAATGTTTTCATGTGATTAAGAGGTACCATTTGATCACGAAACACGGCGTACCCCACATTTTGAAATAAAATGAATTTGAAAGCCTATCAATCCTCAAGAAATACCCGCATTCATCTGATCATCTCTTACAGGTTAACCAGGGTACCATCTTGGTAAGTCAAAATCACCGTCAAAAGTAAAATAACATCCAACTGGATATCAGAAGTTGTAAAAAGAAAAATATCCAAGTGGATATTAAAAAGGTACGAACATTCTAGATCTTTGCGTAAGCAAAACAGAAGAAGCTGTAAAATTATTCAAGCGGATAGGAAAAGGTTGGACACCCAAGATCTTTGCGTAAGCAAAACAGACGGGGCCAAATCATCCAAGAGGATGGGAAAAAGATGAACTCCCGAGATCTTTGAGTAAGCAAAACAGATGGGGTCATCGGCGGTAAGTCTCGTTACTTTGAAGGTCACCTGGCGCATGTATCAGAATTCAACACATAAGCCTATATCTGATTGAATCAGTTTTCTTAGATTAAAATGGGTTAGATGTTTCAAAAATGGGTTCAAGCACACGTGTATGATTGAGAATTAGATTTTCACACTACTAAAGAGTTATAGCCATATGTCGGGCCTACCGGCTATACCTCAGTAAGCACCATCGCTTATGGTCCATTCAATGTTCAAGAAGTGTGATCAGACTCTCTCATTTCTAACAAGCTCGGATCCAATTTTCCTGAAACAAAAAAAAAGATACTTACAATGAGTTTTTCTTAAGCAAACAATAAACAAAACAAATATTTTCTTTCCTTTTTAACTATACAAAGCAAATCTTTTTCTTACTAACTCCAAATTCCAATTTCTCCCCCAAAAGTTTTGCTTTCAAAAACAAATAAAGAAAACAACTATACAGAAAGATAAAATCTTTTTGGAAATCTTCCCGATTAACAAGTTTAAATAGAAAAAACAATATGCATAAGGGTTACTGAAAGTTTATCATGCCGAACATCTCCATCAATTTCTCAAATCTGGCAGAATCAAATGCTTTTGTAAAGATGTCGGCGGTTTGCTTGTCGGTTTTAACTTCAACAATTTTGATGTGTTTATTTTCGACACAATCACGGATGAAGTGGTGTTTGATCTCAATGTGTTTGGTTTTAGAATGCTGAACGGGATTTTTGGTGATATGAGGAACAATGGTGTTTCATGGAAGGTGATCTCGTAATCAAGCATTTGATGGTGGGTCCACCTTACTTGGGAACAACAAAGGGCTACGGCAATGTATTTGGCATCAGCTGTGGATTGGGAAACGGTGCTTTGTTTCTTACATTGCCAGGAGACGAGGCGGTTACCAAGGAACTGACAACCCCAAGAAGTGGACTTTCGGTCTAAGTTGCATCCCCCGTAGTCTGAATCTGAATAAGCCAAAAGATCAAACAAGTTATTTTTGGGATACCAAAGCCTAAATTTTGGCCTGTACTTCAAATATCTTAAAATACGTTTGATAGAAATTAAATTAGAGAGTTTAGGATTAGCCTGAAAGCGTGCACACAAGCACACTACAAACATGATATCTGGTCTGCTAGCAGTGAGATACAGAAGAGATCCTATCATCGAGCGATAGAGGTGCTGATCAACGCTTTCGTCATCCAAATCAGGAGACAGACAGTGTCGAACTTCCACGTGAGTCTTGTAAGGATGAGACTCAGTCATTTTGAACTTGGTCAGGATTTCTTTGTCATACTTCTCTTGATGGATAAGAATTCCTGACTCAGACTGATCTACATGCAAACCAAGAAAGAACTTCATTTCTCCCATAGAACTCATTTCAAACTTAGAACGCATCACATCCTCGAACTCTTTACACAACTGAAGATTTGTGGATCCAAAAATGATGTCATCAATGTAGATTTGCACCAAAATGGTATCCGCACCATCCTTTCATTTGAACAAAGTTTGGTCAATTGCCCCTCGTGTGAAACCATTATCAAGCAGATGCATAGATAACGTCTCATACAACGCACGAGGTGCTTGATGAAGACCGTACAATGCCTTGTCAAGTTTGTAAACTCTATCAGGATAGCTTGGATCAATGAAACCCGGTGGCTGCTTGACATAAACTTCCTCTTGAACTTTTCCATACATAAATGCGCTTTTGACATCCATCTGATGAACTGTGAAGTCCATATAGGCTGCGTATGCGAGAAACATTATGATGGCTTCAAAGCGAGCCACTGGTGCAAAGACATCCTCAAAGTCAATTCCTTCTTCTTAATAAAACCCCTGAACCACCAAGTGGGCTTTGTTTCGAATCACGATTCCCCCTTCGTCCTTTTTGTTATGAAATACCCAACGAGTGCCGATTGGAACTTTGTTCATTGGAAAGTCTACCAGATTCCACACATGTAACTTGCTGAACTGCTGCAATTCTTCCTGCATGGCCTCTACCCAACTGTTCTCAAGCAAAGCAGCTTTCATATTTTTAGGTTCAACTTGAGATATGAAGCAAGTGAAGATACCGTCATTCATTGCTTTGGTCGCACTACGAGTTCGGACTCCCACATTGAGTGGACCAATGATGTTGTCTGTAGGATGATCCTTGTGAATTCTCAACTGTGGAATCTCATCCTCTTCCAAGTGGTCATCCAGATTGGTAGCGTTGATGTCAGGAATAACAACTTCCTCATTGATAGGACCTTTATTAGATGATTATGGAGCAACATCCACTATTTGAGGAGTTTCTTCCTCAACAATTTCACTTGTTGCCATAGAATCCGAAGAATCTTGAGTGGATTCAACATTAGATATAATAGGAGGATCACCTATATGTTGACTTGACGAAGAGGAGCTTGAAGTAGTAGCAAAAGAGGTACGTATGATATTCACAGACATAAGAGGATTAGCTGAGACAGATATGTTAGTGAAATCAGGAAAATTAAATGATTTAAACAAAGAATCGACATCAAAAACCCAATCAGGACTGTCCCCAGCGTCCGTATGATTGCTTTCATGCCAGTTGATATCAATGGACTCCAGCACAATCCTTCGTCTCTTGTTGTAAACACGAAAAGCTCTTTGGTTAGAGGAATATCCCATGAAATAGCACTCATCCGCTTTGGCTTCAAACTTGTTCAGCTGATCAGAAGTATTCAGCATTGTACAAACACACCCAAATTTCTTGAAGAAATCAATAACAGGCTTGCACTTGTACATAATTTCATAAGGAGTCTTGTTGCAGCTTTTGGTGATGAGAACTCGATTTTGCACAAAACATGCGATATTGACTGCCTCGGCCCAAAACGTGACAGGAAGCTTAGAATCAACGATCATAATTCTTGCTGCTTCTATCAACGTGCGATTTTTTCATTCAGCTACAGCATTTTCTTGTGGAGTGCGAGGTGCACTGAATTGCCGATAGATACCCTTACTTTCAAAGAAAGAATCTAGAATGGCATTCTTGAATTCTGTGCCATGATCACTGCGAATAGTCTTCACACTTAAATTGAACATGTTCTCGATTTGAAGCAGATGAATCTTCAGAGTCTCTAGCGTCTCATCTTTCTTTGCTAGAAAGAATACCCAAGTAAACCGAGAAAAGTCATCGGTTACCACCAAACAGTAAGATTTCCTTCCATAACTCATGACACTCACAGGACCGAAAAGATCCATGTGAAGCAATTGAAGGGGGAGTCAATGAAATTAGTGGTTTTGGGTTTGTCATAATATTTGTGTTGCTTGCCCTTGGAACAAGAGAGACAATGTTCCATGGGTGAGAAATATTTCAAATGCAAACCGATGACAAGGTTTCCTCAAACAAGGCAGTTCATTGTCTTGAAATTCACATGTCCTAATCTTTTGTGCCAAAGAAAGGACTCATCTTCTAAAGCTTTTGAAAGGAAGCAGGATTCGATTCCTGATGGATTATTCATATCCAGACTATAAGTATTGAATCTTTGAGGAGCACGCATGAGGATTAGGTCTTCGGGAATAACCACTCCAGGCTTCAGAATCAAACATTCCTTGGAGTTGAAGAGGGCACAAAAGTCTTTATCATAAATTTGGGACACACTCATCAGATTATACTTTAGCTGTGGGACGAAATTGACATTCTTCAAGATATTTACACCGTTAGACACAGTTACTTGTCCTTCAACCTTTCCTCCTTTTGGATTGCCTGCAAATGCAACAAAATCTCCGTCCATTAGATGATAATTTTGCAATAGAGAAAAATGACCAGTCATATGTCTTGAGCAACCACTGTCAACATGCCAGATATTGTCTCCAATCCTCCTCAATTTTCCCTACATAAAATGAATCATTTAGACATTTGTACCCAAGCCATTGCTAACTTGGAACTTCTTAATTTTACAAGATGCATTTCGGAAGTCATAGTCAGAATTCTCCTTTAATGTGTTCTCAAAAAGATCATTATTCTTAATTTTCCAAATCCTTTTCAACCAATTTTTAGAATTTCTAATCCTTTTATGTCGCAAAGTTCTATTATGTTGTGATTTAGACAAAACATTTGAAACACCATCAACTGAATTTTGAATAACAGATGGTACGTTTTCTTCTTTTAAATGATATGTAGACAATTTACATGTCTTGAAAATATGGTTGGATTCCCCACAACTAAAACAAACTTTATCACATGTTGGCTTAGCCTGATAGTTGCCATCACAGGATGATGAAGATGATTGTGATGTTGAGACATCAGAACTAGAGGCAACTCTTTCTTCAATACTTCTTTCTTGAAGACTTTGATCTTCCTTTAATCTGAAAAATTCTAGATTGCTCATTGTTTCTTGTGGAATATCAGTCACAACTCCTGCACTTCTAAAATTTGCAATACAACTCATATCATTTACAGATTTAGGAACAAACGACAAAGCATGCTTAAACTTAGAAATAGCATTTCTCAAACTTCATACTGAGAAGGCACATAACCAAAATACAAATTTTCAATGTGTTCACAAATATCTGGTTTTGACACGGACATATTATTACATTCATCCGACTCAAGTTCATTTAAAACATTTCCCTTACTAGAACTCTCATCACAATCATCTTCGAAACCTACACAATCTGACTTTGCACAGGAAGCAAAACTGTCAGAATCTGAAGTTTTGATATAATCATCAGCAGATAAATTGCAAACAAAAGGTGTGAAATCATGAGAAACTGGCATATCAGCAAATCTTCCAGACTTGGAATATGGAGGTGGGTCAGATTTATACCCAATGCCTTCTGTGACCATTTTATGAATTTGGTTGTCAATGATTCCAAAAAGAGTTTTCTGATCCATACCCATATGTTCAACTTTACAAAAAAGTTGTACAATCAAAGATCAGTTTTCTCCAGAAATATCACGAATTTTCTTTAAGTAAAGTTTCTCATTTTTAGCCACAAAATCATACATCACCTTTATATGATCTCTTTCATCGACCAAAGCCTGGTTGATGAATCTATATTTCTGAATCTCATTTAAACAGGATTTAGCACTGCAAAGTTTAGACATTACCTCAGCTGGTATGGCAGTGATATCCTTAGCTGGTTCAATCATGACACATTTCTCCTTTTCTTCAATGTCTGCCATTAGTGCCTCCAATGATAGTGTCCATCAGCTTGATAGAGCAGAGCTGTTGAGATGGAAGTTGTAGTGGATTTGGTTTGTTTCCTACAGCATATTCACTTTTGCTTGAAGATGCCATAACTCAGAGAAGTTAAAAGAACAAACAGTAGCTAGTTTCGGGTGAATCAGGGATGATCGAAACAACTAGTTTCGATAGAGAAAAAGCTGATCGAAACTACTAGTTTCGGTAGAAAAACAGAATCCAAAAACAACAAGTTTCGACGAATAAGACTTAGCAGAAAATCCAGCAAACTCAGTAGAAACTACAAGTTTCGATTAAAACTAGTTTTGATAGTGCAGTAGTTTCGGGTGATCAATCTGCAAAGGTTAGTTTCGATATAACAGGACAAATAACTAGTTTCGATGATACCTTCTCCAGACAACAGTACAGACAAGAAGTTTCGATGACCAACCAAAAGCAGAAATTGTCTCCCAGTAGTTTCTATACCTCCTTCTTCAAGCTTCAGCAGACTCCATTGATGAAAAGCTTCAAAAATCAAAGATGATAAACTCCCAATCTGATTCAGCGAAAAGCTTCCAACTAAGCATCTGAACACAAATCAATCTTCAGCTCTGAAAAAACTCGAACAAATAGTGCCGAAATCGATGAAACAGTGTCAAAACAGTGTAAACCTAGAAAACCTTCAAATTCCAACTAAAAGTCACCTAAAATCGATCAAAAGAACCTGAAAATACTCAAAAATCAAGAGCATAAAGCTCTGATACCAATTGTAGGTCCAGATTTCAATCGGAAATCACTCAACAGATCGATTACACACACAGGCGGAATCTTTGTGTATGGTGGTGAAACAGAGGTTAGAAACATAATTGGTGAAGTTAAACAGGCAAAACCACACAGGAATCAACACAAATAAGATATGAAATTGTAAGAACAATAGATGAAATAACTCCAAATGTGTCAGAAAACTATAAAAGAGAGAATTTCAGGGTTACAGCCGCTATCCACACCCTAGAAATTTTCAAACTAGGCTATTTATAGCAAGTTGACAGGCATCGAAACTATGCTTACCAAAACTACTAGTTTCGGTGAAGCATGTACAAGAAAGATAAGGCTGTCGAAACTAAACTATCTATCAAAACTACTAGTTTTGATTGAACAAACCTCAATCAAAACTAAGTAGTTTCGATGGCCCAGACTTAGAAATAAAACAGGAAATTACATGAAAAGACAAGTAAATAAACTAACTAAACAATTTTTAAAAGAAATACATTAATGACAATAGCTTATACAATAATAAGCCTCTAGAGTTTGGGGCCTTACAAGTTGGTATCAGAGTGGTGGTTTAAATAATCTGGGCATCCTCTATGCCTAGACTTAGAATGAGAATGGGACCAATGAGTGGGAATGTCATCACGTGTAACCAAAAGCCAGAAGTGTGACACCCAGCATTTCAGGTCAATATCCACATTTCATAAACGCACGTTCATAATTATTATTTCCTGATATTTTATTTTGACTAAGTAAAGTCAAGAAGTCTAGCAAAGAAGTTTGTTCCAAGTCTAGTAAACCGTAAAGAGTTACTAGAAAAAGTAAGCAGGATAACCCGACTTAATGCGAACGTAAATGGTTAAATAAAATAACCAGAAAAATATATATATATATATATATATTACACAAAATTTACGTTGAGCCAAGATTCTAATATTTTCTTCAACGAGCCATAAAATGGTTAAAAATTATAATACCGTGAAGAATCGAAACTGAATTAAATTACCCCTTTAAAACTCTAATTGATACTAATACCATAATAAATTAATATTAAAAAAAAAAATGGTTATCATTAACCCCTAAACAACTTCTTGACTTTCTTGGCCGAGAGTCAGGGGAGCCATGCTCCCACTTGCCTGATTCACTTTGATTCAGATGAAAACCATACCCTTCAGGACGAAACTTCACCATTCCTTTCAAACCTTCTCTTTTCTTACGGCAAATTCACAATTCTCTTTCATCTCGAAGTCCAGTTTTAAAGCGAAAATCACCATAATTCTGTGTCATAAGGAGAATTTCAAGTGTTCTTGAAGAAAGCTTAGCAAAAGATTCAAGACTACTTCTCTGTTTTTCTCTAAAGATCGCCATTCTCGGTTTGAGGTAAAAACTCGATACCATCCATATTATTTGCTTTAAAACCGTAACTAAACATACAAATCGTTCAAACGCAAGTAAGATAACAAGAAAACTGTGTCAAACTCAAGATTTGAACATAAAAATATGCAGAGTGAATTCTGTAAATCAAAGTGCAGATATCGAAACTGGGAGTTTCGATACCTATTGATCGAAACTAGGAGTTTCGATACCAGTTATTTAATCGAAACTAGGAGTTTCGATACCGGTTGTTCTATCGAAACTAGGAGTTTCGATATCTATTTACTCAATCGAAACTAGGAAGTTTCGATACCTGTGTACAATCGAAACTAGGTAGTTTCGATACTATTCTTGCAAATCGAAACTAGGTAGTTTCGATACCTATTTCACTCAGTCGAAACTAGGAAGTTTCGACATCTGTTCTGTTCAATCGAAACTAAGAAAGCTTAGATACCTGTTCATCAGCCCCATAAGGCAGTAACTCAGAACTATTTTCATAACAAAACAAGGTTGGAAAAACTAAAAAGATAATTAAAACAAAAGTAATCAGATCGGCTAAGTCAAGTGAACAAATTGCGTTTAAGACAAGTAGTCTTAACGTGTATGTTATCCTTGTGTAACTAGGATACGGATAGGCGAATCTGCCGTCATTCAAATATTTGCTAGCATTCATACTGTCGAGGTGAGTTTCACTAATTCCCCTTTTTCTAAGTTTTTGAAATGATTTGGGGTGGAAACATACTTGTAAAAGACTTTTGTGTATAAATGAATGGAACTAATGATCTGACCGTATGTATGTATTGAGGGAACATAAAGCGCTTAAAGTCCTCGTAATAAATTAGTAACCATTAGCTATGGATTTAGCCCGGGATTATATGAATAGTACTATTGGGGGTGACGCCTCCGGTCATGGTTAGTCGCGCTAACCAGGGGTCAAAATGGCCGAATGACCGCATATTGTCTTACTCGCAGAAAGGCGAGGGGAGGCACAGAAAGTTGGGGTTTGGTTACGGTCTCGTACATTACATACTATTTTGTATTCCTTGCAAGCTTACAAATGGGGTCAATAGATCGGATTAGTAATCATATTCATTGGTAATACATACAAAAGAGTTCTGATCAAAGTAAAGTGATCAGGTTTTACACAAAAGAGTTCTGATCAGGGTAAAGTGATCAGGTTTATCAAAAGAGTTCTGATCAGGTTAAAATGATCAGGTTTTACACAAAAGAGTTCTGATCAAAGTAAAGTGATCAGGTTTTATCAAAAGAGTTCTGATCAGGTTAAAATGATCAGGTTTTACACAAAAGAGTTCTGATCAAAGTAAAGTGATCAGGTTTTACACAAAAGAGTTCTGATCAGGGTAAAGTGATCAGGTTTATCAAAAGAGTTCTGATCAGGTTTTACACAAAAGAGTTCTGATCAGGGTAAAGTGATCAGGTTTATCAAAAGAGTTCTGATCAGGTTAAAATGATCAGGTTTTACACAAAAGAGTTCTGATCAGGGTAAAGTGATCAGGTTTAAAGTAAAGAATTCTGATCAGGTTAAAGTGATCAGGTTTAAACGAAAGAGTACTGATCAAGTTAAAATGATCAGGTTTAACAAAGAGTTTTGATCGGCAAAAAGATCAGATTTAAACATTGGGTTTATGATAACTCTTTATAATAACTTGTGAACTCACCAACCTCGTGTTGACAGTTTTAAGTATGTTTTCAGGAAATTGAACGTGGTCATCAGGTTAGCAATGTAGGTTACATGCATGCACGTGGATACGGCTTTTGGGAGGATTTCTCTTGTATAACTCATGGTCTTCAGTCATATTTGCGAAATCTTAAACATTTGTAAACTCAAGTTGATATTTTGTAATGTAAATATTTTAAATTCAGTTATGTATCCAATTACATGTATGTGTTTGCGGTAATCATATGCTTTGGAAACCAGTGAAAGTCGCGCCTCGCGTTTTCGCCCTGGCGGGGTGTGACAGAACTTGGTATCAGAGCCATTGATTATAGCGAACTAGGTGTCTAAAACGGAACCTAGTCTATAATTAGAATGACTCACTAAAATGTTTTCATTGCATAAGCATTGCATAACCAGTCATCATGTCATGTGGATATTGTAGTCACAAGTATGTCGTCACATTCACACTCTGACCCCGTCTCTGACTCTGAATCCAACGAGGAACTTTCTGCCTCACGCCCTAAAAATCGAGTACAAGTTCGCAGCTCGACACCACCCAATGTCGCCCTGGGAGAACCGCCCATCGTCTACCGAAAGAAAAGCGGAGGACCAGTTAAGGTGCAAAGTGCTAGGAAGAAGGTTCGACTTCCGCGCAAGAGAAACCTGGCAGCCCGTGACCCGAAAGACTTGGAGACCGATGAGGAACCACCGAGTCAACGACCCTGCTACCACCCTACCGTGGGAACCATCCGTTGGATGCCTCGTACCCTGGCACGTTGGAGGGAGATGGAGAACATCCCATCTACCTTTGAGCTTAGAGAGTCTTCTAACTCCCCAACACCCCTACCCCACACTGGGGAAGCCATAGAGCTCACTGTGCCTACCTTGGTAGCTCGCGTTCATACGCATGAGGAGCGTCTTGATGATCTCCTAGATGACATCCGGGCACAGGGGGATGCAGCCACGCGACTTCGTCAAGGGCTTGGATCTCGAGTTCAGACTCTGGAAGACCACACCCGAGACATACAAGGTGCCACAAACTATCTAGAGTTAAGAGCTGACATGGACTGGCAGTTCACTGTCACTGTCCGAGACATGGTGGAAGCACTGGAGGAAAGGACTTTGGCTGCAGAATTTGTGGCAAGAGCTAGCTTTGTCATGGCAGGACTTGCCATGATGATTGGGTTGTACTCCCACTTCTTCTTTTAAACCTATTATGGGCGGGTTGTGCCCATAGTACATTATGTAGTTTAAAACGTTAGTACTGATGAGGTCATGTGAACCCATCTCTTTTGTATCCTTATCTTTTGGAACAATGTACTATGTATGTTTTGACTATGTATGTAATGGTTTATGTTGTAATGATAGTTGTTCATGTTTGATGTTGTGGTATCCTTATGTCATGATCTATCATTATTGATATATGATGTTGTTTCTTTTTAATTGACATGTTAGAAAGAACGTCATGGCACCTAAGCGTGGGACACCCCATAACACTACTGGTGACAACAACGAGACAATTTCCCCAAACATGGAACAACTAATAGCACAGCGAGTAGCTACCGCTATAGAGCAGTATGAAGCAAACCGAAATAGCGGAGGAGGTGCAGGAGGTAGCGGTACAGCAGGAGGTTCCGGAGGTTCCGGAGGTAATAAAAAATAAATAAGCCATAACACATAGTCATGATCCGAATTAATGACGTTATGACTTGTGATCCTGCAGATGCTCCAAATAGGAAGTGTACCTACAAGGCCTTCCTATCCTGCAAACCCCGCAGTTTTAATGGCACCGAGGGTGCAGTAGGACTAATGAGATGGATAGAACATATGGAGTCGGTGATTGATATAAGTGAATGCACCGCTGATTACGTAGTGAAGTATTCTACCTGCACGCTCACTGATAAAGCTTTAACTTGGTTGAATACTCAAATGAACACTTTGGGGAGAGAAATAGCGTACCAATTATCTTGGGAAGATTTGAAAAACATGATGATTGAGGAATACTGTCCTCGGAACGAATTGCAAAAGATTGAAACTGAGATGTGGAACCTACAGATGATAGGAGATGATGTAGCGGGATACACCGACCGCTTCAATGAATTGGCACTTCTGGTACCGCATATGGTCACACCAGAACATAAGCGTGTTGAAAGGTATCTGTGGGGCCTTGCGCCTCAAATTCGTAGCATGGTAACATCATCTAATCCAATAGATGCCAAGAGTGCTATAACTTTAGCATTCAAACTAAAGGATGATGCAGTACGTAATGAATTGTTTGTGAGAAAGGAGAATGAGGAAGGTAGATCTGGGGAGAAAAGGAAATGGATGGGAAATTCAAGTAACAAATGTGGAAAACAAGAGTTTAAGAAACAAGGAACTGTGAAGGCTTTTGCAGCCAACACAGTGGAAAGAAATGAGTATGATAGGGGCCTACCGAGATGTAAGAGGTGTGGAAATCATCATGCCGGTGTTTGCATCAAGTGTGGAAAATGCGACAAGTTTGGTCACACCACTCAAGCTTGTCGAACTAACAACCGATTGGGAAAAATCAAACCGGGATGTTTTGTATGTGGTGATCTAAAACACTTCAAGAAGGATTGTCCCAAGTGGAAGAATCAGAACAACGCTCATGCACCAGGGAGGGCATTTGTGATGGGTGCAAGGGACGCACGCCAGGACCCGAACATCGTCACTGGTACGTTCCCGATAAATAATCACTATGCCTCTGTACTTTTTGATTCGGGTGCGGATATGAGCTTTGTGTCGAATGATTTTAAATCCTTACTCGGTATTAAGGCCAGCAAACTAGATCAACGTTATACAATTGAATTAGCAAATGGGAAATTAATAGAAACCGGAGAGGTCTTTAGGGGTTGTACTTTATGTTTAGAAAACCGTACATTCAGTATAGACCTTCTACCCATCGAGTTAGGGAGTTTTGATATTGTTATTGGTATGGATTGGTTAACCAAGAATCGTGCCGAGATAGTATGCTTCGAGAAGATTGTACGTATTCCCCTACCAAGCGGAGAAATTCTTTCAATTCAAGGCGAAAGGTGTATAACGATGTTAAAAACGATAAACTGCATGAAAACTTATAAGTATCTACGCAAGGGTTATTGTGCATTCCTGGCTCACATCGTCGAGAAGAAACCCGAAGAACGTCGACTTGAGGACATACCAGTCGTCAGAGATTATTCGGAAGTATTTCCCGAAGACTTACCAGGAATACCACCATCAAGACAAGTCGAGTTTCGGATCGACCTAGTACCAGGAGCCGCACCAGTTGCACGATCTCCGTATCGTCTAGCCCCTTCCGAGATGCAGGAACTGTCGAGCCAACTACAAGAATTACTTGACAAAGGTTTCATAAGACCGAGTTTCTCACCATGGGGAGCTCCGGTCCTATTTGTAAAGAAAAAGGATGGAACCTTTAGAATGTGCATTGATTATCGGGAATTGAACAAGCTGACAATCAAAAATCGGTATCCTCTTCCTCGAATAGATGATTTGTTTGATCAACTTCAAGGTTCCAGTTTCTATTCTAAAATTGATCTACAATCAGGGTATCATCAACTGAAAATTCAGGAAGAAGACATACCAAAAACGGCTTTTAGGACTCGTTACGGTCACTACGAATTCCTAGTTATGCCATTTGGCTTGACTAATGCACCAGCTGTTTTCATGGATCTCATGAACCGCGTGTGCAAGCCGTACTTGGATAAATTCGTGATTGTGTTTATCGATGACATATTGATATATTCACGAACCAAGGAGGAACATGAATATCATTTGAAATTAATCTTGGAACTACTCAGGAATGAGAAGCTTTATGCCAAATTCTCTAAGTGTGAGTTTTGGATCCAAGAGGTTCATTTTCTCGGACATGTTATCAATAAGAATGGTATTCACGTAGACCCATCTAAGATTGAAGCTATCAAAAACTGGGAAGCACCAAGAACTCCGACTGAGGTGCGTCAATTTCTGGGTTTGGCAGGATATTACAGGCGATTTATCGAGAATTTTTCAAAGATAGCCTTGCCTTTGACCACGTTAACCCAGAAGGACAAAAAGTTTGATTGGACTGATAAACAAGAATCAGCTTTTCAATTGCTGAAGCAAAAACTTTGCAATGCACCAATCCTATCCCTTCCCGAAGGGACTGACAATTTCATTGTGTACTGTGACGCATCACACCAAGGTCTGGGATGTGTGTTGATGCAGAAAGAAAAAGTCATAGCATATGCATCCACACAACTAAAGGTGCACGAAAAGAATTATACGACCCACGACTTGGAATTGGGTGCAGTCGTGTTTGCACTCAAGATTTGGAGACATTACTTATACGGCACAAAATGTACTATATTTACAGACCACAAGAGTCTCCAGCACATCTTTAATCAGAAAGAACTCAACATGAGGCAACGTCGTTGGGTAGAACTACTGAATGATTACGACTGTGATATCAAGTATCACCCTGGCAAAGCAAATGTCGTAGCAGATGCCTTAAGTCGTAAAGAACGAGTTAAAACACTACGTGTTCGTGCCCTAGAATTGACAATTCATACGAGTCTCACGACTCAAATTCGGATGGCACAACAAGAAGCAATCAAAGAAGAAAACAGTCAGAACGAAGCTTTACGAGGAATGATAAAGCAGTTGGAACCAAAGTCAGATGACACTTTATACTTCATGAATAGAATTTGGGTGCCATGTTTTGGTAACATACGGGAGTTGGTTATGGACGAAGCCCATAAGTCCAGGTACTCCATTCACCCAGGTTCGGATAAAATGTATAAGAATCTGAAAGAATTCTACTGGTGGCCGAACATGAAAGGAGAAATTGCTATTTATGTCGGTAAATGCCTGACATGTTCAAAAGTAAAAGCAGAACATCAGAAACCGTCGGGATTGTTACAACAACCCGAGATACCTCAATGGAAATGGGAACAGATTTCCATGGATTTCATTACAAAGTTACCCAAGACGTCGAGCGGGTATGACACTATATGGGTAATCGTCGATCGTTTGACGAAATCAGCTCATTTTCTACCCATCAAAGAAACGGATAAAACCGAGAAACTTGCAAAGCTTTATATCAAGGAAATTGTGGCTAGGCATGGAGTACCAATTTCTATTATCTCTGATAGAGACAGCAGATTCGTGTCTAGAATCTGGAAATCGTTACAAGAAGCCATGGGCACACGTCTTGACATGAGCAAGGCATATCACCCACAAACAGATGGTCAAAGTGAAAGAACCATTCAAACCTTAGAGGATATGCTCCGTGCGTGTGCAATTGACTTCGGTGGAAATTGGGATACTCATTTGCCACTAGCTGAGTTTTCATATAATAACAGTTACCACACCAGCATCAAAGCCGCTCCGTTTGAGGCTTTGTATGGTCGAAAATGTCGTTCACCGCTATGTTGGGCAGAGGTTGGCGACAAACATTTAACCGGTCCTGAAGTTATTCAAGAGACCACAGATAAGATTTTCAAAATCAAGGATCGTCTGAAGGCCGCCCGTGACAGACAAAAGAGTTACGCGGATAACAGACGAAGACCTTTAGAATTTCAAGTAAGAGACAAAGTCATGTTAAAGGTCTCACCTTGGAAAGGAGTTGCAAGATTTGGCAACCGTGGCAAGCTTAACCCTAGGTACGTTGGACCGTTTGAAATATTGGCTAGGGTTGGCCCTGTAGCTTACAAGCTCAAGTTGCCACAAGAACTAAGCAATGTACATGATACGTTCCATGTATCAAATCTCAAGAAGTGTTTATCAGACGAGACATTAATAATACCGCCTGATGAGATTCACATAGACGACAAGTTGCACTTCATTGAGGAACCTATGGAAGTCACAGATTGGAAGGTTCAGATAACAAGGCGCAGCCGTGTTAAGCTGGTCAAGGTACGTTGGAATTCAAAGCGCGGCCCCGAGTATACGTGGGAGCGGGAAGATAAAATGAAATCCAAGTACCCATCATTGTTTACAAAAACACCAAGTCAGAGTGACAAGAACTGAATTTCGGGACGAAATTCTCTGTAACATGGGGAGAATGTGACACCCAGCATTTCAGGTCAATATCCACATTTCATAAACGCACGTTCATAATTATTATTTCCTGATATTTTATTTTGACTAAGTAAAGTCAAGAAGTCTAGCAAAGAAGTTTGTTCCAAGTCTAGTAAACCGTAAAAAGTTACTAGAAAAAGTAAGCAGGATAACCCGACTTAATGCGAACGTAAATGGTTAAATAAAATAACCAGAAAAATATATATGTATATATATATTACAAAAAAATTTACGTTGAGCCAAGATTCTAATATTTTCTTCAACGAGCCATAAAATGGTTAAAAATTATAATACCGTGAAGAATCGAAACTAAATTCAATTACCCCTTTAAAACTCTAATTGATACTAATACCATAATAAATTAATATTAAAAAAAAATTGGTTATCATTAACCCCTAAACAACTTCTTGACTTTCTTGGCCGAGAGTCAGGGGAGCCATGCTCCCACTTTCCTGAATCACTTTGATTCAGATGAAAACCATACCCTTCAGGACGAAACTTCACCATTCCTTTCAAACCTTCTCTTTTCTTATGGTAAATTCACAATTCTCTTTCATCTCGAAGTCCAGTTTTAAAGCGAAAATCACCATAATTCGGTGTCATAAGGAGAATTTCAAGTGTTCTTGAAAAAAGCTTAGCAAAAGATTCAAGACTACTTCTCTGTTTTTCTCTAAAGATCGCCATTCTCGGTTTGAGGTAAAAACTCGATACCATCCATATTATTTGCTTTAAAACCGTAACTAAACATACAAATCGTTCAAACGCAAGTAAGATAACAAGAAAACTGTGTCAAACTCAAGATTTGAACATAAAAATATGCAGAGTGAATTCTGTAAATCAAAGTGCAGATATTGAAACTATAGTTTCGATACCTGTTGGTCAATCGAAACTGGGAGTTTCGATACCTATTGATCGAAACTAGGAGTTTCGATACCAGTTATTCAATCGAAACTAGGAGTTTCGATACCGGTTGTTCTATCGAAACTAGGAGTTTCAATATCTATTTACTCAATCGAAACTAGGAAGTTTCGATACCTGTGTACAATCGAAACTAGGTAGTTTCGATACTATTCTTGCCAATCGAAACTAGGTAGTTTCGATACCTATTTCACTCAGTCGAAACTAGGAAGTTTCGACATCTGTTCTGTTCAATCGAAACTAAGAAAGCTTAGATACCTGTTCATCAGCCCCATAAGGCAGTAACTCAGAACTATTTTCATAACAAAACAAGGTTGGAAAAACTAAAAAGATAATTAAAACAAAAGTAATCAGATCGGTTAAGTCAAGTGAACAAATTGCGTTTAAGACGAGTAGTCTTAACGTGTATGTTATCCTTGTGTAAATAGGATACGGATAAGCGAATCTGCCGTCATTCAAATATTTGCTAGCATTCATACTGTCGAGGTGAGTTTCACTAATTCCCCTTTTTCTAAGTTTTTGAAATGATTTGGGGTGGAAACATACTTGTAAAAGACTTTTGTGTATAAATGAATGGAACTAATGATCTGACCGTATGTATGTATTGAGGGAACATAAAGCGCTTAAAGTCCTCGTAATAAATTAGTAACCATTAGCTATGGATTTAGCCCGGGATTATATGAATAGTACTATTGGGGGTGACGCCTCCGGTCATGGTTAGTCGCGCTAACCAGGGGTCAAAATGGCCGAATGACCGCATATTGTCTTACTCGCAGAAAGGCGAGGGGAGGCACAGAAAGTTGGGGTTTGGTTACGGTCTCGTACATTACATACTATTTTGTATTCCTTGCAAGCTTACAAATGGGGTCAATAGATCGGATTAGTAATCATATTCATTGGTAATACATACAAAAGAGTTCTGATCAAAGTAAAGTGATCAGGTTTTACACAAAAGAGTTCTGATCAGGGTAAAGTGATCAGGTTTATCAAAAGAGTTCTGATCAGGTTAAAATGATCAGGTTTTACACAAAAGAGTTCTGATCAAAGTAAAGTGATCAGGTTTTATCAAAAGAGTTCTGATCAGGTTAAAATGATCAGGTTTTACACAAAAGAGTTCTAATCAAAGTAAAGTGATCAGGTTTTACACAAAAGAGTTCTGATCAGGGTAAAGTGATCAGGTTTATCAAAAGAGTTCTGATCAGGTTAAAATGATCAGGTTTTACACAAAAGAGTTCTGATCAGGGTAAAGTGATCAGGTTTATCAAAAGAGTTCTGATCAGGTTAAAATGATCAGGTTTTACACAAAAGAGTTCTGATCAGGGTAAAGTGATCAGGTTTAAAGTAAAGAATTCTGATCAGGTTAAAGTGATCAGGTTTAAACGAAAGAGTACTGATCAGGTTAAAATGATCAGGTTTAACAAAGAGTTTTGATCGGCAAAAAGATCAGATTTAAACATTGGGTTTATGATAACTCTTTATAATAACTTGTGAACTCACCAACCTCGTGTTGACAGTTTTAAGTATGTTTTCAGGAAATTGAACGTGGTCATCAGGTTAGCAATGTAGGTTACATGCATGCACGTGGATACGGCTTTTGGGAGGATTTCTCTTGTATAACTCATGGTCTTGAGTCATATTTGCGAAATCTTATACATTTGTAAACTCAAGTTGATATTTTGTAATGTAAATATTTTAAATTCAGTTATGTATCCAATTACATGTATGTGTTTGCGGTAATCATATGCTTTGGAAACCAGTGAAAGTCGCGCCTCGCGTTTCCGCCCTGGCGGGGTGTGACAAGAAGCGCCAGGTATGAGTTTGTTAGTGTGTCGTGTTATTGTGCCATGTTAATGTGTTGCGTTAGTAGGCTAAGACAGGGGCGTTATGCCATGACGCAGTACAGGGAGGGTTTAAAACCTAAAAAGCAAGGCAAAAGGGTAATGGCGATTGGCCACCTTCAGTAACTAATTGCACTGCTCGTAATGTTTTAAACTGTACCTGAATATTGCTCTGTTTGTTGTAATTTCAGAAAGTAGATGGCACTGAAAAGACAAGTTGCTGCTAATGCTAATGCCGGAAGGCGTCGTAGGAATGTTCAGAATGAGGTTGTTAATGGAGATGAGGTGTCGGTTCACACTGAACCATCTGTGCATACTGAACCTTCAGTGCACTCTGAGCACAATGAAGAGTTCCAGTTCGAACCAGCAGTTCGTGATGCGATGAAGAAAGAAGTGGTGGGGATGATCCACGAGTACTTGCCGGACATTATGAAAGCGACATTTGAAGAGTTAGAGAAGAGAGTTCTGGATGAGGTGAAGGAGAAGAAGAAACCGTCTAGGAACGGCGGTAACTGTGATTATGGGCACTTCAAGAAGTGCGATCCGCCTAAGTTTGATGTGCGTAAGGATGCGGTGGCTACGTACCACTGGATTACTGAAATGGAGTCTACCATCTCAATCAGTGAGTGTAGACCGAACCAAATTGTGAAACTCGTTTCACACTCTTTTGCTAGGGAGGCTATACAGTGGTGGAACTCGGATAAAGCGAGGAAGACTGTTCAAGAATTGGGCGATATGACTTGGGATGATCTGAAGGGGAGCTAGAGAGGGTTGAGCGAGAGTTTTTTACTCTAAAGGTGGGTAAACTAACACACCGCGAATATACTTCAAAGTTCATTGATATGACACGTCTGGTGACACACTTAGCTGGTAATGATGAGCGTTGGAAGAAACTGTATGTAGAGGGTTTTCCTGATAAGGTGAGGCATTTGGTCAAGGCTCAGCAACCGCCGAGCTTCGACGAAGCTGTTGAATTAAGTGGGACGTTATATGATGATGTCATAAGTATCGAGGTGTAAGAAAAGAAGCCAGAAGAAAATAAATGGACCATACAGAGCAAGAGATTTATTAGAGACCAGAAGGTTCCATTTGGCAAGGACCGAGGGTCCAGATCCATGTCTCAAGTGTGGAAGGTTGCACTCGGGTGAGTGTAATGCTGATTATGTTCTGTTCTACAGATGTGGCAAAGAGGGACACTTCTCTAGAGATTGCATGCGTAATCCTAAGGGTTATCAGTGTGGAGGCGTCGGCCATAGGGCGAAAGATTTTAAAGCATGTCAGGGTGTGGGACCAAGCAAGGAAACAGTTCCAGTGAAGAAAGAGGATGAGAAGCCTAAGGCGAAGGCGAGAGCCTTCACTATGACTTTAGATGAGGCAAAGAATGACCTAAACGTGGTCTTAGGTACTCTTCTTATTAACAATGTACCAGCTTCTGTTTTGTTTGATTCTGGGGCAAGTAAGAGTTTTGTGGCCCCATCCTTCTGTAAGAATTTATGTAGAACTGCTAGAATGATAGAGATGCAGTTCAGTGTTGAGACTGCGGTGGGATCGCTCACTAGGGTGATGGAAGCATTAGATGATTGTTATATCGATCTAGAGGGCCATAGGTTTCCCGCTAGATTATTTATAACCGCTTTGGGAGGTTTTGACGTATTATTGGGTATGGATTGGTTGGCCGCATTCGATGCGGATATAGTTTGTCGAAAGAAGATGATAAAGTTGAGATCCTTGGAAGGTACGTTAGTAACAGTGTATGGAGACAGAGAGAGCTCTCTACCGAGGGTGATTTCGATGATGAAGGTAGAAAAGTCCTTGAGGAGGGGATGCGGGGCATACCTAGCCTATATCACTAATACTGAAGCAAAGAGCGTAGACTTGTCAGAAGTTCCGGTGGTGCAAGACTTTCCTGATGTCTTCCCTGATGACTTGACATGAGTACCACCAGAGAGAGAGATCGAATTCCAGATTGACTTACAGCAAGGAGCAAGGCCGGTCGCTAAAGTGTCGTATCGTTTAGCACCGACAGAGATGAAGGAGCTCATGGAGCAACTTCAAGATTTGTTGGAGAAGGGGTTCATAAGACCAAGCATCTCACCGTGGGGTGCACCGGTCTTATTTGTGAAGAAGAAGGATGGTAGCATGCGTATGTGCATAGACTACCGAGAGCTTAATAAGTTGACGATCAAGAACAAGTATCCTCTACCACGTATTGATGACTTGTTCGATCAACTGCAAGGAGTGAAGTGGTTTTCGCGAATAGATCTGAGGTCGGGGTATCACCAGTTGAAGGTTAGAGAGGAGGATATTCTGAAGACTGCATTTCAGACACGTTAGGGGCATTACGAATTCTTAGTTATGTCCTTTGGGTTAACGAATGCTTGTAGGATCGTGAAATTACAAGATGGTTCTGTTCTTAGTTGAGATTGGCGGAAACAATAACAACTACACAATTACAATTGACTAGACAGAAAGAATACTGATAAGGACACTGTTGTATTAAGCTTTGAGAGTAAACGATTACAAGTGAAAACTATGTGAAGAAACACTTACAATGAAGTGTTTACACAGTATTTATACTAACTTAGAATCAAGACAGACCCTTGATTCTAAGGATCAGATCAAACACAGACCGTTGATCTTTTATACAAAAACTAATTTTACACGTTAAAGCTAAACTAGCTAACTTTATTGAAGCGTCTTCTTTATGCATCATTGCTTGCATGTCTGGAGAAGAGCATTGCTAGGTTTTATTGGTTGTACCATTGAGGTTCCTTCTGCTTTGAGTGTGTCAGTTGCTTTTGCAGAAAGTTGTCAGTGACGCTTGGCATGGATAGTCAGCTACAATGATTTGTCTTCAAGGAACATAGCTATCAGCAGCAAGAATGAGAATAATGCTGCAGATAAGCCTATCAGCAGCAACTTGTGTTGAACGCTGCTGATAAGCCTATTAGCAGCAACAAGTGTTGAATGTTGCTGATAAGCCTATCAGCAGCAATATGTGTTGAATGCTGCTGATAAGCCTATCAGTAGCATTTGTACTTAGAATAATTTAGTAGCAATCAGTCTTTGGTTCTACAAACTCCCCCTAGACTGATGCAACCAAAATTATTCTAATCACTTTGCTGCTGAAGCTTTTGCATGTGGCTGACTATCCTCTCAACCTCATAGCCTTTTGGATCCTTGCTGGGATTGTTCAGTGGAATTGCAGATAGAGTCTTGATGTCTTTATGTGGCATTTTGTATATTGTTTTGCTTGAACATCTTATCTTCAGCTTCCGTACATCAGTTAAAGTGAACTCGTCCAAATCAGCATTATAGGACCAACTTACAAATGGAGAGTGGGACTTGAGTGGTTTGATGTCAATGATCACATCTTTGCTAGGGTTAAAGTGGTGTTTGATGGCTAGCACAAGAAGTTTCCCACCCTCATTTGCAGGCTCATGAGCTTCACCCAGCTCCAAAATTCTGCCAAGATCTGAATCTGGCAATTGCAGAACTTCATCAACAGATCTGTAGATAGATCTTCTTCTTTCAGTTCTCCCCCTGGCGATCTCAAACCTTTGATCCTGTGGATTATAGACCCAATCAACTATGTCTCTTGAGTCTTCTGGTTTAGGTGTGGGTTTGGATTTCTTCAAGGGAGGCTGTTGATGAGTGGGGGCTGGGTGAGATGGTTTGGACTTTTTGGGTGGAGGAGTGGAAGGTTTGGGGGGTAGTGTGGAAGGTTGTTGGACTGAGGGAGAGGTAGGTAAGGGAGAAGGCTTGGGTTTCTTTGCTGTTGTTTCTTCTTCTTCCTGAATTGGTACCCTCTTCTTGGATCCCTTCTTCCCCAATCTTTCTTCCTCATTATTCTTGATTTTGAAGTAGAGGGCTTGCAGGTTCATGAAGTTCATGGGACCTAGCCTCTTTCCACTCTCTCTTCTAGCCTTGAGGAAGTCAGTCATTACCTTCCTTTCTTCATGGGTCCGGTTATTAAAGGCAATGGTCTTTTTGGACTTTTGTCTGGCTTTTTCTTCTTCTTCAGCCTGTTTCTTCTTTGCCAATTGACCTTGCTGATCCATGAAGGCTCTGTAGACTTCTTTATTTGATAGTTTCTCAAGGTAGTCTGCATCCTCACCTTGAGAAACTAGAGTCTTTATCCATTCCTCCCTCATTTCTTTGGCTAGTTTAGAATCGGTTATCCTGAACTTAGCTTCTTCTTTCTTCTTTTTCTCCAGTTCTTCCTCTTCTCTGTAGAATTGTTCTTGCAGTTGAAGAGCAAGAGCTGTATCTTCTTCAACCTGGTCAACTGCAGGAATCTTTCTTTTCAGTTCATCCAGTTGTCTAGCATACAGCTGGATGGTTTGTTCTCTGAGGAGAATGGTTGTGTTTCTTTCTTGAACCTTTTTAATGTCAGCCATCTCTCTTCTTCTCTTTTTCTTCTTCTTCTCTTTTTCTTCTCTTCTCTTCCCTCTCTCTTTTCTATTTTAGCAACCTCTCTTCATCTTTATCTGTTATGAGTCCCTTTCCCTTGTTTATGTTCGATGCCTCTACTTCGGCTTCACTGACCACAACAGCAGATGATGGTGCTGCTATTTGGATCTCAGCCTCGGCTTCATTGGCACATTGAGAGGTGGATGAGGGAAGGTTATTGGTTTCATCCGATTTGCACTCAGGACTTGGGACTTCTTTCAGCATTTCTTTGATAGTTGATCTTGACTCATATGCTGCAGTACAGATGTCTACTCGTGGGGAAGCTGATTCAGTATCAGTGTCAGAGTTTGACACATATACTTCCTCAGTAATTCTTCCTACTTGTTCAAGTTTGGCTCTGACAGTAGCTATCATTGCCTGGCTTTCAAGTGAGTTGACATTGCAGATATTTGCCCTGAGTTGAAAGATCTTGTAGAGAAAGTCTGTAGGAAGTGACAAGATGTTCCTGGTGTTGATTGTGAGAGAGGACCTGTTGCTTAGTAAGAAGGTGTGGTCAAGAGACTTAGTGCTTGTCCATCCCAGCACATCTAAGTCTTTGACAATGAAGGAGTACAGAAATCTTCTAAAGCAGCAAATTTCTTCTTTAGTGAGAAGACTGCTCCTTATAATGTCAAGTCTTCTAGGAGTCAGTCTTCTTTCTGCTGCTGCCGAAGATTCAGGATAAGCTACCCGTTTTGCTGTTTGTATTAGTCTTTCGAAGTGGGGTAGATTATCCTCCATCAAGTCATGGAACCTGCCAATGGCAAGTTCTGCTGACAGATTTGATGAAGTGTTGATGCAATTAGTTAAGTACAGTTGTAGGACTTGGAGGGCATTGAGAGAGTTCCAGTTTAGCTCTTCTACTCCACTAAACTCCCATCCAATCCAGAATCTCTCAGCTGATCCATCAAAACCCCAAGCTAGAATGGAGTCAAATTCTAGCTTCTGTGGAGATTGAAAGAGTTGGGGGGTAATGGATTGACTTATGATGGCTGCTGCTTCAGGAAGGATGTTGAATGATGTATTTGTTTGTTCTGTGGCTTCAGCATCATTCAGCATTTCATCAACAGCCCTGACGACCAACTTCCAGTCTTCAGATGTCTCTTCTTCTTCGTTATCTGAGACTGGTAAGTCATGAACTTATACAAAAGCCGGCTTGAATAGTGAGCTTTGAATTACAACCTGCTCTTGAATCCAGTCGTCAAGACTGTTTGTGTCTTCCGCCATTGAGACCATCTCCCCCTTTTTGGTTGCATCAGTAGACAAGTAAGCATCAGTTTGGGTGCCTACTGATACAAGAGAGGGAGTGGTAGAAGTTGGGCATTGTTGGGCTTCATGTACAGAGACTTGGTGTCTTAGTTTGGACACTTCAGCCTCTAGCATAGCCACCCTGGCCGTCAATTCCAAGTTATGAAGTTTCAGTCTGTCCTCATCCACAGTTGTGGAATCCTTGGACCCAGATGGGGCCTTAGGCCTAGCCTCTTCATCCCCATCACCCATGGTTTCTTGGCACCTGGGATTCCTCTCAGTGAAGGGAGTTTCCAAGGAAACATCCTCACTATGAGTTGCCGTGGTTGAGGTCTTAACAATGTTGTCACTGTCCTCCTGGTCATTTGATGGACCAGCAGTAGTGACAGCCTCTTCCACATCCACTCTTTCATGGCTCCTAGAGTGGACCTTCAGGGTAGATGAACTTGGGTTGGGTGTGTTGGAAGCAAGATCAATCAGTACCTCCGAGATAGTGGTAGTTGGAGAAGGTACTTCATCTTGATCAGGTTCCTGAACACTTAAGTTCAGAAGTGAAAGGAAGGGATCAGTGGGCTGTTCTACGGATCCGGGAGGTGATCCTGATCCTAATAGAGAGGCATCCGAAGGAGTCTCCCTAATAATGTGGCTCTCCCTTGTGATATTCTCACCAGAATGTTGTGATTCTGAGTGAGGGCTGTTAGGTTGGGTTTTGGCCTTGGAGGCAAGAGAAGAAGGAGTTCTCTTGCCCATTTTCCTAGTATATGTCGTTGCAACCGGGGCCCTGTGTTCCGGTTGAACGATAACATCCAAAAGAGGTGTAAGTAATGTTTGTGCCTGTGCATCCTCAGTAGTATGCACAGGGGTTCGAATGGTGGATGCAGACTGTTGTTCAGGATGTGAGGTGGAGGGTGTGGGATCAGTATCAGCTGGGATTGCTGAGCTGTCACCCTAGGTACTTTGTACGTTCAGCATTGTAGATAACAATGGAACGTTGACCCCTGAGAACTTTTTGGAAACAGTTCTCATGCTTTGAAAAATGTTATTTTTATGACCCAACATGATGTAGACTCTTGCAGGTTTTGAAAGTTCTTTTAGTTCTTGATTGAAAACTTCCTGCAAGAACCTTGGGTACATAAAAAATTGTTGCTTTGCACCCTCTTGAAGGTTGTATCGCAAACCCTCAAAAATGAGATGTGCAAAGTTGAAGCCTTGGTTAGCGACCATACCATGGAAGGCGGAGGCCAGTGCAGAGCTCACCTGATGCCATCCACTCCTCTTCTGAGATATGCATTGGAGAAGAGTGTGGCAAAGATACTTCCATGGAGGGCCCATCAGTGCCTTCTCGATCGTATACTCGGTTTGATTTCCAATGTATCCAATGGAGACAAAGGTCCTCATGTATTCGTCCTTCGAGTATGAGATGGTTGCTCCCGCATCTTAAAGCTTAAGTTGTTTTCTGAGTGTAGCTTCCAAGATGGTGATATTCTTGCCGTCTACTTTGGCTTTGATTTGGGGAATCACCTGTTCGGTTGAGTAGACGGCGGTTCTCCAGAAATCCTCCATATGGGGGATATATATAGTAGGGTTGGTGGTGAGGGCAAAGTAGATCTTTGATCGACATAAGAAATCGATCATATCGTCAAAACCATCGGATTTCTTTCCTTTGGTAAGATATGCTGTTAGGTTATGGTATGTGGAAAACTTGTCATCTGGGTTGTTGATATCTGCCATAGCCGTTTGATTCTGGAGGGATGATTTGAATATGGTTTGAGTATGGAGAATATGGAGAGCTTTGAATGTGGTGGAGACTTAGGGCGAAAGTGATAGTTGGTTAGGGTTGAATTGAATGTGAAGAGGTGGTAAAGAAAATTTGATTTGTTCTTATAGCGGCAGATGAGAGAAAAAGCAAAATGACTTGTACAGTACAACCTTATTTACTTTTCATTGTTACAACTGTAAGACACCGAGACAGTCATGGTAAAGATTGACGATAATTTCTTTTACAACGGTTAAAAGTTAATTTGAATTTAAGTTTAACCATCAGCAGCAAACTTGGTTGCTGTAGATGAATGAGCCTGTCCGCTGCAACTTTGGTTGCTGCCGAAGGTTAAGTCTGTCAGCAGCAAACTTAATTGCTGCTGATAGATGCAATGATCTGCAGCAGGGATGTTGCTGCTGATAGCCTTAAAGCTATCCGCAGGAACCTTGTTCGTGCTGATAACTTATGGCAGTCAGTTGCAAATCCTTTGCTGCAGAAGATCAGACCTGTCAGCATCCAAAAAGGATCCTGCTTACTTATAACTTTTATTTACAACATAAGACAGAATATTTACAACAAAGGGTAGACGCACTCAACTGAACCGATGATGATGCTTGGTGGTTTCTTTACCTTCCATTGTTGAGTTGGTGGTTTTCCAGCTCTCTTTGTCTTTTCAACAGCAGACGTTCTATCTGACGATTTTGTCTTATCAGCAGCAGATTTTGTTGCTGCTGATGGTTTTACTTGAGCAGCTGCAGACTTTGTTGCTGCTGAAGGCTTTCCTCTTGGTTGCCTGAGCTTCACTTGATCAGCATCAGTTATTTTGGCTGCTGATGGCTTAGAAACAGCTGTATGCTTATCCTTCTTCACCTTGCTGATAGGCTTTTGTATAACTGAGGTTTGAAGAAGAATCTGATTGAAAGGATTAGACTTACAATTTGCAGCAAAGTGGTCTGATTTTCCACAGATGATGCAATATTGTTGAGGTTTTGACAACTGTTCCCTTGGTGGAGAAAGAGATTTTCTGAATTTAGTTGTCTTTGCTTCAAAACTTCTTACCTGTTTGTTCTTCTTTGTCTTCTCAAAAGCTTGTTGCTTGAGGTTTCTCTGCTGCTGAAGGTAGTAGACGCAGGTGCTGGCGGTGTGGTTATATTTCCCACAGACAAAACATGATTTTGCCAGTTTATCCCTTGAAAGATGCACATAATCCTTTCTTTTGAAAAGGTCTTTGAAATTCCAAGGGTGAGCTTTTTTGTGCTCAAAAGTAGCTTCTTCCAATGTTTTTTGAACATATGGAACCCTTTCTCCAGGCGCATGACATATGTTAAACACCTTCCTTGGCTGGACTGAAGATGAGGACTGGCCCTTTTCAGTATTTAGCTTCCTACCTTCTGGAGGATAGCTAATGTTGATTTGTTTGAATGGTGTAGGAACTGGTACTGAAATGGTTGGTACTTGTGCTGAATGGACTTCATTTTTAGTCAGAGTGACTTGAGGGGCAGGAGGAGATGAAGCTTCACTTGTTTTAGTGGAGTCTGAGTAAGTTGAATCAGACTCTGATGAGGTAGTGCATTCTTGTACCAATAGTTCATCCTTAGAAGGATCAAGATTTCTGTTGGCCATATCAAGATTTGCCAGATTGAAGCTTGGTTCATGAATGGTCACGTAGTCAGCAGGAGGTGCAACGGCTTGATATTGTTCAGCATGATACTCACACCAGTTTTTACCTTATCATGAATTTGAGCATCCAAAAGTCTTTGCAGCATTTTGGATGCAAATTCATATTTGTCGACATGAACCTTTTGTTCTGCCAATTCTGCTCTGGTAGCTTTTAATCTGGCCAGTAGATCATCAATCTGAGTTTCAAGATTGGTTTGTTCATGTTTTAATGATGAAATCTCTTTCTTTAGGCAATTGATTTTTTTTTGTAACTGTCCTCGACCCTTTTGAATTCAGATTTCATTTGATGAAACTCTTCATTTTGATCTATTAGGTTTTGATTATGCTTTATGTAGCCTAAAACCTTATCAATACAGGCTTGGGAACATAGATGTTCATATACCTGAGGCGGTATCTCAGTTGTGTCTGCCATAAGAGCTTGGTTGTTAGTAGGCAGATCTTCATACTGGAAGCTCCAGTCAAAGTCAGATGTTCCAACAGCTGCACAAGCTACAGTTTGAGCTGGTGGAGTAGCTTATTGCTGTTGATGTCTTGGTTGGGCTTGGTGAGCTGCTGGGTTTGCCCTAGGTGCCTTGCATTCTCTAGCAAAATGACCCAGTTGGTTACAGTTGTAACATTTTAATTTGCTTTTATCCAAGCCAACTCTGGTGTTTGAGCTGTTGCTTGGAATGGGTCTTCCGGTTCTAGAGTATAACCTTTTTGCTCTTATGGAGAGCATGGCATACGAGTGCTGTATGTCCATTTCTTCTAGATCATCTGGATGGAAGCACTCAAGATCCTCCTTGATAAAGTACATGTTGCTTGAGTTTTTAGAAACAAAAGCAGCAGTGGTTGAGGCTTGAGAAGGAGCTTCAAGGAGAAATGGTGATGTGTTTGTTTTAGAGGTGGGAGTTTGAGGATGTGTGACTATGGGAGGATAGTAATTGCTAGTACTAGGGCCTGAGTGCTCAGAGTGAAAAGTAGATGAGGTGGTGTTGGATGTGGAGGCTGTTTGGTAGCTTAAGCTCATTTCCTTAGCCTGAATCATTTCTAATTCATAGGTTTTGAGCATACCAAATAGCTCAGTCATCTGAAGAGTCTTTAGATTCTCAGTTCTTCTGATGGACATTGTGTAGAGTGTCCAGCAACTAGGTAGAGATCTGATGAATTTTTTAAGAATGTCTTCATTCTCCAACTTCACTTTTGAGCACTGCAACTCACCTACAAGATAAGTATATCTGTTATATAAAACAGTTAGAGACTCACCTTCCTTCCAGATGAAGTTTTCGTATTGCTGCTTAAGGATGTCTCTTCTGTTTTCCTTAATTTCCTCAGATCCAGCAAACATCTTCTGGAGGGCCTCCCACAGCTCCTTAGCAGTTTTGTAACTTCTGAAGTTATGAAAAACTTCGTTTGGAAGGCACATTTGGATGGCTCCTAGTGCCTTGAAGTCCACCTCCATTTTCTTGATATCCTCTTCTGAGTACTTGGAGGAATCCTTTGGAACTGTTGGTCCTCCAGAGTCAGCAGATGCCACCATGGGAGTGTATGGTCCATCCCTGATGGATTTCCACATTCCGTACTCCTGATAACAGAAGAAGCTTTCCATGAGATTTTTCCACATGTCGTAGTCTTCTCCAGATACCAACCTTGGTGGTCGGTTGATGCTGCCGATGTCTTCAAAACCATTGCTTTGTGCCATTTTTGTTTCGTGGTTTTGGGTGACTTGATCAAAGAGAGAGAGTTTAGAATAGAACCAGAAGTGATTAAACAAGTGTTAGTTTGTTTAATCAGAGCCAAAGCTCTGATACCACTTGTAGGATTGTGAAATTACAAGATGGTTCTGTTCTTAGTTGAGATTGGCGGAAACAATAACAACTACACAATTACAATCGAGTAGACAGAAAGAATACTGATAAGGACACTGTTGTATTAAGCTTTGAGAGTAAACGATTACAAGTGAAAACTCTGTGAAGAAGCACACTTACAATGAAGTTTATACTAACTTAGAATCAAGATAGACCCTTGATTCTAAGGATCAGATCGAACACAGACCGTTGATCTTTTATACAAAAACTAATTTTACACGTTAAAGCTAAACTAGCTAACTTTATTGAAGCGTCTTCGTTATGCATCATTGCTTGCATGTCTGGAGAAGAGCATTGCTGGGTTTTATTGGTTGTGCCATTGAGGTTCCTTCTGCTTTGAGTGTGTCAATTTCTTTTCCAGAAAGTTGTCAGTGACGCTTGGCATGGATAGTCAGCTGCAACGATTTGTCTTCAAGGAACATAGCTATCAGCAGCAAGAATGAGAATAATGCTGCAGATAAGTCTATCAGCAGCAACTTGTGTTAAACGCTGCTGATAAGCCTATCAGCAGCAACAAGTGTTGAATGCTGTTGATAAGCCTATCAGCAGCAATATGTGTTGAATGCTGCTGATAAGCCTATCAGCAGCATTTGTACTTTGAATAATTTAGTAGCAATCAGTCTTTGGTTCTACAATGCTCCTACAGCATTCATGGAATTAATGATTCATGTGTGTAGACGATGCTGGATAGATCGGTGATGACGATATTCTAATCTACTCTAAGAGCAAGGAGGAGCATGGAGAGCATCTGCGAGAAGTGTTGGAGACGTTGAGGCAAGAAACGATTTACGCTAAATTCAAGAAGTGTTCGTTTTGGCTACGGGAGGTAAAGTTTCTGGGACATGTTATTAACCTAGAAGGGATAATAGTGGATCCTACGAAGATTGAAGCGGTGGTGAAGTGGAACGCTCCTAAGACTCCAACGGAAGTGCGTAGTTTCTTGGGGTTGGCAGGCTATTATAGGAAGTTCATTAACGACTTCTCCAAGCTGGCAACCCCATTAACCAAATTGACCCGAAAGGAGGTGAAGTTCACTTGTGGAGCAGATCAAGAGGGTGTGTTTCAAGAGCTAAAGAAACGATTGACTGAAGCACCAGTGTTAACGTTACCAGAAGGGACAGACAATTTAGTGGTGTATTCGGATGCATCTTATTTGGGTCTGGGTTGCGTGTCGATGCAACGAGGTAAAGTAATTGCTTATGCGACAAGACAATTAAAGACGCACGAGGTGAATTACCCTACCCATGATTTAGAAGTAGCAGCAATAGTGTTTGCACTTAAGTTATGGAGGAATTATTTATATAGGATCAAGTGCACTATCTACATGGATCACAAGAGCTTGAAGTACTTCTTTGAGCAGAAAGAATTAAATATGATGCAAAGGAGGTGGTTAGATCTAATTAAAGACTATGATTGTGAAATCCTTTACCACCCTGCTAAAGCAAATGTGGTTACGGACGCGTTGAGTCTCAAGGAGGAGCATGCCCCGATTAGGGTTAAAGCGTGTCAACTGATAGTAACACCAGATTTTCTGACGTTACTAAAGGATGTGCAAGCGGAGGCCTTGCGTGAGGAGAAGTTGAAAGAAGAAAGAATATTCGGGTAGCATGAATTGTTGATTGAGAATAGTCAAGGAGTGTGGGTCAAGAACAACCGTATTTGGATACCAAAGTTTGGTAGGTTTATAGAACAGGTGCTCGACGAAGCACATAAGTCAAGGTACTCGATACACCCGGGTACGACAAAGATGTACCAAGATATGAAGGGTAGCTATTGGTGGCCAGGTATGAAGCATGATGTGATCCAGTACGTAAGTAGATGTTTGACATGCTTGCATGTTAAGGCTGTGCATCAGAAGCCTTACGGCAAGATCCAAACGTTAGAGATTCCGAAGTGGAAATTGGAGCACATTACAATGGATTTTATTACAAAGTTGCCTAAGATGATAAAGGGGCACGATACTATTTGGGTAGTAGTAGATCGGTTAACTAAAAGCGCTCATTTTCTACCAATTAGAGAGACCTTCTCTTCTGAGATGTTATCTGAGGTGTTCGTGAATGATATTGTTGCACGGCATGGAGTGCCGATTTCTATTGTATCTGACCGAGATACGAGGTTTATGTCAAAGTTCTGGAAGAGATTTAATGAAGCTATGGGAACGAGATTACATATTAGCACAGATTATCACCATTAGACTGATGGACAGTCTAAGCGGACGATACAAACATTGGAGGATATGCTTCGTGCGTGTGTTATAGATTTTGGTGGTGCATGGGATAGTCACCTACCGTTGGCAGAATTCTCTTATAACAATAGTTAACATATGACTATTGGAATGACGCCATACGAGATGCTTTATGAGAGAAGGTGTAGACCCCCGGTGTGCTGGGGAGAGATAGGACAGAAAGAGTTAAGAAGTTTAGACGTTGTGAAATCAACATTTGAGAAGTTCGAAAATGTGAAACTAAGAATGAAGGCCGCACAGGATCGACAAAAGTCTTATGCTGATAAGAGGCGACGACCTATAGAGTTTAATGCAGGGGATTATGTGATGCTTAAGGTGTCGCCCTGGAAGGGCATCATTCGTTTCCAGAAACGAGGAAAGCTTAGTCCAAGGTATATCGGACAATTTATGATTGAGGAGCATGTTGGTAGTGTCGCCTACCGACTGTTGTTACCTGACGAACTGGCAGGGATACACCCGACTTTTCATGTGTCCCATTTATGTAAGTGTTTGGCTGACGCTACGGAACACGTGCCGTTAGGCAACATTGTGGTGGACGATAAGCTAAATTTATTAGAGGAACCGGTAGCTATACTGGACAGAAAGGAAAAGAGATTGAGAAGGAAATTAATCCCGATTGTTAAGGTGAAGTGGAAGCATCGTAAAGGATAAGAGGCTACTTGGGAGCCAGAAGCAGAAATGCGCGAACGTTATCCGCATTTATATCCAGATGACGCAGGTTTCGAGGACGAAACCTCTTTTAGGGGGAAGACTTGTAACATCCCGGTTTTTTTTCATAGAACCAACGGGATTAATGTATATATGTGTATATCTTGTAACATGATGGACGGATTGCTAAGATGTAGGTCCCAGCGGGTCTACTGATCGATATCTGATGTAAAACACGTAATACGAATACGAAGTGCGGAATCATATCATATACGTACGTCTCGAATAATACCGAAAGTAAAACAATCATACAAGACACGATTTCGATGAAAGCTTCTTGTATTATCTCACAAATAGTACACACGAATGAATCCTCTGTTCTAAGTTCTAACTCTTTCGTCTTCTCTCTTCTCTTCTTCTCTCTTCTCTCTTCTCTCTACAGATCTGAATCACTCATGAACTATTTATAGCCACACACTCTGCACCAGGCGAACTTGTTAAGTTCGCCTCTCTTAGGCCAGGCGAACTTGTTAAGTTCGCCTCTCTTAGTCCAGGCGAACATGTTTAGTTCGCCTCAACTATACCAGGCGAACTAGACAAGTTCGCCTATGTAAACTTAAACTTTTACAATACAAAACAAACAAAATGTTAAACATAAAGACTAATCTATTACAAGGCTTGTTGTCACAAAACATGCTCCAACAAACTCCCCCTTGACAACAACTTGGTCTTTATCTTCAATTCTTGTTCTTCTAATTCTTTGACAAATAATTCCCTGCACATATCCTCTGAACTAGATGTTTTGTGTTGTACTTCCTTTAACCAAGTATTATATTGGGAGAAGGACCCCATACAAACTTGCAACCTATACAGCAGTCTCAATCCAAAGTTATAAGAATTTTCACGGAAGATTAAAACAAAATCTTTTTGGTTTTTCTCTGTACATACAGAATCACATATTTTTGGTCAAACACTACGAGTAAGAAGATCATATTAGTATCTTTGATGTATCACATACACATTTTGAATATAAAATCCCTAGCAGATCTAAGGGTGAACCTATGACATTCTGCATATACACAGATACTTTGCTCAGCTAACAAACAATTAAATCTTTTGAAAATATCTATTCATTCACTAACAGCTCACACACATCACATCTTTCTTTTTCATGGTCTTTGAATATTGACCTTTTCCTTTTTCAGAAATTTATGAAATGATGCGCGATAAACTTCAAAGTAAACAAGATCAGATCATGACATGCTAACTTATTCATACCAAATTTGCAATATACTACATGTCAATTCAAATTGTCAACATTATAAAATTTGAAACTACAAGGGTTTTTATCCCACATTCTTGTGAGTTAGTACCATTTATATGAAGACAATGTGTACCCCACAAATATGCCAATAGAAATATAAAATTTGCACTATCTTCAAGACATATTGAGACCTATGCAAAGTTTAGATCAATCTCTAGGATGAGACTATTACAATTAGCACATCAATGAAATCAGATCTCGAAGGATATATTGAATCAGAATGATTCAGAATCAAATGATTCAGAATCGAATGATTCAGAATCGAATGATTCAGAATCGAATGATTCATATAGCTTGGTTTGGATGAAGTATCATAATTCATAGTAACAGAAAGATTGTACCGATGGAATTCTTCAACATAAGAATGATCAAAGAATCGATTGATTCAATGACATAGGGTAGCGTGATCCAACTGTTATCTGGATATATTCAATGGAATCAATATAAATGATCCAAGGGTGAGTATATGTTCAAACAAGTTGTCAGAAACATATCTTAGTCCAACTTCACATTGCATGCTTTTCGTGACATGGGCAGTAAAGTGAACTGAAACATTGTGCTAATCAATATAGTTCGATACTGATCTCATGAAATACTTAAAGTCTCATATTCTTTATCTAATAGTGATCTTTTAACACACACACCCAGCATACCATGGGTTCAAATCACAATTGTAACATAGATCATTATGTTTTCACATTACTAATGGACTAAAAACGCTTCTACCCTATTGACAATTCCAATTACATGTAAATATTCAAATTAAAAGATTATATATAAACTGTCATGCAGTCATGAAGCTATCATTTCCTGTTTATGCAGACTTTAGAAGTTTAAATCAAATTAAGCAAGCATAATCATAAGAGCAGACCCCAGGTAGTCAATCTATGGTCATGAATATGTACCTACTGATGTACTATCATTTCTTCTCTAACTTCAAGCAGTGTCGATTTTATCTTTTTCAATTTGTTTGGGTTTTTCAGAAAGCAAGAAAACTATCTAAAAGTAAAGCGTAAAACTATTTACTGTTAAATAATCTATAAAACTAAAAAAAATAACTTCCATGAAAAACCTTTGTCACGTTGGATTAAGCATACCAATCATTCGAGTAAGAAATTCAAACCGTGAACGATCGAATGCTTTGGTAAATAAGTCGACAAAATTGTCATCCGTATGAACTTTCACCAACTCAATCAGCTTCTTCTCTGCACAATCACGAATAAAATGATGTCGAATCTCTATGTGCTTAGTATTTGAATGCTTCACAGGATTTGTTGTGATCGACATGGTGGCTGTGTTATCAATCATCATTAGTGTCCCTTTAAAGTTCAAACCATAATCCCTCAACTGTTGTTGAATCCAAAGGATCTGGGAACAACAACTGGCTGCTGCAATATATTATGCCTCACATGTTGAAATTGCAACTGAGGTTTGCTTTTTGCATTGCCAGGACACAAGTCTATTCCCTAGAAATTAACAACCACAAGATGTTGATTTTCTGTCCAGACCGCAACCTCCATAATCTGAATCTGTAAAAGCTGTAAAATCAAAGTCAGAATTAAATGGAAACCATAATCCCAACTTTGGTTTATCCTTTAAGTATCTAAAAATCCGCTTTACAGCAATCAAATGAGATTCCTTCGGCTTAGACTGAAATCTCGAACACAAGCATACTGCGAACATGATATCTGGACGTGACGCTGTCAAATACATCAAAGACCCGATCATTCCTCAGAATAATCGACAATCCACCTCTTTCCCATTCAGGTCAGAATCTAGTTTGTGATTAACTGGAATTGGAGTGCTGGAAGCTGAAGCATTTTCCATATTAAACTTCTTGAGAATATCAGCAACATACTTTGTTTGATGAATATAAAAACCATCCTCCTTATGATCAACCTGAAGACCCAAAAAGAAAGATAATTCTACCATGTTGCTCATCTCGAATTTCAACTTCATCACTCTTTCAAAGTCTTTACATAGATGAATATTCGTCGAACCAAAAATTATGTCATCAACATAGATTTGAACAAGTAATAAATCTCCCCCTGCTTTTCTGATGAAAATGGTAGAATCAATTTGACCATGCTCAAATCCATTTTTAAGTAAATGCACCGACAGAGTTTCGTACCAAGCACGAGGAGCCAGATGAAGATCATACAACGCTTTATCCAATTTAAAAACCTTGTCAGGAAACTTGGGATCTTCAAAACTAGGCGGTTGTTTCACATATACCCCTTACTTTAACTTTCCATACAGAAAAGCACTTTTTACTTCCAATTGAAAAACTTTGAAACCCTTGAAAGAAGCATAAGCTAGAAATAATCGGATCGCCTCTATCCTCGCAACTGGAGCGTAAACTTCAGTGTAATCAACACCTTCTTGCTGATTAAAACCTTGGACAACAAGTCTCGCCTTATTACGTACCACAACTCCACGATCATCACGTTTACATTTGAAAACCCACTTTGTGCCAATAGATCTTGAACCCTTGGGTAAGTTAACCAAATCCCAAACATGCAATTTATCAAATTGAGCCAATTCTTCCTGCATGGCCTCAATCCAATAATCATCATCCAAAGCCTCAACCACATTCTTAGGTTCAGTTTGAGAAATAAAGCAAGCATGTAAACACGTCTTCAAGATACCTGTATCCACAATCTGAGTATACAAACATGAATTTTCTGCAAGTGTATGATGCCTCGTTTGAACACCCGCATTCAAATCACCAATAATATTGTCAGTTGGATGATTCTTATGTACCCGAGACTGAGGAATATCCGAAGCTCGAATAACAGCATCAGGATTTGAAGACAACTCCCCCTGAACCGATGCTGATGTTGATGAATCATCAACTATGTCCTGGAATTCAATTGAAGACTCCTGAAACACAGTTTCATCATCGCCAGAGTCATCATGTTGTGTTGTACCTAAAGTTGAAGCTACATTCGGATCAAATGTAGGAGTATCCGCAATTGGAATAACCGAACGAGGATCAACAATTGAATTATCATTGCAGTAGGACTGATAGAGTATTTCAGCTTTAGCAGGAGAAAGTTCAGGAATAACATTGAAAGATCTGAATAATGCATCATAATCAAATTCCCAAGAAGGACCTTTTGCATCCTGAGGAACAGAACGATTATCACAATCAATATGAAACCACTCTTCAACTTGACGTGATTCTTTGTTAAACACTCTCTTATTATGAGAATTAGCAACATATCCCAAGAAAATTCCCTCAATCGCCTTCGAGCTGAATTTCGTAGGAACATCGTGAGTCTTTAACAAGGTACATGGATTTCCAAAGGGCAAAAGATATGTCAAATTAGGCTTTCGATTGTTCAGCAATTCATAACACGTTCTGTTGTGTTTCTTCACGGTCAAAACCCTATTGAGAACATGACAAGCTGTATTTACGGCCTCTGCCCAAAAAGTAACCAGCAGCTTTGAATCAGATAACATAGTACGAGCCATCTCAATAAGAGTTCTATTCTTCCGTTCAGCAACACCATTCTGTTGAGGAACATAAGGAGCACTGAATTCATGATGGATACCCTTTGTCAAACTGAATAAAGTCAAATTTCTGTTCTTGAATTTTGTGCCGTTGTCACTCTGAATTCTCCTGACTTGCAAGTTGAATAATTTCTCAAGGCCCACAATTAGGAACTTAAGAAGTTCAGCTGTTTCATCCTTAGAAGCAAGAAATTTTACCCAAGAAAACCTCGAGTAATCATCAGTCACAACCAAACAATAAGATTTGCCTCCTTCACTCTTGACACTAATAGGTCCGAACAAATCCATATGCAACAAATCTAGAGGAGTCACAATTGAATTTATCAACTTTGAAGGAAGAGACTTCCTGTGCTGCTTCCCTTTCTTGCATGGAATACAGTCTTCATTCACATGAAATCGCATAACTGGGACACCAGAAATCAACCCATTCTTGACAAGATAATTCATTTTTCTGAAATTAATGTGAGCCACTTTCCAGTGCCACAAAGTTGAATCGGACTCGGAAGCATTCGAAAGAAGACACGTTGGAATAGACGACGTTGTTGTTGCCTCATGTCTAGCATATATGTATCATTCTTTCGAGGAGCTCTCATAAGTATCCAATCTTCTAGTATCACAAATCCCGGTTTTAGAACCAAACTTTCTGACTTATTAAAGTGAAATGAGAAATCTTTATCACAGACTTGCGAAACAGATAACAGATTATGCTCCAACTGCTCAACATAGTTGACTTTCTCAAAGCTCAATCTTGCATTCGATACAATTCCTTGGCCAGAAATATTTCCTCCTTTCTTACCTGCAAAGGCAACATATCCGCCTTGAATTTCTTTCACATTTTCCAATAAATTAAGATTACCCGTCATATACCGAGAACAACCACTGTCAACATACCAATGGTTGCCAACAGTCCTCCTTGGAGTTCCGTGCATACAAAGAGAAACAATTATTTAGTAAAAGAGACCCAAGCCATTTTGGTCTTGGGTCGTCCTGATTCATCAAAATAAACAATTTTATTTAACACATAATCTAATTTCTCCTGAATTTTAGTAGATTTTGTCTTCGAACTAGAAACAGTTGATTTTGGTTTCCATTTTGATGTAACCGTAACCTTTTCAATCTCACTCACCACCTCAACCTTGTCATTTACCACTGATTGTTCAAGAAGTTTTCTCAGACGTTTATTTCTTCGAGGTCTTTGTGGTCTAGATAATTTTTCTTTTGGATGAGTAGTCTCCACCTTCTTCACAACTTTCACAGACTCAACTTGCACATACTTAGAAGCAGAATGAACATTTGGCTTCTTTACATCACTATCCACAGTCATGTGTACAAATTTTGTCGATGGATTCACAAAAGAACGTGCCAACCTAGGATTTTCCAGACGTTTTCCCAAGTTTTTGTTTGGACAGTCTTTCATGATATGACCAACAGTGACACAATGAAAACAAGAGCGTTTTTCCTTGTAAACACGTACATACGTTTCTTTCTGAACCTTGAAAGAATTAGATGATGAACACTGAGCATAGTGTTTGATGAATGAACAACCTTATGAGAGTCCTTAGCAAGTTTCTTTTTACAAAAATCAATATTTGAGATATTCTCAATCTGGTTTGTCTCTTGGGAATAAAACCTCCACTTACAAAAGATTTAACTGGTTTAAAACTAGGTTTAGGTTTTGGTTGTTCACTCACATCATCCGGTTCAGATAGAATGCACCTGTCTCTGGTCACTGTTTTCACCACAACAGGTTCTACATACTTACATTCTTTTACTGTGCCTTCAACCTTGTCTGTATCAAACACATCATCATCAGTTGAATCATCATATACTATGTCATTTCAAGTAACAGGATTGATGTTCAACACAGTTTTTGGTTCTAGATCTTCAACCAAAACTTCCTCAATCACACTCGGAGTATAATTTGCATTAAACGGTGGAAAATAACCAACACCACCCTTAATCTCACTATCATCAACATTAGTACAAAAACCAACCCCACCAATAACCTTTTCTCCCGAAGCTTTATCATTATAATAATCCAACAAGAAACTAGAATTCTTATAACATTCAAGCTTTCGTAACAATTTTGTTACTTCAGACTGTGACACAGCAAGTTCATTAATATTCTTTTCATATTCAGCATATGACACATCGAGACGAAAAGCTTGGTCATTTACTTTGTTTTGTAAAACTTTGATATCATTTCTCAAAGAGTCAACTTTAGTTTTCAAAACAGTTTCATTTTCCTTTAACTTTTGGTTCGATGTGTACATTGATTTCATGTCACATATAAGATTAGTGTTATCATAACACAATCTTGTAACTTTGAATTCTAAATCAATGCATTTTAAACATGAGTCAAGTTGTTGTACCTGCTTAGAATCAGCCATGAATGCATTTCCTTCAGCTAACATCTCTGCAATCTTTTCAGTAACCTTTCCAGCAGCTGCATCAGTCAATAATTCTTCATTTGAAAACTTTGGTGCACTTTTCTAAGGCAGTGACTCTTCATTTTCCTATACACTCCCAGAATCTGCAGAGTCACTATCAGAAGAACAATTTTCACTTCCATCTTCAGGATGAACCTCAGCCAGAAAAGCTTGACTAACATGAGCCACTATATCTTCCAAATGAATACTCCAGTCATAATTTTCATCGTGCTGAGATATCAAAGTTGTAGAAGTACTTGGTTTGGATGGATTGTCTTGAGAGTTAGAATGTCCTTGATTCTAATTTCTGGATTTAGTACACTCTTGAGCAAAATGACCAAATTCCTGACAGTTATAACACTTCGCCTTTGACTTATCCATACCCATCTTGGTCTTGCTTGACGCTCCAATAAACTTCTTCCCAGTCCTCTTCAAGTATCTTTTCCTTGTCTCAACCACAAAGCCATATTCCACTGAATATTCATTTCCTCTAAAGTATATTTATCCAGCTATTTGAAATCCTTCTCAATCATATCAGGATCAGTGATCTTACCACCAATAAAATTTTCATAAGAGGTTAAAAATGAAGCAATCATTGCCATCATATCATTTGCTGCAGATGAAGATATTTTAGTAGAACACGAATGACTATCATTCTTGCTATGAGCTAAATGTCTAGAGTTTGAAGCAACAAAACATGTATTCCCTTGAGAAGAACTATCGGTAGGAACATCAGACGATTCACCTGAAAACAAAGCAACTACACTAGATTTTGATGTACCTTTCCCAAAATAAATGTTTGGATCTTGATAAACTGTGTCTTTCTTTTGCTTGTGAAAATCATATGATTGAATCTTTCCCATCAAATCTTCATGACTAAGATCATCAAATCCATATTGTTCTTTGATCACTATTGTGTACATCTCAAAATGTACTGGTAAAGCATCCAAGAATTTTTCAAGAATCTTCCTATTTTTATAGGTAATGTCATTGTTGACCATTTCACCTAGAAGATGATAATATCTTGTCATGAGTTCATCCACTGACTCTCCCTCAAAGTGTTTAAAAACACTGAACTGCTTTTTTAACAATTCCTTTCTGCTCTTTTTGATATCTGTGTTTCCTTCACACCTTTTAGCCAAACCTTCCCAAAGGTCATGAGAAGTCTTGAACTTCTTGAAAGTATGATAGATATCCAGAGGTAAACACATTGATAATGCTGCAAGAGCTTTCTTTTCACGATCATATAGCTTCTTTTCATCATCATCAAGAGATGAAATTGGTTTTGGTGCATCCGACACACCCATATGACTATGAACAGGATGCTCATATCCCTCACTGATAGGAATCCAAAGACTTGTATCATTGATATTAACATAATTCTCAAACCGACTCTTCCAATTTGAATAGTCTTTTAGATTCATAAGTCTCGGTGGTTTGGTTGGAGTTCCAAACTCATTGTCATGATTTAGTTAGTGAGTCATATTGGTCACTTGACTAGAAGTAGACGACATCCTTGAACACGTCAACACTTAGAAAAATTTAACAAGTTCTAGATGAAGCGAACTTAATAACTTCGCCTGACAAGTTCGCCTAACTTGACTGAAGCGAACTTAACAAGTTCGCCTCTTAAGTTCGCCTAGTTCAAATCCAGCGAACTTAACAAGTTCGCTCTGACAGTTCGCTTGTAACAGAATGACAAGTTCACCTGCATCAGCTGAAGAACAAGAAAGATAGTTCTAACACCCAAACGCACGAACAGGTCTAAAAATCTCCATAAATCATGATTTTGAATGAATTAGAGAAATTCCTTTCGTAGGATTCTTCAAATATCAATTTAGAATGCTTCTATCAGAACAATTTTGGTAAAACAAAACCAAAAATGGGGGAATCAATCAAAATTCAGTCCAAAACGTAGCAAACTTTCAAGAACACAGAAACTTCTGAAAATCTCCATCTTGTAGTGAAAAATCGATCGAGACGATGTCAAACAACAGTAGCTAATCAAGAGCAAAATCTCTGATACCACTTGTAGGTCCCAGCGGGTCTACTGATCGATATCTGCTGTAAAACACGTAATACGAATACGAAGTGCGGAATCCTATCGTATACGTACGTCTCGAATAATACCGAAAGTAAAACAATCACTCAAGACACGATTTCGATGAAAGCTTCTTGTATTATCTCACAAATAGTACACACGAATGAATCCTATGTTCTAAGTTCTAACTCTTTCGTCTTCTCTCTTCTCTTCTTCTCTCGTCTCTCTTCTCTCTACAGATCTGAATCACTCATGAACTATTTATAGCCACACACTCTACACCAGACGAACTTGTTAAGTTCGCCTCTCTTAGGCCAGGCGAACTTGTTAAGTTCACCTCTCTTAGTCCAGGCGAACATATTAAGTTCGCCTCTCTTAGTCCAGGCGAACTTAATAAGTTCGCCTCAACTATACCAGGCGAACTAGAAAAGTTTTCCTATGTAAACTTAAACTTTTACAATACAAAACAAACAAAACATTAAACATAAAGACTAATCTATTACAAGGCTTGTTGTCACAAAACATGTTCCAACATACGAGATAGTAACGAGACCTAACAAAAGTGTAGTATAGGGTTTCTTTTTATGTAAATAAACTGAGAAGGGGCGACGAGTAAATAACGAGGCTTAGAGGGGTTCTTATTAAAAACTCAAGTCGGGCCACATGCGCACAAGGGCCGAAGCCCGCTCCACGGATGGTGAACCCTTTAGGTTCACGGCGCAAGGGGGAGACCCCATTCTTGTTCTTGTGTCTTCCGAGAGGAAGCAAGGAGGGAAGCGAGTTGTTCTTCGCACCTCGAGATCGATCTAAGGTAGTTTCATAATCCCCAATACTTTGTTTGCGTGTTTTGATCCTCGGATAGTCGTGGTAAACATTTTTTGTGATTCTATGGTTACGTACAGAACGGGACGAGGAAGGAGACGAGTTCTCTAGTGATTCGGTTCGCACGAATCACTCGTACTAAAGGTATAATCACTAATTGGACTTGTTGTTGTAATAGTTTTCAACCTACGTGTGTTTCGGGCTGTGGGGGTGTTCGGCCGAACCCATCATGGGTGGCCGGCGATCGCTAGCGAGATCGGGTAGGGACCGGCTAGAGCCGGGGTGGTGAACCATGAATCGGAAAGGGGCCGAGCAGGGCTGAGGTGGCTCGGCAGTGGTCGTGATGGGGTGGTGGTGTGTGTTGCTGAACGGGAACACGACGAGGAAGGACAGACGGCCTTGTCGGACTTCTACGATGGCGAGGGAAGGCTGTAGGTGGTTTGTGGGGGCATCGGGAAACCATGACAGCCCTATAAGGGGTCGTCCACAGCTGTGAAGGGTAGCGGGGGTTGCTCGAAGCTGTTGGGAACTCGGTATAGGGTTGAGTTGAGTTCGTTCGTGCTTAGTGGAGCCCAGTATGAGAACCAAGATGCCGAAAGTGATATTTAGTGTGTACGATGGCTAGAGGAGACGCACGGGAAGCGTTGGAAAGTCGGGAATGTGAACATGGGATTCACGTACAGCATGGAGGCTATGCATGGTGCCATGCACATGAATGCGGCCTTACGCGAAGTATGGATAGTCTTGTCGGGGCGGGTTTAATGTCGGGTCGTATATTGACTCGTGATTTGTGTGAAATATAGGTGCAAGGTCGATAGGCAAGCACGAAGCGTTAGCAAGTTTTAAAGATCGTAGTGTCAAGCAAAGGTGAGTTTCTATCGCCCGCTTTCAAATGTTTTATTGTTTTGGGCATGAATACATGTGAAACGTGTTTTAGTAAGTTGCATGCATAGATGATGCCTTTGGTAAAGAAATATATATTTTAAATAATCGTTATGCTTGCATGTGTGGATGAGTTTGTGTCACGTACTTAAACTTCGTGGCGGAAGATCAGGCACAAGCTTAATGTTGTGTTGACATTAGTCAACGGGATATTGAGTCCGGCATTAGTCAGGCGGGAGATCAAGTGTAAGCTTGATGTTGTGTTGACGTTAGTCAACGGGATATTATGTCTGACGAAAGTCAGGCAGGAGATCGTGTTGCTAGTGTCTTCAGACCAGATGACATGGTATATATGTTTGTCGATAAAATATCTGTTTAAATTGCTGAGAAAGTATTATGAATAAACCTTTGAGATGGAAACCATTTCATAACGTTTTGGGACTTAATATTCCCTAAAGAATTACTATAAAAGTCACTCAACGTAGCTGACTTTTTAGCATGTATTTCAGGTAAAGAAATGGGGTGAACTGGCAGCTTCTAGAGGGCATTTGGTTACTGTGGACGTTTTTGATGGCATTATTTATTAGTGTTTCGTTGAGACATTTTGATAGTAGTACTTGGTTTGATTTATGTTTGGGTCGGGTCGTTGACCTTTGTTGACTGTTTGATTTCCGCTGCAATGAATTGAGTTTAGTTTGATGTCTATGACTACTTAGCTTGTGTTTGAGCCAACAAGTAGGGTTCCCAGGTTTGCGGCCTTACATTGTAATTGATCAAACAAGTCGTTAATCCTTGGGAGTGGATATCGGTTCATAACGGTCAACTTGTTTAGTTCCCGGTAATCGATACATATTCTGAAGGTTCCATCCTTCTTCTTCACAAACAGAACTCGAGCTCCCCATGGTGAGAAACTCAGTCTTATGAATCTTTTATCCAACAATTCTTGTAACTGGATGGATAGTTCTTGCTTCTCTGATAGTGCTAACCGGTATGGTGATCGTGCGATTGGTGCAGCGCCGGGTACCAGATCGATGCGAAACTCGACTTGTCTTGGTGGCGGAAGTCCAGGCAGATTTTCGGGAAAGACTTCTGGGTAGTCTCGTACGATTGGTATATCTGCGAGTTACTTCTCCTTCGGCTTTTTTTCCGTTACGTGTGCCAATATAGAATGATATCCCTTTCTCAAGTACTTTCGAGCCTTCATACATGTAATAATTCTGAAGGCGGTTCTGCCCTTTTCTCCCTGAATCGTCAGGATTTCATCATCTGGGAGTGGAATGCGAACTACCTTCTTGTGACTTTCGAGCCTTCATGCATGTAATAATCCCGTACTTGTACTACACAATTTGTCACATTAATTAACATTTCAATTCAAAATTTAAACCTTGCTTTTACATATTAATTTCTATTTATATGTATAACACATGTTTGTATTTATAAAGTTACATATATATATATATATATATATATATATATATATATATATATGCTCTATTGTAATAATTAAATCAAAAATAAACTCATGAATGCTAAATCATGCATTTCATCTTTTCATATATATATATATATATATATATATATATGTGTGTGTGTGTGTGTGTGTGTATAAATATATTTATTTATAAGAGTATATATATGTAAGCGTATATATATATATATATATATTTGATTGCAATTATAAGATTTATAGTTTTATAAAATAGGAATTTTTCCTTTATAAAAGTTTGGTAATTTAACACAAAAGGTTTAGCTTATAAATTTTATAAAAAAAACAAAATGTTTTATATAAGTTTAAAACAAATGAAATTCATTAAACCCCTTTCATTTAGCATTTGAAAACCCTCCCCCCCCCCCCCCCCCCCCCCAGGTCTCATTTTGAACCCTCCTCATTTAACCTAATTAAACTATTTCACAGATTTGGACTCAAACACTTCCTTATTCCTGATTTTGACTTTCTAAAAGCTAACCGATCAACATCAGTCTCAAATCCATGAAGTCGAAACCGTTATCAATTGCAAACCACTCAGAAAGCGTTATAGGATCCTTTTGAATACTCATCATGACCCAGTTTAATGGTAATCAAAGGTTTTAACTCAAAAATATGCCCCGTAACCGTTTTTGCCGTTTCAAAATCAAACCATACGTTCCTGTTGAAATCGACCCATAGAATCAAGCTAACAACGTGCGCGACCCGTTGTTTGTACTCTCTGAATACTCAAACCCACTCCAAAACATCCCTGGATCACGATCAAACTCCAAAGAACCTGAAACTTTCGGCTCTAGTCGACCTCCATCTCCTCATATTTATTCCAGGTAAATTTCATGCCCCTATACTCGTTTTGATTCCCAAATCAAAAGCCCCAACATCCCTGTGGTGATCTATACTTCCATCGGGACTATTTTGGGCTAGAGTTTTTCAGGTGCACGATTGGGGGAAGAAGATGGGTATGGATTGGTGGTTAAATATTTAACGAATGGATTCTTAGCGTGGCTTGATGCCCAGATCACTTGGTTAGAACTCACGGCGTATACACGAGTGGTCACGAGTTCGAACCCACCCGCACCCCTCATTTTTGCACGCGCACCAGATCAAAACCCGACCCCTCTATGTTCCTGATTAACATCCAACAAAATCAATACTACTACACTAAAGACCCATTGGTCTAGCGGTTAGTGCACCTTGGGATCCCATAGCAGACCCGGGTTCAAACCGGGCAGCCTCTATTCTTTTTAAAAAACCGTTTTAACCCTTTTCTTTTTCTTATAAAAATTATTTTATGAAAACTATATAACCCAAAAACCGTTCTAATAATTTTATTGATAAGTTCTCAAGGAAAAGTGATTTATTTTGTTATTATTAGATTTAAAACCAAATAAAACTTAAATTATTTAAAACAATTATTTTTAACAAATTAATTACTTAATACCCTCAAATTATAAATTATGATTTAACCATGATCGTGATCGTTTTTCTTTAAAAACCCATTTATTTTTGCAAGACTTATACCTCCTTTACTCATGATATAGTTCTTTCTGTTACATTTAAAACGCATTTTAGTTGAAAATTAGTTCTGGTTTAATCATTAATTAATTGGAACATCGGTTTTGTACTTTCAATTTTGGTTTAATTACCAGTGGAATCTAAATCATCTTCTTAAACACTTATTTATTTATAAATCAAATTAATTAAATAAAAGGCCCCCGTGCAGTTATTTATTTACTCAACCATTTTTAGCCAATCATCTATCCATTTAAACTATTTATTCCATCAGTTATCCATCGTTCAATCTACTCATTTACAAACAATTGGAAGACTATTTGTTTATTTACTTATCCAATTATTCATAAGATAACTCCAACTACTTATTCATACACTTATACATCTTATCAAGGAACTTCATAAATATTATTTGAGACTCCATCAAGTATTCTCCTACTTGACCTAATACACCCACACCCAATCCCTTGTACATTAGGACCTCCTTTAAGTCTTGTGAACCCATTATTGATACACCTATACTATTAAATCATAGGTTAATCTTGAGATTAACCAAATCATTTGTGCAACCACGACAACAACATATTGTGTGATATTCATATACTCATTTACAAGGTGGGTTTACATAGCCCCTTTTTCATACTTACATCTTTGGGGTGAAACATGATTTACGATTGAAACTATTTGCAATTTATACAATTCAAACATTATGATCATGTGTGCAATTTGTGCCTTATGCTTGAACACTATTTGTGCAAACAACATTTACATACTTTTGTGCATAGTGCAAGTACAATCATTAACTCTGTACAAGCCGAAGGTATAAAATGATAGATCTATTGTGTCTGACCAACCCACCCGGTTAGGGTGATTGTTGCCGAAAACACTTAAGGATAACATTGGTGTTATGCATATCAGTCACAAGGTTTGATTGTACGCCCCAGTTTAAACTATAGTGATTCTCCATAATTGCCTTATTAAACCATGTATCATATATATGAATTATACACAAACATTGATTATTACTTGTGATGTCAAAATCTATGTATGCTCACCAACTATTTTTAGTTGACCCTATTTTCATCCTGTTTCAGGTACTAGTGTATGAGATCAAATGCAAGATACAACATATAGTATTTAGACTTAGTGAACAAAGAACTTGAACATATTGATGTATTTGATTTTGGTTGTTGATTGAACTTATGTAATGAAATCTTGATTTAACAAACAATATGAAATTTAGTTGATCATATGCTTATAAACAGTCTCCATGTCCCGCCCCGTCGTATCCCGACGTCGGTTGGGGTGTGACATTGTTTTCCCGGATACTGTTTCTTTTCAGTTGGCCCTGCTACATAGGCCCTTACTGTCCAGGCCCCAAACTCTTTCCTTCCCATTTCCTCTTACCTCCTGAATTTTTCTCCACTGAAACTGAACCCTTCTTAACCAGTACTCCGGAACAAACAACCTGGTCAGTTAAATTGTGTGCCAGTCTTACAGCACTTTCAATGGTGGTTAGCTTAGATGAGGTTACCATGCTCTGAATTTGAGGTGAAAGACCCCATATGTACCTCTCAATCCTTCTGATTTCTAGGGTAACCATGTGTGGAACTAGTCGGGCTAGTTCATGAAACCGAGTGGTGTAGGCTGCCACATCCGCTCCAACAATGGTCAAATTCCTGAATTCATTTTCCAACTTCTGAACCTTATTCCTTGGACAATATTCCTCCTTCACCAAATGCTTGAAATCGTTCCATGACATTTCATAAGCAACATCTATGCCCAACGTTTTAACTTGAGCGTTCCACCAAGTAAGTGCTTAATCTTGGAAGATGCAAGTAGCATACTTGACCTTGCAATCATTGGCACAGTTGCTTATGTTGATGACTGACTCCATTTTCTCGATCCAACGCATGAGACCAATCGCCCCTTCCGGTCCATTGAAAAAAAGAGGCTTGCAATTCATAAAGTCCTTATAGGTGCAACCTCTCGGTGCGTTGTTTGTCCATGTATCGATACGGTTACCAACATAGCATATAAATCATAAACAGTGACTTCTATATCTGGAACATCGTAATCGATTGTATTACCCAATGTAGTTCCCGATCCATTTCCAGTTCCGTTAGTACCGCTAGCGTCGACATTGGTACTCCTAGTCCCACTGCCATCTCGCCAGTTCCATCGTTGTCGTTTCCGGCATTTCCTAATCCTCTTCCGGGTCCAACGTTCCGGTTGGCTGCGCTTTGTGCCAGTGCAGCGGCCACTTACTGAGCTACTAATTGTGATATTTCCACGGATGTCATGGGCTATGTCGTCTCAGTGTCTCGTCGGGCATTACGTCGAGGTCTTCCCTTGGGCGCCATGGTTTTCTTTCTAGATAAGAAAAGAAAATAAGACAATATATCTAAATTAATTGTCATCACATGAATAGGAACTTTAAACAACCACAACAATCATAAGCACACGAAACATACATAACATACAGGAACTTTAAACAACCACAACAATCATAAACACACGAAACATACATAACATACAGATGGATTAAACTTGTTACATAGTTTGTAAAGGTACAAAAATGGATGAGGTTACAAAGCCTCATCAATACAAGTTTTAAGTATACTATGAGAGCACAACCCGCTCACATAGGTCCGCCGGATAGTCGTGAGAAGAGTCCCACTTGTGTAGCGGCAGGGGTCAAGATAGCATAAAGAGTGGCGAGAGTCCTCTCCTCATGTAGCTCACCACGTAAAGCTACCACCTAATGCTCAGCAGCTGCCATGCGGTGTGTCACTGCGCTCAGGTTCTCCTCGAGGTCGGAGATCCGATGGTCGGTGTCTACGGTCCACTCACCGATCCCAGTCAATGCCTCGGCTCCGTCCTCTAGGTGGTCGAGACGGTTGCTCATATCGAGCACCGCCTTTGCCTCGTGGTACTTTACGAGGTCTAGTCTCGCCATCTGCCTCTGTAGAGCGTCCACACCCTCCACATGTGTCACACCTCCAAATTTATTTACTTAATAAATAAATTAAGGCTGTAACGCTTGGTAACATTACACAACAGCGAAAGCTAAATGAAGACTTCTAAAGTGTCGAACACCATTACAGGAGCTAAATGAATACATAGACCTAAAGTCATACAAGTGTAAATGGATTTGACATTAAACGACCATACATCTTCGTCTTCTAAAGTCTTAACCCAAATGCTTAACCTATTCCAACCGTGTCAAAGTCATGTGATACCTGAACAACATGCTCAAAAATGTCAACGCAATGTTGGTGAGTTCACAAGTTTTAAATGAATACATTTGGCAAGACCGTTTGTACGAAATCGTTTGGCAAAAACCATTTGTAAGAATTCCCTCGGCAAAAACCATTTGTACGAAATCATTCGGCAAAAACCATTTGCACGAAATTGATTGACAAAACTGTTTGTACGGGTACTATTAGCAAAATCCTTTGCTCGAATTTTTTCTTGCAAAACCATTGATACATATACCATTGGCAAAACCCTTTTCTCGGAATTGATGGGCAAAACCATTGGCACGTATACCATTGGCAAAACCCTTTCTCAAAATTTTCTCGCAAAAACATTGGTACGTATACCATTGGCAAAACCATTTGCTCGAAATTTACTTTATGCATATGATAAACAAAACAAGTTAGCAGTTGATTCATCGATGTCTAGCTAGCATAAACGAATTATGTGATGCACAAGCCTATAACCAAACCTTTAACGCATTCTAGAGTTTGCCCCAGCCCATTGTCCCTTTAAACAATGAGAACAACAAGAACTAGTATGCAATCGTTTGACCATGTTGGTCGTGGTTAGCGCGACTAACCATGAAAGAGAATGTCAACCCAAATAGTACTATTCATATCAATCTACGGCTAAGTCCATAGCTCATGGTTATAGCTCGGAATACAAAAGAATCAGATGCTTGTTTCTCGTTTTCTAGTTATCATACCATTTGAAATGAACATGTTTTTCCCCCAAATATAGAAAACAATAAAAAGGGGTCATGAAACTCACCTGGTAATGTTGCTTAATAGGTATAAATGTACAAATGTTGTGAGTAATCCAACGGTGTGCATGTAATCACCATCATAACCCTATTTGCAAATATGTAATCAACTTCTGATGCTAGGGTTAAACTATCACGTGTGCAGTTGAGATCTATGGATTCGTTACGTTAAAACACCGTTTTGGTATACTTTGACGGGTTAATGATTGTTGATTAGATGTTGGCCCCTCGACTCAAGCACGATTTCCAAACTAGTAAAATATCCCGTGATCATACTTATTTATTCTCAATAAGACATACATATATATTCTATGTATATACATGAAGTATTATTTGAATTCGTGCTTTAATAGCATACACTATTATACAATTTGTCTTTGACATCTTAATGTCTTACGATTTATAATCATTCGTATCAAATATATATTCAAAAACTCTAAGTTATATATTTATTTATATTCGTATTTTAAAATAATCGTGTGGTTTCACATAAAGTGCGAATATCTATATTTTTATGTATCTTTATACGAATTCATTATATATATATATATAATATTTACATCCACCATTTGTTACTTGTCAAACACCCGTTTGATTAATATTGACATACGTCTATTCATATAGTTTATAACTTTCCCAAATGAAAACATATATATATATATATATATATATATATATATTTATACAAAATATATTTGTTGTACGGTTCGTCCCGAAACGTATATAGATTCGATCTTGATGGTTTTTATATCATGAACATAAAATAAATAATTTACATGTCAAAGTAATTTTTATATATACACGTTTATACCAAATATCTAAAGTTAACGTCATCCTAATAGTATTTATTTTGTATAAACCGTTTGACACCTCTAATGTATTATAACTGTTTTCTCGTTCACGTAATAATATTTACAAATTGTACGTGTCGTCCGTCAATCGTGTTTAATATTCTCGTTTCTTAATATTTATATATTTTAGTCGGAATGAACTCTCTAGATTAATTATACGTGTTTACGGTCTTTTAATATTAATTATTAAGTTAATATTTATTTTTATCATTAATGAATCGTTTAAGCTCCAAGTAATTCAACCGCACCAGCGTCTAGCTTTCGCGTAAAAAAATATAAAATCATGTTAACATGTGTTTGTACCTTTCGTAAGTCTCATTCAGGAACTGACATGCCCTAAACCTTATGGTTCATGTATTGGCCACATTTGACCGGGTTTGACCGAGACCCGTGATATCATTTCCTATCAAAAACACATTTTAACACCCTGGGAATGAAACCCAGCCATCAAAATTACTAGATCTAATACAGAAAAATGACTAATCATCAACGGTTAACCTAAAACTTCAAAACAAACCTCGAAATTGTAGATCGTGGCACCCAAACACCATACAAAACAAGATCTGCTTGTTTAGGACTCGTCGGAAAGTCGGGTGTCGTCGAAAAACATTTCTGTTCGTCGGAATTATCCCTAAACAGAGAATTTAATATTACAAGTGTGTAGATCTTAACCCAAACGACGAGTAAACGAAATGGGGACTTACCGGGAACCACTTGAGCCTCGCCGAAAAAGAGATTTTGCCGGAATCACGGCTAAAAACCCTACTCACCGTCGTGTATCACCGAAAACGCGTAGCCGCCACTAGACCACCGGACATTTCTGTTTCTGTGTGGATATGGGCCTCCCTTCCTACCACCGCCCTGTACCGACACCGTCTTCACCTGATTACGTCACCACCACTATCATCACGACGGATCCTTAGCCAGAACATCGCCGGAATACTAATGGGCTCGCCGAAAAGGCGGTTGTCTCCGTCTACCTCCTTCAATGTCGCGATTCAGAGGAAACCACCACTACCATCATGTTCAGCAGGTCGAACTTAGTTGGAAAAGGTAGTGCACCAGCCGCCACACGCTGAGGATCTTCGTCGGAACCCTAGAACCACCGTGTCCCTTGGCCTGTTCCGCCTAGCTCCACCATGTGGGTTGCGGCTGTGCCGCTATGTTCGCCAAAGGGGGGCCGCCGGAAGGTGGCCAAACCCCCTCTCCTTCTCCCGATCGGTCTCTCTCTTTACTCATTCTCTCTCTCTAAAGTTGGGTGCGTGTGGGTGAGAATGAGATAGAGAGAGAGTAGAGGAGTTTATATACCTAGGGTTTTGGGTATGGATTTCTCTAAGAGGTAAACTACTGGTTTGCGGAAAGACGCGTATTCACTCGAGACCCCGTCACGACCAAAATCTCCGAATCATTGTTTTTAAATTCTTAATATTATGAATCGTTATAAATGATATATTTTGAGTATTTTAAATCGTAAAATCTTCATTTCAAGTGATGCATGAACCGGTACACGTCGATAACGCGTTTTAACGCATTCGTTTTTTTATACGTTTCGCGCTCTGAGTTTAACTATTTTATTTCACTAATTTATTTCACTAAGAGTATTAAAATAAATACTCATAACATTTGTCGTATCAAAATACGTATTGGTAAAAACCGGACCGCTATCGTTAATTTTATGAGCATCTGACGCGATGTAACGTTCGTATACACGTATTGTGTGTGCCTTTATCCGAGCAGTCTTCCAAATGCATATTAATACTTAACATTAATAATTTGTTTTCTTACTTAATCGTTTTGCCGTGTATATGATAATAATCGATGTGTGATGCATTAAACATTTAAAATGCCAAATCGTGTACGTACATCTATCTTCTGTTAAATTCTCAGGATCGCATAACAAGTCATTACGTGAAACCGAGTGGTTAGTACGAGGTTCGGATAATGTAAATTTAGGCCTCAAATAGGCTTGAATTTCTATTGGGCCTTGTTGGGGCCTAGCCCAATAACTAGGTTTTAGATTCTGGAATTTTTGCAGGTGTCACAACGTGGGTCTGGATATGCTCGATCTCCTCCGGTAGTCCATCCATCTGGTCTTCATGGCGGACGCCACGTGCCACTAGCAGCGGTATGGTCAGCTCCATAGGCTGCCCCGTAATAGGTACAGGTGTGGGGGCGCGTGAAGACTCGCCCACCTCATAGGTGGAGGGAGTACCCTCCTCCTCCACCCATCTCTGTAGGGTAGGGGCAACTCATCCCCATATCCTGTAGGAAGCCTTAGCCCTCTTGGGCTTGGGCTCAGGGACGGTGGGAGTGGGAGATGTTGGCCTCTTACGAGGCGAAAGGTCCTTTCGCGGTGTGATGCGGATGCGGATGCGGGTCCTTCCAAGGGGAGTACATAAGAAAGAAGGGGTAGGCGCAAGGCGTATCGTCCCTACGGTGATGGGAGTCTCCTCAGCAGTGGGAACCTCGGGCTCTGCCGGTGCCGCCTCTGTGTCCATCTGAGTCCGCTCTGGAACTACTCTGGTGCACTAGGGGACCTCCTCAGGGTCCTCCTTTAGATCCTCAATCATCGCGTCCTCCTGGGGGCATGAGGTAGCAACGGTGTAGGGGGTGTGGCGGATGAGGCTACTGATAAAACCAATGATGCCGGCTCGAGGTGGAGCTCCTCATCGGAGTCTGAAATGGAGATCCATCCATTGTGTGACATAGCTGCAACATTTCAATGGTAGTACAAATCATATAAGTTTTGCAAATGTCTATGTAGTGCAATAATCGTGTGCTGTCTCTACGGCTATAGTCTAGGCTCACTAATGCAACCTAGTTCACTATAACCAATGGCTCTAATACCAATCTGTCACACCCCACCTAGGCGAAAACATGAGGTGTAACAGGTCATGTGTTCATATCCTTTGATTACATCAAACGACCTCTAAATGACATTTATTAATCAAAGGTTTTAAAATATTACAAAACGTAAGTCATTTTTAAAGACATAACATGCTCAAAACTCATATTCAAAAGCCAAGTTTGTACGATTCGTCATACAATGAGTTTATCTATTATGACCTAAAACCTCCTTAGATTATAAAAGAGAAAATCCAAAAGAATCCTAAGATACGTGCATGTCCTGGGCTCCAAGATTCCTAGTTACCTGAGAAAAACATGCTTAAAAGTCAACATAATTGTTGGTGAGTTCACAGGTTTAGATAAGTCAAAAAGTTTTCGTTGGATCACAAGATTTCAGTTTGTCTATTGTTTATCCAAACAATGTCATATGTCTCACTATTATTAGTTACATCAATAGTATAAGTCTTTTATTATCATGAGAGTAAAGTGCCATTTTTTTCAAATGGTTTGGCCATTTTAGCCACTTTATCCAAAAACTTTTATTTTAGCTTTTCCGTCCCTGACTTTTCAAAATCTAGCCATTTTCATTCAACTGACTAACTCCGTTAAAATTTTAACGTTAAATCAGGGTCAATTTAATTTTTCAAATATCTTTTTTAATCATTTTTTATTCCCCCTTACATTTGGCCGGACCTTTTTCTTCTCTTCTCACCTTCCTTCTTCCCCTCGGTTCTCGCATTCGATTGACCTGGTTCAAGAAAGGCCTTATCAAAACACTGATAAGGAAAAAACTTCTTCTCCAACTGATACACCATCCTATAATGTTTATCTTTTTCCCATGGGTATGCAAAATTATCATAAAAATATAACACCTATTATCTTTTATGTAATCTGGGTAGCTTAACAACTTCTTGATTTAACTCAACATACTTATTCTCATGCTTACCATCATCATCTTCTAAATCTGAACCGTACATTCTCTTTTGCCTCTTGTTGTAATACTTCCTCATGGATTTATTTAAAACATGATTTTGTGTGGGTGATGGTGGTGCTGATTCTGAAGTTAATTTCATATCGACCCAGTCATCAAACCCTAGCTGGGAGTCTAGAGGGGTGGAATTTGGGGGTGGGCAAGTGATTATCATTTCGTATCGAGGGGAAGGGGGTTTTGGTGGTGGAATATGGATGTAAAGATTGTGATATGAAAGGGTTGCAGGGTGGTTTTGTACGGAAGGAGGAGATGGGTCTAGGGAGGAAGGAAGCGATAAATGATGCACGGGTTATGCAATTCAATTTTTTCCATTTTTGTGTGAATTGATTGTAGTGGTGGAGAGGTGGTTTGACTGATGGAAAGAAACAGAAGGTCCTAGGTTTAGAGTGTCGACTACAGAAGTGCTGAAAGTTGAGTTTATGTGCTGACATGATTGATTGTGAATGAAACCCTAAAACCTACCACTATTTTCATCCATGTGGTATTGAAGAAGGTGAAAGGGTTTCGATGAAGGCAATGGCCATTTACAGGGGTCGATGAAGGCAAACGCCATACCACCACTAATTTGGCAGGACCTTTTTCTTCCACCCTATCCTCTCTAGCCGGTGGTGGCGACGGCTAGATTTTGAAAAGTTAGGGATAGAAAAGCTAAAAAACATTTTTGGATGAAAGTGGCTAAAATGGCAAAACCACAGAGACGAAAATGGCACTTTACTCTTATCATGAGCTCACATAACCGACGCTTGACGTCAATAGATGTGCCCCGACCCAATGTCCTTAACGCTAAAACATTGAAATGAAATGAACAATTATGCACCCGATTGACCTCCAGTCAAGGTTAGAGCGACTAACCACGGGCGGGGGTGTCAACCCAAATAGATCTATTCACAATTTTCACGCTTGGCTCAAATTAACGGTTACAAAATAAAAGGGGAAATTAAGCGTTAATCTAGTCTACTCATGTAACAATGTATGTCAAGTCTATCACTTGTGTCCGGTCTAAAGTCTAGCATGTTTTCTCCCCCGGGTGTTTAAAATCAATTTAAATCATTAAATCAAAATGGGGTCGTGATTATCACCCGGTACGTCTAGCAGTGAACAATATTCAAAGATGTGCAGTAAAAGACCGTTGGTGATACGTGTTGAGTCTTCGAAAAATATATTTATATATTTAATATAAATATAAGCAAAGTTTTCATTTAAGCAAGTCCATGAATACTTGTAATCTAGGTGTTCAAGTCACATGATAATATTTAGTCAGCACGAGTCATAACCCGTCACATTTGGTAAATAAATATATATAACATATATTTATTAAAGTCTTAACGTTTTCCAAATTCGACACGCATTCAAGGAAAATACTATTTATATTATTTTCTCGAGTATAATTAAATAAACGCCATACTTAGAAATTTAACGCTTGGTTTTACTTTATAACTAAAAGTGTATATATATATATATATATATATATATATATACACGTCTATTTCTAGATTATATAGTTTAAACGTTTGTAACAATCCAAGTAGTATACATATGTTATTTGAAGTCTTTCGACTAGAAATATACACCTAAAATTTTGTGGTTCCAAGACTTATATTTTACAATAATAATTATAAGAAATATGTTTTTTTTATCTTAGTTTATCCAAAATATTTATCTATATACTTTATCATAATAACTAGAGTTGTCAAAATAACTTATATCATTAACTATATTTTTTTAAAAATCAAGTCTTGTGTTTTAGTATCCATTTTTCCATCATCTCGAACAAGTCATCATATGATCATAACTAAGTGTGACTATTAAAACTTATAACGAACGCGATAGTAGGATTACTTGAACACATAGGTTTTTATAACATATTTGATCAAAGTTTTACATAAATTCTTCTTTTTCTTGACAAAGGTCAGTAATTAGTGCACATATAACTAACCAAAGTTCTTTCAAGATGGTTTTTAGTGACAACAACATGTTCCTTATAATTTATTTGTAGGGCTAAGCCACTATAAAATATTAAGTTTTTAGCATATAAGGCTTTTTACTAGTTCATGTCTCGTGGGTGAAGGGTTACTACACTTTAACTTGCAAAACTGACATTAAAAACTAAGAAATTTAGACAAGGAATCCTTACTTTAGACAAACAAGGAGTAGGATGTGGAGAGGAAACGGAGACCCGAAGTCCTTGCTAGAGCACTTGCAATCACTTGGACATACACTAAGATGGTCTTGGACTTTGATTTCCTTGAATTAAGCACTTGAAAATGGTGGTTGTGGGGGTGGCGACCTGGTGCCGTGAACAAGGGAAAAGGAAGAAAGTAAATGGAGTTGTTTGATATTTTAAAGTGTGGGTTATGGGTGTGTGTTGTAGTGCCGAGAACAAGGAAAGAAAAGGAGGTGATGGTTTCAAGCAAAGTTAATTGTGGGTGTGGGTGCTGATAAAAATGAGTATGGTCCTCTACTTATTCTTCCTTGCATGGAGTTCTTTCCATGCAATACACAATAGATATAGTCATGTTGGGAAACATGGAACAGTGTTTCCAAAGGTCTAAACCATGTTTGGGGGAACACATGACTATCACATCCTATGGGGAATAAGGAAAATCTTAACACAAAAAGCTGGTGGCTTGATGGGGCTTTCGGTGAGCTAGTATGAGCCGAGAGGGAGAAGGGTATGGTGGGGGGGGGGGGGGTTAGGGTGGATGGTGAGTGGTGTATTACTTGTTACTTCAAGCCCGGTATAATACCCGCTATGTACCCGATTTTCATTTAAGAGTAAAGTTTATTCCGTCGAGTTAAAATAAAAAGGTGTCGGCTATATAAAATAATGTTTATGTCTAAGTAGTTGTGACCCGTTAATAGTTCCTTATAAGTTTTGAGTCTAATAAATATTTGTCTCGTCTCAACGTTAAAACCCGAAGTTATTTAGTTTTTAATTTGTATTTATATTATTGTACGTGCTTGTAAGCCTTTTGTCAGTTCCGCGATAATTTTGACCCAGATAAAACCAACGCGAACAAGTGTTTTATTTAGTCTGTGTGTGACCCGGAAATTCCTAAAATTACCTACATATGTCGTGTGACGGGTGGACTTTGCTAGACTCGGTAAAACCTAATTAAATATAAGAGTAAATTTTGTTTTGAGTCCATGTGATTTACTTAAAAAATCGCTTTAAGTCCAATAGTTTCAATTGGACTTTTTGAGTCCTTGTGGTTTCACTACAAAAAACAAGGGTATTTGGGACTGAAAAATTAGTCTATGATGCTCCTCTATCAGTACTTAATGGTTATAGGGGACTGATTTCGCCAGTCCCTAGCTCCTTACGAATACCTAGTCCTAGATAGTGGTATTCGTAACTAAAAATCAGTCCCTATTGATTGGCACCAGGGACTAACGGTCAGTCTCCAACATATAAAAATTCAGTCATCAATTTAACCCCCGATAGCACGTCTTTTCAGTCCTTAATATATTTCTTTAGTAACTGGCAATTAGTCTCAAATACTATGATATTTCAATGCTTTACTTTAGAGACTGAAAATCAGTCTTCTAAAACATACTTATTTTGTCCCCAATACGTTTCATTAGTTTCGTGATTCAGTCTCTGATAGATGTTTAAGAGACTAAAACTTAATCCCTTGTACCACGTAACTTCAGTCCTTAATGTGTTTTTTAAGGACTGAAAAATAATCTCAAATATCATGTCACTTTAGTCTTAAATATGTTTTTTTGGATTCTAAAATTCAGTGTCTAATAACATTTCTTTCCGGTCTCCAATATGTTTATTTAAAGTCTAAAAACCATACAGTATCTGAATATAAATCCCTAATATGTTTCTTCATAAAATAATCAAATTATACAAGCATAAAACGATGAACTCCAATGAACAAAAACATAACATAGTAAATATACAGCTGAACCTAAAACAATACATATTCAAATCATCCAAAGAAAAGGCTTCAGTTCTCGTGATTCTTTCAAGTACGCGTCACTAACGCCATCCATTGATACCGTTAAATATTATGCGGTTTGACTATCATACCCCTCCCTCTCTCTACCCACCATTTTTTTTTATAAAAACCCTACCCCCTTACTCTCTCCAAACACACACAAGAACTCTCTATCTCTGATCCATCTCCGGCTAACACTACTGCTCCATCTCCGGCAAAAACCACCGCCTCCGTCAACGACAAATACCACCGTTCCATCTCCTACAAAAACCAACCAAAGCCTACTAGAATCGATTCCATCGTCTGTAATGTCTTACTTCTAAGGTACCACTGCCCTTAATCCAACCACCCCGCCGGCCAGACCCACCACCACTGCGTAACCCCCACCACCATAGCCAAAGGATCTGCTTCCCGTCAAAACCCAAACCACCAATCACCGCCACCCCCACTGTAACCCTCCTCCTCCTCCTGGCCGCCATCTCCGGCTAAATCGAACCAACCACCGCCACCCTCCTCCTCCCCAACACCACCCCCACCATAACCCTCCTCCTAGCCTTCATCTCCGGCTAAATCGAACCAAACACCGCCACCCTCCTCCTCCCCAACACCACTATCGTTACCGATCTGAACCAAAATGGAGGTTTTCAACCCTAGCCTACCACCGCCACCCTCCTCCTGCTTGAATACACCACCATTGCAGCCACCTTCCTGTGTGAATACACCACCACTATCGCCGCCTTCCTGTTTGATGTGGGTTTCGGGTGATCTTGTCAGGTGTCCACTTTTTTCATGGAATCCGCTGTGGGTTTTCGGGTGATCCAGTCATGATTTTGAAATTTATTTACCATGTGAGGAAGAAGAAAGATGAAATTAAGCTAGTGCTTCAACTTTGTTGCCCGGGTCTGCTATGGATTTAGGGTTGGGTTGGGATTGTTAGAGAAGGTAGAGAGCGCTCTATATACAGTAGGTTTTGTTTAATTTTTTTTAATTTAATAATAGGGGTACTTTGGTCTTTTCACAAAAAACTTTACAAAAATTTTGGATGACGTTAGAGGCCTGGAGTTGATTGGGACAATTGATAAACGACAAGTACTCAAAAAGTCCAATTAAAACTACTCGACTCAAAACAATTTTTTGAACAAACCATAGGCACTTAAAACGAAATTTACTCTAAATATTATTAAGTCTAATATTCAATGTCTCATGTAATTTAGTCTAATACTGGTATGGATAAACACCTGTAAATTACATGTTGTCACACCTATTCCGCGCATCTCCTCCAAAGATCTTTGACAAAGGTATTGTCCAGAAAGTTAGTAATATATATCGATGTTGAGATCTGTTCCATACTTCGGAAATTAGGGTTTATACCCCGCGCACCACCCTTCGTTTCTCCAACTTTTATATTCAGATCTTTCCTAGAGTCCACTCGTTGATTATTTGATTTCCTAAAGACCCACTTCCATCTCCTTCTTCACCATCGTTGATTTGCATGACGAAACACTAGGGTTGATCTTAGTATTACATAAAGTCGAGTTTAATTAAATAACTTATATAGCATTTATAAAAATTCCCATTGAGTCTGAGTTATTGTATTTGTATTAGTCATTAGATTATCATATTAATAATATATATTTGTATGTTGTTCTTGTTCTAGAGTCTGTATTCTTAGATCAAGAGATTCTGTATTTTTATTGTTATTGAGTTGAGATTGGTTGTTATTTCTTTGGATCTGGTATTTTTTTGCACGTGTTTTTCTTTCCCTAAACCAAAAGTTTTTGGACTTTTCGAGACACATGGTGTTACTGACCGGATGAACTTGTACCATTTTAGAATTTGATCAAACGGTCGTCTGGGCAATTTCTCGGTTAAATGATTATGTAACTAATTTTACGAGTTGATACGTTTATTTGTGTGATTTTCCCTTTTATTGGTAAAAAACTCATGAAAGAAACGTTGGGTGTTACGTTTTCCTTTTTTTAACTTATGGCTGTCACATCTATAATTAGTCAATATTTTCATTTAGTTTTTAGGAATATATTACTACACTAGCTTTAAACTCGTGTGTTACACATGATGAAACATTAAGAGTATATTGATAAATATCTTAACACATTTTTTATACAAATTTGATATTGTATTGGTAACTTTTACATTTTGTTAAATGTTAAGATTATATATATGAAAGTAATCAAAATATCAAAAAAATACATGAAAATACATTTCATAAGTGGTGTACTTTTTATAATACATTAAATTACATATCAAATGAAACCTTATAATGATAATTTAAAATTTTAAAAATATTTCATTGTATACAACATCTGACGTGGTATTGGTAACTTTTTCATATTAATAGTTTATCAAAGATTAATAGTCCAAGAGAATAACATGCGTATCTAAATATAAGTAATATACGCTATTTAACTGTGTGAATTTCTTCAAATGATCTTGGACCTTTAATTTTGATTAAAAGAATTTTTAATATACGCTTCACCAAAATAAGTAAAGACAAAATGGATTCTACCGATAAAAACACCTTTTTTATATATTGTGTTGTTACAATTATAATTTCTAAAGAAGAATATTCGTTTATTATACAATACTTTGTTAATCATAACATAAATAAATAAAGAAATTATATCTAGATAAAAAGAATCAATAAAACTGTAACATCCTGAGTTTTAGAACACGGAATACTTAGCGAAAAAATTAAAACTTAGTAAGGATGAGAGGAGTGGGTTTGGCTTGAGTGTATGGGCCAAAAAGGGCAAGGGTTGGGCCCCTTATAAGCCCCAAGACCAGCCCCAAACCCCATTATCACCACCATTTTCGTTTTTCTAGAGAGAGAAAGTGAGAGAGAGAAACATTCTAAAGAGAGTGAGTCGGTTTTGCCCCAAGATCGATCCAACCTTCTTCTCCGGCGGTTGTTTGAAGCTTTGATGTGTGTTTTATATGTAGATAAAAATATAAATATATATATATCCCCGGCAACGACGCCAAAAACTTAATAGCGTGTTTTTAATAGTAATAAATATATTCTATTCAGATCTACACAAAATCAGGTTTTAAATTTATAAATTAAAATGATAATTAATTCAACTAAATATACACACAATAGGCAAGTGTACCTATCGCAGCGTAGTATAGTCTAGGTAAGAACCAAGTATCGAACCATGGACACGGATCCCGTACTCAACCCTCGCTATTGTCTGACTGAGATAATAAGTTGGAAAATGGGTTTGTTTTAAAAGGAAAATAAAAAGATAAGAAATGTAGTTAGAAGTATTATCCCGTTTAAGGTGTTACTCTAGTTGTTATCCCTTGTTAATTAATGCTATATTTAAAGTAAGGTTGGTCATAGTTACTAGTACTAACCCTTTCGATAGGGGAGTTAGCATTTCGTAACGGAACAGTGGATTCGGTCGGCTAACTGTTCCTTAATGAATCTTCGGACCCTGAACGGGGTCTCAAGTCTGTCGGTTATCTTGTGATTCATTATTCGGACTATGATTATCCAATGACTGACGTACGCAATGTCTTGTAACTTCCTTTGGAAACTCGGAATGCGCAACTCCCTCCGGGGCTACTTTATGAACGCTCGGACCTAACAAATTATGTTCTAAAATAATTGTCTTTACTTATAATATTATTTTAAATAAATAAAACTTTCATTCTCAAGATCAAACCCCATGGCTCTCGCTAGAAGTCCTCTGTAAGCCGACATGAAAGAAGTAAAGAAATACCGACACAAATCGCCCGGTCTGGTTAGGGCTCAAACGGTATGCTGAATACCCAAACCTCCAATCAACCCATAATATTAAATCTATACTACCCGACCGTTGCTAGCACCAAGATTTGTATATAGACCGTACAAACTCAAATAAGCTTCCCAAACAAAAAGTATTGCTTAAGTAACTTACAAGATTTAAGATTATTAGATTGGTTTAAAGATCACTTATTCTTATCTTTTTAAGATAACTCATAGTAAAGACTTTAAAAACATAACATACTAAAAATACTTAATTAATTAATTAAAGTTCAACCAACTCAAGTAACACAAGAGAACTAGCCATGAATGACCATACAAGTGACTCCACTAACCCTTAGATAATGTATGGAAGTATTCCAACACAAAGGGAGAGTGGGTATAGAATGGCTCTTTTTTTACTCGGACAAGAAGAATCGCTTCATATTACAAGACTTTAAAAGGGAAATAAACAAAGAAAAGCTAAACCGACCAAAACCGAGAGAGCTCCGGCTCTTAGCAGAGCACTAAGACTTTCCCTACTCTTGAACTTGGACACCTAAATGATTGGAATGAGCTTGATATTTATAGGCTGAGAGCTGGGCAATGCACGGCCGTGCATTGGATTACACGGGCATGCAAAGTACCCGTTTCTTGCACGTGAGTGAATCTGTCAGGTCTGGCTGGCACAGGGCCTATTTTCACCATTTGCATGGCCGTGCATTGGGATGCACGACTGTGCATCACCCCATTTTGACCAAATCTTGATTTTGACTTTCTGGGTTGACTCCTTGGGTGCACGAACGTCCGATTGGCTTCCGGATGCTGATTTTTGCTTGTTTTTGTGTGATTTCTTCATGTTTTCAGAAACCATGGGTAATTATCCTATTGTAACACAATTAAATAGATTAAGTATAAATTCATATCATTTTGTCTATAATTGTGATTAATATGGGGATAATTATGCATGTAAAATATGTATAATTTAGGGCATATCAAGCTTCTCCGAAGAATCTAGCTTAGAACAGTTGAGTCATCTGAAAAGTCTTTAAATGGTCCGAAAAGTCTGATGCGTCCGAAAAGTATTTCAGACGAAGAAGGAGATTTCGGACGAATTAGTTTTCGGGCGAGATAGTTTTCGGGTGAAAGATATTTCAGAAAAATTGGTTTTCGGGTGAAATGGTTTTCGGATGAAAGACATTTCGGACGATTTAGTTTTCGGGCGAAATAGATTTCGGATGAAAGACATTTCGGGCGAAATAAGATTTCGACCGAGAAAGCTTTCTGTCGAAAAGAGATTTCGAACAAGTAGAGTTTTCGACCCAGTAGATTTCGGACAGATAGCTTTGTATGACTCGGAGTTAACACGTTTCGTTTATGACCACTTTAGCAGATCGTTGAGCCTTAAAGAAGAGTAGCTAAGAAAGTCAGGTGAGTTCTAATCCCCTTTTTATCAGCTTTAGGGGTGGTGTGCATACTTAGTGTAAAACATTTATTGTATTTTATATATTATAAACTGAAGTGAAAAACTACGTTCCAGTGTAAATTTTAAAAGAGGCAAATGTACGTTTTGAGTAAAGTATAGCTATATTATGGCAAGCGTTTACTATATTTTCATATACATAAATAAAGGCATAATATACGTGCTAGTATGTTTTCAGTGAAGCAAGATATATCATTATGGCAAGCGTTTACTATATTTTCATATACATAACAAAGGCATGATATATGTGTCAAGCTATGTTCAGTAAAGCAAAGATATTTTATAGTAAACGTTTACTATATTTTCAAATATACATAAACAAAGACATAAGATATGTGAAAGTTATGAACAAGTCAGATAAAGTTTTATGAACAGAAAGTGAATAGAATTCCTACGGGAATGTGTACCAGCTGTAAAGGTCCTTGGGACAGATGTTACTTGTACAGGATGTCAGATATGGGTTAAGCCCATTAGTAAGAACCTTTAAGTTCGCTAACGGTTGTACAACTGAAATGAGTGACGGCGGTTGCTCGGGAGAACCACGTAACTCCCCTTAGCGTAAAGCAGTATTGCCGGTTCATGGTGCTAGCCATGAGGGCATTGACCAGGTACCTGTCGGTTCATGGTGCTAGCCATGAGGACCATACAGTAGTGACAAGTGAATTGACGGTTAAGCGGTAGTGTCGGTTCATGGCCGTTGGCCATGGGGGCATTGACCAGGTATTGCAGGTTCATGGTGCTAGCCATGAGGAAAGTACAATGTAAAGGAATTGACGGTTTACTATATGTTTTAAACTGATTTGAAAAGTAACGTATGTAAAGTTTTGCCTTAAGGGCAGTATGTATGTATTAGTAAATCTTTTACAATAATTGATTTAAAGTAAACGTTAGAACTCACTCAGCCTTGCTGATTTTTAGTATGCATACCAGTTAAGTGTAGGTGGCTTTGGATGGATGAGGATGCTTGGCTTGGCGAGAAGAGTTACCCGAAGATCGGTGTCTGGTATCCCGTTTATGTTATGTTTATGTTTCAGTAGTTTAAGACAAGTTTTCTTTCGTTTCAGACAAGATATGTTTAGACGTGTTATGTAATTCCGCTGCGTATGTTAAAGTTTAAATCGTTTCCGCTGCATGTGTTGAATGTCTTATGTTTAAGTGTTATGTGTTGATTAGTAAATCCAATAAGTGAGGCCTCCCGGGTTTTGGGCCTTACAAAAACAAAGATTAATGTGTTTTATTTTCTAGACATAATCATAAACTTATACATTTTATACATAAAAATTAAAATTAAAACCATGGTTTTGACAGAACACCATATAAACATACAAAAATATCAATAGAATAAAAAAAATCTTAAATCTTTATAGAATGAAAAAAAAAAATCTTGAATTTTACCTGTGATTTTCTTGATAGGAATTTGATTTATCAAACATATTTAGAGAATGACAGTTCCTAATCAACGATTACAACTTTAGAAGCATAATATTTGATTAAACTTCTGTAGCACCATAACTCAAATCTGCAAAAGTAGTGTCTTAAAACACAAAAATGAACACAACCCATATATTAGAACATAAAGATGAAGAACAAAACTTAACGATATTAAAGATCGTCAGATACTCTTAAGTGTTTGGTAATTTAAATACCCAAACCGAATTGAAATACAAAAAATATTAACACTCACTAAATGGAACAAAGAATGGAGTTTCTTTTTCTCAATAACTGAAAACACAAAAAACTAAAACTGATCGAAATAAAGGTCACAGACAGTGCAAACCTGATTGAAGCAAGGGGAGAGTCAAAGAAATCAGAGATAATCAAATTAGTCAATGATTTCCTTGCATACGTTGTTTCTCCATTTTATTAGGTTCTTGAAACTTTATCAACATCTTTGTAGAAACTTTAACTTGATGTTGTAACATATTTATAAATATTTAAGTTGTAATTAAATTTACGTATCAAAATTAAATTAAAAATTAAAAAAAAATCTCGCATTGTATACGGAAAATTTAATCTTTTATTAGAATAGAGATTTAAAAATGCTAAACAAAAGATGGCTTTGGTGTAGTGGTGTTTGTGATTTACGTTAAAGCATACGACCCGGGTTCAAAGCCCACAGCCACACTCCTTTCATGATTTTAAAGGCTTTAATGCCATTTTTTTCTTGCGTTTTAATTTATATACATAAATCTTACATGCTCTTCGCGAATGGTGAGTTTACCTTAAGTTTTCGATGACGTTAATTTCTTTCGTGGTTTAACACGCGCCAACGCACGTGGATAAAAGCTAGCACTATCGCTCGGAAGTCGTCGCAATGCGCGAAACCTCCTTCTAGTATTTATTTAAAATACAAAAGTAGTATTTTTGAATTTTATATGTAAAATTAAAACTTTGTTTTCTTAATAATGAAATTTTAAAAACTCGCTTTTTAATAATAAAACTTTAAAAACTCGTTTTTTAAAATCTCTTATTTTTTAATTCTTTATTTTTTTAAGTATTCCCTTTTGATGTTAATTTAAAAAAAAATGTGAGTCAATTGTGATAATGGTGAATTGATTTGGTAAAATATTTATTTATGTAATTTTTCAAAAAAAATGAGCTAAATATGTAAATATTAAATAGAGAATGTAAATGTGATTTTGGGAAGAAAAGAGAGTTGAGAATAATTATGATGATGCCAAAAGGCAACAAATTTAGTCTTTTATTAGAATATGAATTTTTTATTGTTTTCACTTAAACATGTTCGTGCGTGTTCGCTAACATAATACTTTTCACTTAAGTCTAATATTTTCATTTAGTTTTTAGGAATATATTACTACTTTTTTTTAACTTAAGTCTAATATTTTCATTTAGTTTACGGATGTTTGCATGTCACATGTTCCATGACGTAATACTTTTCAGTATTTATGATAATCTTAAAGTTCTTTCAAACTTATTGATATGATTAAAGGTTATTTAAGAGAATACAACCAAAAAGATAAAAAAAAATAATAAACAAAAGGAAAAACGATATATAGTCTTTAGCTTTTCCATTTGATCGTGTGCTCCGATAACGTTTGACCAATTTGATTTTTATAGAAGTCGTATGAGTCGACCCTTAGCAAGAATAATATAAATGTAAATAACAAGTTTACGTAAACCCGCGCGTTACGGCGGGAGTTTGAATATTCTAATAAAATCTAAACGTTTATGATAATCAATCCAGTAATTTCTAATCGCCTATCAAAACATAGATGCAAAGTGCGTAACTATCATCTAAACTGATAGCATTAACAACCAATTTGTTTTACATAGTTACATAGACCATCTGTTAATACATAAGGTTTCAAGTATGCGAAATCTAATTACACTTAAAGCTTTTACAAAAGCATATGCTATAATTGAATGATAACTTCCAATTCGTGCAGAATAGAAGAGATCTTATTTTAAAATGTGTAAGAAAAATGATGGTGTGTGAAAGAGTTAAAAAGAACTAAAAAGATTCAAAAAAACAATAATCAATAGGAATTTGAAGTTACGTACAGTGTTTGTGGTACTGTCAATACCTACAGTTTTGTGTCATTGCGTTTTTTTTTGTTGGCAGTACCATGTTCTGTTGAGTATAACCAAAGGATAAGTTCTTTATGTTTTGGAAAAGAGTAAACAAAGTAATGATAATTTTAAAGAATCTTTGTACCTGAGGAACGTCTCATTTGTCTTCTTTTTGTTTTTGTCGATGGTGCAACGGAGGTGGATGCAACGTCGTTGGAAGTTGTTTTTGGTTCAAATACCTTGTTCACTATAAAGGAGACGGTGTCTTTATTGTTTTGTCCTCGCAATTGAAGTTGGAATATTTTTTGTCGTCCTTCTAAAGTACGCAATGGTGTTGGTAAGATATTTGGGTTTGTGAAATCTTCTTTTTCAACCATATCGTTACATTCAATTCCAATAAGTATTCTCATCACATCGTTAAAGAGAACAACAGGTATTGATGTTGTTTCATCTGTGATGGTTGCGTTCACGCAGTACCTAATTGATACTATGACTCTGAAGAAAACAAAATAAGTTGGATGATTCCACCTGCGAACATGTAGTTGCTAAAACATAAATATCACAAATCATTATATTGGTAGAACATTGACATGGAAAAACATAGATTTAAGTAACTATTATACTTTCTAAAGAAAAAAAAACAGAAAGTCATCTGTATACACATCAAATAATCAAACATAGATAAAAAGAAAAGTTCAATAGGCAATAAACATTTGTAATCACATATTTGAGCACACATGAGCAGTAATCAAAATATTTTGATCATTTCGAAACTTAAAGCTTTTAAAATAAAATGATTGGTCAAAAAATATAATGATCCTCAAAATACATGTTGGTTGTAGAACTTTAAGGTATTGTAGACTTGATTTAGTGTTTCGTATATTAATTTATTGGGTTTTTATAAACATTTCTGAATCTCATGTTTGTTGGGACTTTTTGTGAAGAATCAAAAGTGAATTTCAGGGAAGAAAATAAAAAGAAAGCTTGAAATGTGAAATCCAAAATTTCAGTTTATATTTAGTGATGTAACTGAAAGAGTTAAATCATGAAAAAACCAAAGATAAATAAAAAGAAAAGTTCAATAGGCAAAAAAACATTTATAATCACATAAAGTCATGTGCATTACTCAAAGTTCAATAGGTAATTGTAATCTAAAAAGTGATGCATTACTCAAAGTTCAACAGGCTTTCTTCCAAATTGTAATCTAACAATTGAAATAATTTTAATTTAAAAAACCATAAGCATATTAACGACATAAATACCATAAGCATATTAACGACATAAATATAATTAGAACTTTGGCAGTAGTATATAATGAAAACTTTGGCAGTAGCATATAATCAAAACTTTGGCGGTATATAACAAATTTTGAAATTAATGGGATTCTTGTCAGAAAAATTATATAATAAGTATCCTCAGAAATCGAATTGCATTGAAATTAATGGGATTTGAGAAGAACTAATGGGATTCAGAGAAGAAGTTAACATTTTGAAATCAATAACGAATCGATTTGAAATATTCAGAGAAGAATCACGAATCGCAAAACATGAATTGCAAAAATGAATTGAAAATAAAAAGCAAAACAGTATAACAAAGAAATCGAATCGCTTTGAAATATTCAGAGAAGAAAGAGTATAATAATATAACACATAATCCTCGCAAATAAACATGAATCGCAAATAAAAAGGAGCATGCAAAGGGAGTAAGAAAACATACACGAATCGAAGTTCCGTGGAAGAAAAGGCGACCAATTCGGAAGGGGATAAATGTAATGGAAGAACTTACAGAGAAAAGAAAAGTGGGAAGAAGAGAATGGAAGCTGTTAGGGTAAGTAAGAGAAGAAAAGAATAGTATTTGAAAAAAAAAAGTGTACGTTGATTGAATTATTTGGAAATAGACAATTGAATATTAATATATTATTAGGAAAGTGACGGAAGTTAATATTAGGAAATAACGGAAGGCGTTAATATTAGATGTTGGTTGCAAATTGTATCTAGTAGTAATGTACGATAAGTTTTACAACAAGAGAAATATGACGAGATCAATTCTACTTTTGGACAGAAAGTCTAGCTTGTTGTCCGGGGGAAGGAAATGAACATAGTCAAGTCAACTACTAATTATAAAGTGGACAAGTGAGGAGGTTCTTGCTTTTCATTAATAACTAGCTATTTAAACCCGCGCTTTGCGGCGGGTATCGAGTTGATCGCTAATAAAATGTAAATGAAAACGTAATAACAGGATCGATTCATCACAGTACAATAACGGTTACGTCACTTGTTATAGACGACGATACAAAAAAAAACGCGATTATAAATATAATTCCGTTTTAAGAAAAAAAGTATATTGGAACGTCGAAAAAAACCTAAAAAAGACGAACACACGGTTTTAAAAAAAGTTAATAAACGTAAGTTATTACAAAAACAAAATTATTAGAAAATTTAACGGACTAAAAGACTATATTAAATATAATATAAGGGGTGAAAAAAAATAAAACAACACGTGTCAAAAAGCCGATGGGATGCCTACTGTTCAAACCAGCTTTCCTTTAATCTATCTATATTAATTGTGAACGTATTACTAGCGATTTACGTATATAAATTTAGAAATACTAGACTTAAGCTCTTTTTTTTTAACGGCGAACATTGAATGATGTGACATCGCACCCTCCCGTCACATGGGAGAGCCTCGTCCAACTCCGTCCAATATGTTGTCTTAACCGTGCCCACTTGGCGTCAGAGTTGGAGAGCATTCAAGGAAAAATCCCACCCAATACGGCCCCTTCCGAGCTTGAGGGAGAGCCGAGGCTCGAACCCTGGATCGGCGTGGGTAAAACCCTGGTGCATCAGCCTAAGAACTAGGTCTCATCTGCATGCCTAAGAAATTAATGGTGGTGGTAGGGATTGAACCCGGGTCCCTTGGGACTTCAGACCTCACCTCAACCACTACACCACAACCTCTTTTATATATATATTTATTAACAATTAACAATTATATGTATATCCTAAACTTCTTCCATTATAATTGTTTAATTACTAAACTCTAAACACTTATAATCTAAACACTTATAATCAGGGTCGTTAAACGTGTCGTGTTCATGGGTTAACGGTCTAACCCGACACGAACATGAAAACTACACAAACTCACAAATCATATCAGATACATGAACCTGAACACGAAACAAATATTCACATGTTGACACGAACACGACACGTTTAACCCGATCTCTTATTTTTTATTTGCATATTTGTAGAAATAAATACTGATGGCTACAAAATTCTCTAAATACAAATATTGCTGATCTCAAAGATTGTTGCGGATCGACAAAGTTGCAGCTGATAGGCTTTATCCACTGCTGACCAAAGCTACAACTGATATGCCTTATCTGCTGCTGACCAAAGTTGCAGCTGATAGGCCTTATCCACTGAAGATCAAAGTTGCAGCTGATTGCCTTCTCACTGAAGATCAAACGTTGCAGCGGACTGTTCTTGATAAAGCAACCAATACCCCTGACAACTTTATGCTGTTACACTGACACACTCCACGCAGAAAGAATGTCATTGGCACAAGACAATAAAAGAAAACGACGCTCTCCTTTTGAGTATTCAAGCAATGATGCAAAGAAGACGTTTGAATAAAGTTAACATTTGTAGTTATTATTATTGTCTGTATATGTAGAATAGCTTCAATACAAGATCAACGGTCTGTGTTAGATCTGATCCTTAGAATCAAGGGTCTGTCTTGAGTCTAAGTTACTATATAAGTAGTACTTACATTCATTGTAAAAGTACTTTTTTGCTTAAGAGTTTTCTCTGTATTCTTGTAACACTTGAAGCTTAATACAAATTGCATTTATCAGTATTCTTCTTGTTTACTTGTTTACTTTGCTTAAGTTGTGATTGTTTCCACCAATCTCAACTGGAATAGAACCATCTTGTATTTACCGATCCTACAAGTGGTATCAGAGCTTTGGCTCACAGATTAAACAAACTCACATTTGTTTAATCATTCTCTGGTTCTATTCTTATCTATCTCTTCGCTAAAGTCACTCATTGTCTAAAAATCAAAATGGCTCAAAACAATGGATTTGAAGACATTGGAAGTATCAACAGACCACCAAGACTGGTGTCCGGGGAAGATTACGACATGTGGAATAACAGAATGGAAAGCTTCTTCTGCTATCAGGAATATGGGATGTGGAAATCCATTAAAGATGGACCATACATACCCATGGTGTCCTCTGCTAATTCCGGAGGTGCACTGGTTCCCAAAGAACCCTCCAAGTACTCTGATGAAGACATCAAGAAAATGGAGGTAGACTTCAAAGCCTTGGGAGCCATCCAGATGTGCTTACCAAATGATGTTTTTCATAACTGCAGAAGTTACAAAATTGCTAAGGAGCTATGGGAGGCTCTTGAGAAGATGTTTGTTGGCTCAGAGGAAGTCAAAGAAAACAAAAAGGACATCCTGATGTAGCAGTACGAAAACTTCGTATGGAAGGAAGGTGAGTCCCTAACTGTTTTATATAACAAATTTACTTATCCTGTAGGTGAGTTGCAGTGCTCAAAGGTGAAGCTGGAGAATGAAGATATTCTCAAAAAGTTCATCAGGTCTTTACCTAGCTGTTGGACACTCTACACAGTGTCCATTAGAAGAACTGAGAATCTGAAGACTCTCCAAATGACTGAGCTCTTCGGTATGCTGAAAACCTATGAGCTAGAGATGATTCAGGCAAAAGAACGAAGCTCAAGCTATCAAAATGCCTCAACATCCACCACCACCTCTGCCCTCCACTCTGACCACTCAGGTCCTAGTTATAGCAACTACTATCCTCCCATTGTCACCCATCCACAAACTCCAACCTCTCAAATAAACACCTCACCATTTCTCCTAGAAGGTCCTCCTCAAACCTCAACCTCTACTGCTTTTGTCTCTGAAAACTCAAGCAACATGTCCTTTATCAAGGAGGATGTGGAATGCTTCCATCCAGATGACTTAGAAGAAATGGACATACAGCACTCGTATGCCATGCTCTCTATAAGAGCAAAAAGGTTCTACTCTAGAACCGGAAGACCCATTCCAAGCAACAACTCCAACACCAGAGTTGGATTGGATAAAAGCAAACTAAGATGTTACAACTGTAACCAACTGGGTCACTTTGCTAGAGAATGCAAGGCACCAAGAGTCAATCCAGCTACTCCTCAACTAAGACAAGCTCACCAAGCCCAACCCAGACAACAACAGCAACAAGCTACTCCTCCAGTTCAAACTGCAGCTTGTGCAACTGTTGGAACCTCTGACTTCGACTGGAGCTTCCAGTATGAAGATCTACCTGCCAACAACCAAGCTCTTATGGCAAACACAACTGAGATACCGCCTCAGGTATATGAACATCTCTGTTCCAAAGCTTGTATTGATAAGGTGTTAGGCTACAGAAATCATAATCAAAACCTTATAGATCAAAATGAAGAGTTTCATCAAATGAAATCTGAATTCATAAAGGTAGAAAACAGCTATAAAGAAAAACTTAACTGCCTAAAGAAAGAGATTTCATTACTAAAACATGAACAAAGCAATCTTGAAACTCAGATTGATGATCTACTGGCTAGATTAAAAGCTACCAGAGCAGAATTGGCAGAACAAAACGTTCATGTTGATAAATATTAATTTGCATCTAAAAAGCTGCAAAAACTTTTAGATGCTCAAATTCATGAAAAGGTAAAAACTGGTCTAGGGTATCATGGTGAACAATACCAAGCCGTTGCACCTCCTGCTGACTACGTTGTCATCCATGAACCAAGCTTCAGTCTCTCAAACCTTGAAACGGCAAACCGAGATCTTGATCCCTCAAGTCATGAACCGTTGGTACAAGAGTGCACTACCTCGTCAGATTCTGAGTCAACTTGTTCAGAGTCCACTAAAGCTGAGGAGGCCTCATCAACGGCTCAAGTACCAACACCGCCGGTCTTGGAAGTCATTCAAAGAAGTTCTCCTGTTCCTTTCATTACCTTAGTACAAGTACCAGCTTCAGTACAAGTACCGGCAGCTCCAGTTCCTATGCCTTTCAACCAAATCAAAATCAGCTATCCTCTAGAAGGAAGAAAGCTAACTGTTGAAAAGGGACAGTCCTCAACTTCCATCAACTCCAAGCCTCAAAGGAAGGTGTTTGACATATGTCATGCTCCTAGAGAAAGAGTTCCATATGTTCAAAAGACATTGGAAGAAGCCACATTTGAACACAACAAAGCTCACCCTTGGAACTTCAAAGACCTTTTCAAAGGAAAGGATTATGTTTATCTTTCAAGGGACAAACTTGCTAAATCATGCTTTGTTTGTGGCAAATACAATTACACTGTCAGCACCTGCTTCTACTACCTTCAGCAGCATAGAAACCTCAAGCAACATGCTTTTGAGAAGACAAAGAAGAACAAACAGGTAAGAAGGTTTGAAGCCAAGACAACTCAATTCAGAAACTCTCTTTCTCCACCAAGGGAGCAGTTGTCAAAACCTCAACAAACTTGCATAATCTGTGGTGAACCAGGCCACTTCGCTGCAAATTGTAAGTTTAACCCTTTCAACCAGATCCTTCATCATGCCCCTCATAAACAAAAGCCAACCAGCAAAAGAACTTCTACAGAGAAGCCCTATGTCAACAAGGTAAAGAAGGACCAGCAGGCATCGGTTGTTGATCCATCAGCAGCAAGCAAAAATGTTGGAAAGCAAGTGAAGCCCAAGAAAACAAAGGACAAGCTTTCAGTAGCAACCAAATCTGTTGCTGCCCAAGCAAAATCATCAGCATCAAAATCTGCTGCTGATAAAGCAAATCCATCAGCAGCAAAAGCAAAATCAGCTGCTGACAAAGAAAAGAGAACTGAAAGACCATCTCCTCAACAATGGAAAGCCAAGATCCCAGTTTCTATCACTCCAAGAATCATCATTGGCTCTGTTGAATGCACACATGATGAATCTAACATTCCAAGAACCTTTTTCTTCAAGGATGCAAGCTCTTGGACTCCTCCCACTAACTAGATCTCTATCATCTGCAGGGACAACCAGGTCACAAGAATAACACCTGGGTGGTAGATAGTGGTTGTTCCATGCACATGACAGACAACAGATCCATCCTCTCCAACTTCAGACACTTCAATGGAGGATATGTTGCCTTTAGAAGTGACTCAAAGGGAGGATCCATTACTGGACAAGGAACTATGTCTAACGAAAGAATGAGCATTGATAAGGTCAACTATGTCGAAGAATTGTACTTCAATCTCATGAGTGTTTCCCAGGTCTGTGACCAAAAGCATTGGATGCTCTTCACGGATAAAGAATGCTTTGTACTGTCTCCAGGCTTATCCATACCTCCTTCAGAAAAGTTTTTATTAACTGCTCAGAGAAAAGAAAATCTCTATGTACTGGACATGAATGAAGTCACTCCATCTGGGAGTGTTTCCTGTTTTCTGTCAAAAGCCTCAGTTGATGAATCAGCTCTCTGGCACAGGAGATTAAGTGATGTTAATATCAAAACTATTAACAAACTGGTGAAGGATAATTTTGTCAGAGGGCTTCCTGACAAAGAATTCCAGCTAGAAGACCACTGCATTGCTTGCTTAAAGGGGAAGCAACACAAGAGTTCTCACAAGCCCAAGACCTTGAATACAAATGACACTCCACTACAGCTGCTACATATGGATCTCTTCGGTCCTACAAATGTCATGTCAATGGGCAAAAAGTCATACTGTCTGGTGATAACTGATGACTACACTAGATTCTCATAGGTATACTTCTTGAGAACTAAAGATGAAACTGCTGAAATTCTCAAATCCTACATTCTGAGGGTAGAGAATCAAAGCAATCAAAAGGTGAAGATCATAAGGTGTGATCAGGGCACAGAGTTCAAAAACCACACTTTGAACTGTTTCTGTGAAAGCAAGGGGATAGAAAGACAATACAGTGCTCCAAGAACTCCTCAACAAATTGGAGTTGCTGAAAGGAGAAACATAACTCTAATTGAGTCAGCAAGATCTATGTTGGCTGACTCAAAACTGCCCCTCACATTCTGGGCAGAAGCAGTTAGCACAGCCTGCTATGTGCAAAGTAGAGTTCTCATTGTCAAGCCCCTCAACAAGACACCTTATGAACTTTGGTTTCAAAGAGTTCCCTACATTGGGTTTCTAAAGCCTTTTGGGTGTCCATGCACCATTCTCATCACACATGGGGTTCTTCCTAAGTTTGGTGCCAAATCTGATGAAGGATATTTTGTGGGCTATTCCTCTTAATCAAAGGCCTACAAAGTATTCAATTCAAGAACAAGAATTGTGGAAGAATCAGCAAATGTGGAATGTAGAGAACACATCGTCTGTGAGCAGGGAAAAGGCCCAAACTGGCTCTTTGACATAGACTCCTTCTGTCACACCCCCAAATTTCAACTAACGGAGTTTTACCGTTTGGGAAGTGACGAACCAGGATCTCAGACATTAGTTACTTTGAACGACTCTACATGGGACTCAGATGAAAATATCATATCAATCAGAGTTTCAATGCGGAAGCGTAAAGAAAAGTAAATGCGCAAAACACACGCGCCCAAACCAAAAGTCCAAACGTCCAACCAAACCAAGTACAATACAAAATAATCCAAACAAACATAAATAAGCAACAATCAAAATAGATGAATCCCATGCATGCCCTAATGTGCACCTGTGTCTTATCTTAGCGACCTGAGAAAACATGTAAGAAAATATGTCAACACGAGGTTGGTGAGTTCACAGGTTTCAATATATAAATAAGAGTTTACCTGTTCGATATATAAATATGTCAACACTAGCGGTGTGAGTAGGCTAACATTTCACCCGTTCGATCTCCAATCGAGTTAGCGTGACTAACGCGGGTGGGATTTGTCAAACCCAGTAGTACTACTAAATACTACCTCGCTAAGATCCATATTAACGGTCCGATATAAGATGAGGACTTTTTGTGATAGCGTGTTACGCTTAGCTTTAACATCAATATCATACGAATTACAAAATCTCAAAATCATTTAATCATGTTTTCTCCCACAAGTTAAAACAGTAAAAAGGGGCCGGGAAAACTCACCAGCGTTGCGTTGTAGGTAGTATCACACAAAGGATAAGTTGGAACCACGTGTGTAAGTCTCAAACGACTTACGAATGCCCTAAAATTATAAACACATAAATGAGGGATAAAAAAATGGGAATTGTGATAGCGACACGGAATGAGAAACTTCATAACGAAACGCTCTAAAATTTCAAGAGTGGACGAAAGTGTCCACGGAGTTAGGAATTACTTTACGCGACAAATGACACAAATAATAATAAATATAACCGGGTGTTTTGTCATTCACAAAAATTAAGAAAATAATAATATATATATACGAGTAAATAATATAACTAATTATATTATTATTTAGTCTCAATCGATACACGATGTTAAAAAATGATTCGAAATAATATAAATATGTATATTATTTAATATTACGGGTCACGGTTTGAAAATAATATATACATATTATTTTATACGAAATTACGGTTTAAAGATATTATAAACATACTATTTTTAGTTGATAATAACAATAATATTTTATTTATAAAAGTGGGAATAATATAAAAATATGTTAATAATTCAAACCCGAGTCTACGGGCTGTTTCCCGGGCTAAAACACATTTATATAATAATATAATATTATATAGTTTGATTTTTATTAATTAAATATAACAGAAAAATGCTCAAAAAATAGTTGTGGGAGCCCGGTCTCGAACCCGGGTCTCTCCCACACACGCACACTGACCCAACCAGTCCCGCCCGCTAGGGTATCGCGTACAAACCAGGTTCTGTTTGGTTTTATCAATCAAACCCAGTGTATCCCTCTCCCATAAGAACGAACGCAAATCCAATGATCGAATCGTCTAGATTTGGGAATGGTATCGGTTCTGAGGGTGAGTTTAATTTCAAAATCGTTGAGTTTAGGATCGATTAATTCTCGTTTCAAAAATCCAAAACCCTAGGTTTGCTTATGAAATCAAATTGAGTAATTCTGATAATAGAAATAGTTGTATTCATGGGGCTTTTACGGAACAAGACATTTCGAATCTAACCATGTACATTAATCAGATTTAGACTGGATCTAGAATCAAAACCCCCAATTCATCGTATGAACAAACCCTAGATACGAGTTTATGTTCGATTCGATGTTATGCGGTTAAATTATGATGGGGTTTTCGATATACAGAGAATTGCGAATCGAATGGTATGAATTAATTGGATTAAAACATATTGTAAGGTAAGGTTCGATCAAACCGAAAATATATGAACCCTAGATACGGGTTCGTGTTTAATTCGATACTGTGGGTTAAATTTGATTAGGGCTTTCATTACAGATGTGAAAGCGAAATTAGGAGTGTAAACAATTACCAGAATGGAGTGTGGATTGGTGGCGTCCGGCTAATACGTATTCCGACTTCGACGGCTCGGCCTCCGAAGACTCCTTGTGCTTCTTCGGCCGAATTGAATGGTGCAACAGGTTCCAATGGATGCGACTAAGGTGTGTGAGAGTTCAATTTCAGGAATGCTAAACAGATTAATCGAATTCGGTTGATAATGGGCATTGAGGTCGACGGTTAAATGGTTAATGTCCATAACTTGTTTTAATTCGTGTAATGATGGTGATGGATTGTTCATAAATGATCGTTCAGTGCATTAAAGTGTAATTCAGTTATGAATTGGAACAGAACGTGGTTTATGGAGCTTGAATTTGGATTAAAGGTCACGATTTTGACTTTATAAAAGTCAACAGGACCCATTTTGAATTGATTTTGACTTTGATAGTCAACCATCAAGTTTTGTGTATCTACATGACTAGTCCTTGAAGTTCAAGATCAAGAATTGACATAATAATTCCCTGGGGTTAGAGATTTGAGTTAACGGGGTTAGGTTTTAACAGAAAGTTTAACAAAATTCTTAACGGAATTATCGTGAAAAGTCGGATTGTCACATCATCCCCTAGTTGAAAGAATTTTCGTCCCGAAAATTAAATAAAATTTTTTTTCCAGGATATCACATCATCCCCTAGTTGAAAGATTTTTTGTCCCAAAAATTAAAATAGTACCTTGAGAATTTCACGCGGAGTGCTTGAACAGATTAGGATATTTACGCATCATCTGATCCTCGCACTCTCACGTGAATTTCGGTCAGCGTTTCGAGTTCCAACGAACTCTGACAATGGGGATTTTACTGTGCTTTAACGTTTTGACTTCCCTATCCATAATTTCCATGGGTTCTTCGATGAAACGTAACTGTTCATCAATGTGTAGTTCCTCAAGAGGAACCGCGAGAGACTCGTCTGCTAAACATTTCTTCAAATTTGAGATGTGAAAGACATCGTGTACACCACTAAGTCCTTCCGGCAGGTCCAGTTGATACGTGACTGGGCCAATTCTCTTTACTATCTTGAAAGGTCCAACATAACGAGGGTTTAGTTTACCTCGCTTCCCGAAGCGAATGACACCTTTCCAAGGTGAGACTTTGAGTAAGCCCATGTCACCTATTTGAAACTCTAAGGGTTTATGACGCTTGTCGGCATAACTCTTTTGACGATCACGAGCTGCCGCCATACGGTTTCGGATTTGAACGATCTTTTCAGAAGTTTCGAATACAAGTTCAGGACCTGTAAGTTGACTATCCCCAACCTCGGCCCAACAAATAAGAGAACGGCATTTCCATCCATATAGTGCTTCAAATGGAGCTGCCTTGATGCTAGTGTGATAACTGTTGTTGTAGGAGAACTCCACCAACGGTAGGTGAGACTCCCAAGTGTTACCGAAATCAATCACACAAGCTCGTAGCATGTCCTCCAGAGTTTGAATAGTACGTTCTGTCTGGCCATCAGTCGGCGAATGGTATGCTATGCTCATATCTAGACGCGTGCCTAAAGCTTTATGTAACGACTGCTAGAAACGAGAAGTGAATCGTGCATCACGATCCGAAATGATAGAGATTGGCACCCCGTGCCGAGAGACTATTTCTTTCAAGTAAGTACGAGTAAGCTTATCCATTTTGTCGGTTTCCTTGATTGCTAAGAAGTGAGCGGACTTTGTTAAACGGTCAACAATTACCCAGATGGTATCACATCCGGTAGGAGTTCGTGGCAATTTTGTAATAAAGTCCATGGAGATTTGTTCCCATTTCAACATGGGAATTTCTGGTTGTTGGAGAAGACCGGATGGCTTTTGATATTCAACTTTGACCTTCGCGCAGGTCAGACACTTACTCACATAGGTGGCTATATCGGCCTTCATCTTCGGCCACCAATATAGCACCTGTAGATCATGGTACATCTTGTCGGAACCTGGATGTATCGAGTAACGAGATTTATGAGCCTCATCCATGACTAGTTCCCTTAGGTTTTTGAATACTGGAACCCATATTCGCTCGACGAAGTAGGGAATACCGTCAGATTTGACCTCGAGTTGTGCTTCCATATCGCGTGTACCTTCCAGCGGTAGGTTTTCCTCTTTCAGGGCTTCGAGTTGAGCACTACGGATTTTGTCAGGTAATCCGGGGTAAATAGTAGCTCGAACTCGTTTGGGTTTCGTTTCTTTTCGACTTAGGGCATCAGCTACAACATTAGCTTTACCCGGGTGGTACCGGATCGCACAGTCATAATCATTTAAGAGTTCGACCCAACGACGTTGTCGCATGTTCAACTCTTTCTGCTTGAAGATGTGCTGAAGACTCTTGTGATCGGTGTAGATAGTGCACTTGGTACCGTACAAGTAATGTCTTCATATCTTAAGTGCGAAAACTACAGCTCCCAACTCTAAGTCATGAGTGGTGTAGTTTTTGTCGTGAACCTTTAGTTGACGCGAAGCATACGCGATCACCTTTTCTTGTTGCATTAACACACAACCTAGACCCTGAATAGACGCGTCACAATACACCACAAAATCATCCGTTCCTTCCGGAAGAGCTAGATTAGGTGCACTGCAAAGTTTTTGTTTAAGATGTTGGAATGCTGACTCTTGGTTATCGCCCCAGTTATAGGCTTTACCCTTTTGAGTTAAGGCAGTGAGAGGTTGTGCAATTTTTGAAAATCCCTCAATGAATCGACGGTAATAACCAGCCAATCCCAGAAATTGTCGCACCTCAGTCGGAGTCGTCGGTGATGCCCAATTCTTGATGGCTTCTATCTTTGATGGGTCGACATGTATTCCTTTCTCGTTAACCACAAGTCCTAAGAATTGAACCTCCCGGATCCAAAATTCACACTTGGAAAAACTTAGCATATAGTTGCTCCCTTTTAAGTAATTCCAAAATTAGGCGTTGATGTTCCTCATGTTCCTCCTTGTTCTTGGAATAAATGAGAATGTCGTCGATGAAAACGATGACGAATTGGTCAAGGTAAGGCTTGGTCAAGGTAAGGCTTACACACACGGTTCATGAGGTCCATGAATACCGCAGGTGCGTTGGTTAATCCGAAAGCATGACCATAAATTCATAGTGGCGTACCTTGTCCTGAAAGCAGTCTTAGAAATATCCTCATCTCAGACTCTCAATTGATGGTAGCCGGACCTAAGATCTATCTTGGAATAGAAACTTGATCCTTGGAGTTGATCAAATAGGTCATCTATACGAGGAAAAGGATAACGATTCTTGATTGTGACCTTATTCAGTTCACGGTAGTCGATACACATACGGAAAGTTCCGTCCTTCTTCTTGACAAACAGGACTGGAGCTCCCCATGGCGATGAGCTAGGTCGGATGAAACCTTTATCCAATAATTCCTGTAACTGAGTAGATAGCTCTTGCAATTCACTAGGTGCTAGTCGATAAGGTGCCCGAGCGATCGGTGCCGCTCCGTGTGCTAGATCGATTTGGAATTCAACATGTCGGTGTGGTGGCAGACCAGGCAGTTCCTCAGGAAATACTTCTAAAAATTCACGAACGACGGGAATATCATTAATCTTTTTCTCTTCTGATGACTGCTCAGCAACGAGAGCCAAAATAGTCGTTTGTTCCTTTCGAAGGCACTTATGTGCTTTCATAAAAGTTATGATGCCTATGACTGCACCAACTTTTTCACCTTGAACAGAAAGGGTTTCTCCACTCGGGAGAGGAATACGAACAATTTTCTCCTGACAGATAATTTCAGCTTGGTTTTTAGATAACCAATCCATGCTGACAATTACATCAAAACTACCAAGTGTGACCGGCATAAGGTCGATATCAAGTATATCTCTAGCTATCTCAAGCTTACATCCCTCAAGAATGTGAATTGCTTCAATTATTTGGCCATCAGCTATCTCTATTATATACTTAGCTTCTAACAGAGTTGGAGTTCCTTTTATCATATCACTAAGTTTCTTAGACATAAAACTTCTATCAGCACCAGTGTCAAAAAGGACAGAAGCAAAGTTATTATTTAAGAGAAACTTACCGGCGACCACATTATGATCATAACGAGCTTCTCCAGATCCTAGCACGAAGGCTCGTCCCTTCGCACCATTTCCTCCACCATTGCCATTGTTATTCTGGTTAGGGTTGTGGTTTCCATTACCCCCTTTCTTCAATTGAGGACAATTCTTCCGAATATGTCCCTCCTTTCCACACTCAAAACAACCCTTTGTAAATCTAGGCTGTTGAAAAGGCTGTTTGGCTTGTAATTCACCCCTACAATCCTTGGCAGCATGACCTATTTTGCCACACCGCTGACAACGGTTGCAAAATCCGAAGTGATGGAAGTTGCACTTGTTACATTTACGAGATTTTCCCGTGTAACCACCCTGATTTTGACCTGAAGAGGTCGACTGGTTGAAGTTTTTAGCAAGCTCAAACCTACGCTACTGCTGTTGCGGTTGATTAAACTGGGGTTGGTTGGGCTGGGGTCCTTTGGAGTGAGAGTTGGAGTGGTTATTGGAGTGGTGGTCAAACTTGCGTTTATGATTATCGGTGGATTTAGAGACCGAACCTCTCGGAGGTAGAGTCCCTTAAGTAACCGCCTGGTCGGTTAACTTACGGGCAAGTCAGATAGTCTGCTGGATAGTGGTAGGGTTGGATGAAGTAACCATGCTTTGTATTTGAGGCACTAGACCTCTAATATATAGTTCAATTCTCTTGTAATCGAGGGTCACCATATGCGGGCACATAGTAGCATGTTCATGTGAACGTGTAGTATAAAGTTCAATTTCAGAACCCTCCATCTTTAGGTTCCAGAAATCTCCCTCTAATTTCTGAATTTCATCGCGAGGACAGTACTCATCCTTCATCATCGATTTAAACTCCTCCCACGGGAGTCCATTTGCCATAGCCAGACCCAACATCTAGACCTGGGCGTTCCACCATGTGAGAGCCGGGCCCTCCAAAGTTCTAGCGGCGAACTTGACCTGATTTGCCACTGGGCAGTTGCACATGGCAATCACTGATTCTACTTTCTCGAACCAACGAAGTAGTCCGACAGCTCCTTCAGCTCCACTATAGGCGTGGGGCTTACAATCCATGAATGCCTTGAAGGTGCAGGCTGGTTGCGGGTTTTGCGGGCCTGGAGTCAGAAACAAAATAGGATTGGGATATATAGTTTAGGACAGGCTTTTTAAGAGATGAATTGACATCATTAGTCAATAGCTAAAGCATTTACCTGCAACATTCTGTGCTGCTAGAGCCTCCGCCACACTATCGTTTATTAGTGCCGCTAGCTCCGCTGCCGTCATGTTAATGGTACCTCGGCCACCAGCACGACCTCCACGTCCTCTTCCTGACATGATTCTTCACATTCACAAATACAAAACAATGAGAAATATATCGCATATTAAACATTATTTATGTACGAGTAAAGGAATACACCATCTAATATTTTGAAGATTAAATAAATTGTAAGGCTACAAAATAAGTAACTCAAACATTAAGCTTCTCATGCTTTTATTGAATGGGAACAACCTTACCCGTCTAGGTTTGAAAAGAGAAATAACAAAAGCAAAACATGCATGAAAAGGGAAGATAGAATAGGAAGATCATCAAACATCTTCGTCATCAGAAGAAACATATGATTGTGCATCATCGATCTCTACTGGTTCCTCCTCAGGTGGCTCCTCCTTGAAAGGCTCTTCCTCGAAGGGCTCTTCCTCGCCATCAGAAAGTGGAATCTCCTCAGGAAATAGAGTTGCTTGCAGTTGGGCTTCCAAGTGAGTCACCCTCTCTTGAAGACCTTCAGCAGTATGGTTTGCTGCATGTAGCTGAGCTTCCAGAGCAGCCACTCTCTCCAGAACTCCTTCCATATCATTGTCCGAGGTGTCCACCCTCGTCTCCAAATGTGTCACCCGATCCACCAAGACGTTATGGACTTGATCCGTTACTGCTAGTTCAGCAGTCAAAAGCTCTATCCCTACCATATTCTCCTCTATTTAAGACTCTCTCTTCAGAATGTCAGGTATCTCATCAGTAGCATCTTTCACAATACTCAACTCCCTAGACATATAAAATACAAAGGCTGTAAAAGCTTGTTCCATAGTGCATGGCAAGCTAGGTAAGGTAGATGACGAGGAAGCAGAACCGAAGTAAGGTGATGGGATATTTCACATTTCGATCCATCTTTGGATCATTTGCGGGTATGTGATCGGTGTCGAAGGTACCGGTCAAAGATAAAGAATTATAGTGTCCTAATCACCTTAAACTAGTTAGGGTAAGAAGGGTGTCGAACCACGAAGAATTTGTGGTCGGTGTTTAACTTCAATTAACAATGTGATTTATGAAGTTGCAATGGGTCTTCTGACCAAACACAAGCAATGATTTAGGTGAAACTTATCAAACTCAACAAACAAGTATTATCAAGTAACAATTATGATCAATAGTAATCAAGTACCAAACAAACGATTTAGATTGTAACAATAATTAAAAAGGAATCACGCCCAAGTTTCAAGTTCACAAGTAATTAGGGATTATAACACCAACATATGAGTTCGAGCAATCAAATGGTTATCCAAATCAAATTGACTAAATCTAACCAAGAACATCAACATTCATACATCATCGGCAAATAGTGTAAGACAATATTCACGAGTGAAATCGAGACAAATGTATGCAATATAGAATTAGATTAATCAATAGATTCAACACAAATCAAAGTTCATAGCAATTATCATCTAACGGGGTCAATGGTGCAAGAATTTATCGACTCCCGTGAGTTCATAACCATACTAAACACAAAGATTCAAGTATTTCAAACCAAACGATTACAAGAATTGTTTCTCAAAGCTAGCACATGATAAAACCCTAAAAACTTACAAACAATCCACCCGGGAATGATTACCGGTGGATTAGCTGCTCATGGTTGTGGAATTCATCTTTGGTTTTTCAATTTCTTGATACCAATCTTCAAGAATATGTTTCCTAGCCTCCAAGCAAACCCAAAATCGCCCAAAAAACTGTCTCCAAAAAGATTATCTCGAATTTGGGGAAGAAACCCCCAATTAAACACTGAAAATCGGCTATTTCACTAAAAATCCGCGTCTGAAACGTAACCAGCGTAAGCTTACTCCATCGAGCTGAAGCTTCTGTTCAGAAAATGTTACCGGCGTAAGCTTACGCCCCTAGGGCGTAAGCTTACGCCCCTAGTGTATTTTTATTTAACCAAATATTTGGATTCGGCTTCTCGAGCTACCCAAGATTCATATATTATGGGTCTCGTAACTCATTTTCTAGCTCGAGATATGTCTGTTTCAAGATTCAGCTTCGAGAACTTCCACATCAGCCTCCATCTTTTGCATAGTTTCCGATCCAAACCCTCTACTTCCTCTCTAATGCTTCCAAAACACGTACTTAGCATCCAAACACCTACAAATCTTAAACACATGCAAAGTAAACGCGTTCCATGCTAAATCACACATAAAAACGTATAGTTAAGCATCATAAACACCCAACGAACACCTACACATCACATCCCCACACTTGAGTTTTGCTTGCCCTCAAGCAAAGTCTTTTGCTTCAAATCCACATTTCAAAATCGCAAACAATTGTTTTAACTAAACATAAGCTAAGGTCCAAGGTCATGCAAAATTCATAAGAATTATACTCTCAACAGATTTACAATCCAACAAACCATCGATGAATTTTTAAACAAAAGGAAATATTGGAACGCGCTTAACTCATATCTAGTTATGGCTTTGCATGCACACACCCCTCACAATCAATCACTCCCCTCGGTTTCATATCTGGACTAGCGATGATGTACTAGTATTTTTCACTCAAACCCAAACAATAAACCACATTATCATAAGCTTGCATATTGATCACATCTCCTCCTACTAACACAACTAACATGCACAAATCAAAAGGTCTATTAAGGGTTGTAATGTAGGCTAGGGTTACGGGTATGGATAAGGATTTTTAAAGTGGCTAAAGGTGAGTGAAATTCAACTAATGAAACTACAAATCAATCCTAAAACTTTCAAATCTCTACTATGGGTATAAATGACCCATCAACACTAAAATTCTTATTTCTTCAAACTATCAAATGAAACTTGGGTTAAATTGACCCAATAACATCTTTTATTATAATTCAAACTAATACTCAAAACCTTTGGGCACATGTTGACCCAATACAATTTTTGTATTTCTTTTTCATTCATTTTTTTTATGCAATTGCAACCGCAACTTCAATAATCTAAGTTAATTGAATTCCAGCTCACGGGTTTAAAAAGAAAAGGCTAAAAAGGTGAATGGGCTAATGTTATGGGTTTTGTCAACAGAAAAGGTATAGACTCAGAGTGGGTATCTAGTGGATATTAACGTGTAAGGGTATAAAAATGGCTAAAAATAAAAAGGTTTCTCCTAATGCCTTTATCATTTTTGTGCAATTAATTGGTTCAAGGTCTCAACATGTATCAATAATATGCAAGTTCTAAAATGTGAAACAAAGTGGCTAAACACTCAAGTAAGAGAATATATATATCAATTTGGCTCAAAATCTCACAACATGGTGGAAAATAGGTTACCGACATGTGCATGCAAACCGTCACCTTCAATTTTGTTACTCCCAAATCCAACATTTCCAAAATTTTTTTTTATTTGTTGGAAAAACTTAATCAAGTAACTTAATGAATTAACCATGACCAAAGACCTCTACCAAACACTTTGTAAAACAATTATTCAAAAATTTGCATGGTTTTATTGATTTCTTACATCCCCACACTTGAACCTTACATTGTCTCAATGTAAATAGTTATAAAATAAAAAAGTGCGGTTTGTGGGTGCAAAAACATCCAATATCCAATATCTCCAAATATCCAACTCAAAGATTACCATAACCATAAGCACCAACCCAACCACAATCAACCAAGTTTCAAACAAAAACACACCAAAACACACAAAAACAAACTAAAATAATATAGTTCAATCAAAGTAACATAAATATGAGAAAGAGTACGTGGACCTGATTAGAGGCGATCATAGAGTGACTGAACTACCACAAAAAATGGACTCGTAAGTCTTCCATGAGTCTTCCCCATACTTGAGTGTTGCTATGGTGACGAAACTAAAACACACAACACAAAACAAAACAAAGACAAAATAAAGACAATCACAAGCCGGGTTGCCTCCCGGTTAGCGCTAAGTTTATTGTCCTCAGTCCGACATTACCTCATGTGTCACTCATGATGGTCGCAATGAACACTTACCGACCACATTGCCAACAAAAGCCCGATATCTTATGTGTTCCCTCCAAACTCGTTTTCTCAAAACCTGCATGTAAATGGATGCAATGTCCAAAAATCTAACTCCACATTTTCCCACCGAATTTCCAATGTATGCCCGGTAGTTGACGTGTTGTGTCCAATCCTGCCTTATTGTGATCGACATGTCGGCTAAATCGATGCGGGCTTACTTCCGACTAGACTGTCCAATGTCTTGTAATCCCACCTTCCTAATCTTTATCCTCGGACCCTCATCCCTAACTTTATTAGCTGGAGTAATTAATACGAGAGGAGGGTCAGAATGAACCATCAATATCTCAGATTTCTCATGAGGTGCTATGTCATTGACCGAGTCTAAACATTCAATTATATGTTCTGAAATATCCACAACCTCTTCTTCCTTATCATCATCATTGTCATCATCCACGACTAGTGCACTCATTAATTCTTCAGTAATTGAAGGCATTGGTGTGGTATTATTTTCCACAACCGCATCTCCAATTTGTGAAGACATCCACAGTTGTTTTGCCTTAGAATGTTCGTTAACTGAAAGGCCTCGCTCTCCCCTTCGCCTTCCCGTGCATAAAAGATCATATTTGTAACTTAACAACTCTAAGCGATATTTCTTCGAATGATGAAGTTGCGCCAACTCTCGATCGACTCGAGATAAACAATATTGTACTCGACGCTTCTCACAATCTTCATATTGATAAGGGATTCGACGCCACCAGACTTTCCCACATATTTTCAGAAAATATAGACAATCATTGTTCCGATGAGATGTGCTCCTACAATGAAAGCATTCACTAAAGTCTATATTCATGGTGAGATCAACATGCTTGAAATTCAATAATACATGAACAAGCGGTGAAGTCCTCCCGGATGAACGGGTACGCATGCACTATTCTGTCACCTGCACACACAAACAAACACCACGCGTAATACAAAAATAGAAGAATATTAACCAAACAAAACAAGAAACAAGTAGTCACAAAAGTCAACTAAAATAAAACACCAAGCGCACACACTCCCCGGCAGCGGCGCCAAAATTTAATCGGTGTCGAAGGGACCGGTCAAAGATAAAGAATTAGAGTGTCCTAATCACCTTAAACTAGTTAGGGTAAGAAGGGTGTCGAACCACGAAGAGTTTGTGGTCGGTGCTTAACTTCAATTAACAATGTGATTTATGAAGTTGCAATGGGTCTTTCTGACCAAACACAAGCAATGATTTAGGTGAAACTTATCAAACAAGTATTATCAAGTAACAATTATGATCAATAGTAATCAAGTACCAAACAAACGATTTAGATTGTAACAATAATTAAAAAGGAATCACGCCCGGGTTTCAAGTTCACAAGTAATTAGGGATTATCACACCAACATATGAGTTCGAGCAATCAAATGGTTATCCAAATCAAATTGACTAAATCTAACCAAGAACATCAACATTCATACATCATCGGCAAATAGTGTAAGACAATATTCACGAGTGAAATCGAGACAAATGTATGCAATATAGAATTAGATTAATTAATAGATTCAACACAAATCAAAGTTCATAGCAATTATCATCTAACGGGGTCAATGGTGCAAGAATTTATCGACTCCCGTGAGTTCATAACCATACTAAACACAAAGATTCAAGTATTTCAAACCAAACGATTACAAGAATTGTTTCTCAAAGCTAGCACATGATAAAACCCTAAAAACTTACAAACAATCCACCCGGGAATGATTACCGGTGGATTAGCCGCTCATGGTTGTGGAATTCATCTTTGGTTCTTCAATTTCTTGATACCAATCTTCAAGAATATGTTTCCTAGCCTCCAAGCAAACCCAAAATCGCCCAAAACACTGTCTCCAAAAAGATTATCTCGAATTTGGGGAAGAAACCCCCAATTAAACACTGAAAATCGGCTGTTTCACTAAAAATCCGCATCTGAAACGTAACCAGCGTAAGCTTACGCTGGGGGGCGTAAGCTTACTCCGTCGAGCTGATGCTTCTGTTCAGAAAATGTTACAGGCGTAAGCTTACGCCCTTAGTGTATTTTTATTTAACCAAATATGTGGATTCGGCTTCTCGAGCTACCCAAGATTCATATATTATGTGTCTCGTAACTCATTTTCTAGCTCGAGATATGTCTGTTTCAAGATTCAGCTTCCAGAACTTCCACATCAGCCTCCATCTTTTGCATAGTTTTCGATCCAAACCCTCTACTTCCTCTCTAATGCTTCCAAAACACGTACTTAGCATCCAAACACCTACAAATCATAAACACATGCAAAGTAAACGCGTTCCATGCTAAATCACACATAAAAACGTATAGTTAAGCATCATAAACACCCAACGAACACCTACACATACTTAGCTAACCTACGTTCATGATTAACTCAAGCGCTCGCAACCGAAGCTGACTGTTTGTTTATTTGCCTCCTGCCAGGTCTATCAACACTGGCGGTGTGAGTAGGCTAACATTTCACCCGTTCGATCTCCAATCGAGTTAGCGCGACTAACGCAGGTGGGATTTGTCAAACCCAGTAGTACTACTAAATATTACCTCGCTAAGATCCATATTAACTGTCCGATATAAGACGAGGACTTTCTGTGATAGCGTGTTACGCTTAACTTTAACATCGATATCATACGAATTACAAAATCTCAAAATCGTTTAATCATGTTTTCTCCCCCAAGTTAAAACAGTAAAAAGGGGCCGGGAAAACTTACCTGCGTTGCGTTGTAGGTAGTATCACACAAATGATAAGTTGTAACCACGTGTGTAAGTCTCAAACGACTTACGAATGCCCTAAAATTATAAACACATAAATGAGGGCTAAAAAAATGGGAATTGAAACAGCGACACGGAATGAGAAACGTCATAACGAAACGCTCTAAAATTTCAAGAGTGGACGAAAGTGTCCACGGAGTTAGGAATTACTTTACGCGACGAATGACACAAATAATATAAATATAACCGGGTGTTTTGTCATTCACAAAAATTAAGAAAATAATAATATATATATATATATATATATATACGAGTAAATAATATAACTAATTATATTATTATTTAGTCTCAATCGATACACGATGTTATAAAATGATTCGAAATAATATAAATATGTATATTATTTAATATTACGGGTCACGGTTTGAAAATAATATATACATATTATTTTATACGAAATTACGGTTTTAAGATAATATAAACATACTATTTTTAGTTGATAATAACAATAATATTTTATTTATAAAAGTGGGAATAATATAAAAATATGTTAATAATTCAAACCTGAGCCTACGGGCTGTTTCACGGGCTAAAACACATTTATATAATAATATAATATTATATAGTTTGATTTTTATTAATTAATTATAAAAGAAAAATGCTCAAAAAATATTTGTGGGAGCCCGGTCTCGAACCCGGGTCTCTCCCACACACGCACACTGACCCAACCAGTCCCGCCCGCTAGGGTATCGCGTACAAACCAGGTTCTGTTTGGTTTTATCAATCAAACCCAGTGTTTCCCTCTCCCATAAGAACGAACGCTAATCCAGTCCCAAATCTAGACGATTCGATCATGGTTCGAAGGCAAGGCATAAGGGTTTTGTTAAGTGATTGATATCGGTTTTGAGGGTGAGTTTAATTTCAAAATCGTTGAGTTTAGGATCGATTAATTCTCGTTTCAAAAATCCGAAACCCTAGGTTTGCTTATGAAATCAAATTGAGTAATTCTGATAATAGAAATAGTTGTATTCATGGGGCTTTTACAGAACAAGACATTTCGAATCTAACCATGTACATTAATCAGATTGAGGCTGGATCTAGAATCGAAACCCCCAATTCATCGTATGAACAAACCCTAGATACGGGTTTATGTTCGATTCGATGTTATGCGGTTAAATTATTATGGGGTTTTCGATATACAGATAATTGCGAATCGAATGGTATGAATTAATTGGATTAAAACATTTTGTAAGGTTGGGTTCGATCAAACCGAAAATATATGAACCCTAGATACGGGTTCGTGTTTAATTCGATACTGTGGGTCCAAATTTTATTAGGGCTTTCATTATAGATGTGAAAGCGAATTTAGGAGTGTAAACAATTACCAGAATGGAGTGTGGATTGGTGGCGTCCGGCTAATACATATTCCGACTTCGACGGCTCGACCTCCGACGACTCCTTGTGCTTCTTCGGCCAAACTAAATGGTGCAACATGTTCCAATGGATGCGACTAAGGTGTGTGAGAGTTCAATTTCAGGAATGCTAAATAGATTAATCGAATTCGATTGATAATGGGCATTGAGGTCGACGGTTACATGGTTAATGTTCATAATTTGTTTTAATTCGTGTAATGATGATGATGGATTGTTCATAAACGATCGTTCATTGCATTAAAGTCTAATTCGGTTATGATTTGGAACAGAACATGGTTTATGGAGCTTGTATTTGGATTAAAGGTCACGATTTTGACTTTATAAAAGTCAACATGACCCATTTTGAATTGATTTTGACTTTGAGAGTCAAACATCAAGTTTTGTGTATCTAGATGACTAGTCCTTAAAGTTTAAGATCAAGAATTGACAAAATAAGTCCCTGGGGTTAGAGATTTGAGTTAACGGGGTTAGGTTTTAACAGAAAGTTTAACGAAATTATCTTGAAATGTCGGATTGTCACACCTTCTCCCAAATATTTGAGCCTCTCACCTTCTAAAATATGGAGTCTAACTCTACACAAACACCTGCCTCCACATCATCCACTGACTACAGACTGGATTTTCCCAAACCTTTTATCCGTCTGAGAAGACCATCTATTGATCCTCCATCAGTTGTGGAAGCAATTGAAGCAAGTGAAGCCGGAACAAGACTCTCCAATGTCACCAACAGAAGCCTGTCTGAAACTGAAAATTTAGATGAAGACTCTTCGGTAAATGCCGTAGATGTTGTTGAAGCTATTGCTAAAAATATTGATGTGGCTGCTGATGTTGAAGACTCTTCCACCATGAATGAAGAGACCCCTGATCAAAATCAAAGTAATCTGGGGCAAGGGATACAGCTGGAGGTGGTACCCGCACAGAGAATCCATAAAGAACATCCTCAATAAAATATTATTGGCCAAGTCCACCAAGGAGTTCTCATAAGAAGCAAATCTCATGAGGCCAATATATGCTTGTTTTCAATCTCAGGTGGAACCCAAGAAGATAGATGAAGCACTCAAACACACCAGCTGGATTGAGGCAATGCAGGAAGAGTTACTGCAATTCAAGAGGCAGGATGTCTGGAAACTTGTTGATCTTCCACCAGGTCAATATGCTATTGGCACACGATGGGTTTTCAGGAACAAGCAAGACGAGAGAGGCATTGTAGTCAAGAACAAATTCAGACTTGTAGCTCAAGGCTACACTCAGGAAGAAGGAATTGACTATGATGAAGTCTTTGCTCCTATTGCCAGACTGGAGGCCATCAGAATCTTCCTGGCATATGCTGCATCCAAGAATTCCACTGTCTATCAAATGGATGTAAAGAGTGCCTTTCTGTATGGAAAGATTGGCGAGGAAGTATACGTCAAACAGCCTCCAGGATTTGTAGATCCTGCACATCCTACTCAAGTGTTTAAACTAGACAAAGCTCTGTAGGGCTTACATCAAGCACCAAGAGCCTGGTATGAAACTTTGTCAGGATATCTACTAAGCAACAACTTCAGAAGGGGTGCTATTGACCAGACCTTGTTTATCAAAGATGAAGGGGGAGAAATCTTAATAGTTCAAATCTATGTTGATGATATCATCTTTGGATCAACAAGGAAAAAGTTGTGGAAAGACTTTGAGATTCTGATGCACTCAAAGTTTGAAATGAGTTCAATGGGTGAACTAAATTTCTTCTTGGGTCTACAAGTCAAACAAGTCCCAAAGGGAATCTTCATCAGCCAATCCAAATATGTAAAGAGCATTTTGGAAAGATTCAAGATGGCTGACTGCTCTGCTGCAAGAACCCCTATGCAAGTGCACCATCAACTGACTCCAGACAAAGATGTCCAAGACACTAATCAACATCAGTACCGTGCAATGATAAGGTCTCTCATGTATCTCACTGCCTCAAGGCCAGATATCATGTTTGCAGTATGTCTATGTGCAAGATTTCAAGTAGCTCCAAAGGTTTCACATCTTCAAGCTGTCAAGAGAATTATTAGATACCTAAAGGGAGCCCCAAGACTTGGGTTGTGGTACTCTAAGAATGACAAGTTCAATCTGTATGCATACACTGACAGTGATTATGGGGGATGCAACTTACAAAAAGTCCACATCAGGAGGATGTCAGTTTCTGGGAGGGAGACTGATTTCATGGCAGTGCAAGAAGCAAACATGTGTTACAACTTCTACAGCTGAAGCATAATACATTGCAGCTTCAAGTTGCTGTGCACAAGTCATCTGGATACAAAATCAAATGCTGGATTATGGGATGACTTTCATGGCAACTCCAATTCACATTGACAACATGAGTGCTATATCAATCACAAACAATCCGGTGCAGCACTCCAAGACAAAGCACATTGACATCAGGTATCATTTCATAAGAGATCAAGCTGAGAAAAAGAGGATTATTTTAACCAAAGTTCATACAAATGAGCAATATGCTGATTTGTTTACAAAACCTTTTGATGAAGCTAGATTCAGATATTTAGTTGAATCCATTGGTATGATGAACTTTGATTAAAATCTATCTCTAAAATTCTGTTTTAAAATGTGTTTTTGTCTTTTGTTGTAAATAAAAGTTATGAGTCAGCAGCATTTTTGTCCTTCAGCTGCTGACAGGTTTAATCTTCAGCAGCAAAGGATTTGCCACTGACTGCTTTAAGTTATCAGCAGGAACAGGTTTCCTGCAGATAGCTTTAAGGCTGTCAGCAGCAACATCCTTGCTGCAGATCATTGAATCCATCAGCAACAATTGAGTTTGCTGCTGACAGACTTAACCTTCCGCAGCAACCAAGCTTGCAGCGGACAAGCTTATCCATCCACAGCAACCAAGTTTGCTGCTGATGGGTAAACTTAAGACCAAATTAACTTTTACCCGCTGTAAAAATTAACGTCAGTCTTTACCATGACTACCTCGGTGTATTACAGCTGTAACAGTAAAAAGTGAATAAGGTTGTACTGTACAAGTCATTTTGCTTTCTCCTTCCTCTGCCGTTATAAGAACAAATCAAATCTCCTTACCACCTCTTCACATTCAATTTCACCCTAAACCCACATCACTTTCTCTCAAGTCCCCACCACATTCAAAGCCTTCCATCCTTAAAATATTCAAAGCCTTCCATCCTTAAAACATTCAAAGCCTTCCATATTCTTAAACCTTCAAACCTTCCCTCCAAAATTCAAACAACAATGGCAGACAGCAATAACCCTGACGATAAGTTCTCCCCATACCACAACCTTACAGCATACTTAACCAAGGGAAATAAATCCGAAGGATTTGATGATATGATCGACTTCCTATGCTGATCAAAGATCCATTTTGCCCTCACAACCAACCCTACCATATATATCCCTCATATGGAGGATTTCTGGAATACCGCCGTCTACTCTACCGAACAGGGGATTCCCCAAATAAAAGCCAAGGTATACGGCAAGGACATCATCATCTCTGAAGCTACCCTTCGAAAACATCTTAAGCTTCAAGATGAGGGAGCAGCCATCTCATACTCAAAGGACAAGTACATGAGGACCTTTGTATCCATAGGGTACACTAGAAATCAAAATGAGTATACAATAGAGAAGGCGCTGATGGGCACTCCATGGAAGTATCTCTGCCACACTCTTCTCCAATGCATATCTTAGAAGAGAAGTGGATGGCATCAAGTGAGCTCCGCACTTGCCTCTACTTTCCATGGTATGATTACTGGCCTAGGTTTCAACTTTGCACACCTCATCTTTGAGGGTTTGAGATATAACCTTCAAGAGGGTGCAAAGCAACAATTTTTTATGTACCCAAGATTCTTTCAGGAGGTTTTCAACCAGGAACTAAAAGAACTTTCAAAACCTGTAAGAATCTACATCATATTGGGACATAAAAATAATATTTTTCAAAATATGAGAACTGTTTACAAAAAGTTTTCAGGGGTCAATGTTCCATTGTTATCTACAATGCTGAACATACAAAGTACCCCGGGTGACAGTTCAGCAATCCCAACTGATACTGATCCCACACCCTCCACATCACATCCTGAACAACAATCTGCTTCCACCATTCGAACCCCTGTGCATACTACTAAGGATGCACAGGTACAAAAAGTACTTACATCTGTTTTGGATGTTATCGTTCAACTGGAACAAAGGGCCCCAGTTGCAACGACATACACCAGAAAAAGGAGCAAGAAGACTTCTTCTCTTCTTGTCTCAAAGGCCCAAACCCAACCTCTAAGCCCTCATTCAGAATCCCAACATTCTGATGAGAATACCAAAAGGGATATCCACAACACTAGAGAGACTTCCTTGGAAGCCTCTCTATTAGGATCAGGATCACATCCCAGATCCATAGAGCAACCCCCTGAGCCATTCCATTATTTCTCTTCTCTGAACCTAAGTGCAGAGGCACCTGGTCAAGATGATATACCTTCTCCAACAACCACTATATCAGAGGTATTGATTAACTTGGCTGCTGGTGCACCCAACCCAGGTTCATCACCCAAGAAGGTTCACTCTGGTAGTATTGATAGAGTGAATGTGGAAAGGGCTATCACTACTCCTGGTACATCAACTGCCGAGGAGGACAGTGATAACATAGCTAAGACCCTAACCACGGTAACTCACGGTGAGGATGTTTCCTGTGAAACACTCTTCACTGAGAGGAATACCAGGCGCCAAGAAAAACCAGGGTGATGGGGATGCAGAGGCTAGGCCTAAGGCACCATCTAGTTCCAAGGATTCCACAACTATGGATGAGGACAGACTGAAACTTCATAACTTGGAATTGACGGCCAGGGTGGCAATGCTAGAGGATGAAGTGTCCAAACTAAGACACCAAGTCTCTATGCATGAAGCCCATCAATGCCCAAATGTGCCTACTCCCCTCTTGTATCAGTTGGAACTCAAACAGATATATCCCTTTTCACTGATGCAACCAAAAAGGGGGAGGTGGTTACTAAGGAAGATGATGCTGACAGACTCGAAGAATGGATACAAGAGTAGACTGTGTTTCAAAGTTCCCTATACAAACCTGCTTTTGTTCAAATCCATGACTTGCCAGACTCAGTAGATGAAGAGGAAGATGTCACTGGGGATTGGAAGTTAGTCGTCCGAGCTGTTGATGAGGTGCTAGAAGAAGAAATTCTCCACGAAGACACACCTCCATCATTTAGCATTCTTCCTGAAGCTGCAGCCATAATAAGTCATTCATCTACCCCCTAACTCTTCTTATTTCAAAGAAGCTAGAATTTGACTCCATTCTAGCTTGGGGGTATGATGGAATAGCTGAGAGATTCTGGATTGGATGGGAGTTTAGCGGAGTAGAAGAGCTAAACTAGAACTCTCTTAACGCCCTCCAAGTTCTCAATCTGTATCTGACAGAATGCATCAACACTTCATCAGATCTCTCAGCAGAACTTGCAATCAGCAGGTTCTATGACTTAATGGAGGATAGCATGCCCTGGTTTGAAAGACTACTAAAAGAAGCAAACAGGGCGGCTTATCCTGAATCTTCATCCGCAGCAGAACAAAGACTGGCTCCGAGAAGACTTGACATAATCAGGAGCAGTACTTTAACTGAAGAAGAGGTTATCTACTGGAGAAGATTCATGTACAACATAATGGTCAGGGATGTAGAAGTGCAAGGATGGATAAGCACTGACTCCCATGACTTCACCTTCTTCGTGAGCAATGGATCTTCTCTCTCAATCAACATCAAACAGATCTTGCTCCTACCTTCAGCTTTCCTTCACAAAGTCTTTGAGCTCAGATCACTCATCTTCAATGTCAACTCCTTAGAAAGTCAAGAAATGATCAAAATCATCAAGGCTTCTCTTTATAAGGAGGAATCTGGATCTGACTCAGACCTATCCTTTCTCTCTTCTCCAACAGTTAGACTGAACACATAAGAAGAATCAAAGAGAAGAGACGAGGAAAAGATGAAAGAAGCATGGAAAGAAGTGACAGGTACAGAATGGAAAGAAGATGAAGAAAGTTCCCTTCCCTTGTCCATTCCCTAACATGCCAATGAAACTGAAGCTGAGATCCCAACATCATCTACTACCCCTACTGTTGTGGTCCATGAAGCTGAAGCAGAGGCATCCAACAAAGATAAGGGAAAGGGACTAATGACCAAAGAAGATGAAGAAAGAATTGAGAAGGGGAAGAAAGAAAAGGAGGGTAGAAGAAGAAGAAGAGAAGAAGAGGAGATGGCTAAACTAAAGAAAGCTCAAGACAGAATCACAGCCATTCTCCTCAGAGAACAACAGATCCAGTTGTATGCAAAACAGCTGGATGATCTGAAAGTAAAAATTCCTGCAGTTCATCAAATTGAAGAAGATGAAGCTCTTGCTCTTCAACTGCAGGAACAATTCAATAAAGAAGAAGAGATACAGAAGAAGAAGAAGAAGAAAGAGGCTAAGTTCAGAATAACTGATTCTGAACTAGCCAAAGAAATAAGAGAGGAATGGGTAAATGCTCTGGTTTCTCAAGGTGAGGATGTAGACTACCTTGAGAAACTATCAAATAAAGAAATATACAGAGCCTTCATGGGTCAGCAGGGTCATTTGGCAAACAAGAAAAAGGCTGAAGAAGAAGAAAAAGCCAAACAAAAGTCCAAGAAGACCATTGCCTTTAACCGAAGATCCAATGAAGAAAGGAAGATCATGATTGACTTCCTTAAGGTTAGAGGAGAAAGTGGAAAGAGGCTGGGTCTCATGAACTTCATGAACCTGTAAGCCCTCTACCTTAAAGCCAAGAAGGATGAGGAAGAAAGACTGGGGAAGAAAGGCTCCAAGAAGAGGATAATCATTCAAGAAGAAGAAAGAAAAACAAAGCAACCCAAGCCTTCTCCCTCACCCAACACTTCCTCAATCCAACAACCTTCCACTCTTCATCCTAGACGTCCCTCCTCTCCGCCCTCAAAGTCTAAATCCTCACACCCAGCTCCTACTTATCAACAACCTCCCAAAAAGAAAAACAAACCTACTTCCAAAACAGAAGACTCAAGAGAAATAATCAGATGGTCATACAGCTTTCAAGACCAATGGTTTGAAGTTTTCAGGGGGGAGGACAGAAGTTAAAAGATCAATTTCTACATCTGTTGATGAGGTACTACAGCTTCCAGATTCTGATCTAAGAAGAATGATAGAACTGGGTGAAGTCAATGAGCCCATGAATGAAGGTGGGAGACATCTGCTGCTGGCAATCAAACATCACTTCAACCCCAGCAGAGATGAAATCCTTGATGTCAAACCTCTCCAATCCCACTCTCCATTCATCAGCTGGTCCTACAATGCTGAAAAAGATGAGTTCACATTGACAGATGTTAAAGGATAGAAGATGAGGTGTTCAAGCAAAGCTATCTTCAAAATGGCCAGCAAAGACATCAAGACTCTATCTGAGCTTCCTCTTAACAATCCCAGCAAGGACCATAGAGGATATGAGGTTGAAAGAATTGCCAGCCACATGCAAAAGCTTCAGCAACAAAAGCAGTAAGAGAGTTTTGGTAGCATCAGTCTAGGGGGAGTTTGTAGAAATAAAGACTGATGGCTACAAAATTCTCTAAGTACAAATGCTGCTGATCTCAAAGATTGCTGCGGATCGACAAAGTTGCAGCTGATAGGCTTTATCCGTTGCTAACCAAAACTGCAGCTGATATGCTGTATCTGCTGCTGACCAAAGTTGCAGCTGATAGGCCTTATCTTCTGCTGACCAAAGTTGCAGCTTATAGGCCTTATCCACTGAAGATCAAAGTTGCAGCTGATAGCCTTCTCACTGAAGATCAAACGTTGTAGCTGACTGTTCTTGACAAAGCAACCAATACCACTGACAACTTTCTACTGTTACACTGACACACTCCACGCAGAAATAATGTCATTGGCACAAGACAAAAAAAGACAATGACGCTCTCCTTTTGAGTATTCAAGCAATGATGCAAAGAAGACGTTTGAATAAAGTTAACCTTTTTAGTTATTATTGTTTGTATATGTAGAATAGTTTCAATACAAGATCAACAGTCTGTGTTGGATCTGATCCTTAGAATCAAGGGTCTGTCTAGATTCTAAGTTACTATAGAAGTAGTACTTAGATTCATTGTAAAAGTACTTTTTTGCTTAAGAGTTTTCTTTGTAATCTTGTAACACTTGAAGCTTAATACAAATTGGATTTTTATAGTATTCTTCTTGTCTACTTGCTTACTTTGCTTAAGTTGTGATTGTTTCCGCCAATCTCAACCGGAATAGAACCATCTTGTATTTACCGATCCTACAATATTAATACTTTAAAATTAAAAATTTACATCAAAAAATATAAATATATATAAAATATTACATATAAATTATAAAATCTTATCTATTGCTCTTTAACTTTAAAATTTTGACATATTTCTGTCTGTTGGGTTAGAGACACGGTCGTGCCTAAGCATTTGGCGCGGTCGTGCCTATAACCCTAGGTGCGGTCGTGCCTAAGCACCTGGCGCGGTCATGCCTAAGAGGTTGGGGCAGTTCAAATTGGTTTCAAAACAGACTTTTCATTTTTCATTTCCAACCATCGAAACTCCCCCCCTACGTGCGATTCTCCCTAACTTCCGCCGTGTTACTTCCTTCTCCGCAATCCAAGGTACGTCTCCGGCCCCTCTTTTCTTTTGCATTTGTATTTAGCCCTAGGATTTCACCCTAGAAATCGAAATTTGAACTAGTTTAGGTTTTGTAATTTTTGTCCGATTAGTTATGATAGTTAGTTGGGTTGGGTAACACATGTCCCCCGGGATTCTATGCCACGAAAACCACTTATAAAACGTTATTGAAATGGCAGAATTTGAATTCTGGAAACCCTAAAATGGGTTGAGAACGGTCGCGCTCCAGACCAGGCGCGGTCGTGCTCGGGTTTTCAATCCCAGGTGGACTTGGTTTGGTCAGGCGCGGTCGTGCCTCTTGAATTTGGCCTTAGCGCGGTCGTGTTATGCACCTGGCGCGGTCGTGTTGACTTGAAATTGTGCCCGTGGTCGGCCACAGCATGACCGTGGGCTTGGATTTTGGCCTTGGTGCGGTCATGCCCCTTCCTAGGCGCGACCGTGCCCCTTCATAATTAGGTCAGCAACTTCATAACTTCAGTTTAGCATCTTCATAACTGTTTTGATTTTAATTTGTTGTCGTGCAGATGGCTGGCAACAGGGAACACCCGTATCTGGAGTTCGACTTGAATGAGCATGAGTACGAGGCTCGTCTGGACGTTTTGTGGCCACGCAGAGGCCGAATTTTAGCCGCTCGTCGTTTAGAGCCTGCCGCCATAGACGTCATCGGTCAGCGGGACTGGTGGAACGACCTCGTCACCGCCCCGTGGCGCCGCTTGTTTAGACTTCACGCGATCCATTATGTCGAGCTTGTGATGGAGTTTTTCTCCACTTATGAGTTCGATTATCCTTGCGCAGACTTAGAGCAGCCGGAGACGATTAGGTTTAGGCTAGGAGGGGAGTGGCGAGTGATGTCAGTTGCTAGGTTCGGGAGATTATTGGGCCTGTATACGAGGCAGGAGCTTCATACTGAGATATTCACCGATAGCATCACCGAGTTCCCGACAGAGGAGGACAAGGACCAGTTCTGGCACGAGTTTGGATTCAGGATGTATGATCCGAGTTTGACCAAGGCTTCAAGCCTTCGGGATCCCTTGCACCATGTTCTCCATCGTTGCATTGTGTATTCTATTTCTGGGAGAGGGCAGGGGGAGACAGTAGTGAACCTTAGGGAGCTGTTTTACCTATTTTGCCTTGTACGCCCACACACCTGCAATCTTGCGAATTCTATCGCGGGGTACTTGGTAAACAGCTCAGGGTGCGACGTCACCAGCGCGATCTGTGGAGGTCACTTCGTGACCAAGCTGGCTAGGCACTTCCAGCTATTGACCGATGATTTGATAGGGGACCTGACCCCTGTTGCAGATACCGTCGTGATGAGCGTGCAGACACTACGAAACACGCACATAGCTCGTCGCGGCGCAGGAGGGTTCAGGTTGGTAGATAGATGGGGATGGACGTGGGATCCAGACCGTCCAGGTCCCGATCCAGATCTTGTGCAGGCCGAGGCCGAGGCCGTCGTCGCCGCCCATCAGGCACACGCTGCTCAGCAGGAGCAGGGGCACGAGCATCATGAGCCCGACCAGCAGCCTCCTCCACCTCCGCCGCCACCGCCGCCTGCGGTTGTTATTCCACAGGACATGTTCTTGCGTTATTGGACCTGGCAGTATGAGGTCCAGTGCGCCGCTGCTGCTGCTGGCGGGGCACCATACGTGGTTCACCTCCCATTCTTTATTCAGCCGGAGCAGCAGCCCGAGCAGCCACCACCATCCCCACCACATCACCAGCCACCACCATCTCCACCGCATCAGCAGCCACCACCATCTCCACCGCATCATCAGTCACCACCACCAGCCGCAGGAGGCGAGGGAGGCGTGGCCACCGCCATCGACCTTGAGGGCGTGCAGTTGGAGTAGTACCTCCTATTGCATTTTGGTATCATTTTTGTGAGTTGTACTTTCTTGTATTTTGTACAAACTCTTGTATCACGCTTCGGCGTTTTATGTTGTTCTTTTGTTGTACTTTTATTTCCATGTATTGTTATATATATTTTTCTTTACATTTATGTTGATATTTTGGCTTGATGTTACTGATCTGTGTTTGATGTTGTTAGTCTCGATTAGATCTTGAAATTGTGGAACTTCGTGGAACTTCATTTTTGTGGGTAGGCTTTTTGCGTGTACCATGATCGACATGAGGAAAGTTTCAGTTCTCCCTTCACGCTTCATTACATTGCATTCCATTTTGCTTTGCATTTTTTTGTATACATTGAGGGCAATGTATATTTTTAAGTGTGGGGTTGGGTGTTTATTCTTTGCTTTACATTATTTTTGTTCTACATTGAGGGCAATGTAGAATTCTAAGTGTAGGGTGGGAATTTATTCGCGCGATGTTTGTCCTTTTGAGCATTCCATCACTTCAATTTTTTGCAAAATCTTCCTTCATAATTTTTATTGACACTAAATCAGTTTTATAAAATTGAAAAACACAAAAATATAATAAAAGTTAACCGTTTAGCATTCACAATTTTTAGTAAATAATAGAGGTTTGATTTTTCGAAAGCAATTGAAATAGAAATTCCATCGAGTCAAACCCAATTTTTTATGATAACCATGAGTTTTAGTGGGCTGAACGAATGAATTGCATGTAACTTTTTGCTTACACCCATTCCTTTCCGTTTCCGTGAGTTTATTTTTGAGCCTTGATAGCTTTAAACATTGTTTGCTCTCGTTTTTGCGGATTTGAGTGTGTCGGATGTTTCATGCTTATTAGAACTTGCTTTTACTATACATTTCGAAATCATGAACATAAATATTGCATAAAAATGATTGAGGCATTAGGATAAACCACTTTGTTAGCCTTTTATTTTTATTTTCCCTCACCCGAACACATCCACTAGTTAGCCACGTTGAGCCTATCCTGTTCTTTTCTTTGATTACCCACATTCAAACCTTCATTAGCCTTTTTCATTTATTTTTCGCCCGTGTTAGAAATCCGGTCGGTTAATGTTAATTTTATAGCTTTTATTTTGTTGTAATCTTCAAATTCTTGAGAAGTTTTTAGCTAAGGAAAGATGCATATTGACTTAGTTCCCTTCAAAAGAAAGAAAAGAAATAGTAAAAAAAAAAATCCACCAAAATTAGGTGAATTATAGCCGATTAGAGCAATTTTGTGAGCAAAGATGGAAATAATTCGGTTGTTAGCTCTTGTCCAAACGGAAGCATTAGCTAGTTTATTTTTCTTATTAGATGTTATTTTAGTTTTTGAGTTAGCATAGCCGCCGGGTTTTTAGCCATTTAGCCACTTTTAAATTCCACTTCCTTAGCCTTAGCCATTGCCAAATTACAACCCATTTAAAGCCCTCTTGATTTGTGCTTTGTTTCATGTTAGTTGGTAGAGATTTGATCTTTTAGCAAGCTTATGATTTATGCATGATTCATTGTCTTGGCATTTGAGTGTTCTATACATACTCTATTACATGTATGATCATATATATTCCCGAGTGTGTGTGAACATTGTGAGAAGCATAAAGTTGCATGCTAATGATTTCATATGCATATTCATTTGCTCATTCGGTTATCACGTCATTGGGCTCATTGGATTTCATTTAGTTAATTTTGCATTTCTTGAAAATCTTTTCAAACCTTTATAAGTTTACTAATGCTTACGGTTTCCCCGATTTGATTCATAGTGTCATTGGAAGTTTTGTTTCATTTTGATTTTTTGCTTGAGGACAAGCAATGTTCAAGTGTGGGGTTGTTTGATGTGTTAGTATTTACACATCTTTTTGGCATAAAACTTCGCTCATTTAATGATCAATTCTTGGTTATATCCAATGTTTAGACACTTATTTGCTTCATTTCCTGTTTTGTAGGTTTTTGTGACGCTTGGTGAATAAACAAGAATATTCCAGGATAAACAAGTGAAGTTTTAGGGTTTCTGTGATGGAGGCACGGTCGTGCCCCTATTTGGCACGTGTCACACCCCAACCGTGCATCTTAACCACGGGTGCGACTTAATTGACAAAAGAACACAATGGAATAAAGACATTTACTATTAAAGTTTCATAATATTAAAAAAAATCCCAATTACATAAGTTTCGAATTAAACCAAACAGATAACATGTTCAAAAGACAAGCAACTTAAAATAAGATTCTTCAATTGATATCTAGGCAAATCCTATGTGATATTGACTTGACCTATCACGAGCTTAATCACCTGAAACATGTACGAAAAACAAGTGTCAACTAAAAATAGTTTGTGAGAAATCACAGGTTTAATAAAAGTATAAGTTTGGCAAAGGTGACAATTCATGTTCCAAGATCATCATATATCACGTAATAAAACAAACACATGATTAGCAAATCCAACCTAAAATGATGAGTAACGAATAAGTGGTACAACTCGCAAGTTGCACTAATAACGAATAAGATGTCCAACCAAAAGTTGTCCATAAAGTATATGCGGATTCCATCCTATGGCCTATATCTGTACTACCGTTGGCTTGAAAGTTTCAAGTTAAGGATTTGCAAGTTTAACGTTTATCATGTTGTGTTCATTTACTAACATACATATATGATTCGCTTGTTTTAGAATTGTTTGAAAACGTGTTTTAATGTGTGCCAACGCGTACATGTTTCCCCCAAAACGATTTGAATAAAGTGGGGCTATGAAGTTTCACCTTGAAAGCTAGACGAGATAAGAAACTTGAACGAATAGACGAGATGAATCACGGACCAGACCCTAAACAAATAAATAAACCAGTTTTAGGGTAGGTTCGATGGTTACGAGTGTTAGATAGGCGGTTCGGGTCATAAGATTAAGAATTAGTTGCAAAAATAGAGTTTTAGTTGATTTTCAGATTTGGACAGCAAAGTAGCTGAACAGAAACGGGATTGTTAAAAATATCAAACGACGTCTAAAAATTATGAAATTTTACAGAGAATTAGATTAAGTCATTCTGAAGAAGTTTTGTTTAGAAAGTTTTTCCATTTGAGACTTGGATCATAGCCAAAATAGTCCAACAAGAAAGAAGGTACTGAAAAAGGTTTCTGTCCCGTTTTGGCTACTACGGAGTCATACTTTTGAATTAGAAAACGATACAATTATGGTTGGAAAGAAAATTCAACGAACTACGTCTTGGAAATTGAGTTTTCTCATTTTAGGTTAATTATGGTCAAGTTATGCTCAGTTAAATTCAGCACAGTTTCTGTCCAAAATCAATGGTTGCACTTAAGTGGTCCGTTTAGGGTTTTAAGATTACCGAACGCGCAAATAAAAATTAGACGAATGTTATTATGTTATTATAATACATAATATAATCAGATTAGGTTAGCCAAAATGTACCGTGTCACCGGTCTAGCCATGATATTCACAGAAGCGTTTTGGAGAATCACATAATGCAATCGGCATAGCCGACACGAGCAAGCGGATTCTATATTTAATTAGCGTGTCAGTTCATATAAGTGATAATATAGAATAAATAACATGTTTTAAGTTAGAAAGAACATACTAAAGCATCGGCAGAGCCACTTTTGCAATAGTTGTCTTGAGGATTCGCAGAATGCGACGGCATAGCCGCCATTGAAAACGGGATCCTTTGTTTGTTAGTTGGTGATGTTAGCTTGATTTATTAGTTTGATTAAGATTATTAGAGGGTTTTTAGGGCTGAGGTTTCACATGATCAAGTGATCATGGATAGAAAATAGAAAAAGATTGAGGGGATGAAGAAAGAATAAAATAAAAAGACGGTATTCAACTTCGGAGGGTTACTTACTTGTTTGATCTTCAAACCCTTGGAATCCTCTAAGGGATTTTCGAAATCTTCAAGGTTGGGAAAGGATTTCACAACTTAGGAGGGGTTGGGAGTGTTTGAGGGAGAATTAGCAAAGAAAACAAGATCCTAAGCCTCATATTTATACTAATGGTTGAAGGGGTGTAAATATGGAATGTCTTGGAAAGCAATTTAGGGTTTTAGGGCCCTCAAATCTGCGAAGTTTTCCTCAATGGGGCTGGGTTTTTTATGATTTCTTGCTTGGGCTAGGTCCAAGAGTAGGTGGGTTGGGTCCTAGCTTGATCCGGTTGAGTGCGCGCATTCGAAAATTGCGATTTTAAGCATTTCTAAGCGAAATTGGCAAATGTTTTCAACATTAAAGTTGATTGTCATAACAAAAAGAGTATGTTTAGCTAAAAACATTTAAGTTAAAGTTACGTTATTCGCGTATAGTAGTTGGCGATCGGTGGGCGAGAAAACGGACTTTTTGATCGTTTTTCGAATTTCAGGATTTATTTAAGAAAAGTTTTGCAAACAAACTTTGTTTTAATTAAAGAAATGAATATTTTAAACATTTAAAACATAAATTAATGTCATGTTAAACGATTTGTCGGTCGTGGACGGTACGTAGTTAACGACGGTTTAAAAGGCGAACGATCGCACGAAAGTACTAACTAGTACTTTAAGCATCAATTCACATTGAATGGGTTGTAAGAACATGTTTGAGATGTATGGGGGTGGTTCATGTGTATTTAATGTGTCATAAAGATCAATTAAGTCTACTTGCGATCCATGAATCAATCACAGATAAGTATAAGTCTTTGAAATCAAGCATAAACGTAATGTTTCACATGTGAACTAGTATTGTAACAACGTCTGAATAGGATTTCAAGTAAAATGAAATGTCATGCGGATTTTCATTGATAAGTCTAGAATGAGTACAAGTAGTGAAAATCAGAAGTGTCACAGTCTCCCCTAGTTAGTTGAATTTCGTCCCCGAAATTCAACTAGTAGAGGCTGTAGGGTCTAGAAAGAGATGAGGGTACTTATGTTTCATTTGGTCTTCACGTTCCCAGGTGAACTCAGGACCATGCTTGGCTTCCCAACGAACTTTCACGATAGGGATGCGGCTACGCTTGAGTTACTTGACTTCACGGTCCATGATTTCAACGGGCTTTTCGACGAAATTCATAGAGTTGTCGATACGAACATCATCCAGAGGAACTTGAAGTGTGTCATCAGCAAGGCACCTTTTAAGGTTTGATACATGAAAAACGTCATGAACGTTACAAAGTTCGGTTGGTAGCTTGAGTCTATAGGCTACTGGGCCAATCCTTTCAAGAATTTCGAATGGCCCAACGAACCTAGGGGCTAGCTTTCCCTTCTTCCCAAATCGGACAACACCTTTCCAGGGGGAAACCTTGAGTAAGACTCTATCACCGACTTGAAATTCAAGGGGCTTCCTACGGTTGTCAGCATAACTCTTTTGACGATCGCGAGAGGCCTTGAGTCTTTCTTGAATTTGAAGTATCTTGTCGGTGGTTTCTTGAATGAGTTCGGGACCGGTGATTTGAGCATCTCCGATCTCGGTCCAACACACCGGAGATCGACACTTCCTATCATATTGAGCCTCGAAAGGGGCGCACTTGATGCTCGTATGGTAACTATTGTTGTAAGAGAATTCGATGAGTGGCAAGTGTTGATCCCAACTTCCTCCAAAGTCAATCACACAAGAACGGAGTATGTCTTCCAAGGTCTGTATGGTCCTTTCACTTTGACCATCAGTCTGGGGATGGTAAGCCGTGCTAAGGTTCAAACGAGTTCCCAAAGCATTCTGTAAAGATTGCCAGAATCGGGAGGTAAAACGGCTATCACGGTCGGAGATAATGGATAGAGGGACACCGTGACGTGTCACGGCCTCATTGATATAGAGTCTGGAAAGCTTCTCCATTTTGTAGTCCTCACGGATTGGGAGAAAATGAGCGGATTTGGTTAAGCGGTCAATAATGACCCAGATGGAGTCATGACCACTAGAGGTTCGCGGAAGCTTAGTGATAAAGTCCATGGAAATTTGCTCCCATTTCCATTGTGGGATTTCGGGTTGTTGGAGAAGACCAGATGGTTTCTGGTGCTCAGCTTTAACTTTAGAGCAAGTAAGACACTTCCCTACATAGAGGGCGATGTCTTTCTTCATTCCTGGCCACCAATAAAACTCTTTCAAGTCGTGATACATCTTATCAGCACCGGGATGAACAGAATAACGGGATTTATGTGCTTCATCAAGGATAAGGGTTCGGAGCTCACTTGAGTCGGGGATCCAAATTCGACCCATGAAGTAAAGGAGATCATCGGGTTTAGGTTCCAAGTGCTTTTCGACACCACAATCCAAATCCTTCTTCAACTCATCATTTGCAACAAATTGTTTTTTATCTTTGAGACTGGTTTGGACCAACATTCCCATGACTCGCACATGGGTGGGTTTGATTCGGTCCTTACGGCTAAGGGCGTCAGCCACCACATTAGCTTTCCCCGGGTGGTAACGAATTTCGCAATCGTAGTCACTAAGTAATTCAACCCAACGTCGCTGCCTCATGTTGAGTTCTTTCTGGTTCAGAATATGTTGAAGGCTCTTGTGATCAGTAAAAACCACACATTTAGTGCCGTAGAGATAATGTCTCCAGATTTTCAAAGCAAAGACCACCGCACCCAACTCAAGGTCATGAGTGGTGTAGTTCTTTTCGTGAACCTTGAGTTGTCTGGATGCATAGGCTATGACCTTGTCTCGTTGCATCAACACGCAACCAAGACCTTGGTTTGAGGCATCACAGTATACAACGAAATCATCATTGCCATCGGGAAGACTTAGAATAGGGGAGTTGCACAATTTCTGCTTAAGAGTTTGGAACGCATCTTCTTGCTTTTGTTCGCAGACGAAAGGCTTATTTTTCTGAGTTAATGTAGTGAGAGGCAGGGTAATCTTCGAAAAGTTCGGGATGAATCTTCGATAATAACCCGCCAAACCCAGAAACGAACGGGTCTCAGAGGGTGTGGATGGTGTACTCCAATTCTTGATAGCGGTGACTTTGGCTGGATCGACGTGTATACCCTAGTTGTTGATCACGTGACCCAAGAAATGAATTTCTCTAAGCCAGAATTCACACTTGGAGAATTTAGCATAAAGTTGTTCCTTCTTTAAGAGTTCCAAAATCAGCTTAAGGTGGGTTGTATGATCCTCTTTGGTTCGGGAGTAGATCAAGATGTCATCGATGAAGACAATGACAAATTGATCTAGGTAGGGTTTGCAGACACGGTTCATGAGGTCCATGAACACCGCGGGCGCATTGGTTAACCCAAAAGACATAACCATGAACTCGTAGTGTCCATAACGAGTTCTAAAAGCAGTTTTGGGAATGTCCTCTTCATGGACTCGGAGTTGATGATACCCAGATCGGAGGTCAATCTTCGAGAAACAAGTTGCTCCTTGCAGTTGATCGAAAAGGTCATCGATCCTAGGTAGCGGGTAACGATTCTTGATGGTAAGCTTGTTTAGTTCACGGTAGTCGATGCACATGCGGAAGGACCCATCCTTCTTCTTGACAAAGAGAACCGGAGCTCCCCAAGGTGAGAAGCTCGGTCTAATGAATCCCTTGTCCAGCAGCTCTTGCAGTTGGCTAGATAGTTCTTGCATCTCAGAAGGGGCTAGGCGGTACGGTGATTTGGCAATGGGGTTAGCTCCCGGTAAAAGATCAATCCGAAATTCAACTTGTCGAGTTGGAGGGAGTCCATGCAAGTCATCAGGGAATACTTCCGGAAAATCTCGGATGATCGGTATATCTTGTAATTTCTTTTCTTCAGATTTCTCGACCACATGTGCCAAGAAAGCATAGTATCGCTTCCTTAAATATCTACGTGCCTTCATGCAGGAGATGAATTTCAAACCTTTGCAAGGTTTCTCTCCAAAGATTTTCAAGGTCTCACCGGATGGTAGGGGGATACGAATGAGTTTCTCCGAACAGTTGATTTCCGCATGATTGTGGGATACCCAATCCATTCCCATGATGATATCAAAACTCCCAAGAGTGATGGGAATCAGGTCGATAGAGATTGTGTGATCGTTGAGAGTTAGAGCACAACCTCGGACAACGTAATGCACAACAGTTAGTTTGCCATCAACTATTTCTATAGTATAAGAAGGTTCAAGAGCGGTACGACAAGTTTTAAGTAAAGGTTCAAATTCTAAGGAGACAAAGCTTTTATCCGCTTCGGTATCAAATAAGATAGAGGCATAACGATTATTGATGAGAAACGTTCCAGTAACCACGACATTGTCATTTTTGGCCTCGGTTGCTCCTATGGCAAAAGTGCGAGCACGTGTACCTCGGTTATTGTTGTTGAGCTTCGGGCATTGGTTTTTGTAGTGATCAGGAGCACCACATTCATAACAGGCCCTACCATTGATGATGGCAGGAGTGGCAGTTTGGGTAGTAGCAGCCTTTTCAGCTACGCGACAAGCGTTAGCAAAATGACCAAGCCTTCCACATTTAGTGCACGAACGACATTGAACATTAGTAGGGTGATGGTATTGACACCTTGCACACAGCGGGTGAGGTCCACTATATGGCTTCCTTCCAGGTGCAGGTCTAGGTGCTACTTGGCAACAAGAACAGCTAGGGTAACCATGGCAAAGCTTTTAGAGGTCTTTTGCTTCTTGTGGGGATACTCAGGCTTTTTCGCCACTTCCTCCTTAACTCTCTTGTCACCTTTCCTGAATAGAACTCCAGACTTAACTAGATCGTCCATTAAGGACGCAGATAAACGAATAGCAGCTTCAAGTGTTGATGGGATACTACCCATGACAGTACCCCGAATTTGAGGCGGAAGGCCTCCAATATAACGATCAATCATTCGGGTCAAGGGTGTAACCAGATGAGGGACTAGGATGCAGAGTTCATGAAAGCGTGTGGTGTACGCCTCACTCTCCCCACTATCCTGGGTAAGGTCCCACAGCTCAATCTCTAACTTCTTCATCTCATTACTAGGACAGAACTCCTCGATCATAATTTCCTTGAGCTTATCCCAAGTCATAGCAAGAGCTCCTTCCCTACCCCGAATTTTCTTTTCAGCATTCCACCAAGTCAGTGCCCTCCTTTGGAAGGCACTTGAAGCATATTTTACCTTAAGTTCATCAGGGCAGTCACTCATCTCAAATGTGTTCTCCATGCCTTCAAACCATTGCAATAGCCCTGTCGCACCTTCACATCCAAGGTACTTGTGTGGGTTACAAGAGTTGAAGTGCTTGAAAGTACAAACACTCCCACTAGATCCTCCGGTGGAGTTGTTGATTTAAGTGACAATAGTGGGTAAGACCGTAGCAAGTTGTTGAGTGAGTAGGGTGGCTATGGCGGTGGTTTCGGTGGAGGCTTCACTGGTGTTAGCCACGGTGTTATCAGGATCACGACGAGGAGGCATTCTACGAAAAAGAAATCATAAGTCGGTAGTTAGGATAGACATTCAAGAATTAAAAGTGACAATATTTATAAATAAAATCACTCATTCATTAATATTAATATCTTACAAGATAAATAAAACATATATTTAAAACATATATGTCGAATTACAAATGAAATATAAAGACAAAACTGACTAGTCAAAATTCAAGATTCGGATGAATGATACTAGTGAGACGTGTTTTAGCCTATAAGTAAGCACTCACTCCAAGGGTCCCCAGGTAAGTGCGACTCGTAACGAACGTGCCTCACTTTCCTTTGACAAGACCCCCAGTGTACAGGCGCTCACCCTTCCAGATTACACGTGTCTCTAGTATCACTATCCAAGCCTTTAATTTTGATGAGAACATTATGGATTGGGCCTTGCCCAAGAGTTGGATTCGGCTTCACAAGTCAGCTTTCTTTTCTTGAACGGGAGTTGGGCCTCAGAAGTGGTTCCAACATGGCTCTCTTGGTCTTCGGATTCCGAATTACTTTATATGTTGATTACTTCAGGCTTCGGTGCAGGCCGGCTTGTCGCATCGGAGATTAACTCGGGCTTGACATTATGTTTCGAGGGTAGCAGGCTTCCAGAGAAAGATGATCGTGGTGAGATTAGCCTACTCCAACTAATTGGGCTTTGGGACCCATCATCGGAAATAAGGCTTGAATTGCTAGAGATGTCAGCAGAGTACGACGACATACTAAAGAAAAGAGAGTTAGTGGATTAGAATCACATAAGCATATAAGTTTCAAACGGGAGCTTAGGTTATAGTCTAGGTCAAATGGTTGCCTAATTCTCTATAACCACGTCTCTGATACCAATCCGTCACACCGCAACCGTGCATCTTAACCACGGGTGCGACTTAATTGACAAAAGAACACAATGGAATAAAGACATTTACTATTAAAGTTTCATAATATTAAAAAAAATCCCAATTACATAAGTTTCGAATTAAACCAAACAGATAACATGTTCAAAAGACAAGCAACTTAAAATAAGATTCTTCAATTGATATCTAGGCAAATCCTATGTGATATTGACTTGACCTATCACGAGCTTAATCACCTGAAACATGTACGAAAAACAAGTGTCAACTAAAAATAGTTTGTGAGAAATCACAGGTTTAATAAAAGTATAAGTTTGGCAAAGGTGACAATTCATATTCCAAGATCATCATATATCACGTAATAAAACAAACACATGATTAGCAAATCCAACCTAAAATGATGAGTAACGAATAAGTGGTACAACTCGAAAGTTGCACTAATAACGAATAAGATGTCCAACCAAAAGTTGTCCATAAAGTATATGCGGTTTCCATCCTATGGCCCATATCTGTACTACCGTTGGCTTGAAAGTTTCAAGTTAAGGATTTGCAAGTTTAACGTTTATCATGTTGTGTTCATTTACTCACATACATATATGATTCGCTTGTTTTAGAATTGTTTGAAAGCGTGTTTTATTGCGTGCCAACGCGTACATGTTTCCCCCAAAACAATTTGAATAAAGTGGGGCTATGAAGTCTCACCTTGAAAGCTAGACGAGATAAGAAACTTGAACAAATAGACGAGATGAATCACGGACCAGACCCTAAACAAATAAATAAACCAATTTTAGGGTAGGTTCGATGGTTACGAGTGTTAGATAGGCGGTTCGGGTCATAAGATTAAGAATTAGTTGCAAAAATAGAGTTTTAGTTGATTTTCAGATTTGGACAGCAAAGTAGCTGAACAGAAACGGGATTGTTAAAAATATCAAACGACGTCTAAAAATTATGAAATTTTACAGAGAATTAGTTTAAGTCATTCCGAAGAAGTTTCGTTTAGAAAGTTTTTCCATTTGAGACTCGGATCATAGCCAAAATAGTCCAACAAGACAGAAGGTACTGAAAAAGGTTTCTTTCCCGTTTTGGGTACTACGGAGTCATACTTTTGAATTAGAAAACGATCCAATTATGGTTGGAAAGGAAATTCGAAGAACTACGTCGTGGAAATTGATTTTGCTCAGTTTAGATTAATTATGGTCAAGTTACGCTCAGTTAAATTCAGCACAGTTTCTGTCCAAAATCAATGGTTGCACTTAAGTGGTCCGTTTAGGGTTTTAAGATTACCGAACGCGCAAATAAAAATTAGAAGAATGTTATTATGTTATTATAATACATAATATAATTAGATTAGGTTAGCCAAAACGTCCCGTGTCACCGGTCTAGCCATGATATTCACATAAGCGTTTTGGAGAATCACAGAATGCAATCGGCATAGCCGACACGAGCAAGCGGATTATATATTTAATTAGCGTGTCAGTTCATATAAGTGATAATATATAATAAATAGCATGTTTTAAGTTAGCAAGAACATACTAAAGCATCGGCAGAGCCAATTTTGCAATAGTTGTTTTGAGGATTCGCAGAATGCGACGGCATAGCCGCCATTGCAAACGGGATCCTTTGTTTGTTAGTTGGTGATGTTAGCTTGATTTATTAGTTTGATTAAGATTATTAGAGGGTTTTTAGGGCTGAGGTTTCACATGATCAAGTGATCATGGATAGAAAATAGAAAAAGATTGAGGGGATGAAGAAAGAATAAAATAAAAAGACGGTATTCAACTTCGGAGGGTTATTTACTTGTTTGATCTTCAAACCCTTGGAATCCTCTAAGGGATTTTCGAAATCTTCAAGGTTGGGAAAGGATTTCACAACTTAGGAGGGGTTGGGAGTGTTTGAGGGAGAATTAGCAAAGAAAACAAGATCCTAAGCCTCATATTTATACTAATGGTTGAAGGGGTGTAAATATGGAATGTCTTGGAAAGCAATTTAGGGTTTTAGGGCCCTCAAATCTGTGAAATTTTCCTCAATGGGGCTGGGTTTTTTGTGATTTCTTGCTTGGGCTAGGTCCAAGAGTAGGTGGGTTGGGTCCTAGCTTGATCCGGTTGAGTGCGCGCATTCGAAAATTGCGATTTTAAGCATTTCTAAGTGAAATTGGCAAATGTTTTCAACATTAAAGTTGATTGTCATAACAAAAAGTGTATGTTTAGCTAAAAACATTTAAGTTAAAGTTACGTTATTCGCGTATAGTAGTTGGCGATCGGTGGGCGAGAAAACGGACTTTTTGATCGGTTTTCGAATTTCAGGATTTATTTAAGGAAAGTTTTGCAAACAAACTTTGTTTTAATTAAAGAAATGAATATTTTAAACATTTAAAACATAAATTAATGTCATGTTAAACGATTTGTCGGTCGTGGACGGTACGTAGTTAACGACGGTTTAAAAGGCGAACGATCGCACGAACGTACTAACTAGTACTTTTAAGCATCAATTCACATTGAATGGGTTATAAGAACATGTTTGAGATGTATGGGGGTGGTTCATGTGTATTTAATGTGTCATAAAGATCAATTAAGTCTACGTGCGATCCATGAATCAATCACAGATAAGTATAAGTCTTTGAAATCAAGCATAAACGTAATGTTTCACATGTGAACTAGTATTGTAACAACGTCTGAATAGGATTTCAAGTAAAATGAAATGTCATACGGATTTTCATTGATAAGTCTAGAATGAGTACAAGTAGTGAAAATCAGAAGTGTCAATGTTATGACAACCGTATTATTATTCTTTGATGAAATTATGTATTCAAGTATTTTGAGTTGTTTACAAGACTTGTATTTGTGTATGTCATATTATGTTGGAAAACATATGATTTATGCTTATATTCATGGATTGGTGTATGTAATTATACTAGTTTATGGCATTTGACTAGGAATGGTGAATGAAGTCTTGTTTATGAATCATTATATTTGTATGTGTAACCTTATGCTTATGTTTGGAAAGACAAAGTATTTGTTATGATGTGTCATATTTAGTATTATGTTTATCTAGGAATTGTTGACACATCCTCCTGATTTATATAACCTTTATATGAACATTGTATGTTGAAGAAATGCATATTGTTGTCTAAATTAATCAACTTGAGGTGGATAGTGTGGTTCATATTATCTTTCCAACTAGTTGTTGGATTAGTGTACCTTAATCGGAAGCTAGTTCAATCTTTATAAACATTGACATGATTATTAAACACGTGAGCCTCATTGTATGACTTTAGGTGGTTGGTTTGTGTAATTCATGCTAGCTTTCCGAATAGTCATTTGATTAGATATCTTTGACGAGAATTTAGTCAATTTATGTATCGTGTATTTGCCATGTTTCTATGAATGTATTGAATGTATTCTAATTGGATTCGACACCGAAGTGATATTTTCTCCTTGATTGTTTGATTTGTGATTTAGTTTAGTTTTATATTCTTACATATTAGTCTAATTAAAAAATCAACTTAAACATCTTTAATCCATACTTGATTGAATTTTAGTCCCGGTTTATTATCGCATTCCACCGTGTCCACGGATTGATATCCGGTTCTTACCTTTACTATATTGCTATCCGACGGGTACACTGCCCGGTGTGTGTGATTAGTATTTGGTGAAAACCCTTTTTAAAACTAATTGTGTAAAATACTTATAAAAATATATATATAGTTTACACGCATCAAGTTTTTGGCGCCGTTGCCAGGGACACGATTTTGCGAGAACGATTGGAATTAATTTTTAGTCATTTAGCATATATATTTTTGTGAATATCGTGTTTTCTTGTTGTTATTTGCAATTTTGTGTGTATAGATATTTTTCGCATTTTACTTGTTATTTTTAGCTTCATTTGTATATATATATATATATATATCTTGGTTTTTATCCCATTTTATTTTTTATTTTTTATTTTTATTTTGAATTTTTTTATTTTTTATTTTTTTATTTTTTTTTTGTCTAACTTGTGTTTTCTTTGTCCTAGATTCGCGTATTTAAATCTAACTTGTTGTGCAGATCGTGTATGTTCTCAACTCCCGTCGAGGAGGTTCCTGAGCCGTCTTCCGAGCCGGAGCGTGATCTTCATCGGAGATTGCGAGCCCGTTCCCGATTTGTGGCCCGGTTACTCGAATTTGACGAGGTTGTTGTTGACGAGGAGATGGCGAACGAGGATGCGGGTCGGACGCTTTCGGATTTTGGCAAACCGACACTTGAGGGTTTGGAATCGAGCATCAATAGGCCGACGGTTGGAGCACATCAGTTCGAGATCAAATCCAGCATTATACAGATGGTGCAGAACATGTATCAGTTCAATGGCAAGGATCACGAGGATCCTAATACTCATTTGGCCAGTTTCTTAGTGATTTGCGCCACTTTCAAAATTCGTGACGCTACCGACGATGCTATTCGGCTCCGGTTGTTCCCGTTTTACTCACGGGATCGAGCCAAGGCTTGGTTACTGTCACTTCCCCCTAGGTCCATTAGTACTTGGGACCAGATGGCTGCTAAATTCTTAGAAAAGTACTTCCCTCCGGAGAAAACATCAAAGTTGAGGGCTAGGATTCTTTCTTTCTAGCAGGACGACGGGGAGACGATCTATGAGGCGTGGGAGAGATTCAAGGAACTGATGAGGAAGGTTCCCCACCATGGGTTGTTGAAGTGGCAGCAGTGTGAGACCTTTTACAATGGTCTGGAGATGACCGGGAAGCAGCTGATTGATGCATACGCGGGTGGAGACATTGGAACGAAGACACCCCAGGAGGCGTATAACTTGCTAGAGAAGGTGGCAGCAAAGAGCTACACTCAGCATACTTCCCGAGCGAGAACTCAGAGGCAGGGTGTCCATCAAGTGGATGGAATTACCTCTTTAGCTGCCCAGGTGGAAGCACTTTCCACCAAGATTGATCAGATGCACGTCCACAAGGCCCAGTCCTTGTATGAGTTTTGTGGTGGGGCGCATCCCACGAGTGCTTTTCAGGTTGGGGATCAGGGGGCCCACGAGCAGGTTGATTTCATGTCCAACCAGAGTCGTCCCCAGAATAATCCCTACAACAACACATATAATCCGGGGTGGAGGAATCACCCGAATTTCAGTTGGAAGTCTGGCAACAATAGCCAGCAACCACCCGGATTCACTCAGCGCCCCCCATTCCAGCATCATTCCCACCAGTCTCAGGGACAGAGTTCCCAGTTTCGACCTTAACAGGGCCAGTTTCAAGGCCAAGGTTCTAACAGCGGTACACCACCCGCACCTGAGGGTAAATCCAGTTTAGAGGACATGGTTGCACGGCTACTTGCCAACTCATTGAGTCAGAATCAGTTGGCAGAGAAGCAGAACCGGTACATGGAGGAGCGTTTCCACACGCATGAGACTGAGTTGAGGAATCAGAAAGCTTCGATCCAGACCATAGAGAACCAGGTCGGGCAGAGCGCGAACCTTCTTTTTGAGAGACCGCCAGGTGGCCTGCCTAGCAACACTGAGCCCAATCCCAATGCTCATGTGAAGGCCATCACTTTGAGTAGCGGTAGAGACGTAGGACCGGATCCACAGGTTCCTGTGCACGAGTCATCTGAGGAGGAGGTTGTAATTGAGATTCCTGACGAGACACCGCCGAGGGGTAAATCGGCGAGCACATCGCGCCCTCGCGAGCCTGTGAGAGATTATACTCCCGCCGTTCCATACCCAGGCAGATTGAAGAAGCAGAAGATGGGGAGCAGTATGGTAAGTTTCTAAGGTTGTTTAAGCCGTTGCATATCAACTTACCATTTGTGGAGGCTCTAGCTCAGATGCCTAAGTATGCGAGATTCTTGAAGGATATCGTCACAAATAAGAGGAAATTGGAGGAGTTGTCTCAGGTGACGCTGAATGAGGAGTGTTCGGCGATGATTCAGAACAAGCTACCAGAGAAGAGACGAGATCCGGGGATTTTTACCATCCCCTGCTTGATAGGTAGCTTGTCGGTTAGCAACGCCTTAGCTGACCTTGGTGCTAGCATTAACCTCATGCCATATGCGGTCTTTGCTAAGCTTGAGTTGGGAGAACCTACACCGACACGCATGAGTATCCAGCTGGCCGATCGCTCGGTCAAGTATCCGCGAGGGATAGTGGAGAATATGTTGCTTAAGGTTGATCGTTTTGTGTTTTCTGTAGACTTTGTGATTCTGGACATGGATGAGGACAAGAATGTTCCTATTATCCTAGGTCGACCATTCCTGGCCACTGTCAAGGCCCTGATTGATGTGTATTCGGGGAGGCTTACATTGAGGGTGGATGAAGAGGAAGTGACCTTTGATGTAGGAAGATCCATGCAGCATACCCAGAATCAGGATGATTCACTCTACTTTGTTGAGGCTGTTTATTCTTGTGTGAGTGATCATCTCCAGGACACAGCTGAGGAGGAGTCCCTGAACACCCAGATTGTAGGGGGGAAGACATTTGATCCAGTTGGTGAGGATCAGTTTGATGAGCAGTTGCATAGCCAGGAGAGCTATGAGTTTCCCCAGTGTTCAGTGGTTTTTGCAATGGTTGATAGAGAGCCTAAGCCGATTAAGCGGCCTTCTATTGAGGACCCACCACCTGTTGAGCTTAAGGAGCTCCCGAGCCATTTGGAGTATGCCTTTTTAGATGGTGAGTCTCGATTACCCGTCATTATCACCTCTGATTTGATGAGTGATGAGAAGGAGAGGCTACTGGAGGTGCTGAAGCAGCACAAGCAAGCTATTGCATGGAGGATTATGGACATTAAAGGAATTAATCCCTCTTTCTGTACCCATAAGATCCTTATGGAGGATGACTACAAGCCCGCTGTGCAGCACCAGAGGAGGTTGAACCCGAACATGCAGGAGGTAGTGAAGAAGGAGGTGATTAAATTACTTGATGCTGGTTTGATTTATCCCATCTCCGATTCACCTTGGGTTAGCCCGGTTCAGGTTGTCCCTAAGAAGGGAGGCATGACTGTCATCACCAACGAGAGGAATGAGCTGATTCCTACTCGTACAGTCACCGGTTGGAGATTTTGCATCGATTACCGCAAACTCAATGATGCTACTCGAAAAGATCATTTTCCCCTCCCATTCATTGATCAGATGTTGGAGAGATTAGCGGGAGAGATGTTCTATTGTTTCCTGGATGGCTTCTCAGGCTACTTCCAGATCCCGATTGCTCCTGAGGATCAGGAGAAGACGACATTCACATGTCCCTATGGCACATTTGCTTATCGGCGGATGCACTTTGGATTGTGTAATGCTCCGGCCACTTTCCAGCGTTGCATGGTGGCCATTTTCCATGATATGATTGAGGACTCCATGGAGGTTTTCATGGATGACTTTTCTGTGTTTGGGAGTTCCTTTGATCATTGCCTCGAGAATCTGGAGAGGATGTTGGCTAGGTGTAAAGAGGCCAATCTGGTGTTGAACTGAGAGAAATGCCACTTCATGGTGAAGGAGGGCATTGTGCTTGGGCACAAGGTTTCACGCGTGGGGATTGAGGTTGATAGAGCTAAGATTGATACCATATCTAAGCTGCCCCCACCGACTTCTGTGAAATATATTCGGAGCTTCCTTGGTCACGCGGACTTTTATAGGCGTTTTATCAAATATTTTTCTAAGATTGCCCGACCGATGACCCAGCTTCTTGAGAAGGAAGCCCAGTTCGTGTTCTCCGACGAGTGCCGCAGTGCATTCGACTTGTTAAAGGAGAAGTTGGTGAATGCCCCTATCATGGTGGCTCCTGATAGGAAGCTGCCATTTGAGATCATGTGTGACGCGAGTGACTTCACTGTTGGGGCGGTCTTAGGAAAGAGGAGAGAGAAGCAGTTTCACCCGATTTATTATGCGAGCAAGACGCTCAATGACGCACAGGAGCATTACACCACAACAGAGAAGGATCTCCTAGCCGTTGTCTTCGCTTTCGATAAATTTCGGTCTTATCTCGTCCTATCAAAGACCATTGTATTCACCGATCATGCAGCCCTTCGGCACCTGTTCAGCAAACAGGATGCCAAACCCCGGCTAATCCGGTGGGTTTTGCTGCTTCAGGAGTTCGACATTGAGATCCGCGATAAGAAGGGCGCGGAGAATGTCGCAGCGGACCACTTGTCCCGCCTTGAGTGCTCAGCTTCATCTGAACTTGTGGGGTCATCCATAAATGATGATTTTCCCCACGAGTTTCTCATGCACATACAGACACAGGATGAGGAGTGTCCATGGTTTGCTGATTTTGCAAACTTTCTTGCTAGTGGGATTGTGATTAAGGGCTTAATGCATCAGCAGAAGCGAAAGTTCTTTGCGGATGTGAAGCACTATCTTTGGGAGGATCCCTATTTGTTTCGAGTCGGGGCTGATCAGATCGTGCGCAGGTGTGTATTTGGAGATGAGGCACGTCAGGTGCTTAGACACTACCACGTGGGCCCGACAGGTGGACATCATGGAGCTACTTTGACCGCGAATAAGGTCTTTGACGCCGGTTTCTTCTGGCCTACCATCTTCCGGGACGCTCATGAGATGATCCGAGCTTGTGATGCTTGCCAGAGGGCGAGCAACATTTCGTCAAGGAATGAGATGCCCTAGAACAGCATCCAGATTTGTGAGATTTTTGATGTCTGGGGTATTGACTTTATGGGACCTTTCCCAGCTTCTCGTGGCAACCGGTATATCCTAGTCGCTGTTGACTATGTTTCTAAGTGGGCCGAGGCTCAAGCCTTGCCTACTAATGATGCTAGGGTGGTTGTTCAATTTCTGAAGAAGCTGTTCTCTCGCTTTGGTGCCCCCAAAGCCCTTATCAGTGACCGTGGGACCCACATCTGCAACGCCCAGTTGGAGAAGGCTATATCACGATATGGTGTGAACCATAGATTCTCCACAGCCTACCATCCACAGACCAGTGGACAGGTAGAGGTCACGAACCGGGGCATAAAGTGGATTCTAGAGAAGACGGTTGGTCATAACCGTAAGGATTGGTCGGATAGGTTAGATGATGCTCTTTGGGCCTTCCGGACTGCCTATAAGACGCCTATTGGTACCACACCATTTAGGTTGATCTATGGGAAGGCATGCCATCTTCCGGTGGAGTTGGAGCATAAGGCCTATTGGGCATTGAAGGCGGTGAATCTTGACTTGGTGAGCGCGGGAGAAAACCGGTTCACTCAGATTCATGAGCTTGATGAGTTGAGGAATCAAGCCTATGCAAACTCCACGATCTACAAGGAGCGCACTAAGAGTTTACATGACCGACACTTGAAGGACAAGAAGGAATTCCGAGTGGGTGGTCGTGTTTTGCTTTACAACTCTAGGTTGCGATTATTTCCTGGGAAGTTGAAGTCCCGATGGACGGGTCCCTACACGGTTAGGGAGGTGTTTCCTTATGGGACCGTCGAGATTGAGCACGAAGATGGGAAAATCTTCAAGGTCAACGGTCATCGTCTTAAACCATACATTGACGGACCGGTTGACCCGGCATTGGAGGTAGTTGACCTCCACCCCAAGGACAAATGAATTCGGGGACTTGAGTCTAGCTAACGACTCGTTAATAAACATAGCCTGTTCCGGTATCATCTGTGGTAACAATTTTTAGATCTTGTTTCTATGTTTATTTTCTTATTTTTATTTTCTTTATTTTTTAGGATTTTACCATTTATTTTTGAGTTTAGGTGATCGGAACGTGTTTTGGATCAAGCGGACTTTGGTTAGTGATTGAGATGTCTCAGGTATGTTCTCTGAATTTTTAGACATTTTAGTTTGGAAGAATCACAGTCGGGTTGGGTTCAAGCAGTAATAAACTCAGGTTTTTCTGTCTGTTGGGTTAGAGACACGGTCGTACCTAAGCATTTGGCGCGGTCGTGCGTATAACCCTAGGCGCGGTCGTGCCTAAGCACCTGGCGCGGTCGTGCCTAAGAGGTTGGGGCAGTTCAAATTGGTTTCAAAACAGACTTTTCATTTTTCATTTCCAACCATCGAAACCCCCCCCCCCCCTACGTGCGATTCTCCCTAACTTCCGCCGTGTTACTTCCTTCTCCGCAATCTAAGGTACGTCTCCGGCCCCTCTTTTCTTTTGCATTTGTATTTAGCCCTAGGATTTCACCCTAGAAATCGAAATTTGAGCTAGTTTAGGTTTTGTAATTTTTGTCCGATTAGTTATGATAGTTAGTTGGGTTGGGTAACACATGTCCCCTGGGATTCTATGCCACGAAAACTTCTTATAAAACGTGATTGAAATGGCAGAATTTGAATTCTGGAAACCCTAAAATGTGTTGAGCACGGTCGCGGTCCAGACCAGGCGCGGTCGTGCTCAGGTTTTCAATCCCAGGTGGACTTGGTTTGGTCAGGCGCGGCCGTGCCTCTTGAATTTGGCCTTAGCGCGGTCGTGTTTCGCACCTAGCGCGGTCGTGTTGACTTGAAATTGTGCCCGTGGTCGGCCACATCGCGACCGTGGGCTTGGATTTTGGCCTTGGCGCGGTCGTGCCCCTTCCTAGGCGCGACCGTGCCCCTTCATAATTAGGTCAGCAACTTCATAACTTTAGTTTAGCATCTTCATAACGGTTTTGATTTTAATTTTGTTGTCGTGCAGATGGCAGGCAACAAGGACCACCCGTATCTTGAGTTCGACTTGAACGAGCATGAGTACGAGGCTCGTCTGGACGTTTTGTGGCCACGTAGAGGCCGGATTTTAGCCGCTCGTCGTTTAGAGCCTGCCGCCATAGACGCCATCGGTCAGCGGGACCGGTGGAACGACCTCGTCACCGCCCCGTGGCGCCGCTTGTTTAGACTTCACGCGATCCAGTAAGTCGAGCTTGTGATGGAGTTTTTCTCCACTTATGAGTTCGATTATCCTTGCGCAGACTTAGAGCAGCCGGAGATGATTAGGTTTAAGCTAGGAGGGGAGTGGCGAGTGATGTCAGTTGCTAGGTTCGGGAGATTATTGGGCCTGTATACGAGGCAAGAGCTTCATACTGAGATATTCACCGATGGCATCACCGAGTTCCTGACAGAGGAGGACAAGGACCAGTTCTGGCACGAGTTTGGATTCGGGATGTATGATCCGAGTTTGACCAAGGCTTCGAGCCTTCAGGATCCCTTGCACCGTGTTCTCCATCGTTGCATTGTTTATTCTATTTCTGGGAGAGGGCAGGGGGAGACAGTAGTGAACCTTAGGAAGCTGTTTTACCTATTTTGCCTTGTACGACCGCGCACCTGCAATCTTGCGCATTCTATCGCGGGGTACTTGGTAAACAGCTCAGGGCGCGACGTCACCAGCGCGATCTGTGGAGGTCACTTCGTGACCAAGCTGGCTAGGCACTTACAGCTATTGACCGGTGATTTGATAGGAGACCTGACCCCTGTTGCAGAGACCGTCGTGATGAGCGTGCAGACACAGCGAAACATGCACGTAGCTCATCGCGGTGCAGGAGGGATCAGGTTGGTAGATAGATGGGGACGGACGTGGGATCCAGACCGTCCGGGTCCCGATCCAGATCATGTGCAGGCCGAGGCCGAGGCCGTCGCCACCGCCCACCAGGCACACACTGCTCAGCAGGAGCTGGGGCACGAGCATCATGAGCCCGACCAGCAGCCTCCTCCGTCGCGGTTATTATTCCACTGGACCTGTTCTTGCGTTATTGGACCTGGCAGTATGAGGTCCAGTGCGCCGCTGCTGCTGCTGGCGGGGCACCATACGTGGTTCCCCTCCCATTCTTTATGCAGCCTGAGCAGCCACCACCATCCCCACCGCATCACCAGCCACCACCATCTCCACCGCTTCATCAGTCACCACCACCATCACCACCAGCCATAGGAGGCGAGGGAGGCGGGGCCATCGGCATCGACCTTGAGGGCGTGCAGTGGGAGTAGTACCTCCCATTGCATTTTGGTATCATTTTTGTGAGTTGTACTTTCTTGTATTTTTATGTTGTTCTTTTGTTGTACTTTTATTTCCATGTATTGTTATATATATTTGTCTTTACATTTATGTTAATATTTTGGCTTGATGTTACTGATCTGTGTTTAATGTTGTTAGTCTTGATTAGATCTTGGAATTGTGGAACTTCGTGAAACGCCATTTTTGTGGGTAGGCTTTTTGCGTGTACCATGATCGACACGAGGGAAGTGTCAGTTCTCCCTTCACGCTTCATTGCATTGCATTCCATTTTGCTTTGAATGTTTTTGTATACATTGAGGGCAATGTATATTTTTAAGTGTGGGGTTGGGTGTTTATTCTTTGCTTTACATTATTTTTGTTCTACATTGAGGGCAATGTAGAATTCTAAGTGTAGGGTGGAAATTTATTCGCGCGATGTTTGTCCTTTTGAGCATTCCATCACTTCAATTTTTTGCAAAATCTTCCTTCATAATTTTTATTGACACTAAATCAGTTTTATAAAATTGAAAAACACAAAAAATATAATAAAACTTAACCGTTTAGCATTCACAATTTTTAGTAAATAATAGAGGTTTGATTTTTCGAAAGCAATTGAAATAGAAATTCCATCGAGTCAAACCCATTTTTTTGTGATAACCATGAGTTTTAGTGGGCTGAACGAATGAATTGCATGTAACTTTTTGCTTACACCCATTCCTTTCCGTTTCCGTGAGTTTATTTTTGAGCCTTGATAGCTTTAAACATTGTTTGCTCTCGTTTTTGCGGATTTGAGTGTGCCGGATGTTTCATGCTTATTAGAACTTGCTTTTAGTATACATTTCGAAATCATGAACATAAATATTGCATAAAAATGATTGAGGCGTTAGGATAAACCACTTTGTTAGCCTTTTATTTTTATTTTCCCTCACCCGAACACATCCACTAGTTAGCCACGTTGAGCCTATCCTGTTCTTTTCTTTGATTACCCACATTACACCACATTCAAACCTTCATTAGCCTTTTTCATTTATTTTTCGCCCGTGTTAGAAATCCTGTCGGTTAATGTTAATTTTATAGCTTTTATTTTGTTGTAATCTTCAAATTCTTGAGAAGTTTTTAGCTAAAGAAAGATGCATATTGACTTAGTTCCCTTCAAAAGAAAGAAAAGAAATAGTAAAAAAAATTCACCAAAATTAGGTGAATTATAGCCGATTAGAGCAATTTTGTGAGCAAAGATGGAAATAATTCGGTTGTTAGCTCTTATCCAAACGGAAGCATTAGCTAGTTTATTTTTCTTATTAGATGTTATTTTAGTTTTTGAGTTAGCATAGCCGCCGGGTTTTTAGCCATTTAGCCACTTTTAAATTCCACTTCCTTAGCCTTAGCCATTGCCAAATTACAACCCATTTAAAGCCCTCTTGATTTGTGCTTTGGTTCATGTTAGTTGGTAGAGATTTGATCTTTTAGTAAGCTTATGATTTATGCATGATTCATTGTCTTGGCATTTGAGTGTTCTATACATACTCCATTACTTGTATGATCATATATATTCCCGAGTGTGTGTGAACATTGTGAGAAGCATAAAGTTGCATGCTAATGATTTCATAGGCATATTCATTTGCTCATTCGGTTATCACGTCATTGGGTTTCATTTAGTTAATTTTGCATTTCTTGAAAATCTTTTCAAACTTTTATAAGTTTATTAATGCTTACGGTTTCCCCGATTTGATTCATAGTGTCATTGGAAGTTTTGTTTCATTTTGATTTCTTGCATGAGGACAAGCAATGTTCAAGTGTGGGGTTGTTTGATGTGTTAGTTTTTACACATCTTTTTGGCATAAAACTTCGCTCATTTAATGATCAATTCTTAGTTATATCCAATGTTTAGACACTTATTTGCTTCATTTCCTGTTTTGTAGGTTTTTGTGAAGCTTGGGGAATAAACAAGAAGATTCCAGGATAAACAAGTGAAGTTTTAGGGTTTCTGTGATGGAGGCATGGTCGTGCCCCTATTTGGCACGGTAGTGCCAAGCTCCAAAACCCTAGGCACGGTCGCGCCCACATCTGGCACGACCGCGCCAAGCCAAATTCCAAGGCACAACCGTGCCTTGGCCGCCCACGGTCGCGTGTCATCTCATGAGTCTGAACAGCCGTACGTCCTCGAACAGTGGTACCCAATGGAAGCTACGGATCGGTCAAACCTCTGTCACACGGTCGTGCCAAGACCTAGACACGACCGCGTCCTTGTGCTAGGCACGGTCGTGCCTTCTTTCCTGGCACGGTCGTGCCTCCCCTTTTCTATTTAAACAGAACTTAATTCTCATTCAGACATTCAGCAACCCAGAGGAAAAACCTACTGTTCCAGCTCGAGTTTTCTTTGTTCCAGCCATATTTCAAGATTCTTGGAGAGGATACAACATCAAGAGGATCACCATACATCAACAACAACATATAGGCTTGGAGGAGTGGTTTGATTCTTGTTTTCATTTCATGTTTCTCACTATTTTTCTCTGTTTATTTGTAATTTTGATGCTCATGATGAGCTAAAACTCCTGTTCACTTTGGTTTAGATGAAGTTTAGATACATTTGACAACATTCATGGATTATTGGCAATTATTGTGTTAATGTTATGACAACAGTATGATTATTCTTTGATGAAATTATGTATTCAAGTATTTTGAGTTGTTTACAAGACTTGTATTTGTGTATGTCATATTATGTTGGAAAACATATGATTTATGCTTATATTCATGGATTGGTGTATGTAATTATACTAGTTTATGGCATTTGACTAGAAATGGTGAATGAAGTCTTGTTTATGAATCATTATATTTGTATGTGTAACCTTATGCTTATGTTTGGAAAGACAAAGTATTTGTTATGATGTGTCATATTTAGTATTATGTTTATCTAGGAATTGTTGACACATCCTCCTAATTTATTTAACCTTTATATGAACATTATATGTTGAAGAAATGCATATTGTTGTCTAAATTAATCAACTTGAGGTGGATAGTGTGGTTCATATTATCTTTCCAACTAGTTGTTGGATTAGTGTACCTTAATCGGAAGCTAGTTCAATCTTTATAAACGTTGACATGATTATTAAACACGTGAGCCTCAATGTATGACTTTAGGTGGTTGGTTTGTGTAATTCATGCTAGCTTTCCGAATAGTCATTTGATTAGATATCTTTGACGAGAATTTAGTCAATTTATGTATCGTGTATTTGCCATGTTTCTATGAATGTATTGATTGTTTGATTTGTGATTTAGTTTAGTTTTATATTCTTACATATTAGTCTAGTTAAAAAATCAACTTAAACATCTTTAATCCATACTTGATTGAATTTTAGTCCCGGTTTATTATCGCATTCCACCGTGTCCACGGATTGATATCCGGTTCTTACCTTTACTATATTGCTATCCGACGGGTACACTGCCCGGTATGTGTGATTAGTATTTGGTGAAAACTCTTTTTAAAACTAATTGTATAAAATACTTATAAAAATATATATATAGTTTACACGCATCATTTAATTCATGAGATAAGCACATATATTCTTAAAAGTAAAAAAAGTAAACATGTTAAATGGGTCAACAACCCACAAAGCGGTTAGGTCAACCCGAAACTAACCCGACCGTGTTTATACTAAATTCAAACCGATAAATTTCGTGTTAGATTTGTGTCGTGTCATAAATTAACATGCCTACTTATAATCATGCTTAGATGAAACAATCCTTATTGTTCGAACAATCCCCAACATCCAAAGACATCAAGATACTTCTGACCTATAATTGAGATCTCTAAAATGTACAAATCACATAATAACAATATCCAAGACACGCATGAAGAATCCTACTCTAACAATCGAGACTAAAATTATTCAGATGCATGTACGAACTGCCACCATAAATGACGTCTAACAGGATACAAGACAACTACGGGTTGTCAACCAAGACTAATTCTACATGACAACAAACACAAGTTGGTGCACCAACAAATAACATAACTACTTCTCTTACTTGCTACAGTAACCCAACCGACACGACAAGGACATTTCTCCTCCGTATGACATATCTCAAGAAAACATTGTGTTTATAAACCATCGCCAATAACCTATAAACACCCCTCCACTGATAGTTATGTACACATTCACCACTCACGCTCTCTAATACCCTGTGCTATTTATTTTTTTAACAGCCATTGGGGTTGGTGGCCCAATGGTAGAGGCAAAGACTCTAGAAACAACTAAGGGGTTTGAAGGTCACGGGTTCAAGTCCCACTAGTGACATGATTAAAACAAAATTCGTCTTTCTAAAAAAAATTATTTTCTCACCATAAATTACTTACTCTCACGTCAAAGTAAGATCACAAGACTTTCCCCTTAACAACACTAACCGTGTTATTTATTATTATTTTTTTTTTATCAATCCTTAACTTTTAAACTAAATTTTATAACATTAAATTTTTTTCTAGAATCAAACTGTAATCTGTAAACAAGAGAAAACTTTGTTGACACATAAATACCTCTTTCGTTTATATATATCATAATTAAATCCACTTTTTAGATGATAGTATAACAAAACAAAATGTGAAAAAAAAATATAAATAATAACCTGCTACATCAACATTAATCTATTTTTATATCTTTAGCAGCCAAGCAAAACAAATCGCATAAAAAATATATATTTATCTGGCAAAAAAAATATTTTTTATATGTTTTCTTAAATGACTCAAAATAATTTATACCCAGTCAATCCAGAGCTTCGTAAATTTTCAGCGGGAGTGGGCTGTTCTATCATTATCATCTATGACGAAATTTCCCTTGGAACCCTTTCTCACTTTCATACCCATAATATTCTGCCACCATACATGAACACAACTCTTCCTACGATCCTTTAATTTACCCTCTCATCTCCTCAATCAATATGGGAAACTGTTTGAATTCTTCTTCCGCTAAAGTCGACGCCGCACTTAGCTCCCGATCCTCTGGTAAACTCTCGATTTCATCGAAATTGATGCGATTATATGTTTCCTGTCTCTGTTATTTCAACTTCCCCAATTTTGATTTTAAGTTTTTAACCAACTGAATTGAAGCCGTGTTTACGATATTTTATGAATGGAAGTGCCTTAGTTTCCTCCTAAAATGGACTGATTTGGAAAAAAAGTAATAAAATATAAATATGTGGTTTAAAATCTTTAATTTTTTCTCGATTTCTTTTACGTTTCTTCGAACTTTGTAACATGAAATTACATTATATCTTTCGCTTCACTTCTTTCTTCTATTAGACTATTTGTAATGGGCTCGGAAGGGAGGGGTGTGAGTGATGAGGCAAAGGGGTGAGGTGTTGAACACCGCCCCTCCTCGGGTGTGATTGGAGGCGTTTTGGGCTCCGGGTTAGGGCAAATCACGAGCGTGGGGCGACGGATATGATCTAACCAATAAATGTTGCTTACAATAAAACAAATTATTTTTTAAATTAATGGCGGATAGTGAAACTATTACACACTTTAGTGGTTTTGGTTAATGGTTTCACTTTTGCCTACGTGACAGTGATGTGACGGGGTGTTTTTTACTCTTTAGTGAAACCATTACGATGGCCTAATTCCATTTCTCTTCTCTTGTTTCATTTATTAAACTTGGGAACACAGCGTGAGGGAACTGAAAACTTGAGTGTTCAGAATTTGTAGTTATTATATATTCATTTTTATTAACATCAATTCCTAAATTTTCTAAGATAAATACACCACAGCCTGCACCTGCAGGATTTGAACCTTCAACTTTTAGTTGTGGGGTACACCACTTAACCATATCTGAATAAACAGCGGTTTTGAAAGTCGGTAGCAAAATTTCGTCGTCTTCGGGTCCATCGAGCATGACGATTTCGACATACAGTGGGGGAAGCAGCAGTATTGAAAGCATTAGTACACCGAGATCCGAAGGAGAAATATTATTATCTCCGAATGTGAAACCGTTCTCGTTAATGGAGTTGAAGAACGCCACCAGGAACTTCCGATCCGACGGGCTTCTCGGAGAAGGAGGATTCGGGTACGTTTTCAAAGGCTGGATCGATGAGGTGACTCATTTGGCTTCGAAACCTGGATTCGGAATCCCCATCGCTGTCAAGAAGCTTAAACCCGAGGGGTTTCAAGGCCACAAAGAATGGCTGGTATGCAATTTTCCGTGTTCGGTTTATTCGGTTTGAAACCGAAACCGCACTGAATTAGAGTTCGATTCGATTTTTGATTTTCGACCGAATATACTGAATATTTTTTTATTTCTTATTTTTATCATTATTTGTTATTGGATAAATAAGATTGGGCTATAATTGTAATTGGATTGGATTAAATGACAAAACTTAAATAAACATTATTTGATATTCGGTTTATTCTGTTCGAACTGAATTCAGATTTTTGGAAGCGAAAACTGGAAACCCAATTCGGTTTTGGTTTAAATCCGAATCTGAAACCGAATATGTAAATCGGTTTGGTTTTAAACAGTTTCGATTTGGTTCAGTTTTTAGTTTAAAACCGAACAGTAAACACCCTTAAAAGACCCATTCCCAAAATGTTTGCTGATGGTTTGTTGTTTACAGACAGAAGTAACTTATCTTGGTCAGCTTCACCATCCTAATCTGGTGAAACTTATTGGCTACTGTTCAGAGGGTCATAATAGGCTTTTGGTTTATGAATACATGCCTAAAGGAAGCTTGGAAAATCATCTTTTTAGAAGTAAGGTTTCAAGTGTTTATAGGGGTGTTCACGGTTTGGTTCGGTCTGTTTTGATTAAAATTCCAAACCGCACCAGTTTTACTTGTTTGACGGTTTTATGTGATTTTTTTTTCAAAATCATTAGTTTTTATTAAAAAAAATTAAATGATAAATATGGTTCAAAATTTTATACTATGTATATAAATTACATATTTTAAAAACAATATATATATAATATATATAAATAAAAGATAAATGGCTTAACCGGCCGATTCCAAGTTTCAAAACATACTGAACGGTTAAATCATAAAACATAATTATTTGGATCTCAAACCTGCTGACCTGCTTCGGTCTGGATGGTTCAGTCAGTTTCAACGGTGTTTCAACGCACCTAGTTTATATCTTCTTATATAATTTTGTTGGGTGTGTGATTTTAATTCGAATGTTGCACTTTTTGTTTGGATTTACAGGGGGTCCTCAACCACTTCCGTGGGCAACAAGGCTCAAGGTGGCAATAGGTGCTGCAAAAGGTCTAGCTTTCCTTCATGACGCTAAAGACCAAATTATATATCGCGATTTCAAGGCTTCAAACATCCTTCTTGACGCGGTACAACTGATTATCTGATTGTAATTATTCAAATATCAAAAGATTTACACATACTCATTATGCTTTCTTGACACAGGACTTCAATGCAAAACTATCTGATTTTGGTTTAGCGAAAGCAGGCCCGACCGGTGATAGGACTCACGTGTCCACTCAAGTAATGGGTACACATGGGTATGCCGCCCCAGAATACGTTGCTACAGGTCATTACTCTTAACTCTTAATCCATCAGAACCTGACGGGGAAACCCGAAACATTCGGGATAGGTAATGGGACTAGTATCCGGGTACGGGATAGTTTTAAAAGTTTTCGTGAGTACGGGACGGGTATGATATTAGGTGATACCCAGCCCGATTACCTAAAACATACATACCTATTTACCCGAACCATATATAGGTTCAAGCCTGGTTTCACACAGCAGAAACACTCTGTGATTGATCAAATTTTTAAACATATAGCAGGAAATAAAAAGCTTAATGATAGGAATCCGGTTACGGTAATGGATAAAATTGAATTAACAAAGACACGGATAGATCAACGGCTAGTTTCGGATATAGATTCACCACCGAAACAAACAGTCGGGCTACGATCTTTACCCGAAGATACAGATTCACCACCCCGGATAGAAAATCGTGTCTAAGAACACCACCCAACGCGCCACGGTTGAGTTAGCATAGACGAATCAACTTTAACTCAAAACCATTGAGATAAAATCAAAACACAATTTTTCATCATCAAAACTCTCTCCATTTTCATTCTCACGAAATGCTTACATAGAGGGAATTCAAAATAAACTACACCACGTTCCTAAACCTTAGGGAAATTTAAAATTAGAGTACTACTTAAAATACATAAAGTACAAACAGAAATATCATAGAACAAAACAAAAGAAAATAACTGAGAGCATTTATGGTGGACGTGGAGTTCATGGTTTGCATGGAACTGGATTAATGCAACCTGCTGTCGGAACCCAAATTCACCCCCCGCATGGAAGGCTTGATCCGACCCGGCTTAGTGCGAACCCGCTTGTTGCTTCTGACCCGTATTCAACAGCTGGAATTCTTGCGGGTCGGTGACCCGATATACAACACTTGAATAGAAAAAAAAATTCTACTCTACCACTCCTACAATTTAGCAAACATGACCCATGATTTAACCCACTACTTAGCCTCTAATAAAACACAAAAAACATGTGATTAAATAAATAAAAACTACGCTGACCCGAGACCCGTTAAGCTGTTGACCTATGACCCGTGACCCGAGAACAAACCGATTAGCCTAACACCATACACGTAAACATTTTATTATATTTTCTTGTGTCCTTGGTAATAAAATAATCTACTAATTCACTAATTTTTAGATTTTATATTTCTAATTTCCTTGGGTAATAAAATTGTATAAAAATTAAAATAGAAAGAAATATATTTGGGAATCCTAACGGGTAATTTAACAAATTAACAGGTATACCGATACCCTACAGGTATTGGGCCAGGTATAAGACAGTTTTACAATCGGGTATGAAACTGGGATTACAGATACCAATCGCAAACCTGTTTTATTGCCATCCCTAGTTTTCAACATGATTATAAAACCAAAGTTTTAAGAGCTCGTGTTCTTTCCAACAGGTCGGTTAACAGCAAAGAGTGATGTATACAGTTTCGGGGTTGTTTTGCTAGAACTACTATCGGGTCGCCGAGCCGTTGACAAAGAAAAAGTCGGTATCGAGCAAGACCTCGTTGAATGGACAAAACCGTATCTAGGAGACAAGCGAAAGTTGTTTAGGATCATGGACACTAGATTGGAGGGACAGTACCCTCAGAAGGGCGCCTTCACTGCAGCTACACTTGCTTCACAATGTCTTCACACCGAACCTAAAACCAGACCGCGAATGTCTGATATTTTAGTCGCTCTAGAAGAGCTTCAAGACGGCAAAAACGTTTCAAAAGATCATCGGATGGTGTCGAGTTCGGTTCCTATGTCACCGGTGGGACATCGTCAACGGCGGTTGACACCCTTGGCGTCTCCGTTGCCGACACCGCGACAAAGTAGTAATCAAGTACGATGATAAAATGTTAAGTAATACATGAGTTTTGTTGTTTGTATGTATATAATGATGTATTTAGTGTTTCCCAATTTATTGTATTAGAATCTTGTTTTATCACCATATTAGCAACGGTAAGGATCGCCAACGTGTAGCTTGAGGTGCTTCCACTTTGCCACCGCCGCCATTCCCACTTCGCCGTATGGTTTTGGCCTTTCACGGCTTTGGAACGACGCACGTCGTCAATGGTGTAACGGTAATAATACCGTTGAACGGTAATATTAAAAAAGAAAAAAATTAACCCATTATAAATACAATCATTTAAACATAATTTTCACTCAACTAAAATTATACCTTCAAACTCTACTACAATACTCTTTTATTCTACTCAAAAACACTTTTATTTATAAAAAATGAAACACAATATCATTATTCCCTCCTCCGATTCAAGTAGTTCCGACACTGACGGGCTAGAATTTTTAACCCTCCTCCAACAAGCCAAAAACGAGATTCAAGATAGACGCAATTCAACAAAAAAGACCGTGCAACGTGATCGTGTAGAGGCTCTTAGGGTTCTTATGAATGATTATTTTGTCGAGAGCCCAAAATACAAAAGCGATATTTTTAGAAATAGGTTTCGGATGTCTCGTGAGTTATTTCTTAGGATTGTTGAAGATATACGCAACAAGTTTGAATGATTTCAAGAAGGGTTTGATGGGAGGATGAAACAAAGTTTCATGGCAAAAATGCACATCAGCGATTCGTCAACTCGCTATAGGTTTGTCTCCCGACGCATACGACGAATATTTAGCTATGTCTAATAAGACCTCACGTGAATGCCTTGAATATTTTTGCAACGCTATTGTTATTTTATATGGTGATGAATTTTTACGAAGGCCTATTAGCCACGACATTGCTCTATTATATGATGCACATGAATATAGGCATGGCATTCCAGGGATGCTCGGTAGCATCGACTGCACACATTGGGCTTGGAGAATTTGTGCTACGCATTTACGAGGGCAATATCATCGAGGTGATCACGAATACCCAACGGTCATTCTCGAAGCGGTGGCGTCACAAGATTTATGGTTTTGGTCTGCGTACTTTGGTGTTGCCGGTTCAAACAATGAAATCAATGTTATTAATCAATCTCCAATGTTCACTACCGAGATGAATGGAACTGCTCCAAACTGCCCATTTCAGGTTAACGGTCGACAATATAAACGTAGTTATTACCTTGCCGATGGGATATATCGTTCTTGGTCAACTTTTGTGAAATCTTATAGTTATCCAACAGAAATAAAGGAAAAAAAATTAAAAAAAAGTGCAGGAGTCGACAAGAAAATATGTCGAACGAGCTTTTGGTGTTTTGAAAGCAAAATGGCAAATACTTGCACGTCCGACTAGGGTGATGGAGAAAGAAAAGATGCGAAACCAAATGTACGAATGCATTATAATGCACAATATGATTCTAAACGATCACGGAAACGCAATTTCTTCGACAACAGTACCAACATCACTTCAAGATTGAATACTTAAACGCCCCAGTCCGGTAGTCTCATAGTTGGCACAAAATATTGAAATCAAAGTTCTTAAATTTTGAATCATTCATAACATAACATAACAACGGAAGTCTTAATATTAAAGTAATCCATGCAAATTTAAACATAAAATTCGTTCATTGTTCACAAGTTAGGAATGTTAATCTTCACAGATAACCAACCCGCTTGTTCATGCATTCCAAGCCCTCGTGACTCCATTCATTTCTTCCATTATCTAACCCGAGGTGCATGCTAAAATACAGATATACTGAGTGAGTTCTATATTTACTTTAGTAAATAAACAATATATCATTTTCTTTCAAAACAACTAAAATATTATAAATAGTATAAGCTTAACTTTCAAACCTTTTATTTCTTTCAAAACATTCCGATTCCCAAAGTGGGAATCCATTCCTTCTTTCTTTTCATTTGAAACGTTCATGCTGGTTTTTTTTTTCCAATACATTCACATTCAATTAACATTTATCTTAGTGATGTGTGTAAAATATATATATATATATATATAAGTATTTTTCACACAATTAGAGTTTTAAAAGGGTTTTCACCAAAGACTAATCACACACACACACCGGGCAAGTGTACCCGTAGGATGACAATATAGTAAAGGTAAGAACCGGATATCAATCCGTTGATACGGTGGAATGCAATAATAAACCGGAACTAAGATTTAATCAAGTGATGGTAAAAAGATATTTTGAAGAGGTTGTTTAAATAACTAGCATGCAAATATATAAAACTAAACTAAGATCACAAGTCAAACAATCAAGGAAGAAAGATCACTTCGGTGTCGAATCCATCTAGAATACATTCAATACACTCATGAAAACATGGCAAATACACGAAATATAGATTGACTAAATTCTCGTCAAAGACATCTAATCAAATGATCATTCGGAAAGCTAGAATGAATTACACAAACCAACCACCTAAAATCATACAATGAAGCTCACGTGTTGTAATCATGTCAATGTTTATAAAGATTGAACTAGTTTTTGATTAAGGTACACTAATCCAACACTTAGTTGGAAAGATAATATGAACAACACACTACCCACCTCACGTTGATTTAATTAGACAACAATATGCACTTCTTCAACATACAAATTTTATATAAATTAGGAGAATGTGTCAACAAATCCTAGATAAACATATAACTAAGCATGAAACATCATAACAAACACTTTGTCTTTCCAAACATAAGCATAAAGATACACATACAAGAATTATAAATCATAAACAAGAGTTCATTCACTATTCCTAGTCAAATGCCATAAACTAGCATACAAACATACACCAATTCATGAATATAAGCATAAACCACAAGTTTTCCAACATAATATGGCATACACAAATACAAGTCTTGCAAACAACTTTAAATCCTCGAATACATAATTTCATTGAAGAATAATCATACGATTGTCATAACATTAACAAAATGATTGCCAGTAATCCATAAATGTTGTCAAATGATTATAAACTTCATCTAAACCAAAGTGAACAAGAGTTTTAGCTCATCATGAGCACAAGAATGACAAACAAGCAGGAAAAAATGGTAAGAAACATGGTATAAATACAAGAATCAAACCACTCCTCTAAGCCTAGATGTTGTTGTTGATGTATGGTGATCCTCTTGATGTTGTAATCCTTGCTAGAAGCTTGAAATGTGGCTGGAACAAGGTTGGTTCGGAGCTCAAACGGTGGGTTTTTGCTCTGGTTGCTGAATGTCTGAATGAGAAAAGCTTCTGGTATTTATAGAACTTGGGAGGCACGACTGTGCCAGGTGGGGAGGCACGACCGTGCCTGTCGCTAGGACGTGACCGTGCCAAGTGACTAGCGCGGTCGTGGGACAGAAGGTTGACCGATCCGGAGCTGCTATTGGGACCCATTGATCAAGGAAGTATGGCTCTAAGGTCATGGGTCAGACTCACGGGATAACACATGGCCGTGGGGGTGTTTGAGCACGGTTGTGCTCGAAGATTTGGCTTGGCGTGGTCGTGCCAAATGCGGGGCGCGACCACGTCTAGGGTTTGGAAGACTGGCACGGTTATGCTAGGTAGGGATCACGACCGTGCCTCCAACTCAGAAACCCTAATTCTTCATCTTTTATTCATAAAATCTTCTTGTTTATTCACTTAGCTTCACAAAAACCTACAAAACTGGAAATGAAACAAATAAGTGTCTAAACTTGGAAAATAACCAAGAATTGATCGTGAAATGAGCAAAGTTTTGTGCCAAAAAGATGTGTAAATCCTAACATATCAAACAACCCCACACTTGAACATTGCTTGTCCTCAAGCAAATCAAACTAAAACAAAACTTCTAATGGCACTATGGATCAATTTAGAAAACCATAAGCATTAATAAAATTATAAAGGTTTGACAAACTTTTCAAGAAATGCAAAGTTGACTAAATGAAACCCAAGGAGCCTAATGAAGTAACAACCGAAGAGCAAATGAATATGCCTAAGAAATCGTTAGTATGCAACCTTATACTCCTCACAATGTTTACACACACTCGGGTATATATATGATCATACAAGTAATGGTGTATGTATAGAACACTCAAATGCCAAGACAATGAATCATGCATAAATCATAATCTTGCTAAAAGATCAAATCTCTACCAACTAAAATGAAACAAAGCATAAATCAAGAGGACTATGAATGGGTTGTAACTTGGCAATGGTTAAGGGTAAGGAAGTGGAATTTGAAAGTGGCTAAATGGTTAAAAACCCGACGGCTATGCTAACTCAAAAACTATTACAACTTATAACATAAAAATAAACTAAAGAATATTTTGCTATAGTTAAGAGCTAACAATTGGATTGTTTTCTTCTTTGCTTACAAAATTGCTTTAATCGGATGTAGTTCACTTAATTTTGGTGAATAATATTTTTTAATGTATATATCCCTATTTATTTTCTTTTGAAGAGAACTAAGTAAATATGCATCTTTCCTTAGCTAAAAACTTCTCAAAAACAAAAAATTTACACAAAATAACAACTATAAAATTAATATTAGCCAACCGGATTTCTAACACGGGTGAAAAATAAAATAAATGAAAAGTCTAAAAATAAAAACATGGGATAGGCTCAACGTGGTTAACTAGTGGATGTGTTCGGGTGAGGGAAAAATAAAAATAAAAAGGCTCACAAAGTGGTTTATCCTAATGCCTCAATCATTTTTATGCAATATTTATGTTCATGATTTTGAAATGTATACTAAAAGCAAGTTCTAACAAGCATGAAACATCCGGCACACTCAAATCCGCAAAAACGATAGCAAACAATGTCTAAAGCTATCAAGGCTAAAAAAATAAACTCATAAAAACGGAAAGGAATTGGTGTAAGCAAAAGGTTACATGGGATTCATTCGTTTAGCCCCACTAAAACTCATGGTTATCACAAAAAATTGGGTTTGACTCGATGGAATTTCTATCTCGAATGCTTTCAAAAAATCAAACCTCTAATATTTACTAAAAATGTGAATGCTAAACGGTTAACTTTTATTCTATTTTTGTGTTTTTAAATTTTTTTTATAAAACTGATTTAATGCCAATAAAAATTATGAAGGAAGATTTTGCAAAAAATGAAGTGATAAAATGCTAAAAGGACAAACATCGCGTGAACAAATTCTCACCCTACACTTAGAATCATACATTGCCTTCAATGTACAACAAATAATGCAAAGTGAAGAATGAACACCCAAACCCACACTTTAGAAATGTACATTGTCCTTAATGTACACAAAAACATGCAATGCAATGCAACGGAGTGTGAAGGGAGAACTGAAACTTCCCTCGTGTCGATCTCGGTCAAACTCAAACGTCCTACCCACAAAATGGTGTTACAAGCGATGCCATAAGTCCAAGATCTAATCATGACTAACAACATCAAACACAGATCAGTAACATCAAGCCAAAATATATACGGGAAATGAAAAGACAATATCCACATACAGAACAACAAAACAAAAGTACAACCAGATACAACAATCACAAATGCCGAAGTGTGATCAAGTGTTTGTACGACATGAACCCATGTACAACTCATCAAAAGCTGGATCTCAAAAGGAAATGGGTGGTACTACTCCTACTGCATACCCTTCGGGTCGATGCCGGCTGAACCGCCTTCCTCGGCTCCTCCTGCTGGTGGTGATGGTGGTGGAGAATGATGAACGGTGGTGATGGTGGTGGAGAATGATGAGTTGAAGAATGATGTGGAGATAATGAAGGTTGGGGATGGTGCTCTGGCTGCATAAAGAAAGGTAAGGGAACCACATAGGGGGCTCCGCCAGCAACAGCAACAGCGCACTGTACCTCCTACTGCCAGGTCTAGTAGCGCATGAAAAAATCATGTGGAATGACAACTAGGGGTGGTGAAGGTGGTGGAGGCGGTGGAACAACCGGATCGGGCTCAACATGCTCGGTGTGCTCTGCATGGCCCTGCTCCTGCTCTGGGTCGACATGCTGTGGGTCCCCATGGGCCTGGCCCTGCATGGCCATGTGTACTTGATGGGCGGCAGCAATGGCCTCTGCCTCGGCCTGAACTATATCTGGATCTGGACCCGGACGGTCTGGATCCCAAACTCTACCCCATCTATCTACTAACCTTGGTCCACCTGGCGCTCGTCTAACTACGTGCATGTTCTGAAGAGTCTGCACGGTCATCACTGAAGTCTATGCCACTGTAGTCAGGTCCCCAATCAGCTCATCCGTCAATAACTGATAGTGCCTGGCGAGCTTGGTCACAAAGTGACCGCCTTATATAGCACTAGACACATCCCTCCCTGAACTATTCACCAACTACCCCGCAATACAGTGGCAAGATTACAGTTGTGCGGGCATACAAGGCAATAAAGGTAGAACAACTCTCTCAGATTCATGACTGTCTCTCCCTGTCCTCGACGAGAAATGGAATAAACGATGCAACAATGTAAAACACGGTGCAGAGGATCTCGAAGGCTCGAAGCCTTGGTCAAACTCGGGTCATACATACCAAAACCAAACTCGTGCAAGAACTGGTCCTTATCCTCCTCAGTTGGGAACTCGGTAATCCCATAAGTGAAAAACTCAGTCGGGATCTCATGTCTAGTATACTGATATGCCCTAAATTATACATGTTTTGTATGTATAATAATCCCCATATTATGGTACTAATCAAACAAAATCCTTGCAATTGATACTCTATGCGTTAATATTTCATAATTGCAGGTTATTCGGTGTCCTAAGATAAACAAAGCAAAAACCAGCTTAAAACATGAAAAAATCAAGCTTTTATAGGACCAAACCCGAACTTTGACCCCCAAGAGGTCAAACCAGGTCAACATAAGTCAAACCAGTAGCTAAAAGACGAAACTGGGAAGCAGTTGGGCATTGCACAATTGTGCAATGCCATGCACGGCCGTGCAAACCCAATCTTGATTCCCAAGGCTCCGGTACCCTGTATGATTCCCGAGTTGTTTGCACGCCCGTGTAATCCAATGCACGACCGTGCATTGCTCATTTTGAGGCCTATAAATATATGGCTTGGGTTCTTCATTCCACACACCACAACATAACCAAAGATAGAAAGAATAGTTCGTTTCTAGCAGTATTAGAGTAGTAGTAGTGAGTAGAGGGGCTCTTCCTCCTTGTTCCACAATAGGGGAGCCTACGAAACTCAGTGTTACGCTAGTTAGTATGGCCATTCATGGCTAAGCTTCTTGTATTGCTAGGGTGAAGATGATGTTTGGTGATGTTAATGTTTGACGTATTAATCTAGTGGTATGTTTATGGCTTTAATTATTCGTCCTTAAAACCACCAGTTGGTGGGCTTTTATTACTGTCTAAATCCGTCTTTATATTTGTGATTGTTCTTGATTTCTAAAGTGTAAGATCGTAAAACCTTTTTAATCAAACTTCCTTTGAAGCTTGTACGTCATTATACAAGCAGAGATTGATAAGCCAAGGCTTGATCAACATTATTAAGGCCGTACGTCTTTACACAAACTTATTATGCGACCAAGAATTGGTGAACTCATGTTGGGAATTTATACTCGATCTCATTGTTACACGGCCTCCCGGTGAACAAAGTATAATCACCTATTTAACTTTAATACAAAGCATTTACGTTCGATGTCTTAAACCAACCCAGAGATGACCATTCGAAGGGTTGAGGGTAATTGTTGTCCCTAACGGGAGGCACTACTATTTTAATTTAAAGATTTTAATTTGTGAATCAAATTTCGTGAGGACGAGGCTCTAGCGGTGACCCGGGTCACAAGTTTGTAGTAGTCATATCACTTGATTAGTCAACTTAACATTATCACATACCAACCTGATCATTTCCGAGATATTTACATTCTTGTTTTTTACTATTCTGCTATTTACATTCCTGTTACACACATCACGCACATTTTTACTTTTCTATTATTTACTTTTCTGTCATTTACTATTATGCTTCACAAGCACACAAAACCCACTTACTAATTGATCCGGCTAAACAATAACGAAAGTTGAGTACTGGAACTTGACCGTGTCCATTGGTTCGATACTTGGTTCTTACCTAAACTATATTACGCTGCGACATGTACACTTGCTTATTGTGTGTGTTTTTAAGTTAAAGTAATTATCATTTTATAAATTTACAACCTGATCTCGTAAAACCATCATAAAAATATATTATATTTTTATATATTACAAACGATAAATCAAGTTTTTGGCGCCGCTGCCGGGGACACGGTGATTTCAAGAAAATTTCAAGTTAACGGATTAGCCTTATCATTTTCATATGTTTCTCTCTTACATTTTTTTGTAGGCAGTGTATGATCCATAGCTCCACTACTGGTTTATATTAGCCTTTAGCAGAGCCTGAAAGATTCTTTCACCACCGAATACGAGAAAACCGTACGAGAAGAATGGCCGTAGAAAACCGCACTATCTCCGATTTCGAAAGACCGTCACTAGAGGCTTTGGGGTCTAGTATCACAAGGCCAACGATTGACGCTAACAACTTTCAGATCAAATCTCATGTTATCTACATGATCCAGTCATCATTCCATGGATTACCCGATGAAGATCCACATGTCCACATTGCAAATTTCCTCGAAATTTGTGACACTTTCAAACTGAACGGAGTTTCGAATGCTGAAATTCGCCTCCGAATTGTTGGGTGTGGAGTCTCATATGGGGCAGCCGGCCCTAATGGGCTCTACGCGGGTTGGGCCTAACTTGGAAATTAAGTTACAAACCCTAGATTAATCTCTATGTATACATCATATGTATTTGTAATTCCTTGAGCACAGAAATAATATAAACCCTAGTTGCAAAGTGGACATAGGTCAGTTTAGACCGAAACACTATAAATCTCGTGTTCATGTTTTTCCCGCATTCTTGTTTGCGTGTGTGTGTTCGTGTGTGATCGTCTTTAATCCTAACAACTGGTATCAGAGCTTTGTCTCGAGATCAGATCACACGAACTGTTGAATGTTTGCCGCCTCCAGATTAGGGTTCCGCCGCTACAGTACCGCCACCACTACAGTACCGCCGACGCTACAGTACCTGTGCATGAACAGTACGCTAACGTGAACAGTAACCCGTCGTGAACAGTAAATCCGCCGCTACAGTGTGCTATAGTGCGCGCGTGAACAGTACCGACGCCGCTACAGTGTTTCATGCGCGGTGAACAGTATTTTTCTGCCGTGAACAGTATCCGCCGCCGCTACAGAGCTCCCGAAACAGTACCGTTGCTACAGTATTGCCGTATCTACAGTAACCCCTCGCTGAGTTTGACCAGAAAAGTCAACAACTTGCTGAGTTTGACCAGAAAAGTCAACAGCTTGCTAAGTTTGACTAGAAAAAGTCAACAACTTCTGTTTTCTGTCCAGTTTTCGCTGCTGCAATTTTTGGGCAGTCTACACGTCTACAAGGTCAGTTTTTCGGGTTGTTTTTTCAGTTTGTTGCAGTTCGTAATGGCAGATAACGAGAAAATGAGGATTGAGAAGTTTGATGGAAAGGAGTTTGGGTGGTGGAAGATGCAGATTGAAGCATTACTATGTTAGAAGGATTTGGATGTAGTGATGAGTGGGGAAAAACCAGAAAAGATGTTACCAGCAGATTGGGATAAGTTAGATAAGAAAGCCCGGGCAGTGATAACGCTCTCTTTGTCAAAGAATGTTGCTTACAACCTTTTGAAGGAGACCACAGTGCGTGGGATGATGGAAGCACTGTCTAACATGTATGAGAAGCCGTCTGCAGCAAACAAGGTTTTCTTGATCCGTGAGCTGGTGAATACTAAGATGAGAGAGGGTGGATCAGTAACAACACACATTAACAACCTCAATACAATTCTGTCTCGTTTAGTGTCAGTTGACATTAAATTCGACGATGAAGTTCAATTGTTGTTATCCTCACTACCTGATAGTTGGTCAGGAACAGTTACAGCGATTAGTAGTTCTGCTACTAAGTTTACATTTGATGGGATTCGGGACCTGCTTATGGGAGAAGATGTTAGACGCAAAACTTCCGGTGAATCATCAAATACTTTGTTGGTTACTGACAGCAGAGGTAGAGGGAAAGATCGGGGCAGTGGGAGCAGGAGGAGGAGTCAGTCAAATATTCGTAAGGATGTGATATGTTGGAACTGTAAGGAAGCGGGACACTTTAGGAATCAGTGTCCGAACGCAAAAAAGGAAGTGAATCAGGTTGAAGCAGAAGATGACGTGTTGATTTGTTGCGTAGAGGATGCTATAAATTCATGGGTGATGGATTCTGGTGCTTCATTTCATGCTACCCACAGTAGTGAAGCATTGCAGAATTTGAAAGAAGGGGATTTTAGGAAGGTAAGATTGGCGAACGATGATGTTCTTGAGGTTACGGGCATGGGTGACATAGATTTGAAAACTTCAACCGGTTCATGGACTTTGAAGGATGCCAGGGTAATTCCAGGTTTGAAGAAAAGGTTAATTTCTGTCGGACAGTTGGATGAACAAGGACACGAAGTTAAGTTTCGGAACGGTCAATGGAAGGTGGTTTAAGGTAATCTTGTCATGGCTCGAGGAAGAAAGAGAGGTTCACTTTATATGGTCAGTATACCATCTGAGGGAGAGGTTATCCCTATTCAGAAAGAAAACAAAGTCCGGTTCACAGAATCTCGTGGGCAGAAGAGGGTTTGCTTTGCAAGTGAGCAACCTAGAGTCAAAGTGAAGATTCAGGATGAACGAGTTCGGAAGGTTAAAACAGGTAGATGGCATCGTGACAGTGGGAGCACAGGTCGTGTTTCAGTTACAGCTCCAGTGCTACAATGGGTTAAGAAGACCAGCATTCCGACTGGAAAAGTCTCTCCAGTGGATTACTTGCTTATGATGGAGAGTGTGAGTTCTCAAGTTGTCTCAGAGGCCAGCAGAGTAACATGTTCGTTACAGTGGGAGCAGGCAGGGACAAAGAATGAGTCACCGGTCGTGACTGATGAGTTGAAGCTTGGGGCAGCTTCAACGTGCCTTCAGGTTAACTGATGACAAGGCTGAGGCAACTAGTGGTAAGGAATATTACAAGAGGTACAAGATGATGAAAGACGGTGGAACGCAGTTCGAGCCTCCAAGTGGGAGATTGTTGGGTGTGGAGTCTCATATGGGGCAGCCGGCCCTAATGGGCTCTACACGGGTTGGGCCTAACTTGGAAATTAAGTTACTAACCCTAGATTAATCTCTATATATACATCATATGTATTTGTAATTCCTTGAGCACAAAAATAATATAAACCCTAGTTGCAAAGTGGACGTAGGTCAGTTTAGACCGAACCACTATAAATCTCGTGTTCGTGTTTTTCCCGCATTCGTGTTTGCATGTGTGTGTTCGTGTGTGATCGTCCTTAATCCTAACACGAATGTTCCCCTTTTCCTTAAGGGAACGAGCTAAGGTATGGGTAAACTCTCTTCCTACCGGGTCGATCACTACATGGGATGATCTAGATTAGAAATTCCTGTCAAAATACTTCCCGCAGTAAAAACTGCAAACCTAAGAAATGATATCACCACTTTCAACTAGGAAGATGATGAATCACTATATGAGGCATGGGAACGTTTTAAGAACATGCTGATGAAATGCTGTGACATCCGACAATTTCAGGTTAACTCCGTTAACACAAACACCGTTATCTCGAGCATTGTTTATACAAACTTCGTCATATCAATTAGTCGTCCATGCATTGCATTTAATTAGATTAATTAAATGTGTCATTTTATTACACAAACACTCACGTAGCGATAAGTAATAGAATTACCGAATCACACACGAGTCTAACCCGGAACGTTGGTGAACTAATAAAAATAATTGCGAACAATTATTTTAGTGATAATTATGTGAATTTACATGCTAAGTGACTTTTACGTGAATTATGTGAATTTTAATGAAATCCCGTAGATTTATCGAAAATTAATTGTGTTAATTATTTTTATAGATATGGAGTTTTTATAAAAATAATAGTCAAGGGTTTTAATTGTTATTTAGTAAACATGTTTTAAAATAACCCATCTATCTCTAGATAACCCATGGATTATCCATAACCCATTTAAACCCATGCATGCATATATATATATATATTATATAAAAAAAACACTAGCCTCTTTTCTTCTCACCCAAGCCGTCGCAAGCAAGAAACCCCCCCTTGTGAGCCGAGATCAAGAAACCATCCAAACACCCCCTCTCCAAGCTTGAATCTCGCAATTGAACTTGTAATCGGTCTTCCCTAGTAATTGCTAACACTACTACGTAAGTTGTTTCGTCCGATTTCGTTATTTTATGATTTCAAGAATTTTGATTTAAACCCTAGTTCATCCAAATATGAGTTTTTATAAAAAAGATGGTGACTTTGTTAATTATTTGATTATTATTGCACTTATTTGTTGAGATTATTGTTTTTTGTGAAACCCTAGATCTCTAGAAACACGAATTACTAAAAAGGGAAACTTTATGTGATTTCTATTGTGCATACTAGACATGGTTAGGATGTTGTGATGATGTTTATGTGTTACTTGATGCATGTATAGATGATTTGTGAAATCATATTTTGAATACCTAGGTCGGTTTTGTGAGCTTTCCAAATAAGGAAACTTTATTTTTCAAAAGATGTTATATCTTGCTATCTAGACATGTATAGTGTGATTTGATGATAGATCTACGTTAGATAGGACATAATAACATGTTGTAATGTGTTTGATGTTTGAAATCATGCATGTCTCTCATAGGTTACTAAAGATAGAAACTTTGTCTTGAATTGTTAATTACGTGTAAAGTTCTAGACAATTGTTATGTGATGTGACGATCTAGGACTTGTTAGGGTAATCTTATGAACGTATTGATGATGATAGTTTCCAGGAAACACGAATCCCGAACATACTTGCTAATTATGGAAACTGTGCTTACTTGCTAGAACAACTAGGATTTGTTGCTAAGTGCTACAGCATGATCAACTGTGTATATTATAGTAGTATTATACTAAACAAACATAATTTCGTACAATGTGTCACCAACGGGTCATCGGGTCAAACTTGAGTCAAACTTGTAAATATTTTCTAAACACTTAAACAATGGTATTGTTTGGATACTAAGGGTTCATGTCAACCTACACGAACACACACTTATAGACCTATGATTTTAGGTGGCAGTTAGCGATCCAACTGTTTTTTACTTAGCTTTCATCTGCACGCCTACTAAGGTGAGTTTCACGGTCCCTCTCTTTTACTTACTTCCTTTTTGGGGGAGAAAGCATGTTCGCAAATATTTTTGATCTTGTATTATTGTATTATCGCTTGCTTACTAAAGTGAAAACATACCACATAAGTCCTTACATTCTCGAACAGTTTGTATTTGAACATAGCGAGGTAATCTTGAGTAGTACTACTGGGTTTTGACAAGCCCCACCCGAGTTAGTCGCGCTAACTTGACTGGAGGTCGAACGGGTATAATATTGACCTAGACATTTGCCATTGTTCGGTAGACATGGCGGAAAGAAAACAAACACAAACAGTCAGCTTCGGTTTCGAAACACTTGTTGTAGCATTACATAGACTAGCTATCTATCGGTATACATTAATTACATTATCTAGCAAACATCGAACTCTTATTTACTTACAACTCTGTGAACTCACCAACCATTGTGTTGACACTTTTACCATGTCTTTATCAGGTCGCTAAGGTACACTCAGGATTAGAATGCATGGAAGTGCATGGTTTTCATAAACAATTTTTAAACTTATTTACTCGTCTTGTTTACTTTGGTTTGGGCGTGGAGTTTTGCGCATTTGATTATACTTGCATTTGGATTTTATTTACGCTTCCGCAACATTTTTCAAACTTAATGATTGTTGTCTCGTGACTATGAAAAGCAACAGTATTTTATTTAAATTCATATAGAGTCGTTTTGTGTAACTAATGACTGAGATCCTGGTTTGCCACGCGCCCTGCAGGTGGATTTTGAGGGTGTGACAGATTGGTATCAGAGCCATTGGTTCTAGTGAACTAGGTTTGCATTATTAGTAGACTTAGACTACAACCACACACACTGCATTAGTTACACAACACCCACACTCATACATGACACTTATGCATTTCGTTACACGAGATGTCTACTTCACCCAAGTCACTTACATCCCCAGTCGCTCAGGAAACCGATGTTCCTACAGTACCTTCACCAGAGCCTAAGAGGCGGAGATTGATACCTATTGATGATACCATAGTGTATGGCGAGCCTTTCCATGTGTGTGTCAGCGGTAAAACGCAGGATTGGGATTGGTACCCGGACAGGATCAGGAGTTGGGTCTGTCAAGAGCAGGTCCTGCCCCCATACCTTACAGCTGGTACTTCCTCTATGGAGACTCTACCACCTCTACAGTACCCACTGGAGCAGGCCTTTGCTGCCCTAGTGGAGAAGATGGACAGAGAGATAGGTAATATGCATGAGGCTACAGGTGAGATCACCGGACTGTTGCAGTGTGGACACCAGGCTGACAAGAGGATAGAGAAGCTGACTAAGAGTCAGGGAAGAGAAAATACAATACGCGATAACCCGGTGACAGCATTCCATGAGTTACGGGCACAAGTGAACGTGCTACATATTAACCTCGAGGCAGCGGGAGCTAGAATCTAGGAGCTGGAGGGACAGCTCGAGGCTGCCAACGCTGCAGGCGTTGCACAGGAGGATGAGCATGAGGAGGAGCCGAACGCGGATGATGATGTTGTTTCTGATGTGACCTCAGCTAGCAGTGGCGTTTGACAGTCTATCATTATAGTTATTCCTTTTATTTAAACCTAGATGGGTAGGGTTATTTCCATCCAACAGATATTTCTGAATCTTGATGTTTTGGTTGAATTTATTTCGTAACTTTACAAATTATTTAATCAAGGATATTTATGGAAATATGAGATGTTGTGGTTTATAATTGCTTCTGTTTACTTATACTTGTATGACAATGATATGCGATATATTTTTGCTCATGATTGTATGTTTGTGAATGTAAAGTTCATGTCTAGGCGAGGTGTTGGACGCGGAGGACGTAATGGTGGGCGAGCTGGTCGTGGTAACATCAATCTGACCGCAGCCAAACTCACCGCAATGATTAATGAGCATGTGGCTGAAGCATTAGAAGCCAACCCGGCTGGAGGTAAATCTATCATTCGTCGACTCTAGTGAGTCAACACTCATTCTAAACTCATTACCGAATCCAATATTCCTAAACACATTATTTGTCTCCAATCCAGGTCAACAAAAAAATCAGCGGTCTGCACTTACAAGACCTTCATGGACTGCAAGCCCCACACTTTTAGTGGAGCTGAGGGAGTAGTAGGCTTACTCTGCTGGATAGAGAAAACTGAGTCGGTCTTTGCCATGTGTAATTGCCCACAGAATAACCAGGTGAAATATGCATCTGGCACACTAGAGGGTCCAGCCTTGACCTGCTGGAACTCCCAGGTACAAATGCTAACTTTGCAAATGGCAAATACTTTTCCATGGGATGAATTCAAAAGTATGCTGAAAGAGGAGTACTGCCCTCGCGACGTGGTGCAGAAAATTGAGGTTGAGTTTTGGAACCTCAAAATGGAAGGATCTGAGATCGAAGCGTACACCACCCACTCTCATGAGCTGGCAACCTTGTGCCTCAGATGGTAAACCCAGTTTACAAGCGAATCGATATGTATATCGAGGGCCTAGTCCCTCAAATCCAGAGCATGGTGACATCCTCAAACCCCACCACTGTCCAACAAATTATCTAGTTAGCCCACAAGTTAACCGACCAGGCAGTCGCCCAAGGCACACTACCCCTAAAAGATCAGTTTCTAAGACGGCTGATAACAAGCATAAGTTTGACAGTACGCACTCCAAATCTTCTCAGTCCAACCCACCCCCACAGCAGCAGCAGCAGCGAAAGTTCGAACCTGCTAAAAATCTCACACCGTCTAGCTCTACTTAGCAAAACCAGGGTGCATACGCTGGTGAGTACCCAAGGTGTCACAAATGTAACTTTCATCGCAATGGGGCATGTGACAAGTGTCGTTGCCAACGGTGCGAAAAAATGGGCCATTCGGCCAAGGATTGTAAGGGAGAGCTGCAGAATAAACAGACACCTACCAGTGAAGCACCCAAAGGATGTTTTATGTGAGTTAAAGAGGGGCACTTCAAAAGAAACTGCCCTCAACTGAAGAAAGCTGGCAATGTGAATGGTAATGGAAACAATCAGCGTGGAAATTGTAATGTTGCGAAGGGTTGGGCCTTTGTGATCGGCACAGGAGAGGCGAGAAATGAACACAACGTTGTTAACGGTATGTTTCATTTAAATGATCATTTTTCTTCAGTCCTTTTTGATACTGGTGCCAATAGGAGTTTTATTTCTGAGAAATTTAGTAAACAGATAGAGATGACCATAACCCGGTTAGAGCACAGATATACCATAGAAATAACTGATGGTAAGTTAATTGAGGCAACTCATATCCTCAAGGGATGTAAGTTAGGATTATCTAGTCACAAACTCGACATCGATATCATGCTAGTTACACTTGGTAGTTTAGACATAATTGTTGGCATGAATTAGTTATCTAAAAACCAAGCTGAGATCGTCTGTAAAGATAAGATTTTTCGTATTACCCTGTCTAGCGGAAAGATCCATTCGGTCAAAGGCAAGAAAAATGGTGCAGTCGTCGGCATCATATCTTATATGAAGGCGCAGAAGTGTCTGCGTAAGGGTCATACCGCAATACTAGCCCGTGTCACCGATAAACCTTTCGAGGAGAAGAAGCTGGAAGATATCCCCATAGTCCGTGACTTTTCGAAAGTTTTTCCTGAAGACTTACCTGGTCTTCCACCCCATCGTCAGGTTGAATTTCAGATTGACCTAGCGCCCGGAGCAGCATCTATTGCTCGAGCACCTTATAGCCTTGCATCGAGTGAGTTGCAGGAGTTGTCTACACAACTGCAAGATTTGTTGGATAAGGGTTTTATCCAACCTAGCTCATCACCATGGGGAGCCCCAGTCCTATTTGTCAAAAAGAAAGATGGGACTTTCCGTATGTGTATAGATTACAGAGAGCTAAACAAGGTAACTGTTAAGAATCGCTATCCACTTCCACGCATCGATGATCTGTTCGATCAACTTCAAGGGTCGAGTTTCTATTCAAAGATCGATCTGAGATCAGTTTACTACCAACAAAGAGTTCGAGATGAAGATATATCGAATACCGCATTCATAACCCGGTACAACCATTACAAGTTTTTGGTCATGCCATTCGGGTTAAACAACGCACCCGCGGTATTCATGGACCTCATGAACCGTGTGTGTAAACCCTACCTCGATCAATTCGTCATCGTTTTCATTGACAATATCCTCATCTATTCCCGGAGTAGGGAAGAACACGAGGAGCACCTACGCTTAATCCTCGAACAGCTGAGACAAGAACAACTGTATGCCAAGTTTTCCAAATGCGATTTTTGGATTCGCGAGGTTCAATTTCTAGGACATGTAGTCAATGAGAAAGGAATACATATCGACCCAGCTAAAGTAGAAGCCATCAAGAATTGGGCAGGACCAACGACTCCGACTAAGGTGCGAGAATTTCTAGTATTGGCGGGATACTACTGTCGATTTATCGAAGGATTTTCTAAGATTGCCTAACCTCTCACCGCCCTAACCCACAAAGGTAAACCTTATAACTGGAGCGAAACCCAGAAGGTGGCATTCCAACTGTCGAAGCAGAAACTTTGTAGTACACCCATCCTGTCTCTTCCAGAGGGAACAGATGATTTTGTAGTGTACTGCGATGCCTCCATCCAGGGTCTCGGTTGTGTTTTGATGCAACGTGAGAAGGTCATCGCGTACGCTTCCCGACAATTGAAGGTTCATGAGAAGAACTACACGACTCATGACTTGGAGTTGGGAGCCGTGGTATTTGCGCTGAAAATCTGGACACACTACTTGTACGGTACCAAATGCACTATCTAAACAGATCACAAGAGTCTCCAGCACATCTTTGAACATAAGGAGTTGAACATGCGACAGCGTCGCTGGGTCGAACTCTTGAACGACTATGATTGTGCCATCAAGTTTCACCCGGGCAAAGCTAACGTGGTAGCCGATGCCCTCAGCAGAAAAGAAACCAAGCCCCGACGAGTTAGAGCGTTACAACTCATAATTCATATGGGTTTACCCGAACAAATCCGTAATGCTCAACTCGAAGCATTGAAAGAAGATAACTTACTACTTGTACGGTACCAAATGCACTATCTAAACAGATCACAAGAGTCTCCAGCACATCTTTGAACATAAGGAGTTGAACATGCGACAGCGTCGCTGGGTCGAACTCTTGAACGACTATGATTGTGCCATCAAGTTTCACCCGGGCAAAGCTAACGTGGTAGCCGATGCCCTCAGCAGAAAAGAAACCAAGCCCCGACGAGTTAGAGCGTTACAACTCATAATTCATATGGGTTTACCCGAACAAATCCGTAATGCTCAACTCGAAGCATTGAAAGAAGATAACTTACTTCTAGAGGGCACTCGTGGTATGGAAGCACAACTTGAAGTCAAAAATCCGATGGTATTCACTATTTCGCAGAGCGAATATGGGTCCCAGTGTACGGAAACCTGAGGGAACTTGTTATGGATGAAGATCACAAGTCTAGATATTCTATTCATCCTGGTTCCGACAAGATGTACTATGACTTGAAAGTCCTGTATTGGTGGCCGCACATGAAAGCCGATATAGCCACTTATGTGAGCAAGTGTCTGACTTGTTCAAAAGTCAAAGTGGAGTACCAAAATCCATCTGGATTGCTCCAACAACCAGAAATCCCGATGTGGAAATGGGAGCAGATTTCCATGGATTTCATTACTAAATTACGCCGAACCCCTAGTGGATGCGACACCATCTGGGTGATAGTGGATCGCCTAACTAAATCCGCTCACCTCCTTGCTATCAAAGAAACTAACAAAATAGAGAAGCTAACCCACATCTATTTAAAGGAAGTAGTCTCTCGGCATGGAGTGCCAGTTTAAATCATTTCAGATAGAGACGCTCGATTTACTTCACGCTTCTGGCAATCCCTACAAAATTCTCTGCGTACGCGTCTGGATATGAGCACAGCGTACCATCCCCAAACAGATGGCCAGCGTGAGAGTAATATTCAAACCCTAGAGGACATGCTACGGGCTTGCGTAACCGATTTCATAAATAGTTGGGAGACTCACCTGCCCTTGGTGGAGTTCTCCTATAATAATAGCTATCATACTAGCATTAAGGCAGCACCATTCGAAGCACTGTTTGGACGGAAATTCCGATCACCTCTTTGTTGGGCTGAAGTGGGAGATAGCCAAATTACAGGCCCTGAACTTGTGCACGAAACTTCAGAAAATATCGTGCAAATTCAAAATCGTATGGCGGCAGCTCGTGACCACCAGAAGAGTTATGCAGACAAACGCAAATTACCGCTAGAATTTCAAGTGGGTGACAGAGTATTATTAAAAGTTTCACCTTGGAAAGGTGTGATCCGTTTTGGAAAACGGGGCAAGCTAAACCCGCGTTATGTTGGACCATTCGAGATAGTAAAGAGGATTGGTCCGGTTGCGTATCAATTAAACCTACCAGATGAACTCAATGGGGTACACAATGTCTTTCACGTCTCCAACTTAAAGAAATGCCTATCAGATGAAACACTTGTGGTTCCTCTCGAGGAGTTGGAAATAGATGAACAGATGTGTTTCATCGAAGAGTCGGTTGAAATTATGGAACGAGATGTCAAAACGCTCAAGCACAACAAAATTCCAATCGTTAGAGTTCGCTGGAACTCGAAACGTGGACCGGAGATCACGTGGAAACCCGAGGATCAAATGATGAAAAAATATCCTCAGCTTTTCAAGCACTCAACGGCAAACACGAAAGGTACTAATAAAATTTCGAGACGAAATTTCTTTCAACAAGGGGATAATGTGACATCCGGCAATTTCAAGTTAACCCCGTTAACACAAACACCGTTATCTCGAGCATTGTTTACACAAACTTCGTCATCTCAATTAGTCGTCCATGCATTGCATTTAATTAGGTTAATTAAATGTGTCATTTTATTACACAAACACGCACGTAGCGGTAACACATAGAATTACCGAATCACACACGAGTCTAACCCGGAACGTTGATGAACTAATAAAAATAATTTCAAACAATTATTTTAGTGATAATTATGTGAATTTACATGCTAAGTGACTTTTACATGAATTATGTGAATTTTAGTGAAATCATATAGATTTATCATAAATTAATTGTGTTAATTATTTTTATAGATATGGAGTTTTTATAAAAATAATAGTCAAGGGTTTTAATTGTCAATTAGTAAACTTGTTTTAAAATAACTCATGGATCTCTAGACAACCCATGGATTATCCATAATCCATTTAAACCCATGCATGCATATATATATATATAGATTCTATTAAAAAAAACCTAGCCTCTTTTCTTCTCTCCCAAGCCGTCGCAAGCAAGAACCCCCCCCCCCTTGTGAGCCGAGATCAAGAAGCCATCCAAACACCCCCTCTCCAAGCTTGAATCTCGCAATTGAACTTGTAATCGGTCTTTCCTAGGCATTGCTAACACTACTATGTAAGTTGTTTCGTCCGATTTCGTTATTTTATGATTCCAAATATTTTGATTTAAACCCTAGTTCATCCAAACGTGAGTTTTTACAAAAAAGATGGTGACTTTGTTAATTATTTGATTATTATTGCACTTATTTGTTGAGATTATTGTTTTTGTGAAACCCTAGATCTCTAGAAATACGAATTACTAAAAAGGAAAACTTTATGTGATTTCTATTGTGCATACTAGACATGGTTAGGATGGTGTGATAATGTTTTTGTATTACTTGATGCATGTATAGATGATTTGTGAAATCATATTTTGAATACCTAGGTCGGTTTTTTGAGCTTTCCAAATAAGGAAACCTTATTTTTTTAAAATAGGTTATATCTTGCTATCTAGACATGTATAGTGTGATTTGATGATAGATCTACGTTAGATAGGACATAATAACATGTTGTAATGTGTTTGATGTTTGAAATCATGCATGTCTCTCATAGGTTACTAAAGATAGAAACTTTGTCTTGAATTGTGAATTACATGTAAAGTTCTAGACATTTGTTATGTGATGTGACGATCTAGGACTTGTTAGGGTAATCTTATGAACGTATTGATGATAGTTTCCAGGAAACACGAATCCCGAACATACCTGCTAATTATGGAAACTGTGCTTACTTTCTAGAACAACTAGGATTTATTGCTAAGTGCTACAGCATGATCATCTGTGTATATTATAGTAGTATTATACTAAACAAACATAATTTCATACAATGTGTCACCAACGGGTCGTCGGGTCAAACATGTAAATCTTTTCTAAACATTTAAACAATGGTATTGTTTGGATACTAAGGGTTCATGTCAACCTACACGAACACACACTTATAGACCTATGATTTTTGGTGGCAGTTAGAGGTCCAACTGTTTTTACTTAGCTTTCATCTGCACGCATACTAAGGTTAGTTTCACGGTCCCTCTCTTTTACTTACTTCCTTTTTGGGGGAGAAAGCATGTTCGCAAACATTTTTGATCTTGTATTATTGTATTAGCGCTTGCTTACTAAAGTGCAAACATACCACATAAGTCCTTACATTCTCGAACCGTTAGTATTGGAACATATCGAGGTAATCTTGAGTAGTACTACTGGGTTTTGACAAGCCCCACCCGGGTTATGACAAGCCCCACCCGGGTTAGTAGCACTAACTTGACTGGAGGTTGAACGTGTGTAATATTGACCTAGACATTTGCCATTGTTCAGTAGACATGGCCGAAGGCAAACAAACACAAACAGTCAGCTTCGGTTTCGAAACACTTGTTGTAGCAAGACATAGACTAGCTATCTATCGGTATACATTAATTACATTATCTAGCAAACATCGAACTCTTATTTACTTGCAACTCTGTGAACTCACCAACCATTGTTTTGACACTTTTAGCATGTCTTTCTCAGGTCGGTTAGGTACACTCAGGATTAGGATGCATGGCGGTGCATGGTTTTCATAAACAATTTTAAAACTTATTTACTCATCTTATTTACTTTGGTTTGAGCGCTGTGTTTTGCGCATTTGATTATACTTGCATTTGGATTTTATTTACGATTCTGCAACATTTTTCAAACTTAATGATTGTTGTCTCGTGACTATGAGCAACAATGGTATTTTATTTAAATTCATATAGAGTTGTTCCATGTAAGTAATGACTGAGATCCTGGTTTGTCACGCGCCTCGCGGTAAAACCCCGTAGGTGGATTTTGAGGGTGTGACAAATGCCCTCACTATGGGCTAGAGGTTTGGTTACAAGTATCATCATTCTACAATGGGTTGCACAATCAAGCTCCTCAGACACTCGACGCTACTACAAGTGTTATTTTTGGAAACAAGAGGCCACAAGAAGCTTACAACCTAATTGAGGAAATAGCTATGAACAGCTATCAATGGTACAATCCAAGAAGTAATAGGGGAGCCAGGAAATGTGTTCACTATGTCGATACTGTCACTTCCCTTTCTGATTAAATAGACGCCCTCACCACTCGACTCAATCAAATTAGCAAGGGTAAAGCAATCACTGAAACTACTGATGAAGTAAAGATCACCACTGCCAATACTGAGCAAGTTGACTTTATCGGAACAAACCGCCCGCAGAATAACCCCTACAGCAGCACTTATAATCCTGGACGGAGGAACCATCCGAACTTCAGTTGGAAGGATAATAACAACCAAGGACAATCTGGCTTCAGACAACAACAACAGTTTCAACGAAGACAATCTCAGAACTATCAACCTCTTCAACAATTTCAAGGAACTAACAAGCCAAGTAATGGGTTGAGTTTGGAGGACACGGTAACTAATTTGATATCTACAACTGAAAATCAAGGCCTCTTAGTGGATGCTCGTCACAAACAATACGAGGAAAAGTTCAGTCTTCACGAAGCTGAGTTTAGGACACAGAAAGCAACTCTTCAGTCCATTGAGACGCAATTAGGACAAATTGCAAAACTCCTATCTGAAAGACAACAAGGATGCCTCCCGAGTAATATTGAAACCAATCCAAAAGCAAATGTAAGTGCTATCACTCTTAGAAATAGAAAGGTTTATCCACAACCACCCATGCCAGAAGAATAAGTTCAATCACCAAGGAGAGAAATATTCACCGGGGTACCACTTCGTCCGCACATCGCAGAAACAACTACTCAAGGATCGCAATCAAATGTAATCCCACCTCTTGCTCCAGTGAATACTCCTTCAAAAGTTCCAACAAAAAGAACGTTCCATTCTCACATACCCTACCCAGGAAGGTTAGTAGAGCAGAAGACTGACGAACAATATGAGAAATTCATCGAACTGCTAAGTCAAATCCATGTCAATCTTCCTTTCCTGGATATCATACAACAAATGCCTAAGTATGGACGCTTCTTGAAAGATTTCCTTACAAACAAGAGAAACATGAAGACGCAGTGAAAAGGACCAATCATTGTGTCACTCTTATCGAAAAATGTCTTCCGAAAAAACTTTCAGATCCTGGAAAGTTCTCTCTGAAAGTTCTCTCTGTAACATCCATGATTTTCTTGTATAATATTTTTTATTTTTATTTTTATTTTATTACGATAATAACAATCCATTTCAATCCCTTTACTTGTCCAACACAATATGCCACATCAATTATTATTTTAACATGTATTAATTCAAATTTTCAATCTCACATTTAAATTATCCTTCTATTATATATGTATGTATATTCATAAAAATTTGTAGAAACATGTTTTGTTATACTAAATGAATCAAATTATGTAACTTTCAATATCATACGAAACTTACACCTCTTTCATCACACTTTTACATCCTTTTTTATATATATAAATAAATATGGGTATCTATTCCTAAATATATATTTGTTAAACCATTTACACAACTCGTAAGTTTTATAAATAAAAAAATTTGAAATATACTCCATTATAAATATTCAAAAATAAATGAATAATAAGATTTTTATAAATTATATAAAAACAATTTTTATAAACCAATGAAAAGAATTTAATTTAAATAACTTGAACTTTAGACCCTCCCCATAACAAAAGACCCCTTCAATTGACTTTGAACCCCCTCTAACCTCATTTAAACACACCCCCCTTAAGTTTTGAACCCCGAACATTTACCCTAATTTTGACTCCTTAAAGTCAAAATAGATTCCAACCTCTTCAATCCCTGTAATTACGGGATTCTAAACATTCCAATCAATTTCTAAAACGCGTATGAATGTATGGCAACTTGGAATTTAATAACTAATTGTGAATTCATGATTTTTTTTGAAATCGTTTTGGGGTTACGGCTTGAAACCAAACCAAAAACTTAAACCCATGATTCAAGTCCAAATCCCGCTAATCTCGTGAAATTAAAGGCTGTAACGCGTTTCCAATCGTCTATTGCATCCCTTAAATGTCCATATCATTGGTAAATCGAAGGGCATTACAAATCTCGTCCTATTTTTTTCCTGTTTTCCTATCGACACTAAGGGAGGAAGAGGATCCTCCCGTACGACTGGGATTGAAAGCAACTAACTTCGGGTAATCATCTCTCCTCGCTTATCGATTCATCCTTTTTCTTTTCCTGTTTAAATCGTCTTGCCATTTATTGATTCAAAGAATCTGTTGGCGATGGGGGGCTGGGCTGGGTTGGATAAGGAAGATGATGATGATGAACTGATTGAATGGGTTTTAAAATCTTCTTTCAGTATCATTAAACCAAAGCAGGATGTGGTCTGGTGGAAGACAGGCTCCAAGAAAAGGGTGATAACTCAAACTGCTGAACACAAATCAAAGAAACCTAAGCCTTCTTCCTCATCCACTACTTCCTCCTCCCACTACTTCCTCCTCCCACCATACTTCCACTCTCTAGCCTAGACCTCATTCCTCTCTTCCCACAAAGTCCAAATCCCTCCACCTAACTCCTCCTCATCAGCAGCCTTCCAAGAAGAAAACCAAACCTACCATCACACAAGAAAACTCAAGAGAAATAGTTGTCTGGTTCTACAACACTCAAGACAAATGGTTTGAAGTCTTCAGGGGAAAGGAAGAACTGAAAAGATCTGTCTATAAGTCTGTTGCTGAGGTACTGCAACTCCCAGACTCAGATCTAAGAAGAATATTGGAGTTGGGTGAAGCCCATAAGCCAGAGAATGAAGGTGGGAGACATATTTTTCTAGCAATCAAACATCACTTCAACCTTAGTAAAGATGTTATCATTGATGCCAAACCTCTTCAATCCCATTCTCCATTCACCAGTTGGTCCTTCAAGGCTGATACCAACGAGTTTATCTTGATTGATGTTAAAGGACAGAAGATGATATGTTTAAGCAAGGCCATTTTCAAAATGCCAAGCAAAGACATAAAGACTCTATCTGAGATTCCTCTAAACAATCCCAGCCAGGACCCAAGAGGCTATGAGGTAGAAAGGATAGTCTACAACATGGAAAAGCTTCAGTAGCAAAAGCAGTAAGAGATTTTTAGCAGCATCATTCTAGGGGGAGTTTGTAGAAATAAAGACTGATGGCTACAAAATTCTCTAAGTACAACTGCTGTGGACCTCAGAGTTTGCTGCATATCGACAAACTACTGCGGATAAGCTTATCTGCTACGGATGCTTGTTCTTCTCCTGAAGAACAAATCTGCTGCGAACAGCCTTATCTGCTGAAGACCAAAGTTGCTGCTGATAGGCAAATCATCCGCAGCTGTGGACAGCTGTGTCTTGTTGCTGATCAACAACATTGCTGTTGATCAACAACATTGCTGCTGATAGCCATTCCCTCTGAAGATCAAACGTTGCAGCTGACCGGCTTCGATAAAGCAACCATTACCACTGACAACTTTCTGCTGCAACACTGATACACTCCACGTAGAAAGAATGTTACTGGTGCAAGACAATAAAAGACAACGACGCTCTTCTTCCAAGGACTCAAGCAATGGTGCCTAAGAAGACGTTTGAGTAAAGATAACTTTTGTAGTATTTATTGTCGTTACATGTAGAATAACTTCAATACAAGATCAACGACTTGTGTTAGATCTGATCCTTAGATTCAAGGGTTTGTCTTGATTCCATGTTACTATATAAGTAGTACTTAGAGTCATTGTATAAGTGTGCTTTTCTTTTTAGAGTTTTCTCTGTAATCTTGTAATATTTGAAGCTTAATACAAATTTCATTTATCAGTATTATTCTAATTTACTTATTTACATTGCTTAGTTGTGATTGTTTCCGCCAATCTTAACTAGAATAGAACCATCTTGTATTCACCGATCCTACACGGATTTTGAATGTGGCTCAAATCTCCAGGAAACCGGCAAGGAGAGTATTAGGATCCTCGTGATCCGTGCCGTCAAACTGCCACATGTTTTGCACCATTTGAATGATGCTGGATTTGATCTCGAACTGATGCGCTCCAACAGTCGGCCTATTGATGCTCGACTCCAAACCTACAAGTGACGGTTTGCCAAAATATGAAAGAGTCTGACCCTCATCCTCGTTCGCCATATCGTAAACCTCGTCAAGCTCGAGTGCCTGGGCCACAAATCGGGAACGGGCCCACAATCTCTGATGAAGATCGTGCTCCGGCTCGAAAGACGGCTCAAGAACCTCCTCGGCGGGAGTTGAGGACACAGACGATCTGCAAGACAAGTTATATTAAATGACGAACCTAAGGAAAAGAAAACACAAGTTAGACAAAATAATAATTACAAATAAAAATAAAAATGTAAAATAAGATAGAAATAAAATTAAACTAAAATATATATACAAATGCGACTAAAAATAAAAATAAGAATGCAAACTATCTATACATGAAAGATGCAAATAACAATCAAGAAAATACGATATGCACAAAAATATATACTAAATGACTAAAAATTAATTTCAATCGTTCTTGCAAAAACGTATCCCCGGCAACGACGCTAAAAACTTGATCCTTGTAAACTCTATATGTATTTTTATAAGTATTTTTCACACAATTAGAGTTTTAAAAGGGTTTTCATCAAAGACTAATCACACACACCGGGCAAGTGTACCCGTCGGATGGTAATATAGTAAAGATAAGAACCGGATATTAATCCGTGGATACAGTGGAATGCAACAATAAACCGGAACTAACATTTAATCAAGTGATGGTAAAAAGATATTTTGAAGAGGTTGTTTAAATAACTAGCGTACAAATATATAAAACTAAATAAGATCACAAGTCAAAAAATCAAGGAAGACTGATCACTTCGGTGTCGAATCCATCTAGAATACATTCAATACACTCATGGAAACTTGGCAAATACACGAAATATAGATTGACTGTAGATATATGAGACTGACGGCTAAAACATTTTCTAAGTGTTTTTGCTGCGGACAGTTCACTTTTGCCTCTGAGAAGTTGTTGCTACTGATGATGGTATATGTTGCACATGGTTGTTATTGCTGCTGATTAACAATTTTGCTACTGATAGACTATTGTCTGCTAAAGACCAATGTTGCTGCTGATAGGCTTATCAGCAGCATCCAACACTTATGCTGATGATGGGCATATCTTCAGCAACATTGACTTTGCTACTGACAGTCCTTTCTGCTACAACTGACAGTACGATCAGCAGAAGGATTGTGATTGGTGCAGAAGATAATGCTCTCACAACTCAATAGACCTGTAGAGATTCCCAACAGAAGATATCAGAGCATGTTTCAATAGTTGTTTTTTGTTAGCATCCAATAGTAGTATACCATCTTGTCGGTTTTAAGATCAACGGTTTGTGTTTGATCTGATCCTTAGAATCAAGGGTTTGCTTGATTCTAAGTTACTATTTATGTATTGTTCATTCCTCATTATAAGGTGCGGTTCTTAGAGTCTTCTCTGTAACTTGTTAACTTTGAAGAGTAAAATACAATTTGCAATTATCAGTATTCTTTTTGTTACTTGTTACTTGTTGCATTCATATTTGTTATTGTTTCCGCCAATATCAACTAAAACAAAACCATCTTGTAATCTTTCGATCCTACAAGTGGTATCAGAGCTTTGGCTCTTAGATCAAGCAAACTAACATTTGTTTGATCACTTTCTGGTTGTGTTTCTGTTATCTCTTTGTTGCATCTCATCTACTCGCAGTATGGCACAAAATACTAGTTTTGATGACATTAGAAGCATTCACAGACCACCAAGGATGGTGTCTTGTGATGATAATGATATGTGGAAGAACGTAATGGAAAGTTTCTTCAGTTATCAAGAGTATGGAATGTGGAGATCCATAGTTGATGGTCTGTGCGTACCAATGGTAGCCTCTGCTGATTCTGGAGGTCCATCTGTTCCCAAAGAAGCCTCAAAGTTCTCTGAAGAAGACATCAAGAAGATGGAAATAGATTTCAAAGCTCTAGGAGCCATTCAAATGTGTTTACCAAATGAAGTCTTTCACAATTTCACGGAGTACAAGACTGCGAAAGAGCTAAGGGAAGCTCTTGAGAAGATGTTTGCTGGATCTGAAGAAGTCAAGGAAAATAGAAGAGATATACTTAAGCAGCAGTATGAAAATTTTGTGTACAAAGATGGTGAATCTCTTACAACACAATACAACGGGAACACTTATCTAGTTGGTGAACTACAGTGTGCCAAAATGAAGCTAGAAAATGAAGATATTCTCAAGAAGTTCATCAGATCCTTTCCAAATTGTTGGACACTCTACACAGCGCCAATTAGAAGAACTAAAAACCTGAAAACTCTCTCCATGACAGAGTTGTTTAGCATGCTAAAGACTATAAGTTAGAAATGATTCAAGCTAGAGATAGAAAATCAGGTTATCCATCTTCAGCCTCTACATCCACCACCACCTCATCATCACTTCACTCTAACCATACACCATAAAAAACAGGCAACTATTACCCTCCCATAGTCACTCATCCACAAACACCTAATGCTCAGATGAACAATTCTCCTTTCCTTCTTATTGAAGCACCTCCTCAAACCCAGTTGTCTTCATTTCTGAAACACCAAGCAACATGTCTTTCATCAAGGAAGATCTGGAGTACTTTCACCCTGATAATTTGGAAGAAATGGACATACAACACTATCATGCCATGTTGTCACTCAGAGCAAAGTGTTTCTATTCAATAACGAGAAGACCAATTCCCAGCAACAGTCCAAATGCAAGAGTTGGTTTGGATAAAAGTAAGCTGAGATGCTACAACTACAATCAACTTGAATACTTTGCTAGAGAGTGTAAGGCACCAAAGGCAAATCCAGCAGCTGCACAACCAAGGCAAGCTCAACAAAGTCAAGCAGGCCATAATTTTCAACCTGCTCAAACTGCTGCTTGTGCAACTCAACAGGCAGGACCAACTGATTTGATTGGAGCTTTCAAATTGAAGAAATATCTGCTATAAATCAAGCTCTCATGGCTGATACCTCATAAATTCCTCCTCGGGTATATGAACATCTCTGCTCACAAGCTTGTATTGGCAAAGTTTAGGGTTATAGAAAACATAACCAAACCATAATAGATTAAAATGAAGAGTTTCATCAAATGAAATCTGAATTCAAAAATGTTGAAAACAGCTACAAAGAAAAGATTAATTACCTAAAGAAAGAAATTTCTTCATTAAAACATGAGCAAACTAATCTTGAAACTCAGAATGATGATCTATTAGTTAAACTGAAAGCTACAAGAGCTGAACTTGCTGATCAAAAGGTTCCTGTTGGCAAATATGAATTTGCATCTAAAAAGCTACAAAGGTTGTTAGATGCTCAAATTCATGAAAAGATAGCTGTTGGTCTTGGTTATCAAGCAGAAAAATATAAGTCTGTCCCACCACCCAGTGACTATGTAGCCATCCATGAACCAAACCTCAATCTCAACAACCTTGACACCTCAAACTGAAATCTTGATCCTTCCAAAGAAAACATTTCTACGCAAGAATGTATCATCTCCACAAAATCTGAGACCACATACTCAGATTCATTTGAAAGCACTGATGCCCCTCTACTTCCAACAAATGAAGTAATCATGAAAACAACAAAACTGGAAAGGTAATTCAAACTAACTTTCCCATTGAGTTCATCCCATCCATTCCGATTCCAAAACCTACCCAACAGATCAAGATTAGCTATCTTCCTCAAGGGAGAAAGTTAATCATTGAAAAAGGTCAATGCTCAAAAGCCAACAATACTCCAAAGAAAGTATTTGATATATATGTTATTCATCTGAAGAAAGAAAACCATATGTTCAGAAGACCTTAGAGGAAGCTACCTTTGAACATAACAAGAATCATCCTTAGAACTTTAAGGATGTGTTCAAGAGAAAGGATTATGTGTACTTTCAAAGAGACAAAATAGCAAAATCATGCTTTGTGTGTGGAAAGTATAATCACACAGCAAGCACCTGCTTCTACTATCTTCAGCAATAGAGAAATATCAAACAAAAAGAACAAGAAGGTTAGAAGTTTTGAAGCAAGAACCAACTAATTTTACAAGTCTGTGTCTCCAACAAGGAAGGTTGCTACACCTGAAAAACTCACAAGAGCTCAACAATCTTGCATCTTCTGTGGTGAATCAGACCACTTTGCTATAGATTGGAAATTCAATCCATTTAATCAGTTTGTAGACCTAAGGAAACCATCAGTAGATGTCAAGTCTATTGATAGAAAAAAATCTGTCTATGAAAGAATACCGAAAGAGAAGCCTAACTTTAACAGGAAAAAGAAAATTGTGCAATCCGCAGCAACTTCTTCTGCTATTGACAAGTTGAAGCCATCAGCAACAACAAGGTCCGCTGCTGATCAACCAAAACTAGTCTCAAAGAAAAGAAGCAACAAACTAATGCAATCAACAGTACCTTCATTTACTGCTGACACTCCAAAGCCATCAGCAGCAAAAGCAACATCTGCTGCTGACAGTGGTAAAAAAAAAAGGGAAAAGTCATTCAAACATGGAAAGCAAAACCAAAAACTCAATCTCCTCCAGTCAAAGTATTATCATTGGATCAATTAAATGCCAACCTACCTCTGATGTCTTGAATGTTCTTAAATCAAAAGTAAAACCCAAGTTTGCTGAATCTTGGGTCCCTCCCTCTGACTAGAACTACTCTCATGTGCATGAACAACCAGGTAACAAGGATAACACCTATGTAGTAGAAAATGGTTTTTCTAGGCAAATGACTGGAAACAGATCTATCCTATCCAACTTCAGAAACTTATATGGTGGATATGTTACCTTTAGGAGTAATTCAAAAGGAGGGACCGTTACTGGACAAGGAACTGTTTCAAATGAAAGAATGAGTATTGAGAAGGTGAATTTTGTAAAGGAATTAAAATTCAATCTCATGAGTGTATCACAAATCTGTGATCAGAAGCACTGGATGCTTTTCACAGATGAGGAATGCTTTGTGTTATCCCCTGGTTTAAGCAAACCTCCTCCAGAGAAGATTCTCTTACCTGCTGAAAGAAAGAACAATCTTTATGTTCTTGATATGAACAAGATCACACCATCTGGCAACGTGTCTTGCTTCTTATCCAAAGCCTCAATTAATGAATATGCTCTATGGCATAGAAGATTGAGCCATGTGAATGTGAAGACAATGAACAAGTTAGTCAGAGGAAATCTGGTAAGAGGACAAACTGATAAAGAATTCCAACTTGAAGATCATTGTATAGCATGCCTGAAGGGGAAGCAACACAAAAGTTCTCACAATCCCAAGGCAATTAACTCAAATGACACTCCACTACAACTGTTGCACATGGATCTATTTGGTCCTACAAATGTCATGAGTATGGGAAAAAAGTCATACTGTCTGGTGATAATTGATGACTATACCAGATATTCATGGGTATAGTTCTTGAGAACTAAAGATGAAACTGCTGAGATTCTCAAATCCTTCATTCTTAGGGTTGAAAATCAAAGCAATCAAAATGTAAAGATTATGAGATGTGATCAAGGCATAGAGTTTAAGAATCACATCTTGAACTGTTTCTGTGAAAGTAAAGGCATTCAAAGGCAGTATAGTGCTCCAAGAACTGCTCAACAAAATGGAGTTGCTGAAAGGAGAAATAAACTCTGATTGAGTCTGCTAGATCCATGCTAGCTGATTCCAAGTTACCTCTTACATTTTGGGCTGAAGCAATAAGTACAGCTTGCTTTGAGCAAAATAGAGTTCTCATTGTCAAACCTCACAACAAGACTCCCTATGAGCTATGGTTCAAAAGGATTCCTTACATTGGTTTTCTTAAACCTTTTGGTTGTCCCTGCACCATTCTCATTACAAATGGAGTTCTCCCTAAATTCTATGCAAAATCAGATGAAGGATACTTTGTGGGTTACTCCTCTCAAGCAAAAGCCTACAGAGTTTTCAATAATAGAACTTATATCATTGAGGAATCTGCAAATGTGGAATGTAGTGAGCACATTCCATGTGAAAAGGGTAAAGGACCATATTGGTTGTTTGATATAGACTAATTCTCTCAAGTATTTGAACCTCTCATCTTTTCAAATATGGAGTATTCACATGAGAAAGCCATATCACCCAATAATGACTATAGAATGGATTTCAATGGTCCTTCCATAAAGTTAAATAGACCATCCATTGATCTTTCTTCTGTAGCAAATGCCATTGAAGCAAGTGAAGCCAGAACAAGTAGCTCAAATGTCACAAGCAGCAGCATATCTGAACCTGACAATACAACTGTCACAATTGATCAATCTGCAGCTGACATAGAGGCACCTGCTGTGGATGAAGTCACTAATCCTGATGATATTGAAGACAGTTCTGCCAATGACACTGAAGATGCTCCTGAACAACACCATAGCGATCTTGAACAAGGTATACAACTTAATGTAGTACCAGCTCAAAGAATCAACGAAGAACATCCTCTAGAAAATGTTATTTGTTCAGTACAGTAAGGGGTTCAAACAAGAAGAAAAACCCATGCAGCTAATGTATGTCTCTATTCATGCTTCTTATCTCAAGTTGAACCAAAGAAAGTAGATGAAGCTTTGCAACACAGTAGTTGGATTGAGGCAATGCAAGAAGAACTCCTGCAGTTTCAGAGGCAATAGGTATGGAAACTAGTTGATTTGCCAAAAGGGAAAACTGTCGTTGGCACAAGGTGGGTGATGCGTGATTTATATATATAAAAATAAGATCAATTACACAACGGTTTTAAAATGGAATCACCAATCCTAACCACACACAACGGCAAGTGTACCGCATCAGTACGTAGCAAGTATGGGCAAGACCGGATATTAATCCGTGGACACTGATGACAACTCTCGATAATAAACCTTTATCAAGTCCTAACCTAAATAAACAAAAGAGAATTTAAACTAACAACTAGGACCTAAGACCCAAATACTCTATGACTCTATGATGCTCAAGACACAGGACAACTAATAAACAACTAAGAACACGGAAACTTGACATAAGGATAAGATCAGAAAGAAAGCAACTACCCAGGAATGACTCAAGCTAACGTGTACTGATAAGGGAATCAATCGTATGACTATCTCTAAGAGTACAAGTCTAAGGCTAACCAGGTATGTTTCTACTCCCCGAGAAAACACAGAAGACTCGTATGAAGAACGGGATAGACTATGCTAAAATGCCAAATGAGGAATCTCCGGTCGGTCTCACCACTCACAATGCTGTGAAAGACTTTGATCCATAGCCCTAGAGCAAGGGAAAATCAAATTTAGGAACGTAAACAAACCCTAAGAAGACTAACACCACTAATGAAAGGCAAGACTCGTACGGTCGCGTAATCTAGACCTAACACACAATGCGTAGGAGGTTTCAGGCTATATCTATCACATGGTCAGTCTCAAGAAAAGGTAGGACACTGCTAATACTCTCTAAATACAGCCTAGACACCAACCGTTTTGGTCAAATCAGTTTTCTATCTATCAAAACATAAAGTAATGACGTCTAGCATGCAATACTCAACCTAGATGAAACAAAACCAACTAGAAACAAGCATACATGATCAAGGGCATTAGATATCAAGCATAATCAGTATTCATAACCATTCATAAACATTCAAGAATTGATTCAAAGATTAACACAGAAAAACATACGATTAAAACCCGTAAAAAGCGTCAATACACGAAAACTATCATCAAACCTAGGTAGCTAACAGGTTTAGCTACCCATAGAAGTTCAAAACATCATAAAACTAAGATCAAATAGAAGCATAGTCAATAGAAGTTCCGAAATCAAATGAATAAACACAAATCGAACGTTCCCAAACCGAAAACGATCTTCAATCTTCACTCCTAGGCTTCTAGGAAGCTCCAAACTCAAAGTTTTAATGTTCTAAGTCGTCCCAAATCGCCTCTGGTCTAACTCCCACAAGAATGGCCGTAAAAAAGGACTAAATAGTCTTTTTTAGGGTTTTTGTCGCGTCAAATCGGTGGAGGACCGCTACGGATTCGTTGGAGGTCCGCTACGGTGCTAGATCCTTGGCGGACCGCTAAAAATCCCCATAACTGTCTGCTACGGGTGGAATATAAGGATTTTATCCGCGATAGGCTGTAGGAATTTCCAAGACACCCAAGATTCATATATTATGGGCCAGGTAACTCATTTTCTAGCCCGAGATATGCCCATATGAAGTTCGGACTTTTGTTTCCTGTCGTTTTCGTTTTTTCCTTCATCCCCGCAACTCGTTTACTCGCTTATTCTTCTCGTTTCTCGTATAATACCTACAATATCAACATATATAGATATAGGTATCATAATCCAATGAATTCACAATCAAAACCTATTCAAATGTGGTGAAATACGCATTATTAACATGTGTGTTTTGCACTACATCAAACATCCTCACACTTGAAGTTTGCTTGTCCCTAAGCAAAGCCCTATGCAACACATCGAACTATGTAAATAAACAAATACGGTCACATTTAGCAAGATCAAACACAGGCCACGAAATCCAAAGGCACAGTTAACTTCTCAAGATTTACACGTTCAATAGATTTACGACCCAACAAGTCAAGATGATATTAATTTTTGAAAAATATGGACATACCTATTCCAGTTTCACCTACCTTCAAGACTCTAACCAGGCACGATTCATACCCCTCACACTGGTTCTCTCCACTCAGTGTATTATATCTGTAACTAGCAGAAGATGTGCCAGTTCCTAATCTATACTCTCAGACCTAAAGTGAAACATTGATGTCATAAGCTTGAACATCAATCAAATTTCAACCCAAATGCATAAGACAAACACACAGATCAAAAGGACTTTAACAGGTTGTAATGTAAGGCTATGGCTAAGGGTATGGATAAAGGATATATAAAAGTGGCTAAAGTGATCATAATCCAGACTAGTTAAACTAGGATCAAACAAAACAAAACACAATCACAATTACTAAACATTTGAGGATCTATGATCCTCACACTTATTCTCTTGAATATCTATATTTTTTTTCTTTTTTTTTTCTATATAGTTTTTTTCACACACTATTCAGCTATTTTTGCTGATGACATAAGCTATAATGCCGACACTCATAAATAATTACTAACACAAACTTAATCACTAACTCAGACCGGATTAATAACATGGGTTTAAAAATAAAATAAAAAGGCAAAAAGGGCTCAAGGTGTACTATGTGGGTTAATCAAACGAAAAGGAATAAGGCTCAAAAGGGTTCACTAAGGGATAATGTTCAGGTAGGGAAAACAAATGAAAAGGCTAAACAAGGGGCTAAATCCTAATGGCTCTATCATATCTGTGTATCATCTCTGCCTAGGGTCTCAAAATGCATCAAAATGCTCACATTCTAACAAAATGCAACATATAGGTAAACACTCAACAAACGAAACAATGAATATATATTTAAAAATAGAAAGGCTCAAAAACTCACTGAAAACATGTGGAATCGGGTTACCAATATAAGCCATGCACAATTATCACTATCCAGCTTGCTACACTATCCTAGGCATCCCAAACAATTTTATTACATGAAAAACGACTCTGTTGGGCCTACTTAATTCTGATACTTAAGGAAAACCGCGTTAAAGAAACGCAAACCCGCACCCGACTCGCCTTTTGCTCTCGATTTACATTGAATAAAAACCGGTCTTTTGTGTGCATTAGAACTCAAAAAAATGTGTCAACTTAGGACTAGCAAAAACAACTCTTTTATAATTATTTTTTTTTTGTTTTCAATTATTTTACTAACACAAGCTAACATCCTCACAATTGAAACACACATCGTCCCTAATGTGTCTAAAGAAAGGGGTAAAAATATAAAATGTCCAAAATAAGTCATGTTCCCATCCTCACACTTAAACTGTACATTGCCCTCAATGTACAATTGAAAACAAAGTAAAGAAAAAATGATGAGAATGCACAGAAAGTAAAAGGATAGAACGGAACTCCCCTACGGATGTAACAAACTCTCCGCCATGATATGAAGCGACCTCGAACATGTAATCCACATAATCAACAACCTCCTAGAGCTCAGAATGAAAACCTGCATACAAAACAAACAAAACAAAATAAAAAGAAAATAAAAACTCATCATCGGGTTGCCTCCCGGAAGCGCTAAGTTTATAGACGAGTCTTCAGCGGAACACAAAACCACAACCTTAATCAGGTGGCGTCTCCTTTATTCTCTTCCCACTCACCTGGGTCTCTCTCCTCCTCCTACCGTCCGCTAGGAAGAATGCGGCAGTAGGGCTCAAACAGACTTGAACAAATGTCCCCGAGTCGACCCACCGGTCCTTAAACCTACCTGGACCAAATCTTAAGTGGGGCATGTAATGAGGTAATTGGTCATCTCTAGAATATGGTATCCTCCTATGGTCCCTGTGCGACCATCTCAGAACCCTCAAAACATGTCGGTCCATACGTCTCTTTGCTCTATCCCGTGGTCATGTCGATTGAGGTGGTGATCCACCATATCTTTCCTCCACATGTTGGCTATCCTTAACATGAAGCGGTTGCTCTGGTTCCTCAACCACTTCCTCCTGCTCTCCTTCTCCCTCTGTCTCTCCTTCTTCTTTCTCTGCCTCACCGTGGTGAGGTGATTCTTCCGTCTCCCTCTCTAGCGCCCCGAATAGTAATTTTTCTAACTCAGCAAGGTCACCCATAGGGTCAAACTCTCCTTCGTCTATAACTGTGACATCCACAAACTCCTCACCAAACTCATCTAGCAATGAGGTAACAAACTCCTCCTCGATGTCATCAGCAACAAACTCATCCTCATGCATGTCCTCAAACTTTGAATCTTGCATCCAATCATCCTCCCAAGACAAGTGTGATAAGTGTGGCATATAAAATGAAAACAAGGAATCATGCACAGAACTAGATGCAATCAAAGATGTATCATCCACACACTCATGATCAAAATAGCTAGAGTAAGGGGACTTAACTGGCTCAAGGCTGCATGTCGTCTCCGTCTCTGTGTCGTGCTGCATCTCATCACAGGGTGACTGATTCTCCCTCCGAAGATCAGCACATATCTCTCTGATCCTAGCATAAAATGCTTCCGACGCCTGGAGTTGTTCTGCACATTCCCTGAGAATACGCTCATATGGAGTATCAACCTCATCACAATCAAACTCATGCTGGACCAGAGGTGGGACATATGTGTAACTATGTGGAATAATAAAAAACACATCATCCATTATCGTCTCCGGTTCTGCGGTTTGCTCTATCATTACGCCACCTCAAAACCCAATAAGTTCCCATTTGGTCGTAGACCATACGTGTGTGAGGTTTCTGATGTTGTGACTCTACGTGAGCAAGGATCACCTCTATCTCTCTATTCCTCTTCTCAGGGTCAACTCGTATAAACTCACATCCGTGGTGGGTATCTACCTGTGAATAATAACAATCCTACACCCAATGGTCCCCACCACAGATCGCACCACGGCTCCATGAACCTACCAACCTACTGTCTATACATATTTCTTAAAGTAACAGGTAAGATAATAACAAATAAATAATAAAATAAGATAAAATAAAATAAAGCAGAATAAAAGAGATCAAAACAATCCTAGAAAAAGAAAATTATTCACAAGCTAAAAATCCTAATAAAAGCAAAGACAAACAAAAACTAATCCGAGAAAAATTAAAAATCACACAAAAATAAAAAGAAAAGAAACAAAATGGTTGGATCCCCGACTCGGGTCGTTCTCGAAATCGCCAATGCAAGTGTCCCCGGCAACGGCGCTAAAAACTTGATGCGTGATTTATATATATAAAAATAAGATCAATTACACAACGGTTTTAAAATGGAATCACCAATCCTAACCACACACAATGGCAAGTGTACCGCATCAATATGTAGCAAGTATGGGCAAGACCGGATATCAATTCGTGGACACCGTCACAACTCTCGATAATAAACCTTTATCAAGTCCCAACCTAAATAAACAAAAGAGAATTTAAACTACCAACTAGGACCTAAGACTCAAATACTCTATGACTATAAGATGCTCAAGACACAGGACAACTAAGAAACAACTAAGAACACGGAAACTTGACATAAGGATAAGATGAGAAAGAAAGCAACTACCCAGGAATGACTCAAGCTAACGTGTACTGATAAGGGAATCAATCGTATGACTATCTCTAAGAGTACAAGTCTAAGGCTAACCAGGTATCTTTCTACTCCGTGAGAAAACCCAGAAGACTCGTATGAAGAACGGGATAGACTATGCTAAAATGCCAAATGAGGGATCTCCGGTCGGTCTCAACACTCACAATGTTGTGAAAGACTATGATCCACAACCCTAGAGCAAGGGACAATCAAGTTCAGGAACGTAAAAAAACCCTAAGAACACTAACACCACGAATGAAAGGCGAGACTCGTACGGTCGCGTAATCTAGACCTAACACACAATGTGTAGGAGGTTTCAGGCTATATCTATCACATGGTCAGTCTCAAGAAAAGGTAGGACACTGCTAATACTCTCTAAATATAGCCTAGACACCAACCATTATGGTTAAATCAGTTTTCTATCTATCAAAACATAAAGTAATGACGTCTAGCATGTAATAATCAACCTAGATGAAACAAAACCAACTAGAAACAAGCATACATGATCAAGGGCATTAGATATCAAGCATAATCAGTATTCATAACCATTCATAAACATTCATGAATTGATCCAAGGATTAACACAGAAAAACATACGATTAAAACCCGTAAAAAGCGTCAATACACGAAAACTATCATCAAACCTAGATAGCTAACATGTTTAGCTAACCGTAGAAGTCCAAAACATCATAAAACTATGATCAAACAGAAGCATAGTTAATAGAAGTTCCGAAATAAAACGAATAAACACAAACCGAACGTTCCCAAACCGAAAACGATCTTCAATCTTCACTCCTAGGCTTCTAGGAAGCTCCAAACTCCAAGTTTTAATGTTCTAAATCGTCCCAAATCGCCTCCGGTCCAAGAATGGCTGTCAAAAAGGCTTAAATAGTCTTTTTTAGGGTTTTTGTCACGTCAAATCGGTGGAGGACCGCTACGGATTCAGTGGAGGTTCGCTACGGTGCCAGATCCTTGGCGGACCGCTAAAAAGCCCCATAACGGTCCGCTACGGGTGGAATTTCAGGATTTTATCCGCGTGAGGCTATAGGAATTTCTGAGACGCTCAAGATTCTTATATTATTGGCCAGGTAACTCATTTTCTAGCCCGATATATGCCCATACGAAGTTCAAACTTTTGTTTCTTATCGATTCCGTTTATTCCTTCATCCCCGCAGCTCGTTTACTCGCTTATTCTTCTCGTTTATCGTATAATACCTACAATATGAACATATATAGACATAAGTATCATAATCCAGTGAATTCACAATCAAAACCTATTCAAATGTGGTGAAATACGCGTTATTAACATGTGTGTTTTGCACCACATCAGTGGGTGTTCAGAAACAAAGAAAATGAGAGAGGCATAGTGATTAAAAACAAATCAAGACTTGTAGTTCAAGGTTACACCCGGAAAGAAGGAATTGACTATGATGAGGTATTTGCACTAGTTGCCAGGTTAGAGGCAATCATAATATTTCTAGCCCATGTTGCATCCAAGAACTTCACTGTATATCAGATGGATGTTAAGAGTGCATTTCTCTATGGGAAGATTGGTGAAGAGGTTTATGTTCGTCAACCTCTTGGCTTTGTAGATCCTCTACATCCTGACAAAATGTTCAAGCTAGACAAAGCTCCATATGGGTTACATCAAGCCCCAAGAGCATGGTATGAAACATTGTCAGGATATCTTCTCAGTAACAATTTCAGAAGAGGAGCCATTGACCGGACATTGTTTATCAAAGATGAAGGGGGAGAAATCTTACTTGTACAGATCTATGTAGATGATATCATCTTTGAATCAACAAAGAAGAAACTATGCAAGGACTTTGAGACTCTCATGCATTCAAAATTTGAAATGAGTTCAATGGGTGAACTAAATTTCTTCTTCGGTCTTCAAGTCAAACAGATCCAAAATGGGATCTTTATAAGTTAATCCAAACTTAATAAGTTCGCTTAGGTCTAACTGAGGCGAACTTGTTAAGTTCGCTTAAGCTGTTAGAGGCGAACTTAATAGGTTCGTTTATATCAGGTCAGTTGGTTATATATATGTGTGCTTACAGAGTCAGTCAAAAGAACGAGAGAGTGAACCAGAACGAATCAGAGAGATCAGATTGAGTCTGTAAACATCATTGTCATTGGAATACTAATTGAGAAGTTTATTTACTTGATTGTTTGCTTTGTCTTTTATGCGTATAAACGTTGACTCGTTGGATTCCGCACTCCGAGTAAACGTCACGTCTTATCACGAGATCGATCCGTAGACGCGCCATGGGGACCTACAAGTGGTATCAGAGCTATTGCTCGTGATTCTTGTTGATTTGAGACGGTTTATAGGCAAATTGACATCAAATTCATCATTTTTGAGTTTTTCATTTCAATGGAGTTTTCAAGACTGATTTTGATCTGATTTGGAGTTTTTGAAGAGGATTATGATGAAATTGATCCGATAGAAAGCTTCTAATTGTCAAATTACACAATCCTACGGTCCAATTTTGTTTAATTCCTTCAATTCAGTGTTTAATGATAATTTTTTGAAAGTTCTTGGTTCGCGGCTGAGGTCTGAAGAAGTCTTGATCAAGATTATGTTACGGCAAGCGAACTTGCTGAATTCTGTGCAGGCGAACTTAGCAGTAGGCGAACTTGTCAAGTTCGCTTCTCACAGGATTAAGCGAACTTATTTTAGGTGAACTTAATTAGATTTTTGAATTCTGGTTTAAGCGAACTTATTAAGTTCGCTTCTTAAGTTCGCTTGGGTGTAGTAAAGGCGAACTTATTATCTTCGCCCGAGGGTAAAGGAAGTTCAACACTTGGAAAATTTTTCAGAAAAATTTTTTTAAAAAAAAATGGCAAATATGGTTCAAGTTACAAACATGTTCAATTATGACAACGAGATCGGTACATCTCAAAAACCTCCAAAGTTGTTGAATCTAGCTGATTATTCTAATTGGAAAGATCGGTTTGACCAGTTCGTATCTTTTACCGATACTAGTTTGTGGATTCCGATTTTGGAAGGATATACGCATCCGACTTATTCTTGGATGGGACAGGACAATTTTCCAAAGCCGGTGTCAGCGTTATCTACTGAAGAGAAGTTGTTATTTGATCGAGAAAAGAAATCAATGGCTAGCATTTCGATGTCTCTTCCAAAGGAAATTTATCAGAGTTTTAAACAGTTCAAGTCTTCTCAACAATTGTGGGAAGCATTACAGAAAAGGTGTGAAGGGAGTTTGGATGTGAAGAAGAGTAGAAAGGAGTTACTAAAGAAGCAGTTCCTAGTCTTTAAACATTTTCAAAACGAATCCTTGGATGATCTTGCTACAAGATTCTATCATCTTCTTAGTGAACTGGCTAGTGCATCTGTGGTATATGAGACTGAGGAAATCAATGATAAATTCTTGGAGGCTTTACCATCAAAATTTGATGTGTATACGGTTTTAATCAAAGAGAATGTTAAGTACAAAACCATGTCTCTTGAAGAAGTTCTAGGAAAGATTCAGTCGCATGACATGAATATGAAAAAGAAAGAGACTAATATGGAGCATATCCAGGATCCCTCAATGTATTTTGCTAAATCTACTGGTAAATCTGGTACTGGAGTGGCATTCTTTTCTGGTGATGCTCAAGAGTCTTCAAATGATCAGTGTTCTGGAGTTCCAATTTATTCTGGTCATTCAAGCCATTTTGGATTTTCTATGACTACAGCTTCAACATCATCTGGATCTCATTTGAATCAGAAAGTTGCTGATGATTATCTTGCTATGTTTTCTTCATTCATGGCATCATATGAAAATTTCATTGGAGGTAAAATACATGATCCTGAGATTATAGAAGAAGATTTCAGACAGAATGACCCTGTTGATCTGGAAGAAATGAATATCCAATGGAATATGGCCATGTTAATGCGACAAGCTAAAGATTTCTTGAAGAGTACTGGCAGAAAATATATTGGTTCAAATAGTCGATCTCGTATGGGTTTTGGTAAGAGCAAAGTTCGTTATTACAACTGCCAAGAGTGTGGTCACTTTGCTAAGGAGTGTGTGAAGCCGAAGGTAGAATTTGATTCTCAAAAGAAGCAGTCTAACTTTCAGCATAATAGGAATCAGTCACATGGTTCATCTGGTAATCAAAATCATGGTTCTTCTGGTAATACAAATCATGCATCTGCATCATCAGCGTTGGTTGCTCAAAACGATGAAAACTATGACTGGGGCATTCATCTGGAAGATTTGGTGGGTGCTGTGAGGCAGGCTTTTGTTGCAGAAATTCATTCAGAAAAACCAGAGGAGTCTACTGATGATGAAAGTTCTAGTGATGATTCTTATGATGGTGACAGTGTTCCAAGTGTTGATGATGAGGTAGAACAAAGGCAGAATATTGAGTCTAATGCTGAATCAGGGGTTGTTGAGGAGGAAATTGTTCTTATAGAAAATGCTTCAGTTGGAGATGATTCGGAGAATATTCCAATTGCCAAAGTATTCATGGCAGACATGTCTGATCTGTCTAAGGTAAAAGACTCTGTTTGTCATATTTACTGTTCAAACTGCATTTCTGTTAAAGATAAACTACAAAAAGTCATGGATGATAACACAAACTTGATTTGTGACATGAAATCAATGCATTCAGTTAATCAGAAACTGAAAGATAATGATAAGCTGTGCATTGATAGAATTGAGTCTTTGAAAAGAGACTTAAATTCTCTTGGGCTAAAATACAAAGAGCATGGTTATCATCTAGATATGGCTTATGCTAAAATAGAAAAACGTAATGATATTGTTGCCCAAAAGAATAAAGAAATATCTGACAAAGAGTCTGAGGTGATCAAACTTCATTGAAAGTTGGAACAATTTGAAAGTTCTTCAGTTGTTTTGGATTATTTTAACTCAAATGCTGATCCTACTAAGCGTGTTGCTGGTATTGGATTTATTCCTCCACCGTTTAATGCAAATTATGTGGTGGAACCTGAAATCATAAATGAAGAGGAGATAGATCCTAAAACTGTGTTAAAGGTGAATCCAGTAACTGGGGAGGATATGGCGTATGAGTCAGATTCTGAAGATGAGATGTTCGATGAAAAGAAGGTTGAGGGAATTCCAAAAGAAGTGAAAATTGATGACCCAACAGTTGTTAAAAATGTTACCCGGGATAGATGCATTATGACTGAACCTGAAGAGGTGAAAGTTGTTCCATCTAAACTTTCTCCAATCTTACAGTCAAGTGGATTTGTTGCGGCTGGTTATCAAAAAGTGAATTCTTCAAAAATGCCAACACAGATTTATGTTCAAAAGAAGCCGATAAATTGTTCAGGACATTCCTCTGAAGCTTATTCTTCTGATGGATCCTCAAATTCAAAGTAAACTCCTTATTTCAGAACTTACCAAGAAAGAAGAGTATGTTTTCATTGTAATGAGGCTGGTCACATTCTGATCAATTGTCCTTACAAGAACCAGGGTAAAATGAAGACTGTTCCTTCACAACCGAAAGTGGTGAAGATTCTGCAAAGAAACAAAGAGGAAAAGTCGTCTTCTATTGTGGAGAAAAATATGCCTGGTCGATCGTTTGTTAAATCCCCTGGATTTAAACAACAGAATATATTGAATGCTAAATCCTTTGTATGCAAAGAGAAACTTGAGATTCCAAAAGTTGGGATTTCAAAAGATTCTTTTCAGGAGGTTAAATTGTCTAGACCTTAAAGAAGAAGAAGAAACAGAAAATTAAAGAAAATTTTGGAAACATCTGAATCTGACAATAATATATCAAATAATGTTTTTCAAAATAAAAATGGATCTTCTTTGAAAAAGTCTGATTGTCAAACTTCTGTTCCAAAAGTGAATGATAAGATTGATTGTAAATTACAAGAAGTTGTTTATTTTGATCAATCCGGACGACCCAAGACCACGATGGCTTGGGTTCCTATTTCTAACTGATTCTCGTTGTTTATGTAGGGACAACCAAGGAGGACTATCAACAATACATGGTATGTGGATAGTGGTTGCTCTCGACGTATGACAGGGAATGTTAGATTGCTTGAGGATGTTAAACAAATTGATGGTGGTTATCTCGCTTTTGCGGGTAATAAAGGCGGGTACATAACTGGGCAGGGTACGTTAAAGAATGACAAAGTCAAATTTGAAAAGGTGAATTATGTTGAGCAGCTGGAACACAATCTTTTAAGCGTATCACAAGTCTGTGACAAGAAGTTTTCGTTCCATTTCAACGATACTGAATGCTATATTCTGAAACCGGGTTTTGTGAATCCTGATTAATGGATTCTCATGAAGGCTCCGAGGAGAAATGACACGTATGTCCTTGATATGAGTGTCGCCACTACAACGGATTCAATTCCAACATGTTTACTCTCCAAGGCGTCGGAATCTGATTCAATATTGTGGCACAGGAAGCTAGCTCACATTAACTACTGGAAGATGAACTACATTGTTAGGAATGATCTTGTGCTTGGTATTCCGAAAATGAAATTCTCAGTTCCTGATGATTGTATTCAGTGCAAGAAGGGGAAGCAAAGAAAGAAATCTCACAAATCTAAATCGACGAATTCTATGGTAACTCCTTTGGAGTTGCTGCATATGGATTTGTTCGGTCCTATCAGTATAAGAAGCATCGGTGGGAAATCGTATTGCTTGGTAGTAACTGATGATTACTCCAGATTTTCATGGGTTAAGTTTCTTTCTTCCAAAGCTAAAACCACTAAGTTGGTGCAATACTTAATCCTGGGTTTGGAGAATTTATTCAATCTGAAAGTCAGAAGAATCAGGAGTGACAATGGCAGCGAATTTAAGAATAGCAAAATGGGCTTATTCTGTCTTCAAAAGGGAATTCATCATGAATTCAGTGCGCCATATGTTCCTCAACAAAACGGTGTCACTGAACGAAAGAACAGGACGTTGGTCGAAACAGCTCGCACGATGCTTGCAGATTCTAAGCTTCCAGTCACCTTTTGGGCTGAAGCTGTGAATACTGCGTGTCATGTTTTGAACAGGGTCTTGACCGTCAAGCGACATAACAAGACTTGCTATGAATTGCTAAATAATCGAAAGCCAAATCTGGAATATTTACTACCTTTTGGTAATCCTTGCACCCTATTGAAAGTTTGAGATGTCCCAACAAAATTCAGTGCGAAGGCTATTGAAGGGATTTTTCTAGGGTATGTGGCAAATTCGACAACCAAGAGGGTTTATAACAAAGAGACACGCCAAGTTGAAGAATGGTTCCATATTGACTGTTCAAATTGGTCTTTACCACAAATGGCGATTGGTCCGGATTGGGCATTTGATTATGAAAACTTATTCAAGTCTTTTCATTTACCTTTTGATATTTCTGATGAAGATGCTGCTGTTCTTTATGATTCTTGTCAGGATGCACAGCACAATGGATTTCTACCAAATGCAGTTCCAAATTCATCGATTCCATCTACTTCTGCTCCCGATCCAAATGTTGCTTCTTGTTCAGGTCCACAAGATTCAGAGAGTGAGGAGGATAATGCTATTTTTCAAGATTCTTCTGCTGATCCGTTGTTGGGTGATGATCCATTACCTTCGACACAGGATCAGGGGAAGATTCCTACAAATTTAGACTCGGATATTCCAATTAGTCACGATTATTCTTATCAATCTGTTTCTACTCAAGTTGACGTGTTGCCAGTTCCTGAGGTTGCATCCATCAAGGAGCTCAAAGATCATCCGTTGACGAATATAATTGGAAATTTACAGGATGGAGTGAAAACACGTTCTCTTGTTGACAATACTTGTTTGTATACTTGCATTAAAGATTTTGGTGTTCTTGATGATTGCTCATATTCATGCTTTATTTCGCAGGTTGAACCCAAGAATGTTGAGATGGCTTTAAATGACAACAACTGGATAGAAGCTATGCAGGAAGAAATTGCTCAATTTGACAAACTTAAGGTTTGGAATCTTGTTGATCTTCCAAAAGGTGCGTATCCGATAGGAACAAAATGGGTGTTTAAATGTAAGAAAGACGATCGAGGTGTCGTGGTACGCAACAAGGCAAGATTAGTTGTCCAGGGCTTCAATCAACAGGAAGGAATTGATTACACCGAAGTTTATGCACCAGTTGCGAGGCTCGAAGCTATAAGGCTGTTTCTAGCTTTTGCTTCCTTTAAAGGTTTTAAGGTGTTTCAATTAGACGTCAAAAGTGCGTTTTTATATGGAAAGGTCAAGGAGGAAGTCTATGTATGTCAGCCGCCGGGGTTTGAAGATCCACTGAATCCGAATATGGTCTTCAAGCTTGATAAGGCTCTCTATGGTCTTCATCAGGCTCCTCGTGCGTGGTATGAAACTTTATCCACACATCTTTTGGCAAATGACTTTGTTCGTGGAAAGATAGACTCGACCTTATTCATAAAGAAATCAGGGGGAGATTACCTACTGGAACAGATTTATGTGGATGATATTATTTTTGGCTCGACAAATGAAGGGTTGTGCAAAGACTTTGAGGGTGTAATGAAGTCGAAATTTGAAATGTCTGCTATGGGAGAGTTATCGTTTTTCTTAGGTTTACAAGTAAATCAAAAGGAAGATGGTTTCTTTATTCATCAGTCCAAGTATGTCAAAGACATCTTGAGCCGGTTCAAGATGGAGGACTGTACCCCATACGATACTCCAATTCCGGTCAATCATAAGTTGAATTCTGACCCGGAAGGAAAAGATGTGGATTGTCGACTTTACAGAGCTATGATTGGATCCCTCATGTACTTAACCGCTTCAAGGCCGGATATAATGTTCGCCGTGTGTATCTGTTCCAGATTTCAGGCAAAGCCAAAAGAATCTCACTTAATTGCTGTGAAAAGAATTTTTCGATATTTAAAAGGAAAACAACGTTTAGGGCTATGGTATCCTCATGGTTTTAACTTTGATTTCAATGCTTATACTGATTCTGATTTTGGTGGTTGTTGTCTGGACAAGAAATCTACAACAGGTGGTTGCCAGTTCTTAGGTAATCGACTTGTATCCTGGCAATGCAAAAAGCAAACCACAGTCTCTATTTCAACATGCGAAGCAGAATACATCGCTGCTGCAAGTTGTTCACAGATCCTGTGGATACAACAGCAATTGAGAGATTACGGTTTGAATTTCACAGGAACCCCTATGCTTATTGATAACAATGCTACTATGTCCATAACGAATAATCCTGTTAAACATAGTAAAACTAAGCACATCGAAATTCGATATATTTTTATACGTGATTGTGCAGAGAAAAGGTTGATTGAGCTGGTCAAGGTACACACTGAAGATAATTTTGCTGATTTGTTTACCAAGGCATTTGATCGTACCAGGTTTGAATTCCTAATTAAAATTATTAGTATGATCAATCCCGAATAAAAGTTTTTCAAAATCAGAATTTCATGGAAAATTTTGTTTTTAAGTTCTTTTATTGCTTTATTACATTTCTGCATTTACATTTTCAGTCAAAAATTTTAATTTATAAAAAGTCAAAACAAATTGAAAAATATAAAATTTGACACCATTTGAGGTTAGAGAAGAAATGATAGTACATCAGTGATTAGTTCATTTCACACGACCTTAGTAGACCTTGAAATATGATTGATTAAAATAAGTTGATTTGATCTAAATTTCAAAGTCTGCATAAATAAGAAATGATAGTGTTTAGAATGCTCTATTCTTGATAACTTGTTTTAAAATTTGTGTACAAAATTTGAAACTTGAATTGTCAATAGGCTAAAAGCGTTTTGAAACTAATAGTAGTGTGAAAATTAAATATAATATGATTACATCTGTAATTTAAATCCATTATATACCTGGGTGTGTGTGTAAAAGATCATTATCAGATAAAGAATATATGGTTATAAAGAATTTCATGAGACCAATATCGAATTATATCTTTAGCACAAATTTATTACAGTTCACTTCACTACCCATGCCCCGAAAAACATGCAAGGTGTTGTTGAACTAAGATATGCTTTCAAAATCTATTGAAACATATATTCGCCCTTGGATCAGTTAGATACATCATCTAGTCTGATTCCATTGAATTTCATCTAGATAATAGTTGGATCCTCATACCTGAATCTTTTGATTCTCATTATTCAACTAATCCATTAGAATCTTCTGATTCTGAATCATCACGATTCTTATATCCGTTGGGATCTGCTTTTATACTTGTGCTAAAAGAGATAATTTCATCTTGGAAATTGATCTAATCTTAACATTAACTGTATATGTCTTGAAGATAGTGCAATTTATATTTCTGTTTGACATATATGTGGGGTACACGATGTTTTTCATCTAAATGGTACTAAATCACATGAATTTGGAAAATAAACGCTTATAGTTTCAAATAATATAATATTGACAAATTTAAGAATTCATGCTTTATATTTCAAATTCGGTATAAATAAAAGAGCATTTTATAACCTGATCTTATTTACTTTGAAATTTATCGCGTATCATTTCAAATATTATTCAAATTGAATGAGTTTCAAAATGAAAAAGATGCAAAATGCACAAAACTAAGTTGAATGGTTTTATACTATAGGTTACCCTTTGTTATTGCTAAAATGTGTGATGAATTAATTGAATACTGATATGATCTTCTTGCTCATGATGATTAAAATCCAAAAATATGTGTTTCTGTTTATACAGATAAAATCCAAAAATATGTGTTTCTGTTTGTACAGATAAAATCCAAAAATATGTGTTTCTGTTTGTACAGATAAAATCCAAAAATATGTGTTTTCGTTTGTATAGATAAAACTCAAAAAGATTTTTATTTCTTAGTTTTCATGAAAATTCTAAACTTTTATTAAAATTGTTCGGGATTGGATCGAATATGTGTTGATGACGGAAGTTCAAGATTTGACAGGTTGAAGTTGATAAAATTTTTGTTCAAGGCAAAAGGGTTGAAAAGCAATTAAGTTCGCCTGTGTACAGTGAAGCGAACTTAATAAGTTCGCTTAATATCAGTGAAGCGAACTTAATCTGCTATCTGGGATGAAGCGAACTTAATCTGAAATAGGTGAAACGAACTTAGGGGTGAAGCGAACTTATCTTGTTCGCCGAAGGCTTGTTAAGCGAACTTAACAAGTTCGCCTAATTAAGCGAACTTAATGGAATTAAGGATCTAGATCAGGCGAACTTGTCAGTTCATCGTCTTCTCCAGTTTAAGCGAACTTGACTGATTTTTCCAAAATTTTTAAACGTTGTTGTTGGAGTTGTTTACTGGTTGTATCTTAATCCAAATTGAATTGCGAATTCAACCAAGGTAATTTCGTTGAATTTCATCCGATAAATTGAGAGAATTTGGTACTTTTCTTCTCGGTTTTACGTCGACGCTTTCAACGGAAGGATTTTGACCTAATTTTGACCAAACTTGTAAAATTGCTCATCCGATTTGGTTATAAATTGATATTCGACTGATATTCAATGCTTATTCCATGATATTATCTTGATTCGATGAATTTTGATTGTCTGTGTTTGAATTTGAAACGCCACAGTTCAGGCGAACTTGTTCCAAGCGAACTTGTCAGGCGAACTTAATAAGTTCAACTCTTGCTCTACTAAGCGAACTTATTAAGTTCGCCTAGGGGTCAGTGAGGATTTGGACTTGTGAAATTTTTTTGTTTTGTTTGAAAAAATTTTTAAAATTTTTTTTCTTTGTTGTTTTGTTTTGTTTGTACTTGTTATTTTTTCTAATATGTTTGTTGTCCAAATGTTTCAGATAGCTCGACGTGTTGAATATAAACATAATCAAGTGGCATTGTTAGATCCCAACATGTCCGAGGCTGTGAATTTTCAAGGAATTATAGGATTTTTAAACAGATCACGTCTTCACGTTGCTCTATCTGTTGATCCTTACATAAGTCTCGTGTACATACAGCAATTTTGGGATATTGTGCATCAAGATATGGACGTTGAACCTCATGTTCTTCGTGCCACAGTTAATAATACTGAGATTGCAATTTCTGAAGAAACGATCCGTGCTGCTCTTGATTTGGGTGGAAATGCTGAAGATCCATTATCTTATCCAAGCACTCTTATTATGGGTTGTTTTCAACGAATGGGATATCGTGGGAAACAGAATGATACCCAAGCCCGGAAAGGTGGATTAGTCGGTGAATGGAGGTATTTCATGCATGTGATTATTCAATGCATCTCTCCTCGCAAAGCTGGTACCGATGGATTGAAGATGGCTCTTCAAACTGCTATGATGGCTTTAACTTTGAATAAGAGATTCAATTTTCCACTTTACTTCTATCGGGAGATGGTAATGCAGATTAATCCAGCTGAAGGTCAAGGATTCTTGATGTATCCTCGTTTTATTCAAATGATACTCAATCACCTTATTCCTGATCTTCCACAACATCCAATAAGATTAACGTTGACTCCGATGTCAAAACGTATCTTTACCGACTGTACGAAGGTGAAACAGCAAAATGCTGCATTGATTCCAGTCAATACTCCTTTGTTTGGGCACTTAATCAATCCTGATTATGTTGCACCATTGAATGACAACTGGTTTCATCCTGATGAACTTGCTCAAGCTCAAGGCGTCAATGTTCAACAACAACAACCGCAACAACCACAACAGCAACAACCACAACAACCCGCACAACAACAAGTTCAACAACAACAACAGATACCAGTTCCACAAATACAAGTTCACGTACAACCACAAATTCCTATTCCTGAACATGTTCCTATTCCACAAGCTGAAGTTGAAATACCTATTCAGGAACCAGTTCAAGAAGAGGTCGTTCATGATCCTGATCAAGATCTAGGAATGAACATGGATGATTTCATTGATGATGTTGTGAACTCGCCAATTCCAGAAGCTGAAGGGAATGTGGTGACTGATGCTGAATCTAGTTCCAGCTCAAGTGATACGAAATTATTGGTTAATGAAAGCACTGATTCTGATGACTCTAGGGATTTTTCCTCAGGTCATTATGAACGGTTGGCTACAATTCCACTGGCTAATGCTGGCAAACGCATTAAATCTCAAGCCAGACGACCAAGAAGAAAGTCTGTTCGGGATCCTCCTTCTGGATCAGTACATGGAAAAAGATCTTTGGTCGATGAGAGTACTGACACTGATAGTGACTTTAATCCAGATCTTACCCGTCAAAAGTTGATGTCTGCTTCGTTTGCTGCTGCAAAATCTTCTCAAGGAGTCGAGGATGCTAATTTTGTTGCATCATTGATAATTACTCCTCCAAGATCTAAGGACCCATCTCCAGTTCGAACTCCTGTTCCTCCAGTCATTCCTACTACTTCAAGTCCTTCTATTCCACAATCAACAGCTGGTCCGTCAAAGCCTTCTGATTCTGAAAGGATTACTTTCCTTGAATCTCAAGTGCTTTCTCTACAAACACAGGTAAACACTCTTGTGTCTACTGATTCACAACGGCAGCTGGTGATTCAGACTCAAGCTCAACAGATTGCTGATATGCAAGCATTAGTTTCCAAACTCGTTTAGCGTCTTGACGCTCAGGGGAGTTGAGGATACCTGATACTTGTCACACAGAGTCTATTCAAAGACGTGATGATGAAGACAATGATCCTGCTGGAAATATTGAGGGTGATCGTCAATACACTGACGCTAATCCTATATCTAGGTTTCAGGGGGAGTCGACATAATCACTTGAAGGAAACAAGGATACTACTGGTACTAGTGATGAAGAAATTCTGTTATTAGAATTCTTTCACGATTCAGAAGAAGAGGAAGCTGAAAAGATTGAATGTCTTGATGACATTGACGATTTATTCAATGACATGGAAGATGATATGTCGGATAATGAGATAGAAGAAGGAGAAATATTAGAGATTGAGATAGAAAAAGATAAAGATAGTGTTACTTATGAAGGCTGTGATGGTCTTAAAGTGCCGTATAACTTCATCCAAGATGATGTTATTCCTGAATTTACTTATGAAGGAGTAACAGATTCTATGGACTCTGTTGAAGACATCACATTGCTTGAAGACACTGCTGATTCAAAGATAGATACTGATGATGAAAATATTCAATTCAATAAAGAAGCTGAAACTGAAACTACTCACACTGAGTCTCCGAAAGTTAATGAAGAACCTGTGATGTACAGAGATACAGGGATGATAAGAGAACAGTGGAGAGAAGTTGTAAACAGTTGGATGAAGGTGCTACCCAAGTCTCCAGCACAACCTGCTCAGAAAGAGAAATATGTGAATAAAGAGCAGTGTGTAGGAAGGATCATAAGTTGGTTCTATGATGATGAATCAAAATTATTTGCAATCAAATGATCTGACGGTGTTCAATACTTAAAGCCGAGGATCAAATATTTCAATACCTTGCCGAGGTGTGAAATAAATGGTCTAGCTTCGAAGCCACTCATTAATAGATCGAAGAATGGTTTGGCTGATGTGATAGCAAACTTTATCCAGAAAGAAGGTAGTTCAGGAAAGTATGATCGGCTGAAACCACAAAAGGGAAAGAGAGTGAAGAACACAGATCCAAAGACTGGGAAAGTAACCTGGAGATACAAGTATAAACCAGTGCGTGCTATTCATAAGATACCATTAAAGAAGATTCCTCGAGACTTTCTTGGGAATATGAAATGGTGGTATGTTGACGTTAATACTGGAGAAGCAAGGATTGAAGATAAAGATAATAAGGTCATTGTGTGTTTCTATGACGCAATGAATCTTATTAATTTTTCAAAGAAAGATCAGAGGACGCTGAGAAAGAAAGAGATCATGTACACTGATGTTTGGAGAGAACAAGGTCTGCAGTACAAAAGAGTTTTGGAGATATGCAGAAGATATGGAGTGCATGCTGGCAGCAGACTACCGGATAACTGGAAGAGCTCAAGATAAAGACTGAAGATAAAGCTATTTTCAAAGGGGAGTCTGTTAGGACATAGATTGTTATGAAAAAAGCTTGTAATAGTTAGATTTTAAGTCTTTATGTTTTTGTTATGTAAATGTCAAATGTCTAAGTGTTTTACAAGTGAGCCTAGAGGCGAACTTGTTAAGTTCGCCTGGTCTATCAGAGGCGAACTTAATAAGTTCGCTTAGGTCTAACTGAGGCGAACTTGTTAAGTTCGCTTAAGCTGTTAGAGGCGAACTTAATAACTTCGCTTATATCAGGTCAGCTGGTTATATATATGTGTGTTTACAGAGTCAGTCAAAAGAACGAGAGAGTGAACCAGAACGAATTAGAGAGATCAGATTGAGTCTGTAAATATCATTGTGATTGGAATACGAATTGAGAAGTTTATTTACTTGATTGTTTGCTTTGTATTTTATGCGTATAAACGTTGACTCGTTGGATTCCGCACTCCGTGTAAACATCACGTCTTATCACGAGATCGATCCGTAGACGCGCCATGGGGACCTACAAGAGTAAACGTCACGTCTTATCATGAGAAGTTTATTAGTTGTAGGTCCCAGGAGCCTCGTTGCGTAGTGGAAATAACACGATCTGTTCTGTGATTTGTGTGGGAACCAAGAAACGAGACAGAGAAACACGAACAAAGACCAAAGATAATGAAATGAAACGTAATCCATAACAAAGAAGTCATCCCGTATTACAGACTACATACCGAAGAAGCACACATCTCTCATCTAAGCTCACGGTCTAGGGGTCGGGAGAGCTCGTCCCGACCCGGACACCTCTCAACCTTGTTCCAGAAGTTCCACCTACAAATGAAGACAAGTCTTCTATTTATAGGGGCAGGAACACTACCTGCGTACTTGACAAGTGCACAAGGAAAAAGCCTTGCGTACTTACTAAGTACGCATGGTTTGGTCATGCGTACTTGAAAAGTACGCAAGGCTTGCCTTGCGTACTTACTAAGTACGCAGGACCAAACTGGTGTGCGGGCTAAGTACTAAGGAACACCCTCCTATGTACTAGCCACATACACTGATACATAGAATTTAATCTATAGTTACAAAACATGCTTCTACAAACTCCCTCTTAACTATAGCATCAAATTCTATCTATCACTAACACTGATAATCATCAGTTTACAAAGAATGTCCTAACAGACTCCCTCTAAACTAATGACATCACGTGTCTTCTTGCGAGACTTGATCTTCTGGCATTCCACTTGAGATCTTCAAATCTTCAAACTTCAGTCTTCAGTTGCCGAGTGATGACAAACCCGACTCCCTCATAACTGTAGCTTTCATTGTAGACCAAACCAAGTGCTTCAATAAGAACCAACTAACCCAACACAACTCATTGTAGTTCATCCTCTCAGCAGTAGCAACCTCCACCCTGACTTAGGACTCTGAGTCTAACAATGTCTTCCTAACCAGGTAACAATAGTAGACTAAGACAACTCCAAATCAGCTGGCATATGATAGAGAGTTTGAGTTTCCAATAACCTGCATCAAACTAATCAGCTCCCATAGGAATTCCAGTAAGATAAACTTAAGTCTTCAACCAGATGTGTCCAAATCTATCCTGTATCTTCACAAGTCAACCAAATTCCCGAAGATGTTCATTTCCAATATCCCCTTTCAGTTTAAGCTCCATCTGACTAGACCAGAAACAAGGGTATGTTTCCTATCCCATCGGCCAATGATAAAAGGTTCCATCTTCAACTAATAATCCAACGAATATCTAGCTTCATCTTGAAAACACACGATAGAATCAAACACTAAAAATATAGTTTACACGAGAAATCATAGTTGAGATCCATGTTACGTCAAAGAGGTATATATATAGGAAGTACCAACAGCTTTTCCACCACCTCTTTAATGTCTCATGAATACTAGATTTTATCCCCCTCATTTCTCTGTAAACTATGACCAGCTTCATCATCACTTCACTCAAATCCTCAAAAAGCACAACTAGCCAACTCCAGGATTTTATTCTTTATTCCTTTGCAAAGAACCAAAGCAGCAAATCCTTGGGTTCAAGTTGTTCCAGTATTCATCCCCTATTAAAGAAGTATCCCGGATACTCGTAGCCTACATATTCAGGTTTGAATACCTAAACAAGATGATTCTTTTTCCGAAAGACCCAAAGCAGCCACATCTTCACAAATAGAACGAGACCTTTAGCCGATGACGACCCAATTGCTCCCATTAGTTCAGCATTCATACCCTATTAAATAAGTATCCCGGATACTCGTAGCCTACATTTTCAGGTATGAACCCTTAAACAATGTATGACAAGTGGTATCATCCAACAAAAATTTTGTCCGTGTTTCGCCAAGCCACATTTTTTTTTAATCCCAAAGGCTAGTCCATGCGTACTTAGCAAATACGCATATGCAGGGTGTTGCTGCGTATTTAGTAAGTTCGCAAAGCCAAGTACTCATGCGTACTTGTTAAGTGCGCAGAGAAATGCTCTTGCGTACTTAGCTAAGTACGCAGGTCACTTCTCATGCGTACTTACTAAGTACGCAGGGCTAACCCATGCGTACTTAGCAAATACGCAGAAAAGGTGATTATGTGTACTTGTTCAGTACAGCAGTGTTCTTGACGGATCTTGAGGAGAATGCTCGAAAAGTAACGGATCTGAGAAGTTATGCTTCCAAAAGCTTCGAAAACATCATCTAACAAACCCTTAGCCTTCCAAACAACAAATGAAGTGATAACAAACTCGATTTTAAGGATTTTAGGTTACGAACTCATTTTTCTCAAAACCCTAAAAAATCGAAACTGGAACACAAATCAACGAACACCGAGGCTCTGATACCAGTTGTAGGTCCCGGGAGCCTCGTCGCGCAGCGGAAATAACACGATCTGTTCTATGATTTGTGTGGGAACCAAGAAACGAGACAGAGAAACACGAACAAAGACAAAAGATAATGAAACGAAACGTAATCCATAACAAATAAGTCATCCCGTATTACAGACTACATACCGAAGAAGCACACATCTCTCATCTAAGCTCACGGTCCAGGGGTCGGGAGAGCTCGTCCCGACCCGGACACCTCTTAACCTTGTTCCAGAAGTTCCACCTACAAATGAAGACAATTCTTCTATTTATAGGGGCAGGAACACTACCTGCGTACTTGACAAGTGCGCAAGGCAAAAGCCTTGCGTACTTACTAAGTACGCATGGTTTGGTCATGCGTACTTGACAAGTACGCAAGGCAAAAGCCTTCTTACTAAGTACGCAGGACCAAACTGGTGTGCGGGCTAAGTACTCAGGAACACCCTCCTATGTACTAGCCACGTACACCGATACATAGATTTTAATCTATAGTTACAAAACATGCTTCTACAGAGCATCCTAGAAAGATTCAAGCTGGCTGATTGCACTGCTGCACGTACCCCAATTCAAGTTAATCATCAACTATCTCTAGATAAAAAAAGGTTAAGATACTGATCTACATCAATACAGGGCAATGATTGGATCTCTTTTGTATCTAACTGCATCAAGGCCTGATATCATGTTTGCAGTGTGCTTATGTGCAAGATTTCAAGCAGCTCCAAAAATATCACATCTTCAAGTTGTCAAGAGAATTTTCAGATACCTTAAAGGAGCTCCAAAACTTGGACTATGGTATCCCAAAAATGAAAATTTCAATCTGTATGCATATACTGACAGTGACTATGGATGATGCGATATGGACAAAAAGTCCACATCAGGTGGATGTCAATTTCTGGGAGGAAGACTCATCTCATGGCAATGCAAGAAGCAGACATGTGTGCCCACATCAACAACAGAGGCAGAATAGATTACAGCTTCAAGTTGTTGTGCTCAAGTGATCTGGATCCAAAATCAGATGTTGGATTATGGACTGACTTTTATGGCAACCCCATTCACATTGACAACAAGAGTGTTATTTCAATCACTAACAATCTTGTGCAGCACTCCAAGACAAAACATATTGTCATCAGGTATCATTTCATTAGAGATTAAGCTGAGAAAAAGAGAATTATTTTAACCAAAGTTTATACCAATGAGCAATACGCTAACTTATTCACCAAAGCCTTTGATGAAGCTAGATTTAAATATCTAGTTGAATCCATTGGTATGATGAACTTTGTATAAAATCCTTCTCTAAAATAAAAATGAATAAATGTGTGTTTGTTTTCGTTGTTGTTTGATAAAAACTTCTTGAAAATCCAAAAATAATTTTGTTATTTTGATGACTTTATCTGTCAGCAACAAACATTTCTGCAGATAGTTTTCGTCATCAGCAGCAAAAGCACTTGCTGCTGACTGCTTTATGCCATCGACAAGAACATTTCTGCTACAGATGGTTTTTAGGCAATCAACAGCAACATCTTTTGCTACGGACCACTATATCCATAAGCAGCAATTAAGTTTGCTACTGATAGACATAACCATCAGCAGCAACCAGCTTTGCTGCTGATAGGTCAAAATGGTTCAAAGTAACTTTTACCTGCTGTAAAAAGTTTTTACTGTTAGTCTCTTACCATGACTGCTACAGTACAATTGCAGCTGTAAAACAATATACAACTACAATACTGCATCCACAGTACCTTCACTGCTCCCATTGTACGGTACAAGTGACCGTTGCTCAAGTCCTTCCGTTATAACAAAATCAAATTCCCTCCTTCACCTCTTCACATTCAATTCCGACCTAACTCTCATCTCTTACTCTCGCATTCAAAACCATCTTCTCCATAACCAATTATCAAACACTCATATTTCCCTCCAATCATCTTCCAAATGGCCAACCCTAACCTAGAAAATCCGGACGACAAATTTTCAACGTATCATAATCTGGTAGCCTACCTAGTAAAGGGGAAGAAGTCTGAAGGGTTTGATGATATGATCGACTTTCTGTGCCAATCAAAGATACATTTTGCCCTCACCATCAATCCCACCATCTACATATCACTCATGGAGGATTTCTGGAACTTCACCGCTTACTCCATTGAACAGGGCATTCCCCAAATCAAAGCGAAGGTGGATGGTAAATAAATAGTCATAACTGAAGCAACAATAAGAAAATATCTCAAGCTTCAGGACGAAGATGGTGCTAACTCATATAACCAAGCTCAATATATGGAGACTTTTGTGAAGATTGGGTATACTGGAAATCAGAAGGACTATACCATCGAGAAGGCGTTGCTCGGTCCACCATGGAAGTACTTATATCACACTCTTCTCTAGTGCATTTCTCATAAGAGAAGTGGATGGCATAAACTGTCATCTGGACTCGCCTCTGCAGTCAATGGTCTGATGAATTCTCTAACCTTCAATTTTTCTCACCTAATCTTTAAAGGTATGAGATACAATCTTCAAGAAGGTGTAAAACAGGCATTTTTCATGTACCCAAGATTCTTGCAGCACATTTTCAACTGTGAAATAAAAAAGTTAACTAAAAGTGCAAGAATCTACATGATTGGGTCTCATGAAAACGACATTTTTAAAAGCATGAGAGCTATTTCGAAAAAGTTCTCAGGGGCTAATGTTCCATTGTTATCTACAATGATGAACATACACAATGCCCAGGGTGACAGTTCAGCAGTCCCAGCTGATATTGATCTCACACCCTCCACTTCACAACCAGAAACTACCACTGCTGCAAATCTTGATCGAACCCTTGTGCAACCTACTGAGGGTGTACAACCTCAACAAACAGTTACCCCTGCTCATCATACTCAATTGGAACACAGGGACTCAGTTGAAGTAAGCTATACTAGGAAAAGAAAGAAGAGCAAGAAAAATCCTTATATTCTTGGCTCAAAGGCCTAATCCCAGCCACAAAGCCCTCATCCAGAGTTACAACAATCTGATGAGAATATCAAAAGGGATAGCCACATTACTAGAGAAACTTCTTTGGAAGGTTCTCTATTAGGATCAGTATCACATCCCGGATCCATTGAAATTCCTATTTCTGAGCCCATACCTGATATTTCTGAGAACTTAAGTATTAGGGTAACTAGTCAAGATGATGTATCTTCTCCAATTGCCACTATCTCGGAGATACTGATTGACTTGTCTGCCCAAATACTTAGCCCAAGTTCTTCACCTTTGAAGTTTCACTCTAGGAGTGATGATAGAGTGAATATGGAAGGGGCTGTCACTACTGCTGGTCCATAAATTATCCAGTAGGACAGTGACAACATCATTAAGACCCCAACCATGGCAACTCATGGTAAAGATGCTTCTCAGGAAACTATCTTCACTAAGAGGAATCCCAGGAGGCAAGAAAACCAGGGTGATAGGGATGCAGAGGCTAGGCCTAAGGCCCCATCTAGTTCTAAGGATTCCACAACTGTGGATAACGACAGCCTGAAACAAGAAAATATGGAATTGACGGCAAGGATAGCTCTACTAGAAGCTGAAGTGTCTCAATGGAGGCATCAAGTATCTATGCATGAGTCCCATAAATGTACCTTTTCAGCTTCTCCTTCCCTTGTGTCTGTAAGCACTCAAACAGAAACAATACAAGTCACTGATGCAACCAAAAATGGGGAGGAAAGCTTCCATGAAGCATCTACCTCTGCTGACATCTTTGAAGATTGGCTAAGAGAAGAAGAAGAATTTCAAAGAACTATCTTTAAGCCATCTTTCATCCATATACCAGGAATAGAATTTGATTGGGAAGATTACAGGGAAGAAGAAGAAGAGTTCCCTAAGGAGATGAAGATTGACAGGGAAGAAGAAGAAGTGTTCCTTGAGGAAATGGAGATAGATAGGGAAGAAGAGGAAGTATTCCCCAAGTTTGAAATACTGGATGCTGCTGCAAATATCTCCAGGGCAATCATATCTCCACAACACTCCTTAATAGCCAAAACTATGGAGTATGACACAATTCTAGCATGGGGATATGATGAAAAGGTTGACAGATTCTGGATAGGATGGGAGTTCTCGGGTCTATTAGAACTTGAGTGGGACAATCTAAATGTGTTTGATATGTTGGCTTTGTGTAGGTCCCTCGGGTGTGTCGGATCGTCACATGCAAGTGGGTCTACTAGTCGGACCCGGTGCGGAATACCCGTGACTAGGCGGAGAGTCAAGTAACAACACAAAGTAAACCGACAAGACAATCACTATAAACGTTCATCTATTATAAACACTTGAAGGTTACAGAGAGTACTGAGATTACAATTTGCGTATTTGCTATAATGTCTGCGTACTTAACTTCTGTCAACCTATCCTACTTATACTTGACCTGATGCCTGCGCACTTAGCAAGTGTGCAGGGCAAAATGCTCTTGCGTACTTAACAAGTACGCAAAGGTATTCTTGCGTACTTGCTAAGTACGCAGGAGCTTTCTCCTGCGCACATGCAAGTGCGAAAAACACTTACAAAGAAATGCAACATTCAATATGTAAAAGTAAATACAACTCGATAAACTAATACATAAAGATGCTTACATACAAAGACAATTACAGACATGAAAATACAAACTAAGACTCTATCCAGAGTGTTGTCACAGGAAAGTGCTTCAACAAACTCCCCCTTGACAACAGCTCGGGATCTTCATCGTCTTCAGTCTTCAATCTTCAGTCTTCACAGCCGTCCATCCTTAGCTTCCATCTTCTTCTTGTATTCAAGGTAGAACTTGATCACCTTGTCATATTTAGAAGCAAGGACCTTTGTCCATTCGTCCGTGTGGACAAAATACCTATCAGCTAGTACCTCCAGATCTTTCACACAAAAGTTGATGAAGCAGACTTCATCAAATATTCTGATCAGTTCTTTTGGCACTAAGTTCCCACTTTCGGAACATCCCTTTCCCATGATCACAGTCTCACCCGTTTTTGGATCTACGTATCAGTACCACATGTCACCAAGAATATCCTGAGATAACTTGCTCAGGGGAATCTTAGTTTCACATCGCACTGGCTTGTATACCAATTTCTTTAAGTTCTTCTTAGTCACAGGATGCTCAGCGTGCTTATCCTTGACTCTCTTGGGCACCTGAGGCTTGAACATTTCAAAGTTCCCAGATCTTGCTTCACGCTACAGAACAACCCACAAACCCATCGCTACTACATGATTGGAATGACCCAGCAGCTCTTGGTTTGCAAGGTTCACAAGGTCGTATTTGGGCAAGGAGCTGAACGCTTCACTGGTGGGTTTCAAGTATTGAACCCCCCCAGATCTTTTGATAGTGAACAGCTGCTTGTCCTCCCCGAACCTTACAGCTAAGATCATTCCTGTTGGTCCGTGCTTGTCTATGATGGACGTCTTTTGCCACACAGGAGCTGGACCCTTTGATGAGGTAGAAGGCATGTATGTATCTTTCGGTGCCTCTGGGTCCACAGGTTCAGGGTCAGCTGGGGAGGCTTCAGTCAAGGCTTCTACATTACTAGCCTGCTCGACTGAACTTGTGTCAAGCGGAGCGTCGAAAGATGGAAATTCAAAGATCTCTCCATCTTCTAGCTCGTACTCTCCTTCCCTGTCACCCTTGGGAATCTCTATCACCACGTCTTCATCATCATCATTTTAGTCATCACCAGAGTCGATCTCTCCTTCTTCCAAATTAAAGAGAGCATCGATCTGTGCTTCCTTGGAATAGTCAGGCTCAAGATAAAGGATCTCATCATCAGATAAGTCCTTGAGCACATCGGCTGCTGACTTCCCTTTATTACCACCACCAGAGGTATCACCACCATCTTGCTGAGTAGACTCCCCCTCAGCCATTGGAATATCAGAGATGGGCACAATTTCCAAAGCTTGGTGCTCACCTCCACTAGGACCGGTTTCAGGATCCTTGTCTTTATCGTCATCCTTAGTCAAGTCGACTGGATGACAAGGCTCAGCACCAGTAGATTTCTTTTCTTTCTCTTTCTCTTTCTCTTTCTCTTTCTCTTTCTCTTTCTCCCCCTGAGCATCAGGCTTCTTGGTCAGTTCTGCAACTAATTTGACCATCGCTTCGTGCTCTTTTCTTTGTAAATCCAGCCTTAGCTCAAGTGACGTTCTGTGGCCTAGAATCATTTCATTAGTCTTCATTAACAGCTCATTCTGTGCCATTACGTTCTTCAGTCGCTCATTAGTCCCCGTTCTCTGGCTATGTAGAATTCTAACTTCATCGGCCAGTGAATTAATCTGTGCCTGTTGAGCATCAGATTCCTCCTTTGACTTCTGAATAGTCTTCAGCAGTCCAGCAACTTGGGTTTCTAGCACATCGATCCTTGCCTCATTCGAATCAGGATGCCTAGACGATGACGCTTCGGCATTATGGATAGGGGAGGAGAAGATGGTACCAAAGTCAAACCCTTGTGAGAAATCTTCATAAGTGAAGGGTTGACTTGGAGGATCAATGGTGGGTGTTGGGATTTGGGATGAGATGATGGGAGTGGGTGTTATGGTAGGGGTGATGGTGACAGACTCCGTGACATTTGGAGTAGTCACCGCCACTTGGACTGATGTTGTAGGGAGGGTCACCGTCACAGGAACCTCCTCTGTGACTGTCGCGACTACCACGTCAGCTTGAACTTGTGGTCTTCTCCTCCTACGGTACAATTGCTGTGAAGGTGGGGTAGAGACTGAATCCGGACTGGCAGCTGAAACTTGTACTTGCTGCTGAGTCGGGGCCTCTACCACAATGGGGATTGCAACCTCTTGCCTATCTCCCGTGTTTTTATGAACATGCTCTCGTCTTTGTCTTTGTAGAGCAGCGTCAGAGTCAGATGTTGGCTCATATTCGCTGCCCGAGCTCTGTCGCTTTCTTTTGGAGGACGACTCAGGTAGGGTTACCTGTGCCAATCTCCTGGGGTATGCCTGTGATGGTGCGTCATCGGAATCAGAAGAATATGATTCTGTTGCTTCTGAATCGGATTCCTCAGCACCACCATCAACGCCTTCGTCGTCTCCATCCTCAGACGAACCATCATCACTATCATTCTCCTCGTCGTGTTGTTCCTGTTGCTCATCGGAATGTTCACTCAGTTTAGGTTCCGAGTCGTGGCTGTACCATCTCCAGTCTTCAGGTGCCACATATGCTTCATTTAGAAGGTGGCCAAAGAGTTCTGTGTGCACAGGGGTAGGTTCTACACTGCCTGGCTTCAGAAATTGAGCAAATACTCTTTTGTCCACCCGCTTGACTTGCAGTCTCTCCCCTATAGCAGGAAGGTTTGGCAACGCGTCATCGATCAAGAGTTGCACAAACCTAGGGTACAATAAGAATCTAAACTTCTCCGCTGTGTTGATATGGTCATTGATTGCTTTGAAGATGTAGCGCGAGAAGTTGTAGCCCCTATTAAGAGACAAGCCCACCATGGCTGCTGCAAGGTCATGACCCGTGGCATCTTTACCAGCTTTCCTTGACGAGATGCACACGATCATGACGTGGGCGAAATACCGCCATTGGTCTAATACCCACATCTTTTTGTATGAAGCATAGTCCCTTGCTCCGACGTATCCCATTCTTTGTCTCCAACAGCCATCCACAAAGTAGTCTGGATAGGCTGTCGGGTCGGTCGCGAGGTCTCTGAACTGCAGGACCCTTCTTATAGTATCTTCATAGAAGGCAATAGCTTGACCTGCAACGGTAGCCCTAATGACATTGGGGGATACCGTGCAGTCGTGCTCCGCCGTCTCCCAGAATTGTTCCAAGTAAGGTCTTGGCACGGTCGGGTCAGCTGAGATAGCATAGCTGACTCTTGAGCGGTTCAAGAAGTCAACTATCTCCCTATATTGCAATGCTGCACCTTTCCATTTGGGTTGAGTGTTCGCTAACAGGTTGAATTCGTTAGTAAACGCCTGAGCCATAATCTGCAAAATCACACAGAAAGCATAATCAGAACAACACGTATCATCGAAAACGGATAGACATGACTCAGTATAGCAGTTACTCTTTGAACAGAATTTTAGACTTAGGAATTTTTGCCAAGTGTTGGTCGTGCGTACTTAGCAAGTACGCAGGAGTTTCCTCTTGCGTACTTAACAAGTACGCAGGAAGTGCTTCTTGCGTACTTGTTAAGTGCGCAGGAAACGTACTTGGTGAAAATGCAGAAGTTTGAAATTCAATCAAAGTGCAAAAATTGGTGTATATTGGGTCACCACTAGGTCGGAATCAATGACTCTAACCTATGAGACCAACCACAACTGTAACCTTTCTGATTTTCATGTTTTTCCTATGTATTTTATGCCGTGCAATAAAAGATTTCAACCTTACATTTATTGTTCATATACACTTACAAGCATACACGCGTTCATTATAATACAATATTAACGAAAACAATCTTACAAACCTCGAGGACCAAACTTGACCAAAACTCAAAACAACATCAATATTACAAAACTACAAGGACTAGTCTTGATATTTCCAAAACCAACACAAGCACGGTCGTGCTTAGTCCTAAGCACGGTCGCGCTTGTGCCATGACCACGGTCGTGCTTAACATTAAGCACGGTCGCGCCTCGTTTACAGTTTGACTCCGTAAAGTCAAACCGACTCAAATCTTGTCCAAAAATAGATTGTAAACACGTTTAGAAGGTCGCGAAACTTGCAGAAGAAGATATTCGGCTAATTGAGACTAAAACACGACCAAATACACATGCAATCGTCCAAATACTCGCAAATTCTAAACCGACTTTTTTTTAAAACGAATCAAGTATTTGGGGCAAGAATCAAACGAATTAAGTTAAGCCCATACCTACCCGAGACATATATAAACTTCCCTAAACCCTAAATCCATCATTCCATCATCTCTATCTCGTCTGTCGATCAAGAAAAAGCCGCGAAGTCTCCCCGTAGCCGTCTGCACTTGTGGCCCATTCAAAACAGGGTAGTAATAGTTCATTAGGATCGTCTCTCCAAGCTAATCGAAAGCCCTAACTTAATTCGTAACCACATTACATGATTTTACAGAATTGAATCTGAGTTTTGATAAAAAATGGTTTTAAACGATCGACACGATAAACAGAATATAAACCTAATTAAATGGTGTAATTCGATTCGCAAACATCATATCAATGAAAACCCAAAGTTTCTAATCTGTTTTATTACAAGAATCAGGCGAATTGCTTCTGGAATTGACCACGGTCGCGCCAGCCTATGAGCGCGGTCGTTCCTGACCAAGCACAGTCGTGCCCCGTAAGAGGCCCGGTCGTGTTTACCAATCAAACCAAGTCCTGACCTAGTCAAAACCCTAGGCGCGGTCGTGCCGGATACGGACGCGGTCGTGTCTCAGGACCAGACTCTTGTTTTGACTTCTGACCAACCACGGGCGCGTTACCGACCAAGCGCGGTCGCGTACGTGCCGGGCGCGGTCGTGCCATATACAAGCACGGTCGTGCTCATCCCTTAAACAAAATCTTTATTTTTATTTTTATTCTGTTAATTTGATAAATAAATTAAATAACAGTTTAAATAATTATTTTTATAAACTAATTACTGGAATACCTTACACTGTTCCGAATGAACATTTTTTTTATTTAAACTTATATTTTAAATAAATATTCTATTACTTAAACTAATACAAATAAATATATATAATAAATAACATAGTTAATTATTATTTTTAAGACAAACCCTACACGTTTAAGAATGACAAATTCACTTCCGTCATTAAATAACGCAAATCAATAACACATATACATTGTTCATTAGGTCGAACTTAGCAATCTACAACACACCGCCATTACATACTTGCTTGTGCGACCTACACTCTGCATAACAAGTGAGTTACATAGCCCCTCTTTTACTCTATTTACAAAACATTTTGGGGTGGAACATGCGTTCAATTACTATGTTTTCAATTATACACGAATACAGTTTCCATCTTACATACATGTATGCAATTCTGTGCTTTATGCTTGAGTGCTAGGTGTGTAGACTATATACGCTATTCACAATCATTAACTATTAGCCGACAGTATACAGTGATAGTACTATTGAGTCTGACAAACTCACCCAGGTAGGGTGACTGTTGCTGACAACACGATTTGATTTCAGTTACAAAGGTTTGATTGAATACACAGGTCACACGATGGTTCCTCTCCATAAACACCTTTATTGACATGTTTTGTATGAACTGTTTACACACAACACGTTTTTGCTATCACACAACAAAACCTATGTTTTCTCACCAACTCTTGTAGTTGACCCTCTCATTTAACCATGTTTCAGGTACCAATGTTTGAAGTAATCAAGATATGCTACACATAGGATTTTGACCTAGTTTTAATTGAACCAGTTATATTTTGATGTAATTTTCATTATTGTTTGGTGGATTGAATCTATGTTTTGTTGAACTTGTTTGATTGCAATGAAAACGATTATTAATTATTTAAACTTTAGTAAACCATGAGCAATGAACAGTCTGCACGCTTCACGCCCCGACGTTTTCGCCGTCGGTTGGGGTGTGACAGATTGGTATCAGAGCCTTGGTTATAGGGAATTAGGTTATTAGACACCTTTGACCTAGACTATAACTTTAGGATACCCACTTATGCCATGCTTCATGATTTACATGCTATGTGCTACATGCTATATGATATATGCTACATGTTTTATATGTATATATGAATAACAACTTAAATAAACAATATCCCTACCCATATCCTAAACCACATATCCTTCATGCCTGCTCCCATGTCATCATCAACATAACCTGAATCATATTCTTAGACTTGGGTCTATAAAATTTTCTTTTACACCCGTTAAGGTTTTTAGACTTTGTTTAATTGTTAAAGGACACGTGCAATCTGGAAGAGTGACACCTGTATTCTGGGTTTTCTGTCTAGGAAAGCATTTCGTATAAATCCCAACCAACCGAGGGACCCGTATGCTTTCCTGGGAATTCCCGGGATGAGTGTTTACTTATAGGCTAAAGCACGTCTCCTTGATAATTATCTGAGTTTAAATTAACCTTAATATGTCATAGTACTCGAGTGATTATGTCACTATTTGAGTACAATCCAAACTATGAACTACTTACATCTATTTATTCTTCTATTTAATCCAAGAAAATCTCACAACTCTTATTGTGTCTAAATCTGTAGAATGCCTCCCCGTCGTGACAACAGCAACAACAGCAATAACACTGACCTGGCTGCTTTACTCACACAGCTGGTGAACCAAATTACCCAAGCCAACAACAACAATAATGGCCATGCCAGTGGAAGTGCTGCTACTGGAGGTGGTGGTGGTGCCAACCCGCCACAATGCACCTTCAAACACTTCAACTCTTGTAATCCCCTCAAATTCTATGGCAGCGAAGGAGCCACGGGACTCCTTCAATGGTTTGAAAGCATTGAGAGCACTTTCCTCAATAGCGACTGTCCCGACAACCTCCGTGTTCGTCATGCTACTAGTGTCTTTCAAAAAAGGGCGCTTACTTGGTGGAATGGTGAGAAAAGGACTAGGGGAGTGGATGTAGCAATGGCACTGCCGTGGGATGAGTTGAAAAGGATCATGACTGAGGAATTCTGTCCTCGAAATGAGATGAAAAAGCTAGAAGCGGAATTTTGGGATCTTGCTCAAGATAGTGGTGAAAGCTTAGCATACACCACCCGTTTTCACGAGCTGAGTCTACTTGTGCCACACATGGTTACACCTCTGTCTAGGTGTATTGAAAAGTACATTGGTGGTCTACCTAGACAAATTCAAGATACTGTGGTAGGAGGAAATCTTGCTACTCTGGAGGATGCTATCCGTTTATCAGCTACACTTACTGACAATCATGTTAAAGCGGGTACACTTACAAGAAAGGGTGCCAAGAAAGTTTCTGACACAACAACACCTCCCGCTCATGTCAAAGAAGTCCAAACTGAACCATACCGCAACACTAGGAAGAGAAAGGTCAAGAACTGTGCTGTAATCACTCTGGCTGCTCCAGTAAATCAAGTTGCACCCATGGCTCAAAACCCAGCAAAGAAACCCTATGGGGGCAACCACCCACTTTGCAACACCTGCAACTACCATCACCCTCCAAACATACCTTGTCGCCTTTGCAACCACTGCGGGAAACATGGCCACACAGCCAATATTTGTCGAGCCAAGGCACTTGCCAACCAAACCAACCCAGCAAATCAAGCCAATCATCAAGCAACTAACCAAGCCATCCCCGCCATTGCAAATGGACGTGCTTGCTTCAAATGTGGTGACCCGAACCACTTCCGTAACCAGTGCCCAAGACTGATCAATGTTAATCAAGGCGGAGCTCATGGGCGTGCTTTCAACATCAACGCCAATGAGGCTCAGGCCAACACTGATGTGGTTAACGGTACGTTCCTTATGACTAATCATTATGCTTCTATACTATTTGATACTGGAGCCGATAAAAGTTTTGTGTCACTAGACTTCGAACCGTTACTTGCAAAAACCCGGTCTAAACTAGAGAAAACCTTTACCGTTGAGGTAGCCGATGGTAACACCGTTGCAATTGACACCATCATTTATGATTGCTCCCTAGAACTAAATAAACACACCTTTCCAATCAACCTCATACCAATGCCATTAGGAAGTTTTGACGTCATCGTAGGTATGGATTGGTTGTCGAAGCACCACGCCGAAGTCATGTGCTTTGAAAAATGCATCCGTATACCACTCCCATCCGGCGAAACGTTGAAGGTCCTTGGTGAGAAACCTTGCAAAGGACTCAAACTAATGTCATGCATTACCGTCCAAAAGTATATACGAAAGAAGTGCATGGTTTTCCTAGCCCACGTTATCCGAAAAGAAGACAAGAAGAGGAGTGTACAAGACATCCCCATCGTTCGGGATTTTCCTGAAGTTTTTCCTGATGACTTACCAGGTCTTCCACCTGTTCGGCAAGTGGAATTTCGCATCGATCTTGTACCTGGAGCAAACCCGGTGGCTAAAGCTCCATACCGGCTTGCACCTTCCGAGATGCAAGAACTTGCAAGTCAACTTCAAGAACTCGCCGACAAAGGATTCATACGCCCGAGTCATTCACCGTGGGGTGCGCCGGTCTTATTTGTTAAAAAGAAGGACGGTTCTTTCCGCATGTGTATTGACTATCGAGAACTCAACAAGCTTACAATCAAAAACCGCTACCCTTTACCTAGGATTGACGATCTCTTCGATCAACTCCAAGGTTCTACCTACTTCTCGAAGATTGATCTTCGATCTGGTTATCATCAACTCCGTGTGCAAGAGGAGGATATTCCCAAGACTGCCTTCCGAACGAGATATGGTCACTACGAGTTCATGGTTATGCCTTTTGGGCTAACCAATGCACCTGCTGTCTTCATGGACCTCATGAATCGCATGTGCAAACCATACCTTGATAAATTTGTTATCGTGTTCATTGATGACATCTTGATCTATTCCAAGACCAAGGAAGATCATGAACAACACCTTAGGTTGATTTTGGATCTCTTGAAAACCGAACAGCTATACGCCAAGTTCTCCAAATGTGAATTTTGGCTAAAAGAAGTTCAATTTTTGGGTCACGTTGTCAATGAAAAGGGAATTCATGTTGACCCCGCCAAAATTGAAGCTGTTAAGAATTGGAAAGCTCCTAAAACCCCTACCGAAGTTCGTTCGTTTCTTGGCTTAGCAGGTTACTATCGAAGGTTCATCTCTAATTTCTCCAAGATCGCTGTTCCCCTCACTGCCTTAACCCAAAAAGGTAAACCCTATGAGTGGGGACCGAAACAAGAAGAAGCCTTTCAAATTCTCAAGCGAAAGTTGTGCAATGCTCCTATCCTCACCCTTCCTGAAGGTGAAGATGATCTAGTTGTTTACTGTGATGCTTCAAACCAAGGTCTTGGTTGCGTTCTCATGCAACGAGGCAAGGTGATCGCTTATGCATCAAGACAACTCAAAATCCATGAGAAGAATTATACGACGCATGATCTGGAGTTGGGTGCTGTCATATTTGCGTTGAAGATTTGGAGACATTATCTCTATGGCACGAAATGTGTGGTGTTCACCGACCACAAAAGCCTCCAACATATCTTCAACCAAAAGGAACTCAACATGAGACAACGACGTTGGGTTGAACTCCTCAACGATTACGATTGCGAAATTCGTTATCATCCCGGCAAGGCTAATGTTGTAGCCGATGCACTAAGCCGCAAGGAACATGTCATGCTTCAAAGTGTCAAGATCCATTCCGATATACAAGTTCGTATTCTAGAAGCTCAACATGTCTCGGTTACCGAGGGCAATATGTATGAGGAAATGTCTTGTGGTGCTGAATTCCAATTAGAGACTAAGACCAATGGCTTGCTTTATTTTCTAAATCGTATTTGGGTTCCCGATCGTAATGATCTCCGAGCATTCATCATGACCGAAGCACACAAGTCTCGATATTCTATCCATCCTGGTGCGGATAAAATGTACCAAAATCTTCGTCCACAATATTGGTGGCCTGGTATGAAGAAAGACATTGCTTTGTTTGTAGCAAAATGTCTCACATGTTCTAAAGTCAAAGCTGAGCATCAACGTCCTTCTGGGTTACTTGAACAACCGGAAATCCCCGTGTGGAAATGGGAGAATCTAGCTATGGATTTCATCACTAAACTCCCTCGCACTTCGAGCGGTTATGACAGCATCTGGGTGATCATTGACCGTCTCACTAAGTCCGCACACTTCTTGCCTATTCGTGAAGACTATAAGGTTGAGAAATTGGCCCGAATTTACATTGACGAGATCGTGAGTCGTCACGGCGTTCCTTTGAACATAATCTCCGATAGAGATGCTCGTTTCACTTCTCGGTTTTGGCAATCTCTTCAAAAGGCACTTGGTACACGATTGGATTTGAGCACGGCCTACCATCCCCAAACTGATGGTCAGACCGAGCGAACAATCCAAACCCTGGAAGACATGCTGAGAGCCTGTGTCATCGACTTTGGTGGCAATTGGGATTCACATTTGGCACTTATCGAATTTTCCTACAACAATAGTTACCACACCAGCATCGACATGGCTCCGTTTGAAGCTCTCTATGGTCGTAAGTGTCGTTCTCCCATCTGTTGGAACGAGATTGGTGAAGCACAAATCACCGGTCCCGAGTTAATTCAAGAAACCTCCGACAAGATTTTCCAAATCCGTGACAACATTCGAGTTGCGAGGAGTCGGCAAAAGAGCTATGCCGACAAACGACGCAAACCCTTGGAATTCCAAGTTGGTGATCTTGTACTTCTAAAGGTGTCTCCTTGGAAGGGGGTGATCCGTTTTGGGAAGAAAGGCAAGCTAGCACCTCGCTATGTGGGTCCATTCAAGATCCTTGAAAGGATTGGGAAAGTGGCTTACAAGCTCGAGTTACCTCCATCACTTGGCAGCGTACATCCTACATTTCATGTGTCCAACCTCAAGAAGTGTCTTGATGATGAAAACCTTCATATACCTCTTGACGATGTGCGCATTGATGAAACGATGCACTTCGTTGAAAAACCAGTCGAGGTTATGGATCGTGAGATAAAACAACTCAAGCGCAGCCGTATTCCTATTGTCAAGATTCGTTGGGAATCTAAACGAGGACCCGAGTTTACTTGGGAACGAGAAGACCAAATGAAGCTCAAGTACCCACATCTTTTTGCTGAAGCAGTAGCCTCAACCAGTTGAATTTCGGGACGAAATTCCCTCAACATGGGGATACTGTAACCTTTCTGATTTTCATGTTTTTCCTATGTATTTTATGCCGTGCAATAAAAGATTTCAACCTTACATTTATTGTTCATATACACTTACAAGCATACACGCGTTCATTATAATACAATATTAACGAAAACAATCTTACAAACCTCGAGGACCAAACTTGACCAAAACTCAAAACAACATCAATATTACAAAACTACAAGGACTAGTCTTGATATTTCCAAAACCAACACAAGCACGGTCGTGCTTAGTCCTAAGCACGGTCGCGCTTGTGCCATGACCACGGTCGTGCTTAACATTAAGCACGGTCGCGCCTCGTTTACAGTTTGACTCCGCAAAATCAAACCGACTCAAATCTTGTCCAAAAATAGATTGTAAACACGTTTAGAAGGTCGCGAAACTTGCAGAAGAAGATATTCGGCTAATTGAGACTAAAACACGACCAAATACACATGCAATCGCCCAAATACTCGCAAATTCTAAACCGACTTTTTTTTAAAACGAATCAAGTATTTGGGGCAAGAATCAAACGAATTAAGTTAAGCCCATACCTACCCGAGACATATATAAACTTCCCTAAACCCTAAATCCATCATTCCATCATCTCTATCTCGTCTGTCGATCAAGAAAAAGCCGCGAAGTCTCCCCGTAGCCGTCTGCACTTGTTGCCCATTCAAAACAGGTTAGTAATAGTTCATTAGGATCGTCTCTCCAAGCTAATCGAAAGCCCTAACTTAATTCGTAACCACATTACATGATTTTACAGAATTGAATCTGAGTTTTGATAAAAAATGGTTTTAAACGATCGACACGATAAACAGAATATAAACCTAATTAAATGGTGTAATTCGATTCGCAAACATCATATCAATGAAAACCCAAAGTTTCTAATCTGTTTTATTACAAGAATCAGGCGAATTGCTTCTGGAATTGACCACGGTCGCGCCAGCCTATGAGCGCGGTCGTTCCTGACCAAGCACAGTCGTGCCCCGTAAGAGGCCCGGTCGTGTTTACCGATCAAACCAAGTCCTGACCTAGTCAAAACCCTAGGCGCGGTCGTGCCGGATACGGACGCGGTCGTGTCTCAGGACCAGACTCTTGTTTTGACTTCTGACCAACCACGGGCGCGTTACCGACCAAGCGCGGTCGCGTACGTGCCGGGCGCGGTCGTGCCATATACAAGCACGATCGTGCTCATCCCTTAAACAAAATCTTTATTTTTATTTTTATTCTGTTAATTTGATAAATAAATTAAATAACAGTTTAAATAATTATTTTTATAAACTAATTACTGGAATACCTTACACTGTTCCGAATGAACATTTTTTTTATTTAAACTTATATTTTAAATAAATATTCTATTACTTAAACTAATACAAATAAATATATATAATAAATAACATAGTTAATTATTATTTTTAAGACAAACCCTACACGTTTAAGAATGACAAATTCACTTCCGTCATTAAATAACGCAAATCAATAACACATATACATTGTTCATTAGGTCGAACTTAGCAATCTACAACACACCGCCATTACATACTTGCTTGTGCGACCTACACTCTGCATAACAAGTGAGTTACATAGCCCCTCTTTTACTCTATTTACAAAACTTTTTGGGGTGGAACATGCGTTCAAATACTATGTTTTCAATTATACACGAATACAGTTTCCATCTTACATACATGTATGCAATTCTGTGCTTTATGCTTGAGTGCTAGGTGTGTAGACTATATACGCTATTCACAATCATTAACTATTAGCCGACAGTATACAGTGATAGTACTATTGAGTCTGACAAACCCACCCAGGTAGGGTGACTGTTGCTGACAACACGATTTGATTTCAGTTACAAAGGTTTGATTGAATACACAGGTCACACGATGGTTCCTCTCCATAAACGCCTTTATTGACATGTTTTGTATGAACTGTATACACACAACACGTTTTTGCTATCACACAACAAAACCTATGTTTTCTCACCAACTCTTGTAGTTGACCCTCTCATTTAACCATGTTTCAGGTACCAATGTTTGAAGTGATCAAGATATGCTACACATAGGATTTTGACCTAGTTTTAATTGAACCAGTTATATTTTGATGTAATTTTCATTATTGTTTGGTGGATTGAATCTATGTTTTGTTGAACTTGTTTGATTGCAATGAAAACGATTATTAATTATTTAAACTTTAGTAAACCATGAGCAATGAACAGTCTGCACGCTTCACGCCCCGACGTTTCCGCCGTCGGTTGGGGTGTGACAACAACACCCAATACCTGCTAAACATGACCAATTTTGACCTAAAATGGTCGACCGACCCACTGACGGTTCGACTTCAAACCCAAAGTCAAAAATCGAATATTAAAAAGGACGTTTAAGGATCGGTTATGTGATCTAATCATGTTTAATGATAATAGGTTACCCAAACAACCCCCAATTTGCCCTAAAAATCACGGATTGAACTTAGGTTTTCTTAGTCAAGAATCGGTCCACTGTCACTAGTTTTGTGGATGGATCAAGCCCAAAATCTCACCAAGTCGATGTTATGAGGTGATGAAACTAGTAGTGGGACGAAAAGATGGTTTAGGAACACTCGGTTTTGAGTAAAAATTTGCAGAGGGAAACTATCGGTTTAAATGTGATGAAACTGAGAAAATTTTCTAAGTCCCACTTTTATACCCTTCACTAATCAGTCGTGCGTACTTGATAAGTGCGCACGAGTTAACTCTTGCGTACTTACAAGTGCGCAAGCTTTAACTCTTGCGTACTTGTTAAGTACGCAAGGCTTACTTCGTGCGAACTTGACAAGTACGCACAACCCTTAAGTGCGCAAATTTTAAACTCAGAATTTATGAAGTATTTCAAGTCAAATAACGAACAAGATAAAAATATTCAATCACGAGGTTTCAAATACAATTCAGGAAGGTTAAACACAAATATTTTTGGCTTTTCTGAATAAAATTGAACTATGCATAAACTTAAAATATTTTTGATCTTTTCTCATAGAAATATACAAGTATTCACACAAACTATTTTTTATCAAAGACACGAGCAGAGGATCATATCAGGCTATCTTTTAGCAAAAACGATACAAAATAAACATCAAAGAATATGGGATCATGTCATGGATTACTTTTTATTCTTACGTAATAAGCACATAAACAAGTAATTCAAGTTGACAATATTATAAGATTTGAAACTATACGCATCTTTGTATCACATTCTTGTGTATTAAGGTATTAATTATAAGATATACAACGTGTACCCCACTGATATGCTATTCTAACTTGCACTATCTCAAGGCATCTAAGATTTTCCCAATTATTTTCTAAATTTTCAGAATGAAGCTACATCTATTAGCACAGGAAAAATCAAGCAGGATCCATAAGGATTATCAGGAATCATAAGATTCAGAATCGAGCGATTCAGTTGTCTTGGTTTCATTTGATTTTCTTCATTGAATATCGGAATGATGATTCAGGATAATGTATATGGTGATTGAATAAGGTAAGGGGATCCAACTTTTATCTGGATTTGATTTCAATGAATCAGGAGTGATTCAAGGGTGAATACATGCTCCACGGTTAATGCAGAGACATGTCTTGATTCAATCTCTCCTTGCATACTTGTGAGTATGGGCAGTGAGATGAACCGCATTAATTGTGCTAACGACATAACCCGAAACTGATCTCAAAAGAAAATTATTGCCAAAATCTAACATCCTTTATCTGATATTGATCTTTTCTATTCTTTTACACACACACACTTGCAAACATGGGTTCAAATCACAGTTGTAATTTAGATTTAGTTTCCACACTACTAGTGATTCAAAGACGCATACAACCTACTGACAATTCAAATTACTTGTAAATAAACAGATTAAAAACATTATAATTTGAACAATTAAGTAAACATGACGCAATCATTTCCATATGAGCAGTCTATGGCGTTTAGATCATTTCAGATGTACTATCATTTCCTCTTTTCTCAAGTTAACTTTGAAATTTTCTCCATTTTCTATATTTTTTTTTTGTAGAATATTTTGAAACTTAAAAGAACTATACAGAAAATTTAAAAGAAATAAAATTTAACTTCCATGAATTGAATTGATTTAAGAAAATTAATTTTCACTCAGGATTGAACATTCCTATCAAGTTGACAAGATGCTCAAAACGGGATCGATCAAATGCCTTTGTGAAAAGGTCAGCAAGATTGTCATCCGTGTGAACTATTACAAGTTCAATTAAATGCTTTTCAGCACAATCACGGATGAAATGATGGCGAATCTCTATATGTTTAGTTTTGGAATGTTTCATCGGGTTATTTGAGATGGACATTGTGGCATTGTTGTCAATGAATAGAGGAGTTCCAGTGAAGTTTAAGCCGTAGTCACTCAACTGCTGCTGAATCCACAGTATCTGAGAACAACCGCTTGCTGCAGCAATGTATTCTGCTTCACAAGTTGAGACAGAAACCGTTGACTGCTTCTTACACTGCCAGGAGACCAGTCTGTCTCCTAAGAATTGACATCCACCAGAAGTTGACTTTCTGTCAAGGTTACAACCGCCATAATCTGAATCAGTGTAGGCTTTGAAGTCGAATGACTGCTGGTTAGAGTACCAAAGACCTAATTGGGGTTTCCCTTTCAGGTATCTGAGAATTCTCTTCACGGCTATCATATGTGACTCCTTCGGTTGAGACTGAAACCTTGAGCACAAGCATACAGCAAGCATTATATCGAGTCTTGAAGCTGTGAGATACATAAGTGATCCGATCATCCCACGATACAATCTGCTATCTACATCCTTTCCATCTTTTTCAGGATGCAAACCATGATTGACTGGGATAGGTGTGCCATAAGTACTGCTATCATTCATCTTGTATTTTGATAAGATGTCCTGCACATACTTGGTTTGATATAGATAAATGCCATCCTCTCTTTAACTGACTTGCAGACCCAGGAAGAACGACAATTCACCCATATTACTCATTTCAAACTTGGACTTCATCACCTTCTCGAATTCCCTACACATCCCTTCATTGGTAGATCCAAAGATAATTTCGTCGACGTATACTTGTACAAGAAGAATGTCACCTCCTGCTTTTCTAATGAAGAGAGTCGAGTCAATCTGTCCATGGTCGAAACCATTAGACAGTAAATGCTTAGATAATGTCTCATACCATGCCCGCGGTGCTTGATGAAGACCATAAAGTGCTTTGTCGAGCTTATACACTTTATTGATATTATGCGGATCTTCAAAACCGGGAGGTTGAGTGACATAGACTTCTTCATGAACTTTACCATAAAGGAAAGCACTCTTCAAGTTGATAGACCTTGAAGCCGACATATGTGGCATAAGCCAAGAACAGTCGAATGGCCTCAGTTCTAGCAACTAGGGCATATACTTCCGTGTAATCCAAGCCCTCTTGCTGATAAAAACCCCGAACAACCAATCTTGCTTTGTTCTTCATAACAACATGACGATCATCCGTCTTGCATTTGAACACCTATCTGGTTCCAATTGTTTGAAAGCCCTTTGGCAAGTCAACCAAATCCCACACGTGCAACTTTTGGAATTGAGACAATTCATCTTGCATCGCCTCAATCCAGCAGTTGTCAGTGAGAGCCTCCTTCACATTCTTCGGCTCTAACTGGGACACAAATGCAGCATGCAGACATGTTTCCATGACACCAGTGTCAAGTATCTCTGTGTAAAGACTGGTGTTCTCAGTGATGGTTCGATGACGAGTCTGAACACCGGCATAAGGATCACCGATCATGTTGTCGATTGGATGATTCCTATGCACTCTCGTCTCCGGTACAATCGGTTTCTGAATTTCTGGATCTAAATTCGTGCTTAACTCCCCCATTTCCTGTGTTCCAGAGGAAGAAGATTCAATGTTAATTGGATTAGCTGGAGCTTCATTTCCTACAGTTGTGTTAGGATCAGCTTCCAACAACAAGAACATCTTCACTGTCATCACTAGCATGAGTTCCAGATGCAGATGCAGCATTGGAATCAGGAGTTATAATGGGTACACTAGCACGAGTAGAGAAGCTGGAGTCATCACCGCAACCCAATAACTCATAAACATTTACGGCGTCAACTGCAGGTAAATCAGGAAGATTGAATGACTTGAATAGCGCATCATAATCAAAACCCCCAGCTGGACCTGTTGGTTCGGGTGGAATGCTGTGTTTACTACAATCCACTTCAAACCATTCCTCGACAGTACGAGTTCCTATGTTGTACACTCTCTTACAAGGTGAGTTGGCAACGTATCCTAAGAAGATGCCTTCCACCGCTTTTGCATGAAACTTAGACTGGCGGTCTTTGTACTGTAGCAACAAGGAACAAGGACTACCGAAAGGAACTAGGTAATCAAGATTGGGAAGTCGATTGTTGATCAACTCGTAACAAGTCTTGTTGTGCCTCTTCACAACCAGAACTCTGTTTAAGACGTGACAAGCTGTATTAACGGCTTCTGCCCAGAAAGTGACAGGAAGCTTTGCATCCGACAGCATAGTCCTTACAGTCTCAATCAGTGTTCTGTTCTTCCGTTCAGCAACTCCATTCTGCTGAGGCGTGTACGGTGCGCTGAATTCGTGACGGATCCCTTTCTTGAGACAGAAAAGCTCCATCAAATTATTCTTGAACTCAGTTCCGTTGTCACTCCTAATTCTTCTAACTTTCAGCTTGCAAAGAGATTCCAAGCTCAGGATCAAATATTGAAGAATATCAGCAGTCTCGTCTTTAGTACCTAAGAAATGCACCCAAGAAAAACGTGAGAAATCATCAGTTACTACTAGACAGAACGACTTACCTCCAATACTCCTGATACTTATGGGGCCAAACAGATCCATGTGTAATAGCTCCAAAGGGGTATCAATAGAGTTTTGGAGCTTGGGCTTGTGAGACTTCCGTTGATGTTTGCCCTTTTTACAAGGCATACAGTCATCTGCAACGGTAAACCTCAGCTTAGGAACCCCGGTTACCAAACCGTTTCGGACAAGATGATTCATTTTACGATACGAAATATGTCCGAGTTTCCTATGCCACAAGATGGAGTCGAGCTCTGTCGCTTTAGAAAGCAAACAGGTAGGAACTGATGAGGTACAATTACAGACATGAAAATACAAACTAAGACTCTATCCAGAGTGTTTTCACAGGAAAGTGCTTCAACACTTTGCACACCTATGAGTTCATCAACCCCTCTAGGGATCTCTCTGCCAGGCTTGTTGTTGACCTTTTTCATGATCTAATGGAAGACAACATGCCTTGGTTCAAGAGATTTCTTAGAAAAGCCAAGCAGGTTGTCCACCACTACCTTGGGGAAGAAGAAGCAGAGTCCTCAAGTATAGCCCAACAGAGAACTGGCTAAGGCCCAGTGTTGTAAAATCACGCCTAGGCGCCGATTAGTCGCTAGGCGGCTCGTTAACGACTAATTTTGGCCTAGTCGGTCCAAAAATCGCTAGGCGTTTCAAATCGGGCCTAGGCGGCTAGATTTCGGCCTAATTCTGGCGAAAACCTGAAATTTCCGACGAAAACCTGAAATATCCGGCCAAATTCCGGTGAAAACCTTTGGTGTGGTTTAAAAATGAACATTTTTTCAAAAATTATATATAAAAATGAGTGTATATATATAAAAAACTGAAAATTACATATAAAAATTTCAATCTGATTAATCCCGCCTAGGCCCTACCTCACCGCCCGACTAGCGCCTAGCGATTTTTACAACCATGCCAAGTCCTTGAGCTTATTGAACATAGTATGCTAACTGAAGACCGGTGAATGGAGTTAAGAAGATATGCATACAATGAGTTGGTCAAAGGATTAGAAATAAATGGATGGTTCAACACAAAGCCATTGGGATAAACTTTCTTCTATGTGATGGATCATCAATTGAGTTCAATAACATAAAGGAGGTCTTGATTATGAACCCTTACTTCCTACTCAATATTCCAATTAAGATCTCAAAAATACTCAGTTGACTCCCCAAGAAGTCAGGAGATGATCTCCCTAATTCAGTCCCATCTAATAGAGGAAGGATGGATAGCATGGGAATCACCAACAAGCTCATCTGAGTCATCTTCTTCTCTTCATGATGACCTTGGCACAAGACTGAAAATCATAAAGGCATCATTTGAGTCTGAACTTTCTGATACAGAAGAAGATGGTCAATTCCACAAATTGCCAATTATGCTGAGGCTTTAGTAGCAACTTCCTTAAATGCTATTGTTGCCAATGAAGTAGCTGCTGAGGCATCCACACATGACAAAGGAAAAGGGATTATAACTGAAGAAGATGAGAAAAGGATAGAGGAAGAGAAGAAAGAAAAGGAAAGAGAGGGAAGCAAAGGAAATGAAGGAAATAAGAAAACATCAAGAAAGAAATACTGCCATGCTCTTAAGAAAGCAGCAGATCAATAAGATTGTGAGATCCCTTGATGTAACTAAAATCCAAGTTCCTGTGACCTCTCATATTGATGAAGATGCAGCTTTGGCACTCAGGTTATAGGAATAATTCAATAAGGAAGTGGAAGACAGGGACAAACAGAAGGAAAAAAAAGCCAAATTCAGAATCAACGATTCCAAGCTGGCAAAGGAAATGAGAGAAGAATGTATTGCTGCCCTAACTGATCAAGGTGAGGATGCAGACTACCTTGAGAATTTGACTAATAAATAGCTCTACAGAGCATATATGGGCCAAGAAGGTGAATTGGCAAGAAAGAGAAGTGTAGAAGAAGAAGACAAGGAAAGAAAAAAAATCGAAGAAGTTTATTGCCTTCAATCAAAGAACCAGAGATGAAAGAAAGGTCATGATTGACTTTCTAAAAGCAAGAGGAGAAAGTGGAAAGAGGCTAGGGCCGATGAGCTTCATGAACCTTCAAGCTCTGTACAGAAAAGTAAAGAAGCAAGAAGAGGAAAGACTTAAAAAGACAAATCTGATAAAGGGGGGGCAGTGAAACTGAAACTGAAAAGAAAAGAAAGAAACCCAAAACTGAACCTTTAGTCCATCCTCCTTCTATCCCATATGTGCCCTCTTCAAGAGTTCCCTTCACTACTCCCAAACTGTCCAAGTCTTCTCACCCAGCTCCCTCTTAACAGCACCATCCTCGAAAGAAACAAAGGCCTCCTACCAGTCCTACTGACTCAAGAAAAATTATGAACTGGTTCCACATTGATCAAGATGGGTGGTTTGAAGTATACAGAGGATAAAAAGAAATGAAAAGGTCAATTTACAGATCTGTTGATGCGGTGATGCAACTGCAAAATGATGATCTGAAAAGAATCCTTCAATTGGGTGAAGAAGAAGAACCAGACAATGATAGTGGAAGGCATCTATTGCTAATAATAAAACATCATCTTAATCCAAGAAAAGATGTTGTCATTGATGTTGTTCCTCTCCAATCCCACTATCCTCTTGTCTTGTCCTTTGGTCCTACAATCAAGCTGCTGATGAATATACAATAACAGATGTCAAAGGAAATAAGATTAAGGGTTTTAGACTTTCTAAAGATCCCAAGAAGGGACATAAAGACCTTATCTGAAATTCCTCTTGACCATCCTAGCAAGGATCCAAGAGGATATGAAACTGCTAGAATCATTCATTACATGCAAAAATTGCATGAGAAGTGGTAGAAGAATTTTAGTAGCATCAATCTAGGGGGAGTTTGTAGATATATGAGACTGATGGCTACAAAATTTTCTAAGTATTTTTGCTGCGGACAGTTCACTTTTGCCACTGATAAGTTGCTGCTGATGATGGTCTATGTTGCGGATGATTGTTATTGCTGCTGATTAATAACTTTGCTGCTGATAGACTATTGCCTGCTAAAGACCAATGTTGATGCTGATAGGCTTATCAGTAGCATCCAACACTTATGCTGCTGATGGGCATAACTTCAGCAACATTGAATTTGCTACTGACAGTCCTATCTGCAATAAATGACAGTACAACCATCAGAAGGATTGTAATGAGTGCATAATATAATGCTCTCACAACTCAACAAACTTGCAGAGATTCCGAACAGAAGATATCAGAGCATGTTTCAACAGTTGTTTTTTGTTAGCATCCAATAGTAGTATAGCATCTTGTCGGTTTTAAGATCAACGGTTTGCGTTTGATCTGATCCTTAGAATCAAGGGTTTGTCTTGATTCTAAGTTACTATTTATGTATTGTTCATTCCTTATTGTAAGGTGTGCTTCTTAGAGTCTTCTATATAACTTGTTAACTTTGAAGAGTGAAATACAATTTGCAATTATTAGTATTCTCTTTGTTACTTGTTACTTGTTGCATTCATAGTCGTTATTGTTTTCGCCAATATAAACTAAAACAGAACCATCTAGTAATCTTTAGATCCTACATTGACTAAATTCTCGTCAAAGACATCTAATCAAATGATTATTCAGAAAGCTAGAATGAATTACACAAACCAACCACCTAAAATCAGACAATAAAGCTCACGTGTTGTAATCATGTCAATGTTTATAAAGATTGAACTAGTTTCTGATTAAGGTACACTAATCCAACAACTAGTTGGAAAGATAATATGAACAACACACTACCCACCTCAAGTTGATTTAATTAGACAACAATATGAACTTCTTCAACATACAATGTTCATACAAAGTTTATATAAATTAGGAGAATGTGTCAACAAATCCTAGATAAACATATAACTAAGCATGAAACATCATAACAAACACTTTGTCTTTCCCAACATAAGCATAAGGTTACACATACAGGAATTATAAATTATAAACAAGACTTCATTCACCATTCCTAGTTAAATGCCATAAACTAGCATACAAACATACACCAATTCATGATTATAAGCATAAACCACAAGTTTTCCAACATAATATGGCATACACAAATACAAGTCTTGCAAACAACTTTAAATCCTTGAATACATAATTTCATTGAAGAATAATCATACGATTGTCATAACATTAACATAATGATTTCCAATAATCCACAAATGTTGTCAAATGATTCTAAACTTCATCTAAACCAAAGTGAACAACAGTTTTAGCTCATCATGAGCACAAGAATGACAAACAAACAGGGAAAATGGTAAGAAACATGGTATAAATACAAGAATAAAACCACTCGTCCAATCCTAGATGTTGTTGTTGATGTATGGTGATCCTCTTGATGTTGTATTCCTTCCTATAAGCTTGAAATGTGGCTGGAACAAGGTTGGATCAGAGCTCAAACAATGTGTTTTTGCTCTGGTTGCTGAATGGTTGAATGAGAAAAGCATCTGGTATTTATAGAACTGGGAGGCACGACCGTGCCTGTCGCTGGGACACGAACGTTCCAAGTGACTAGCGCGGTCATGGGACAGAGGGTTGACCGATACGGAGCTGCTATTGGGACTCATTGATCAAGGAAGTACGGCTCTGAGGTCATAGGTCAGACTCACGGGATAACACATGGTTGTGGGGGTGTTTGAGCACGGTTATGCTCGAAGATTTGGCTTGGCGCGGTCATGCCAGATACGGGGCGTGACCGTGTTTAGGGTCTGGAAGACTGGCGCGGTCGTGCCAGGTAGGGAGCATGATTGTGCCTCCAACTCAGAAACCCTAATTCTTCATCTTTTATTTCTAGAATATTCTTGTTTGTTCACTTAGCTTCACAAAACCCTACAAAACTGTAAATGAAGCAAATAAGTTTCTAAACGTGGAAAATAACCAAGAATTGATTGTGAAATGAGCGAAGTTTTGTGCTAAAAGGATGTGTAAATCCTAACACATCACTTAGCTATTCTTTCATTCATTCTTCCTCTTTCTTATCATCAAGTGAACAAGCACTCGAATGAAATCATTGCGTCATTTCCGTCCCAAGTCCCGAAGGCTTGGTCCGTTTTGCTTGCATGAATGCAAGACTCCTCTGTTGCTTGTGTACAAGATTCCTATGTTGCTTGTCAAAAGGCAAGACTCCTTTGTTGCTTGTCCGAAGACAACTCTCCAATGTTGCTAACACAAGACTTTTCTTTCATCCTTTCTTTCGCACCGGGGGTAACATGCACATTTAGTCATTCACACAAATTTACATGCTACCATTCAATAAAAGACATTAACACATTTGCAAACAATGGCATATATTATAACTAAGTTAATAACACATAATTGCCATAAAAATTGGTAAAAAAAATCGTTCTTTCGTTTCATTCATAAAGCATGCACTTCAACCCAAAACTTTAAAGGAAAATGGGCAATAGAAACTCACCAATTCTGTTCTTACTAATAAATTCCGTAACTGTCCTGGCTAGGCAGAGCGCTAGAGATATGTAGTAAATCAATGAGTTAAAACTCTTGAAATATATATTCTAGTGTCGCCTATAGTCTCGCCGGGCAGTGTCGCCGGAACAAGATCAGTGTCGCCAGGGAAGGGTCACCAGGCATATGATTAGTGTCGTCAGAACTTGCGTTCTGGACTTAGTGTCGTTCATTAGTGTGGTTCTGTAACACCTCAAAATTTTCCATAGAAATTATGGGCTAAGAATATCAAGAATTAAAGTCCATGGATTGAAGTGCAAATATTCCAAAATTGTTGGGTTAAAAATGAAAATTTTGGAATTTAGGGCAGTAACGGACCGCTACCATAAGCCCTAACGGTCTGCCACATGGAGGGGAAGGAAACCACCGGCGAATGACACGTGTCCTGTGACTCAACGGAGGAGTGTGACGCGTGGCACCGGTGGCGGACTGCTAGCCAGATCCGTAATGATCCGCCATCCGCAAAAAGTGTGGGGGTCTGCTAGGAGTTTGACGTGTGTAGGGCTATCGTAGGCAAAGCGTTAGCGGACCGCTAGCACTGTTTTTAATGGTCTGCTACGGGTCACAGGTTGGCTTATATAGAAATCGATGGCCAATGCTTTTGACACAATTCTCACACACACAAACACCTTTCTAAACACACACTTAGTCTAGGTATTCATGCCAAGTTTCCGGTACACGTTCAGAAGTCCAGTTTCTAACCTTACGCCTTCAAATTGACGTAGATAGTTCCGAGGTAAACATAACTTGACCCTTGTAACATTTGGTTAATTACCATTAAGCTTTTTATACGTTTTAAATAGGAAATGTCGATATTATTAGGATATTGTTCAAGGTTATTATTGTTGTAGAATAAATGTCAAGGTGTTGTTTAGGTGAGTTCCTCTAAATTAAAATGTGTATTTTATTACACAGTTGTTATTTGAAATAGTCGCCTTATTCCAAGTATATTTAACACGTAATAAGTACTTTATACGCTCCGAAAGTGGATGGGGCCTATGGGTGGAAAGACTATTTCATTTTGCTGGTGTGGTAGGACCAGTAAGATGGGCTGGTTTGTCCATTTTATACTGGTGTGGTAGGACCAGTGACGGGAACGTTGACCAGTTAAAAATATTACAAAAGCTCACTAGTTTGTTTAAACTAGTGGGTGGGACGTGGGATGTATGATGATTGAATAACAACCATGTGGTAAAGATTCATGAACTCATCAACTTATGTTGACCCAGTTACTTTTAATATTTTTAAAGGTTATTACAGGTGGATCTGCATTCCCGATAGACAGATGTGTACAGATGTTGTTTGGCTGGTCAGGTGGTTATGATGAAGGCATGCTTGGTAGAGCTATAAGTCCCATGGATTCTGAGTTCCTTGACAGGAATTGTTGGCTATTGGTTTATCTAGCTTGTAATAGACAGTTGGTTATGTTGTAAAACAATTTAGTTATGTAATAAAGAAGGTTGATGGTTTCGCTTCCGCTGTGTGTTCAGTACCATGCGTTACGACTAACTAGTACCTCGGAATAGGGTGTGATAAGTTGGTATCAGAGCCTCAGTTTAAGGGATTTAGGTACTAAGTTTTATAAACTAGGGTTCTAAAGATTAGCTGGAATGCCATAAGATAAGCCATATGTTGAGATGTTAACTTTCATTATGAATATAACATGTAATACCATGAAAACAAATAACTAATTACATTTTTGGCTAAATGTTGTTAATTTCTGATTTTCTGGATTATTACTAGTTATACGAATTCTGATGTCATACATCTGTGTGTAGGTACAAATAGCAAGAAGAGGTAGAGGACGAGTAAGTGGTAGGGGTTGGACACCTAATACTAGGTCTCGTACCCATAATACAACGAACACTGAACCAAACATAGAAGCAAATACAATGCTGAACCTGAGCAACATACGGAGGAAGTATTGTCGACAGAAGCACAATTTCAAGGAGCGGTGGCATCTGAGGTCACCAGAGTGATCAAGACAACTTTACTTGAAATCCTTGATGATGCTCTCCAAAGGAGGATGAGTTCCAATAATCTAGGAAATAGGAATAAAGCAAACAGTGGTGCAAACCCACGAACAGAAAATACTCATCACACCAATCCTGTAGGAAACAATGTTGGTACTACTCGAACCCCTGAAACTATTGGAATAACAATCAAAGCACGGGTGGAAATAACCAAGGAAGCACCTATAAGTACTTTAGTGATTGTCACCCTAAACCATTCAACGGCAAGAAGAATGCCATTGCAGCCATACAGTGGATAACTCTATGGAGACCGTAATCAAAATGAGTGAGTGCAGGTCTAATCAAGCCGTCAAATTTGTTGCACATTCATTCATGGAAGACGCATTTGACTGGTGGGAATCAGTCAAGCAGACCAAAGGAGAGGAGTATACTGATATAATTAAATGGGAGGATCTGAAAACATTGATAATCAAGAGGTACTGTCCACAGAATGCAGTGGCCAAAATTGAGACAGAATTCCACCGATTTGAAGCCGGAAAACTTACCCATTAGGAGTATACCGGTAAATTTAATGAGATGGACAAGCTGGTGCCACATCTGGTGACTCCTGAATCCCGAAGGATTAAGTGTTACGTGTAGAGATTACCACCGAAAGTCCGTACTTTAGTAAAGACTACCGCACCTGAAACTATAGACTCGGCAGTAGAAATTAGTGCGGTAATGTGTGACGAGATAGAAGCTCAAGAAACAAAGGTGGACAACAAGAGATACCTTGAGAAGATAACATATGAAACCACAGATAACAAGATCCCAAGAATGGAAAGAGATAACTTGGGAACAAGTGTATAAGGAATTGTATGTAACAATTGTCAACAAAAAAGGCACATTGCAAGATATTGCCCAACCATCAAATGTCATAATTGTAATGAGATGGGGCATTATAAATTTAATTGTCCAAAGACACCTCAATCAAAAACCGGTGGTGGATCCAAAAGACGCATATATAACTTGGGAGGAAGGAAAGAAGGAAAAGAATAGGTATGTAATCTATAAATTAATATAATATAAATTATATGTTTAGTATTAAGATAAAACCTAAGTAGAGATAGTCTTAAGTATGATTAAGAAACCATTCCAAATTTCGAGGATGAAATTTCCTAAAGTAGGGGAGATTTGTAACACCTCAAAATTTCCCATAGAAATTAAGGGCTAAAAGTATCAAGAATTAAAGTCCAGGGATTGAAGTGCAAATATTCCAAAATTGGAGGGTTAAAAATGAAAATTTTGGAATTCAAGGCGGTAGCGGACCGCTACCATAAGCCCTAACGGTCCGCTACGTGGAGGGGAAGGAAACCACCAGCGAATGACACGTGTCCTGTCACTCAACGGAGGAGTTTGACGCATGGCACCTGTGGCAGACCGCTAGCCGAATCCGTGACGGTCCGCCAGCCGCAAAAAGCTTGGACGTCCGCTAGGAGTTTGACGTGTGTAGGGCTGATGTAGGCAAAGCGATAGCGGACCGCTACCACCCTGTGTAACGATCCGCTTCGGGTCATAGGTTGGCCTATAAATAGAAATCAATGGCCAGAGCTTTTAACACAATTCTCAGACACATAAACACTTTTCAAAACACACACTTAGTCTAGGTATTTGTACCAAGGTTCCGGTACGCGTTCGGAAGTCCAGTTTCTAGCCTTACGCCTTCAAATTGTCGTAGATAGTTTTGAGGTAAACATTACCTGACCCTTGTAAGATTTGGTTAATTACCACTGTTAGGAGTTAATTTTCACATGTAGGATCCTGAGCGCAGTATAATCCGAGATCCAAAATCCCTGGTAACATCGGTATCCTAACCATTAATATTACTAACGGTTATTTGTCCTCTATTTTGATTTATGTTAACAGGTAACACGTATGGACTTAGTCATTCCTGAAGACTCGCTCACTAGAACGTGGACCACGTGTGAAACATGCGGGAGAAATTCTAAAATGGTCATATCGAAGACTCAGTAGACTCCAGGATTTTCGGATAGTTAGTTAGGATCATCTCTGTATATAATCAGTAGTAATATCGATTAGGAACACACAACTCACTTAGCAATATTCAATACTCGCAAATAGTTCTGTAACACTTAGTATTCGATCGATTACTGCTCTTATTGTACTCATTTCTTTCATTTTATATAAGACTAGGAGGCAAGTGACTTTCAATCATTTCCCGATGTGTTATGCCTGCAATCCTTAGGGATTAAGGGCTTTCCTCATACATCATCGTGTCAAGCTTTACTTTTATGATTTTAACAATGCATTATTACCAAGCACACTACCTCATAAACTAAGTTTGGTTACAAAATTACTCGTGTTAATTTTCACCCAAAACAATTTGGCACCCACCTTGGGGCAAGTGGTGCTTTTTATCTTAAAATCTCTGTCAAAGTTTGCGTTCAACCACTTTTTTTCCAAACTTGTTTCAAAAATGTCATCCCAATCCAAGTCACTTTTTCTTCTACTCCGTCTTCAAGCTCTGGGTTTACCAACCCTCTTCCTCCTCCTCTATCATTCCAAAAAAAGAATAACAACATGCCTAAGAAAACCACTTCTGTTGGTTTTTCGGGATCTGGGATACCTGCCGGAAGACATGTGCTTGTTTCAAACAACGACATCCTCAATCTGTTTTCAGAAGTGAGGCAACAAATGAAACAGCAAGAAAGGACTAATCAGATGTTGTTTAGAGAGCTTGAAAGGATAAAAGAATCAAAGAAACCAGTGGAGACGACAACCCCACTACAACCAAGGATCTTGTATTTTGACTATGCAGGATTCTCAGGGGAGATATTATCCCCATGCAGGCTAGAACCACTACTGTTGGTCCGACTCCGGCCGTCAGGGTCACTACTGACCGAGGTATCGAGATCACCCCAGGATCCTCGTCACAGGATCCTAACTTTGGTAACACTTCCAATCAATTTTTAGATGCTTACGAACTTATGTAGGATACAGAGATCAGTCCAGTTATGGCTAAAGAACTGAAAAAGCTCAGGGACATGATCTCCAGTGAACCAGGTGTGGTCCAACGAATACCAGAGGCATCCTCAACCAGTCACAGGATATCCAGATTCGCTCCTCCAATATGTGATGTAGAGATCCCGATACGCTTCCAAACTTCTAACATGAAATTATATGACCAAGGAAGAGCACGAGCACGAGCACCATCTGAAGTTGATTATATGTGATGTGCAGACCATACTTGGACAAGTTCGTGATAGTGTTTATCGACGATATACTCATCTATTCACGGACCAAGGAAGAGCACAAGCACCATCTAAAGCTGATTTTGGAGATGTTGAGGAATGAGATGCTATATGGTAAACTTTCCAAATGCGAGTTCTGGAGACGAGAAGTTCATTTTCTTGGAAACGTTATCAATGAGAAGGGTATACACGTGGACCCAGCAAAGATTGAGGCAATTAAGAATTAGGAAGCGCCAAAGAGTCCGACCAAGGTACGACAATTCCTAGTTTTGGTGGGTTACTATCGAAGGTTTATTGAGAATTTCTCCAAGATAGCACAATCCCTAACGCAATTGACCCGGAAAGACAAAGAGTATATCTGAGGAGAAAAGCAAGAGGCGGCGTTTCAATTATTGAAAAAGAAGCTGTGCAGTACCCCTATCCTGTCTCTTCCTGAGGGGACGGATGGATTCGTGGTGTACTGTGACGCCTCTCGCCAAGGTCTTGGTTGCGTCCTAATGTAAAATGGAAAGGTCATAGCTTATTCGTGTCGTCAACTCAAGGTGCATGAACAGAATTATGCGATACATGATTTGGAACTGGGTGCGGTAGTTTTTGCACTCAAAATTTGGAGGCACTACCTTTACGGTACCAAGTGCACAATTTTTACAGATCATAAGAGTCTCCAGCACATTTTTTACCAGAAAGAGCTCAATATGAGGTAGAGACGTTGGATGGAATTGGTCAATGACTACGATTGTGATATTCGTTATCACCCAGGCAAGGCTAATGTCGTGGCCGGTGCCCTGAGTAGGAAGGAGCGAGTCAAGCCCTTACGCGTGCGTGTGCTAGGATTGACCATTCACACAAACCTCACAGCTCAAATCCGTGATGCACAACAAGAAGCTTTAAAGGAAGAGAATTTAAAGGATGAGAGTCTTCGTGGTATGGTTAGAGAACTTATACCCAAGTCTGACGATGCCTTGTACTTCATGGATAGAATATGGATGCCTCTGGCGGGCAATTTACGAGAAATGGTTTTGGATGAAGCCCATAAATCAAGATATTGGATTCACCCGGGATCGACAAAAATGTATAAGGATATCAAGGAGAACTATTGGTGGCCGAACATGAAGGGTGATATTGCTTCATACGTTAGTAAATGTTTGACTTGCGCAAAAGTCAAGACCGAGTACCAAAAGTCATCTGGACTTCTGTAACAATCGGAGATTCCGCAGTGGAAATGGAACTATATTGCCATGGATTTCATCACCAAATTACCCCGAACGTCTAGTGGCTACGATTCCATCTGGGTAATTGTGGATCGTTTGACGAAATCGGCACATTTCCTGCCGGTGAAGGAATCTTACCGAATGAAGAAATTGGCGAGCATATACCTCAAGGATGGGGTGCCCACTTCGATCATCACCGATAGAGATAGTCATTTCACATCGAAGTTTTGGCGGTCAATACAAAAAGCCTTGGGTATTCGTTTGGATTTAAGCATGGCGTATCATCCGCAGAGTGATGGTCAAAGTGAAAGGACCATCCAGATTTTGGAAGACATGCTCCGTGCCTGCGTAATCGACTTTGGTGGAAGCTGGGATACTCACCTACCGTTGGCTGAGTTCTCATATAATAACAGTTACCAAACTGGCTTGAAAGCCGCTCCGTTTGAAGCCCTGTATGGAAGAAAATGTCGCTCACCGCTTTGTTGGGCAGAAGTTGGTGACAAGCATATAACTGGACCAGAGCTTCTCCAGGAAACTACGGATATGGCTTTCAAGATCCATGATCGTTTGAAGGTTGCCCAGGACCGTCAGAAGAAATACGCTAATAGAAGAAGGAAACCATTAGCATTCCAAGTGGGAGACAGAGTTATGTTGAGAGTCTCTCCTTGGAAGGGGGTACCTAGTTTTGGCAAGCATGATACGCTTAGCCCCGGCTACATTAGACCTTACAAGATTATTGCTTGTGTAGGGCCAGTTGCTTACCGACTGCAGTTACCGCGAGAACTTAGTGGAGTTCATAATGTATTCCATGTGTCCAATCTGAAAAAGTGTTTGTCTGATGAGACACAAGTGATACCTCCAAGTGAAGTATGTCTTGATGACAAGCTTCAATTTCATGAAGAGCCCGTAGTGGTTTCGAATTGGAAGATTCACAAGACCATACGTAGTCGTATCAAGTTGGTCAAGGTCAGATGGAATTCAAAGCGTGGTCCCGAGTTCACGTGGGAATGTGAAGATGAGATGAAGCGGAAGTACCCCCATTTGTTTAAGTATGCCCGTAATTAGGCTTCGTAGCGTAAAATTTTGGGACGAAATTTCTTTAATGAGGGGAAGCTGTGACATCCGGCAATTTTCAGGTTATTTACCGTATAACTTTAGAACGCGTTTATAATTTAATTATGTGAGTCTTAGAATTAATTTCAGTAATTAGGTCATTATAAAGTCTAGCAAATCCCTTCGTCTGCATAGGTTTGCATTTCATGAAATTTCAGAAATTTCGGTACCGCGTATCGGTAAAATGTTCGTATTTAGCTTTGCTGACGACCCGGTTAATTTAAAATATCATTTTTATGAAAATTAGATAAATTGGTTTATATTAGTGGATTATATGTGAAAATTATTTGCTACTTGTTAAATATCGCTTTCAGTGATTTTCATTGCGTTTTACCCGGTACAATCGCGTACCGGATGACCTAACATGAACTGTTAGCAAAAATTATTATTTTTACTAATTATGATAGCAAATAATTAGTGGGTATTTTATATATTTTTATTTTGGTGAAAAACTATGTTTAAAGTGGTAGAATTTTATAAAAGTGTTATGGTTTTTATAAAAGATCACCTACATGTGTGTAGAGGTTTATAAAATAAAATATGGTATCTTTTCTCTCTCTTAAAATCAGGCATAAAAGTGGGTCCCACACCCTAATCAAGTATTAAACACACTCATTTGATTCCTTACACACTTTGTACAAAACTACACTCCACCACATTTGATCATTCAACTTGTATGGATTTTTAATGGAAGATGTCAAATTTTCTCTCCTCTCTCTTCTCTTGGCCAAAATCCATCCCCCACCCCCTATAAATACCCGTTCAATCTGCATTTGCAACTCCACACCATTTCTATCATCTTCTCTCTAAGTATTTTCAAACATTCTAGAGTTTTTGGTGTTCTTGGAGCATTTTTTTGAAGATTCAAGATTTGTGGAGCCAAATACTAAAGAAAACCATCCATCATCTTGCATTTCTCTAGTATTCTCCTTGATTTAGTCAAGTGGTATGAATCTCCATCTCTTTCTTTACTTTTCTTAAAGAAAGCTTTGATTTTTGCATGTATTGTTCACCTTTAATAAAACAATTTTTATGAACTATTAAAATCAGCAAATAATGAGTCTTTATTGAAGATTTTCATAGATTTATTTGTATGTATGGATGTCGTGTATATGCATGTATGTTTATATGTTCATATCTTGCAAAAAGTGATGAATTAGGGCTTGATCTTTACATGCAAACAAATGTTTTGTTATGGTTTGTTTCAAAGAGTAAGTGATGGTATATTATTGCATAAAAATATGTTAGTTTATGCATGGATCATTGAATTGATGATTTAGGTGTTTATTGCTAAAGATTGTTGTCCAAAAGCATGATTTAAGCTAGGGTTTTGGCATGGATCATTTAGATTATTTGAAATCTGAAAATATGATGATAAAAGTGATGTTTTATGATAATATTAATCAGGTCTAAAAGTGTTATTTAGGTTGTGATTATTTGCTAAGTGTATGACATGTTTATTTTGCTTAAAAGACGCTAAAAAGGTTGATTTTTGTATGAAAATAGATAGATTTGTAAATCTGGAATCATGGATGTAATATTATGATATTTTATGTCTAAAATATAGATTTTTAATAATATGTATGATTCTTGGTGTTTGGATGCGTTTCGTTAGGTTTTACGCTAAACAAGTCGATTAAAACGGTAGTTTTCGACATGAAAAATGAGTATTTGTTAAATCTGATTTTGAGCATTAAGTTTGAGTATATTTTATGATTAAAAAACAGCTCTTAAGGTATATAATGAGTTCATGTTAGGAAATATGTGTTTGTACTTGTCATTTGACGTTTCGGTTGTCACGTATGTGCTAGAAATTGCCATGTTTAGGTACTTTATGTCAAAATAATGAAAGATTGTTTTGTTTGATGAAATATAATTTATTAAGTATATTTTGATGATATATGAACTCATGCGTTAGAAATTTGGAAGTTAGTTCCTTATAAGTTAGTCGTTTTTGCTTGAAAAGTGCTTATGTGCAAATATTGTGATTTTAGTGTTTTCACATGTGATTTAGAACTTATAGACATATGTATGGGTGTTTATATGTGCTATTTGGTTATATTCTTATGTTTTGGTTGATGATAAGTAATAACACTTGATGTCTTCGTATGTGTGTATGATCCACCGTTTTTTTGTTAAAAACATAACCGCGTGTTGAAGTCACCAACGGGTCGTTTAAATAAATATTTTCTTAAAAATATTATAAGTCTAAGTAGGTTGGGTGAACAACTTTCTTGTAAGACTTGAGGTTCAATTATTAATGTATCCCTCGTGTTTAGGGCACCGTTAGAATCAACCCGTGTTCGTGGGCATATTTTGCTAGCACTCGTTTTCCGTCGTTCGTTATCAAGGTGAGTATTTCACGACCCCTTTTTAAACTATTTTGTTGTTTTATAAAATATGGGGGAAGAACATGCTTTCATTCGTTTATCATGCTACTAAACTTACGTCATGTGTTCGTTTGATGGTCTCGAGTAAGGGCTTTCGTTATGTGTTCATGTATGTCGTTCATGAATAGCCCCGCCGTTATAATCATTAGCCTCGTGTAGGCCGCAAGGTGTGTTGATAGATCTATTTGGGACTGAATGCCCACTCTCGTGATCAGTAGCACTGATCGGTCCTTCGTACGAGAGAATATATTTTGAAAGGATTCATGGGGACAAGTTGTATTCGTGTCTCGGTTTGATTATAAGCTCTAGGTACAGTCATTTGTCATATTCTTAGCTAGTCTATGACATATCACATGTTTGTCCAAGTTACTTGATAGTTCGTTAAATTCGTTTATGTTATCGTTAAACCCGTGAACTCGCTCAACTTAATGTCGATGTTTTTAAGCATGTTTTTCAGGTACTTAGATGCTCTCGCGCGGTTATGAAAATGGGCTTTTGGGCAAACACTTGCATCGGAATTCAGTTGGGACAATTTAAACTTTATTTTGGATCCTCATGTGTTGGATCATGGAAAAACTTGTTTTAAATTTCAATGCTTTTAATTTTGGATAATCTGAAGACTTATCTTTGTTTTGTTAAACCTTTCCGATGTTTTAAATAAATGTGTTTGCTTATTATCATTGGGCTCCAATTTATATGACCACCATGCTTACGTCTCGTTTCCGCTGCGAATCGTCGTTTTCAGGGTGTGACAAGATCCAAGCCTTACTCCAAGCCTGACAATCACAGAGTCAACGTTGTAGAGGACGACGAAGACAAAGAAGGGTATCCTAGAATATCTTAATACTATTTTTCTCTTGATACAACAGGTTTAATGTTTGCCACGCACGATCTTGGTGAAAAGGCAAGATGGCCTCGCAAAAACGAGAAGAACTCAGGGTGGAAGGATAAATCCAATTGGTGTGCATTCCATGAAGATTTTGGCTACATGACAAAGGATTGCATCGCCTACGAAAGGAGATTAGTTACCTCCTAAGTAAGGGCCACCTCAAAGAATTCCTGGGCAAAAGAAAGGACAAAACTAAGGATCACGACAGGATCCCTCAAAGAGCAACATCCCCACCCCCGGATGCCAAGGTAATAAATTTCATATATGGTGGTTCTGACATATGTGGTACTTCTTATTCCACAGCTAAAAGAAACGCTAAGGAAGCAAAGACGGAAAAAGGAGATAGACCTACCAAAACGTCAACCTTAACAGAGAAAAAAGTAATCTCTTTTGATGAGGAAGACAGAGACAACGAGCAGGATCCTCACCATGACGGTTTGGTGATCACTCTATACATAGCCAACCACTTTATTCGTAGGATCCTAATTGACGGAGGAAGTTCAGTAAACATCATATAACTTGAAGTTCTAAAAAGGATGGGGATCCCTGATTCTGAAATTATCTCGAAATCCTCAGTGTTGGTAGGATTCGTTGGGGAGGTTAAGAACACAGCTGGAGAAATAAAGCTACCATTCTACATCGAGGGGGTAAACTCCATACAGAAATTTTGTGTCATTGATTCTCTATCTTGCTATAATATTATTCTAAGGAGACCCTGGATACATGACATGAAAGTTGTACCCTTAACATATCACCAATGTGTCAAAATGCCAACCCCTTGGGGGGTAGTAAGGATCAACAGTGATCAAAAGGAAGCTAAAGACTGTTATACTTCCTCGATGAAAGCCTCTGCCAAAACTAGGAAAGCATAGCAATTAAAGAAACAAACCCGAGATGTCTTAGAAACCAAAGAGCAGGATGTCAAAGAAATATCCTTAAGCACGGAGGATCCTGACGTCAAGGTGTTTGTTGGAACTAATATCCCCAAAGATCTTGAACAGGAACTCTTATAGTTACTAAAAAGCATAATCTCAACCTCTGCTTGGAAACATGAAGACATGACAGGTATTTCTAAAAATGTTATTACACATAAATTAGGTGTTAAAAATAGTTTCAGGCCAATACACCAAAAAAGAAGGAAATTTGCATCGGAAGGGAATGCAGTTATCCAAGAAGAAGTTGAGAGACTGCTGAAAGCAGGAATGATAAGGGAAGTAAAATTCCCGAGATGGATAGCTAATGTAGTGGTGGTCCAGAAGAAAAATGGAAAATGAATATTCTGTGTAGACTTCACTGACTTTAATAAATCATGTCCCAAGGATCCTTTTCCATTGCCACACATAGACTCAATGGTGGATGCTATGGCAGGCCACAAATTCCTGACGTTTATGGATGCTTCTTTGGGATTTTAGCAGATCCAAATGGAGCCATCAGACCAGCAGGATACAGCCTTCATGACTCTGACAGGTATTTACTGTTATATAGCTATGTCATTTGGTCTTAAAAATGCATGTGCCATATATCAGAGACCGGTGAACATGATGTTCAAGGATAAACTGGGAGACACCATGGAAGTCTATATAGATGATATGGTAGTAAAGTCAAAGAAAGCTGAGGATCATCCTAGGGATCTCAGAGAGGCATTCGATATCCTAGATCAGTACAACATAAAGTTGAATCCTTCAAAATACCACTTTGGAGTAGGGGCAGGAAAGTTCTTGGGATACATGGTAACCAAGAAAGGGATAGAAGCTAGTCCAGAGCAGATCAAAGCAATCATCAATCTGAAATCCACAGCAAATACCAAGGATGTTCAGAGACTAACCGGAAGGGTAGCGGCACTCAACCGATTTATTTCAAGATCCTCAGAGAGATGTAAGGAATTTTATGACATCCTGAAGAAGAACAAGCGATTCGAATGGGAAGAGAAGCATGACCAAGCGCTTCAAGCATTAAAAGACTACCTATCATCAGCACCTCTACTAATGAAGCCGGAGGATGGTGAGCCATTATCCCTGTACTTGGCAGTATCCGAAAATGTTGTAAGTGTTGTATTGGTCAAGGATCATGAAGGATAGCAGCATCCCATATAATATGTAAGTAAAAGCTTGTTAGCCGCATAAACCAAGTATTCTCATTTAGAAAAACTAATTTTAGCTTTAATAATGGCATCTACTAAACTTAGACATTATTTTGAAACTCATGCTATTCATGTTAAAACTAATTATCCTATTAAGTGTGTCTTGAGAAAGCCAGAGATGTCAGGAAGGATGGCAAAATCATCCGTTAAGCTCAGTGCCTATAATCTAGTATACGAACCTAGAACATCAATAAATTCTCAGGTACTTGCGGACTTTGTGGCTGATTTCAGTAGTGACATTTAACATGAAGCAGACCTTGAAGTTCAACAATTGGAGGAATCCAAGGATAAATGGATATTATTCACTGACGGTGCATCAAACGTAAGGGGAACAGGTCTAGGCATAATCTGTTGCAGGTCCATACTTGAGATGCTTAGAGGATCCTAAAGCATAAGAATTCTTGAAAGACATACATGAGGGAGACTGTGGTAATCACACTGAGAACAGGATACTACTGGCCTACTATGAAGAAAGTCGCTATGATTTATGCCCAGAAATGTGATGCTTGCTAAAGACACATTAACATACTCCATCAACCAGCGGAACCTTTGCATCCAATCATCTCCCCATGGCCATTCATGAAATGGGGGATGGATATAGTCGACAAACTTCCCAAAGCACAAGGAGGGAAGTTATTCATGCTGGCAATGATGGATTATTTCTCCAAATGGATAGAAGCTGAAGCGTTCATCCAAGTCAGAGAGAAAGAAGTTATCTCCATCATACAGTGCAACATCATCACAAGATTCGGGATCCTGGCAGAAATAGTGTGTGATAATGGATCTCAATTCATCAGCAAAAGAAGAACGAACTTCTGTGCCAGCTGGGGGATAAAAATGATAACTTCCACCCCTGTACATCCTCAAGCTAATGGACAAGCAGAATCTAGCAAAAAATAATCATAAACAACCTTAAGAAGAGATTGGGTGCTAAGAAAGGAAGATGGGCAGAAGAGCTACCGTTTGTACTTTGGGCAGATATGACAACCACAAAAAATGCAACAGGCCAAACTCCATTCTCATTGGTATTTGGTACTGAAGCTATAATCCCTATAGAGATGGTTATCCCCACTGCCAAAACAAATCTCCAAACTCCAGAAACCAACGACGAAGCTCTTACTCATGATCTTGACACTGTGGATGAGCTCAGGGATCTTGCCAAAGTTCGTATTGCAGCTTATCAACAGAGGATAGCAAAGTCATATAACAAGAACAAAAAGATCAGAAGGTTCCAAGTAGGTGACTTAGTATTGAGAAAAGCGTTTCAAAATACTACCAATCCCAATGAAGGAAAGCTCGCACCTAAGTGGGAAGGCCCATACTTAATAGATTCAGAAGCAGGCAAGGGTGCATATTGGCTAGCCACTATGGAGGGAGATATCCTGCCAAGATCCTGGAATGTTATCCATCTCAAAGCATATTTGCTATCCATCTCAAAGCATATTTTATGTAAGTTAGAACTTAAATTCCAACTAAGACCGGTATGTCTTCTATCCCTGATTGTTTTTATCTTTATTACTCTTTATTAAAGTACTGACTTGAGCGTCGGAAGGGTGTTAGCCAAGGTAACACCCACCTTCACCAAGGTTTTATGTTTTACAGGAAGGATCCTCAAGGATCCTGACAAAAGATAGAGACTGGCCATCTCTCTAAGTTTAAGGTATTCAAAATCTCTTCAAAGGTTTAAAGGTTTTCACCTTTCTACGAATTGAGTTTAAACACTCCGCCTGGGCGTACGATATCCAAGTATAGTTCAAGGTGGCACAACCAGTTCATGTAACAGTGGCTGATAATTTCATCACTATTGGCTATATCTTTGATCCTACGAATGTAATAGATGTGTTACTCACTTAGGTTTTTAGCATTTTCATGCTAACTCAAGTTTGGCTTGTCCCAAGTATTTAACACTTATGTGTTAACCTAAGTTTTGAGCTTGTCCCAAGTATTTAACACTTATGTGTTAACCTAACTTTTTGGCTTGTCCCAAGTATTTAACACTTACGTGTTAACCTATGTTTTTGGCTTGTCCCAAGTATTTAACACTTATGTGTTAACCCAAGGATTTATCATTGATATGCTGATTCAAGATCCTTATACTCAAACGAATTAGAGACATTTGTGAAGATCTTAAGGTACAATTACTGAGCATACAACTTGTTTGACTACTATACACATGGGACATCTAAAAGCTATCATGATTTGAGTATGTTTGGACTCCCTATCGCTATCTGGTATGTGTGTATGTCCAACTTGATTACCACCGAAGGTATTTACCTAAAGTTGTTTCTTAGTGGACTTAAAATCCTGATGACTAAGACATGATATGTTTGTGGCTGGTACTTACTTTTCAAATTATTTATCAAGATATGTTTTCCTAAAACAAAGTCTAATAAAAACCTAAGATGTTATTTATAAATAATTATTAAGGATCCGGTATCCTAAGAATTTACCTAAACTTATTTTTCTAAGTGTCACTAGGCTTAATTGCCTAAGGATCCTGATTTTCTAAAACATACCAAATGCATGACAATCATATCACATAGTTATAAGCTATTTGATGATATTTAAAGTGCAGGAAAATAAGTGACTCGGGAAAATAAGTGACTCGGGCTTCATCCAAAAAATGGAACCATCCACCCGATTCACAAACTATCAGTCAAATTGTCTATCCCGGCCAGGGATCCCCAAAAGCAAAGGAAATAAAATTGTTTAACATACCACAAGCATAAAAAGTAAAGAGTTCATTCACCAATAAAAACACAGGACTCGGGCCTTGTCTTTATCGCCATCATTGTCCTGTTCCACCACGATCCTTTCCACTCTTGGATGTCCCAGGTTGCCCGGTCAAAATCCCTATCATTAGCCTCCTTAGCCATTTTTATCCTGGCTTGAAATATAGAGATTGCAGCTGATTTTTTGGCTTGTTTGTGGGATTCCTCGAGGTCTTGGGCATGTTTGGCATAGGCATCCTTCAGCTGTGTCTTCACCCTGCTGAGCTCCTTGGCCTCATCTGCTAATCTTTTATTTTTAGTTGTAGCTATCTTTTGCAGGTCATTCACCATCTACTTGGCCTCTTCAGCTTCTTTCACTACCGACTCATAGCATCTAGTCATTTGCTCCAGGGCCAATCCTAGAAAAATATGTTATGATTTCTCTAATACAGATTCAGGATCCGGGATACTAAAAATTTCTTACGAAATGACCAAAGACGTGAACCTTTTTGTGGGCATCAACATAGCTTAGGCTTTTAAAGATAGCTACATCAGCGACATCACAAGGCTTTCTCTTCTTGCTAGCAGTAGGCTTTGAGCGGGGAGTTAGAGCTTTCGGCTTAGGAGCTTCAATGGCAGGTTGGCTCATTTCTTTTTTGATAGCTTTGCCCTTGTAAACCATGCTGTAAATGTCGTCAGGAGCGAATCTAGAGCTAGACCTGCGGACACCTATTTCAGGATAACAGGTTAGAATCTCATACATGCATTTAACTAACAAATTAATATGATTTTTCCTATCTTACCAGACATCTCAGAGGTGGAAGGATGGTTTTCTAAAGTTTCTTCTATGGAAGGGACCTTGAATCGAAAGGTTCTTTCAATAGGATCAAGACTGAAAAAGAAAGAAATCCTTTTAGCAGTGTCGGATCGGGGAGGAGCAACCTCTGAAAACCTGAGTGCTGCAAACAAAGAGAAAACCTAGAGTTAATATGTGGGATTTCAAAATCTTAAGGATCCTTTAAGCAGAATCCTACCCTTTCTAATCCACCTTAAAGGCAACTTATCCCCATCAGGGATGGAATCCCTCCCGACAAAGAAAAATTGATTCTTCTAGTTGGAATCATTCTGAGTTGTTTTCAAGACTAGATGATTTTGCCGAGTTTTATTTGAAACAAGAAATGGGAAGAACCATGGCTCCTAAGGTTGTACACATATGCTAGTTCAGAAGCATTGAAATCAAGGGCATGGTGTCGAATCAGGATTTCAAGAACATGCAAGGTTCTCCAAATCATGGGCATCGTTTGAGCGTAGCTCAGGCCGGTTTTTTCAAAGAACTTCATGGTTAATGGAGGAAAAGGATACGAAAAACCAAGACTGAATGGAAAAGCTGGGAAACATACCCAAGTTTTAGAAACGAAATAAGATCTTGTTGTAGGATTAAAAGCTCTAAAGACAGTGTTTTTTGGAAAAGCACCTCTGAATTTAGAAGCTCAATGTCATGGTCAAATAAGGTGCACTTCTTATATTCAGGATGACCGAGTAAATTTTGACTAACTAGATCATCATCAGAATCATGGACCAGAGAGGAAGCTGAACGAGTCATCTTCTTACCCATTTTTTTTGAAAACTAAAATCGAAAGATTTGAAGATTAGGGCGAAGATTTACTTGAAATTCCAGAGAAAAAAGCAACAAGACGGTAGAAAAAGATAAAAGAAAACGGGGTAATTATAGGGTGTAATCAATAACCGCCTTGAACGACGTCGTATGATACCTCGTTTACCGCACCACGTCTTATCAGATTAAATCATGGGTTGAATTTTGAATTTCAAAAATATTTCAGCCGTTTATTGTGGATAACACCGGTAAATATTTTAGGGACAATTGTTAGGAGTTTATTTTTATATGCAGGATCCTGAGCGCAGTATAATCTGAGATCCAAGATCCCTTGTAACTTCGATATCATGACCATTAATATTACTAACGGTTATCTGTCCTCTATTTCGATTTATGTTCACATGTAACACGTATGGACTTAGTCACACCTGAAAACTCACTCACTACAACGTGGACCACGTGTGAAACATGCGGGAGAAGCCCTACAACGGTCATATCGAAGACTTAGTAGACTCCAGGATTTTTGGATAGTTAGTTAGGATCATCTCTGTATATAATCAGTAGTAATATCGACTAGGAACACAAAACTCACTTAGCAATATTCAATACTCGCAAACAGCTCTGTAACACTTAGTATTCGATCGATTACTGCTCTCATTGTACTCATTTCTTTCAATTTATATAAGAGTAGGAGGTAAGTCACTTTCAGTCACTTCCCGAGGTTTTATGCCGGCAATCCTTAGGGATTAAGAGCTTTCCTCGTACATCATCGTGTCAAGCTTTACTTTTACGATTTTAACATTGCATTATTACCAAGCACACTACCTCACAAACTATGTTTGGTTACAAAATTACTCTTGTTAATTTTCACCCAAAACAACCACTAAGCTTGTTATACGTTTTAAATAAGAAATGTTGATATTATTAGGATATTGTTCAAGGTTATTATTGCAGTAAAATAAACGTCGAGGTGCTATCCAGGTTAGTTCCTCTGAATTAAAATGTGTATTTAATTACATATTTGTTATTTGAAATAATCACCCTATTCCAAGTATATATAACACGTAATAAGTACTTTATACGCTCCGAAAGTATATGGGACCTATGGGTGGAACGATTATTTCATTTTACTGGTGTGGTAGGTGTGATACCCACCAATTCAGGTCACTATCCGTACTATTTACAAACGCGTTTACATTTTCACCTTTCCTGAAAACAATTGAATTCAAACTTCATAGTTTAAAAGTCTAGCAAAACTCTCATAATGCATAGTTCATAGTTTGGTAATTTTGAGAATTGCTAATTTTAATGCATAACTAACAACCCGCAGAATAAAAACGTTGGTGATTAATCTTAATTGACTAGTACAATAATTTGAGACCAAAAATAAATGAACATATGCTGGAATGATAAACAATATGGAATAGATACTCTAGTGCACACCAAAGTTCATAACATGTCTCTATTAGATTTTACTGCATCATTAGCACAATTATATTTGATTCCAGTTAGGACTTAACTTTCCTACACTAAACTAGTCATTACCCGTGTCCAGTTAAAAGTCATACAACATATATAAATCCAACAAAAGTGATAGGATATTTTAGGAACCCTATGAGAGATTACATAAATTAGCGGTTTGACGACTTTAATATCTAATCAACATAATAGGATACCAAATTATCTATTTAACATTCAAACTCACACCACCCTCTTTTGCTTCATTGTTCACGGCACAACAACAATATGGACATCCTCATCATTTGATTTAACCTACACTACAAAATAACATTTAACTCACTTGATATAGTTTACCAACTCCAATCATTAGTTCAACATTCCAACCTCTCTTATTTGATGTCTTATTTTCAGCCAAACATCCAACCAAACCTCCTCATTGTTGTTAGAACTACTACTAACAAATACCAAATCTAATCATGAAATGGATGACCGTTTGTTTAACCAAACACTCAAGCACCCATCCTTCCCTTTTCTCTTGTGGTTCACGGCTCCATCAACAACCCTCCATACCACCACCTTGTTTTGTCTAACACTTCACTCAACCATCAACTACCTCATGATGATGATGATTATAGACAAGACCACAATCCATCCATTTAGTATATAAGAGTGTGACCAACACAAAGCAAGAACTCTTGCTATCTACCTCTCTCTCTCGACTCACATAGCGCACACACACACACATCCACAAAATTCAAGTGTCAAGCTCTAGGAATCAAGGAAAGATCATATTCACTTGATGATTTAAGGAGCATTCAAGAGGAGAACACAAAGGAATCAAGCTAGGAACGAAAGATCACACTATTTTGTAGAAACAATTTCATGAAAATAACAGTTTTATAAATCTAGAAATATTTTTTATAAAAGATAATAAATTATACAAAACAAAAACGTTTTGAAAAGAATCAAGTATTAAAAATAATATTATTATAAAGTCTGGCGATATGAAAAACTAAATATTTATTTAACTATTATGTTCGATGAAACGTTTGTTCCGGCTAATTAACTCTTTACATGGTAAACACCGGGATAATATAGTATAAATATATATGTTGTGTGCAATTGTTTGTAAACATTATGTGATAACTAATTGCATCGAATCTTGTCAAAGCATATATATATATATATATATATATATATATATATATATATATATATATATATATAGGACACGAGACTTAACACATATTAAGTCACATTAGAATGAAGAAAGTAGAATAAAGTTCTACTAATAATATGTGTGTGTAATTGTCAAGAGATAATTGTTTGATCTTTGTGGTATGTCAACCTAAAACTACTATACAAATGTTCGTATATGAAGACGCACATGTAATAAAAATAATAATCACCAACGGGTCGTAACTCGAAAAAACTTTTTTTAAACGAACACATCTTTAACCGGATGTACTTAAGAGGGTGAACAGTTGCACTTAAGATGTTTAGTCTTAACACATATTGGCCTTGTGTAACTAGGGTACCAGTAGTCAAGTCAATTAGGAACAATTATCGTTTGCTAGCATTCACAAGCACAAGGCGAGTTTCACTGCCTCTTTTTACTGTTTTATACATTTTAGGGGGAAACATACTTACAACTGTTTTTTTATGACAACAATAAAACAAGACCGAACCTTATGTTTGCATGAGTACAATTAAGGACCAGTAAAGTCCCCTGAAACAACGAACAACACAATTGTTAACCATTTGCTATGGATTTCCTAGATTCTATGAATAGTTCTATTTGGGATTGACACCCCCGGTCATGGTTAGTCGCGCTAACCTGGGGTCCACATGGCCAAATGACCGCATATTGTCTTAACACATGCTCGTGAGGAGCGAGGGAGGGGGCTTACACTATGTCAGGATTGGTTAAGAGGCTTATGTATGAATATAACATTTGTAAAGCTAGCTAGTTTACAAATAGGTCAAGCATTAATCACTTTGTTTATTATATACACCTCTAATGGTTTTAATACAATTGGATTACTAATACGTGATTACCTAAAACCTGTGAACTAACCAACCTAGTGTTGACACATTTTAAGTATGTTTTTCAGGGAATTAAGCATGGATTCAAGAAGTATGTCAAGTAGGAATCATGCATGTTTTTACGGGCGGGTTGTGCCCATAGCACGTTATGTAGTTGAAACTTAGTACTGATGGTTTGTATAAACTTATCTTTTTTGAGTTCCTCTATTGGAACTATGTATTGTTTATGTTTTAACTATGTATGTGATGGTTATGTTGCGTTTGATGTTGTTATGTCCTTATGTCATGTTATGTCATTATCTTATATAATGTTGTATCTTTTTAAATTGTATATTAGAAAGAACACCATGGCACCTAAATGAAGGATGCCCCGTGACACTACTGGTGAGAACAATACGACGATTTCCCAGAAGTGGAACAACTTATATCACAGTGTGTAGCCGCCATGGAGCAGTATGAGACTAATCGGAATAACAGCGAAGGAAATGGTAGTGGTACTGGCGGAGGAGGTGCAGGAGGCAGTTGCATTGCTGGAGGTTCTGGAGGTAATAAAATGGATAATCACCTTCATAATACATAGTCACGATCTAAATTAATAATATTTATAAATTGGTGATCTTGTGACCCTACAGATGCTTCAAACAGGAAATGCACCTATAAGCCTTTCTATCCTGCAACCCTCACAGCTTCAATGGCACCGAGGGTGCAGTAGGTCTGATGAGGTGGATTGAGAAGATGGAGTTAGTAGTTGAGATTAGTGAATGCACAGCTGACTGCATGGTGAAGTATGCCACTTGTACACTTACTGACAAAGCATTAACCTGGTGGAATTCTTAAATCAAGACCTTGGGAAGACAAACAACATACCGACTATCGTGGGAAGAACTGAAGAGCATGATGATTGACGAATATTGTCCTCGAAATGAGTTGCAAAAGATTGAGACTGAGATGTGGAACTTGCAAATGACTGGAGATGACGTGGCTGACTACACTGACTGTTTTAATGAACTGGCAATCCTATTGCCACACATGGTCACGCTGGTGTCACAAGGTGCAAATGGTGCAAGGTGGCTGAGATCAAGTCCTTTAGGGTTTATTGAACCCTCATAGGCCAAGCCCATGCCCTTAAGCCTATCCTTTATATTCAATCTTTTCTCTTGGCCCAAAAAGGTTGTCGGTTTTGAGGGTGTTACAAGTCTACCCTTTTTATAAAAGGTTTCGCCCTCGAAACCTGTCATAAGCCAAACATGTGAGGGTATGACTCTTTCATTTCTATCTAAGCTTCCCATGTGGCTTTCGATCCCTTTCGGTGTTACCATTGGACTTTAACTACTTAAACAACTTTACTTCAAAGGCATTCCTCCTTCCTGTCTAAGATGGTCACTGGTTCATCAATGTAGTTTAGACTATTATCTACCTCGATGTCATCAAATGGCATGTGTGCTGATTCGTCAGCCAAGCACTTTCGTAACTGCGACACGTGGAAGGTAGGATGGATTCCACTCAACTCATCAGGCAATTCCAGTCGGTATGCAACATCCCCGACCCGTGCCACAATTCTGAAGGGTCCGACAAATCTCGAGCTCAACTTTTCTCTCTTTCTGAACCGAGTGATCCATTTCCAAGGGGATACTTTCAACATTACCCTATCGCCGACATTAAACTTGATTGGTCTTTGTATCTTATTCGTGTAGGATTTCTGTCGGTCTTGCCCGGCTTTCATACGGGCTTTTATTTGGTTAAATTTCTCAAAGGTTTCCTTGACCACTTCTAAACTCCCCAATTCCTTTTGACCTATTTCCACCAGTAGACAGGAGAACATTTCAAAAGGCATCATGCCTATAGTAGTGTGGTAACTGTTTTTGTAGGAGAATTCCGCTAGAGGGAGGTGGCTATCCCAACTTCCACCAAAGTCAATGATGCAAGCGCGGAGCATATCCTCCAACGTCTGAATGGTCCTTTCGGATTGACCATCTGTCTGTGGGTGGTATGTTGTACATATATTCAATCTGGTGCCCATTGCTTCGTGGAATATTTTCCAGAACCTTGATGTGAATCGCGTGTCCCGATCGGATACTATTTACAATGGCACCCTGTGTCTTGCTATAATCTCATTGATAAACACTTCGGCTAACCGTTCGGATGAGAAAGTCTCATGAATAGGTAGGGAGTGTGCGCTCTTCGTTAGATGGTCTACTATTACCCAAATAGTATCATAACCTCTAGCTGTGTGGGGTAGCTTGGTGATGAAGTCAATGGTAATACGTTCCCATTTCCACTCTGGTATCTCCAGAGGCTGGATCTTACCGTATGGTTTTTGGTGTTCAGCTTTGACATGTGAGCAACTCAGAAAACTACTAACGTAATCTGTTACATCATTTTCATATTAGGCCACCAATATCCTTTCTTTAAATCTTGGTACATCTTTGTGATTCCCGGATGGATAGAGTAACGAGATTTATGGGCCTCCTCAAGTACTTTGGCCCTAAGTTCACCACCCGTGGGTACCCAAATACGACCATGTCGGGTCTTCACACCCAGTGTGTTTATTTCCAACCTTTCTTGCTGACCAACCCTTCTTTCCCGTTTAATATTTTCCTCCTTAAGAGCTTCAGCCTGGGCACGTTCTACTTCTGCCATGAGATCTGATGTCACGACTAGTTGATATGCCTTCACCCTAATAGGAGTTGGTGTCTCCTTTCGGCATAGAGCGTCAGCTACCACGTTCGCCTTTCCCAGGTGGTATAAGATTTCACAGTCATAGTCTTTTAGAAGTTACAACCACCGCCTATGTCTCATATTCAATTCCTTTTTCTCGAAGAAGTACTTCAGACTCATATGATCGAAGTAAATGGTACATTTGACCCCGTAGAGGTAATGCCTCTAGATCTTTAATGCGAAGGTAACCGCCGCGAGCTCAAAGTCATGAGTCGGGTAGTTAACTTAGTGAGTCTTCAGTTATCGTGACATACGTGATCACTCTTCACCGTTGAATTAATACACAACCCAATTCTTGGCACGAAGCATCAAAGTATACTACCAAATCTTTGGTATCTTGGCGTAGGGCTAGTACTGGAGCTTGGGTCAACCTCTTCTTTAATTCCTCGAATGTTTCTAGTTGGACTTGACCCCATTCGTATTTAACCTCCTTGCGGGTCAGATTTGTTAAAGGCGAGGCTATTTTTGAGAAGTCCTAAATGAATCTCCGGTAGTAGGTTGCCAATCCTAGAAAACTTCATATTCTGGTCGGCGTTTTCAGAATGTCCCAATTCTTTACCGTCCTAATCTTCTCTGGATCAACCATAATGCCGTTCGCATTAATGACATGGCGTATGAATTGAACTTCCCTGAGCCAACTTGGCGTATAATTGCTCTTTCTTCAGTGTTTCCACTACTTCTTTCAGATAACAGGCATGATCGCCTTCGTTCTTGGAGTAGATAAGGATGTCGTCGATGAACACGAATACTGGCCGATCCAACATCGGATGGCACGCCTGGTTCATTAAATCCATGAAGGCCGCGGGAGCATTAATCAAACTGAATGACATTACGAGAAATTCGTAGTGTCCATATCGTGTACGAGACATGGTCTTTGGCACGTCCTCTTCCCTTACTTTCAATTAATGGTACCCAGAACTAAGATCCATTTTTGAGAACCAGCTTGCCCCTTGTAGTTGGTCAAAAAGATCATCCATTCTCGATAGATGGTACTTGTTCTTAATCGTTCTCTTGTTCAGCTCTCTGTAATCTATACACATTCGCATTGAGCCATCTTTCTTCTTCACAAACAATACCGAAGCACCCCAAGGTGAGATGCTTGGTTGGACGAAGCCTTTCTTTAAAAGCTCTTCTAAAGAAATTATGACTTCACTACCATCAGGAGCTCTGAGGTGAATCATCTTTCGCTTGCATACAATCTGGGCTTCATTAGTAGTGAGCCAATCCATTCCTAGTACCACGTAAAATCCTCTGAAGGCTATCACAAATAACCTAACAGGAATCTATGGCCATGTATGCCTATAATACAGTTCTCTACAGCTTCTATTTCTTTCGTGTGTCTTCCAACATCAGTTTCTATGTTAAAGACTCGTTCTATCTTGGAAATGGTATAATTCAGTTTAGTGCAAAATGTAAAGGCTATAAAACTTTTGGTTGCGCCATAATCAAATAATATTGATGCATAAGTGTTATTGACTAGGAACGTACCTGACACGACGTTGGGTTCCCCCTTGCCTCCTCCTATGTTTGGGCATAGGCCCTGGTTCTAGCTCTGGGTTTCTCGGCCTCTTTCCCCTTCCCGGTATCAGCTACCTTGGGTCGTCTGTGGTCTTTGGCGACATGGCCTGGTATTCCACAGTTGTGGCACTTCCCCATACTCGTGCAGTCGCGCAAGTAGTGCCACCGACTCAAACCTCTTTGTTATATTGGCTTTCATAAGCACTCGGACCTTTTAGGGTAGTCCTTTGATGTAGTACTTGATCAATCACTCCTCCGAGTCAACCAGATGAGGCACCAATTAGGCCAGCTCATTGTATTTGCTAGTGTACCAGCGGTGAGTCATGTTACCAGCCTTGAGCCCCAAGAATCCGCTATCAACTCAGTCGACCTCGTTCTGTGGGTAGAACTTATAGGTCATCAACTTATTCAGATCATCCTAGGTCATTCTTTTAAGAGCAGTGGGGGTTTTTAGCTTCTCAGTGTTCCTCCAGCAGCTCAGCGTCCCATTAGTGAATGAGTGGGTGGCGTTGACTGCCTGGTTTCCTCTACACTCACTGATGTTGATCACTCCATTCATTATTTCAATCCACTCGAAGGTGGTTATAACATCTTTCTTTCCGTCAAATTTTGGCAAGTCACAGCCCCAAAAGGATTTGTAATTGCACCCCTGAGCGGGCTCAGTATCAGAGTTCTCACCATTAGTGCCCTTATTATCCTCATCCTTTTCCTCCTTTCAGTATTTCTCTACTCTCTTCTTCTCTTTCCAAAAGTCCCTCATAGTCTTAGCCAGAGCTACTGGTAAGACGACCTTCAAGACTGAAGAGACCTCCTCGGCGATAGCGGCCCTAACAATAGGCTCTAGAGTAAACCCCTCGTTGTGATCAATGTTGGGGTTGGTCACATTGTTCTCCCTGTCGTCATCCTCGATATGCACAGATTACATCTTGTTCAAGGAGTGTTCGCTTTCTTCCACCCGTTGGTTCAACGGTGGTCGGCCACGACGACCAGTTTGTCCTCCTCTCTTACCTCTAGCCATTTCAATGTCTAACTATGAACAAGGAATACTCGTGTCATCATGATATATAATTATTTAAAACACCTCGAGTAATGTAAATTACTAATTACAGAGACTGGTATGAAATTAATACTTTACTTCACTTCTCGGGTTCTGAACATTTCCTGTCAGGTGTACATTTGTATCCAAGTCCATATTTATATTCTAAGGCACTTCTATCTATTCTCTGTTCTAGGGCATTTGTCATCTATTATAAGGCATACATCCTTTCTTTCATTGTTTTATGGCTGGGCTGTTCTGACTAACATTACTTTTTATGTCTCATTCTCAGTTCAGACATTATCGCGAATGTCCGAATCTCTCAAACTATGGCTCTGATACGATATTTAATGTAAGCAACATGTTTTTTTATTAGATATATTAAAAATACAGAATTAATAACAACCACATATTAAAATATTAAGAACTGAATGTGTGGCCTACATTAAGTTTAATGATTTTCACAACAACTAATGGTTTATAACTGATACAACCCCTATATATATATATATATTATAGGATTGGGTTCAAAAATTAAGCTACGGGTTAACCAAATAACCGAATGACAACCATTCATTTAATATAAAATATTTAAGATGCCAAATCAATGGTAGAGATGAGGTAAAGGGTAAGATGGTCTTTTGGCTTGTCTACCTTTTCTCTTATGTCAGACCTAACCCCGTCATAACACTTCCATCGTTCATTTCATTCCCCAAAAGCACTTCAAGATGAACGATCTCTTTTTAGCTCTCTTCGATTCACCGTCAATCTACATCTTCTTCGACCTCCGATTCCAGTCCATCGCCTCCAATTCCAGTCCACCACCTCCAATTCCAGTCACGCCCTCCGATTCCGATCAAAATCGCTTGGAGATGCTCTTCTTCTCATAACGCCATTGTTTAGCCGCTCTCGCTTGACCTGACTATCAAGGTACGTTGAGGTTTTGGTTTGGAATTTTGGATTCTAGATCGATCTGATTACGCACTTACTTTTTGGTTTGGATGTTTTGATTTAGGTTTTGCTTTGGATTTTTTTATTTAGGTTTTGGTTTGGATTCTAGATCAATCTAAATCCCTCTTTCAGTTTCATCTTTTCTTACCTAAAAATTTCAATTTGCATAACAGAGTTTAAGTATATGATGCTACTTCCTCTCTAAACTATGTTCAGTTTATAAGCTACTTCTTTGATGCTAACAGAGTTTAAGTATATGTTCAGTTATGTAAAAAATTCAATTTACATAACAGAGTATATGTATATGTTTAGTTTATATGATGCTACTTCCTCTCTGAACTATGTTCAATTTGCATAAGAGAGTTTAACAAAATTTATGTCACGAAATTATAGTTGAACTTATTAGTTAACCATATGAGTTAAGAGATTTAAGTTTACTAGAGATGAAAGTTAAAAGAGTCAACACTATACACCCTATTGCTAGAGATGAACATGGAGAACTAATGTAATTTTATATGACTGATTAATGGTTATAGTTTCTGAAATATCAAATCCTATTTGGAATTAGATGCAATTTTATACAATTTTTGTTGCACGCATAATTGCATATTGTTTGTGCTTATTGACTGTACGCCATTGATTCTGCAGGATGGAGAATATGCATAACTATTGGCAATTTGGGGATGAACTTCGTGGGCAGTCGAAAGTGTGCGAGGATCAGAAATGGTATGTTGGTGCTCTAAGGTTGGCTGAACAGACTAGATCGAAAGGCGAGAGCCATTTCTTTTGCAAGTTTGATTATACTTTTCATTTTAGATATAGATTTTGTTGTTTGAGATAAAGTTACACTAATGTAAGTGTTAGCTTTGTTGGGTTGTACATTGTGCAGACTTGGTTATACTTTTCCTTTCAAAAGTAGTTTAAGATTGTTTAACATCTAACATATGTTATTTTGACTCCTTTTTTTCGCATTGTTGGATTACAAATTGTAACTCATGCTGGTCTGGTTGTACCTAGTGGTCAAGAGCAATTTATTTATCATATTTTTACATTTTCTTGTTTCATTAGTGTAATATCTTATTTACCGAGTTTTTATTGTGTAGGGTTTAGTCTTTTGTAAGCTGATGTCATCAATGTATGCTTTGAACAAATGTACTTTGCTTTATTTCCATGTATTTCTGTTAATTTCATTTCATGTAATTTACTGCTTTATTAGATTAAGTCTGGGCCATCGAAACTACCTAGTTTCGGTTGAGGTTGTTCAACCGAAACTAGTAGTTTCGATAGATAGGAAGTTTTGATATGCTGCAAAGTTTTGTAATTGCTCACCCGAAACTAGTAGTTTCGGTGAGCATAGTTTCTATACCTATCAGCTTCCTATAAATAGCCTAGTTAGAGAATATTTAGGGTGTGGATAGCGTCTGTAACCCTGAAATTCTCTCTTTCATAGTTGTTCTTGAATCAATACATATTTAGGGTGTGGATAGCGTCTGTAACCCTGTATATTTGTGTAATACTTTCTTACATTGTTGTAACATCATATTTAGTGTTAGTTTACACCAATATAAATGTCGTTACATTAATGTAATTTCGGACACTTGAATGTAATACCCCATGTTTTCATAAATGTTGTTTTTATACCAATATACGTGTTCGATGCACTGGTGTAATTACGGATGTCTAAAAAAATTGTTAGTTATACAAATGTAATTATGGACGTGTGAAAAAAAACCAAAATTTGTCTGGACTATAATGGAATTAAAGAGAAAAATATGACGAGTTTAATGGTGCAATTTCTATAAAAAAAAGAAGATATTATTAAAAAATTATGAATGTTTTTAAAATGAAGGGGGGATTTTTTTTAAGAAACAATGGGAAAGGGTGGTTTTTAAGAGTGACACGTGTCACACTCTTGTTAAACCCGACTTTTGGTGGGCTTTCTAAATTACCATTATGCCATTTTCATATAAAAAAAGAATCTTTACACATACATTTTGCTTATTTCAACCATTGGATTTAGGTTATTGAGTTAATATAAAAAGAGTGAGTTAACAAAGAAACTCAACCTTTTATATATATATATATATATATAGGGTGCATCTCCATTCAAAACCACTATAATTGTAAAAACTTTAAAACTCTTATCCAGTGGTTGATCTAAACCACTAACACACATGATGTTGTTATGTGTCATTTGATTTTCTTTTAATAAAAATGGCAATACGGTCATTTACTTACTATCAAAATTAAGATTTAATAAGAAGGTGCCACCTTATCTACCCTCATTCTCTCTCTTCTATATAAAAAAGATTCACTCAAAGTTTTTAAAAAGTTTATAACTTTTTTATGCTATGTTTTTTTAAAATAAAAAGTGCACCATTAAATTCGTCTAATTTTTCTCTTTAATTCCGTATAAAGCTCGTCAATTTTTTTTTACAAACGTTGTCATTACATCAATGTAACAAAAAAAAATTTGCAGACGCTTTCATTACATTAATGTAACAAAAATAATTTTACAAACGTTGTCATTACATCAATGAACGTCAGTATTTACATCAATGTAACGAAAATTTTGTATGTAACGCATCATTACGTTGGTGTAATACTTTAGATATGTTGGTGCAATACTCTAGTTATATTAGTGTCACGAACTAAGTTATAAATACACATGTATCTGATGCATAAAGGAGAAAAGAGTCATTTAACCAACCCTTAGAGCCTTTCTCTTAAACTGATTAATCAATGAGAATTGCTTTAATCTTGACTTCACAACATCACCAAGGGGGTACATTTAGAGCTTTTTTTAGCATTTTGGAGCCAAGGATGTTCTGCAGATACAAAAATCATACATTAAACAACATAATAGAACAAATGAAGTCTTTAAATTAAACATTCAAAGTTCCATATTCCCTCACCATCATATTATCTTCCCTACCTTAACATGTGAAGCGTTCAACAAAAAAACATTAAAAAATAATATAATTAAGTTTTAACAAAAAAACATACCAAGTACTTGCGCAGCCGTAAGTCGAAGCTTTGGATCTGGCTCTAACATTTGGCGTATAAAACTCTTGTCACCTTCAGAAACATTGGGCCATTGTTCACGTTTAAAATCTATTAGCCCACGAATAATAGCCCGTGCAACACCTTGTTCAGATTCTGCATTACAAAACTGACTTTAAACAAAGAGAATATTAACTTGGACCTTTTGGAAGATTAATAAAGTTCTATTAACTTGTAACATGAAAGAAAAGCAGCTGAAAGGAAGTGCATACAAAATAAATTCATATATTTTATACATGAAGAGATGTATATATATATATATATATATATATATATATATATATATATATATATATATATATATATATCAATTATTTTGAAAAAGGAGAATTGCCCGCCCAAAATGGAAGAACGACACATAATAGAATGTAAAGAAAAAAACTTCAACTACATATATCAATCTCTGGTCCATAAATATGCTTAAGCAATTCTGGAACCATGTAATAAGGGCTTCCAACAATTTCAGAGAACTCTCACCTAAATAACAAGTTAATCGTTAAAAAGATTCAATGATTTAAGTTCATTTTAAATTATCAACATGAATTTCTGGTGCCACGAATCAGCCTAAACCCCACCAAAGCATGTATAAACTTCTAGAACATATTTATGAAATACTACCTTTCTTAACAGTACCTCAAATAAATAAATGGACTAAGAAATCAACATTAACATTAACAGTACCTTAGAACTAAACTAATTTTCACAAAACAATGGAAATTAAATTTTCAACAAGATCCCTAAGGATAAAGAAGTCAATATCAAAGACAGTAGGGTAAAGTAAAAGTAATCAAATTTTCAGTCAGCTTTTGAACTAAACTAATTTTCTCAATCAGTAAAGATATATAACTGTCAAGTGTCAAATTCATCAAAATAGAACTTAAAAAAAAACCTAATTCTTGAATCCACTTGAAACCTTTGAAATACAACTACTCAAACCACAATAACCCTTTTGAATTGATGATAGTCAAAGTGAAATTAGTAAAAGCAATGGTTGTTTTCATGGTACCGTTTCAAGATCTGTCTACAAAGATCCGTCGCAAGTTGTTCTTGTTGCAGGGATGGAGTCGCCGAACAGAGCTAGTAAAGATGAAGATTCGCTTGTAAAGTCGGAGCCTCAAAATCATTGGGAGTGGTAGTAATCGTTGAGAGCAGGAGCTTGTCAAAATGAAGAGTAAGATCTGTGTGTCTATGGAAGAGAGAATGAAAATGAAGAGATGTTTAGATGGTGTGCGTTTATGAAAGAGAGAGAAACTGAATTTGTCAGATGTATAATTGTCCAAAATATCTCTCACTACAATTAATTATACAAGTTTATTAATATAAAAATCTGTTCATTTGTAAATATTTGGATGAGTGTACCAGATCTTAATCCTACCATACCACTGAGTTTTTGGGTTTTGAGACTAATGAAGAGTTTTGATTGAAGAGTTTTGATTTGATCTCTATCCTATATATATATATGAAGTTTTGAATTTTGGTTGGGTGTATAAAATATATAGGGGAGGGTTCAATTCAGAATACTAAATATTGTGATAACATGGGGAACAAAATGAATCCTTCTTTTTTTCAATCTTTCAAAAGTTTAAAATATGAGAAAATAATAGAAACGCAATATTTATTTGTCTCTAATGAAATTTATAAAAAAAATATGAAGAAATTTCGTTTATTTATACAACCTACACATGTGTAATTCATATGTAGGATGTATATGTTATTTTATCTACACATGATCTAAACATGTGTAGGTAAACTTTTAAATGTATAAAAACAAATCAAAAAAATAGTTTAATGGTTTTTTTTGTTTATAAACATACATATTTGTATGTATGAAGTTCAAAATTTAAAAATTTAAACCATGTATGAAAAAATTAAATGATTTAAATTTGTTCTTTTTGTTCTCGCAGTAATTTAGTGTTCTGTATTGAACCTCTCCCTATATATATATTATATGTATATATAGGGGACGTATTATTTGTAAACTGTGGGTTGTTGTAAAAACCCTTAAACTCATTTCTGGCCACACATCCATTTTTCTTTATTTTTGTTTATTTTAAATCCTTAAAGGGCAATTGTGTCATTTGTTTTTTCTAGAAACCTTAATTTAAATACATGAGTTCTTTGCACACACGATTCATCCAAACAAATTTTCTCTCTCTCTCTACCATTTTCCTTCATCATCCCTTTCATCCAAACAATTAATTCCGCTGGAGCTTCACTATCGTTCGATTCGTTAAAATCTAAGTAAGTCCTCCGATCCTCTGTCAACAAACCAGATTTATCCTGCGAAGCACTTGAAGCACTAGATCAGAGTCCGTGAAGCTCCGGAAACCAGATCTAAAACGTTTGTTTCATCAGATCTGTAAACAATTGTAGCATCCGTAAGTTTAATAAACACGAATAAAAGAAATAAAGATCGGGACTAATATCACGAGGTGAAGAAAAGCATACGGGTTTGGCCTTGAGCCGGTCCATGGGCCGGGAACAAGGGGGAAAGCCCCTCATATCAGCAACCTCACCTCAACCTTTCCATTTCTTCCTCATTTGTGCCACTTTTAGAGAGATAGAGTGTGTGAGAGAGATATATCGGCTTACAGAGAGAAAACTCCGGGTTCGACTGGAAAGCTCGGGAATCATCACTCTTCATCTCAGGAACGTTTAGCAACGAAGAGGAAACGAAAACAGGTAACAACAAACACTCAGATTCGATTTTTAGTTTGAAAATGGGTTTTAGGGTTTGTAATAAGTTTTCACAAAAAGATGAGATTTTTATGTTAGAATTGCTCTAAAAAGCATGTAGTTAGCTTTATGGAAGCTAGATACAAGTTTTGGACGTAAAAGGATCGAAGCTTGGATAAAAAACGAGGAAGTTGATCAAAATCATATGCATCGTCCGAAAAGTCGGGTGAATGGTCCGAAAACTATTTTCGTCCTAAAAGTATTTTCGGACGACATGATTTCGGACAAATGATTTCGAACGAGATAGTTCTCGGACGGGAGTTTTCGAACGAAAAAGTCACTTAGTAAAAGATATTTAAGCGGGGTAGTTTTCGATCAAAAAAGATTTTGACCAAGAAAGATTTCGAACGGAAAAAATTTTGACCGAAAGAAGATTTCGGTCGAATAAGATTTCGAGCAGAAAAATTTTGGATGAAACATATATATTATAACTTTGCTCCATTCGTGTCCCTGATAGATCTGTTCGCATCCCACCTAGCTCGGAGTCGCCTTGCTAAGTGAGATAAATCCCGTAAGAGTCAGGTGAGTTCTATGTGCCCCCTATGTGTTACGTGCAAATGATTTTAAATGTTTTGGGGCTGGAGTGTATACATGATATGAATAAGTGTTATGTTATGTGCCATATGATAATGTATACAGATTATAAGTATGCCAAGTATGTTTTTAAATAAAGAAATGAAAGCATGACATAATGTATAAGAAAGAAATTCTACTTTATATCTATGTATATATTGCTTACCAAGTATGAAAAGTATGACATAACGTATAAGAATGAAATCTTGCTTTATATACATGTATATATTGCTTGCTAAGTATGAATGAACGTTATAAACGGAAACGATGAGAACGGCTACTTCGGTAGACGGACGACCACTTGAATAGTATGCAACCAGAAATGAAAGTCTAGAAAGGTAGAATAAACTAAGGCCACTACGGTAGAGCAAGTCCCTAAATCGATGCACGTTTGTATAAGTAGTTCAAGTGGGAAATAGATGCCTTAGGACAGATGGGCGAACATGACGGACTACGACGGTAGGAAGGTAAAGACGTATGTTTCCGCTACTTTGATGTTTTAATTGAGCTTATGTTAAGACAATGTTTATGTTTAAATGTTAAGACTTCCGATGCTATGTTATGTAATTGAAAGACATATGTTTCCGCTACTTTGATGTTTTAATTTAAGTTCGGTATTTGATGACTATCTTTATGAGTAATTCCAACAAGTAAGGATCCTCGGGAAAAGGGGCCTTACAAGTTGGTATCAGAGCAATAGTTTGAGAGATTCAGACATCCCTAAATGTCTGGACTCAAGCTGATAATGGAACCAACGCACGGATGTCAGTATGGGTAGCCAACGCCAACGCCATCACGGTAAGTATGTAATAAAGTTAATGCCTATATAAGAATAGATGCCTTAACTTAGAACACATAGATGTCAATGTCACCACTGATGTGAAGAGTTTCGAACCCGAAAAGCAAAGCAAATTATTAATCACAAACCGATCACTGTAATTAAGAATTTACCTGGATCATACTTTTCTAAACTATGATCTGAAAGAATGACCTTGATGTATTCCCTTTCACTTATCAGGAAATCTACAATACTATGGCCGGTAGAGGAGGAACTGGACGCCGAGGCGGTCGTACTGGCCGAATTGGTATGCCACCATTGAAACGAAGACGTAATGATGAAGAAAGTGTGCATGTAGAACGTGAGAAGAGCATGCACAAGGAACACACTGAAAGTGTGTATGAAAAAAATGTAACTCCATCGGCAGATGACAATGTAGGGTCTCTACGAGTAGAACCCAAAGTTAGGGATGCTATTGCCCGTGAGGTTGTACTAACTCTGAAAGATGTATTGCCCGATTTGTTATCTGAGGCACTTAAGAAGAGCAAGGAGGAGGAGGAAAAGAACCATGAGGAGAAAGTGTATGATAGTGATGGGGATGAGGTGACTGTGGGACTGAACAGCCGAGGATGTACCTACAAGGGATTCAAGGACGGTGACCCGCCCAAGTTTGATGGAAACAAGGATTCTATGGCTACGTTCGAAAGGATTGAGAGAATGAACGGCGTGATTAACATAATTGAGTGTCGACCTGACCAAGCCTTTAAATATGTTGCTTACTCTTTCACCAACGAAGCACTGAGTTGGTGGAGGAACATTCAGAGAACTAAGTAGCCAAACACTCTAAGAAGGATGACTTGGGAGGATCTGAAAAAGCTGATAATCCAGAAGTTCTATCCCTAGAACGAGATTGATCAGGTGGAAAATGAATTCCTAAACGTCAAGGCTGGCAACAAGACTCATCGCTAGTAAACTTCTCGATTCAATGAACTAGCTCAACTGGTACCTCATTTGGTGGAAACGGAAAAACGATTGATCAAGGACTATGTTAAGGGCCTACCCCAAAGGGTCCGTGTACATGTGAAAGCAAATATGCCCTGGACCTTTGAGTCGGTAGTAAATCTGTCTAGGATCGTCTATGACGATTATGCTAATGAGGACCCGGTGCCGGAGGCGCCAAAGCGGAAATGGGAAAATCTGTCTAAGGGAAATGGAAGGGGAACATTTGCAACTGAAGCTAAGAAGCTAAGGACAGATAAGTATGAAACATGCACGAAGTGCGGAAGGAAACACCGCGGTGAGTGCAAAGCTGGCTCCACAGTATGCTATAAGTGCGGGAGAGCAGGGCACTACTCGAAAGACTGCCCGAGGGACGTCAAGTGCCAAGGATGTGGGCTGTTTGGCTACCTGACTAAGGATTGTTGGAAAATCGGCCAATCTGGTTCGGGAAAGGAAAAAGAAAGGGAAAAGGAGCAGCCGAAGGCTAGGACTCGGGCGTATGCCCTAACTGAGGAGGAAGCCAGAGGAAACCCTGATGTTGTGTCAGGTATGTTCCTAGTTAATGATGAACATGCTGCTATTTTATTTGACTCTGGTTCAAGCAAAGGATTTATATCAAATGATTTTAGTCGCAAACTAAACTGCACAATTACCAACCTCGTAATGGCCTTTTGCGTAGAAACTGCTGTTGGTAGAAACTCAATAGTCATCCGAATGACTGACGGTTGCATGATAGAAATAGAGGGCCATAAGTTTCCTTATAGATTGAACCTTCTAACCTTAGGAGGATTTGACATAGTATTGGGCATGGATTGGTTAGCGGCCAACGAAGCACAAATCGTATGTAAGCGAAAAATGATACATCTCAAAGCCACTGACGGTAGTCCGATTATGGTTTATGGTGATTGGAATTGGAATTACACAATGCCGAACGTCATCTCGATGATCAAGGCTGAAAGTTATATGAGGCGCGGTTGCGAAGCTTATCTGGCGTATGTTATTGACGATAGAATGAAAACGAAAGAACTCAAAGACGTGCCTGTGGTGTGCAAATTCCCAGAAGTGTTCCCAGAGGACCTACCTGGCTTGCCGCCCAATCGGGAAATAGAATTTCAGATTGACTTACTTCCAGTAGCTCAGCCCGTTGCCAAAGCACCTTACCGATTGGATCCGTTAGAAATGAAAGAGTTAATGTCTCAACTTGAAGAATTGACTGAAAAGGGATTTATCAGACCGAGCATCTCACCGTGGGGCGCTCCGGTATTATTTGTAAGGAAGAAAGACGGAAGCATGCGCATGTGCATCGACTACCATGAATTGAACAAATTAGCAACAAGTACCCACTGCCTAGAATAGATGATCTTTTTGATCAACCGCAAGACGCGAGTTGGTTCTCAAAGATCGATCTTAGGCCGGGTTACCATCAATTGAAAGTAAGGGATGAAGACGTACCAAAAACCGCGTTTCGCACGCGTTATGGACATTATGAATTCCTCGTGATGTCCTTCGAACTTACCAACGCACCTTCAACATTTATGGACTTAATGAATAGAGTATGCCAACCAATGTTGCATCGGTCGGTGATAGTTTTCATATATGACATTCTCATCTATTAAAAGAACGAAGGTGATCACCACTGTCACCTAAGGGAAGTTTTAGAGATTCTGAAGCAGGAGAAGTTGTACGCAAAATTCTCCAAATGCACATTCTGGCTTAGGAAAGTCCAATTCCTAGGTTATGTCATAAACCCAAATGGCATTATGGTAGATCCCGCAAAGATCGAGACATTAAAAGAATGGAGCATCCCAAAAACACCAACAGAGATACGAAGTTTTCTGGGATTGGCAGGTTACTATCGAAGATTCATTTAGGATTTTTCGAGAATAGTCTCGCCATTGACAAAGCTAACATGTAAGGAGGTAAAGTATGAATGAGGTCCAACCCAGAACGACGCGTTTGAAGAATTGAATACGTGATTAACCCAAGCTCCAGTCTTGACCTTACCTGAGGGAAACAAGGACTTGGTAGTCTACTCTGACCCTTCGGGTCAGGGATTGGGTTGTGTACTTATGCAACGAGGAAAAGTGATTGCTTATGCCTCGCGACAGGTAAAGATTCACGAGGTTAACTACCCGACTCACGATCTAGAGTTGGCGGCGGTAGTTTTCGCATTAAAGATATGGAGAAACTATTTGTATGGGGTTAAATGCACCATTTACTCCAATCACAAGAGTCTGAAGTACTTCTTCGAACAAAAGGAATTAAACATGAGACAAAGGAGGTGGTTAGACCTGCTAAAAGATTATGATTGTGAGATATTGTACCATCTAGGCAAGGCAAATGTAGTGGTTGCCGCCTTAAGCAGAAAGGAAGAGTCGACACATATCCGTATCAAAGCATGTCAGTTGATTATAACCCTAGATCTGATGAATGAAATAGCAAAGGCGCAAGATGAAGCACTGTTAGAAAGGAATGTAAAACGGGAAAGAATAGTAGGACAATAGGGAAATCTAGAGGCCAATGCGTACGATGTACGTACCCATTTTGGTCGGATGTGGATACCTAAGATTGGTGAACTTAGGGCCAAAATCCTCGATGAGGTCTCTAAGTCTCGCTACTCTATCCACCCCGGTACGAACAAAATGTATCAAGACTTGAAGAAAGAATACTGGCGGCCTAACATGAAGAACGATGTGACAAAATATGTAAGCAAATGTCTAACTTGTTCACTAGTAAAGGCCTAGCACCAGAAACCATGCGGTAAAATGCAACCCCTGCCGATACCAGAATGGAAGTGGGAAGAGATCACCATGGACTTAATTACCAAGCTACCACGGAAAAATAAAGGCAATGATACCATTTGGGTGATCGTCGACCGATTGACGAAAAATGCTCACTACTTACCAATATGTGAGGCTTCCTCGTCTGACAAGTTAGCAGAAATATTCATCAATGAAATCGTAAGAAGACATGGTATGCCATTAACGATCATGTCAGACATGGACACTCGATTCACATCAAGGTTTTGGAAGAAATTCAAAGAATCGATGGGCACTAGACTGAACATCAGCACAACTTACCACCCTCAAACTAATGGTCAATCGGAAAGGACCAGTCAGACATTGAAAGACATGCTCCGGGCATGTATCATTGATTTCGGTGGGAGGTGGGACAACCATCTACCATTGGCAGAGTTTTCGTATAACAACAGTGTGATACCCGGCTATTTAGGGTTAACTCCATTAAACCAAATCCAGTTATCTTATAACCCTATTTAACTAATTACAAATCACAAGGACCAGTTCTGCCATAATCTCAAACTATAACACATGAAACCACAGGGACTAATTCTGTAATTAGCATAAACTTAATTCTTTGACTGTGGGAAGTCAAAGTCGACTCCTTTGATCCAAAATTCAACCCGTAACTTCAAGATGGATCGAATTCGTGGCTGTTACACAAAGCCTTAATGATAACGACCATGATTGAACCGTTTCAAAGCGTTTAACATCACTAATGATCAAGTATTAATCACATTAAGGTTCTTAAACCTGTAACCGTCGACCCCTTGACATATACCATCAAATTCAAGCAAATCCGTTTATCATTCTACAATTAAACACCATGCGCACCTCAAACGAGTTCCTCTAAACCTTTTGCACAACCCAATTCGGCCGGAGAAGGAACCAGACACGTCAGGGACCAAGCTGTTCATAGTCGGAACTCCATTTAGTCGAACACCCCCAATTCGAAACCAATTTAGGCAATTAGTCACACCTATAGTTTCGTTTTCACCCGTAGATCAAAAGCCCTAACCTAATTGAGGATTAAAACATTGAATTGATCATGAACAAGTTCTAGGGTTCATCACGTATTCGGTTTAATCGAACTATAACCTAGACACTGTTTCAATCCAATTAAATTACATGGTTAGATTCGCAAACATCCACTCTTTGAAAGCCCTATGAATCCAACAACATACATTATCAGTTTTAGTCAATTTGATTCCAAGTTTAAAACCTAGGGTTTTGGTATTTTCAACCATAAATTAACGACTATAAACTCGATGTTTTTGCAATTAAATTTATCAAAAGGTTCGTATAATACCGATTAACAAAACCCCTAAACATTTGTGTTCAATCGTGGCCGAAATTGAGGGATCCATGGGTGGATTTGGGTTCGGTTCGTAAGGGGGAAGAACACAGGGGACTGAGATGTTATAACCAAACTAATCCGGGTTCTGTTGCGATACCCTAGCGGGCGGAAATGGTTAGAGGGTTGTGCTGTTGGAGAGGAGACCCGGGTTCGAGTCCCTCTACCCCCATTTTTTTGTTAGCAGCCTTTTTATATATTATTTTTAAATAAAAATAATCCCTATATTATTATAATAATATATTAATACGTTTTGACATCGGAAAATAACCGTATGCTCGGGATTAAAATTATAATTCATTTAAGTGTTATTTTCCATATTAAAAGTAATATAATTATTTATATTCTTTTCCCTAAACTATTATTTAATTCATAAGAACGCACGAACTATTATTTTATGTTATTCTCTCGTGTTTAACAGTTTTTCACACGTACCACATCCATAGTTAGTATTAAACTAGGGAGTCTTTAATCCCGATGACAAGTTTGTCTACTCGTTAATTATAAGTGTGTTTTAGGACATCCGATATTTCCCGTATCGTTGTCACAAAATCCTACGTGTTCCTAACCATCGTAAATATATTCTAGGGCATTCGTAGACTGTCCACGGGCAATCCATTTGTGGTTTTTATTGCATCCTTGTGTGGTGATAATTACTACGCTTTACACAACTCAGGTGAGTTTCACGACCCCTTTTTACTCTTTTTAAACTAGGGGGAGAAAACATGACGCAAACATTTGGTTATTATAATTCTTATATATATCACTTGCTAAACTAAGCGTAACACACTATCATGAAAGTCCTTACACACATCGAACCGTTAATATGGATTTAACGAGGTAATCTTTAGTAGTACTACTGGGTCCTGACAAACCCCACCGTGTTAGTCGCGCTAACTCGACTTGAGGTCGAACGGGTGAAATATTGACCAAACACATCACCATGGTTTGATAGACATGGTGAAAGACATTCAAACACAAACAGTCAGCTTCGGTTACGAGCGCTTTAGTAACATGAACATAGGTTAGCTACCTATCGATATATATTGAATGTACATAATCTGGCAAACATTATTACGAACTCAAACCTGTGAACTCACTAACATAGTGTTAACACATTTTCTTACATGTTTTCTTAGGTTTCTAAGGCACAGGTGCACAATTAGGACATGCATTGGAGTCCTCTTTAGTTTTGCAAACATTAAACATTTATCTGCTTATATTAAACCTGACTTTTGGGCGCGTTTGTTTTACGCATTAAATACTTTAATTATCGCTTCTGCACTTGATCTGAACATTAATGGTTTTATTTAAACTCATATAGTGTCGTTTTGATATGACTAATTACTGATGTCCTGGTTTGTCACACGCCTTGCGGTAAAACTCCGTTAGTGGATTTTGGGGGATGTGACAGATTGGTATCAGAGCCATTGGTTATAGAGAACTAGGATTGCATACTAGACTATAACCACCCACACACATTAGTTACACAACACAAACTCTCTAACATGGCACTTACACCTTACATTACTGGAAATCTCTACTCCACCTACATCACCAGTTGCCTAGGAACCTGATTTTCCTACTATACCTTCACCAGAGCCTAAGAGGCGTCGGCTGAGCCCGACTGACCACACCATAGTGTACGAAGAGCCATTCCATGTGCGTGTCAGAGGTAACATGTAGTATTGGGAGTGGTATCCTAGCATGATCAGGAGCTGGGTCTGACAAGAGCAAGTCCCACCTCCATACTTTGCAGCCACTACTTCGTCTATACAGACTCTACCACCCCTACCATACCCATTTGAGCAGGCCCTTGCTGCCTTCGTAGCAAAGATGGACAGAGAGATAGGCAATATGCGTGATGCTGCAGGAGAGATTACCGGACTGTTACAATGAGGAAATCAATCTGACTAGAGGATTGAGAGACTGTCTGCAGATCTAGAAGAGACTGAAAAGGTGAGTGACAACCTGGTAGCAGCATTTCATGCACTAGAAAATCGAGTGAATGTACTGGAGGTTGACCTTGGAGCGACTGAGAATAGAATTGAGGAGCTGGAGGCACAGCTTGCAGCTGCCAATGCAGCAGGAGAAGCACAAGATGATGAGCCCGAGGAAGAACCGGACGAGGATGATGATGACAGATCAGATGTTACTTCCGTAGGCAGTGGCATATGACATCCTACCTTCAGTTATTTCTTTCTTTATAAACCTAGATGGGCAGGGTTGTTCCCATCCAACAGATATTTATGGATTTTGATGTTTTGATTGGTTTACTTTGTAGCCGTTACAATTTATTTAATCAAGAATTATTATCGAAATATTAGATGTTGTGGTTTAGTTTTCATTTATTTACTCGTACGTGTATGATGATAATATGCGATGTATTTTCTCATTATTTGTATTTGTGAATGTGAAGAATCATGTCTGGACGTGGTCGTGGACGCGGTGGACGAAATGGTGGTTGTGGTAATATCAACATGACTTCGGCTGAACTCACTTCACTCATCAATGATAGTGTAGTTGAAGCCTTAGCAGCACATAATGCTGCAGGTAAATCCGATATTTTTCGACCCTAACAACTCAATTAGTTACACAAAAATCATTTCCGAACCCTGTATCCTCAATTGTGTATTTGTTTTCAATCCAGGCTAGCACAATAACCAGCAGACTTGCACTTTCAAAACGTTCATGGAATGCAAGCCCCACACCGTTAGTGGAGCCGAAGGAGCTGTCGGTTTGCTCTGCTGGTTTGAGAAAGTTGAATCGGTATTTGCTATGTGCAATTGCCCCTAAGAAAATCAGGTTAAGTATGATTCCGGTACACTCGAGGGTCCTGCCCTTACTTGGTGGAACTCTCAGGTCCAGATGTTGGGTCTGGACATGGATAACGCTCTACCTTGGGAAGAATTTAAGACCATGACGAGGGAAAAGTGCTGTCCTCGTGATGAAATTCAGAAACTGGAGAGTGAATTTTGGAACTTGAAAATGGACGGTTCTGAGATTGAGCTTTATACTACTCGCTTTCATGAAATTGCTGTCATGTGTCCATATATGGTAACCCCAACATATAAGAGGATTGAGATGTACATTAATGGCCTAATACCACAAATTCAAGGCATGGTTACTTCTTCTAATCCTACCACCATTTAGCAAACCATTCGACTTGCTCATAGGCTTACCAATCAGGCTGTAACTCAAGGTACCCTACCCCCTAGGGGCACAACTACCAAAGCTACTGACAGCAACAAACGTAAGTTTAATAACATACCAACTCCAAGAGTTTTCAGTCTAATCCACCTCAACCACAGCAGTGTAGGTTTGAGCCTACCAAAACCTTTAATCAGTTAACCTCTTCAAGTCAGAACCAGGGTAATTATGCTAGGAATGACCCTAAGAGTAACAAGTGTGGTTTTCACCATAATGGTACTTGTGATAAACATCGTTGCTGGCGGTCTGGTAAAATGGGCCACGCTGAAAAAGACTGTAGGGGTGAGCTTCAACCTAAGCAACCATTTCAGTAAAAGGGATCTACCAAGGGTTGCTATGAATGTGATAAAGAAGGACACTTCAAGAATGATTGTCCTCGGTTGAAACAAAATGGTGGAAATAACAACGACAACAATCAGGGCAACGGAAACGGTAGCAACAACAATGGTAACAACAACGGGAACGGTGCGAAGGGACGAGCCTTCGTGATTGGATCAGGAGAAACAAGGAATGATCACAACGTGGTTACTCGTAATTTTCTCCTGAACGACTGTTTTGCTTCTGTCCTTTTTGATACTGGTGCTGATAGGAGTTTCATATCTAAGAAACTTAGTAATTTGTTAAAAGAAAGTCCAACCCTATTGGAAACTAAGTACACCATAGAGATAGCAGACGGTCAGATAATCGAAGCAACTCACATTCTTAAGGGGTGTAAACTAGGATTGGCTGGTCATAAGCTTGATATCGACCTCATGCCGGTCACACTTGGCAGTTTCGACATAATTGTCGGCATGGATTGGTTATCCAAAAACCGAGCCGAGATCATTTGTCATGATAAAAATGTTCGCTTTCCTCTCCCTAGTGGAGAAGCCCTTTCTGTCCAAGGACAAAAGAGTGGTGCTGGTGTAGGCATCATATGCTTCATGAAAGCACAGAAGTGCTTGCGTAAAGGTCATACTGCTATTCTAGCTCTTGTCGCCGAGCAACCAACCGAAGAGAGGAAGATTGATGACATCCCAATCATTCGTGACTTTCTGGAAGTATTTCCTGAAGACTTGCCTGGTCTTCCGCCTCATCGTCAAGTCAAATTTTAGATTGATCTAACACCCGGAGCAGCGCCTATTGCTCGGGCACCATATAGACTTGCACCTAGTGAGTTACAAGAATTATATACACAACTACAAGAGTTGTTGGATAAGGGTTTCATCTGACCTAGCTCATCGCCATGGGGAGCTCCAGTCCTATTCGTCAAGAAGAAAGATGGGACTTTCCATATGTGCATTGATTACCATGAGCTGAACAAGGTGACTATCAAGAATCGTTATCCACTACCCCGTATTGATGATATGTTTGATCAACTTCAAAGGTCAAGATTTTATTCAAAGATCGATCTTAGATCCGGTTATCATTAACTGAGAGTCCGATACAAAGACATCTCTAAGACTGCATTCATAACCAAGTACGACTACTACGAGTTTTTGGTCATGCCATTCGGATTAACCAACGCGCCTACGGTATTCATGGTCCTCATGAACCGAGTGTGTAAACCTTACCTTGATCAGTTCGTCATCATCTTCATTGATGACATCCTCATCTATTCTAAGAGAAAGGAAGAACATGAGGATCATCTGCGTTTAATTCTTGAACTGCTGAAGCAATAGCAGTTGTACGCCAAGTTCTCCAAATGCGAATTTTGGATCCGCGAAGTTCAATTTCTAGGGCATTTAGTTAACGAAAAAGGAATAAATGTCGATCCAACCAAAGTAGAAGCCATCAAGAAATGGGCGGCACCAACGACTCCGACAGAGGTGTGACAATTTCTGGGATTGGCAGGCTACTATCGTCGATTTATCAAGGGATTCTCAAAGATTTCTCAACCTCTCACTTCCTTAACCCAAAAGGTAAACCCTATAACTGGAGCGAAACCCAGGAATCAGCATTCCAACTGCTGAAACAGAAACTCTGTAGTGCACCATCCTATCTCTTCTAGAGGGAATGGATGACTTTGTAGTGTATTGCGATGCCTCCATTCAGGGTCTCGGCTGTGTGTTAATGCAACGCGATAAGGTTATCTCATACGCTTCCCGTCAGCTAAAAATTCATGAGAAGAATTATACGACTCATGATTTAGAGTTGGGAGCTATAATGTTTGCACTAAAAATTTGGAGACATTACTTGTACGGTACCAAGTGCACCATCTACACTGATCACAAGAATCTTCAGCACATCTTCGAATAGAAAGTTGAACATGCGACAACGTCGTTGGATCGAACTCTTGAATGACTGTGATTGTGATATCAAGTATCATACGAGCAAAGCTAATGTGGTAGCCGATGCCCTAAGTCGAAAGGAAACTAAACCCAAATGAGTTCGAGCATTACAGATTACTATTCACACCGGATTACCTGATAAAATCCGTAATGCTCAACTCGAAGCCCAGAAAGAGGGAAATCTACCGTTAGAAGCCACGCGTGGTATGGAGGAACAACTTGAGGTTAAATCGGACGAAATTCGCTACTTCACGGAGCGAATATGGGTTCCAGTGTACGCGAACTTAAGGGAGCTTGTAATGGATGAAGCTCACAAATCTCGGTATTCTATTCATCCTGGTTCCGACAAGATGTATCATGACCTGAAGGTTCTATATTGGTGGCCGAACATGAAAGCTGATATAGCCACCTATGTGAGCAAGTGCCTATCCTGCTCGAAGGTCAAAGTTGAATACCAAAAGCCTTCGGGTTTACTCCAACAACCGAAAATCCCGATGTGGAAATGGGAGCAGATTTCAGTGGACTTTATCACTAAGCTACCTCGAACTCCTAGCGGATGCGACACCATCTGGGTGATTGTAGATTGCTTGACCAAATCCGCTCACTTTCTGGCAATCAAAGAGACTGATAAGATGGAGAAGCTAACTCGTATCTATCTGAAAGAAGTAGTCTCTCGGCACGGAGTGCCAATTTCAATCATTTCTGATCGAGACGCTCGATTCACCTCACGTTTCTAGCAATCATTACAAAAAGCTCTAGGCACGCGCCTGGGTATGAGCATAGCGTACCATACTCAAACAGATGGCCAGACTGAACGTACTATTCAAACCCTAGAGGACATGTTACGAGCTTGTGTAATTGACTTCGGTAACAGTTGGGAAACTCATCTTCCTTTAGTAGAGTTCTCCTACAATAACAGTTATCACACTAGCATCAAATCAGCACCATTCAAGGCATTATACGGATGGAAATGCCGAACACCTATTTGTTGGGCTGAAGTTGGGGATAGCCAATTTACGGACCCTGAACTTGTGCTCGAAACCTCAGATAAAATCGTGCAAATTCAAAATCGTAAGGCGGCAGCCCGTGACCGTCAAACGAGCTATGCCGATAAGCGTCGAAAACCATTAGAATTTCAAGTGGGGGACATGGTTCTATTAAAAGTCTCACCGTGGAAAGGTGTAATTCGTTTTAGGAAACAAGGCACGCTAAACCCTCATTATGTTGGACCGTTCAAGATAGTGAAGAGAATTCGCCCAGTAGCGTACCAACTGGACCTACCTGAAGGACTTAGTGGTGTACACAACGTCTTTCATGTCTCAAACTTAAATAAATGTCTAGAAAATGAGACACTCGTGGTTCCTCTTGAGGAATTGGAAATCGACGAACAATTACGCTTCATTAAAGAACCGGTCAAAATCATGGATAGGGAAGTCAAAACACTCAAACATAGTAAAATCCCTATTGTTAGAGTTCATTGGAACTCGAAACTCGGACCGGAATTCGCATGGGAACGCGAGGACCAATTCTTCCATAATCTCAAACTATAACACATGAAACCACAGGGACTAATTCTGTAATTAGCCTAAACACAGTTCTTTGACTTTGGGAAGTTAAAGTTGACTCCTTTGATCCAAACTTCAACCCGTAACTTCAAGATGGTTCAAATTCGCGGCTGTTGCACAAAGCCTTAATGATAACGACCATGACTGAACCGTTTCTAAGAGTTTAACATCACTAATGATCAAGAATTAATCACATTAAGGTTCTTAAACCCGAAACCGTTGACCCCTTGACATATACCGTCAAATTCAAGAAAATTCGTTTATCATTCTACAATTAAACACCCTGCGCACCTCAAACGAGTTCCTCTAAACCTTTTGCACAACCCAATTTGGCCGGAGAAGGAACCAGAGACGCAGGGGACCAAGCTGTTCATAGTCGAAACTCCATTTAGTCGAACACCACCAATCTGAAACCAATTCAGGTAATTAGTCACACCTACAGTTCGTTTTCACCTGTAGATTAAAAGCCCTAACCTAATTGAGGCTTAAAACATTGAATCGATCATGAACTACTTCTAGGGTTCATCACATATTCGGTTTAATCGAACTATAACCTAGACTCTGTTTCAATCCAATAAAATTACATGGTTAGATTCGCAAACATCCACTCTTTGAAAGCCCTATGAATCCAACAACATACATTATCAGTTTTAGTCAATTTAATACCAACTACAAAACCTAGGGTTTCAGTATTTTCAAACATAAGTTAACGACTATAAACTCGATGTTTTTGCAATTAAACTTGTCAACAGGTTCGTATAATACCGATTAACAAAACCCCTAAACATTTGTGTTCAATCGTGGCCAAAATCGAGGGATCTAGGGGAGGATTTGGGTTCGGTTCGCAAGGGGGAAGAACACAGGGGACAGAGATGTTAAAACCAAACTAATCCGGGTTCTGTTGCGATACCCTAGCGGGCGGAGATGGTTAGAATGTTGTGCTATTGGGGAAGAGACCCGGGTTCGAGTCCCTCTACCCCCATTCTTTTTGTGAGCAGCCTTTTTATATATTATTTTTAAATAAAAATAATCCCTATATTATTATAATAATAATATATTAATACGTTTTGACACCGAAAAACAACCGTATGCTCGGGATTAAACTTATAGTTCTTTTTAGTGTTATTTTCCATATTAAAAATAATATAATTCTTTATATTATTTTCCCTAAACTATTATTTAATTCATAAGAACGCACGAACTATTATTTTATGTTATTCTCTCGTGTTTAACAGTTTTTCACACGTACCACATCTATAGTTAGTACTAAACTAGGGAGTCTTTAACCCCGATGACAAGTTTGCCTACTCGTTAATTATAAGTGTGTTTTAGGACATCCGATCTATCCCGTATCGTTGTCACAAAATCCTACGTGTTCCTAACTATCGTAAATATATTCTAGGGCATTCCTAACTGTCCACGGGCAATCCATTTGTGGTTTTTGTTGCATCCTTGTGTGGTGCTAAATACTACGCTTTACACAAATCAGGTGAGTTTCACGGCCCTTTTTTACTGTTTTTAAACTAGGGGGAGAAAACATGACGCAAACATTTGGTTATTGTAATTCTTATATATATCACTTGCTAAACTAAGCGTAACACACTATCATGAAAGTCCTTACACACATCGAACCGTTAATATGTATTTTGCGAGGTAATCTTTAGTAGTACTACTGGGTCCTAACAAGCCCTACCCGCGTTAGTCGCGCTAACTCGACGGGAGGTCGAACGGGTGAAATATTAACCTAACACATCACCATGGTTTGATTGACATGGGGAAAGGTATTCAAACACAAACAGTCAGCTTCGGTTGTGAGTGATTTAGTAACATGAAAATAGGTTAGCTACCTATCGATATATATTGAATGTACATAATCTGGCAAACATTATTAAAAATTGAAACCTGTGAACTTACCAACAGAGTGTTGACACATTTTCTTACATGTTTTCTCAGGTCGTTAAGGCACAGGTGCACAATTAGACATGCATTAGAGTCCTCTTTAGTTTTGCAAACATTAAACATTTATCTACTTATATTAAACCTGAATTTTGGGCGCGTTTGTTTTGCACATTAAATACTTTAATTACCGATTCCGCACTTACTCTGAACATTAATGGTTTTATTTAAACTCATATAGTGTCGTTTGATATGACTAATGACTGAGGTCCTGGTTTGTCACACGTCTTGCGGTAAAACTCCGTTAGTCGATTTCGGGGGTGTGACAAACAGCTATCACTCAACCATTGGCATGCCGCCATTTGAGATGATGTATGGAAGGAGATGTAGAACCCCGGTCTGTTGGGGGGAAATTGGACAAAAAGACTTTGCAAGTCTCGAAGTAGTCAAAAATACTTCCGAGAAATTCGACCAAATCAAAGCACGCATGAAAGCCGCTAAAGACAGACAAAAATCATATGCAGATAAGAGAAGGAGAGATTTAGAGTTTCAAGTAGGGGAGATGGTACTACTGAAAGTGTCGACCCAGAAAGGAATCATCCGATTCAGAAAACGTGGCAAACTAAGTCCAAGGTTTGTCGGACCTTTCAGAATCTTAGCAAGAGTTGGAAAAGTTGCTTATAAAATCGACCTACCCGATGAGCTCAGTGGAATTCACACTAAATTTCACGTGTCGCACTTACGCAAGTGCCTGGCTAATGACACGGCTCACATACCATATGACGAAATTTAGGTAGACAACAGCTTGAACTATTTAGAAGAACCTATAGCTATTCTGGACCGGGCTGAGAAACGCCTACGCAACAAATCAATTCCCCTAGTCAAGGTATAATGGAAGCACAGAAAAGGTTCAGAAGCAACTTGGGAGAAAGTGGACGAAATGAAGGAACTATACCCTTAGTTTTTTAACTGATAGCAGGTTTTGAGGACGAAACCTCCATAAGGAGGGTAAACTTGTAACATCCCTAAGTTTAATAAACACTAATAAAAGAAATAAAGATCGTGACTAATATCACGAGGTGAAGAAAAGCATACGGGTTTGGCCTTGAGCCGGTCCATGGGCCGGGAACAAGGGGGAAAGCCCCTCATATCAGCAACCTCACCTCAACCTCTCCCTTTCTTCCTCATTTGTGCCACTTTTAGAGAGATAGAGTGTGTGAGAGAGATATATCGGCTTACAAAGAGAAAACTCCGTGTTCGACTAGAAAGCTCGGTAATCATCACTCTCCATCTCAGGAACGTTTAGCAACGAAGAGGAAACGAAAACAGGTAACAACAAACACTCAGATTCGATTTTTAGTTTGAAAATGCGTTTTAGGGTTTGTAATAAGTTTTCACAAAAAGATGAGATTTTTACGTTAGAATTGCTCTAAAAAGTATGTAGTTAGCTTCATGGAAGCTAGATACAAGTTTTGGACGTAAAAAGATCGAAGCTTGGATAAAAAACGAGGAAGTTTATCAAAATCAGATGCATCGTCCGAAAAGTCGGATGAATGGTCCGAAAACTATTTTCGTCCTAAAAGTATTTTCGGACGACATGATTTCAGACAAATGATTTCGAACGAGATAGTTCTCGGACGGGAGTTTTCGAATGAAAAAGTCATAGTAAAAGATATTTAACCGGGGTAGTTTTCGATCGAAAAAGATTTTGACCAAGAAAAATTTTGACTGAAAGAAGATTTCGGTCGAATAAGATTTTGAGTAGAAAGATTTTGGATGAAACATACCGATTATAACTTTGTTCCATTCGTGTCCCTGACAAATCTGTTAGCATCCCACCTAGCTCGGAGTCCCCTTGCTAAGTGAGATAAATCCCGTGAAAATGATTTTAAATGTTTTGAGGCTGGAGTGTATGTATGATATGAATAAATGTTATGTTATGTGCCATATGACAATGTATACTAATTATAAGTATGCCAAGTATGTTTTTAAATAAAGAAATGAAAGCATGACATAATGTATAAGAAATAAATCCTGCTTTATATCCATGTATATATTGCTTGCCAAGTATGAAAAGTATGACAAAACGTATAAGAATGAAATCTTGCTTTATATCCATGTATATATTGCTTGCTAAGTATGAATGAACGTTATGGACGGAAATGATGATAACGGCTACATCGGTAGACGGACGACCACTTAACTAGTATGCAATCGGAAATGAAAGTCTAGAAAGGTAGACTAAACTAATGCCACCACGGTGGAGTAAGTCCCTAAATCGATGCATGGTTGTATACCTAGTTCAAGTGGGAAACGGATGCCTTAGAGCAGACGGGTGAATATGACGGACTACGACGGTAGGACGGTAAAGACGGACGGCCAAAGGTTTGCCGGATGGTTAAAGATATGACAGACGGTTTCTAGTGCGGACGGTTAAGTAAATGGGCTACGACGGTAGTTCGAGAACGTTTGTCTTTATGACTTACGTAAGTAAAGTAACGGGTTGATCACCCATATGTGTATGACCAATGATTGTGCACCAAGAAATAAGTATGTATGTATTTATATACGTACTCATTACGAATGTTATAAGAAAGAAGTAGAGTAAAGAAAATGAATATGTACATATATATATATATAGATAATGCTTTTAAACTAGAACTCACCAGCGTTAGCAGACTTTTAGTTTGCACTTCAGGTAGCAAGAAGATAGGGCGTGCTAAGGCGTGATGGCTACTCGGCACAACTGACATCTCATTTACTTGAGCTTATGTTAAGACAATGTTTATGTTTAAATGTTAAGACTTCCGCTGCTATGTTATGTAATTGAAAGACGTATGTTTCCGCTACTTTGATGTTTTAATTTAAGTTCGGTATTTGATGACTATGTTTATGAGTAATTCCAACGAGTAAGGATCCCCGGGAAAAAGGGCCTTACAACAATCTCCGGCGCGCAGAGGCGACCCAAGGAGAAGAATGGAACCCTAGCACATTCGCTGGAGAAACCAAAGCCGACGTCACCATGGGAACCCTAATTCCCCCGTTCGTCGTCGTTTTAGTTGGGAGACCACCGCCGCCGCCTTGTACGCTCCACAGCCCGACCATCGGCTCCTCCCCCGTTTGCGCTCTCCCTCCCTCCCGTAACTCTCTCTATATATATATTTGTGTGTGGGTTTTCAGAGGTTTTGGCTTAAATCGAAGGAAAAGAGACGAAGAGCATGATGGGGTGGGTCACGGGTAGGCTGTTGGAGCCGCCGTGGCTCGCCGGTGAATAGTCAGAAAAGAGGCTGTTGATTTGTGTATATGAGTTTGAAACTGAATTACACAGGGTTAAAAATCATGTTCTTGATTTTGTTTCTTGTAAACAATGTAAAAAGAACACAAAGCTAGCATTTGAAGGATCTTTAGATATAGAGAGAGATGGAGGGTGCTGCTGATAAATCAAAAGAGATGCGGGAAAAAAAATTATAAAAAAACAATTAAATAAAATTTGTATAGTTAATAGATTAGAGAGGCGGGAAAAAAATAATGAGGATGAATATGAGAGTGACATGTGTCCCACCAAAATCTTTATTATATATATATATATATATATATATATATATATGATATTTTCTTAATTTATAGGGTATATATAAAATACATAAACCTTAGGGTTTTTTTTTTGGGTGGGGGTTTAGGTTTTTAGGGGTGGGTTTAGGTTTTTGGGGGGGTAGGGTGGGGGTTTAGGTTTTTGGGGAGTGGGGTGGTGGTTTTAGGTTTTTCGGAGTGAGGTTGGAGGAGGATTTAGGTTTTTGGGGGTGCGGGTGGAGGGGGGTTTAGGTTTTTGAGTCCGGGTTAGGGTTCGATTAGACGGTTCCAACGCCGCCGGAATGAGCTCAATCGGAGTTCATTTGACCACTTCTTAGGATTTATTAGCGAAAAACAATTTTTAGTGGAATCGTCTCCTATGATACTTTCTTAATTTATAGGGTATATATAAAATTATAGTTTAATTAAAAAGTTATTTGTAGAAAGTAAAATAATTGGGAGAAAAGAAGGCCCATACCGTGAGGATGTGACATTATTTTACGAGCGTTTCCATGTTTGTTAATGATAGATTTTGTGTACAGTTCATAATAATCAAATTTTAAAACATAAACACAAACACTCATAAAAAGCAAAATTCATTCTTTTTTACAGATTCATAATGCTTGAAATTACTTGCAAAGTAATCAAACTTATTCATCTTGTACAATCAACAAAAATGACACAATTTCATACATCTTGAAAGTGGAACTGATGACATGATGAAAGATGAAGTTTAAGCCCATTTTGCCATCAAAGACATCCCACCGGCGCCAAGCAAGACGGCCAAGTAAGATTTAATTTGAAGCTTAATGCTTCCTTGAAGCTTTGGACCCATGAAATCAGCCGCAAGAAGATCCACCAACGCCATGTAGATAAGTAGTCCAGCCGATGATGCGTTGAGTAATCCAACCGTGATTAATGAACTCGGGCTATTCTCTTTGTATGTCTTCGACAACGCGATCCCAAGAGCAATCCCGAACGGTGTCATTATTGAGAAGAAGAAAACCATTGCTGCTTTCTTCACAGTCTTATACTCGGCCTGTCATTGTTTATATATATGGTTAGTTATGTATATTGAGGGAGGATTAAATAAATAAAATGTATTTTTATTAAAAAGCGTAGAAAGTAATATGGGCCATTGATCAAACAAAATCAATAGTTAAGACTGGCGCATTCTTTTGTAATTAGATGAAGATTAGTAATGACCGGAAGGCGTAGAAGAAGGAATCTATAATCTTTATTGCCTTTTTTTTTTATTTTAATCTAGTTTCATCATTTTTTGAAACAAAAATAATTTTTATATATTGTAATATTTTTTTTTAATTATACTGTAAAATCGAGAGTTATATTTTCTTTAATTTAAGTATAGTATTATTATTTTTAAAAGGTATAATATATATCCACCGTGCGACAAACTGTGCGTCCAAATCCATTTACATGGTGCGTATGTATGTCGAGGTTTGTGATGGATTTTGGTTATGCATTACATGTTGCGACTATATCCCATTTACATGGTATGGATGTGTATTCAAGAAACGTGCGTACATAAACAGATGCAAATATTTTGCGCCACAAACCTCATGCATGTACACGTGTCACCTCTCCTAGTTTCTTTATAAAAAAATATTTTGTACGAAAACCTCCATCCATGTGTGTGTAAAATATAATATTATTATACTTTATAATACCTGAAGAATACAACCACCAAGACCCATGCCTTCAAACATTTGATGGAAACAAAGAGCTGCCACCAATGGCTTTATTGTGCTACATCATTTGATGCCCCAACTCCAAGTCCAATCACTATAGAATGAACCACTATTCCAAGCTCAAGCACCTAATAACCAAATGTTCAAGTTGTTTTAAATTTAAAATCAACATAAGATTTAATTTTTATTTGAAACTAACCATGGCTACGACACGATAACGAAGAAGTTGTTGTCCTATCGCGCCCTTTGGTGGCCGTGGTTGTGTCCATGGAAATGCATGCCACCACCACTCAGCACTGCCATCTCCTGGTCTCTGGCAACCACCTCACCGCCAGCAGCCGCTATAACATTGTTCTTTGATGTATACATGCTTGTAGCCATGGAGTCCACCATGAGTGTGAAAATAGCCGATAACATAGCAACAAAGCCCGTAAATGGGAACTTTTGCCACGGGTTATCGGCCAAGCAACTCGAACTCAACATGTCAAAAGAGTCAGGCAACACATGCATAAATCCAGTAGCCAAAATGATGCCTGAGACGAAAGCTTTCACAATAACAAAAAGACTACGGTCGGGGCTAAGGGCGGGGATGGACCGAGTGATTAGAGGTAGGCATACCCGATGATGCTCGTGACGAGGATAGCCGCTATACCGATGATCTTTAACGATAAGGCTTTGGATTTGTTATTACAAGGGTTGTTGGTTACATCTTCACATTGTGCCAAGGCTTTGGTGCATAGAAATGTTATAAATATGATGAAAATTAAGAACATTTTTGAATTGGAAGCCATGCTTACTTCAAGATATGTTGAATTTTGTTTGTTGGGTTATGTTGGAGTGAAGCTCAAGGTGGTTGCTATTTATATATAAGCTTGTGACATCAAAAATATATTAAAATGAATGATTTTTTAAACAAGTTTATCACTTTGGAATGTTATTGGGTCAACTATCAGAAGCATTTTTCATGACACACACCAACTGTAAGAAGTGACTCTAACCAATCATACTATTTCAATAGTTAACATTAAGTTCGATGATAAAATTGTATATCATAGAAAATTATAAATGCTTAAAACAGCAGAAAAAAGAATCGATTTCAATCTTGACTTTTTTTAAATATAGTTTTATCAAAAAATTTTAAAATTTAAATTACTTTTATATATACTCCATTTTTCTAAGTTATACATATAAAATCGAGAATTATACTATCTTTAATTCAAATAAATTGTTATATTTAAAAAGACAACGTTTTAAAAAAAATGTTGATAGAATGTTGACTATGATGGTGCGTCTAAACTACTTAGAAATACGTGTCTTAGTTGTCTAATTACAATGGTGCATTTAGACTAGCTGCAATGATATGTTTATACAAACTACAATAATCCACCTAACGTACGATGGTGCACCAAAGTTGTCCAAGGTCTATGCATGAATGAACTGTTTGATCATATATAATGGTGCCTCCAAACCCTTACAAGGGTGCATCTCTAATCCAGGGCCGGCCCATTGGGCCTGCGGGCAATACACCCGTAGTGGGCATAACATTTCGATGGGCCAAAAAAAAATTAAAAAATAAAATAAAAAATTATTGGGCCTTTTTAAAAAAATAATTTTCGAGGCTTTTAAAAAAAATTATTGGATCAAATATATCAAGAAAAAACAATTGGGTCTTTTTAAAAGTATGTTAGGCTTAAAAATGTTAAATTTGTTTAGGCCCATGAATCCAATCTAACCCAACACTTTGTAATTTTGTATTAGGCTTAAAAAAAATTATATTTGTAGGTCCCTCGGGTGTGGCGGATCGTCGCATGCAAGTGGGTCTACTAGTCGGACTGGGTGCGGAATACCCGTGACTAGGTGGAGAGTCTTACGAAACAAAGTAAACCGACAAGATAATCACTTTAAACTTTCGTCTATTATAAACACTTGAAGGTTACAGAGAGAAGTACTGAGATTACTAGTTGTGCGTATTTGCTACTGTGACTGTCTATGATTGCGTACTTATCTACTGTCAACCATTCCTATTTATACACGACCTGATGCCTGCGCACTTAGCAAGTGTGCAGGGCAATTTGCTCATGCGTACTTAGCAAGTACGCATAGGTATTCTTGCGTACTTGGTAAGTACGCAGGAACTATCTCCTGTGCACATACAAGTGCGCAAAACACTTAGAGAAATCTACAACAGTCAATATGTAAAAGTAAATACAACTCGATAACTAATACATACATACACTTACAAAACAAAGACAAATACATATATGAAAGTACAAACTAAGACTCTATCTATCCAGAGTGTTTGTCACAGGAAAGTGCTTCAACAAACCCCCCCTTGACAACAGCTCTGGATCATCTTTGATCTTTAGTCTTCAGTCTTCTGTCTTCAATCTTCACAGCTATGCATTTTTAGCTTCCATCTTCTTCTTATAGTCAAGGCAGAACTTGATCACCTTGTCATATTTAGAAGCAAGGAATTTCGTCCATTCGTCCGTATGCATGCAATACATGTCTGCTAGTGCCTCCAGATCTTTCACAGAGAAGTTAATGAAGCAGACTTCATCAAATACTCTATTTAGTTCCCTCGGAACTAAGCATCCACTTTCTAACCTCACATTCCCTATCACCACAGCCTCGCTCGTCTTTGGATCTACATACCAGTACCACATGTCACCAAGGATATCCTGCGATAACTTGCTCAGGGGAATCTTGGTTTCACATAGCACTGGCTTGTATACCAATTTCTTTAAGAATTTCTTAGTCACAGGATGTCTTGCTGTCTTATCCTTGACTTTCTTAGGCACTTGAGGCTTGAACATATCAAACTTCCCAGATCTTGCTTCCTGCTGTAGAACCACCCACAAACCCATCGCCACTGCGTGATTAGAATAACCCAGCAGCTCTCGGTTTGCTAGGTTCATAAGGTCGTATTTGGGCAAGGAGTTGAACGCTTCACTGGTTGGTTTCAAGTATTGAACCCCCCAGATCTTTTGATTGCGAACAACTGCTTATCCTCCTCGAACCTTACAGCCAAGATCATCCCTATTACCCCTTGTTTGTGATAAGTGACTAAAGTTTCATATATTAAAGGGTGCAATATACTGTATTTATGCAAATTAATACGGGGAATACAAAGGTTTTGTGTAGCTATGCATTTGCAGGTGTTGGAAGCTTAATGTATGATTTTAGAAGATATTATGCGAGACATGCAAGAGTTGGAAGGAAGACGGAGGAAACGGGGCAAAAATGTAGGAGCCAGCGTAAGCCTACGCTACCCGGCGTAATCCTACGCCACCCAGCGTAATCCTACGCCACCCAGCGTAAGCTTACGCCGTCCAGCGTAGGCTTACGCCTAACCAATTCTTTCACAACATGTTTCAGGGGATGCGACGTAAGCTTACGCCACCCCAGCGTAAGCTTACGCTGGTTACGTTATTTTGATGCGGATTTTCGGGAAACTGCCGATTTTGAGAGTTTAAGTGGGGGTTTGTTTCCCAAATTCAAAATCATCTTTTGAACAACAGTTTTTGGCAATTTTGGGAGGCTGGGAACATATTATTGAAGATCGGTATCAAGAAATTGAAGAATCGAAGATGAATTCCACAACCATGAGCTGCTAATCCACCGGTAATCATTCCCGGGTGGATTGTTTGTAAGTTTTTAGGGTTTTTATCATATGCTAGCTTTGAGAAACAATTCTTGTAATCGTTTGGTTTGAAATACTTGAATCTTTGTGTTTAGTATGGTTATGAACTCACGAGAGTCGATAAATTCTTGCACCATTGACCCCGTTAGATGATAATTGCTATGATGAACTTCGATTTGTGTTGAATCTATTGATTAATCTAATTCTATATTGCATACATTTGTCTCGATTTCATTCGTGAATATTGTTTTACACTATTTGCCGATGATGTATGAATGTTGATGTTCTTGGTTATATTTGGTTAATTTGATTTGGATAACCATTTGATTGTTTGAACCCATATGTTGGTGTCACAATCCCTAATTACTTGTGAACTTGAAACTCGGGTGTGATTCCTTTTTAATTATTGTTTACAACTTAAACCGTTTATTTGCTAGTTGATTACTCGTGATCGTTTTGCTAGTTGATAATCATTGCTTGTTGGATTTGTTAATTTCACCTCAACCATTGCTTGTGTTTGGTCAGAAAGACCCATTGCAACTTCATAAATCACATTGTTAATTGAAGTTAAGCACCGACCACAAACTCTTCGTGGTTCGACACCCTTCTTACCCTAACTAGTTTAAGGTGATTAGGACACTCTAATTCTTTATCTTTGACCAGTCCCTTCGACATCGATCAAATTTTGGTGCCGTTGCCTGGGAGTGTGTGCGCTTGGTGTTTTATTTTAGTTGACTCGTGTGACTGTTTGTTATTTGTTTTGTTTGGTTAATCTTCTTCTATTTTTGTGTTACGCGTGGTGTTTGTGTGTGTGTGCAGGTGACAGATTAGTACATGCGTACCCGTTCATCCGGGAGGACTTCACCGCTTGTTTTTGAACTAGAAATTGAGAGGATAGCAAGGCAAAACCGAACCCAACAACAAAATTTACAACCCATTTCATCGGAACCATCATCTATGGATAGTCGAAGCAGTCATTCGGGAACTAGCATAAGAAACCGTGGCCCAACTCCAAACAGAGGCCCTATCCCTAACCGCCCACCAACTCCACCTCACCGAACCCCAACCCCATCTATACCTATCAATAACAACCAACCCCGTGGGTCGGGTATAGTTCAACAAAACCGACCCGTTAACATCCGTACCAATCCCGTGTACCAAGGAAGAAGGGGACCACAACAAAATCAAACCCCTTCTAGAAACATATTTGGAACTCAACCAAGAAACAACAATGAGAACGACGGTTGGGAGGATGACCATGGTGAATACTTTGGGGATGATGATAATGAGGATGTTGGGAATGGTGATGGGTTTGGAGATTACGAGTATGAAGATGGTGAGAGGAACCAATTTGGAGAATATAACGAGGGGCAAGGCTTTGGAGAGGAAGAAGAGGTGAATTATGTTCACCAAAGGGCGAGACAACCAACGGGTCGAACGGGTAGACCTGAGAGATTTTGTTATCCTCCTAGACAAGAAGGGAGGAGAGTTAATGAGGGCTACAACAATGAAAACCGAAGACAACCGGTAGCCCCTATGGGTGGAGTTAATGGTCGTTTTCGACCGGCTATTTCGGAGAATGCTTCTCCAATTGTTCCACTAATTCCCGGAATGAGGCGATTCAAGTCAAGGCCAAATTATATCAACGTTCTCCCACATTTTCATGGCATGGTTACCGAAGAACCATACACCCATTTAGCCGAGTTTGCCGCCATCTGTAGCACAATTGGAGATGAGAACTTCGATTAAGGCGAGGTCAAACTTATACTTTTTCAGTTTTCCCTCAAGGATTGAGCAAAGCAATGGTTCACCACATTGCCGGCTAATGGCATCCACACATGAGATGAAATGCAACAAGTCTTCTTGGATGAGTACTATTCGGTTGCGAAGACTGATGATACCCGAATTGAGATTAGGACCTTTCAACAACAAACGGGTGAACCTTTACATGAAGCCTTTACATGATTCAAAGAGTTGTTGAGGAAATGTCCCCACCATCAAACCGAGTTATGGGAACTAGTGAAGTGTTTTGTGGATGGTCAGACTTAAGAGGAGAGGAAGTACTTGAAGTCCACAAGTAATGGGACATTGTTGTCTAATCCCGAAGAAGATGATTGGGATTTCTTAGAAAGGATGAGCCAAAACTCTAAGGCCGAGGCATCGGCTAGTCGAAGAACTAAACACCCGATTTCTAAGTCCGTCCCGGATTATGAAACAAAAGAGAGGTTGGCATCTATGGAGAGAGAATTGGCATTGTTGAGGATAGGTGAAAAGAAAGAAGTAGCTGGAGTAAAAGCTCGATTCGACGTTTTTGAAGACTGTTTAGATTTAGGCCACAAAACAATGGAGTGCCCATTTCAAGAAGGGAGACAAGAAGAGGTAAATCAAGTGTATGGTGAGAGGAAGCAATATGACATGAACTCGAACAACTATCATCCGGGATTGAGAAACCATCCTAACTTCAAGTATGGGAACGCGGCAAACCAAATGAACCCCAACTTTCAAGGTGTGAATCAAAACACCTCATCAACCTCATATCAACCGCGTCAACAAGGGAATTATAATTCATGTGGTTATCAAAGGGGCTCTTATAACAATAACCGGAACAAAAATTACCCCCAAGGAATTACAATCAAGATCATCAACAACAAAATGGGTCATCATGGGGTGATGATGCTGTTAATTCAAAGTTGGATGCACTATTGGAAATGATGAAAGAATCAAAGAAGGAGAATGAAGTGAGAGACAAGTCTTTTGTGGCATTGGAAAGACAAGTGGGACAAATGGCCAAAGAAATATCTTTGCTAAAGCAAGGTGGGGGGAGGCTACCAAGTAATACTACATTAAACCCGCAACATCAAGGGTCGAGTTCAACCAATGCAAATGTAAGTAAAATTACGGTTCTTCGTAATGGTAAGGTTATCGATAATAAAGTTGAGTCTCCACCACAATTGGTTGAAGGGGTGGTGGAGGATGTTATTGAGGGTGAGGAAAGTGAAGGTGAAGTGGAATTTGTTAATGATAAAAAACCAATTACTCAAAATCTTGAAAAAATTAAACCGTTTTTTTAGAAATGAGTCACCTATTGCTAAAGGAAAGGATATGACGGGTGGTTCCGTCCCTTATCCAGAGGCATTAGTTGAACCATTTAAAGCAAAAATGGTAAATAAAAGAGGACCTCAACAAGAAGAAATGTGGGAGATGTTCAAACAGGTCAAAATTAACATACCCCTTTTGGATGCCATTAAACAAATTCCAGCTTACGCAAAGTATTTGAAAGAATTGTGTACACAAAAGCGGAATCATAAATTCCCAAAGAAACTTGATGTAACCGCTAATGTGAATGTTATTCTATCGGGTGCTCTTCCACCTAAACTACAAGATCCGGGGGCACCTATTATATCTATTCAAGTAGGTGATTTCAAAATAAAAAGGGCACTCCTAGATCTTGGAGCTAGTGTTAGTATTCTTCAGGGGAGCCTTTATGACCAATATGATTTTGGCCCTCCTACCGAGGTTTTGGCCGACTTAACTCCTAAGCTCCCCCGAGGAATATTGACTGATGTTATTGTGAAGGTGGAAGATTTTTATTTCCAGTGGACTTTCTAGTGTTGGATTATGTCTCTTCCGATAGAACAAAACAACCTACGGTTATCCTTGGTCGGCCATATCTGGCAACCACAAATGCCCAAATCAATTGCCGAAGTGGAACGGTTGACATGACATTTGGGAACCGAAAGTTGAGATTAAATGTTTTTTCACATATATCTAACTCTCTGGTCAACGATGAATGCTTTATGGCGGACATTGTTGACGGGTACATTCCTCTTTGCGATGTTATTGTAAACGAGGATAGCACCACAGAGACATGCTTTTCATGTGACAGGTTACAGGTTGAGACGATCAAGGAACTCGAAGAAGAAGAAAAACGGCTTGAAGCAATGGCAATTAAGGATGGGAGACCACCGTGGACTCACCAAGTGGAAAGCTTGCCGGAACACATTGACAAAAAGTTGAAGCCATCTTTGGAGAAACCCCCAAAGGTCAAGTTGAAGGAGTTTCCAAAGAACCTCAAGTATGCTTTTGTAGGAGAAAACGACACCCTCCCGGTGATCATTGCATCAAATTTGACAAAGGAACAAGAGGAGGCTGTGATGAAGGTGTTAGCCACCCATAAGGCAGCAATTGGGTGGAGTATTGCGGATTTGAAGGGTATTAGTCCCTCGATTGTTATGCACAAGATTGTCACAGATCAAGTTATTACACCATCTCACGATGCACAAAGACGGTTAAATCCAAATATGCGGGAAGTCGTAAAGAAGGAAGTTCTCAAGTGGTTGGACGCCAGCATCTTTTACCCAGTTTCTGATAGTACATGGGTGAGTCCAACCCAAACCGTACCCAAAAGGCGGGTATTCAAGTCGTAAAGAACGAATTAGGTGAGGAAGTAGCCACTCGGCCAGTAATCGGGTAGCGGATTTGTATTGATTACAGGAAATTAAATGCAGCTACTTCAAAGGATCATTTCCCATTACCGTTCATTGATCAAATTGTGGAAAAACTCGCAGGTCAGAAATATTACTGTTTTCTTGATGGTTATTCGGGTTACAACCAAATTGCTATACATCCCGAGGATCAACATAAGACAACATTTACTTGTCCATATGGTACTTTCGCATTTAGGCGAATGCCATTTGGACTGTGTAATGCCCCCGCCACCTTCCAAAGGTGTATGATGAGTATCTTTTCAGATATGGTGGGTGAGTCTTTGGAGATTTTTATGGATGCTTTTTCCATTTTTGGTACATCTTTTGATTTATGTTTGAACCAATTGGAAAAAGTTTTAAAAAGGTGTGTTGAAACAAATTTGGTTTTGAGTTGGGAGAAGAGTCATTTTATGGTCCAAGAAGGGATATTTTTGGGTCATGTGATTTCGAATCGTGGGATTGAGGTAGATCATGCGAAAGTTCAAGTTATATCTACTTTGCCTCATCCCACGAATGTTAAAAGCATTAGATCATTTTTGGGGTATGCGGGGTTTTATAAGAGGTTTATTAAGGGTTTTAGCTCAATCACGAAACCATTATGTAACTTACTTTTAAAAGATGCGTCGTTTGTTTTTGATGATGAATGTATTCATGCTTTTAACATTTTGAAACAAAAATTGGTGGAGGCCCCAATCTTACAATCACCAAATTGGTCACATCCGTTTGAAATCATGTGTGATGCTAGTGACTATGCGGTTGGGGCCGTGTTGGGACAACGGGTTGAGAAGAAACCCGTTGCCATATATTATGCAAGTAAAACTCTTTCGGACACTCAATTGAATTATACCACAACCGAAAAAGAATTACTCGCAGTAGTATATGCGTTAGACAAGTTTAGGTCCTATATATGGGGAAGCAAAATTATTATCTATTCTGATCACAGTGCTGTCAGGTACCTCATGGAGAAAAAGGATGCTAAACCAAGACTAATAAGATGGATCTTGTTGTTGCAAGAATTTGATGTGGAGATCCGTGATAAAAAGGGGAGTGAGAATGTGGTAGCCGACCACTTATCAAGGATCATGATTTATGATGAAGAGTCAACGACAGTGATAAATGAATCATTCCCTGATGAGCATATTATGTTTGTTTTATCTGTACCTTGGTTTGCTAATTTTATAAATTTTTTGGCAACAGGTGCAATCCCGAGTCATTGGGTAAAGAAGAAGAAAACCCATTTCCTGTCCCAAGTAAAGCAACACATTTGGGAAGAACCGAATGTATTTAAAGTGGAAACGGATCAAATGATTAGACAATGTGTGCCAAATGAGGAAATTCCAAGTGTGCTAGCACATGTGCACTCTTATGCATGTGGAGGCCATTTCAGTGGCCAAAAGACAGCACACAAAATTCTTTCATGTGGTCTTTTCTGGCCAACTTTGTTTAAGGATGCGTTTGAGTTTGCGAAACATTGCATCAAATGTCAACAGTTAGGGAGCGTCTCTAAAAGAGACGAAATGCCCATGAAACCGATTCTCGTCCTTGACATCTTTGATGTTTGGGGAATTGATTTCATAGGACCCTTCCCAAACTCTTTTGGCAATTTGTATATCTTGGTGGCGGTCGACTATGTATCTAAATGGGTCGAGGCGATAGCCACTAAGACGAACGACCATACCGTTGTGTTTAACTTTGTCCAAACAAACATTTTCTCGAGATTTGGTATCCCCCGTGTCATTATAAGTGATGGGGGATCTCATTTCAAAAACTTTAAATTTGGCAAATTACTAAAACGGTATGGCGTGGATCATAGAATAGCAACTCCCTACCACCCCCAAACGAGCGGACAAGTGGAAGTGTCTAATAGGCAAATAAAAGATATTTTACAAAAAACCGTCCGGGCGGACCGAAAGGATTGGTCAACCAAATTGACTGATGCTTTATGGGCTTACCGAACGGCTTATAAAACCCCTATTGGCACGACCCCGTACCGGTTGGTTTATGGAAAAGATTGTCATTTACCGGTAGAGTTAGCTCACCGGGCGTTTTGGGCTATCAAAGAGGTTAATGTGGATTATGATGTTGCAGGAAAAGAAAGGAAGTTGACTCTAAATGAATTGGAAGAATTGAGAAATGAGGCATATGATTGTGCATCCGCTTACAAGGACAAGATGAAGGCGGTTCATGATGCCAAGCTTCGGAAGAAGGAGTTTGAAGTGGGCCAAAGAGTCTGGCTTTATAACTCAAGGTTGAAGTTGTTTCCAGGAAAATTGAAAGCAAGTGGACGGGACCATTTTTGATCACACGAGTTAGCAACTATGGAGATATAGAGATTGAAGATTTTGAGGATCACTTGAGGCAAGTTGTGAATGGTCACCGATTGAAGCCATATCTCGAACTCAACGAGATCAATGGGCCAACAAACCAAGTAGAAGCATTCTTATTGAGCTTGGTGACGAACGAGCATGAGTAAAACCATGAAGAAGCGTCGGGCTGAGGACAATAAACTTAGCGCTAACTGGGAGGCAACCCGGCTTATGTGATGTTTTTAATTAAATTATGTTTTATTATTTTTCCTCTTTTAGCTAATTTTAGTTTAATTTTTTGCTAGAATCAAAGGAAGGCGGAAAGTATGAGGTTACAGCGGATGTCGGTATTTCAGGGACGAAACACACTCAAGTGGGGAGCTGGAAAAAGGACCAAAAACAGGGCAGCGTAAGGCTATGCTGGTTCAACGTAAGCCTACGCCGAAGAAGTTTTACAAACAGAAACATCAGCGGTTCAGCGTAAGGCTACGCCCCCTCAGCGTAAGCTTACGCTTGAATAAGAAAAAAAAAATTTAACCCCTTTTCTCTCCCTTCTTTCTTCATTATCACCTACCTCCCATATCTTCTCTTCCATCTTCTTCTCTAAAAACCCCCATTCATCTTCATCTTCTTCCTTCGTTAATCTACCATCTCTTCATAAAAATCAAAAATTGGTTGAGGGTTTTTGCATAACTTTGCAAGAGGAGTAAACCCTACCAAGCGGAATTCAACGAATCAACCATATTCGAGAGACACGAAATTCTAGGGTTTCGTAATTTTTGGGGCTTTTGTGTGTAGTGGAAGGAATAATCGTCACTTTTTGAGATTTCATCATCTAAACCCAAAAGGTACGTTTGTATTACAATTCTTGGTTATTTAAAGGTATATTTTCGAATAAGAATTGATGTTTCATTGTAGTTGTGTTGTTGTGTACTTTGGGAGGGATGATTTAAGTTAGAAGTCGTAGATTGAATGATGCCATTGTTGAAGCATTGGAAATAATTGTGTTAGTGACTAATTGAATAGGACTTGATTAAGATTTTGGAAGAAATTTTGAAATTTTAAAACAACATGTAAACTTGTTTTGATGAAAATAGTAGAAATTTTGTTTTCACATGATAAAAAGTTAATATGTAGTGAATTCAATTAGCAATAGTAATGAAGAATTGTTACAAGTTCGATTCTTGTTGAATTCTTTGATTTATGTGTGCCTTGAGAAATTGTAGGAACAATGGTCAGAACGAAGGAGTCTCACAAAGGTAAAGAAAAAGTGGGTGAGTCATCATCACGGAGTAGGTCAAAGAGGGCACGAAACACTGTTGTTCTGCAGGAAAGAAGTGAGGAAGAGTGTGCCCATGAATATGAAGAGGAACTTAGACCCACAATATGGAAGAAACCGGTGAGATTATCATCTTTCCCATATTCGCAGCAGAAGAACTTATATATGGACAAGGTGAAAAACCTAGCCGGTGGATTTGAATCGTTATTCGCATGTGAAAAGCATATCCATGAGCCGGATTTCGAGAGATATGGGGTTATTAACTGTTTTTGACGGCTTGGTTGGGAAGAGAGTCTTGCTTTCCATTATGATGGGATTGATGACATGTATGGTGAAGCAATTCTGGAGTGAATGTCGACCCTTCAACGAATTGAAGGAAATAACCCGCCCCAAACGACAATTTTGAGAGGTACAGTGAATGGGAAACATGCAGACCTGCCATTTCAAACTATTGACAAGATTGCCCACTTTGACTCTGGAGCAGAGAATAATGAACCTTATGAATACATATCTGATGATAAGTTGAAAGCTCACGTGATCCATGAAATAATGTGGGAAAACATGATAAGAAGCCTTTTGTGGTGGAAGAAGGTTGTGATGTATTCTGGTTAGTATTGAGAAGAGATATGTTGGAACCACTCCCCAAGGTGTTGTTGATATTTGTCACATTGAACGTGGTCCTGAGAACGGGGGATAAGACCAAGGTGCGTTTTTATGAAGTTATGATTCTACATGCACTATTGACGGGTTCCCCAATTATGTCATCTAAACATTTAATCATGTGGAATATTTGGGAGTCACGCGAAGAAAGAGAGAGGATGGTTATTCCTCATTGTCGGTTGTTATCAAAGTTCCTTAAATGGGCAAAGGTTTTGCCACGAAGACCGGCGGTGTTAAAAATCAAGCATAAACCTTATACCATAAGGTCTTTGCAACAAGGAAGTTGGAGATATGAGTTGACAGCAAGAACTCATGTGTTGACTGATACCACCACTGCGAGTTTTTTGGAGGAATTGAGAAGTGATGTGTCGGAAGAGGAAGAAATAAACTTGGAAGATGAAGATATTGATCCCACATGACCAAATATAGGGACAAGTGGTGCAAGTTATGGGTTCGAGCACGGATTTGGGTATGGTGCTGATTATAATCAACCCTTCACGGAAGTAATAGAGCAGGCTCGCCCGACAAGTTATCCTAATTGGGAGGAGGCCTCGCGTATAATGTTTGATAGGAAAACATAGAATCTGGAGGAAGATAGGAGATTTAGAATGGGAATGATGTTGTCCCAAGAGGAGGAAATAAACAGGAATTTTAGGCACAACGAAGAAGTGCGCCACTACAATGATTACCATCAGGGCGTACCATATTCTTCACATCTAGCACCTACTGATTGGGAGTCTTTGAATCCTTACGAAATGGGTGATACATACCAGCGCTACCCACAGAGTCATCATTCTGAGTGGGTGGCACCGTACCCGACATCGGATGCAAGTGGGCAAGGCTCGAGTGGAGCGGCTCAAGGAGGTTTGAATAATATGAGAGATATGACTCGATCATTATATGAGTCAGTTTTTGGTCAACCGTTACAACAGGAACCATATGATGCTAGGCCGGAATCATACTGGCCGTACAAGCCAGGCAATGATGAGGAAGATGATGATGAAGAGGAAGATGATGATGATGAGGAATAGAACAGTCAGGACAGCTCTTCCTGATGTTGTTGAGTATGTCGAACAGGTCCACGTACTTTTACTTCTTTCTTGCAAAAATTTGAACTATTTTATTTAATTGTTTTGGTGTGTTTTAGGGTGTTTTGGTTGTTTTGTTCTGTTTTTATTTTGGTGAGAACTTGGGTGATGCTTGGATTGATGTTTATGGTTTGGGAATTTACTTCTTGAATTTTGGAGGTTGGGGGTTAGATCTGTTTGGCACCCACTAACCGCACTTGTATATTTCATAACTATTTACATTGGGACAATGTAAGGTTCAAGTGTGGGGATGTGGAAAATCTTGGAAACCATACAAATTTTTTGATAATTGTTTTACAAAGTGTTTGATAGAGGTCTTTGGTCATGGTTAATTCACTAAGTACTTGATTAAGTATTTCCAACAAATGAAAAAAAATATATATATATTTTTGGAAATGTTGAATTCGGGAGTAACAAAATTGAAGGTGACGGTTTGCATGCACATGTCGGTAACCTATTTTCCACCATTTTTCTGAGATTTTGAGCCAAATTGATATATATATATATATTCTCTTATTTGAGTGGTTGGCCACTTTGTTTCACATTTTAGAACTTGCATAATGTTGATACATGTCGAGACCTTGAACCAATTGATTGCACAAAAATGATAAAGGCATTAGGAGAAACCGTTTTTATTTTTAGCCATTTTTATACCTTTACCCGTTAATATCCACTAGATGTCCATTCTGAGCCTATACCTTTTTCTTTTGACAAAACCCGTAACATTAGCAAATTCACCTTGTTAGCCTTTTCTTTTTAAACTCGTGAGTTGGAATTCAATTAACTTAGTTTGTTGTAGTTGCGGTTGCAATTGAAAAAAAAATGAATGAATGAAAAAGAAATACAAAAATAGTATTGGGTCAACATTTGCCCAAAGGTTTTGAGTATTAGTTTGAGCTACAATAAAAGATGTTATTGGGTCAGTTTAACTCAAGTTTCATTTGATAGTTTGAAGAAATAAGAACTTTAGTGTTGATGGGTCATTTGTACCTATAATAGGAATTTGCAAGTTTTAGAGTTGTTTTGTAGTTTCATTAGTTGAATTCCACTCACCTTTAGTCACTTTAAAAATCCTTATCCATGCCCGCAACCCTAGCCTACATTACAACCCTTAAAAGACCTTTTGATTTGTGCGTTTTAGTTGTGTTAGTAGGAGGAGATGTGATCAATATGCAAGCTTATGATAATGTGGTTCATTGTTTGGTTTCGAGTGAAAAATACTAGCACATCATCACTAGTCCATATATGAAGCCGAGTGGAATGATTGATTTTGAGGGGTATGTGCATGAAAAGCCATAACTGGATATGAGTTAAGCTCGTTCAAATGTCTCCTTTTGTTTAAAAAGTCATCGATTGTTTGTTGGATTGTAAATCTATTGAGAGTATAATTCTTATGAATCTTGCATGACTTTGGACCTTAACTTATGTTTAGTGAAAACAATTATTTGAGAATTTGTAATGTGAATTTAAAGCAAAAGACTTTGCTTGAGGGCAAGCAAAACTCAAGTGTGGGGATGTGATAAGTGACTAAAGTTTCATATATTAAAGGGTGCAATATACTATATTTATGCAAATTAATATGGGGAATACAAAGGTTTTGTGTAGATATGAATTTGCAGGTGTTGGAAGCTTAATGTATGATTTTAGAAGATATTATCCGAGAGATGCAAGAGTTGGAAGGAAGACGGCGGAAACAGGGCAAAAATGCAGGAGCCAGCGTAAGCCTACGCCACCTGGCGTAATCCTACGCCACCCAGCGTAAGCTTACGCCGTCCAGCGTAGGCGTACGACTAACCAATTCTTTCACAGCATGTTTCAGGGATGCGGCGTAAGCTTACGCCACCCCAGCGTAAGCTTACGCTGGTTACGTTATTTTGACGCTGATTTTCGGGAAACTGCCGATTTTGAGAGTTTAAGTGGGGGTTTCTTCCCCAAATTCAAAATCATCTTTTGAACAACAGTTTTTGGCGATTTTGGGAGAGTTTGGGAGGCTAGGAACATATTATTGAAGATCGGTATCAAGAAATTGAAGAATCGAAGATGAATTCCACAACCATGAGCTGCTAATGCACCGGTAATCATTCCCGGGTGGATTGTTTGTAAGTTTTTAGGGTTTTTATCATATGCTAGCTTTGAGAAACAATTCTTGTAATTGTTTGGTTTGAAATACTTGAATCTTTGTGTTTAGTATGGTTATGAACTCACGAGAGTCGATAAATTCTTGCACCATTGACCCCGTTAGATGATAATTGCTATGATGAACTTCGATTTGTGTTGAATCTATTGATTAATCTAATTCTATATTGCATACATTTGTCTCGATTTCATTCGTGAATATTGTTTTACACTATTTGCCGATGATGTATGAATGTTGATGTTCTTGGTTATATTTGGTTAATTTGATTTGGATAACCATTTGATTGTTTGAACCCATATGTTGGTGTCACAATCCCTAATTACTTGTGAACTTGAAACTCGGGTGTGATTCCTTTTTAATTATTGTTTACAACTTAAACCGTTTATTTGCTAGTTGATTACTCGTGATCGTTTTGCTAGTTGATAATCATTGCTTGTTGGATTTGTTAATTTCACCTCAACCATTGCTTGTGTTTGGTTAGAAAGACCCATTGCAACTTCATAAATCACATTGTTAATTGAAGTTAAGCACTGACCACAAACTCTTCGTGGTTCGACACCCTTCTTACCCTAACTAGTTTAAGGTGATTAGGACACTCCAATTCTTTATCTTTGATCGGTCCCTTCGACATCGATCAGTTTGTCTATGATAGACGTCTTTTGCCAAACAGGAGCTGGACCCTTAGATGAAGTAGAAGGCATATCTTTTTCTTTTGGTGCCTCCGGATCCACAGGTGTAGGGTCAACTGGGGAGGCTTCAGTCGAGTCTTCCACATTACTAGCTTGCTCGACTGAACCTGTGTCGAGCTGAGCTTCGAAGGATGGAAATTCAAAGATCTCTCCATCTTCTAACTCGTACTCTCCTTCCCCGTCACCCTTGGAAACTTCTATCACTACATCCTCATCATCTTCATCCCAATCATCACCAGAGTCGATCTCTCCTTCTTCTGGGTTAAAGAGAGCATCGATCTGTGCTTCATTGGAATAGTCAGGCTCTAAGTATAAGATCTCATCATCAGATAAATCCTTAAGCACCTCAGCCGCTGACTTTCCTTTGTCACTACCACCTTTAGAGGTATCACCACCCTCTTTATGAGTAGACTCCCCTTGAGCCACTGGAATAGCAGAGATGGTCACAATTGCTAAAGCTTGGTGCTCACCTCCACTAGGACCGGCTTCGGGATCCTTGTCTTTGTCGTCATCCTTAGTCAAGTCAACAGGATGACAAGCCTCATCACCAGTAGTTTTCTCCTTCTCCTTATCTTTCTCCCCCTGAGCATCAAGCTTTTTGGTCAGATCAGCAATTAGTTTGACCATCAGTGCATTCTCTTTCGAATAGTTTCCAATAATCCAGCAACTTGGGTTTCCAGAACATCTATCCTTGCATCATTAGGATCAGGATGTCTGGACGATGACGCTTCGGCATTGTGAATTGGGGAGGAGAAGATGGTGTCGAAGTCAAACCCTTGAGTAAATTCCCCATAGTTGAAGGGTTGACTTAAAGGATCCATGGTGGTTGTTGGGATTGTGGATGTGATGACGGTTGTAGGTGTTATGGAAGGGGTGATGGTGACTGACTCCGTGAGAATTGGAGTAGACACCACCACCTGGGAAGATGTGAGAGGGAGGGTCACTATCACAGGAACCTCCTGTGTGATTGAAGTGACTGCCACGTCAGGTTGTACCTGTGGCCTCCTCCTCTGTCTCCTATATAGCTGCTGTGAAGGTGGGGTGGAAGCTGAATCAGAACTCGCAGCTGAAACTTGTACTTGCTGCTGAGGACTCACCACTAGGAATAGGTTGTTGATGTTGTTCATCTGAATGTTCACTAGGAATAGGTTGTTGATGCCTATCCCCCCTGTTCTTGTGAACATTTTCACGTCTTTGTCTCTGTATAGTAGCGTCAGAGTCAGAATCTGGCTCATATTCGCTGCTTGAAGCTTATCGCTTTCTCTTTTAGGACGACTCAGGTAGGGTTACCTTTGTCGTTCTCCTTGGGTGTGCCTGAGATGGTGCATCATCGGAATAAGAAGAATCAGACTCAGTCTCTTCTGAGTTGGATCCCTCAGCACCATCATGTCCTCCTTCTTCGTCTCCATTATCAGACGATCCATCTTCACTTTCATCTTCCTCTTCTTGTTGTTGTTGTTCATCTGAATGTTCACTCAACTCTGGCTCCGAATCGTGACTATACCATCTCCAGTCACCTGGTGCCACGTATGCTTCATTGATTAGGTGGCCAAAGAGTCATGTATGCTCAGGGGTAGGTTCTACACTGCCTGGCTTAAGGAATTGTGCGAACACCCTCTTGTCCACCCTTTTCACTTGCAATCTCTCCCCTGTAGCAGGTAGGTTTGGCAACACATCGTTTATCAGAAGTTGCACAAACCTAGGGTATAATAAGAACTTGAACCTCTCAACCGTGTTAATCTGATCATTGATGGCTTTGAATATGTAGCGTGAGAAGTTGTAGCCCATATTGAGAGATAAGCCAACCATGGTTGTAGCAAGGTCATGACCCATTGCATACTTTCCAGCTTTTCTTGAGGAGATGCACATGATCATGACGTGGGAAAAATATCTCCATTGGTCAACAACCCCCATTTTCTTATACGAAGCATAGTCTCTCGCACCGACATATCCCATTCGTTGCCTCCAACAGCCATCCACAAAGTAGTCTGGATAGGCTGTCGGGTCGGTCGAGAGATCTCGGAATTGCAGGACCCTTCTAATTGTATCTTCAGAGAAGGCGATGTCATGGCCAGCCACAGTAGCCCTTATAACATTGGGGGTTACCGTGCAATCATGCTCCGCAGTCTCCCAAATTGCTCCAGATAAGGTCTTGAAATGATCGGTTCAGCTGAAATAGCGTAGCTGATTCTTGAACGGTTCAAGAAATCAACTATCTCTCGATACTGAAGCACTACACCCTTCCATTCCGGTTGAGTATTAGCTAACAGATTGAATTTGTTTGTAAACGCCCGAGCCATAATCTGCAAAAACACACAGAAAACATAATCAGAACAACAAGTTTCATTGGAAATGAATAACCATGACACAGTATAACAGTTACTCTTTGAACTGAAATTTCAGACTTAGAAATTTTTCCCAAGTGTTGGTCCTGCGTACTTAGCAAGTACACAGGAATTTCCTCTTGCGTACTTAACAAGTACGCATGAGTTGTTTCTTGCGTACTTGTTAAGTGCGCAGGAAACACACTTGTTCAAACTTTTTTCAGAAATCAAAAATTCAACAAATGTTCAAACATTGGGTAGATTAGGTCACCACAAGGTCGGAATCAGTGATTACGACCCATGGAACCTACATCAACACCAAATCACTACTATATGGTCCAATTTTGACCTAAACGACCACCCAGATGAACCGTCGGCCATCGAGGGTCTAAGTTCAAAATCAAGGGATTAAACGGACTGATTAAGGGTCGATCACAGGTTCTAATCAAGTTTTAATTAGAAGGTTTTACCCAAACAACCCACAATTTGACTAAAAATCTTGAATTAAACCCTAAGATTTTCAAATGATCAAATCGGTCCAAAATCGCGATTTTTGTGGATGGATTGGCTCAGGATTCTCACCGATTGATTGTTACACGATGATGATACTAGAGATGGGACAAGAAATCGGTTAGGAACACTTGGATTTTTGAGTAAAATTGAAGAGGGAAAATGAATAGATGATGAGTTTGAATGATAAAATTATGAAATTTTTCTAACTCCTGTATATATACCCAAGACAAAACAGTCGTGCGTACTTGCTAAGTGCGCAAACTTTAATTCCTGCGTACTTGCAAGTGCGCAAGGCTTATCTCTTGCGTACTTTTTAAGTACGTAGGGCTTACTTCATGCGCACTTGTCAAGTACGCAGTAACCCTTAAGTGCGCAAACTTTCAACTCAAATTATGAAGATTTTCAAGTCAAATAAGGAACAAGATAAAAATATTCAATCAGGAGGATTCAAATACAATTCAGGAAGGTTAAACACAAATATTTTTGGCTTTTCTGAATAAGATTTAACTATACACAAACTTAAATTTTTTTTTAATCTTTTCAAGATAGATATATACAAGTATACACACAAACTATTTTTTGATCAAAGACACGAGCAGAGGATCATATCAGGCTAACTTATAGCAAAAACGATACAATATAAACATCAAAGAATATGGGATCATGTCATGGATTACTATTTATTCATACATAATAAGCACATAAACAAGTAATTCAAGTTGACAATATTATAAGATTTAAAACTATAAGCATCTTTGTATCACGTTCTTGTGTATTAAGGTATTAATTATAAGATATACAGCGTGTACCCCACTGATATGCTACAATAATGTAAATTGCACTATCTCAAGGCATCTAAGATTTTCCCAATGATTTTCTAAATTTTCAGAATGAAGTTACATCAATTAGCACAGGAAAAATCAAGCAGAATCCATAAGGATTACCAGGAATCATAAAATTCAGAATCGAGTGATTCATTTGTCTTGGTTTCATTTGATTTTCTTCATTGAATATCGGTATGATGATTCAGGATAATGAGTATGGTGTTTGAATAAGGTAAGAGGATCCAACTTTTATCTGGATTTGATTTCAATGAATCAGGAGTGATTCAAGGGTGAATACATGCTCAACGGTTGATGTAGAGACATGTCTTGATTCAATCTCTCCTTGCATACTTGTGAGTATAGGCAGTGAAATGAACCACATTAATTGTGCTAACGACATAACCCGAAACTGATCTCAAAAGAAAATTATTACCAAAATCTAACATCCTTTATCTGATAATGATCTTGTCTATTCTTTTACGCACACACACTAGCAAACATGGGTTCAAATCACAGTTGTAATTTTAGATGAAGTTTCCACACTACTAGTGATTCAAAGACGCATACAGCCTACTGACAATTTAAATTACTTGTAAATAAGCAGATTAAAAACATAATAATTTATACAATTAAGTAAGCATGACGCAATCATTTCCCATATGAGCAGTCTGTGACGTTTAGATCATTTCTGATGTACTATCATTTCCTTTTTTCTCAAGTTAACTTTAAAATTTTCTCCATTTTCTATTTTGTTTTTGATTTTGTAAAATGTTTTTGAAAATTAAAAGAACTATACAAAAAACTTAAAAGAAAATAAAAATTAACTTTCATGAATTGAATTGATTTACGAAAAACAAGTTTTTCACTCAGGATTGAACATTCCTATCAAGTTGACAAGATGCTCAAAACGGGATCGATCAAAAGCCTTTGTGAAAAGGTCAGCAAGATTGTCATCCGTGTGAACCTTTACAAGTTCAATTAAATGCTTTTCAACACAATCACGGATGAAATGATGATGAATTTCTATATGTTTAGTTTTGGAATGTTTCACCGGGTTATTTGTGATGGACATTGTGGCATTGTTGTCAATAAACAAAGGAGTTCCAGTGAAGTTTAAGCCGTAGTCTCTCAATTGCTGCTGAATCCACAATATCTGAGAACAACCGCTCGTCGCAGCAATGTATTCTGCTTCACAAGTTGAGACAGAAACCGTTGACTGCTTTTTACACTGCCAGGAAACCAGTCTGTCTCCTAAGAATTGACATCCACCAGAAGTTGACTTTCTGTCAAGGTTACAACCACCATAATCTGAATCAGTGTAGGCTTTGAAGTCGAATGACTGCTGCTTAGAGTACCAAATACCCAATCGAGGTTTCCCTTTAAAGTATTTGAAAATTCTCTTCACGGCTATCATATGTGACTCCTTCGGTTGAGACTGAAACCTTGAGCACAAGCACACAGCAAACATTATATCGGGTCTTGAAGTTGTGAGATACATAAGTGATCCGATCATCCCACGGTACAATCTGCAATCCACATCCTTTCCATCTTTGTCAGGATGCAGACCATGATTGATTGGGATAGGTGTGCCATAAGTACTGCTATCTTTCATTTTGTATTTCGATAAGATGTCCTGCACATACTTAGTTTGATTTAGATAAATGCCATCCTCTCTTTGACTGACTTGCAGACCCAGAAAGAATGACAATTCACCCATGTTACTCATTTCAAACTTGGACTTCATCACCTGCTCGAATTCCCTACACATACCTTCATTTGTAGATCCTAAAATAATGTCGTCGACATATACATGAACAAGAAGAATGTTACCTCCTGCTTTCCTAATGAAGAGGGTCGAGTCAATCTGTCCACCGTCGAAACCATTAGACAATAGATGCTTAGATAATGTCTCATACCATGCCCGCGGTGCTTGATGAAGACCATAAAGTGCTTTGTCGAGCTTATACACTTTATTGATATTATACGGATCTTCAAAGCCGGGAGGTTGAGTGACATAGACCTCTTCATGAACTTTTCCATATAGGAAAGCACTCTTCACATCAAGTTGATAGACCTTGAAGCCGACATATGTGGTATAAGTCAAGAACAGTCGAATGGCCTCAATTCTAGCAACTGGGGAATATACTTTCGTGTAATCCAAGCCCTATTGTTGATAAAAACCCTGAACAACCAATCTTGCTTTGTTCTTCACAACCACATGACGATCTTCCGTCTTGCATTTGAACACCCATCTGGTTCTAATTGGCTGAAAGCCTTTTGGCAAGTCAACCAAATCCCACACATGCAACTTTTGGAATTAAGACAATTCATCTTGCATCGCCTCAATCCAGCAGTTGTCCGCGAGTGCCTCCTTCACATTCTTCGGCTCTAACTGGGACACGAATGCAGCATGCAGACATGTTTCCATGACACCAGTGTCAAGTATCTCCGAGTAAAGACTAGTGTTCTCTGCAATGGTTCGATGAGAGTTTGAACACCGGCATGAGGATCACCAATAATGTTGTCGATTAGATGATTCTTATGCACTCTCGTCTCTGGTACATTTGGTTCATGAATTTCTGAATCGAGATTCTTTCTTAACTCCCCCATTTCCAGTGTTCCAGAAGAAGAAGATTCAATGTTAATTGGATCAGCTGGAGCTTCATTTCCTACAGTTGTGCTAGGATTAGCTTGAGCGTCATCTCCATCAACATGAACATCTTCATTGTTGACATTGTCATGAGTTCGAGATGCAGATGCAACATTGGAATCAGGAGTTACAATCGGTACAGTAGCACGAGTTGAGAAACTGGAGTCATCGCCGCCACCCAATAATTCATCAACATTTGCGGCGTCAACTGCAGATAGATCAGGAAGATTGAATGACTTGAATAGAACATCATAATCAAAACCCCAAGCTGGACCTGTTGGTTCTGGTGGAATGCTATGTTTACTGCAATCCACTTCAAACCATTCCACGACAGTACGAGTTCCTATATTGTACACTCTCTTGCAAGGCGAGTTGGTAACGTATCCTAAGAAGATGCCTTCCACCGCGTTTGCATGAAACTTAGAATGGCGGTCTTTGTACTGTAGCAACAAGGAACAGTGATTACCAAAAGGAACTAGGTAATCAAGATTGGGAAGTCGATTGTTGATCAACTCGTAACAAGTCTTGTTGTGCCTGTTCACAACCAGAACTCTGTTTAAGACGTGACAAGCTGTATTAATTGCTTCTGCCCAGAAAGTGACAGGAAGCTTTGCATCCAACAGCATAGTCCTTGCAATCTCAATCAATGTTCTGTTCTTCCGTTCTGCAACTCCATTCTGCTGAGGTGTATACGGGGTGCTGAATTCATGACGGATCCCCTTCTTGAGACAGAAAAGTTCCATCAAATTATTCTTGAACTCAGTTCCGTTGTCACTCCTTATTATTCTAACCTTCAGTTTGCAAAGAGATTCCAAGCTCAGGATCAGGTATTGAAGAATATCAGCAGTCTCGTCCTTTGTACCTAAAAAATGCACCCAAGAAAAATGTGAGAAATCATCAGTTACAACCAGACAGAACGACTTACCTCCAATACTCCTTATACTTATGGGGCCAAACAGATCCATGTGTAATAGCTCCAAATGGGTATCAATGGAGTTTTGAAGCTTGGGCTTGTGAGACTTTCGCTGCTGTTTGCCCTTTTTACAAGGCATACAGTCATCTGCAATGGTAAATCTCAGCTTAGGAACCCCGGTTACCAAACCGTTTCGGACAAGATGGTTCATTTTATGATACGAAATATGTCTTAGTTTCCTATGCCACAAGATAGAGTCAAGCTCTGTCGCTTTGGTAAGCAAACAAGTAGCAACTGATGAGGTGGTTGTTGCCAAGCTCATATCAATCTGATATGTGTCGTTTGTCCTTGGCGCTCTCATCAGGATCCAATCTTCAAGAACTTCAAAACCAGGATTGAGAATCAAGCATTCATTCTTATCAAACATCACCGAGTACTCCTTGTCGCACATTTGGGAGATACTCAGCAGGTTATGCTTCAGCTGCTCGCAAAAGTTGACATTGTCAAAATTGACACAACCATTTGATACCACGCCTTGACACGTGATACTACCGCCTTTTTCTCCAGAAAAGGCCACATAGCCGCCTCTGAATGGTTTCACATCTTGAAGCAAGGCCATGTTTCCGGTCATGTGTCGGGAGCATCCACTATCAACATACCAACGGTCCCTGCACGAGTCACAAAAGAATTAGTTAGATTTGGAGACCCAAACCATAGTGGTCTTGGGTCGTCCATCCTTTTCAAAATAAACTACCTCTTTTAACTCATAGCCGTGATGACTGTTCAAAATGGATGAATCTTTAAAAGAATTAGGACTAGGAGATTGAGAATTTTTAGATTTGGCAATCCAGGACCTCTTCTTTTTCTTAACCAGAACAGTAGACTTTGGTTTAACATCAGCAGGTGAACTTGTGGAAGCTTCACCTGATTGAACTGAAGTCAGCTGCTCTAGCTTTCTCAACTTCTTATCCATTCTCCTCCTCTGTGGCTTAGAGAGTTTCACCACAGGTTTCTCACCAGTACGTGTACTACCAGAGGTAGATACACAAGGTACAGTAGGTTGCTTTACCTTTCTTGAAACATATGGTTTGGCCTCAGATTTGATCTTTGGCTTTGCCATCGGTTTAACTGGTGGTTTCACCACATTTTGTTTTGGACAATTGGGAGGTTTCACTGATGGCGACTTAGGGATGACAGCCGGTTGTGAAACAATAGGCCGTTTCCCTTGGTTCTTTGAAGGACAGTTCACAAAAATGTGACCAACCAAGCCACAGTGAAAGCAAGTCCTCTTGTCTGTGTAAGTTCTCCTATAAGGCTCATTAGATCTGGCATTAGATGACTCAGCATTATGAGCAGGAGGAGTTGGTTTGTGAATAGGAGTTTGACCCGATACAGATTGGTTCTTGGGAGTATAGTATTTTTTCAAATTTTGTTTATAACCAAGCCCATAGTGAGCTGAAAAAGCCACTTTCTTTACTTGATTAAGATTTTTATACCGCCCATAAAGCATTACCTTTAATTTATCATTAGATTCAATGATATCGGGTTCAGTTAAAATACAATTATCACTATTAGTGATAATGTTTTTCTTGACTTTCTGTTCAGATAACAACTCCTCAGATACTACTCCTTCAGGGCAAGTGTTAACCGACCCATCACCAGAAGCAGTAAAGAACTCCTCATTAGATGTGGAGTTAGCCTTACTTGAGGAATCATCCCTTTTAGAGGAGTCATCCTTTCCTGAGGACTCATCAAGACAAGTTAGATCAATGTCTACTAAGCTGTTGACAAACTTCCCGCTAACTGGTGGAGGAATGGCATTAGTACCCAGCCCTAAGCCATTCATTTGCCTCACTACAGACTCGTAGTGTTCCACCATAAAACGAGAGTTTTTCAACTTCTCATTAGAACATTTCAACTGCAAGATTTCATTTTGCAGCTTGTTAATTTCATTGTTCCTTTTCTCCAACCCCTTATATGTAATATCCAAGTGAAGCTGTTGATCGCTCATTTTTAGGGAATAATCACGTTTTTCCTTTTTCAACGTTTCAATTGAATCTTTAAAACGTTTTTCATTTTCTTTATAACTTAGAGCTGCAATGCGAAGGGGTTCAACTTTGTCTTGGAGCTTAGAATTTTCAAGTTTTAAGCCTAGACATTTAGAACAAGAAATAACAGAAAAAGGATTAGAATCTACCTCAGACCATGAACTTGTTGCTTCTCCAATAGCCATGAGAGCAACAGCAGTAGTAGATTCCTCTTGATTAGCTACAGAAGCTTCCTATTCTTCAGCTTCCTTCTCCTCAGCTTCCTTTTTCTCAGCTTCCATCAACTCCATGATCTTAGCCATGAGACCAACTTGAGTTTGTGCAATGATGGCATCTTCCAGATGAACACCGCAATCAAAGTTGTCATCTTGTTGAGCTACCAGTGCATTGGACGAACCACCGTGGCTTTGATTGTGGTTGTTAGTGTTGTTGTAGCCATGGATGTTTCCTTGGCTAGGTCTGGTGAAACCCGAAGCCGGTGCTCTGTCTTTTTTACATTCACGAGCAAAGTGTCCATAGTTCAGACACTTGTAGCATTTGGCCTTGGATTTGTCAAAACCAACCCTGGCATTAGAGTGCCCGCCAATGAACTTTCTTCCTGTTCTGTTCAGGAAACGCTTGGCTCTCCTCAAGATCATGGCCATATTCCATTGAATATCCATGTCCTCCATGTCATCAGGATCCACTTGATTAAAATCTTCTTCAATTGTCTCGGGATCTGTAAGCTTGTCACCTATGAAGTTCTCGTAGGCCAGCATACAAGATGAAAATAGTGCTACATGATCTTCGGCTATTTTTGCTATAGCTAATTGGTTAGTTGAAGTTGTAGCGGGAGGATTTCTTGAGGTATGTTGTTGATGAGATCCACAACCTGATCCAGATGCATAGCATGCATGACCACCACAACCATTTGAGTGGTCTTCTTCAGTAGAGTTTCCAGAGAAAAGGGCAATTCCTGAGCCCCAAGATTTGGTTGTAGAAGACGTCCCATGATACATAGAAGGGTCTTGTATCTGGTCTTCCTGAGCTCTCCTTCTTTCTAAGGTTCATGTTATGAGCTTGAACCTTTCCAATTGCCTCCTCTACTGTCATTTCATAGAATTTTGGATTCTCTCTCATCAGGGTTGTGTACATTTCAAACCTGGGTGGCAAAGCATCCAGAAACTTTTCCACCAACTCTTCATCGGGATACTTGAGCTCAAAAGCTTTCAATTATGTCTGCAGATGATAGAATCTAGAGATGAGGTCATCTAAAGACTCATTCTTCAAAAATCTGAAGCATTCATACTGCTTCCTGAGTAGATCCCGTTTACTCTTCTTGATATCACTATTCCCCTCGAGTCTTTTCTATAACGCCCTCCAAAGATCCTTAGAGTTGTCATAACCTCTGAAGCTGTGGAACAACTCCCGAGTTAATGCCATAGTGATTGAACCAAGAGCCTTCTTCTCTCGATCATAAGCTTTCTTTTCTTCTTCATCGAGTTTAGAGATAGGCTTAGGCAGTTCATCATCATGATAAATGTGTGTGGGATGCTTATATCCTTCTAGAATTGGAATCCATAACGAAGAATCAGTGTAAGAAATGTAATGCTCAAAGCGTGCCTTCTAGTTAGAATAATCATTTACATTTAGCAGCTTTGGTGGCTTCTGAAGAGTACCGATCTCATTGTCATAGTTTAAAAGGTTTCCAAGGTTCTGAAGATTCGACATGGTGAACACTTAGTCAAATTTCAGAAAAATCAGAGACACTTGCGCACTTGATATTCGCCTTACGCACTTAGAGGAATGGTCTTGCGTATTTAAGATTTGCTCTTGCGTACTTGATAAGTACGCAGGAGTAAATGATAAGTACACAGGATATAACTTAAGTACGCACAAGATTAGTCTTGCGTATTTAGTAAGTAAGCAAGAGATTAGTCTTGCGTATTTAATAAGTACGCAGCAAGACTGTACTTTTTGCCAGATATGGTAAGTACGCAGAACACCTTTTCACCAACTCTCACCAAACTATTCCGGTCACTGGAAACACACCGGAGATGGAAAAAACCGTACGGATGAACAATCAAACTGAGCCAAAGGGTCAGAAACTTGTTTCTAACCAACCTTTGATGCTCAAAACACTCAAAATACACAACCAAAGTCGGTTTTTGAGTGATTTTTGCTTCTAAAATAGTGCTCAAGAGCTACCCCTATTTTATGACAAAAATCAACAAAAACACCTCCTTTTGCTTGTAAAACTCTGTAGAAAACTCTCCAAACTCACTCACAATACTCGAAATCAAGAGCAACGCTCTGATACCACTTGTAGGTCCCTCAGGTGTGGCGGATCGTCACATGCAAGTGGGTCTACTAGTCGGACCGGGTGCGGAATACCCGTGACTAGGTGGAGAGTCTTACGAAACAAAGTAAACCAACAAGATAATCACTTTAAACTTTCGTCTATTATAAACACTTAAAGGTTATAGAGAGAAGTACTGAGATTACAAGTTGTTCGTATTTGCTACAGTGACTGTCTATGATTGCGTACTTATCTACTGTCAACCATTCCAATTTATACACGACCTGATACTTGCGCACTTAACAAGTGCGCAGGGCAATTTGCTCATGCGTACTTAGCAAGTACGCATAGGTATTCTTGCGTACTTGCTAAGTACGCTGGAACTATCTCCTGCGCACATACAAGTGCGCAAAACACTTAGAGAAATCTGCAACAGTCAATATGTAAAAGTAAATACAACTCGATAACTAATACATATAGACACAAAACAAAGACAAATACATACATGAAAGTACAAACCAAGACTCTATCTATCCAAAGTGATTGTCACAGGAAAGTGCTACAACAATATTCTTAAAAAAATGTAAATGTGTTTAGGCCCATGGGCCTTTTTTTCGGGTTGTGTAGGGCATTCGAATACTCGGGACCGGCTCTTCTCTAATCCCACCTTTTATTTCACGTGTACATGTCCCTCGCCCCAAAATACACTTGTCGTGTCCAGATAAATATTTGTATTTGTACATTTCGCATGAAAAACTACTTAGTATAAGATTAAATCACATATAAAATCAAAATTGAAGAAGATAAAGAGATTAAGATGTAGGACGATGAGGTCCAGTCAAATGACAGAAAAAATTTGAGGGTTAATTCGCAAAACAACGACGTACATTCACTCTTCTTGTCATGTGCCAGTTTCATTCGTCCATGTGTGGCCTGTGCCCTGTGGTCGATGTCCACATCGTGACCGCCTAACAACACATTCGCCTCGAACCGCTTTTTGGCGAGCTTGACATGTTCGCTGGATCATGTTCGCCCAACGAACAAAGATAGCGACCTTACATGAGTTCGCCTAAGCTCAAATGGTGGCGAACTTACCATCTTCGCCTAGTTCACTATAGCGAACTTGCTATGTTCGCCTAGGCCAAAGGTGGCGAACTTACCTAAGTTCGCCTAAACCTAAGAATAGAAACATCTAGTGTCGTTTAGGATCATTATCTTATTTTGTATGACTTAATTATACAGATTGTGTGTGACCCTAGTGACGCTCACTAACCAGCTAGCATACTTCAGGAACCGCTCATCAGGTGAGTTCTACGTGCAAACAACTTTAAATGTTTTGAGGCTGAAGTGTATACATGATATGAATGAATGTTACGAATGCTATCTATAGCCATATGTGTTATGTGACAATACATGATGAATATAAGAATGACAAGTATGTTTATAAAATATGAAATGAAAGTATGACATGACGTAGAAGAATGAAATCTTGCTTCATATACACATATATATATATATATATTGCTTACCATGTATGAATAAACGTTATGGACGGAAACTATGATAATGGCTACTTTGGTAGACGGGCGACCACATGACTGTTATGCAGCAAGAACTAAAAGTCTAGAAAGATAGACTAAACTCAGGCTACTACGATAAAATCAGACCCTCAATCAATGCTCGGCTGCATATATAGTTCGTATGGGAAACAGATGCCTTAGGGCAGACGGGCGAATATGATAGACTATGACGGTAGGACGGTTGTAAGTTATGACGGACGGACGAAGGTTGCCAGACAGTTGTAAGAATATATTGACGGACGGACACTAGTTGCCGGATGGTTGTAAGTATGGCGGACTACGACGGTAGAACGCAACGTTTGTCTTTGTGACTTACGTAATTAATGACGGGCTGATCACCCTTATGTGTAAGACCAATGAATGTTCAAATGAATGTAAGAATGTATGCATTTATATACGTACTCACATATGAAAGATATATGAAAGAAGGAATTGAAATGGTAAATGTATACATATATATGTATTTATACTAATGAAAATATTATAATAAACAATGTTTATGCCTACTTGCTTTTAACTAGAACTCACCAGCGTTAGCTGACTTTTAGTATGCACTTCAGGTAACAAGTAGAAAGGGCGTGCAAAGGCGTGATGGCTACTCGGCACGAGACTGACATCCCATTTTAGTTGATTGCATGTTAAGACTATGTTTCTTTTAAATGATAAGACTTACGTTATTATGTAACCAAATGATGTATGTTTCCGATACAATTATGTGTTTTAATTTAAATTCAACATTTTGATGACTATGTTTATGAGTAAATCCAACAAGTGAGGTCTCCCTGGTAGAGGCCATACAAGTTGGTAGCAGAGCAATAGTTTGAGAGATTCAGACATCCCTAAATGTCTGGAATAAAGCTGATAATGGGACCAACACAAGGATGTCAGTATGGGTAGGCAACGCCAAAGCCAGCACGGTAAGTAAGCACCAAAGATAATACATGTAGCTTAGGGTAGATGCCTTAACTTAGAGTACATAGATGTCATTGTCACCACTGATATGTAAAGTTTTGAACCCAAAAAGCAAAGCAAATTATTAATCACAAACTGGTCATTGTATTTAACAATTTACCTTGCTCGTACTATTCTAAACTATGATATGAAGAACTATTCTAAACTATGATCTGAAGAAATGAGATTGGTGTTTTACCTCTTACTTATCATTTAGAAAACTATGGCTAGTAGAGGAAGCGTTGGACGCCGTGGCGGCCGTACCGGACGACGCGGTAGGCCACCATTGAACCAAAGACGTAACGACGAGGAAAGTGTGCACGTGGAGCGTGAGGAAAGCGTCCGTGAAACTAATGTAACCCCACCAGAAGATGGCAATGAGGGACCTCTTCAACTGGAACCCGAGGTTAGGGATGCCATTGCCAGAGAAGTCAATATTCACTTTGAAAGACGTATTGCCCGACATGTTAACGGAAGCCTTAAAGAAGAGCAAGCTAGAAGAGGAGGAACACCATTAGGAGAAAGTTTATGACAGTGATGGAGATGAGGTGAATGTTAGATTGATCACCAAAGTATGCACCTACAACGCCCAATTTTGACGGGAAGAAGGACTATGTTCCCCAAAACCCTAAGTTTGCATGTAAATAGCGGTCAGATCTGATCACGTTCAAGATGCTAACTTTTTACACTCAAAACTTGTAGTATTCACTCATGATCGTAGATCTGTAATCCATTTCTCGTTTGGTTCCCAAAAGCTCATCCTTTTTTCGAAAATACCTAAAAACCCCAAAAACAATAAAACTCAGATTTGGTTCGGGTTGTTACCTGTTTTGAGATTCTGAATCGGAGAACCTACTCATGAACAGTAGAGGAACAAGATGCTAGCTCCTCGGGTCGATCCGTGTGCTTTCTCTCTCTATGGTTTCTCTCTCTAGAATGGCAAAATGAGAGAATATAGAGGGTTTAGGCTATTTATAGGGGAAGGCTCCCCTAAGTTCGCTGCCCTCAATTTCACTGGGCCCACTCCGATGTGCCTTACTCGTTCCGTTCTTCGTGTACCGAAACCCGTCTATTATTTTCATTTTTATTTTTGGGATGTTACAATTCGATATAGTGTTGGGCATGGATTGCCTAGCTACAAATGAAGCACAAATTATATGTAAACAAAAAATGATCCATCTCAAACCTAATGACGGCAGCCAGATTACGGTTTATGGTGATTGGAATTGCACGATGCCAAAGTTATCTCAATGATTAAGGCCGAAGTTACATGAGGCGCGGTTGTGAAGCTTATCTGGCGTATGATATCGACGACAAAATGAAAACCAAGGAACTCAAAGATGTACTCATGGTGTGCAACTTTCCAGAAGTGTTCCTAGAGGACCTACCTGGCTTGCCACCCGATCGGGAGATAGAATTTCAAATTGACTTACCGCTAGAAGCCTAGCCGGTTGCCAAAGCACCTTACCGATTGGCTCCGTCAGAAACGAAAGAATTGATGTCGCAACTTAAAGAACTCACTAAGAAAGGATTTATCAGACCGAGCATCTCACCATGGCGTGCTCCTGTACTATTTGTAAAGAAGAGAGACGGTAGCATGCGCATGTGCATCGATTGCCGAGAACTGAACAAGCGAACATTTAAGAACAAATACCCACTACCGAGAATAGACGACCTTTTGACCAGTTACAAGGCGCAAGATGGTTTTCAAAAAATCGAACTTAGGTCGGGATACCATCAACTAAAAGCAATGTTTTTTAAAACCGGAGCGGTAAGTGAACCGTTTGCTTTAGAGGTTCACTGGTCGGACCGGTAACTGAACCGGATTACTTCATAAATATTTTAATATTTAAAAATACATAAAAAATAAGTTTTTATTAAAAATATACAATTGATATTGAAATAATCTTTAGTGATTTTTTTTTGAAAGAAAAAATTTCTTAATTCCTATTAGGAGTGAGTCTTGAACCCATGACCTTCTTAAACCTTGGTGTTACTAGAGGATTTTCCTCTACCATTGGGCCACCAACCCTAATGTAATAATCTTTAGTAAATGATAAAACTAATTAAAAACAATATTAAATGATAAATGAAAATTTTATTAAAGATGAAAGTTGGAAAAAAAAACATCAGTAAATGAAAAATTTTATTGAAGCAATTGATAATTTTCAAAATCAATCTTATGTTCCCAAGGCATTTCAGTATCCCACCTAAAATAAGGACTACATCTTCTTCATCTACCCATTTATTTTTCTACATCTACCCCCGTCTCCACCACTTTCTAAAACATTTGATCCAAGATGCGGTAGAGCTCTGATCAACACCGACGTTCAACTCATCATCAACCGTATTCACCAACGTTTTTTTCTTTACTATTTCACCGACGGCTTACTTCTTCTCTTGTCTGTCGTCCCTGCTGCTCACGGACATACTTCTTCATTGTTACTAGATCTGACACCTCATACAAAATATTATCCAGTCCGACCAGTCACCCGGGTTACTGGTTAAACCGTTGAACCGCACGAAACGCCCGTTCCAACCACCTTCCGGTTAAAACCATCAAACCGAACCGATGCGAGCTCCGGTTCCTGGTCTGACCGGCCGGTCCGGTCCGGTCTTCAAAACATTTACTGAAAGTAAGAGAGGAAGACGTACCAAAGACCGCATTTCGCACTAGCTATGGACATTTTGAGTTCCTCATCATGTCATTCGGTCTGACCAATGCCCCTGCAACATGTAAGGATTTGATGAATAGAGTGTGCCAAAGCGCCTTACAGATTGGGTCCGTCAGAAATGAAAGAATTTATGTCGCAACTAGAAGAACTCATTGCTCAAGGATTTATCAGACCGAGCATCTCACCATGGCGCGCTCTGGTACTATTTGTAAAGAAGAAAGACGGTAGCATGCGCATGTGCATAGATTGCCGAGAACTGAACAAGCGAACAATTAAGAACAAATACCCGCTACCGAGAATAGACGACCTTTTTAACCAGTTACAAGTCGCAATATGGTTTTCAAAAATAGATCTTAGGTCGGGATACCATCAACTAAAAGCAATATTTTTTAAACCGGACCGGTAAGTGAACCGTTTGCTTTATAGGTTCATTGGTCCAACTGGTCAAACCGGTATCTGAACCGGATTACTTCACAAATAATTTAATATTTAAAAATATATAAAAATACATTAAAACTAAGAATTTATTAAAAATATATAGAATTGATATTAAGATAATCTTTAGTAAGTTTTTTTTTAAAGGAAAAAATTCTTAATTACTGTTAGGAGTGGGTCTTGAACCCATGACCTCTTTAAACCTTAGTGTTACTAGAGGATTTTTCTCTACTATTGGATCACCAACCCCAATGTAATAATCTTTAGTAAATGATAAAACTAATTAAATACAATATTAAATGATAAATAAAAATTTTATTAAAGATGAAAGTTGGAAAAAAAAAACGTCAGTAAATGAAAATTTTTATTGAACCAAATTGATAATTTTCAAAATCAATCTTATGTTCCCAAGGAATTTAAGTATCCCACCTAAAATAAGGATTACATCTTCTTCATCTATCCATTTATTCTTCTTCATCTACCCCTATCTCCACCACTTTCTAAAACATTTGATCCAAGATCCGGTAGAGCTCCTATCAACACCGACGTTCAACTCATCATCAACCGTCTTCACCATCGTTTTTTCTTTACTATTTCACTGTCTGTTTACTTCTCCTCTTGTATGTCGTCCCTGCTGCTCCTGGACATACTTCTTCATTGTTACCAGATCCGACACCTCATACATCATATTATCCGGTCCAACCAGTCACCCGAGTTACTGGTTCAGCCGCTGAACCGCACGAACCGCCCGGTCCAACCATCTTATGATTAAAACCATCAAACCGAACCGCTACGAGCTCTGGTTCCAGGTCTGACCGACCTGTCTGGTCTTCAAAACATTGACTGAAAGTAAGAGAGGAAGACGTACCAAAGACTGCGTTTCGCACGCACTATGGAGATTTTGAGTTCCTCGTCATGTCATTCGGTCTGACCAATGCCCCTGCGGAATTTATGGATTTAATGAATAGAGTGTGCCGACCAATGTTGGACCGGTCGGTGATAGTCTTCATAGATGACATTCTCTAATATTCCAAGAACGAAAGTGATCACTACTGCCACCTAAGGGAAGTATTGGAGGTTTTGAAGCAGGAGAAGTTGTATGAGAAATTTTCCAAATGCGCGTTCTGGCTTAGGGAAATCCAATTTCTAGGTCATATTATAAACCTAGATGGCATTATGGTAGACCCTCGAAAGATAGTAACAGTGAAAGAATGGAACGTCCTGAAGACACCAACAGAGATACGAAGTTTTCTAGGGATTGGCCGGTTACTATCGAAGGTTCATTCACGATTTCTCGAGAATAGCCTCGCCACTGACAAAGTTAGCATGTAAAGAGTCAAAGTTTGATTGGGTCCAACCCAAAACAACGCGTTCGAAGAAGTAAAGACACGACTAACCCAACCTCCAGTCTTGACATTGCCCGAAGGAAACGAAGACTTAGTAGTTTACTCTGACACTTCGGGTCAAGGATTGGGTTGTGTACTCTTGCAACGAGGAAAGGTGATCGCTTACGCCTCATGACAGTTAAAGGTTCATGAAGTTAACTACCCAACTCACGATTCAGAGTTGGCGGTGGTAGTCTTTGCATTAAAAATTTGGAGACACTACCTATACGGGGTTAAGTGTACTATTTACTCCGATCACAAAAGCTAGAAATACTTATTCAAGCAAAAGGAATTAAACATGAGACAAAGAAAGTGGTTGGAACTATTAAAGGATTATGACAGCGAAATATTATATCACCCAAGCAAGGCAAACATAGTGGCCGACGTCTTGAGTCGAAAGGAAGAGTCGAAACTTATCCGGATTAAAGCATACTAACTGATTATAACACCAGATTTGATGACTGTAATAGCAAAAGTACAAAGGGAAGCTTTGTTAGAAAGGAATGTGAAGCGAGAGAGAAAAGTAGGCCAATAAGAAAATCTGGGAACTAATGCAAACGGTGTACGAACCAGGTTTGACCGGATGTGGATACCTAAGATTGGTGAACTTAGAGCCAAAATCCTTGATGAGGCCCATAAGTCTCGCTACCCTATCCACCCCGAGAAGAACAAAATGTATCAGAATTTGAAAAATGAATACTGGTGGCCTGGAATGAAGAACGATGTGATTGAATTTGTGAGCAAGTGCCTGACTTGTTCACTGGTTAAGGCCGAGCACCAGAAACCATGTGGTAAAATGCAAGCTTTGCTAATACTAGAATGGAAGTGGGAGGAGATCACAATGGATTTCATTACAAAGCTACCGAAGACAGCTATAGGCAATGATACCATTTGGATGATCATCGACCGCTTGAAGAAAGGTGCTCACTTCTTACCGATACGTGAGGGTCTTTTGTCGGAGAAGTTGGCAGAATTATTTATCAACGAAATAGTGAGCAGACACGGTATGCCATTATCAATCATGTCCGACAGAGACACTCGATTCACGTCGATATTTTGGAAGAAGTTCAATGAAGAAATGGGTACTAGACTAAACATCAGCTCCGCTTGCCACCCTCAAACAGATGCTCTGGGCCTATATCATTGATTTCAGTGGGAGCTGGGATAACCATTTGCCATTAGCAGAATTTTCATACAACAACAGCTATCACTCAACCATTGGTATGTTGCCATTTGAGATGTTGTACGGGAGGAGATGTAGGACCCCGGTTTGCTGGGGAGAAATTGGACAGAAAGACTTTGCGAGTCTCAAAGTGGTCAAAGCTACATTCGAGAAATTTGAACAAATCAAAGCTCGCATGAAAGCCGCTAAAGACAAACAGAAATCTTACACGGATAAAAGAAGAAGGTATTTAGAGTTTCAAGTGAGAGACATGGTACTGCTAAAAGTGTCACCCTAGAAAGGAATCATCCGATTCAAGAAAAGAGGCAAACTAAGTCCAAGGTTTGTCGTACCTTTCAAAATTCTACCAAAAGCGGGGCAAGTAGCTTACCGACTAGACCTGCCCGATGAGCTTAGTGGAATACACCCTACATTCCACGTGTCACACTTACGCAAGTGCCTAGCTGACGATACGGCTCACATACCATATGACGAGATCGAAGTAGACAAAAGTTTAAACTATGTAGAAGAAACAATAGCTATTATTGACCGAGCTGAGAAATGGCTACGCAACAAATCGATTCCTTTAGTCAAAGTACAATGGAAACATAGGAAAGGGTCAGCAACTACATGGGCAAAGGAGTACGAGATGAAGAAGTCGTACCCGTATTTGTTTGACTTGTAGCAAGTTTCGAGGACAAAACCTCTATAACGATGGTAGACTTGTAACATCCCAAATTAATGAAACAAATAATGAAATAAAGCTGGGAATAAATCGTATGTTAAAAGGAAAGAAAAATGAAAGGAAAAAAGGAACGGGCCTGGGCTTGGCCTCAACGGGTCGATGGGAGCCCATGTATAAAAGGGATGAGGTCAGCTCTCTTCCCTCATTCTCACCATTTCATAAATTCTATAGAGAGAGAACGGGTTAGAGAGAGAAAGCTCCGGTTTCGACTCAAAAGCTCAAGGAATCTCGGTTATCATCTCTGGAACGTCTAGCAACGAGAAGGAAGCAATTCTAGGTAACCACCTCAGCTAAATCTGAGTTTTTATTCACGATTTGGGGTTTAGGGTTAACATGGGTTTTACCTAAAAAGATCACGTTTTTACGTATGAAATTATGAAACAAGTATAGATCTAGCATCACCATTGACAAACCAACCGTCTGAATGTAAAATGTTCGGGTCTTGATCGATCCGAATCCAGCATGCAGATCTAGGGTTCTGATTGGGGAAGAAGGTCGCGTAGGCGAAATTGACAACTTCGCCTGGAACCGCTTTTTGGCGAGCTTAACATGTTCGCTGGATCATGTTCGCCCAACGAACAAAGATAGCGACCTTACATGAGTTCGCCTAAGCTCAAATGGTGGCGAACTTACCATCTTCGCCTAGTTCCCTATAGCGAACTTGCTATGTTCGCCTAGGCCAAAGGTGGCGAACTTACCTAAGTTCGCCTAAACCTAAGAATAGAAACATATAGTGTCGTTTAGGATCATTATCTTATTTTGTATGACTTAATTATACAGATTGTGTGTGACCCTACTGACGCTCACTAACCAGCTAGCATACTTCAGGAACCGCTCATCAGGTGAGTTCTATGTGCCCATATGTGTTACGTACAAAAAACTTTAAATATTTTGGGACTGAAGTGTATACATGATATGAATAAATGTTACGAATGCTATCTATAGCCATATGTGTTATGTGACAATACATGTTAAATATAAGAATGACAAGTATGTTTATAAACAATGAAATGAAAGTATGACATAACGTATAAGAATGAAATCTTGCTTTATATACATATATATATTTCTTGCCATGTATGAATAAACATCATGGACGGAAATAATGGTAACGGCTACTTCACTAGACGGATGACCACACGACTGTTATGCATCCAGAACTAAAATTCTAGAAAGGTAGACTAAACTCAGGCTACTACGGTAGAATCAGACCCTCAATCAATGCTCGGCTGCATATATAGTTCGTATGGGAAAAGGATGCCTTAGGGGACACGGGCGAATATGACGGACTACAACGGTAGGACGGTTGTAAGTCATTACGGACGAACGAAGGTTGCTAGACGGTTGTAAGAAAATAATGATGGACGGACACTAGTTGTCGTACGGTTGTAAGTATGGTGGACTACGACGGTAGACCGCAACGTTTGTCTTTGTGACTTACGTAATCAATGACGGGTTGATCACACTTATGTATAAGAACAATGAATGTTCAAATGAATGTAAGAATGTTTGTATTTATATACGTACTCACATATGAAAGATATATGGAAGAAGGAATTGAAATGGTAAATGTATACATATATATGTATTTATACTTACGAAAATATGATAAGAAACAATGTTTATGCCTACTTGCTTTAAACTAGAACTTACCAGCGTTAGCTGACTTTTAGTATGCACCTCATGTAACAAGAAAAAGGGGTGTGCAAAGGCGTGATGGCTACCCGACATGAGACTGACATCCCGTTTTAGTTGATTATATGTTAAGACTATGTTTCTTTTAAATGATAACACTTCCGCTATTATGTACCCGAATGATGTATGTTTCCGATACAATTGTGTGTTTTAATTTAAATTCAGCATTTTGATGACTATGTTTATAAGTAAATTCAACAAGTGAGGTCTTCCGGGATGAGGCCTTACACATGTGTCACTTTTTGGTGCATTCTCAGCATTTTTTTATCACCTCTCTCTTTTATTAAATTATAATATTAAAAGAATATATTTTAAAGTATTTAATATAAATTTAATTATGGATACTTATTATTTAATTATGGATAGTTATTATATCATTAATCAAATCAATTTAATATGAGTTAACATTTATCATTTATATAAAAAATATTAATACATAGTTAAAAAAAACAATTTCAATATTAACTTAACATAATTTATATCTGTCACGTCATATTTTATTCAGCCCATGTAATATACGGATTTTTAAAGAAATAAAATTTTTATTACTAACTATATAATTTTATATTTATTCAATACGTATAATACACGAGATTTTAACTTAGTGAAGTATATAAAACAATTTTATTTTCGTAACTACGACAACCAAAGTTTCATGAGGTCGACTCGATCTTTGGAAAATAATTAGTTGTAAAAAAAATATAACATAATATAGTAATTCATAAATATGAGATATACTAACATCTAGTTTATTGTATTTAGATAATAAAAAATAAATTTTTGATGTTACTTACATTGTTGGGTGCGCAATTACTCTCTTTACACCATCACTCTTGTTTCTTCAATCCTTTTTTATTAATAAAATAAAAATGAGCAAGTTTAATTTAACTAATTCGTTTTAACGTTAATATTAATGTACGCATGACGTATATGATAACAGGATAATATTAATTTGTTTTTGACTTTGTCATTACTCTTTTAATTTTGTTTATTTAAGCTCACTGACTTTGTTGTAGCATCATCCTGTGTTATACCCTATTTTTCTTTCGTACTACATAAAAATAATTAGTAACAGATAAATAACATTAGAGATGATTAAATAAACGAGTGGAAACGAATAATATATACATAAGATCAAATAAGAATTAGTTTTTCGCTAAAAAATCTAAGAAATGAAAAAAACCTTAAGAAATAATATCAAACGAACTCCAATTGAGTTAATTTCAGCGGCGTTGGAAACGTCTCGTCGAACTCTACCATCTTAGCTTTTAGGGTTTAGATTTTAAGGTTTAGATTTTACGTTTGAATTCTAGAGTTTTAGACTTAGGGTTTAGCCTTAGGGTTTAGCTTTTAGGGTTTCGATTTTATAGTTTTGGTTTTTTTTTGGGTGAGTGTGGGGGTTTAGGTTTTTGGGGGTGGGTGAGGGTGCGTTTAGGTTTTGGGGGGGGGGGGGGGTTAGATTTTTGAGGGGTGGGGGTGGGGTTAGATTTTTGGGGGGTGGGGGTGGTTTTAGGTTTTTCGGGTTAGGGTTGGAGGGGGTGCGGGTGAAGGGGGGTTTAGGTTTTTGGGTCCAGGTTTGGGTTCGATGAGACGGTTGCAACGCCGCTGGAATGAGCTCAATCGGAGTTCGTTTGACCTACTTCTTAGTATTTCTTAGCGAAAAACCACTTATTAGTGGAACCGTCTCCTATATATATATATATATATATATATATATAGGGTAAGGTTACTTTCAAAACCTACATTTCATGTGAAACCCTAAAACTATCATCCAATGGTTGCTTTAATCTCAAACACATAAAATGTTGCCATATGTCTATCTTGTTATTTTATATGAAAAGGACATAATAGTCATTTAACACAGCACATAAAATTTAGATTCATTAAGAATGTGACATGTGTCACCTTCTCTCTCCAATTAATTTCCCCCTTTTTTTAATAAAAAGATTCCCCCATTTTTTTAACAAGCTTGATAACTTTTTTATTTTATGTTATTTTTTTACAAAAATTGCACCATTAAACTTATCACATTTTTCTCTTTAATTCCATTATAATTTCGTCTTTTTTTTTCAGACGTCTGTAATTACATTGGTGTAACTACCGGTTACATTAGTGTAACGCACATGGTTTAATACTCTAGTTACATTGGTTTTCGGACGTCGTTTATTACGTTAATGTAACGAACATTTACATTGGTGTTACAAACATGGATAATAAACCGGTAATTATATTAGTGTAATTACATCACTGTAACAAATGGTTACATTAGTGTAACAACCACATGTCACTATAACAAAATGATAACATTAGTGTTACATTGATTTCATTTCGTAGAAAGCTCAACACTAATGAAAACAAAGAGGGATTACATTGATGTAAAATGGGTTGGTATTACACTAATGTAACCATGGTTATTACATCAATCCAGTCAAAAAACATAGACACAAAAATATTAATTTGTAAGCTTTTATCACGTTTTAAAAACCAGTCTTGGATAGCCAGTTAAACTAAGAATTGTCGAAAAATTTTGTTACAACCTTTCATACAAGGTATAAATGAACTAACGAGTTTTGAGTAAACTAATAAGGAACTGAACAAAAATGGTAGGAAAAATAAAGCATAAATAAAAAAATTTAATGCTTCTTTCTGACCAAACAATGAAATGTCAATCCAAAAAAAAAGAATTTGAATCGAGCAGCTCCATTGTTACTCACCGGAGGGGGCTCGAGGGAGTAAAGGGAATTTCCACCTTTCTTCCCATAGTAACAAGCACTAGAAAAACACAGAATAAATTAATCAGACAAAACATTGTGTTTGTCAAAATTAACAAGCACTAGAAAAACCAACTCAAAATTTTTGAAATTACTATCACAGAATAAATTATCATGTTACAATATCATAACAACATGATGATTTGATGATCATAAACCAAAATTAATACCGATAACAACAATATTTCAAAGCATACTTAATAACAAATGTTGAATTAAGAGAAACCCTAAATAATGAAAAGAAAAATAGAAATCGTACCTGCAGAATTAAAAGAAACCCTTCTTCTTCTTCTTCCATGTATAACCAAATCCTCGCAAATCGCACCAAATCTCCCCCAAATCCCAAGACCCAAATGTTGCTTTTCGTTTTCCCTTGCGATTACGATTTCAAGGCCGTCAACGCCGGATCTGAACAGATCTGCCTTGAAATCACCGTCCTGCAAACACATGTCTCCTTCTACCTCACCCGACACCACCGCTACCTCCTTCGGCCCTCGTTTTCGCCGTTCTCCGCCCCAAAATTGTCGCCGACCGTTGGAGGCATGCAGATTTTGAAATCACTTAAATGTAATGCGAGTGTTGTCGTTCTGAGAACCATACCTATGTGGGGAACAAACTAGATCTGAGAACAAAGAGGAAAGATGATAGGAAGCCTAAACGAGACCCAATACACAGGTCTGAGAAACGAAAAAGCTTGCTTGAACGGGATTAGCAAAAATTATAGGTCTGAGAATCGAGAAGCTTGCTTGTAAAAATCGGAGCCTCAAAATCGTTAAAAAGAGAGAATGAAAAATATGTGTGGTTATGGAAGAGAGAATGAGATCTGTGTATAAAAATGAAGAGATCTTGAGATGTGTGTGTTTATGGAGGAGAGAGAATCTGAATTTGTCAGATGTATAATTGTCCAAAATACCCTCATTACACTTATTTACACAAGTTTATTAGTATAAAAGTCTGTTTAATTCTAGACCATTGGATGAGTGTACCAGATCTTGATCCTACACTATCATTGAGTTTGTGGGTTTTGAAATTAATAGAGGGTTTTGAAAGGAACACCCCCTATATATATATATATAGTGGGAGGTTTAAATAACAAGTGAATTTTCGCTAAGAAACCTAAGAAATGATTTCTTTTTTAATGGAAACCGGGACAACGAATTGCGGTTGATCTCATTCCAGTGGCGTTGAAACCGGCTCGTCGAGGTTTTGGAGGGAGGGGATTTAGGTTTTTGGGGGTGGGGGTGGGGGTGGGGGGATTTAGGTTTTTGGGGGTGGAAGTTGGAGGATTTAGGTTTTTTGGGGGGGGGGTGGGGTGGTTAGGTTTTCAGGGGGGGTGGGGGTGGGGTGGTTAAGTTTTTGGGTTTAGCTTTTAGGGTTTAGATTTAGCATTTAGCTTTTAGGGTTTTGCTTTAAGGGTTTAACTTTAGGGTTTAAGGTTTAGCTTTAGGGTTTAGGGTTTAGCTCTAGGGTTTATTTCGACGAACCGGTTCCTACGCCACTGGAATTAGTCCAATCGGAGTTCGTTTGACCTAGTTTCGTAGGTTTATTAGCGAAAATTCACTTTTTAGCGGAAGCTTAACCTAAATATATATATATATACACACACACACACACTAGTCGGAAACCCTCGCGATGCGGCGGCGGCGAGAATTTACAACGTGGTACTCATTTTCCTTTAGTTTATCAATCGTCTCGTGATATATTGTATAGTACGTATGTTAGTCAATTAAAGCAACACAATTAATATTCTGTAGAATTTACCAAAACTTCCTAAACTCTGAACATGGAATCCGATAGGATAAACCCCATAAATTAAAAGGATTTATCCTAACATTATGTTTCAATTTAAAGGCGAAAGAGAAGAAACAAACTGCTGTAATGACCAACTCTTCAACCATATGGTTCATAATTCTAATAGTCGATTAAAGCAACACAATTCAATATCAAAACATATAAACAAATAAACATTCAATCTAAAAAAAGGTTAATGTTGCACTTTTAATGAGATGAAAGAAGTACAAATTAGAAGGATTTAACCTAACATTATGTTGCGAGTGACCTTGTTCAACTAATTCAATTTTCACGTCACCAAGATATAAAAAAAAGAACTTGTCAAATTAGAGACTAAATGTTGGTTAATGGTCTTCATGCGCAATCTTTAGTAAGAAACCCGCGCGACGCATCGACGGTAACAATTTATAACGCGGTATTAATTTTCTATTTTGTATGTAAGAAGTAAAAATGTTTAAAAAAATATTAACCATTAATCAAAAAAATACTAATTGTAAGATCTACTTTAGGGTGGAAGGGGTCGAGTTAGGGTTTGGGTCGGATTAATTTTCACTTAAAAAATATTTATATTGCAGAATACTTAGAAATAAAAATTATGCAGATTGCAAAAACTGAAACTACTTATATCGCAGAATACTTGAAAATAAAAACTATGCAGATTAATTTTCAAAAGCCGTCGGTCAAACAAAAAAGAGAATTGTAGGGTTAAGTATTTTGAAACTATGTCATCAATGTATCTTGAACAATTATATCTTTTGTTTGTTAATTTATGTTGTTAAGTAGTTTTAGTTTCTTTGTAATGTATTGCTTTATTAGTCTTAGTATGGGCCATCGAAACTACTTAGTTTCGATTGAGGTTTGTTCAATCGAAACTAGTTGTTTCGACAAGTGGTTCTTGTGTCTGTTGTAAATGCTCAATTGAAACTAGTTGTTTCGATAAGCATAGTTTCGATACTTATCAAACAGCCTATATATAGCCCTGTTAGAGAATTTCTAGGGTGTGAGTGACGACTGTAAACCCTGATATTCCATTTTCACAGTTTCTTAGAGAAAATACAAGCACTAAGGTTTTTCATTGTGTTCTTACACTTTCATATCATATTGTATTGTGTTCTTGTGTGTGGTTAGCCGGTTATCTTCACCATTCTATATTTGTTTGTTTCTGTTTCACCACCAAACACACCTATTCCGCAGGTGTGTGTGTGTGTAATCGATCTGTTTAGTGATTTTTGGACAAATCTGGACCTATAATTGGTATCAGAGACTTATGCTCTTGATTTTTGAGTATTTTTTGGATTTTGAGATCGATTCTAGGTGTATTTCTTTTGAGATTCAAGTTTTTTGGTTTTACAAGTTTGTGCACCGTTTCATTGGTTTTTAGTACTGTTTCATCAATTTTCAGGTTATTTCTTTGAGTTTTTCGGATTTGACGACTAGATTAGTATTCAAAAACATCAAAGGAAGATTTTCATTGGATTGGACAGTTATTTTCACTACTTTGATTTCTTATTTTTGTCTGAAGCTGCCATTAATGGAGTCTACTGAAGCTTGAAGAAGAAGGTATCGAAACTAGGAAGAGACATCTTCTGAATACTGATTGGTCATCGAAACTGAGGGGGAATATTTTCTGTTTTCAGTTGATCATCGAAACGTTTGTCTGTACTTGTTGTCTGAGAAAAGGTATCATCGAAACTAGTCTTTTTCCCTTGCAGCGAAACTTGTGTGATATTGAAACTAGTTTCGATCCAAACTAGTAGTTTTTGTTGTTTCTTCAAGTTATCGAAACTTGTTGTTTCGATCAAATTATTCTCTATCGAAACTTGTTGTTTCGATCCTGCTCCTCTCAATCGAAACTAGTTCTCAATCGAAACTACCTACTTTTTGGCTGAATTCTCCTTAGATATGGCGTCTTCAAGCAACAATGAGTATACCAGTGGAAACAAACCACCTGTTCTTATGTCCACTAGAGATTTTGATGATTGGACAAAGAAGATGAAGACTTTCTTTCAGTTTCATGATCATACTCTCTGGAATTCAATAATTGATGGACCACGCAAGCCCGTTCATACTACAATAGATGTTCAGCATCCCAAGACTGTTGCTGAATATGATGAGAAGGATATTGCACTAATTTCCAGAGACAACAAAGCATATGGATCCATTGCTATAGCTCTTCCCATGGATGTGTTCAACACATTTGCTGAATATACCACCGCCAATGATCTTTGGATGGCTTTATGTACTAGGTTTGAAGGAAGTGCTGAGGTAAGGGAAAGCAAGAGGATTTGATCAAGAAACAGTACAAGTTGTTCAGTTGTGTTCCTAGAGAACTTATGTCCAAATTAATCAACCGGTTCTCAAGTATTGTCTCTAGATTGAAAGTTATGGGAACTGAGTATCCCATCGTGGAGATGAACAAAAAGCTGCTTGACTCACTGCCTGAAGAATGGAACATGTACAGAATCTTGATCAAAAAGACTGAAAAGCTAAGCGATATTTCACAACAGGAACTCTATAGAATTCTTGAGTCTTATGAATCCGAGATAAAGAAGGGTTCCATCACTCCAACAAATTAGTCATGGAACACTGCTCTTCTCGCTGGACAAGGTTCTTCCATGCAGTCCAACAAACCTACCATGGCATACTACCAAACTAAAGTGCCACCTTTAGTATCTGGAATTCAACCTTCCAGTTCTTCTACCACACAAAAGCAGTCTCCTATGATCCCTGATGACTACCTATCCATTAAGACTGCCTTTATGTCATGTTCTGATGCCTTGATTAGAGGAAATTTGACACCAGGTCAGTTTCCAACCTGATGATTTGGAGCAAATTAATTCGGATGATTTGGAAAAGATGGATATTGATTGGTGATATGTCGTAAATTATACATATTTTGCATGCATAACTATCGCTATATTCATCACAGTTATTAACAAAATGATGAGAATTGATACTTAATCCATTCATTTGTGTTACAACAGGATAATTGACCTTGGTATGCAAGAACATGAAGAAATCACTCAAAATCAAGGAGAAATCAGCATTCGGAAGTCAATTGAACGAACATGAACCAAGGAAGTCAAATCAGGAAGTCAAAAGTCAACAGGGAGCATAAGTGGGCCCATGCACGGGCGTGCATCCCAATGCATGACCGAGCAAAGGCCAAAATCTGTCATGTACTCCCCAAATCTCCTAGATTCCTTCACATGCAAGAAAAGTGTACTTTTCACGCCCATGCAATCCAAAGCACGACCATGCGTTGCCAAAATTTTTGCCTGAAAATAGCAAGCTCATTCTAGTGTTTTAGGTATCCAAGACCAAGGGCTGTGAAGGCCCTAGTACTCTGCTAGAGAAGGAACTCTCTCGGTTTTGTTCCGTTTTAGCTTTTCTTTGTTTATTTTATATTTTTAGTCTTTTAATATGGAATGATTCTTCTCGTTCGAGTAAACAATATGCAACATATACCCACTCTCCCTTGGTGTTGGAACACTTACACACATTGTCTAAGTGTTAGTGGAGTCACTTGTATAGTCATTCGTGGCTAGTTCTCTTGCGTTCATCGGGTTGGTTGAACTTTAATTAATTAATGAAGTCTTTTTAGTATGCTATGTTTTTAAAGTCTTTCCTTTAATCTATCTTAAAAAGACAAGAATAAGAAATCTTTAAACCAACTTAATAATCTTAAATCTTGTGAGTTTCTTAAACAAGGATTCTTGCTTTGAAGCTTATTCGAGTTTGTACGGTCTATATACAAATCTTGGTGCTAGCAAACGACCGAGTTAGTATAGGTTTGATCTTATGGGTTGATTGGAGGTTTAGGTATTCAACGAATCATTCGAGTCCTAGCTAGACCTTGTGGTTCGTGTCGGTATTACTTTACTTCTCCTGTGTTAGCTTTGTAGAGGACTTCTAGCAGCAGCCATGAGACTTGATGTTGAGAAAGAAAGTTACATTATTTAAAATATTATTATAAGTAAAGAAAACTATTTTAAAAATATAAATTATTAGGTTCGAGTGTTCATAAAGTAGCTTTGGATGAAGTTGCACATTACAACTTTCCATAAGAAGTTACACGACAGGGCGTACACCAGTCGACAGGATAATCTTAGTCCGAATAATAACTCACGGGACAGCCGACAGACTTGAGACCCCGTTAGGATCCTGAGAATTATTAGGAACAGTTGGGTGATCGTATCCATTGTTTCGTTAGGAACTACTAACTCCTCCATCGAAAGGGTTAGTACTAGTAACTATGACCAATCTTACTAAAATACAACGTTAATTAACAAGTGATAACAACCTGAGTAACACCTTAAATGAGATGATATTCCTAATTACTTTCATTTTCCTTCTTTTAAAACAAACCCCATTTTTCAACTTATTATCCTACTCAGACAATAGCGAGGGTTGAGTACGGAATCTGTGTCCATGGTTCGATACTTGGTTCTTACCTAGACTATACTACGCTGCGATAGGTACACTTGCCTATTGTGTGTGTGTTTAGTTGAAGTATTTATCATTTTAATTTATAAAATTAAAACCTGATTTTGTGTAAATCTAAATCAGAACATTATTAAAGATATATATTATATATCTCGTATTTGACATCAAGTTTTTGGAGCCATTACAAGGGACGTATTTCTATATATATTTTTACACACTAAAACACGTTATCAAGTTTTTGGCACATTTGTCGGGGACACGGTAATTCTGCGAAAAATCTAAGTCGTTGGACCTACTATTTATTTCTATTTTCCTTTTGTTTTATTTCTGCTTTATTTTTCAATTTTATTTTTATATTCATCTTTATTTTCTCTTTGTTTTATTTCAACTTTATTTTTCAATTTTTTTTATTTTTTATTTTACTCACTTCTAGTTTTACTTTTATTTTTTTTTCTTGGTGCTTGTGTTAATTGATCTATCTTGCAGGAAATTTTCAAGAATCGCGACCGCGAAATTATTGCTAAGAGAAATGAATAAATATAAGTTTCACCATTCGAAAGCATTTTCTTAAATAGGCGTAACGTTTTCAAACGATTTTACGTGTTTAATTTTTACTTTCTTCTTTATTTTTGATGATGACAAACTTGATTCTTTGATATTGGATGCCAACAATCGAGGTAAGTTTCTAACGTGAAATCAGGATTTTTAATGTTGACATTCTCCTTTAACCAAATTATTTTAATAAATTTTAATAATATAATACTTTAAGAAAATTTAAACTATTTTTAATTATTTTTTTTATTTTAAAGTAATAATTAAAAAAAGTCAAAATTGGTTAAACTGGGGGGATGCACAGCCGTGCATCAAGGTCTGTTAGCGTAGATGTTAAATTGGGGCAGTAGCATCATTTCCTCAAAACCCCAAACTCCAAAAACGCATGGTTCTCGCCGAAATCACCCAAAAACACCTGATTTTCATCCGTTTCTTTCGATTTTTGCTTCCAATCTCTTCACAAAGGTATGTAAGCTTGTCCATTATCGTTTTTATGTTGATTTATGCTTCAAATATGATAGATTTTGTGCAAATAGGGCAAGGATTTCATTTGGTATTTTGGTTTGAATATGATTGAATATGAACTCAATGCTTAATCTAGATTCATGTTTAACTATTAAGAATCGTAATGGAACACCTTTTGGTCTTGTTTGGGGTAGATTTGTTTGACTCGTATGAATGGGTTTTTGAATTTTGACATAGAATTCTTGAACATGAAAATACAAATTGAAACATTAATCTCGTTTATATGTGTTTAAGTTTTAGCATAGTTTGTGGGAAATTGTTGATTAATTGAAATAGGTCAAGAATTTTGATGGGTTTGACTTTTAAAAGTCAACATGTTGACCGTCTATGTTTATATTCGTATTGCACCGTTCAAATTTGCGCCTTGTTTGATTAATTATAATAGACCATTTTTGGACTCGGGAAACATAATCGTGCTATAACCATGCATGAATTTAGGTTTCTTTTGTGTGGTCCTAATGTCACACCCCACAGGACAATCATCTAACCAGAGTAGTACCTCCAACAGATATGTTCCCAGGTAAGAGCGACGGGTCTAGAAGAGATTTATACACCGCTCTTTCCTAGACAGAACATTCAGATAACTACATACCGGTTGAAGGTCGCCTTCTAGTTACTATGACGTTGATACCAAAAACACACAGCGGAAGACTTAACATCATAACTTATTTCATTTTATAACATAACGTTTGTACAATAAGGACAGCCTGGCAAAATACAACACAAACAACTCTCGACTTATAGCTCACAAAGAATCATGCCATCCACTCAGGCTTTATGGTCACACAGGGACCTGCCCTCAGTCATCCCTATATCCAACATCCGTACATCCCCTAGAATGCCAACTATAAGCTAGGGTTCATCTGTGCTCAAAAACATTTGTAAACATTTTAGATCAGCTAAACGCTGGTGAGTTCATAAACAAAATTATATTTACAGTTATCTTTGATACAGGGATGAAGGCCCTGACAGGTCTTACAACCATCCCCTCCAATCCATCACCCAATAACCTCTGCTTTACTCGGGTTATGAGTCTACAACATACATATATACAGAGACCATACATCGGTCTACTCCCATACGTTCCAGATCTCAAACAAGAGGATCGGTCTTTTCCCTAGGTCCCACCCCAATCATGGGCATAATAAGTACTTATTATAGGATATATGCACGGATAATATTGGGATCTCAGATAAAAATCATTTACAAAACATTTCATAGAGCACAGTTTAGAGGAACTCACCTCAAGCAGAACCTCCTCCGGTATTGAATATAATAATCAACACTTCGACAGAACCCTAGATCATATTCGATATTATCATAATCAATACCCCTATCTTAGGTTTACATGAAGAAACCTTAGGGTGTTTAAAAACCTTACCTCGGCACTAACTATGGAGTTTTACTAGAAACCGGACCCTCGTATGCGAACCTTGGCTCGGGAATGAAATCACCAAAGTGTGTGTGTGATTTTTGAGAGTGTAAAGGTGTGAGAAATGAGCTGAGTTCAGGTTTCTATTTATAGGCAAGTTCATGGCTCGTGATGGACCGTTACCAACGGTGACGGCCCGTCACCCAATTTTGGGCGGCAAGCATAACGGATCGTTACGCCTCGAGACAGTCCGTCATGGACCTGAGTCAGCTTACACGTGTTGGCCTTAGGTTGAACGACTTTGTTTTGCGGCGTGACGGACCGTTTCCCACCGTGACGGTCCGTCATAGGGTTACACGTGTCATGATTTCTTTGTTAGTCAGCATACACGTGTCATCACCAGGTTCTTTGTCGTGCCGAGCCCGTAACGGACCGTTATAACTCGTGATGGTCCGTCACCACCGTAACAGACCGTTATCTACTTGTGACGGTCCAACACAAACATCTTTTTCTATTTTGTCATTTTTGGTCCTTTGAAATTTTGGAACTTTATACTTAAACTCCATGGGTTTTTCCTTTGAATACTTTTAGCCCCTATAATACTTGGGAACTATCAGGGTGTTACACCAAAAAATAAAAAAATATATATAGTTCGAATCAATATCAAGTTTTTGGCTATATCATTATCAAGTTCTTGGCATTTCCATGATACTATTAAGTATTTGGCACCGTTTATATATGTGTTTAATTAAGCAATCTTACTTCTTGACACTAACTTTTTCAAACTGGTAATTATGTAGGATATGGCAGAATCCTCCAGGCAAGCAGGCAGAAAAAGGAGAAACACCTGCTTAGATTCTAGATCGAGTGCGTCTTCATCTATACCACCAAAAAATGCTCCACCTACTCCACCATCACCACCTCCACCCTACCATCCTACACCACTTCCAGAAAATCCCGCCAAATATGCATCCTTGGTTGATTTTTGATCCTGACAATGCTATTGAAATGCATGCCTTCCAAACTTTTCCTGGCCCTATGCAACAGGAGTTTGGAACTCACAAGAGAATCTGCTATGCTACTCTGGAAGGTATTGGTCTGTTAGAAGATGCATTGCCACTAATTACAAGACCATGAATCAAATTATTTGAGATCCAACAGCCAACCTACTATGAGATGACTCTGGAGTTCTTAGCATCCTTTAAATTTGATAGGCTCTGGCTTAGCAAATCAAAGCATGATTGTGTACGGTTTAGGATTGCTTGGCAATAGTATGAGATGTCTTTGGCTGACTTTGGGATACGGATGAGATTGTACAGGCATCGAGATCTGCGTCTCCCAGTGTTCATAGAGAGCATCCATGAGTTTGGAGAGGGTGAGGCACAACATGTGTGGGAAAGGATTGGTTCGGGTCCATACGACCTGCATAGGCAAAAGAGCATGAAGATTCTCCACCCCTACACCGATACCTGCACCGAGTGATTGTCCACACCATTGGTGGGCGAAAGGATAGTACCGGAGTTGTTACGGTCAGGGACCTGTTCCACTTACACTGCCTCATTGATTAAGTCCCTTGTAATTTGGCCTACAGTCTTGCCAAATTCTTCACTCGTGCTTACGGATACTATTCCAGCAGCCATATCTATAGAGGCCCATATATCACTCACTTGGTAGCATACTTGGGGGTCCTAAGTCCTGAAAACCTCGGTATGCTTACCAATATGGACCTACTAATGGGACAGGTAGACAGACAAATGTTGATCAACATGTGGATGATGATAAAGATACAAGGGGTGTACAGACTGGTAGACCACTGGGTAAATCCTTGGCGAGGAGCAGTAATTCCATCCGATGAAGAAGGATAACCAGTACCACAGCTGCATCATCACACGAAGGAGCCAGGTATGTACCACACTACTTCTGATCCTACCATGTTGGACTTGATGATCCGTATAGGTCAACTAGGGCAGACGATGGACGACATGCGACAAGACTTCTACGATCACACCCATGACCCGTATGCCCACCAGCAGTATCAGCAACAGTCCCCAGGTCCGCATCAGCAGTGGCCCCGTCCACCATTCTAGTTGCAGCTCCTTCCTCCCTCATATCTGATTTGTGGTTCTTTTCGGATGATGATATTTTTGGTTCTTGGATATTTCATGACATTTGTTGTTTGTTGACGTTTGATGGTTGTTTTAGTTGTCTAGTTATTGGACGTTGACATTATAGGTTTTTTACCCGTTACCGCAGTAACCGTTGATATGGTGGCACTACCACCACCTCTTTTCAGCCGCCATAATGGCGAATATCAGTTTAGCGATTTTTTTCAGTACTTGTTTTAAATATTGAGCATTGCATAGCTTTACAGGCAATACAGATTTTGGTTCGTGCCCGGAAATATGATCTAGGCAATGGTGAGAACCTACCACACGCATGGCGATGAAGTCTCATCAGGGAAGTATTAGTTTCCTTTCACCCTTATTTTACCCATGACATTTACTACATATCATATTTTCGTACAATGAGAACATTGTCAAATTTTAAGTGTAGGGTGGAAGCTTACCAATACATTGACTGCCTAATTTTCTCCTATGTACTACAAGTGCATGATTAACAACAACTAATCCATTGAATTAATATATATATATATATATATATATATATATATAAGTAATAAAAACATTTCCTTAAATAATCTTAAAGCATGAGTTTTAAAAATCATTTGGCATAATCGGCATAATAACAAAGACAACAATTTGGAATACCGTTGAAGTGAATCAAGGAAACAAATTGGGAAGATTAGTAAGCACAACAAAAAGAAAGAAGTAAGTTTATACACATTTTTACTTTATTACCCTTTACCTTCCATTTCATGTGAGAATTTGAGCCTATCCGAGCATTATCACACAAACATATCAAGTTTTTGACGCCATTGATCCACATGCTCACTTCATTTTATAGAGTGTTTGCTAATTATTGCCTTGCATGTTAGAACTTGTGTAAAATATACATTTCAAAATCATGGACTAAAAGAATGCATAAAAATGATTGAGGCATTAGGATTAACCCATTTTCTTTAGCCTTTTCTTTTCTCTTACCTACCCTAAACATTATCCCTTAGTTATCCCATTTGAGCTTATCCCTTTTCGTTTCTAAACCCAAACTTCAAACTCATAAATCCGAAAAATTATTTTTTTAACCCTTTTCATTGAAAATCGACTTGGCTATTATTTAAGGAATAATTATCCGTCACTAGTTGACAGATTCATATTATGTTTGAAGAATCGTTCGGTTTCACAACAAAAAAAGGATATTTATCACAAAAGGAAGAAGGGGCAACAAGAAGAAGTTTATAACCGCCCAAGATATTGAAGAAATCTCATCAAAAGAGAAGCAAACTTACTCGAAAAATTGGAGTATGCAAAGCTGATCAAAATGGATGCATTAGGAGGAAACAACCGTCATGGAAATTGATAGTAATGTGTAGTTCAAAGACAAGAAGGAGTTGCAATTCTTGAAGAAGGGATTTGGTCTTGACGATCTGACCTTAAAAGAGTCCTTAGATTAGTCATAATGTCTAATATAAGTTTAATAAGAGATTGTTTACCCTTTTTATCATTAAGCCAAGTCAAATTTTCAACATTTAGCCACCTTTCCCAAATACTTTCTACCATATACCCTAGGCCAATCATTACAACCCTTTACAAACCCCTCTTGATTTGTGCACATATTTTATGAGAATTGGTGAAGATTTGATTTCTATACAAGCCTATGATTATGTAAGCATTAATTGTAGCATTGAGGGTTCTTCCTAAACATACATTATCCATATATTTAGCCCGGGTGTTGAATGAGCATTTGTGAGACTGTAATATTGTGCATAATCATAGTTCCATCAGGTATGTTGGGCTTGATACCCTCTTGTGGAGAAACACTTGAAAGGTATAACCACCAAATCATTGTTTTTAAGAAGGCCATTCAGCCATTTGAGCTCATCCTCCTACGCAACCTCCGCGGCGTTGGCAGTCTCGACCTGTCCCTCCAGATCATCAATCCTAGCTCCCACTGCCTCGAGGTTAAGGTGCTGCACGTTCACTTATTCCTGCATCTCATAGAATGTTGTCGCAGACTTGTCTTGTATAGTATTTAATCTAACTTGGTTCTTAAGTAGCTTCTCCACTCTCTGATCAGTCTTGTATCCATGCTGTAACAGCCCGGTGATATCACCTGCAACCTCACGCATGTTGCCTATCTCTCTATCCATCTTAGCTACGAAGGTAGCTAAAACCTGCTCGAGTGGATACCTCAGCGGTGGAAAGACTCACAAAGACGAAGAGGAAGAATAAGGAATGTCAGCAGTGAGTGGGGGTGCGACCTGCTCCTCACGGATCCAGCTCCTGATCCTGTTAGGATACCAATCGTATTCTTGCGTGTTGTCTCCGACACGCATGTGAAAAGGCTTGTCTCGCACTATAGCATCATCGATAGGTGTCAACGTCTGCCTCTTAGGCTCCGGTGAAGGTACTATGGGAACCTCGGGTTCCTGATCGACTTGGGATGTAGGTAACCTTGGTGAAGAATTTCCTATAGTGTGATGAGTAAGTGACATGTATGAGTGTAAGTGTTGTGTAACTAATGCAAGTGCGTGGTTATAGTGTAGAATGCAAATCCTAGTTCACTAGAACCAATGGCTCTGATACCAATCTGTCACACCCTCAAAATCCGCCTGCAAGGTTTTACCGCGAGGTGCGTGACACACAAGGATCTCAGTTATTAGTTACACGGAACGACTCTATATGAATTTAAATAAAGTACTAATGCTACACATAGTCATGAGACAACAAAAGTTTAAGTTTGAAAACGTTGCGGAAATAAAATCCAAATGCAAGAATAGTCAAATGCGCAAAACACCGCACCCAAACCAAAGTAAATGATAAAAATAAATAAGTTTTAAATCGTTTGCGAAAACCATGCTCAGACCATGCATCCTAATCTTGTGCGCACCTCAGCAACCTGAGAAAGACATGCTAAAAGTGTCAACACAATGGTTGGTGAGTTCATAGAGATGTAAGTAAATAAAAAGTTTGATGTTTGCTAGATAATGTAATTAATGTATACCGATAGATAGCTAGTCTATGTCATGCTACTACAAATGTTCGAAACCGAAGATGACTGTTTGTTTGCCTTCCGCCATGTCTACCGACCAATGGCAAATGTCGAGGCTAATCTTACACCCGTTCGACCTCCAGTCAAGTTAGCGCGACCAACTCGGGTGGGGCTTGTCAAAACCCAGTAGTACTACTCAAAATCACCTCGCTATGTTCCAATACTAACGGTTCGAGAATGTAAGGACTTGTTGGTATGTTTCCATTTTAGTAACCAAGCGATAATACAATAATACAAAACCCATAATGTTTGTGTGCATGCTTTCACCCCAAAAAGGAAAGTAAGTAAAGATAGGGGCCATGAAACTCACCTGAGTGTGAATGAAAGTGAAAGCTAAGAGAAAACGGTAGAACCTCTAACTGCCACCTAAAACCATAGGTTTATAAGTGTGTGTTCGTGCAAGTTGATATGAACCCTTAGTATCCAAACAATACTATTGATTAAGTGTTTAGAAAAGGTTTTGTAGGTCCCTCAGGTGTGACGGATCGTCACATGCAAGTGGGTCTACTAGTTGGACTGGGTGCGGAATGCCCGTGACTAGGTGGAGAGTCTAGCTAAACAAAGTAAGCCGACAAGAGAAGACACTTTAAACTTTCTTTGTATTATAAACACTTGAAGGTTACAGAGAAAAGCACTTGGTTTACAATCTGCGTATTTGCACTAAAGCCTGCGTATATGTCTGCGTACTTAACTTCTGTCAAACTTTCCTACTTATACCTGACCTGATGCCTGCGCACTTAGCAAGTGCGCAGGACAAAATGCGCTTGCGTACTTAACAAGTACGCAAAGGTATTCTTGCGTACTTGCTAAGTACGCAGGAGCTTTCTCCTGCGCACATGTAAGTGCGCAAAACACTTAGAAAGAAATGCAACATTCAATATGTAAAAGTTAATACAACTCGATAAACTAATACATAAAGACTCTAACATACAAAGACAATTACAGACATGAAAATACAAACTAAGACTCTATCCTGAGTGTTGTCACAGGAAAGTGCTTCAACAAACTCCCCCTTGACAACAGCTCAGGATCTTCATCGTCTTCAGTCTTCAATCTTCAGTCTTCACAACTTCAGTCTTCAGCTTCCATCCTCTTCTTGTAATCAAGGCAGAACTTAATCACCTTGTCGTATTTAGAAGCAAGGAGCTTTGTCCACTCATCCGTGTAGACGCAGTAGCGTTCTGCTAGTACCTCCAGATCTTTCACAGAAAAGTTGATGAAGCAGACTTCATCAAAAATTCTGATCAGTTCCTTTGGCACCATGTTCCTGCTCTCTGAACATCCTTTACCCATGATCACAGCCTCGCCAGTTTTTGGATCTAATTACCAATACCACATGTCACCAAGAATATCCTGAGATAACTTGCTCAGGGGAATCTTAGTTTCACATCGCACTGGCTTGTATACCAATTTCTTTAAGTGCTTCTTAGTCACAGGATGTACAGCGTGCTTATCCTTGACTCTCTTGGGCACTTGAGGCTTGAACATCTCGAACTTCCCTTATCTTGCCTCTCGCTGCAGAACCACCCACAAACCCATCGCCACTGCGTGATTGGAGTGACCCAGCAGCTCTCAGTTTGCTAGGTTCACAAGGTCGTATTTGGGCAAGGAGCTGAACGCTTCACTGGTGGGTTTCAAGTATTGAACCCCCCCAGATCTTTTGATAGCGAACAGCTGCTTGTCCTCCTCGAACCTTACAGCCAAGATCATCCATGTTGCTCCGTGTTTGTCTATTATAGACGTCTTTTGCCACACAGGAGCTGGACCCTTTGATGAAGTAGAAGGCATGTCTGTTTCTTTTGGTGCCTCTAGGTCCACAGGTTCAGGGTCAACTGGGGAGGCTTCAGTCGAGGCTTCTACATTACTAGCCTGCTCGACTGAACCTGTGTCGAGCGGAGTATCGAAGGATGGAAATTCAAAGATCTCTCCATCTTCTAGCTCGTACTCTCCTTCCCTGTCACCCTTTGGAATTTCGATCACAACATCTTCGTCATCATCATCCCAATCGTCACCAGAGTCGATCTCTCCTTCTTCTAGGTTGAAGAGAGCATCGATCTGTGCTTCTTTTGAGTAGTCAGGCTCTAGATATAGGATCTCATCATCAGATAAGTCCTTAAGTACTTCAGCCACTGACTTTCCTTTATCACCACAACCACCAGAGGTATCACCACCTTCTTGATGAGTCGACTCCCCTTGAGCCATTGGAACAACAGAGATGGGCACGATTGCTAAAGCTTGGTTCTCACCTCCACTAGGACCGGCTTCGGGATCCTTGTCCCTGTCATCATCGTTAGTCAAGTCGACCGGATGACATGCCTCATCACCAGTAGTAGTCCTCTTCTCGTTCTCTTTCTCTTTGTCCTTCTCCCCTTGAGCATCAAGCTTCTTGGTCAGATCAGCAATCAGCTTGACCATCAGCTCATGCTCCTTCCTTTGAGCGTCAAACCTGAGCTCCATGGATGACCCATGACCCAGAAGCATTTCATTTGTCTTTATTAGGAGTTCATTCTGGGCCAGGACGTTTTTCAGTCGTTCCTCAGTCCCTGTTCTCTGGCTACGAAGGATTGTAACTTCATCTATCAAAGAATTGATCTGTGCTTGTTGAGCGTTAGACTCCTCCTTCGATTTCTGAATAGTCTTCAGCAGTCCAGCAACTTGGGTTTCCAGAACATCTATCCTAGCATCATTCGGATCAGGATGTCTGGATGAGGATGCCTCGGCAGTGTGAATAGGGGAGGAGAATATGGTATCAAAGTCAAACCCTTGCGCGAAATCTCCATAATTGAAGGGTTGACTGAGAGGCTCAGTGGTGGTAGTTGGGATGGAGAATGTGACGAGAGTTGTTGGGATAATGGTAGGGGTGATGGTGACAGACTCCGTGACAATTGGAGTAGTCACTGTCACATGGACGGATGTAGTAGGGAGTGTCACCGTCACAGGAACCTCCTCTGTGACTGCCGTGACTGCCACGTCAGCTTGAACTTGTGGTCTTCTCCTCCTACGGTACAATTGCTGTTCTGGTGGGGGTAGAGGCTGAATCTGAACTGGCAGCTGAAACATATACTTGCTGCACAATCAGGACCTCTAACACATTGGGGATAGCAACCTGTTGCCTATCACCCTTGTTCTTATGAACACTCTCTCGTCTTTGTCTTTGTAGAGCAGCGTCAGAGTCAGAGAATGGCTCATATTCGCTGCTCGAGCTATGTCGCTTCCTTTTGGAGGACGACTCAGGTAGGGTTACCTGTGCCGATCTCCTGGGGTGTGCCTGCGATGGTGCGTCATCGGAATCAGAAGAATCTGATTCTGTTGCTTCTGAATCGGATTCCTCAGCACCACCATCACCGCCTTCGTCATCTCCATCCTCAGACGAACCATCATCACTCTCCATTTCCTCCTGTTATTGCTCATCAGAGTGTTCACTATGTTCAGGCTCAGAGTTGTGGCTATACCAGTTCCAGTCATCAGGTGCCACATATGCTTCATTGATTAGGTGGCCAAAGAGTTCAGTATGCACAGGGGTAGGTTCTACGCTGCCCGGCTTTATGAATTGAGCGAATACTCTCTTGTCCACCCGCTTGACTTGCAGTCTCTCCCTTATAGCAGGAAGGTTTGGCAACGCGTCATCAATCAAGAGTTGCACAAACCTAGGGTACAATAAGAATCTAAACATCTCCGCTGTGTTGATCTAGTCATTGATTGCTTTGAAGATGTAGCGCGAGAAGTTGTACCCCCTATTAAGAGACAAGCCCACCATGGCTGCTGCAAGGTCATGACCCATGGCATCTTTACCAGCTTTCCTTGACGAGATGCACACGATCATGACGTGCGCGAAATACCGCCATTGGTCTAATACCCACATCTTTTTGTATGAGGCATAGTCCCTTGCTCCGACGTATCCCATTCTTTGCCTCCAACACCCATCCACATAGTAGTCTGGATAGGCTGTTGGGTCGGTAGCAAGGTCTCTGAACTGCAGGACCCTTCTTATGGTGTCTTCAGAAAAAGCGATAGCTTGACCAGCAACGGTAGCCCTTATAACATTGGGGGATACCGTGCAGTCGTGTTCCGCTGTCTCCCAGAATTGCTCCAAATTAGGTCTTGACACGGTCGGGTCAGCCGAGATAGCATAGCTGATTTTGGAGCGGTTCAAGAAATCAACTATCTCCCTATATTGCAATGCTGCACCTTTCCATTCGGGTTGAGTGTTTGCTAACAGGTTGAATTCGTTAGTAAACGCCCGAGCCATAATCTGCAAAAACACACGAAAAACATAATAAGAACAACACGTATCATTGGAAACGGATAAACATGACTCAGTATAGCAGTTACTCTTTGAACAGAATTTCAGACTTAGAAAAAATTTGCCAAGTGTTGGTCCTGCGTACTTAGCAAGTACGCAGGAGTTTCCTCTTGCGTACTTAACAAGTACGCAGGAAGTGCTTCTTGCGTACTTGTTAAGTGCGGAGGAAACGTACTTGGTGAAAATTCAGAAGTTTGAAATTCAATCAATGTGCACAAATTGGTGTGTATTGGGTCACCACTAGGTCGGAATCAATGATTCTAACCTATGGGACCAACAACAACACCAAATACTACTATACATGACCAATTTTGACCTAAAAATGTTCGACCGAACCACTGTCGGTTCAACTTCATGCACAAGGTCAAAATCGAAGATTAAAAAGGACGATTAAGGGTCTATTATGTGATCTAATCATGTTTAATGATAATAGGTTACCCAAACAACCCTCAAATTGCCCTAAAAAATCACGGTTGAACCTAGATTAACTTAGTCAAAAATTGGTCCAAAATCGAAAGTTTATGTGGATGGATTAAGTCCAAAATCTCACCAAATCGATGAAATGAGGTGATGAAACTATAGACGGGACGAAAAGATGGTTTAGGAACACTTTGATTTTGAGTGAAATTTGCAGAGGGAAAAGTTTTTCGTTTGAAAGCATGAAACTAAGAAAATTTTCTAAGTGTCACCTTTATACCCAGCCTCAATCAGTCGTGCATACTAGTTAAGTGCGCACGAGTTAACTCTTGCGTACTTACAAGTGCGCAAGGTTTACTTCATGCGTACTTGACAAGTATGCACCACCCTTAAGTGCGCAAATTTCAAACTCAGAATTTATGAAGTATTTCAAGTCAAATAATGAACAAGATAAAAATATTCAATCAGGAGGACTCAAATACAATTCAGGAAGGTTAAACACAAATATTTTTGGTTTTTCTGAATAAAATTGAACTATGCATAAACTTAAAATCTTTTTGATCTTTTCTAATAAAATATACAAGAATTCACACAAACTATTTTTGATCAAAGACGATACAATATAAGCATCAAAGAATATGGGATCATGTCATGGATTACTATTAATTCATACGTAATAAGCACATAAACAAGTAATTCAAGTTGACAATATTATAAGATTTGAAACTATATACATCTTTGTATCACATTCTTGTGTATTAAGGTATTTTTTTATAAGATATACAACGTGTACCTCACTGATATGCTATACTAATGTAAACTGCATTATCTCAAGGCATCTAAGATTTTCCCAATGATTTTCTAAATTTTCATAATGAAGTTACATCTATTAGCACAGGAAAAATCAAGCAGAATCCATAAGGATTATCAGGAATCATAAGATTTAGAATCGAGTGATTCATTTGTCTTGGTTTCATTTGATTTTCTTCATTGAATATCGGTATGATGATTCAGGATAATATATATGGTGTTTGAGTTTTAGGGTAAGGGGATCCAACTTTTATCTGGATTTGATTTCAATGAATCAGGAGTGATTCAAGGGTGAATACATGCTCAACGGTTGATGTAGAGACATGTCTTGATTCAATCTCTCCTTGCATACTTGTGAGTATGGGCAGTGAAATGAACCACATTAATTGTGCTAACGACATAACCCGAAACTGACCTCAAAAGAAAATTATTACCAAAATCTAACATCCTTTATCTGATAATGATCTTGTCTATTCTTTTACGCACACACACTAGCAAACATGGGTTCAAATCACAGTTGTAATTTTAGATGAAGTTTCCACACTACTAATGATTCAAAGACGCATACAGCCTACTGACAATTTAAATTACTTGTAAATAAGCAGATTAAAAACATAATAATTTATACAATTAAGTAAGCATGACGCAATCATTTCCCATATGAGCAGTCTGTGACATTTAGATCATTTCTGATGTACTATAATTTCCTCTTTTCTCAAGTTAACTTTGAAATTTTTCTCCAAATTTTTTTTGTTTTTGTTTTTGTTTTTGTAAAATATTTTAAAACTTAAAAGAACTATACAGAAAATTTAAAAGAAATAAAGTTTAACTTCCATGAATTGAATTGATTTAAGAAAAATTAATTTTCACTCAGGATTGAACATTCCTATCAAGTTGACAAGATGCTCAAAACGGGATCGATCAAATGCCTTTGTGAAAAGGTCGGCAAGATTGTCATCCGTGTGAACTTTTACAAGTTCAATTAAATGCTTTTCAGCACAATCACGGATGAAATGATGGCGAATCTCTATATGTTTAGTTTTGGAATGTTTCACCGGGTTATTTGTGATGGACATTGTGGCATTGTCGTCAATGAATAGAGGAGTTCCAGTGAAGTTTAAGCCGTAGTCTCTCAACTGCTGCTGAATCCACAGTATCTGAGAACAACCGCATGCTGCAGCAATGTATTCTGCTTCACAAGTTGAGACAGAAACCGTTGACTGCTTCTTACACTGCCAGGAGACCAGTCTGTCTCCTAAGAATTGACATCCACCAGAAGTTGACTTTCTGTCAAGGTTACAACCGCCATAATCTGAATCAGTGTAGGCTTTGAAGTCGAATGACTGCTGCTTAGAGTACCAAAGACCTAATCGGGGTTTCCCTTTCAGGTATCTGAAAATTCTCTTCACGGCTATCATATGTGACTCCTTCGGTTGAGACTGAAACCTTGAGCACAAGCACACAGCACACATTATATCGGGTCTTGAAGCTGTGAGATATATGAGTGATCCGATCATCCCACGATACAATCTGCTATCTACATCCTTTCCATCTTTGTCAGGATGCAGACCATGATTGACTGGGATAGGTGTGCCATAAGTACTGCTATCATTCATCTTGTATTTTGACAAGATGTCCTACACATACTTAGTTTGATGTAGATAAATGTCATCCTCTCTTTGACTGACTTGCAGACCCAGGAAGAACGACAATTCACCCATATTACTCATTTGAAATTTGGACTTCATCACCTGCTCGAATTCCCTACACATCCCTTCATTGGTAGATCCAAAGATAATGTCGTCGACGTATACTTGTACAAGAAGAATGTCACCTCCTGCTTTCCTAATGAAGAGGGTCGAGTCAATCTGTCCACGGTCAAAACCATTAGACAATAAATGCTTAGATAATGTCTCATACCATGCCCGCAGTGCTTGATGAAGACCATAAAGTGCTTTGTCGAGCTTATACACTTTATTAATATTATGCGGATCTTCAAAACCAGGAGGTTGAGTGACATAGACCTCTTCATGAACTTTACTATAAAGGAAAGCACTCTTCACATCAAGTTGATAGACCTTGAAACCGACATATGTGGCATAAGCCAAGAACAGTCGAATGGCCTCAATTCTAGCAACTGGGCATATACTTCCGTGTAGTCCAAGCCCTCTTGCTGATAAAAACCCTGAACAACCAATCTTGCTTTGTTCATCACAACAACATGACGATCATCCGTCTTGCATTTGAACACCCATCTAGTTCCAATTGGTTGAAAGCCCTTTGGCAAGTCAACCAAATCCCACACGTGCAACTTTTGGAATTGAGACAATTCATCTTGCATCGACTCAATCCAGCAGTTGTCAGTGAGAGCCTCCTTCACATTCTTCAGCTCTAACTGGGACACGAATGCAGCATGCAAACATGTTTCCATGACACCAGTGTCAAGTATCTCTGTGTAAAGACTGTTCTCAGTGATGGTTCGATGACGAGTCTGAACACCGGCATAAGGATCACCAATAATGTTGTCGATTGGATGATTCCTATGCACTCTCGTCTCCGGTACAATTGGTTCCTGAATTTCTGGACCAAGATTCGTGCTTAACTCCCCCATTTCCTGTGTTCTAGAGGAAGAAGATTCAATGTTAATTGGATCAGCTGGAGCGCCATTTCCCATAGTTGTGTTAGGATTGGCTTGAGCGTCATCTCCAACAACAAGAACATCTTCACTGTTATCACTGTCATAAGTTCCAGATGCAGATGCAACATTGGAGTCAGGAGTTACAATCGGTACAGTGCACGAGTAGAGAAACTGGAGTCATCGCCGCCACCCAATAATTCATAAACATTTGCGGCGTCAACTGCAGATAAATCAGGAAGATTGAATGACTTGAATAGCGCATCATAATCAAAACCCCAAGCTGGACCTGTTGGTTCTGGTGGAATGCTGTGTTTACTACAATCCACTTCAAACCATTCCTCGACAGTACGAGTTCCTATGTTGTACACTCTCTTGCAAGGCGAGTTGGCAACGTATCCTAAGAAGTCGATTGTTGATCAACTAGGTAATCAAGATTGGGAACAAGGACTACCAAAAGGAACTAGGTAATCAAGATTGGGAAGTCGATTGTTGATCAACTCATAACAATTCTTGTTGTGCCTCTTCACAACCAGAACTCTGTTTAAGACGTGACAAGCTGTATTAACGGCTTCTGCCCAGAAGGTGACAGGAAGCTTTGCATCCGACAGCATAGTCCTTGCAGTCTCAATCAGTGTTCTGTTCTTCCGTTCAGCAACTTCATTCTGCTGAGGCGTGTACGGCGCGCTGAATTCATGACGGATCCATTTCTTGAGACAGAAAAGCTCCATCAAATTATTCTTGAACTCAGTTCCGTTGTCACTCCTAATTCTTCTAACTTTCAGCTTGCAAAGAGATTCCAAGCTTAGGATCAAATATTGAAAAATATAAGCAGTCTCGTCTTTATTACCTAAAAAATGCACCCAAGAAAAACGTGAGAAATCATCAGTTACAACCAGACAGAACGACTTACCTCCAATACTCCTGATACTTATGGGGCCAAACAGATCCATGTGTAATAGCTCCAAAGGGGTATCAATTGAGTTTTGGAGCTTGGGCTTGTGAGACTTCCGTTGCTATTTGCCCTTTTTACAAGGCATACAATCATCTGCAACGGTAAACCTCAGCTTAGGAATCCCGGTTACCAAACCGTTTCGGACAAGATGATTCATTTTACGATACGAAATATGTCCGAGTTTCCTATGCCACAAGATGGAGTCGAGCTCTGTCGCTTTAGTAAGCAAACAGGTAGGAACAGATGAGGTGGTAGTTGCCACGCTCATATCGATCTGATAGGTGTCGTTTGTTCTTGGCGCTCTCATCAGGATCCAATCTTCTGGAATTTTAAAACCGGATTTGAGAATCAGGCATTATGACTTGTCAAACATCACCGAGTACTCCTTATCACACATTTGGGAGACACTCAACAGGTTATGCTTCAGCTGCTCGCAGAAGTTGACATTGTCAAAGCTGACACAAACGTTCGAAACCACGCCTTGACACGTGATGCTGCCGCCTTTTTCCCCGGCAAAGGCCACATAGCCGCCTCTGAATGGTTTAACGTCTTGAAGCAAGGCCATGTTTCCTGTCATGTGTCGGGAGCATCCACTATCTACATACCAGCGGTTAGAGATAGTACCCTTCGGACGTCCCTGCACGAGTCACAAAAGAATTAGTTAGTTTTGGAGACCCAAACCATTGTGGTCTTGGGTCGTCCATCCTTTTCAAAATAAACTACTTCCTTTAACTCACAGTCATGATGACTGTTCAAAATTGATGAATCTTTGAAAGAATTAGAATTGGGAGATTGAGAATTTTTGGATTTGGCAGTCCAGGATCTCTTCTGTTTCTTAACCGGAACAGGAGACTTTGATTCAACAACAGCAGGTGAACTTGTGGAAGCTTCACCTGATTGAACTAAAGTCAGCTGTTCCAGCTTTCTCAGCCTCTTGTTTCTTCTTCTTCTTTGTGGCTTTGAGAGTCTTGCCACAGGTTTCTCACTAGTACATGTACTACCAAAGGTAGATACACGAGGTACAGCAGGTTGCGTTACCTTTCTAGAAACAGATGATTTGGCTTCAGATTTAATCTTAGGCTTTACCATCGGTTTGACTGGTGGTTTCACCACATTTTGATTTGGATGTTTGGGAGATGGTTTCACTGGTGGCGACCTGGGGATAAGAGCTGGTTGTGGAGCAACATGCCGTTTCCCTTGTTTCTTAGAAGGACAGTTCACAAAAATGTGACCAACCAAGCCACAGTGAAAACAGTTCCTCTTGTCTACATAAGTTCTCTTGTAAGGCTCATTAGATCTGGCCTTAGATAACTCAGCATTATGAGAAGGAGGAGTTGGTTTATGAACATTAGTTTGAACCTTAATAGTTTGATTTTTGGGAGTATAATATTTTTCCAAATTTTCTTTATACCCAAGCCCATAATGAGCATAAAAAGCCTCTTTCTTAGCTTGGTTAAGACTTTTATACCCCCCGTAAAGCATTACCTTTAGATTATCATTTGTTTCAATGATATCGGGTTCAGTTAAAATGCAATTATCACCATTAGTGATAACGTTTTTCTTTACCTTTTGTTCAGTCAACAACTCCTCAGATACTACTCCTTCATGGCAAGAGTTAACCGACCCGTCTTCAGAAGCAGTAACAAACTCCTCACTAGATGTGGAGTTAGCCTTGCTTGAGGATTCATCCTTTTTAAGGGAATCGTCCTTATCAAAGGACTCATCTAGACAAGTGAGATCAATGTCTATTAAGCTATTGACAAACTTCCCGCTCACTGGTGGAGGAATGACATTAGTACCCAAACCTAACCCATTCAGTTGTCTCACCACAGACTCGTAGTGTTCCACCACAAAGCGAGAGTTTTTCAACTTCTCATTAGTGCATTTTAACTGCAAGATCTCATTTTGCAGTTTGTTGATTTCATTGTTCCGTTTTTCTAACCCCCTGTATGCAACATCTAAGTGAAGCTGTTGATCACTTATTTTTAAGGAATATTCAAATTTTTCCTTTTTTAACGTTTCAATAGAATCCTTAAAACGTTTTTCATTTTCTTTATAGTTTAAAGCTGCCAAACTTAGGGTTCGATTTTGTCTTGGAGCCTAGAATTTTCCAGTTTTAGCCCTTGACATTTAAAACATGAAATAACAGAGAAAGGGTTAGAGTCTACCTTAGACGATGAACTTGTTGCTTCTCCAATGGCCATGAGAGCAACAGCAGTGGTTGAATCCTCTTCATCAGCTACAGGTGCTTCCATTTCTTCAGCTTCCTTCACCTCCTCTGTAGCAGCAGATGTAGATTCTTCTAGGTCAGCCTTAGAAGCTTCCCTTTTCTATGCTTCCATCATCTCCATGATCTCAGCCATGAGACCAACCTGGGTTTGTGTGATGATGGCATCTTCAAGATGAACGCCCCAATCAAAGTTGTTGTCTTGTTGGGCTACCAGTGCATTGGACGTTCCACTTTGGCTTTGATTGTGGTGGTTTGGATTGTTTTGGCCATGGCTGTTTCCTTGGCTGGGTCGGGTGAAACCAGAGGCAGGTGCTCTGTCTTTCTGACACTCACGAGCAAAGTGTCCATAGTTTAGACACTTGTAGCATTTGGCCTTATATTTGTCAAACCCGACCTTGGCATTAGGATGCCCACCAATAAACTTTCTTCCTGTTCTGTTCAGGAAACGCTTGGCTCTCCTCAAAAGCATGGCCATATTCCATTGAATATCCATGTCCTCCATGTCATTAGGATCCACTTGATTAAAATCTTCTTCAATCATCTCTGGATCAGTAAGCTTGCCACCAATGAAATTCTCATACGCAAGCATACAAGATGAGAATAGTGCTACATGATCTTCAGCTATTCTGGCTATAGCTGAGTGGTTGGCTGAAGACGTAGCAGGAGAATTTCTTGAGGTATTTTGATGATGAATCCCCAACCCTGGTCCTGAAGCATAGCAAGCATGACCACCACACCCAGTTGAGTGGTCTTCTTCAGTAGGATTTCCAGTGAAGAGGGCATTTCCAGAGCCCGGTGATTTGGAAGTAGAAGTCGTTCCATGATACATAGAAGGGTCTTGTATCTAGGGTCTTCCAGAGCTCTTCTTTCTTCTTAGGTTCATGTCATGAGCTTGAACCTTTCCTATTGCCTCCTCAACTGTTAATTCATAGAATTTAGGATTTTCCCTCATCAGGGTTGTGTACATCTCAAATTTGGGTGGTAAAGCATCCAAAAACTTTTCCACCATCTCTTCATCTGGATACCTGAGTTCAAAAGCCTTCAACTCAGTCTGTAAATGATAGAATCTAGAGATGAGGTCATCTAAAGATTCGTTCTCTAAAAATCTGAATCACTCATACTGCTTCCTGAGAAGATCCCTCTTACTCTTCTTGATGTCACTATTTCCTTCGAATATCTTCTGAAACGCTTTCCAGAGATCCTTAGAATTGTCATACCCTCGAAAACTGTGGAACAATTCCCGAGTTAATGCCATAGTTATCGAACCAAGTGCCTTCTTTTCACGATCATAAACTTTCTTTTGTTCGTCAGAAAGCTTAGAGATAGGTTTGGGCATTGTTTCATCAAGATAGATGTGTGTGGGATGCTTATATCCCTCAAGGATTGGTATCCATAGTGATGAGTCGGTATACGAAATGTAGTGCTCAAAACGTGCTTTCCAATTGGAATAATCGTTCACGTTCGGCAACTTTGGTGGTTTCTGTGGTGTACCGATCACATTATCATAATTCAGCAGGTTTCCAAGATTCTGAAGATTCGACATAGTGAACACTTAGTCAAATTTCAGAAAAGTCAGACACAATTGCGGACTTGGTTTTGGCCTTGCGCACTTGAGAAATAGTCTTGCGTATTTAGATTTCCTCTTGCGTACTTGTAAGTACGCAGGATATAACTTAAGTTCGCACAAGTTCAGTCTTGCGCACTTGTAAGTACGCAGGAGATTCGTCTTGCGTATTTAGCAAGTACGTAACAGAACTGTACTTTTTGCCAGAAATGGTAAGTATGCAGGATACCTTTTCAGCAACTTTCACCAAACTTTTCCGGTCACCTGAAACTCGCCGAAGATGGTAAAAATTCGTCTGATGATCAATGCAAATGAGCCAAAGAATCAGAAACTTGTTTCTAACCAACATTTGATGCTCAAAACACTCAAATACACAACAAAAATAAGTTTTTGAGTGATTTTTGTTTCTAAAATAGTGCTCAAGAGCTACCCCTATTTTATCACAAAAATCAACAGAAATACCTCTTTTTGCTTGTAAAAACTCTCCAAACTCACTCACAACACTCGAAATCAGGAGCAAGCGCTCTGATACCACTTGTAGGTCCCTCGGATGTGGTGGATCGTCACATGCAAGTGGGTCTACTAGTCGAACCGGGTGCGGAATGCCCGTGACTAGGTGGAGAGTCTAGCTAAACAAAGTAAACCGACAAGAGAAGACACTTTAAACTTTCTTTGTATTATAAACACTTGAAGGTTACAGAGAAAAGCACTTGGTTTACAATCTGCGTATTTGCACTAAAGCCTGCGTATATGTCTGCGTACTTAACTTCTGTCAACCTATCCTACTTATACCTGACCTGATGCCTGCGCACTTAGCAAATGCGCAGGGCAAAATGCTCTTGCATACTTAACAAGTACGCAAAGGTATTCTTGTGTACTTGCTAAGTACGCAGGAGCTTCTTCCTGCGCACATGTAAGTGCGCAAAACACTTAGAAAGAAATGCAACATTCAATATGTAAAAGTAAATACAACTTGATAAACTAATACATAAAGACTCTAACATACAAAGACAATTACATACATGAAAATACAAACTAAGACTCTATCATGAGTGTTGTCATAGGAAAGTGCTTCAACAGGTTTGCAAGTTTGACTCAAGTTTGACCCGACGACCCGTTGGTGACACGTTGTATTAAATTATGTTTGTTCAGTATAACACTTCTATATTATACACAAATGATCATGCTGTAGCACTTAGTAACAAATCCGATTTGTTCTAACAAGATAACAAGTTTCCATAAATAGCAGGTTTCCATAAATAACAGGTTTCCATAAATAGCAGGTTTCAATAAATAGCAGGTTTCCATAAATAGCAGGTTTGTTCGGGATTCGTGTTTCTTTGAATTATCATTGTTAATATGCTTGTAAGATTACTATAACATGTTCTAAATCATCACATCACATAACAATTGCATAGAACTTAACATGTATGTCATATTCCAAATAAAGTTTCCATCTTTAGTAACCTATGAGAGATATGCACGATTTCAAGCATCCAACACATTGCAACATGTTATTATGTCCTAACTAACATGTACCAATCATTAAACCATATCATGCATGTCTAAATAGCAAGTTATGAATACTTTTGCAAATTAAAGTTTCCTTATTTAACAAGTTTGTAAAACCGTGTTATGTATTCAGAATCTGATTTCACAATTCATCTACACATGTAACAAGTAGCACATAAACCTCATCACCTCATGAAATCCAAGTCTAACATGCAAGTTTCAAAACATAAAAAGTTTCCTCTTTTAGTAAGTTTGCAAAACCGAGCTAGGTTTTAGAAATCTAATTTCCAAATCACGTCTAGTATGCAAGATAGAATTTCTAAAAAGTTTCCTTTATAAGTAAGTTAGGGTTTTTAAGCTTGTTTAACGAGATGCAAAGCACCAAATCCATCACATATAATCTATCTAACATGATTATAACCATAACAAGTATCAAACATCTCTAACACGCGATTCTACACCATTACATAATCAAGAAGTCTCATTATCTAACAAGTTACTAATCATATGAAGCTAGGGTTTTCCAAATAACCATAAAATCAACAAATATATGCAAAACAATGATAAAGCTAGCATCTTTATTATAAAAATCCAGGTTTGGATGACCTAGGGTTTTGATCTAAAATTTAGTAATCAAAAAGTGACGGAATTGAATGAAACGACTTACGTAGGATTGTTAGAAACGTCGAGAGAAGTCCAAATACGCGTTCAATTGCAAGATCGGAGATCGAACGAAGGTGTTTGGTTGCTTTCTTGTTCACGACTCAAGAGGAAGAAGGAGGGGGGGGGGGTTTGGGTCGAGATTTTGAGAGAGAGAGAGAGAGAGAGAGAATGAGATTAGGTTAAGTTTTTTTTTTTTATAAAATTCTTTTTATTCCATATTCCATGGGTTTTTAAAAGTTTAAATAACTCATGGGCTATTTTAAATGGTTTTCAAATTATCTAATTAATCCACTAGATAAAAAAAAATTTAAATAATTATTTTTATAAAACTTATTTATAAAAATCACTAAAACAGTAAAAGTCATAAAGTTCCGCGTAAACGTACGCGATTTCACGAAAGTCTACAATTTACGCATAAAATCAAATAACACGTAAAAGCACATAATTTATATAAATTATAAATTATTAAATGTTCGAATTATTATTTAATTATCACCAACGTTCGGGGTTCGACTCGTGCGAGTCGATAATTCTACGTGTTTGTGGGAATTGACACATCTAACTAATCCTAGTTAAATGTAATATATGAGTGAATGTTTAAGATAACTGAGTTTGATTAAATAACTGTTTGAAATAACGATGTTTGTGTTAACGGAGTTAACCTGAAAATGTCGGATGTCACAATGAAGAAATCACTCAAAATCAAGGAGAAATCAACATTCCGAAGTCAATTGAACAAACCTGGACCAAGGAAGTCAAAGCAGGAAGTCAAAAGTCAACAGGGAGCAGAAGTGAGCCCATGCACGGGCGTGCATCCCCATGCACGGGCGTGCATCCCAATGCACGACCGTTCAAAGTCCAAAATATGTCCTGTACTCCCCAAATCTTCCAGGTTCCTTCACGTGCAAGAAGAGGGTACTTTGCACGCCCGTGCAATTCAATACACGGTCGTGCATTGCCAAAATCTTTGCCTATAAATAGCAAGCACATTCTAGTGTTTAGGTGTAAAAGACCAAGGGTTGTGAAGGCCCTAGTGCTCTGCTAGAGCCGAAACTCTCTCGGTTTTGGTCTGTTTTAGATTTTCTTTGTTTATTTTATATGTTTAGTCTTGTATTATAGAATGATTCTTCTCGTTCGAGTAAACAAGAGGCAACATATACCCACTCTCCCTTGATGTCGGAACACTTCCACACATTGTCTAAGGGTTAGTGGAGTCACTTGTATGGTCATTCGTGGCTAGTTATCTTGCGTTGCTCGGGTTGGTTGAACATTAATTATTTAGTGAAGTCTTTTTAGTATGCTAGGTTTTTAAAGTCTTTCCTTTAATCTATCTTAAAAAGACAAGAATAAGTAATCTTTAAACCAACTTAATAATCTTAAATCTTGTGAGTTTCTTAAACAAGGCTTCTTGCTTAGAAGCTTATTCGAGTTTGTACGGTCTATATACAAATCTTGGTGCTAGCAAACGACTGAGTTAGTATAGGTTTAATCTTATGGGTTGATTGGAAGTTTGGGTATACAACGAATTGTTCGAGTCTTAGCAGGACCTTGTGGTTCGTGTCGGTATTACTTTACTTCTCTTGTGTTAGCTTGCAGAGGACTTGTAGCGGGAGCCATGAGCATTGATCTTGAGAATGAAAGTTATATTTATTTAAAATATTATTATAAGTAAAGAAAACTTTTTTAAGAATATAAATTGTTAGGTTCGAGCGTTCATAAAGTTGTTTTCGAGGAAGTTGCACATTACAACTTTCTATAAGAAGTTACACGACATGGCGTACGCCAGTCGACAGGATAATCTTAGACCGAATAATAACTCACGGGAAAGCCGACAAACTTGAGACCCCGTTAGGATCCCGAGAATTATTAGAAACAGTTGGACGACCGTATCCACTGTTCCGTTATGAACTACTAACTCCCCCATCGAAAGCGTTAGTACTAGTAACTATGACCAACCTTATAAAAATACAACGTTAATTAACAAGTGATAACAACCTGAGTAACACCTTAAATGAGATGATATTTCAAATTACTTTCATTTTCCTTCTTTTAAAACAAAACCCCATTTTCTAACTTATTGTCCTAGTCAAACAATAGCGAGGGTTGAGTACGGAATCTGTGTCCATGGTTCGATACTTGGTTCTTACCCAGACTATACTACGCTGCAATAGGTACACTTGCTTATTGTATGTATGTTTAGTTGAAGTATTTATCATTTTAATTTATAGATTTAAAACCTGATTTTGTGTAACTCTAAACAGAATATTATTAAAGATATATATTATATCTCTCATATTTGGCATCAAGATTTTGGAGCCATTACAAGGGACGTATTTCTATATATATTTTTACACACTAAAAAATGCTATCAATTGGTGTATGGCCATGCTAGCTCTAAGGACTAAGAGATTCATCAAGCGGACTGGTTTGGACAGATTCAGAATGGGAAAGACTCTGGGTTTTGATATCAAGAAGGTCAGATGCTACAATTGTGATCAACTGGGTCACTTTGCCAGAAACTGTAAGGAGCCATCTTCTAAGGAGCATCAAGAGAAGAAGAATTCCAATGGAAAGTAAGCTGCAAATTCTCCCACATCCACTACAACTTCCACTTCTAAGGCTCTAGTATGTCAAGCTGATGGGCATTATCATTGGGGAGATCAAAAGGAGGAGGCAGCTGACAAAGCTTTTGTGGCTGACATTTAAGAGAAAGATAAGTTTGTTCTCATCCAACCTGCTGAGGATTTAACTACTATTCCAGCAGAGGTAATTTCTAAACTTTGCAAATCTCAATCTTGCATAAATGAATTTCAGAAATATAGATTCATCAACCAAGTACTGGTAGATGAAGGTGATCATATAAAAGTCATGTATGATTCCGTGGTTAAAAATGAGAAACTTTATTTTAAGAAAATTCGTGACATTTCAGTAGAAAACATATTTTTAATCGTGCAAGTTATCACCAAAAATAACACTAATCAAGTTTTAATTGAAAAAATTCAAAATTTTAAAAAGACAAATTTTTAAGTTCAAAACATTGGTTTGGATCAGAAAAATTTATTTGGAATTATTGACAAACAAATACATAAGAAAGTCACAGAAGGCATTGGGTATAACACACATCCCCCGCCTTATTCTAAATCTGGTAGATTTGCTGATATGCCGACTCCTCATGTTCCCACACCATTTGTTTGTACTTTATCTACTGATGATTATATTAAAACTTCAGATTATGATGTTTTTCCTTCTTGTGCCGAGTCAGACTTTGTAAGTTTTGAAGATGATTGCGATGAGAGTACTAGTAAGAGGAGTGATTTAAATGAACATGAGTCGGATGATTGTAATAATATGTCCGTGTCAAAACCTAACATTTGTGAACACGTTGAAAACTTGTATTTTGATTTCATGCCTCCTAAGCATGACTGTTTGAGAAATGATATTTCTAAGTTTAAGGATGCTTTGCCTTTTGTTCGTAAGTCTGTAAATGCTATGACTTGTATGGTAAATTTTAAAAGTGCAGTAATTGTTATGACTGATCTTCCTCAAGAAACAATGAGCAATCAAGATTTTTTAAGGTTAAAGAAAGATCAAAATCTTCAAGAAAGATTTGAAGAAGACAGAATTGCCTCTAGTCCTGATGCCTCAACATCACAATCATCTTCATCATCTTGTGATGACAATTATCAGGCTAAGCAGTCATGTGGTAAAACCTGTTTCAGTTGTGGAGAACCCTGTCATGTTTTGAAGAGTTGTAATCTATCCACATATCAGAACGAGTCTTCTTCTGTGTTGTTTTCAAATGAATATAACTCAAATTGTTTGATTAATCATAAAAGCATTTCTAAATCAAAACGTAGTAGGTGTTTGAGACGTAAAAGGCAAAAGAGATTGATGAATGGTTTGAGAAAAAAACTTGGCAAGTAAAAATTGACTGTTCTAATGATGACAGTAATTATCTTAAAGAAGATTCTGATTATGATTTTCATGAAGTAACCTTTGATGAATTATTAAGAAATTCTAAGTCAGCAATGGCTTGGGTACCAAACTCTGATTGATATTCTTTGTGTAGGGGCAATCGAGGTGGACTTGAGAAAACATCTTGCATGTCGACAGTGGTTGCTCATGGCACATGACCGCCCAGTTTTCATTACTGCAAGATTATCAACTAATAGATGGAGAGCATGTTGCCTTTGCAGGCAATCTAAGAGGCGGGAAGATAGAAGGACAAGGAGTCGTTTCTAACAGAGTAAATAGTCTTGAAAAAGTCAACTTCGTCCCACATCTGAAATACAATCTGATGAGTGTGTCCCAGATTTGTGACAAAGACTTCTGTGCTCTTTTCAACTCAAGGGAGTGTTTGATTTTAAAACCTGGCATGGTTATTCCCGAAGATTTAATTCTTATGCGTGCCCCAAGAAGATTCAACACCTACAGTCTGGACATGAACAATCCATCAGGAATCGAATCCTACTTTCTGTCGAAAGCGTCAGAAGATGAGTTTGCCTATCAAAGATTTCTCTCCTGTTGAACACTGCATTGCATGTTCTAAAGGCAAACAACACAAATCCTCCCACAATCCCAAGACCACTAACTCCATTGACTCTCCTCTTTAATTTCTTCATATGGATCTTTTTCTTCCTGTGAGTGTCATGAGTCTTGGTAGAAAGTCCTACTGCTTGGTAGTAACCGATGACTTCTTTCAGTTTACATGGGTATTCTTCTTAGCCAGCAAAGATGAGGCACCGAAAACTTTGAAGATTCATTTGCTGCAAATTGAGAATTTATTAAATTTAGGAGTCAAGACAATCGGAAGTGATCACGGTACTGAATTTAAGAATGCCACTCTGGATTCTTTTTGTGAAAGCAAAGGCATCTCATGACAGTTCAGTACACCTCGTACTCCGCAACAAAATGGTGTTGCCGAACGAAGAAATCGTACGTTGATTGAGGCAGCAAGGACTATGATCGTGGATTCATGGCTTCCTGTCACCTTTTGGGCAGAGGCAGTCAATACCGCCTCTTTCATTCAAAATCGTGTTCTCATTACAAAAAGCTGCAACAAGACCCCCTATGAGATTATGTACAAGCGAAGCTTGTTATTGATTTCTTCAGAAAATTTGGATGTGTGTACACTATATTGAACTCTTCGGACCGGCTGAACAAGTTTGAAGCTAAAGCTGATGAATTCTATTTTGTTGGCTACTCTTCTACTCAGAGAACTTATCGTGTCTACAACAAGAGAAGAAGAATTGTGCTGAAATCTATTCACATCAATTGGCATGAAAGCAATCACTCGGACTCAGGGGATGGTCCTGATTCGCTTTTTGACGTGGAATCATTGTTTAAATCATTTAATCTTCCTATGTAAATAGTCAGAAGAGAGGCTGTTGATTTGTGTATATGAGTTTGAAATTGAATTTACACAGGGTTAAAAATCATGTTGTTGGTTTTGTTTCTTGTAAACAATGTAAAAAGAATACAAAGTTAACATTTAAAGGATCTAGAGATATAGATAGAGAGATGGAGGGTGCTGCTGTTAAATCAAAAGAGAGGTGGGAAAAAAAATTATAAAAAAACAATTAAAGAAAATTTGTATAATTAATACAAAAGAGAGGCGGAAAAAAAAACAATGAGGATGAATAGAAGAGTGACATGTGTCCCACCAAAACCTTTATTTATTATATATATATATATATGTATATATGATATGATATTTTCTTAATTTATAGGGTATATATAAAATACATAAACCTTAGGTCTTTTTTTTGGGTGGGGGTGGGGGTGGGGGTTTTTAGGGGTGGGTTTAGGTTTTTTGGGGGGTAGGGTGGGGGGGTTTAGGTTTTTAGGCGGTGGGGTGGTGGTTTTAGGCTTTTCGGAGTGAGGTTGGAGGGGGTTTAGGTTTTTGAAGGTGCAGGTGGAGGGGGGTTTAGGTTTTTGGGTACGGGTTAGGGTTCGATGAGACGGTTCCAACGCCGCCGAAATGAGCTCAATCGGAGTTTGTTTGACCCACTTCTTAGGATTTATTAACGAAAAACCACTTTTTAGTGGAATCGTCCCCTATGATACTTTCTTAATTTATAGGGTATATATAAAATTGTAGTTTAATTGAAAAGTTATTTCTAGAAAGTAAAATAATTGGGAGAAAAGAAGGCCCATACTGTGAGGATGTGACATTATTTTACCAGCGTTTCCATGTTTGTTAATGATAGATTTTGTGTACAGTTCATAATAATCAAATTTTAAAACATAAACACACTCTTAAAAAGCAAAATTCATTCTTTTTTACAGATTCATAATGCTTGAAATTACTTGCAAAGTAATCAAACTTATTCATCTTGTACAATCAACAAAAATGACACAATTTCATACATCTTGAAAGTGGAACCGATGACATGATGAAAGATGAAGTTTAAGCCCATTTTGCCATCAAAGACATCCCACCGGCGCCAAGCAAGACGGCCAAGTAAGATTTAATTTGAAGCTTAATGCTTCCTTGAAGCTTTGGACCCATGAAATCAGCCGCAAGAAGATCCACCAACGCCATGTAGATAAGTAGTCCAGCCGATGATGCGTTGAGTAATCCAACCGTGATTAATGAACTCGGGCTATTCTCTTTGTATGTCTTCGACAACGCGATCCCAAGAGCAATCCCGAACGGTGTCGTTATTGAGAAGAAGAAAACCATTGCTGCTTTCTTCACAGTCTTATACTCGGCCTGTCATTGTTTATATTATATATATGGTTAGTTATGTACATTGAGGGTGGATTAAATAAAAAAAATGTATTTCTATTAAAAAGCGTAGAAAGTAATATGGGCCATTGATCAAACCAAATAATTTTTATATATTGTAATATTTTTTTTAATTATACAGTAAAATCGAGAGTTATATTTTCTTTAATTTAAGTATAGTATTATTATTTTTAAAAGGTATAATATATATCCACCGTGCGACAAACTGTGCGTCCAAACCCATTTACATGGTGCGTATGTATGTCCAGGTTTGTGATGGATTTTGGTTATGCATTACATGTTGCGACTATATCCCATTTACATGGTATGGATGTGTACTCAAGAAACGTGCGTACATAAAAAGACGCAAATATTTTGCGCCACAAACCTCATGCATGTACAAGTGTCACCTCTCCTAGTTTCTTTATAAAAAAATATTTTGTACGAAAACCTCCCTCCATGTGTGTGTAAAATAAAAATATTATTATACTTTATAATACCTGAAGAATACAACCACCAAGACCCATGCCTTCAAACATTTGATGGAAACAAAGAGCTGCCACCAATGGCTTTATTGTGCATACATCATTTGATGCCCCAACTCCAAGTCCAATCACTATAGAATGAACCACTATTCCAAGCTCAAGCACCTAATAACCAAATGTTCAAGTTGTTTTAAATTTAAAATCAACATAAGATTTAATTTTTATTTGAAACTAACCATGGCTACGACACGATAACGAAGAAGTTGTTGTCCTATCGCGCCCTTTTGGTGGCCGTGGTTGTGTCCATGGAAATGCATGCCACCACCACTCACCACTGCCATCTCCTGGTCTCTGGCAACCACCTCACCGCCATCAGCCGCTATAGCATTGTTCTTTGATGTATACATGCTTGTAGCCATGGAGTCCACCATGAGTGTGAAAATAGCAGATAACATAGCAACAAAGCCCGTAAATAGGAACTTTTGCCACGGGTTATCGGCCAAGCAACTCGATCTCAACATGTCAAAAGAGTCAGGCAACACATGCATAAATCCAGTAGCCAAAATGATGCCTGAGGCGAAAGCTTTCACAATAACAAAAAGACTACGGTCGGGGCTAAGGGCGGGGATGGACCGAGTGATTAGAGGTAGGCATACCCCGATGATGCTCGTGACGAGGATAGCCGCTATACCGATGATCTTTAACGGTAAGGCTTTGGATTTGTTATTACAAGGGTTGTTGGTTACATCTTCACATTGTGCTAAGGCTTTGGTGCATAGAAATGTTATAAAGATGATGAAAATTAAGAACATTTTTGAATTGGAAGCCATGCTTACTTCAAGATATGTTGAATTTTGTTTGTTGGGTTATGTTGGAGTGAAGCTCAAGGTGGTTGCTATTTATATATAAGCTTGTGACATCAAAAATATATTAAAATGGATGATTTTTTAAACAAGTTTATCACTTTGGAATGTTATTGGGTCAACTATCAGAAGCATTTTTCATGACACACACCAACTGTAAGAAGTGACTCTAACCAATCATACTATTTCAATAGTTAACATTAAGTTCGATGATAAAATTGTATATCATAGAAAATTATAAATGCTTAAAACAGCAGAAAAAAGAATCGATTTCAATCTTGACTTTTTTTAAATATAGTTTTATCAAAAAAATTTAAAATTTAAATTACTTTTATATATACTCCATTTTTCTAAGTTATACGTATAAAATCGAGAATTATACTATCTTTAATTCGAATAAATTGTTATATTTAAAAAGACAACGTTTTAAAAAAAATGTTGATAGAATGTTGACTATGATGGTGCGTCTAAACTACTTAGAAATATGTGTCTTAGTTGTATAATTACAATGGTGCATTTAGACTAGCTGCAATGATATGTTTATACAAACTACAATAATCCACCTAACGTACGATGGTACACCAAAGTTGTCCAAGGTCTATGCATGAATGAATTGTTTGATCACATATAATGGTGCCTCCAAACCCTTACAAGGGTGCATCTCTAATCCAGGGTCGGCCCATTGGGTCTGCGGGAAACACACCCGTAGTGGGCCTAACATTTCGAGGGGCCAAAAAAATAATTTGAACAAAAAAATAAAAAAATAAATATTTAAAGCACACCTGGAACCCAAAAAATCCGAACCCGTTTAAGATGGAACCCGGACCCGAAGATAGTATTCGGTTTGGTAGTTGGGTTAAAAAAAGGTTAATCGGGTTAACCGATTAACCCGAATAATAATAAAAAGGTATTTTATTATTAATAGTTATTTGTAATCTTATCTTAATATACATCTAAACATTTTCAATGTTTATTTTATTTCACTTTTTTTTAATATATGATTGGAAACGGAAGAGCGGACATGAAGGTGAAAATATGAAGAGTGAACACTGTTAATGAGTTTATTGGTTGATACGATTTGTATTTTTTTTAGTTTATACGATTTGTTGATACACTTTGGTTTTATGCTTATTTTATTTGATTTTTTTTAGTTAATATACGTGTTTAGTGCATTGGATTGAACGAAAAATCATATTATGAATATTTTTATTTGACATTTTGTGCTTATTATTTAATAAATATCATGTTAAGTTAAATAATAAGGTATGAGTTGCAACTTGTATTTAGAAACCCGAATACCGATTAACCCGACCCGAATAAACCCGAAACCGAATAACCCGAAACCGTTTAACCCGAATCTTATATGGGTCGGTAAACGGGTTGGATTCTTATAACAAAAAATCCGAATAAACCGAACCGAATAACCCGAAACCAGATTAAAAAACCCGATGAACACCCCTTAAGCTTATCTATATCTATTCTAACTAATAAACAATTAAACTAGGGACATGTAGTAACATCCCAAATTAATGAAACAAATAATAAAATAAAGCCGGGAATAAATCGTAAGTTAAAAGGAAAGAAATATGAAAGGAAAAATGAACGGGCATGGGCTTGGCCTGGAAAAAGGAAAGAGGCAGGGAGGGAGGGAGGGTTTCTACTCAAAAGCTCAACGAATATCGGTTATCATCTCTGGAACGTCTAGCAACGAGAAGGAAGCAATTCCAGGTAACCACCTCGGCTAAATCTGAGTTTTTATTCACGATTTGGGGTTTTGGGTTAACATGGGGTTTTACCTAAAAAGATCATGTTTTTACGTATGAAATGATGAAACAAGTATAGATCTAGCATCACCATCGATAAACCAACCGTCTGAACGTAAAAAGTTCGACTCTTGATAGATCCGAAACCAGCATGCAGATCTAGGGTTCTGATTAGGGAAAAAGGTCGTGCAGGCGAACTTGACAAGGTCGCGTAGGCAAACTTGACAAGTTCGCCTGGAACCGCTTTTTGGAGAACTTGACACGTTCGCTGGATCATGTTCGTCCAATGAACAAAGGTAGCAAACTTACATGAGTTTGCCTAAGCTCAAAAGGTGGCGAACTTACCATCTTCGCCTAGTTCACTATAACTAACTTGCTATGTTCGCCTAGGCCAAAGGTGGCGAACTTACCTAACTTCGCCTAACCCTAAGAACAGAAAAATCTAGTTCTGTTTAGGATCATTATCTAATCTTGTATGACTTGATTATACAGATTATGTGTGACCCTAGTGACGCTCACTAACCAGCTAGCATACTTCAGGAACCGCTCATCAGGTGAGTTCTATGTGCCCCTATGTGTTACGTGCAAACAACTTTAAATGTTTTGAGGTTGAAGTGTATACATGATATGAATGAATGTTACGAATGCTATCTATAGCCATATGTGTTATGTGACAATACATGATGAATATAAGAATGACAAGTATGTTTATAAAATATGAAATGAAAGTATGACATGACGTAGAAGAACGAAATCTTGCTCTATATACACACACATATATATATATTGCTTACCATGTATGAATAAACGTTATGGATGGAAACTATGATAACGGCTACTTTGGTAGACGGGCGACCACACGACTGTTATGCAGCCAGAACTAAAAGTCTAGAAATGTAGACTAAACTCAGGCTGCTACGGTAAAATCAGACCCTCAATCAATGCTCGGTTGCATATATAGTTCGTATGGGAAACGGATGCCTTAAGGCAGACGAGCGAATATGACGGACTATGACGGTAGGACGGTTGTAAGTTATGACGGACGGACGAAGGTTGCCAGACAGTTGTAAGAATATATTGACGGACGAACACTAGTTGCGGGATGGTTGTAAGTATGGCGGACTACGAAGGTAGACCGCAACGTTTGTCTTTGTGACTTACGTAATCAATAACGGGTTGATCACCCTTGTGTGTAAGACCAATGAATGTTCAAATGAATGTAAGAATGTATGCATTTACATACGTACTCACATATGAAAGATATATGGAAGAAGGAATTGAAATGGTAAATGTATACATATATATGTATTTATACTAACGAAAATATGATAATAAACAATGTTTATGCCTACTTGCTTTAAACTAGAACTCACCAACGTTAGCTGACTTTTAGTATACACTTCAGGTAACAAGTAGAAGGGGCGTGCAAAGGCGTGATGGCTACTCGGCACGAGACTGAGATCCCGTTTTAGTTGATTATATGTTAAGACTATGTTTCTTTTAAATGATAAGACTTCCGTTATTATGTAACCAATTGATGTATGTTTCCGATACAATTATGTGTTTTAATTTAAATTCAGCATTTTGATGACTATGTTTATGAGTAAATCCAACAAGTGAGGTCTCCCGGGTTAAGGCCATACAAGTTGGTATCAGAGCAATAGTTTGATAGATTCAGACATCCCTAAATGTCTGGAATCAAGCTGATAATGGGACCAACACAAGGATGTCAGTATGGGTAGGCAACACCAAAGCCAGCACAGTAAGTAAGCACCAAAGATAATACATGTAGCTTAGGGTGGATGCCTTAACTTAGAGTACATAGATGTCATTGTCACACTGATGTGTAAAGTTTTGAACCCAAAAATCAAAGCAAATTATTAATCACAAACTGGTCATTGTAATTAACAATTTACATTGCTCGTACTATTCTAAACTATGATATGAAGAACTATTCTAAACTATGATCTAAAGAAATGACATTAGTGTTTTCCCTCTTACTTATCATTTAGAAAACTATGGCTGGTAGAGGAAGCGTTGGACGTCGTGGCGGCCGTACCGGACCACGCGGTAGGCCACCATTGAACCAAAGACGTAACGACGAGGAAAGTGTGCACGTGGAGCGTGAGGAAAGCGTCTGTGAAACTAATTTAACCCCACGAGAAGATGGCAATGAGGGACCTCTTCAACTGGAACCCGAGGTTAGGGATGCCACTGCCAGAGAAGTCATATTCACTCTGAAAGACGTATTGCCCGACATGTTAACGGAAGCCTTAAAGAAGAGCAAGCTAGAAGGGGACGAACACCATCAAGAGAAAGTTTATGACAGTGATCGAGACGAGGTGAATGTTAGACTGATCACCAAAGGATGCACTTACAACGCCCATGTTTGACGGGAATAAGGACTATGTTGATACATTCGAATGGATCGAGAAAATGAATGGAGTAATTAGCATCAGTGAATGCCGAGCTGATCAGGCTGTTAAGTTTGTTGCTCACTCTTTCGCCAATGAGGCACTGAGTTGGTGGAGAACTATCCAGATGTCAAAGTCACCAAATACCCTCAAAAAGAATGACCTAGGAGGACTTGAAGGTAATGATGATCAAAACTTTTTGTCCTCAGAATGAGATCGACAGGGTGGAGAATGAATTTCTGAACTTCAAGGCTGGCAACATGACGCATCACCAGTACACTTCCAAATACAATGAATTAGCTCAACTAGTGCCACACCTAGTGGAGACTGAAGAAAGGTTGATCAAGTACTACGTTAAAGGCTTGCCTCAAAGGGTCCGCATTCATGTTAAAGAAAATCTACCCTCGACCTTCGAGTCGGTAGTGAATCTGACTAGAATTGTATATGATGATTATGTTAATGAGGACCCGTCTCCAGAAGCACCAAAGAGAAAGTAAGAGAACCCGTCTAAGGGAAATGGAAAAGGAAACTATACCGCTGAGGTTAAGAAGCCAAGAACAGAAGAATATGAGGATTGTAAGAAATGTTTGAAGAAACACCAAGGCGAATGCCTAGTTGGCTCAACCATGTACTATAGGTGCGGGAAGGCAGGGCACTACTCTTGAGATTGTTTAAGGGACGTCAAGTGCCAAGGATGTGGAAGATATGGGCATCTGACTAGAGATTGCATGAAAACCAGACAGTCTGGTTCGGGAAAAGAGAAAGTGCTGGAACAGCCCAAGGAAAGGACCCGAACCTATGCCTTAACTAAGGAAGAGGCAAGAGGAAACCCGGATGTTGTGTCAGGTACGTTCCTAGTTAATGATGAAAATGCTGATATTTTATTTGATTCTGGTGCTAGTAAAAGCTTTATATCTAATGCCTTTAGTCGCAAACTAGACTACACTATTAACACCATAGTAAAGGCCTTTATTGTAGAAACAACTATTGGTAGAAACTCGGCAGTGTTCAAGTGACCGAAGATTGCATGATAGAAATAGAGGGTTATAAGTTTCCTTCTAGATTATTCCTTCAGACTTTAGGAGGATTCGTGTAAGACCCCAAACCCAGGAGGCCTCACGCGTTGGATTTACTCATTCACAAACAGTTTTTAAACTTGAATATCAAATAACGTAGCGGAAAACTTTCATTCAATCATAACAGTAACATTGTCAAACATGGAAAACGTAAACATTGTCTAAACATAACATAACGGAATCAAAACATAACAGGATGTCAGACTTCATAGATCGGCCAGGTAACTCTTCATCGCTTGCCAAGCATCACCGTCCTTCGTCAATACTTGTTCTTAACCTGAATGTGCATACTAAAAGTCAGCTACGCCGGTGAGTTCTAGTTTTAACATAAAACGTTAACTTCAAATATTTGCCAAAAACATAACATTTTACTTCATTTAATAAAAGGGTACGAAAACATGCAATAACATAACATAACCTCATAACATAACATCATAACATAAGTCAACATGAACCGAATCTGCGCCTTCTCGTAACCGTCAATTCCATACATCGCATACCGGCGGAGAAACATAAGGCTCGTTACCTCTAGGCCATCCGTCACCTAGGTCTCCTAAGGCTCTTTACCTCTAGGAAGACCAATCATACATACAAGTGGAGAAATCTAAGGCTCGTTACCTCTAGACTATTCCACCAAACTTCAAGCACGGCATCACGAGAATGACATGTACCAAACTTTAAGGACGATTACCCCGCGAGGTAAATCTTTAATAGAAGTTTTGAAGTAAAAACTTCTGTTAAAGCATTCGTACGTTCTATTAAAAATCTCATTCATTCGTAAACACTTTGTAAACCTCTTTTGGAAAAATATTTCATAAACACTTCTTTCATAACCTTTCCCTTCAAAACATCGTTCATAAACATCGTTTTATAAAACAGTCACATCGTTACGTATGCACACCAGCCCAAAAATATTTATTTAAAACAATTAAATAAGGGCTTCTAGAACTCACCTGATAAGCTAGCCTCGGTTGTCCTAAACAAAGGCCCAACAACGTCACTTCCGATCTGAATTGATTAGTTAGATACACATCAGACCCAATCCCGACTCTAACGGTTTAGTCATTCTGTTTTAGGCGAACTTAAGGCTAAGTTCGCCCCTCATAGCCCTAGCGAACTTACTGGCGAACTTAGGCTAAGTTCGCCTAAGTTGTGCCCAGCGAACCTAGTAAGTTCGCTTGCCTAAGTTCACTATCAACATGATACTAGCAAACATAGTAAGTTCGCCTATTCTTTGCCCCAGGCGGGGCTGTCATCTTCCCAAAAACCCTAAGTTTGCATGTAAATGGCGGTCAAATCTGATCACGTTCAAGATGCTAACTTTTTACACTCAAAACTTGTAGTTTTCACTCGTGATCATAGATCTGTAATCCATTTCTCGTTTGGTTCGCAAAAGCTCATCCTTTTTACGAAAATACCCGAAAACCCCCAAAAAAAATAAAACTCAGATTTGGTTCGGGTTGTTACCTGTTTTGAGATTCTGAATCGGAGAACCTACTCACGAACAGTAAAGGAACAAGATGCTAGCTCCTCGGGTCGATCCGTGTACTTTCTCTCTCTATGGTTTCTCTCTCTAGAATGGCAAAATGAGAGAATATGGAGGGTTTAGGCTATTTATAAGGGAAGGCTCCCCTAACTTCGCTGCCCTCAAGTTCGTTGGGCCTACCATCCCGACCCGGTCCGACGTGCCTTACTCGTTCCGTTCTTCGTGTACCGAAACCCGTCTATTATTTTTATTTTTATTTTTGTGATGTTACAATTTGATATAGTGTTGGGCATGGATCGCCTAGCTACCAATGAAGCAAAAATTATATGTAACAAAAAATGATCCATCTCAAAGCTAATGACGGCAGCCAGATTACGATTTATGGTGATTGGAATTGCACGATGCCAAACGTTATCTCAATGATTAAGGCCGAAGTTACATGAGGCGCGGTTGTGAAGCTTATCTGGCGTATGATGTCGATGACAAAATGAAAACCAAGGAACTCAAAGATGTACTCGTGGGGTGCAACTTTCCAGAAGTGTTCCTAGAGGACCTACCTGGCTTGCCACCCGATCGGGAGAAAGAATTTCAAATTGACTTACCGCCAGAAGCCTAGACAGTTGCTAAAGCACCTTACCGATTGGATCCGTCAAAAACGAAAGAATTGATGTCGCAACTGGAAGAACTCAATGAGAAGGATTTATCAGACCGAGCATATCACCATGGCGTGTTCCGGTACTATTTGTAAAGAAGAAAGACGGTAGCATGCGCATGTGCATCGATTGCCGAGAACTGAACAAGCGAACGTTTAAGAACAAATACCCACTACCGAGAATAGACGAGCTTTTGACCAGTTACAAGGCGCAAGATGGTTTTCAAAAAATCGATCTTAGGTCGGGATACCATCAACTAAAAGCAATGTTTTTAAAACCGGACCGGTAAGTGAACCGTTTGCTTTAGAGGTTCACTGGTCTAACCGGTCGAACCGGTAACTGAACCGGATTACGTCATAAATAATTTAATATTTAAAATACATAAAAACTAAGTTTTTATTACAAATATATACAATTGATATTGAAATAATCTTTAGTGATTTTTTTTTAAAGAAAAAATTTCTTAATTCCTATTAGGAGTGAGTCTTGAACCCATGACCTTCTTAAACCTTGGTATTGTAGGTCCCGGGAGCCTCGTCGCGCAGCGGATTTACACGGACCTGTTGTGCGATTTGTGTGGGAACCAAGAAACGAGACAGAGAAACACGAACAAAGACAAAAGATAATGAAACGAAACATAATCCATAACAAAGAAGTCATCCCGTATTACAGACTACATACCGAAGGAGCACACATCTCTCATCTAAGCTCACGGTCTAGGGGTCGGGAGAGCTCTTCCCGACCCGGACACCACTCAACCTTGTTCCAGAGTTCCACCTACAAATGAAGACAAGTCTTCTATTTATAGGGGCAGGAACACTACCTGCGTACTTGACAAGTACGCAAGGCAAAAGCCTTGCGTACTTACTAAGTACGCATGGTTTGGTCATGCGTACTTGACAAGTACGCAAGGCAAAAGCCTTGCATACTTACTAAGTACGCAGGACCAAACTGGTGTGCGGGCTAAGTACTCATGAACACCCTCCTACGTACTAGCCATGTACACCGATACATAGAATTTAATCTATAGTTACAAAACATGCTTCTACAAACTCCCTCTTAACTATAGCATCAAATTCTATCTATCACTAACACTGATAACCATCAGTTTATAAAGAATGTCCTAACAGACTCCCTCTAAACTAATGACATCACGTGTCTTCTGGCGAGACTTGATTTTCTGGCATTCCACTTGAGATCTTCAAATCTTCAAACTTCAGTCTTCAGTTGTCGAGTGATGACAAACCCGACTCCTTCATAACTATAGCTTTCATTGTAGACCAAACCAAGTGCTTCAATAAGAACCAACTAACCCAACACAACTCATTGTAAGTCATCCTCTTAGCAGTAGCAACCTCCACTCTGACTTAGGACTCTGAGTCTTACAATGTCTTCCTAACCAGGTAACAATAGTAGACTAAGACAACTCCAAATCAGCTGGCATATGATTGAGAGTTTGAGTTTCCAATAACATGCATCAAACTAATCAGCTCCCATAGGAATTCCAGTAATATAAACTTAAGTCTTCAACCAGATGTGTCCAACTCTATCCTGTATCTTCACGAGTCAACCAAATTCCCGAAGATGTTCATTTTCAATATCCCCTTTCAGTTTAAGCTCCATCTGACTAGACCAGAAACAAGGGTATGTTTCCTACCCCATCGGCCAATGATAAAAGGTTCCATCTTCAACTAATAATCCAACGAATATCCAGCTTCATCTTGAAAACACACGATAGAATCAAACACGAAAAATATAGTTTACACGAGAAATCATAGTTGAGATCCATGTTACGTCAAAGAGGTATATATATAGGAAGTACCAACGGCTTTTCCACCACCTCTTTAATGTCTCATGAATACTAGATTTTATCCCCCTCATTTATCTGTAAACTATGACCAGCTTCATCATCACTTCACTCAAATCCTCAAAAAGCACAACTAGCCAACTCTAGGATTTTATTCTTGTATTCCTTTGCAAAGATCCAAAACAGCAAATCCTTGGGTTCAAGTTGTTCCAGTATTCATCCCCTATTAAAGAAGTATCCCGGATACTCGTAGCCTACATATTCAGGTTTGAATACCTAAACAAGATGATTCTCTTTCCAAAAGACCCAAAGCAGCCACATCTTCACAAATAGAACGAGACCTTTAGCCGATGACGACCCAATTGCTCCCATTAGTTCAGCATTCATACCCTATTAAATAAGTATCCCGGATACTCGTAGCCTACATTTTCAGGTATGGACCCTTAAACAATGTATGACAAGTGGTATCATCCAACAAAAATCTCGTCCGTGTTTCGCCAAGCCACATTTTATACAAATTCTGGTCCAGAAAAACCAAATTTACTATCTTCTCAAAAATGGCCCGAAACACGCGTACAAATGATCCCTAAAAAATTTGGACAAGGAAGGTTTTCCCGCCAAAAAACTCCTTTTACTATCTTTTTTTTTAATTTTTTTTAATCCCAGAGGCTAGTCCATGCGTACTTAGTAAATACGCATATGTAGGGTGTTGCTGCGTATTTAGTAAGTACGCAAAGCCAAGTACTCATGCGTACTTGTTAAGTGTGCAGAGAAATGCTCTTGCGTTAAGTACGCAGGTCACTTCTCATGCGTACTTACTAAGTACGCAGGGCTAACCCATGCGTACTTAGCAAATACGCAGAAAAGGTGATTCTGCGTACTTGTTCAGTACAGCAGTGTTCTTGACGGATATTGAGGAGAATGCTCGAAAAGTGACGGATCTAAGAAATTAATGTTTCCAAAAGCTTCGAAAACATCATCTAGCAAACCCTTAGCCTTCCAAACACCAAATGAAGTGATAACAAACTCGATTTTAAGGATTTTAGGTTACGAACTCGTTTTTGCTCAAAACCCTAAAAAATCGAAACTGGAACACAAATCAACGAACACCGAGGCTCTGATACCAGTTGTAGGTCCCGGGAGCCTCGTCGCGCAGCGGATTTACACAGACCTATTCTGCAATTTGTGTGGGAACCAAGAAACGAGACAGAGAAACACGAACAAAGACAAAAGATAATGAAACGAAACGTAATCCATAACAAAGAAGTCATCCCGTATTACAGACTACATACCGAAGGAGCACACATCTCTCATCTAAGCTCACGGTCCAGGGGTCGGGAGAGCTCTTCCCGATCCGGACACCACTCAATCTTGTTCCAGAGTTCCACCTAAAAATGAAGACAAGTATTTCTATTTATAGGGGCAGGAACACTACCTGCGTACTTGACAAGTACGCAAGGCAAAAGCCTTGCGTACTTACTAAGTACGCATGGTTTGGTCATGCGTACTTGACAAGTACGCAAGGCTTACTTACTAAGTACGCAGGACCAAACTGGTGTGCGGTCTAAGTACTCAGGAACACCCTCCTACATACTAGCCACGTACACCGATACATAGAATTTAATCTATAGTTACAAAACATGCTTCTACAGGTATTACTAGAGGATTTTCCTCTACCATTGCGCCACCAACCCCAATGTAATAATCTTTAGTAAATGATAAAACTAATTAAATACAATATTAAATGATAAATGAAAATTTTATTAAAGATGAAAGTTGGAAAAAAAACATCAGTAAATGAAATTTTTTATTGAAGCAATTGATAATTTTCAAAATCAATCTTATGTTCCCAAGGCATTTCAGTATCCCACCTAAATTAAGGACTACATCTTCTTCATCTACCCATTTATTTTTCTTCATCTACCCCTGTCTCCACCACTTTCTAAAACATTTTATCCAAGATCCGGTAGAGCTCCGATCAACACAGACGTTCAACTCATCATCAACCGTCTTCACCATCGTTTTTTTCTTTACTATTTCACTGACTGCTTACTTCTCCTCTTGTCTATCATCCCTGCTGCTCATGGACATACTTCTTCGTTGTTACTAGATTCGACACCTCATACAACATATTATTCGGTCTGACCAGTCACCCGAGTTACTGGTTCAGCCGTTGAACCGCACGAACTGCCCGGTCCAACCACCTTCCGGTTAAAACCATCAAACCGAACCGATGCGAGCTCTGGTTCCCGGTCCGACCGGCCGGTCCGGTTCGGCCTTCAAAACATTGACTGAAAGAAAGAGAGGAAGACGTACCAAAGACCGCGTTTCTCACTAGCTATGGACATTTTGAGTTTCTCGTCATGACATTCGGTCTGACCAATGCCCCTGCAATATTTAAGGATTTAATGAATAGAGTGTGCCAAAGCACCTTACATATTGGGTCCATCAGAAATGAAAGAATTTATGTCGCAACTAGAAGAACTCACTGATAAAGGATTTATCAGACCGAGCATTACACCATGGCGCGCTCCGGTACTACTTGTAAAGAAGAAAGACGGTAGCATGCGCATGTGCATAGATTGCGGAGAACTGAACAAGCGAGCAGTTAAAAACAAATACCCGCTACCGAGAATAGACGACCTTTTTAACCAGTTACAAGGCGCAATATGGTTTTCAAAAATAGATCTTAGGTCGGGATACCATCAACTGAAAGCAATATTTTTAAAACCGGACCGGTAAGTGAACCGTTTGCTTTATAGGTTCATTGGTCCAACCGGTCGGACCGGTATCTGAACCGGATTACTTCATAAATAATTTAATATTTAAAAATATATAAAAATACATTAAAACTAAGAATTTAATAAAAATATATACAATTGATATTGAGATAATCTTTAGTAAGTTTTTTTTTTAAAGGCAAAATTTCTTAATTACTGTTAGGAGTGGGTCTTGAACCCATGACCTCTTTAAACCTTGGTGTTACTAGAGGATTTTCCTCTACTATTGGGTCACCAACCCCAATGTAATAATCTTTAGTAAATGATAAAACTAATTAAATACAATATTAAATGATAAATAAAAATTTTATTAAAGATGAAAGTTGGGAAAAAAACGTCAGTAAATGAAAATTTTTATTGAACCAAATTGATAATTTTCAAAATCAATCTTATGTTCCCAAGGCATTTTAGTATCCCACCTAAAATAAGGACTACATCTTCTTCATATATCCATTTATTCTTCTTCATCTACCCCGTCTCCACCACTTTCTAAAACATTTGATCCAAGATCCGGTAGAGCTCCGATCAACACCGACGTTCAAATCATCATCAACCGTCTTCACCATCGTTTTTTTCTTTACTATTTCACTGTCTGCTTACTTCTCCTCTTGTATGTTGTCCCTGCTGCTCCTGGACATACTTCTTCATTGTTACTAGATCCGACACCTCATACAACATATTATCTGGTCCGACCAGTAACCCGGGTTACTAGTTCAGCCGCTGAACCGCACGAAACGCCCGGTCCAACCACCTTCCGATTAAAACCATCAAACTAACCGTTGCGAGCTCTGGTTCCGGGTCCGACCGGCCTGTCTGGTCTTCAAAACATTGACTGAAAGTAAGAGAGGAAGACGTACCAAAGACCGCGTTTCGCACGCACTATGGACATTTTGAGTTCCTCGTCATGTCATCCGGTCTGACCAATGCCCCTGCGGAATTTATGGATTTAATGAATTGAGTGTGCCGACCAATGTTGGACCGGTCGGTGATAGTCTTCATAGATGACATTCTCATATATTCTAAGAACGAAAGTGATCACCACTGCCACCTAAGGGAAGTATTGGAGGTTCTGAAGCAGGAGAAGTTGCATGATAAATTTTCCAAATGCGCGTTCTGGCTTAGGGAAATCCAATTTCTAGGTCATGTTATAAACTCAGACGGCATTATGGTAGACCCTAGAAAGAGCGTAACAGTGAAAGAATGAATGTCTTGAAGACACCAACAGAGATATGAAGTTTTCCAGGGATTGGCTGGTTACTATCAAAGGTTCATTCACGATTTCTCGAGAATAGCCTCGCCGCTGACAAAGTTAATGCGTAAAGAGGCAAAGTTTGATTGAGGTCCAACCCAAAACAAAGCGTTCGAAGAAGTAAAGACACGACTAACCCAACCTCCAGTCTTGACATTACCCGAAGGAAACGAAGACTTAGTAGTTTACTCTGACACTTCGGGTCAAGGATTGGGTTGTGTACTCATGCAACGAGGAAAGGTGACCGCTTACGCCTCATGACAGTTAAAGGTTCATGAATTTAACTACCCAACTCACGATTTAGAGTTGGCGGTGGTAGTCTTTGCATTAAAAATTTGGAGACACTACCTATACGGGGTTAAGTGTACTATTTACTCCGATCACAAAAGCCAGAAATACTTATTGAAGCAAAAGGAATTAAACATGAGACAAAGAAGGTGGTTGGAACTATTAAATGATTATGACTGTGAAATATTATATCACCCAAACAAGGCAAACGTAGTGGCGGACGCCTTGAGTCTAAAGGAAGAGTCGACACTTAACCGGATTAAAGCATGCTAACTGATTATAACACCAGATTTGATGACTGTAATAGCAAAAGTACAAAGGGAAGCTTTGTTAGAACGGAATGTGAAGCGAGAGAGAAAAGTAGGCCAACAAGAAAATCTGGAAACTAATGCATACGGTGTACGAACCAGGTTTGACCGGATGTGGATACCTAAGATTGGTGAACTTAGAGCAAAAATCCTTGATGAGCCAATAAGTCTCGCTACCCTATCCACCCCGAGACGAACAAAATGTATCAGGAGTTGAAGAAGGAATACTGGTGGCCTGGAATGAAGAACGATGTGATTGAATTTGTGAGCAAGTGCCTGACTTGTTCACTGGTTAAGGCCTAGCACCAGAAACTATGTGGTAAAATGCAAGCTTTGCTAATACCAGAATGGAAGTGGGAGGACATCACAATGGACTTCATTACAAAGCTACCGTGAACAGCTATAGGCAATGATACCATTTGGGTGATCATCGACCGCTTGAAGAAAAGTGCTCACTTCTTACCGATACGTGAGGGTTTTTCATCGGAGAAGTTGGCAGAATTATTTATCAACGAAATAGTGAGCAGACACGGTATGCCATTATCAATCATGTCCGACAGAGACAGTCGATTCACGTCGAGATTTTGGAAGAAGTTCAATGAAGAAATGGGTAATAGACTAAACATCAGCTCCGCTTACCACCCTCAAACAGATGCTCTGGGCCTGTATCATTGATTTCAATGGGAGCTGGGATAACCATTTGCCATTAGCAGAATTTTCATACAACAACATCTATCACTCAACCATTGGTATGTTTCCATTTGAGATGATGTACGGGAGGAGATGTAGGACCCCGATTTGTTGGGGAGAAATTGGACAGAAAGACTTTGCGAGTCTCGAAGTGGTCAAAGATACATTTTAGAAATTTGAACAAATCAAAGCTCTCATGAAAGCAGCTAAAGACGAACAGAAATCTTACGCGGATAAAAGAAGAAGGGATTTAGAGTTTCAAGTAAGAAACATGGTACTGCTAAAAGTGTCACCCTAAAAAGGAATCATTCGATTCAAGAAAAGAGGCAAACTAAGTCCATGGTTTGTCGGACCTTTCAAAATTCTACCAAAAGTGGGGCAAGTAGCTTACCGGCTAGACCTGCCCGATTAGTTTAGTGGAATACACCCTACATTCCACGTGTCGCACTTACGCAAGTGCCTAGCTGACGATACGGCTCACATACCATATGACGAGATCGAAGTAGACAACAGTTTAAACTATGTAGAAGAAACAATAGCTATTATTGACCCATCAGAGGAACGGCTACGCAACAAATCGATTCCTTTAGTCAAAGTACAATGGAAACATAGGAAAGGGTCAGCAACTACATGGGAAAAGGAGTACGAGATGAAGAAGTCGTACCCGCATTTGTTTGACTTGTAGCAGGTTTCGAGGACAAAACCTCTATAACGAGGGTAGACTTGTAACATCCTAAATTAACGAAACAAATAATGAAATAAAGCCGGGAAGAAATCGTAAGTTAAAAGGAAAGAAAAATGAAAGGAAAAAGGAACGGGCCTGGGCTTGGCCTCAACAGGTCGATGGGAGCCCATGTATAAAAGGGATGAGGTCAGCTCTCTTCCCTCATTCTCACCATTTCGCAAATTCTATAGAAAGAGAGAGAGAACGGGCTAGAGAGAGAAAGCTCCGGTTTTGACTCAAAAGCTCAAGGAATCTCGGTTATAATCTCTGGAACGTCTAGCAACGAGAAGGAAGCAATTCCAGGTAACCACCTCGGCTAAATCTGAGTTTTTATTCACGATTTGGGGTTTTGGGTTAACATGGGGTTTTACCTAAAAAGATCATGTTTTTACGTATGAAATGATGAAACAAGTATAGATCTAGCATCACCATCGATAAACCAACCGTCTGAATGTAAAAAGTTAGACTCTTGATAGATCCGAAACCAGCATGCAAATCTAGGGTTCTGATTAGGGAAAAAGGTCGCGCAGGCGAACTTGAAAAGTTTGCCTGGAACCGCTTTTTGGAGAACTTGACATGTTCGCTGGATCATGTTCGCCCAATGAACAAAGGTAGCGAACTTACATGAGTTCGCCTAAGCTCAAAAGGTGGCGAACTTACCATCTTCGCCTAGTTCACTATAACTAACTTGCTATGTTCGCCTATGCCAAAGGTGGCGAACTTACCTAACTTCGCCTAACCCTAAGAATAGAAAAATCTAGTTCCGTTTAGGATCATTATCTAATCTTGTATGACTTGATTATACAGATTATGTGTGACCCTAGTGACGCTCACTAATCAGCTAGCATACTTCAGGAACCGCTCATCAGGTGACTTTTAGTATGCACTTCATGTAACAAGAAAAAGGGGTGTGCAAAGGCGTGATGGCTACCCGACATGAGACTGACATCCCGTTTTAGTTGATTATATGTTAAGACTATGTTTCTTTTAAATGATAACACTTCCGCTATTATGTACCCGAATGATGTATGTTTCCGATACAATTGTGTGTTTTAATTTAAATTCAACATTTTGATGACTATGTTTATAAGTAAATCTAACAAGTGAGATCTTTCGGGATGAGGCCTTACACATGTGTCACTTTTTGGTGTTTTCTCAGCATTTTTTTTTATCACCTCTCTCTTTTATTAAATTATAATATTAAAAGAATATATTTTAAAGTATTTATTATAAATTTAATTATGGATACTTATTATTTAATTATGGATAGTTATTATATCATTAATCAAATCAATTTAATATGAATTAACATTTATCATTTATATAAAAAAAATTAATACATAGTTAAAAAAACAATTTCAATATTACCTTAACATAATTTATATCTGTCACGTCATATTTTATTCAGCCCATGTAATACACGGATTTTTAAAGAAATAAAATTTTTATTACTAACTATATAATTTTATATTTATTCAATACGTATAATACACGAGATTTTAACTTAGTGAAGTATATAAAACAATTTTATTTTCGTAACTACGACAACCAAAGTTTCATGAGGTCGACTCAATCTTTGGAAAATAATTAGTTGTAAAAAAAATATAACATAATATAGTAATTCATAAATATGAGATATACTAACATCTAGTTTATTGTATTTAGATAATAAAAAATAAATCTTTGATGTTACTTACATTGTTGGGCGCAATTACTCTCTTTACACCATCACTCTTGTTTCTTCAATCCTTTTTTATTAATAAAATAAAAATGAGCAAGTTTAATTTAACTAATTCGTTTTAACGTTAATATTGATGTACGCATGACGTATATGATAACAGGATAATATTAATTTGTTTTTGACTTTGTCATTACTCTTTTATTTTTGTTTATTTAAGCTCATTGACTTTGTTGTAGCATCATCCTGTGTTATACCCTATTTTTCTTTCGTATTACATAAAAATAATTAGTAACAGATAAATAACATTAGAGATGATTAAATAAACGAGTAGAAACGAATAATATATACATTGGATCAAATAAAAATTAGTTTTTCGCTAAAAAATCTAATAAATGAAAAAAACCTTAAGAAATAATATCAAACGAACTCCGATTGAGCTAATTTCAGCGGCGTTGGAACCGTTTCGTCGAACTCTATCATCTTAGCTTTTAGGGTTTAGATTTTAAGGTTTAGATTTTACGTTTGAATTTTAGAGTTTTAGACTTATGGTTTAGCCTTAGGGTTTAGCTTTTAGGGTTTTGATTTTATAGTTTTGGTTTTTTTTTGGGGGTGAGTGTGGGGGTTTAGGTTTTTGGGGGTGGGTGGCGGTGGGTGGGGATGCGTTTAGGTTTTGGGGGGGGGGGTTTAGATTTTTGGGGGGTGTGGGTGGGGTGTGGGTGGGGGTGGGGTTAGATTTTTGGGGGGTGGGGGTGGTTTTAGGTTTTTCGGGGTAGGGTTGGAGGGGGTGCGGGTGGAGGGGGGTTTAGGTTTTTGGGTCCAGGTTAGGGTTCGATGAAACGGTTCCAACGCCGCTGGAATGAGCTCAATCGAAGTTCGTTTGACCTACTTCTTAGTATTTCTTAACGAAAAACCACTTATTAGTGGAACCGTCTCCTATATATATATATATATATATATATATATATATATATAGGGTAAGGTTACTTTCAAAACCCACATTTCATGTGAAACCCTAAAACTATCATCAAATGGTTGCTTTAATCTCAAACACATAAAATGTTGTCATATGTCTACCTTGTTATTTTATATGAAAAGGGCATAATAGTCATTTAACACAGCACATAAAATTCAGATTCATTAAGAATGTGACATGTGTCACCTTCTCTCTCCAATTAATTTCCCCCTTTTTTTAATAAAAAGATTCCCCCATTTTTTTAACAAGCTTGATAACTTTTTTATTTTATGTTATTTTTTTACAAAAATTGCACCATTAAACTTATCACATTTTTCTCTTTAATTCCATTATAGTTTCATCTTCTTTTTTTCAGATGTCTATAATTACATTGGTGTAACTACCGGTTACATTAGTGTAACGCACATGGTTTAATACTCTAGTTACATTGGTTTTCGGACGTCGTTTATTACGTTAATGTAACGAACATTTACATTGGTGTTACAAACATGGATAATAAACCGGTAATTATATTAGTGTAATTACATCACTGTAACAAATGGTTACATTAGTGTAACAACCACATGTCACTATAACAAAATGATAACATTAGTGTTACATTGATTTCATTTCGTAGAAAGCTCAACACTAATGAAAACAAAGAGGGATTACATTGATGTAAAATGGGTTGGTATTACACTAATGTAACCATGGTTATTACATCAATCCAGTCAAAAAACATAGACACAAAAATATTAATTTGTAAGCTTTTATCACGTTTTAAAAACCAGTCTTGGATAGCCAGTTAAACTAAGAATTGTCGAAAAATTTTGTTACAACCTTTCATACAAGGTATAAATGAACTAACGAGTTTTGAGTAAACTAATAAAGAACTGAACAAAAATGGTAGGAAAAATAAAGCATAAATAAAAAATTTTAATGCTTCTTTCTGACCAAACAATGAAATGTCAATCCAAAAAAAAAAGAATTTGAATCGAGCAGCTCCATTGTTACTCACCGGAGGGGGCTCGAGGGAGTAAAGGGAATTTCCACCTTTCTTCCCATAGTAACAAGCACTAGAAAAACACAGAATAAATTAATCAGACAAAACATTGTGTTTGTCAAAATTAACAAGCACTAGAAAAACCAACTCAAAATTTTTGAAATTACTATCACAGAATAAATTATCATGTTACAATATCATAACAACATGATGATTTGATGATCATAAACCAAAATTAATACCGATAAGAGCAATATTTCAAAGCATACTTAATAACAAATGTCGAATTAAGAGAAACCCTAAATATTGAAAAGAAAAATAGAAATCGTATGTGCAGAATTAAAAGAAACCCTTCTTCTTCTTCTTCCATGTATAACCAAATCCTCGCAAATCGCACCAAATCTCCCCCAAATCCCAAGACCCAAATGTTGCTTTTCGTTTTCCCTTGCGATTACGATTTCAAGGCCGTCAACGCCGGATCTGAACAGATCTGCCTTGAAATCACCGTCCTGCAAACACATGTCTCCTTCTACCTCACCCGACACCACCGCTACATCCTCCGCCCCTCGTCTTCGCCGTTCTCCGCCCCAAAATTGTCGCCGACCGTTGGAGGCATGTAGATTTTGAAATCACTTAAATGTAATGCGAGTGTTGTCGTTCTGAGAACCATACCTGTGTGGGGAACAAACTAGATCTGAGAACAAAGAGGAAAGATGATAGGAAGCCTAAACGAGACCCCATACACAGGTCTGAGAAACGAAAAAGCTTGCTTGAACGGGATTAGCAAAAATTATAGGTCTGAGAATCAAGAAGCTTGCTTGTAAAAATCGGAGTCTCAAAATCGTTAGAAAGAGAGAATGAAAAATATGTGTGGTTATGGAAGAGAGAATGAGATATGTGTATAAAAATGAAGAGCTCTTGAGATGTGTGTGTTTATGGAGAAGAGAGAATCTGAATTTGTTAGATGTATAATTGTCCAAAATACCCTCATTACACTTATTTACACAAGTTTATTAGTATAAAAGTCTGTTTAATTCTAGACCATTGGATGAGTGTACCAGATCTTGATCCTACAATATCATTGAGTTTGTGGGTTTTGAAATTAATGGAGGGTTTTGAAAGGAACACCCCCTATATATATATATATATATATATATATATATATATATATATATATATATATATATATATATATATATATAGTGGGAGGTTTAAATAACAAGTGGATTTTCGCTAAGAAACCTAATAAATGATTTCTTTTTTAACGGAAACCGGGACAACGAACTGCGGTTGAGCTCATTCCAGTGGCGTTGAAACCGGCTCGTCAAGGTTTTGGGGGCAGGGGGATTTAGGTTTTTGGGGGTGGGGTGGGGGGATTTAGGTTTTTTGGGGGGTGGGGTGTGTAGTTTTAGGTTTTTGGGGGTGGAAGTTGGAGGATTTAGGTTTTTGGGGGGGTGGGGGTGGGGGTGGGGTGGTTAGGTTTTTTGGGGGGGGGGGTGGGGGTGGGGTGGTTAGGTTTTTGGGTTTAGATTTTGCATTTAGCTTTTAGGGTTTTGCTTTAAGGGTTTAACTTTAGAGTTTAAGGTTTAGCTTTAGGGTTTAGGGCTTAGGGTTTAGCTCTAGGCTTTATTTCGACGAGTCGGTTCAAACGCCACTGGAATTAGTTCAATTGGAGTTCGTTTGACCCAGTTTCGTAGGTTTATTAGCGAAAATTCACTTTTTAGCGGAAGCTTAACCTATATATATATATATATACTAGTCGGAAACCCTCGCGATGCGGCGGCGGCGAGAATTTACAACGTGGTACTCATTTTCCTTTAGTTTATCAATCATCTCGTGATATATTGTATAGTACGTATGTTAGTCAATTAAAGCAACACAATTAATATTCTGTAGAATTTACCAAAACTTCCTAACTCTGAACATGGAATCCGATAGGATAAATCCCATAAATTAAAAGGATTTAACCTAACATTATGTTTCAATTTAAAGGCGAAAGAGAAGAAACAAACTACTGTAATGACCAACTCTTCAACCATATGGTTCATAATTCTAATAGTCGATTAAAGCAACACAATTCAATATCAAAACATATAAACAAATAAACATTCAATCTAAAAAAAGGTTAATGTTGCACTTTTAATGAGATGAAAGAAGTACAAATTAGAAGGATTTAACCTAACATTATGTTGCGAGTGACCTTGTTCAACTAATTCAATTTACACGTCACCAGGATATAAAAAAAAGAACTTGTCAAATTAGAGACTAAATGTTGGTTAATGGTCTTCATGCGCAATCTTTAGTAAGAAACCCGCCCGACGCATCGACGGTAACAATTTATAACGCGGTATTAATTTTCTATTTTGTATGTAAGAAGTAAAAATGTTTAAAAAAAATTAACCATTAATCAAAAAAATACTAATTGTGAGATCTACTTAGGGTGGAAGGGGTCGAGTTAGGGTTCGGGTCGGATTAATTTTCACGTAAAAAATATTTATATTGCAGAATACTTAGAAATAAAAATTATGCAGATTGGAAAAACTAAAACTACTTATATCGCAGAATACTTGAAAATAAAAACTATGCGGAATAATTTTCAAAAGCCGTCGGTCAAACAAAAAGAGAATTGTAGGGTTAAGTATTTTGAAACTATGTCATCAATGTATCTTGAACAATTATGTCTTTTGTTTGTTAATTTACGTTGTTAAGTGGTTTTAGTTTCTTTGTAATTTACTGCTTTGTTAGTCTTAGTATGGGCCATCGAAACTACTTAGTTTCGATTGAGGTTTGTTCAATCGAAACTAGTTGTTTCGACAAGTGGTTCTTGTGTCTGTTGTAAATGCTCAATCGAAACTAGTTGTTTCGATAAACATAGTTTCGATACTTATCAAACAGCCTATATATAGCCCTGTTAGAGAATGTCTAGGGTGTGAGTGACGGCTGTAAACCCTGATATTCCATTTTCACAGTTTCTTAGAGAAAATACAAGCACTAAGGTTTTTCATTGTGTTCTTACACTTTCATATCATATTGTATTGTGTTCTTGTGTGTGGTTAGCCGGTTATCTTCACCATTCTATATTTGTTTGTTTATGTTTCACCACCACACACACCTATTCCACAGGTGTGTGTGTGTGTGTGTGTGTGTAATCGATCTGTTTAGTGATTTTTTGACAAATCTGGACCTACAATTGGTATCAGAGCCTTATGCTCTTCATTTTTGAGTATTTTCTGGATTTCGAGATCGATTCTAGGTGTATTTCTTTTGAGATTCAAGTTTTTTTGGTTTTGCAAGTTTGTGCACTGTTTCATTGGCTTTTAGTACTGTTTCATCAATTTTCAGGTTATTTCTTTGAGTTTTTCGGATTTGAAGACTAGATTAGTGTTCAGAAACATCAAAGGAAGATTTTCATTCGATTGGACAGTTATTTTCACTACTTTGATTTCTTATTTTTGTCTGAAGCTGCCATTAATGGAGTCTATTGAAGCTTGAAGAAGAAGGTATCGAAACTAGGAAGAGACATCTTCTGAATACTGATTGGTCATCGAAACTGAGGGGGAATATTTTCTGTTTTCAATTGATCATCGAAACTTTTGTCTGTACTTGTTGTCTGAGAAAAGGTATCATCGAAACTAGTCTTTTTGTCTTATCTTTGTCGAAACTAACCCTTGCAGCGAAACTTGTGTGATATTGAAACTAGTTTAAATCGAAACTAGTTTCAATCGAAACTAGTAGTTTTTGTTGTTTCTTCAAATTATCGAAACTTGTTGTTTCGATCAAATTATTCTCTATCAAAACTTGTTGTTTCGATCCTGCTCCTCTCAATCGAAACTAGTTCTCAATCGAAACTACCTACTTTTTGGCTGAATTCTCCTTAGATATGGCGTCTTCAAGCAACAATGAGTATACCAATGGAAACAAACCACCTGTTCTTATGTCCACTAGAGATTTTGATGATTGGACAAAGAAGATGAAGACTTTCTTTCAGTTTCATGATCATACTCTCTGGAATTCAATAATTGATGGACCACGCAAGCCCGTTCATACTACAATAGATGTTCAGCATCCCAAGACTGTTGCTGAATATGATGAGAATGATATTGCACTAATTGCCAGAGACAACAAAGCATATGAATCCATTGCTATAGCTCTTCCCATGGATGTGTTCAACACATTTGCTGAATATACCACCGCCAATGATCTTTGGATGGCTTTATGTACTAGGTTTGAAGGAAGTGCTGAGGTAAGGGAAAGCAAGAGGATTTGATCAAGAAACAGTACAAGTTGTTCAGTTGTGTTCCTAGAGAACTTATGTCCGAATTAATCAACTGGTTCTCAAGTATTGTCTCTAGATTGAAAGTTATGGGAACTGAGTATCCCACCGTGGAGATGAACAAAAAGTTGTTTGACTCACTGCCTGAAGAATGGAACATGTACAGAATCTTGATCAAAAAGACTGAAAAGCTAAGCGATCTTTCACAACAGGAACTCTATAGAATTCTTGAGTCTTATGAATCCGAGATAAAGAAGGGTTCCATCACTCCAACAAATTAGTCATGGAACACTGCTCTTCTCGCTGGACAAGGTTCTTCCATGCAGTCCAACAAACCTACCATGGCATACTACCAAACTAAAGTGCCACCTTTAGTATCTGGAATTCAACCTTCCAGTTCTTCTACCACACAAAAGCAGTCTCCTATGATCCCTGATGACTACCTATCCATTAAGACTGCCTTTATGTCATGCTCTGATGCCTTGATTAGAGGAAATTTGACACCAGGTCAGTTTCCAACCTGATGATTTGGAGCAAATTAATTCGGATGATTTGGAAAAGATGGATATTGATCGGTGATATGTCGTAAATTATACATATTTTGCATGCATAACTATCGCTATATTCATCACAGTTATTAACAAAATAATGGGAATTGATACTTAATCCATTCATTTGTGTTACAACAGGATAATTGACCTTGGTATGCAAGAACATGAAGAAATCACTCAAAATCAAGGAGAAATCAGCATACGGAAGTCAATTGAACGAGCATGAACCAAGGAAGTCAAATCAGGAAGTCAAAAGTCAACAGGGAGTAGAAGTGGGCCCATGCACGGGCGTGCATCCCAATGTATGACCGAGCAAAGGCCAAAATCTGTCATGTACTCCCCAAATCTCCTAGATTCCTTCACATGCAAGAAAAGTGTACTTTTCACGCCCGTGCAATCCAATGCACGACCATGCGTTGCCAAAATTTTTGCCTGAAAATAGCAAGCTCATTCTAGTGTTTTAGGTATCTAAGACCAAGGGCTGTGAAGGCCCTAGTACTCTGCTAGAGCAGGAACTATCTCGGTTTTGTTCCATTTTAGCTTTTCTTTGTTTATTTTATACTTTTAGTCTTTTAATATGGAATGATTCTTCTCGTTCGAGTAAACAATATGCAACATATACCCACTCTCCCTTGGTGTTGGAACACTTACACACAATGTCTAAGGGTTAATGGAGTCACTTGTATGGTCATTCGTGGCTAGTTCTCTTGCGTTCATCGGGTTGGTTGAACTTTAATTAATTAATAAAGTCTTTTTAGTATGCTATGTTTTTAAAGTCTTTCCTTTAATCTATCTTAAAAACACAAGAATAAGAAATCTTTAAACCAACTTAATAATCTTAAATCTTGTGAGTTTCTTAAACAAGGATTCTTGCTTTGAATCTTATTCGAGTTTGTACGGTCTATATACAAATCTCGATGCTAGCAAACGACCGAGTTAGTATAGGTTTAATCTTATGGGTTGATTGGAGGTTTGGGTATTCAACGAATCATTCGAGTCCTAGCTAGACCTTGTGGTTCGTGTCGGTATTACTTTACTTCTCTTGTGTTAGCTTGCAGAGGACTTCTAGCGGCAGCCATGAGACTTGATCTTGAGAAAGAAAGTTACATTATTTAAAATATTATTATAAGTAAAGACAACTATTTTAAAAATATAAATTGTTAGGTTCGAGTGTTCATAAAGTAGCTTTGGATGAAGTTGCACATTACAACTTTCCATAAGAAGTTACACGACAGGGCGTACACCAGTCGACAGGATAATCTTAGTCCGAATAATAACTCACGGGACAACCGACGGACTTGAGACCTCGTTAGGATCCTGAGAATTATTAGGAACAGTTGGGTGATCGTATCCACTGTTTCGGTAGGAACTACTAACTCCTTCATCGAAAGAGTTAGTACTAGTAACTATGACCAATCTTACTAAAATACAACGTTAATTAACAAGTGATAACAACCTGAGTAACACCTTAAATGAGATGATATTCCTAATTACTTTCATTTTCCTTCTTTTAAAACAAACCCCATTTTTCAACTTATTATCCTACTCAGACAATAGCGAGGGTTGAGTACGGAATCCGTGTCCATGGTTCGATACTTGGTTCTTACCTAGACTATACTACGTTGCGATAGGTACACTTGTCTATTGTGTGTGTGTTTAGTTGAAGTATTTATCATTTTAATTTATAAAATTAAAACCTGATTTTGTGTAAATCTAAATCAGAACATTATTAAAGATATATATTATATATCTCGTATTTGACATCAAGTTTTTGGAGCCATTACAAGGGACGTATTTCTATATATATTTTTACACACTAAAACACGCTATCAAGTTTTTGGGCACCTTTGTCGGGGACACGGTAATTCTGCGAAAAATCTAAGTCGTTGGACCTACTATTTATTTCTATTTTCCTTTTGTTTTATTTCTGCTTTATTTTTCAATTTTATTTTTGTATTCATCTTTATTTTCTCTTTGTTTTATTTCAACTTTATTTTTTATTTTTTTTAAAATTTTTATTTTACTCACTTCTATTTTTACTTTTATTTTTTTTTCTTGGTGCTTGTGTTAATTGATATATCTTGCAGGAAATTTTCAAGAATCGCGACCGCGAAATTATTGCTAAGAGAAATGAATAAATATAAGTTTCACCATTCGAAAGCATTTTCTTAAATAGGCGTAACGTTTTCGAACGATTTTACATTTTAATTTTTACTTTCTTCTTTATTTTTGATGATGACAAACTTGATTCTTTGATATTGGATGCCAACAATCGAGGTAAGTTTCTAACGTGAAATCAGGATTTTTAATGTTGACATTCTCCTTTAACCAAATTATTTTAATAAATTTTAATAATATAATACTTTAAGAAAATTTAAACTATTTTTAATTATTTATTAATTATTTTTTTTATTTTAAAGTATTAATTAAAAAAAAAGTCAAAATTGGTTAAACTGGGGGATGCACGGGCGTGCATCAGGATGCACAGCCGTGCATCAAGGTCTGTTAGCGTAGATGTTAAATTGGGGCAGTAGCATCATTTCCTCAAAACCCAAACTCCAAAAACGCATGGTTCTCGCCGAAATCACCCAAAAACACCCGATTTTCATCCGTTTCTTCCGATTTTTGCTTCCAATCTCTTCACAAAGGTATGTAAGCTTGTCCGTTATCATTTTTATGTTGATTTATGCTTCAAATATGATAGATTTTGTGCAAATATGGCAAGGATTTCATTTGGTATTTTGGTTTGAATATGATTGAATATGAACTCAATGCTTAATCTAGATTCATGTTTAACTATTAAGAATCGTAATGGAACACCTTTTGGTCTTGTTTGGGGTAGATTTGTTTGACTCGTATGAATGGGTTTTTGAATTTTGACATAGAATTCTTGAACATGAAAATACAAATTGAAACATTAATCTCGTTTATATGTGTTTAAGTTTTAGCATAGTTTGTGGGAAATTGTTGATTAATTGAAATAGGTCAAGAATTTTGATGGGTTTGACTTTTAAAAGTTGTCTATGTTTATATTCGTATTGCACCGTTCAAATTTGCGCCTTGTTTGATTAATTATAATAGACCATTTTTGGACTCGGGAAACATAATCGTGCTATAACCATGCATGAATTTAGGTTTCTTTTGTGTGGTCCTAATGTCACACCCCACAGGACAATCATCTAACCAGAGTAGTACCTCCAACAGATATGTTCCCAGGTAAGAGCGACGGGTCTAGAAGAGATTTATACACCGCTCTTTCCTAGACAGAACATTCAGTTCGTCAGATAACTACATACCGGTTGAAGGTCGCCTTCTAGTTACTATGACGTTGATATCAAAAACACACAGCGGAAGACTTAACATCATAACTTATTTCATTTTATAACATAACGTTTGTACAATAGGGACAGACTGGCAAAATACAACATAAACAACTCTGGACTTATAGCTCACGAAGAATCATGCCATCCACTCAGGCTTTATGGTCATACAGGGACCTGCCCTTAGTCATCCCTATATCCAACATCCGTACATCCCCTAGAATGCCAACTACAAGCTAGGGTTCACCTGTGCTCAAAAACATTTGTAAACATTTTAGATCAGCTTAACGCTGGTGAGTTCATAAACGAAATTATATTTACAGTTATCTTTGATACAGGGATGAAGGCCCTAACAGGTCTTACAACCATCACCCAATAACCTCTGCTTTACTCAGGTTATGAGTCTACAACATACATATATACAGAGACCATACGGCGCGCTACTCCCATACGTTCCAGATCTCAAACAAGAGGATCGGTCTTTTCCCTAGGTCCCACCCCAATCATGGGCATAATAAGTACTTATTATAGGATATATGCACAGATAGTATTGGGATCTCAGATAAAAATCATTTACAAAACATTTCATAGAGCACAGTTCAAAGGAACTCACCTCAAGCAGAACCTCCTCCGGTATTGAATATAATAATTAACACTTCGACAGAACCCTAGATCATATTCGATATTATCATAATCAATACCCCTATCTTAGGTTTACATGAAGAAACCTTAGGGTGTTCAAAAACCTTACCTCAGCACTAACTACGGCGTTTTGCTAGAAACCGGACCCTCGTATGCGAACCTTGGCTCGGGAATGAAATCACCAAAGTGTGTGTGTGATTTTTGAGAGTGTAAAGATGTGAGAAATGAGCTGAGATCAGGTTTCTATTTATAGGCAAGTTCAGGGCTCGTGATGAACCGTTACCAACGGTGACGGTCCGTCACCCAATTTTGGGCGGCAAGCAAAACAGACCGTTACGCCTCGAGACGGTCCGTCATGGACCTGAGTCAGCTTCCACGTGTTGGCCTTAGGTTGAACGACTTTGTTTTGCGGCGTGACGGACCGTTACCCACCGTGACGGTCCATCATAGGGTTACACGTGTCATGATTTCTTAGTTAGTCAGCATACACGTGTCATCACTTGGTTCTTTGTCGTGCCGCGCCCGTAACGGACCGTTATCACTCGTGATGGTCCGTCACCACCGTAACAGACCGTTATCTACTTGTGACGGTCCAACACAAACATCTTTTTTCTATTTTGTCATTTTTGGTCCTTTGAAATTTTGGAACTTTATACTTAAACCCCATGGGTTTTTCCTTTGAACACTTTTAGCCCCTATAATACTTGGGAACTATCAGGGTGTTACACCTAAAAATAAAAAATATATATATAGTTCGAATCAATATCAAGTTTTTGGCTATATCACTATCAAGTTCTTGGCATTTCCATGATACTATTAAGTATTTGGCACCGTTTATATATGTGTTTAATGAAGCAATCTTACTTCTTGACACTAACTTTTTCAAACTGGTAATTATGTAGGATATGGCAGAATCCTCCAGGCAAGCAGGCAGAAAAAGGAGAAACACCTGCTTAGATTCTAGATCGAGTGCGTCTTCATCTATACCACCAAAAAATGCTCCACCTACTCCACCATCACCACCTCCACCCTACCATCCAACACCACTGCCAGAAAAGCCGCCAAATATGCATCCTTGGTAGATTTTTGATCCTGACAATGCTATTGAAATGCATGCCTTCCAAACTTTTCCTGGCCCTATGCAACAGGAGTTTGGAACTCACAAGAGAATCTGCTATGCTACTCTGGAAGGTATTGGTCTGTTAGAAGAAGCATTGCCACTAATTACAAGACCATGAATCAAATTATTCGAGATCCAACAGCCAAACTACTATGAGATGACTCTGGAGTTCTTAGCATCCTTTGAATTTGATAGGCTCTGGCTTAGCAAATCAAAGCACGATTGTGTACGGTTTAGGATTGCTTGGCAATAGTATGAGATGTCTTTGGCTGACTTTGGGATACGGATGAGATTGTACAGGCATCGAGATCTGCGTTTCCCGGTGTTCATAGAGAGCATCCATGAGTTTAGAGAGGGTGAGGCACAACAGGTGTGGGCAAGGATTGGTTCGGTCCATACGACCTGCATAGGAAAAAGAGCACGAAGATTCTCCACCCCTACACCGATACCTGCACCGAGTGATTGTCCACACCATTGGTGGGCGAAAGGATAGTACCAGAGTTGTTACGGTCAGGGACCTGTTCCACTTACACTGCCTCATTGATTAAGTCCCCTGTAATTTGGCCTACAGTCTTGCCAAATTCTTCACTCGTGCCTACGGATACTCTTCCAGCAGCCATATCTATAGAGGCCCATACATCACTCACTTGGTAGCATACTTGGGGTTCCTAAGTCCTGAAAACCTTGGTATGCTTACCAATATGGACCTACTAATGGGACAGGTAGACAGACAAATGTTGATCAACATGTGGATGATGAGAAAGATACAAGGGGTGTACAGACTGGTAGTCCACCGGGTAAATCCTTGGCGAGGAGTAGTAATTCCATCCGATGAAGAAGGATAACCAGTTCCACAGCTGCATCATCACGCGAAGGAGCCAGGTATGTACCACACTACTTCTGATCCTACCATGTTGGACTTGATGATCCGTATAGGTCAACTAGGGCAGACGATGGACGACATGCGACAAGACTTCTACGATCACACCCATGACCCGTATGCCCACCAGCAGTATCAGCAACATGTTGATCAGGGAAGTATTAGTTTCCTTTCACCCTTATTTTACCCATGACATTTACTACATATCATATTTTCGTACTATGAGAACATTGTCAAATTTTAAGTGTAGGGTGGAAGCTTACCAATACATTGACTGCCTAATTTTCTCCTATGTATTACAAGTACATGATTAACAACAACTAATCCATTGAATTAAAATATATATATATATATATATATATATATATATGTATAAGTAATAAAAACATTTCCTTAAATAATCTTAAAGCATGAGTTTTAAAAATCGTTTGGCATAATCGGCATAATAACAAAGACAACAATTTGGAATACCGTTGAAGTGAATCAAGGAAACAAATAGGGAAGATTAGTAAGCACAACAAAAAGAAAGAAGTAAGTTTATACACATTTTTACTTTATTACCCTTTACCTTCCATTTCATGTGAGAATTTGAACCTATCCGAGCATTATCACACAAACATATCAAGTTTTTGACGCCATTGATCCACATGCTCACTTCGTTTTATAGAGTGTTTGCTAATTATTGCCTTGCATGTTAGAACTTGTGTAAAATATACATTTCAAAATCATGGACTAAAAGAATGCATAAAAATGATTGAGGCATTAGGATTAATCCATTTTCTTTAGCCTTTTCTTTTCTCTTACCTACCCTAAACATTATCCCTTAGTTATCCCATTTGAGCTTATCCCTTTTTGTTTCTAAACCCAAACTTCAAACCCATAAATCCGAAAAATTATTTTTTAACCCTTTTCATTGAAAATCGACTTGGCTATGATTTAAGGAATAATTATCCGTCACTAGTTGACATATTCATATTATGTTTGAAGAATGAAACTCGTTCGGTTTCACAACAAAAAAAGGATATTTATCACAAAAGGAAGAAGGGGCAACAACAAGAAGTTTATAACCGCCCAAGATATTGAAGAAATCTCATCAAAAGAGAAGCAAACTTACTCGAAAAATTGGAGTATGCAAAGCTGATCAAAATAGACGCATTAGGAGGAAACAACCGTCATGGAAATTGATAGTAATGTGTAGTTCAAAGACAAGAAGGAGTTGCAATTCTTGAAGAAGGGATTTGGTCTTGACGATCTGACCTTAAAAGAGTCCTTAGATTATTCATAATGTCTAATATAAGTTTAATAAGAGATTGTTTACCCTTTTTATCATTAAGCCAAGTCAAATTTTCAACATTAGCCACCTTTCCCAAATACTTTCTACCATATACCCTAAGCCAATCATTACAACCCTTTACAAAGCCCTCTTGATTTGTGCACATATTTTATGACAATTGGTGAAGATTTGATTTCTATACAAGCCTATGATTATGTAAGCATTAATTGTAGCATTGAGGGTTCTTCCTAAACATACATTATCCATATATTTAGCCCGGGTGTTGAATGACCATTTGTGAGACTGTAATATTGTGCATAATCATAGTTCCATCAGGTATGTTGGGCTTGATACCCTCTTGTGGAGAAACACTTGAAAGGTATAATCACCAAATCATTATTTTTTAAGAAGGCCATTCAGCCATTTGAGCTCATCCTCCTACGCAACCTCCGTGGCGTTGGCAGTCTCAACCTGTCCCTCCAGATCATCAATCCTAGCTCCCACTGCCTCGAGGTTAAGGTGCTGCACGTTCACTTGTTCCTGCATCTCATAGAATGTTGTCGCAGACTTGTCTTGTATAGTATTTAAACTAACTTGGTTCTTAAGCAGCTTCTCCACTCTCTGATCAGTCTTGTATCTATGCTGTAACAGCCCGGTGATATCACCTACAACCTCACACATGTTGCCTATCTTTCTATCCATCTTAGCTACGAAGGCAGCTAAAACCTGCTCGAGTGGATACCTCAGCGGTGGAAAGACTCACGAAGACGAAGAGGAAGAATAAGGAATGTTAGCAGTGAGTGGGGGTGCGACCTGCTCCTCACGGATCCAGCTCCTGATCCTGTCAGGATACCAATCGTATTCTTGCGTGTTGTCTCCGACACGCACGTGAAAAGGCTTGTCATGCACTATAGCATCATCGATAGGTGTCAACCTCTGCCTCTTAGGCTCTGGTGAAAGTACTATGGGAACCTCGGGTTCCTGATCGACTTGGGATATAGGTAACCTTGGTGAAGAATTTCCTATAGTGTGATGAGTAAGTGACATGTATGAGTGTAAGTGTTGTGTAACTAATGCAAGTGCGTGGTTATAGTGTAGAATGCAAATCCTAGTTCACTAGAACCAATGGCTCTGATACCAATCTGTCACACCCTCAAAATCCGCCTGTAAGGTTTTACCGCGAGGCGCGTGACACACAAGGATCTCAGTCATTAGTTTCACGGAATGACTCTATATGAATTTAAATAAAATACTAATCCTGCACATAGTCATGAGACAACAAAAGTTTAAGTTTGAAAACGTTGCGGAAATAAAATCCAAATGCAAGAATAGTCAAATGCGCAAAACACCGCGCCCAAACCAAAGTAAATGATAAAAATAAATAAGTTTTAAATCGTTTGCGAAAACCATGCTCAGACCATGCATCCTAATCTTGTGCGCACCTCAGCGACCTGAGAAAGACATGCTAAAAGTGTCAACACAATGGTTGGTGAGTTCATAGAGATGTAAGTAAATAAAAAGTTTGATGTTTGCTAGATAATGTAATTAATGTATACCGATAGATATCTAGTCTATGTCATGCTACTACAAGTGTTCGAAACCGAAGATGACTGTTTGTATGTTTGTTTGCCTTCCGCCGTGTCTACCGACCAATGGCAAATGTCTAGGCTAATCTTACACCCGTTCGACCTCCAGTCAAGTTAGCGCGACTAACTCGGGTGGGGCTTGTCAAAACCCAGTAGTACTACTCAAAATCACCTCGCTATGTTCCAATACTAACGGTTTGAGAATGTAAGGACTTGTTGGTATGTTTGCATTTTAGTAAGCAAGCGATAATACAATAATACAAAACCCATAATGTTTGCGTGCATTCTTTCACCCCAAAAAGGAAAGTAAGTAAAGATAGGGGCCATGAAACTCACCTGAGTGTGAATGAAAGTGAAAGCTAAGAAAAAACGGTAGAACCTCTAACTGCCACCTAAAACCATAGGTTTATAAGTGTGTGTTCGTGCAAGTTGATATGAACCCTTAGTATCCAAACAATACTATTGATTAAGTGTTTAGAAAAGGTTTTGTAGGTCCCTCGGGTGTGACGGATCGTCACATACAAGTGGGTCTACTAGTCGGACCGGGTGCGGAATGCCCGTGACTAGGTGGAGAGTCTAGCTAAACAAAGTAAACCGACAAGAGAAGAAACTTTAAACTTTCTTTGTATTATAAACACTTGAAGGTTACAGAGAAAAGCACTTGGTTTACAATCTGCGTATTTGCACTAAAGCCTGCGTATATGTCTGCGTATATGTCTGCGTACTTAACTTCTGTCAACCTATCCTACTTATACCTGACCTGATGCCTGCACACTTAGCAAGTGCGCAAGGCAAAATGCGCTTGCGTACTTAACAAGTACGCAAAGGTATTCTTGCGTACTTGCTAAGTACGCAGGAGCTTTCTTCTGTTGCGCAAAACACTTAGAAAGAAATGCAACATTCAATATGTAAAAGTAAATACAACTCGATAAACTAATACATAAAGACTCTAACATACAAAGACAATTACATACATGAAAATACAAACTAAGACTCCATCCTGAGTGTTGTCACAGGAAAGTGCTTCAACAAACTCCCCCTTGACAACAGCTCGGGATCTTCGTCGTCTTCAGTCTTCAATCTTCAGTCTTCACAGCTTCAGTCTTCAGCTTCCATCTTCTTCTTGTAATCAAGGCAGAACTTAATCACCTTGTCGTATTTAGAAGCAAGGAGCTTTGTCCACTCATCCGTGTAGACGCAGTAGCGTTCTGCTAGTACCTCCAGATCTTTCACAGAAAAGTTGATGAAGCAGACTTCATCAAAAATTCTGATCAGTTCCTTTGGCACCATGTGCCTGCTCTCTGAACGTCCTTTACCCATGAACACAGCCTCGCCCGTTTTTGGATCTACGTACCAGTACCACATGTCAACAAGAATATCCTGAGATAACTTGCTCAGGGGAATCTTAGTTTCACATCGTACTGGCTTGTATACTAATTTCTTTAAGTGCTTCTTTGTCACAGGATGTACAGCGTGCTTATCCTTGACTTTCTTGGGCACTTGAGGCTTGAACATCTCGAACTTCCCTGATCTTGCCTCTCGCTGCAGAACCACCCACAAACCCATCGCCACTGCGTGATTGGAGTGACCCAGCAGCTCTCGGTTTGCTAGGTTCACAAGGTCGTATTTGGGCAAGAAGCTGAACGCTTCACTGGTGGGTTTCAAGTATTGAACCCCCCCCAGATCTTTTGATAGCGAACAGCTGCTTGTCCTCCTCGAACCTTACAGCCAAGATCATCCCTGTTGCTCCGTGTTTGTCTATTATAGACGTCTTTTGCCACACAGGAGCTGGACCCTTTGATGAAGCAGAAGGCATGTCTGTTTCTTTTGGTGCCTCTAGGTCCACAGGTTCAGGGTCAACTGGGGAGGCTTCAGTCGAGGCTTCTACATTACTAGCCTGCTCGACTGAACCTATTTCGAGCGGAGTATCGAAGGATGGAAATTCAAAGATCTCTCCATCCTCTAGCTCGTACTCTCCTTCCCCGTCACCCTTGGGAATTTCGATCACAACATCTTCGTCATCATCATCCCAATCGTCACCAGAGTCGATCTCTCCTTCTTCTAGGTTGAAGAGAGCATCGATCTGTGCTTCTTTTGAGTAGTCAGGCTCTAGATATAGGATCTCATCATCAGATAAGTCCTTAACTACTTCAACCACTGACTTTCCTTTATCACCACCACCACCAGAGGTATCACCACCTTCTTGATGAGTCGACTCCCCCTGATCCATTGGAACAGCAGAGATGGGCACGATTGCTAAAGCTTGATGCTCACCTCCACTAGGACCGGCTTCGGGATCCTTGTCCTTGTCATCATCCTTAGTCAAGTCGACCGGATGACACGCCTCATCACCAGTAGTAGTCCTCTTCTCCTTCTCTTTCTCTTTGTGTTAGGACATAGATTTGTAATGACAAAAGCTTGTAATAATTAGATTTTATGTCTTTATGTTTTTATTATGTAAATGTCTAAAGTTGCTAAGTGTTTTACAAGTGAGCCTAGAGGCGAACTTGTTAAGTTCGCCTGGTCTATCAGAGGCGAACTTAATAAGTTCGCTTAGGTCTAACTAAGGCGAACTTGTTAAGTTCGCTTAGTCTGTTGGAGGCGAACTTAATAAGTTCGCTTACAGCAGGTTAGTTTTCTATATATAGGTTTACAGAGTCATTAGACAAGAAGACTGATCAGAGAGAACCGAGAGATAGAATTGTCTGATTGAGTCTGTAAACCATTGTGAATTGGAATATAATCGAGAAGTTTATTTAAAAAAAAAAACGAGTATTTTGGCGGGAAAATTCATCTTGTCCAAATTTTTTAGGGAAAATTTATATGCTTGTTTCGGATCATTTTTGAAATTTTGAATTTTCAAAATTTTTTAAAAAGAGTATTTTGGCGGGAAATTTTTTTTCCGGATATTTTCGCAAAAATTTCAAAATGTCAATTTCATGTGATGATAATGATATTGGAACTATGCAACCGAGACTTTTGTGCATATCAGATTTCCGTAGCTGGAAAGTCCGGTTAGAACAGTTCGTATCAGCAACTGATGAAAACTTTTGGACATCCATATTTGAAGGATATGTGCATCCTACTTATGACTATATGGGATATTATGATGTTTCTAAACCAGTGACAGCTCTTACTAAAGTAGAAAAGCAGAAGTTTGATCGAGAGGTGAAAACGCGTGAAACGTTAAGGATGTCTTTACCAAAAGAAATCATTCATAGTCTCGGGAAGTGTCCAACTTCAAGAGATCTATGGGTAGCATTGAAGAAGAAGGATGAAGAAACTTCTCAAGCGTTTGTAGTCTTGATCAAAGAAGTATTAGAGAAGAAGAGTGATTCTCAAAGTTATTCTTCTACCGAGTTAAGTGATAGTGAGAGTATTAGTTCTGGTGAAAGTACTCAGTCTATCGAGACTGATGTGATGAGTGAAGAAAGTTTTCAGACAGTTGAAGATGATCTGAGTGAATTAGAAACTAATGCAGAGGTTGTCATTGTTGATCAAAACGGTGAAGTTGATGATGACGTATTCATGGCTCCTGGTGCATCTTCTTCAGAAGTAAAACCTGAGGTATTTTCTAACTCTGAAACGTTTTGTTCTAAATGTGTTTCAGTTAAGGATAAAATGATGAGGGTTATGGATGACAATGTAAACCTCATTTGTGATATGAAATCCATGCACACGGTAAATCAAAAATTAAAAAATAATGAGAATGTGTGTATTGAAAGAATAGAATCACCGAAGAGGGATATAAATTCTCTGACTTTGAAGATCAAAGAGCAGGCATATCACCTGGATATGTCCTTTGCAGAAATTGAGAAAAGAAATAATGATCTTGTTAAGAAAGATAAAGACCTAGCTGAATCTAAAGCAGAGGTGATTAGATTACATAGAAAGTTAGAAAGCTTTGCAAATTCATCATTCTTATTATGATATTATCATGACAATACTGAAGAGGGGAAGGGAACTAGTGGTATTGGATATGTTCCTCCACCATTCAACGGAAATTATTCAGTTACACCTGAGATTATAAACGAAGAGGATTTAGATCCTAAGACTGTGTTGAAAGTGAATCCGGTCACAGGTGAAGATATGATGTATTCTGATGAGAGTGATGATGAATATTTTGATGAAGCTAAGGTAGAGGGGATACCTAAAGATATTAAAGTTGAGGAATCAAAGGTTGATTCTAATTCATCTGAAAATTCTACATTTGGAAGTTCTTCAAACTCAAGGAGAGTTCCATATATCAGAGATTATAAAGACAGGCATACCTGCTTTCATTGTAATGAGATAGGTCACATTGTGGTGAACTGTCCTTACAAAAATAAAGGAAAGAAGCATGTAGTTCCTGAGAAGATGAAGCCTGAATCAAAACCTGTTGCAAAATCTGGAGTTCTAGAGAAAATAAAGCAAAAAGAAGTTCGTGTAGGAGAATCTTCTTCAAATGCATTTTATTGTGAGAAGATTCCTTATATGAGAGAATCTCGTGAGACGATATCTTGCTTTTACTGTGGTCTTGTTGGTCATATTCGGATTGCTTGTCCACACAAAGCCAAAGGTAACCGACATGTTACTCCAGAAAAGGTAAGAAATCATGGTAAGCCTTATGTTAACCCAAATGTGGTTAAACCTCATGTTACACCAAAGGGTAATTCAAAATCTGAGGTTAGGCTTTCTAGACCTCAAAGATGAAGGAGAAACAGAAGATTGAGAAAACTTTTAGAACAACAAGAGTTTTCACAATCAAATCAATTTTCAAATGAAAGAAAATGTTCAAACACTTCACATTTTAAGCAAAAAGAACTTAATGAACAGAAGTATGTTTGGAAATCTAAAGTTTCTGTTTCTGACTCGTTGGAACAATCTCCAAAAATCGATGAGAGATTTGATTGTGAATGGAGTGAGGTTTATTTTTTTGATACAGATGGACGACCCATGACTACCATGGCTTGGGTCCCAATTTCAAATTAATGTTTCTTGTTAGATGTGCAGGATTTACCAAGAGGGACTATTAATACCATTTTGGTTATTGATAGTGGTGGTTCTAAGCACATGACATGGAATGACATCTGCATGAGTAACGAGTTGTTGATAACTGCGAATCTATTTGATTCAACGACTTGATGCTCAAGGGGGAGAATATGTCACACACAATGTTTTGGAAACAGTTTAACAAAGTCCAAATGATAACCTAAAAATTAGGATGACGATGGTGAGCATAAAGTCGTTGATGCAACCATTTGACTAGTTGAGGGGGAGTCTACAGGACAGGGGGAGTACAGAACTGTGTTGGTGACAGAGGCAATGACATTCAATTACAGGATTACATCGGTTTGAGTTTTTAATTGATTGACTTGCTTAATCCTGAGTAACCAAGTAAAATGTTTTTCTTAAAATATTTTCATGGAAGATTTTATTTTCGTTTTGAAAAAGATTTTGAAAAAGCCAAACAAATTGAAAAAGATAAAATCGACTTTACTTGAAGTTAAAGAAGAGATGATAGTACATCAGTAGATGTTCTTTCACACATGACCTTAGATTGACTGGTTGGTGCTTTATGTTAATATATCTGAATTATATGTTTTGATCTAAACTTCAGAGACTGCACAAATAGGAAATGATAGTGTTGTGTATGCATATAATTTGAATTGTCAGTAGACTAAAAGCGTCACTGAACCATTAGTAGTGTTAAAACATAATTACATATGTTACAACTGTGATTTTAACCCATTTTATGCATGGGTGTGTGTGTTAAAAGATCACTATCAGATAAAGAATATTAGCTTTTAATAAAAATTTTCCTATGAGATCAGTTTCGGGTTATGTCCTTAGCATTATTCATTCGATTTGCTTCAGTGCCCATGTCCCGAAAAGCATGCAATTTGAAGTATAATCAAGATATGTAGTTGACAACATCTGTCAAACATATACTAGCCCTTGGATCATATTGATAAATCATCTTTACTGATTCCATTGAATTCATAATCCAGATAACAGTTGGATCCACGTACCCGAATCTTATGATTCCACATATCTAAAGCCAAAACATTGAATCATTTGATTCTGAATCTCATTGATTCCTATACAATCCAATTTGGATTCTGCTATTCATGTGCTAAGTGATGTCTCCTCATTCTGGAAATTCGGATAATCTTTAGTAAAATCTCATATGTCTTGAAGATAGTGCATTTACTTTCTGTTGGCATACTAGTGGAGTACACGTTGTATTTCATACTTAAATGGTACCTTAACTCACAAGAAAGTGGGAATGAGATGCTTTAGTTTCAAATCTTATAATATTGACAATTTGAATTTGTGTGTCATAGCCTGATCCTATTTTCTTTGAATGTTTATCGCGTATCATAACATGCAATATAAAAGTCTTGAAAAGATAGAGTGTGATAATCTTGAAAGATATTGGCTTGATTGGTCAAGTCTTGAAAGAATGACATAGGATACCTTTTGATATTATATGGATTTTATATCCAATTTGTGTGATTGATATCTCATATATACTAATATGATCTTCTTACTCGTGATGTTCGACCAAAAAGATGTGATTTTGTATTTTACATTTCAGTTTATATAGAGAAAAACCAAAAATATTTTATGTTTCTTATGTTTGAAAAACCAAAAAGATTTTATTTTTCCAGCTTCCATGTAAATCTTAATTGTTGGTTATTCTTGGTTGTTCTCCTTTGCAAAAACTGAATTTTGCAGACAGAAGCTGACAAGGGGTCCTTCTCCCGAGTTTTCTTCTAGATAGAAAGAGAATGTGCAGATGAACAAGACGAAGACTACAACTTGTTTGATGATATTTGAAGACGGATGACAATCTTCTAAAGTTGTTGTCAAGGGGGAGTCTGTTGGAGCATATTCTGGTGACAACGAGCTTGAAGATATTATGTCTTAGTCTTATAGTCTTTGACTTGTAATTGATAGAATTGTTAGCAACAGTTAAAGGGGAGTCTGTTAGGACATGTTTTGTAACTGTTGATAAAATTCTGTGTAAGCTCTGCTAGAGGCGAACTTAACAAGTTCGCCTAGCCTATCAAGTTCGCCTGGTCTATCAGAGGCGAACTTAATAAGTTCGCTTAAGTCTATCAGAGGCGAACTTATTAAGTTCGCTTAGCCTATTAGAGGCGAACTTGTTAAGTTCGCCTGGTGCAGAACAGTAGTTTATAAATAGACATAACAGAGTCAGTTTGATAGAACTAAGAGGTGAGACAAGACAGATTAGAGACGAGAGAAATTATGTGAAATCTTGTAACCTTATATTGTGGTGGAAATACAAAGCGTTTATTTACACCGTTGTTATTGATTGAGTTACACGAGCACGTTGATCATGGATTCCGCACGTTATCACCGTGTAGTACCGCGAGTCTAGAGCCTTTGCTCTTGATTAGCAAAAGATTCGTGGTGTTTTCGTGTCCAATCAACATCAAAATTCAGAGAATTTGAAGGAGTTTTCATCTTTTTCGTGTTCTTGATAAAAATGGAAGATTTTTGATCAATTTGGATTGATTTTGGATTGGTTTGAAGAAATTGATCTGATAGGAATGTTCCTAATCAGTTTCTACACAATCATACGGTTCAAAATTGCTTAATTCCATAATTTTGATCAGAAATCATGATTTTCAGCCGAGTTTGTTCGTGTTTGGGTTTCTGAGTTTGTTTCAGCTGTTTTAGGCGAACTTGCTGAGTTCTTGTGCAGGCGAACTTAGCAAGCGAACTTATTAAGTTCGCTTCTCATAGGGTTAAGCGAACTTATTAAGTTCGCTTGGGTGGTTCAGTCAGGCGAACTTATTAAGTTCGCTTAGGCAGGCGAACTTAGCTAGTGTTCTTAAAAAAAAAAGAGAGAACCGAGAGATAGAATTGTCTGATTGAGTCTGTAAACCATTGTGAATTGGAATATAATCGAGAAGTTTATTTACGCATGTTGTTTCAATTGTCGGTTAGTATACAAATGTTAACATGAAGGATTCCGCACTTCGTGTTATAGCAACGTCATATTACGAGTTCGATCAGTAGTTGAGTTACCTGGACCTACAGGTTCAACCTACGAAATAAAGCATGAATGTGAGCAATCATCAAGAACACCAGAATCTTTAATGCAAGTATACAAACAAGTATTGTCAACAAGAGAACGTGTTTTCACTCCATCCTGTAAATTTCCAATTATATTTGTTACTGGATGATCTTTGTGTTCCTTGATGGATGCGACCTCAGGAACCGGCAACACTTCAACTTGAGTAGATTCAGATTGATAAGAATAATCTTGAGTAATTGGAATAGCCGAGTCTAAATTTGTAGGAATCTCCCCCTGATCCTGTGTCGAAGGTAATGGATCATCACCCAACAACGGATCAGTAGAAGAATCTTGAAAAATAGCATTATCCTCCTCACTCTCTGAATCTTGTGGACCTGAACAAGAAGCAACATTTGGGTCGGGAGCGGAAGTAGATGGAATCGATGAATTTGGAACTGCATTTGGTAGAAATCCATTGTGCTGTGCATCTTGACAAGAATCATAAAGAACAGCAGCATCTTCATCAGAAATGTCAGAAGGTAAATGAAAAGACTTGAATAAGTTTTCATAATCAAATGCCCAATCCGGACCAATCGCCATTTGTGGTAAAGACCGATTTGAACATTCAATATGAAACCATTCTTCAACTTGGCGTGTCTCTTTGTTATAAACCCTCTTGGTTGTCGAATTTGCCACATACCCAAGAAAAATCCCTTCAATAGCCTTCGTACTGAATTTAGTTGGGACATCTCGAACTTTCAACAGGGTGCAAGGATTACCAAAAGGTATTAAATAATCCAGATTCGGCTTTCGATTATTCAACAATTCTTAGCAAGTCTTTTTATGTCGCTTGACGGTCAAGACCCTGTTCAAAACATGACACGTAGTATTCACAGCTTCAGCCCAAAGGGTGACTGGATGCTTAGAATCTGCAAGCATCATGCGAGCTGTTTCGACCAACGTCCTGTTCTTTCGTTCAGCGACACCGTTTTGTTGAGGAACATATGGCGCACTGAATTCATGATGAATTCCTTTTTGTAGACAAAATAAGCCCATTTTGCTATTCTTAAATTCGCTGCCATTGTCACTCCTGATTCTTCTGACTTTCAGATTGAATAAATTCTCCAAACCCAGGATTAAGTATTGTACCAACTCAGTGGTTTCAGCTTTAGAAGAAAGAAACTTAACCCATGAAAATCTGGAGTAATCATCAGTTACGACCAAGCAGTACGATTTCCCACCAATGCTCCTAATACTGATAGGACCGAACAAATCCATATGCAGCAACTCCAAAGGAGTTACGATAGAATTCGTCGATTTCGATTTGTGAGATTTCTTTCTTTGCTTCCCCTTCTTGCACGGAATACAATCATCAGGAACTGAGAATTTCATTTTCGGAATCCCAAGCACAAGATCATTCCTAACAATGTAGTTCATCTTCCTGTAGTTAATGTGAGCTAACTTCCTGTGCCACAATATTGAATCAGATTTCGACGCATTAGAGAGTAAACAAGTTGGAATTGAATCCGTTGTAGTGGCGACACTCATGTCAAGGACATACGTGTCATTTCTCCTCGGAGCCTTCATGAGAATCCATTCATCAGGAATCACAAAACCAGGTTTCAGAATATAGCATTCATGATCGTTGAAATGGAACGAAAACTTCTTGTCACAGACTTGTGATACGCTTAAAAGATTGTGTTCCAGCTGCTCAACATAATTCACCTTTTCAAATTTGACTTTGTCATTCTTTAACGTTCCCTGGCCAGTTATGTACCCGCCTTTATTACCCGCAAAAGCGACATAACCTCCATCAATTTTAATCACATCCTCAAGCAATCTAACATTCCCTGCCATATGTCAAGAGCAACCACTATCCACATACCATGTATTGTTGATAGTCCTCCTTGGTTGTCCCTACATAAACAACGAGAATCAGTTAGAAAGTGGAACCCAAGCCATCGTGGTCTTGGGTCGTCCGGATTGATCAAAATAAACAACTTCTTGTAATTTACAATCAATTTTATCATTCACTTTTGGAACAGAAGTTTGACAAACAGACCTTTTCAAAGAAGAACCATTTTTATTATTTTGAAAAACTTTATTTGATATATTATTGTCAGATTCAGATGTTTCCAAAATTTTCTTTAATTTTCTGTTTCTTCTTCTTCTTTGAGGTCTAGACAATTTAACCTCCTGAAAAGAATCTTTTGAAATCCCAACTTTTGGAATCTCAAGTTTCTCTTTGCATATAAAAGATTTAGCATTCAATGTATTCTGTTGTTTAAATCCAGGGGATTTAACAAAAGATCGACCAGACATATTTTTCTCCAAACTAGAAGACGACTTTCCCTCATCTTTTCTTTTTAGAATCTTCACCACTTTCGGGTGTGAAGGAACAGTCTTCATTTTACCCTGATTCTTGTATGGACAATTAATCAAAATATGACCAGTCTCATTGCAATGAAAACACACTCTTCTTTCTTGATAACTTCTGAAATAAGATGTTTTCTTTGAATTTGAATAACCATCAGAAGAATAAGCTTCGGAGGAATGCTCAGAACAATTTATTGGCTTCTTTGGAACATAGGTCTGTTTTGGCACCTTTGAAGAATTTACTTTTTGATAACCAGCTGCAACAAACCCACTTGATTGTAAGATTGGAGAAAGTTTAGTTGGAACCACTTTCACCTCTTCAGGTTCAGTCAAAATGCATCTATCCCGAGTAACATTCTTCACAACCTTTGGTTCATCAATTTTCACTTCTTTTGGAATGCCTTCAACCTTTGAATCATCAAACACCACATCCTCTGTATCAGAATCATACACCATGTCTTCACCCATCACTGGATTCACTTTTAATACTGTCTTGGGATCAATTTCCTCTTTATGAATGATTTCAGGCTCAACAACATAATTTGCATTGAACGGTGGAGGAACAAACCCAATACCAGCAACCCTTTTTGTGGGTTCAGCATTAGCATTGAAATAATCCAAAACTATAGATGAATTTTCAAACTGTTCCAGCTTTCTATGTAATTTTATCAACTCAGATTCTTTATCAGAAATCTCCTTGTTCTTTTGAGCAACAACTTCATTTCGTTTTTCGATTTCAGCATAAGCCATATCTAGATGATAACCCTGCTCTTTGTATTTTAACCCAAGAGAATTTAAGTCTCTTTTCAAAGACTCAATTCTATCAATGCACAGTTTATCATTATCTTTCAGTTTCTGATTAACTGAATGCATTGATTTCATGTCACAAATCAAGTTTGTGTTATCATCCATGACTTTTTGCAGTTTATCTTTAACAGAAATGCAATTAGAACATTATATATGACAAACAGAGTCTTTTACCTTAGACGGATCAGACATGTCTGCCATGAATACTTTGGTAATTGGAATATTCTCTGAAGCATCACCAACTGAAGCATTTTCTGTAAGAACAATTTCTTCCTCAGCAACCCCTGACGCAGCATCAGAATCAATACTTTGCCCTCTTTCTTCCTCATCATCAACGCTTGGAACACTATCACCATCACACGAATCATCACTTGAACTTTCATCATCAGTAGACTCTTCTGGTTTTTCTGAATGAATTTCTGCAACAAAAGCCTGACTCACAGCACCCACCAAATCTTCCAGATGAATGCCCCAATCATAGTTTTCGTCGTTTTGAGCAACCAAAGCTGATGATACAGATGCATGATTTGTATTACCAGAAGGACCATGATTTTGATTACCAGATGAACCATGTGACTGATTCCTATTATGCTGAAAGTTAGACTGCTTCTTTTGATAATCAAATTCTACCTTTGGCTTCACACACTCCTTAGCAAAATGACCATACTCTTAGCAGTTGTACCACCTAACTTTGCTCTTATCAAAACCCATACGCGATCGACTATTTGAACCAATATATTTTCTTCCAGTTCTGTTCAAGAAATCTTTAGCTTGTCGCATTAACATGGCCATATTCCATTGGATATTCATTTCTTCCAGATCAACAGGGTCAATTTGTCTGAAATCTTCTTCTATAACCTCAGGATCATGTATTTTACCTCCAATGAAATTTTCATATGATGCCATGAATGAAGAAAACATAGCAAGATAATAATCAGCAACTTTCTGATTCACATGAGATCCAGATGATGTTGAAGCTGTAGTAGGAGAAAATCCAGAATGGCTTGAATGACCAGAATAAATTGGAACTCCAGAACACTGATCATTTGAAGACTCTTGAGCATCACCAGAAAAGAATGCCACTCAAGTACTAGATTTACCAGCAGATTTGGCAAAATACATTGAGGGATCCTGGATATGCTCCATATTAGTCTCTTTCTTCGTCATATTCATGTCATGTGACTGAATCTTCCCTAGGACTTCTTCAAGAGACATGGTTTTGTACTTAACATTTTCTTTGATCAAAACCGTATACACATCAAACTTTGATGGTAAAGCCTCCAAGAATTTATCATTGATTTCCTCGGTCTCATATACCACAGATGCACTAGCCAGTTCACTAAGAAGATGATAGAATCTTGTAGCAAGATCATCCAAAGATTCATTTTGAAAATGTTTAAAGACTAGGAACTGCTTCTTTAGTAACTCTTTTCTAATCTTCTTCACATCCAAACTCCCTTCACACCTTTTCTGTAATGCTTCCCACAGTTGTTGAGAAGACTTGAACTGTTTAAAACTGTGATATATTTTCTTTGGAAGAGACATAGAAATGCTAGTCATTGCTTTCTTTTCTCGATCAAATAACAGCTTCTCTTCAGTAGTTAATGCTGACACCGGCTTCGGAACATCATCCTTTCCCATCCATGAATAAGTAGGATGCGTATATCCTTCCAAAATCGGAATCCACAAACTAGTATCGGTAAAAGATACAAACTGGTCAAACCGATCTTTCCAATTTGAATAATCAGCTAGATTAAACAACTTTGGAGGTTTTTGAGATGTACCGATCTCATTGTCATAATTGAACATGTTTGTGACTTGAACCATATTTGCCATGTTTTTTTAAAAAAAATTTTGAAAAATTTCCAAGTATTGAGCAGTCTTACCCTCAGGCGAACTTAATAAGTTCGCTTTAGTGAGTACCAAGCGAACTTGAGATCAAGCGAACAAGACAAGTTCACTTAAGGAGGAAATCCGGTAAGTTCGCTTACTAATTAAGTTCGCTTGCTATGTAAGAAGCGAACTTAATAAGTTCGCTTGCTAAGTTCGCTTGCACAGGAACTAGCAAGTTCGCTTAAACTGCTGTAACAAACTCAGAGGAATATTTACCCAAACACGAACCAAGAACTTCAAAAATCATGATTTCTCAGCGAATTGATGGAATTTAAGGAAATTGAACCGTAGGATTATGAATTTTATCAAATAGAACACTTCTATCGGTCTAATTTCGTCAAAATCACTTCCAAAAACACGAATTCAGCAGAGAAACGATCTTCAAGAACTTGAAAAACTCCATTGATGCAGAAATTTCAAAAATGTTGAATTTCTTGTCGAATTGTACACAAAACCGTCACTAATCACCAAGAATCGTACTTAAATCACAAGCATAAACTCTGATACCACTTGTAGGTCCCTAATTCGGTGCGTGACGGATCTCTAGACTCGCGGTACTACACGGTGATAACGTGCGGAATCCATGATCAACGTGCTCGTGTAACTCAATCAACAACGGTGTAAATAAACGCTTTGTATTTCCACCACAATATCAGGTTACAGGATTTCACATAATTTCTCTCGTCTCTAATCTGTCTTGTCTCACCTCTTAGTTCTATCAAACTGACTATGTTATGTCTATTTATAAACTACTGTTCTGCACCAGGCGAACTTAACAAGTTCGCCTCTAATAGGCTAAGCGAACTTAATAAGTTCGCCTCTGATAGACTTAAGCGAACTTATTAAGTTCGCCTCTGATAGGCTAGGCGAACTTGTTAAGTTCGCCTCTAGCAGAACTTACACAGAATTTTATCAACAGTTACAAAACATGTCCTAACAGACTCCCCTTTAACTGTTGCTAACAATTCTATCAATTACAAGTCAAAGACTATAAGACTAAGACATAATATCTTCAAGCTCGTTGTCACCAGAATATGCTCCAACAGAACCCAAGAATGTCGAGATGTCTTTAAATGACAATAACTGGATAGAAGCTGTGCAGGAAGAACTTGCTCAATTTGAGAAACTTAAGGTTTGGAATCTTGTTGATCTTCCGAAGGGTGCGTATCCGATAGGAACAAAATGGGTGTTTAAATGTAAGAAAGACGATAGAGGTGTCGTGGTACGCAAAAAGGCAAGATTAGTTGTCCAGGTCTTCAATCAACAGGAAGGAATTGATTACACCGAGGTTTATGCTACGGTTGCACGGCTTGAATTAGACGTCAAGAGTGCATTTTTATATGGAAAGGTCAAGGAGGAAGTCTATGTGTGTCAGTCGCCGGGGTTTGAAGATCCACTGCATCCGAATATGGTTTTCAAGCTTGATAAGGCTCTCTATGGTCTTCATCAGGCTCCTCGTGCATGGTATGAGACTTTATCCACACATCTTTTGGCGAATGACTTTGTTCGTGGAAAGATAGAATCGACCTTATTCATAAAGAAATCAGGGGGAGATTACATATTGGTGCAGATTTATGTGGATGATATTATTTTTGGCTCGACAAATGAAGGGTTGTGCAAAGACTTTGAGGGTGTTATGAAGTCGAAATTTGAAATGTCTGCTATGGGAGAGTTATCGTTTTTCTTAGGTTTACAAGTAAATCAAAAGAAAGATGATTTCTTTATTCATCAGTCCAAGTATGTCAAAGACATCTTGAGCCGGTTCAAGATGGAGGACTGTACCCCATATGATACTCCAATTCCGGTCAATCATAAGTTGCATGCTGACCCGAAAGGAAAAGATGTGGATTGTCGACTTTACAGAGCTATGATTGGATCCCTCGTGTACTTAACCGCTTCAAGGCCGGATATAATGTTCGCTGTGTGTATCTGTTCCAGATTTCAGGCAAAGCCAAAAGAATCTCACTTAATTGCTGTGAAAAGAATCTTTTGGTATTTAAAAGGAAAACAACGTTTAGGGCTATGGTATCCTCATGGTTCTAACTTTGATTTCAATGCTTATACTGATCTGATTTTGGTGGTTGTTGTCTGGACAGGAAATCTACAACAGGTGGTTGCCAGTTCTTAGGTAATCGACTTGTATCTTGGCAATGCAAAAAGCAAACCACAGTCTCGATTTCAACATGCGAAGCAGAATACATCGCTGCTGCAAGTTGCTGTTCACAGATCCTGTGGATACAATAACAATTGAGAGATTACGGTTTGAATTTCACAGGAACCCCCATGCTTATTGATAACAATGCTACTATGTCCATAACGAATAATCCTGTTAAACATAGTAAAACTACGCACATCGAAATTCGATATCATTTTATACGTGATTGTGCAGAGAAAAGGTTGATTGAGCTGGTCAAGGTACACACTAAAGATAATTTTGCTGATTTGTTTACCAAGGCATTTGATCGTACCAGGTTTGAATTCCTAATTAAAATGATTGGAATGATCAATCCCGAATAAAAGTTTTTCAAAATCAGAATTTCATGGAAAAATTTTTTTAAGTTCTTTTATTGCTCTATTACATTTCTGCATTTACATTTTCAGTAAAAAAAATTTAATTTATGAAAAGTCAAAACAAATTGAAAAATATAAAATTTGACATCATTTGAGGTTAGAGAAGAAATGATAGTACATCAGTGATTAGTTCATTTCACACGACCTTAGTAGACCTTGATATATGATTGATTAAAATAAGTTGATCTGATCTAAATTTCAAAGTCTGCATAAATAAGAAATGATAGTGTTGTGAATGCTCTATTCTTGATAATTTGCTTTAAAATTTGTTTATAAAATTTGAAACTTGAATTGTCAATAGGCTAAAAGCGTTTTGAAACTAATAGTAGTGTGAAAATTAAATATAATATGATTACATCTGTGATTTAAATCCATTATATGCCTGGGTGTGTGTGTAAAAGATCATTATCAGATAAAGAATATTAGCTTTTAATAAAGAGTTTCTTATGAGATCAGTTTCGGGTTATGTCCTTAGCACTATTCATTCGATTTGCTTCAGTGCCCATGACCCGAAAAACATGCAATTTGAAGTATAATCAAGATATGTACTTGACAACTTCTGTCAAACACATACTAGCCCTTGGATCATATTGATATTCATCTTTATTGATTCCATTGAATTCATAAACCAGATAACAGTTGGATCCATGTACCTGAATCTTATGATTCCACAGATATAAGCCAAAACATTGAATCATTTGATTCTGAGTCTCATTGATTCCTATATAATCCAATTTGGATTCTGCTATTCATGTGCTAAGTGATGTCTCCTCATTCTGAATATTCGGATAATCTTTAGTAAAATCTTATATATGTCTTGAAGATAGTGCATTTATTTTCTATTTGGCATATATGTCGGGTACACAATGTTTTTCATCTAAATGGTACTAAATCACATGAATTTGGAGAACAAACGCTTATAGTTTCAAATAATATAATATTGACAAATTTAAGAATTTATGCTTTATATTTCAAATTCGGTATAAATAAAAGAGCATTTTATAACCTGATCTTATTTACTTTGAAATTTATCACGTATCATTTCTAACATTATTCAAATTGAATGAGTTTCAAAATGAAAAAGATGCAAAATGCACAAAATTGAGTTGAATGGTCTCATACTATAGATTACCCTTTGTTATTGATAATATGTGTGACGAATTAATTGAATACTTATATGATCTTCTTGCTCATGATGTTAAAACCAAAAATATGTGATTTCAGTTGGTAAAGATAAAAATACAAAAATATGTGATTCCGTTTGTATAGATAAAATCAAAAAATATGTGTTTCCGTCTGTATAGATAAAACTCAAAAAGATTTTGATTTTTATTTTTCATGAAAATTCTAAACTTTTATTAAAATTGTTCGGGATTGGATCGATTACAAGGTGCTGACGAAAGTTCAAGACTTGAAAGGTTGAATTTAAAAAAAAAATTTGTTCAAGGCAAAAGTAATTGGATATTATGTTCGCTTGTACAGTGAAGCGAACTTAATATGTTCGCCCGAGAATAGTGAAGCGAACTTAATCTGATTATGGTGAAGCGAACTTGTCTGTGGTGAAGCGAACTTATCTTGTTCGCCGAAGGCTTGTTAAGCGAACTTAACAAGTTCGCCTAATTAAGCGAACTTAGTGGGTTTAAGGATCTAGAACAAGCGAACTTATCAGTTCATCGTCTTCTTTATTGTTAAGCGAACTTAACTGATTTTTCTGAAAATTCTTAAACGTTGTTGTTGGAGTTGTTCACCGTTTCTGTCTTACTCCATATTGAATTGCGAACTCAACCGAAGTATTTTCGTTGAATTTCATCCGATAAAATGTGAGTATTTGAGGTTTTTCTTCTCGGTTTTTCGTCGAACATTTCAAAGGACGATTTTAGACCTAATTTTGACCGAAATATAAAATTGATCATCATATTTGGTTGTAAATTGGTATTCGACTGATTTTCAATGCTTATTTCATGATTTTATCTTGATTTGTCGAATTTTGAAATTCTGTGTTTGAATTTGAATCGTCACAGGTTCAGGCGAACTTGTTCCAAACGAACTTGTTTGAAGCGAACTTGTCAGGCGAACTTAATAAGTTCGCCTCTTGCAACACTAAGCGAACTTATTAAGTTCGCCTAGGGGTCAGAGCGGATTTGGACTTGTAATTTTTTTTGTTTTTTTGTTAAAAATTTTTTTTGTTGTTTGTTTTGTTTTAATTTTGTTAGTGTTTGTGTTTGTTGTTTTTTTACTAATGTGTTTGTTGTCCGAATGTTTTCAGATGGCTCGACGTGTTGAATATAAACATAATCAAGTGGCTTTGTTAGATCCGAATATGTCCGAAGCAGTTAATTTTCAAGGCATCATAAATTTTCTGAATCGATCACGACTGCATATTGCCTTATCTGCAGATCCATATATCAGCTTGGTGTATATACAGCAATTCTGGGATACGGTACATCAAGATACTGACGTGGAACCGCATGTACTTCGTGCAACAGTAAACAATACTGAGATTGCAATTTCTGAAGAGACGATTCGTGCTGCTCTTGATTTGGGTGGAAATATTGAAGATCCAATTTCTTATCCTGGAACTCTTATTATGGGTTGTTTTCAAAGGATGGGTTATCGTGGAAGACAGAATGATACCCAAGCTCGGAAGGGTGGATTAGTTGGTGAATGGAGGTATTTCATGCATGTGATTATTCAATGCATCTCTCCTCGCAAAGCTGGTACTAATGGATTGAAGATGGCTCTTTAAACAGCTATGGTGGCCTTAACATTGAATAAATGATTCAATTTTCCTCTTTATTTCTATCGGGAGATGGTAATGCAGATCAATCCAGCTGAAGGTCAAGGTTTTTTTATGTATCCTCGGTTTATTCAAATGATACTCAATCATCTTATTCCTGATATTCCACAACATCCAATAAGATTAACGTTGACTCCGATGTCAAAACGTATTTTTACCGACTGTACGAAGGTAAAACAGCAGAATGCTGCATTGATTCCAGTCAATACTCCTTTGTTTGGGCACTTAATCAATCCTGATTATGTTGCACCACCTAATGACAACTGGTTTCATCCTGATGAACTTGCTCAAGCTCAAGGCATCAATGTGCAACAACAGCAACAACCACAACAACAACAGCAACAACCACAACAACCCGCACAAGAACAAGTTCCCATACAACAACAAATTCCTATTCCTGAACAAGTTCCTATTCCACAAGCTGATGTTGATATACCTATTCAGGAACCAGTTCAAGAAGAGGTCGTTCATGACCCTGATCACGATCTAGGCATGAATATGGACGATTTCGTTGATGATGCTGTGAACTCGCCCATTCATGAAACAGAAGGGAATGTGGTGACAGAAGCTGATTCTAGTTCCAGCTCAAGTGATACGATATCATCTGATGATGACAGCACTGATTCTGATGAATCTAAGGATTTTTCCTCAGGTCATTATGAACGGTTGGCTGCTATTCCACTGGCTAATGCTGGAAAACGCATTAAATCTCAAGCCAGACGACCAAGACGAAAGTCTGTTCGAGATCCTCCTTCCGGATCAGGACTGGGTAAAAGATCTTTGGTTGATGAGAGTTCTGACACTGATAGTGACTTTAATCCAGATCCTACACGTCAAAAGTTAATGTCTGCGTCGATTGCTGCTGCAAAATCTTCTCAAGGAGTCGAGGATGCTAATTTTGTTGCTTCTTTGATAATTACTCCTCCAAGATCTAAGGATCCATCTCCAGTTCAAACTCCTGTTCCTCCAGTCATCCCTACTACTTCAAGTCCTTCTATTCCACAATCAATAGCTGGTCCGTCAAAGCCTTCTGATTCTGACAGGATTACTTTCCATGAATCTCAAGTGCTTTCTCTACAAACACAGGTAAACACTCTTGTGTCTACTGATTCACAACGGCAGCTGGTGATTCAGACTCAAGCTCAACAGATTGCTGATATGCAAGCATTAGTTTCCAAACTCGTTCAGCGTCTTGACGCTCAGGGGGAGTTGAGGATACCTGATACTTGTCACACAGAGTCAATTCAAAGACGTGATGATGAAGACAATGATCCTGCTGGAAATATTGAGGGTGATCGTCAATACACTGACGCTAATCCTATATCTAGAGTTCAGGGGGAGTCGACATCACAATCATTTGAAGGAAACAAAGACAAAGATACTACTGGTACTAATGAAGAAGAAATTCTGTTATTGGAGTTCTTTCAAGATTCAGATGAAGAGGAAGCTGAAAAGATTGCATGTCTTGATGACATTGATGATTTATTCAATGACATGGAAGATGATATGTCGGATAATGAAATAGAAGAAGGAGAAATAGTAGAGATTGAAATAGAGAAAGATAAAGACAGTGTCACCTATGAAGGCTGTGATGGTCTTAAGGTGCCGTATAACTTCATCCAGGATGATGTTCTTCCTGAATTCACTTATGAAGGAGTAACAGATTCTATGGACTCTGTTGAAGACGTCACACTGCCTGATGATACAGCTGATTCAAAGATGGATACTGATGATGAGTCAGGTCAATCCAATAAAGGTGCTGAAACTGAAACTACTCACACTGAGTCTCCGAAGGTTAATGAAGAACCTGTGATGTACAGAGATACAGGGATGACACGAGAACAGTGGAGAGAAGTAGTAAACAGTTGGATGAAGGTGCTACCCAAGTCTCCAGCACAACCTGCTCAGAAAGAGAAATATGTGAATAAAGAGCAGTGTAGGAAGGATCATAAGTTGGTTCTATGATGGTGAATCAAAATTGTTTGCAATCAAACGATCTGACGGTGTTCAATACTTAAAGCCGAGGATCAAATATTTCAATACCTTACCGAGGTGTGAAATAAATGGTCTAGCTTCAAAGCCACTCATAAATAGATCGAAGAATGGTTTGGCTGATGTGATAGCAAACCTGATAAAGAAAGAAGGTAGTTCGGGTAAGTATGAACGGCTAAAACCACAGAAGGGAAAGAGAGTGAAGAACACACATCCAAAGACTGCGAAAGTAACCTGGAGATACAAGTATAAACCAGTACGTGCTATTCACAAGATACCATTAAAGAATATTCCTCAAGACTTTCTTGGGAATATGAAATGGTGGTATGTTGATGTTAATACTGAGGAAGCAAGGATTGAAGATAAAGATAATAAGGTCATTGTGTGTTTCTATGACGCAATGAATCTTATTAATTTTTCAAAGAAAGATCAGAGGACACTGAGAAAGAATGAGATCATGTACACTGATGAATGGAGAGAACAAGGTCTACAGTACAAAAGAGTTTTGGAGATATGCAGAAGATATGGAGTGCATGCTGGCAGTAGACTACCGGATAACTGGAAGAGTTCAAGATAAAGACTGAAGACAGAAGATCAAGCTATTGTCAAGGGGGAGTCTGTTAGGACATAGATTTGTAATGACAAAAGCTTGTAATAGTTAGATTTTATGTCTTTATGTTTTTATTATGTAAATATCTAAAGTTGCTAAGTGTTTTACAAGTGAGCCTAGAGGCGAACTTGTTAAGTTCGCCTGGTCTATCAGAGGCGAACTTAATAAGTTCGCTTAGGTCTAACTGAGGCGAACTTGTTAAGTTCGCTTAGTCTGTTGGAGGCGAACTTAATAAGTTCGCTTAGAGCAGGTTAGTTTTCTATATATAGGTTACAGAGTCATTAGACAAGAAGACAGATCAGAGAGAACCGAGAGATAGAATTGTCTGATTGAGTCTGTAAACCATTGTGAATTGGAATATAATCGAGAAGTTTATTTACGCATGTTGTTTCAATTGTCGGTTAGTATACAAATGTTAACATGAAGGATTCCGCACTTCATGTTATAGCAACGTCATATTACGAGTTCGATCAGTAGTTGAGTTACCTGGACCTACACTTTGTCCATCTCCCCCTGAGCATCAAGCTTCTTGGTCAGATCAGCAATCAGCTTGACCATCAGCTCATGCTCCTTCCTTTGAGCGTCAAACCTGAGCTCCATGGATGACCCATGACCCAGAAGCATTTCATTTGTCTTTATTAGGAGTTCATTCTGGGCCAGGACGTTTTTCAGTCGTTCCTCAGTCCCTGTTCTCTGGCTACGAAGGATTGTAACTTCATCTATCAAAGAATTGATATGTGCTTGTTGAGCGTTAGACTCCTTTTTCGATTTCTGAATAGTCTTCAGCAGTCCAGCAACTTGGGTTTCCAGAACATCTATCCTAGCATCATTCGGATCAGGATTTCTGGATGAGGACGCCTCGGCACTGTGAATAGGGGAGGAGAATATGGTATCAAAGTCAAACCCTTGCATGAAATCTCCATAATTAAAGGGTTGACTGAGAGGCTTAGTGGTGGTAGTTGGGATGGAGAATATGACGAGAGTTGTTGGGATAATGGTAGGGGTGATGGTGACAGACTCCGTGACAATTGTAGTAGTCACTGTCACCTGGACGGATGTAGTAGGGAGTGTCACCGTCACAGGAACCTCCTCTGTGACTGCCGTGACTGCCACGTCAGCTTGAACTTATGGTCTTCTCCTTCTACGGTACAATTGCTGTTCTGGTGGGGTAGAGGCTGAATCTGAACTGGCAGCTGAAACATGTACTTGCTGCACAATCGGGACCTCTACCACACTGGGGATAGCAACCTGTTGCCTATCACCCTTGTTCTTATGAACACTATCTCGTCTTTGTCTTTGTAGAGCAGCGTCAGAGTCAGAGAATGGATCATATTCGCTGCTCGAGCTCTGTCGCTTCCTTTTGGAGGACGACTCAGGTAGGGTTACCTGTGCCGATCTCCTGCGGTGTGCCTGCGATGGTGCGTCATCGGAATCAGAAGAATCTGATTCTGTTGCTTCTGAATCGGATTCCTCAGCACCACCATCACCACCTTCGTCGTCTCCATCCTCAAACGAACCATCATCACTCTCCATTTCCTCCTGTTGTTGCTTATCAGAGTGTTCACTATGTTCAGGCTCAGAGTTGTGGCTATACCAGTTCCAGCCATCAGGTGCCACATATGCTTCATTGATTAGGTGGCCAAAGAATTCAGTATGCACAGGGGTAGGTTCTACGCTGCCCGGCTTTAAGAATTGAGCGAATACTCTCTTGTCCACCCGCTTGACTTGCAGTCTCTCCCCTATAGCAGGAAGGTTTGGCAACGCGTCATCAATCAAGAGTTGCACAAACCTAGGGTACAATAAGAATCTAAACTTCCCCGCTTTGTTGATCTGGTCATTGATTGCTTTGAAGATGTAGCGCGAGAAGTTGTACCCCGTATTAAGAGATAAGCCCACCATGGCTGCTGCAAGGTCATGACCCATGGCATCTTTACCAGCTTTCCTTGACGAGATGCACACGATCATGACGTGGGCGAAATACCGCCATTGGTATAATACCCACATCTTTTTGTATGAGGCATAGTCCCTTGCTCCGACGTATCCCATTCTTTGCCTCCAACACCCATCCACATAGTAGTCTGGATAGGCTGTTGGGTCGGTAGCAAGGTCTCCGAACTGCAGGACCCTTCTTATGGTGTCTTCAGAAAAAGCGATAGCCTGACTAACAACGGTAGCCCTTATGACATTGGGGGATACCGTGCAGTCGTGTTCCGCTGTCTCCCAGAATTGCTCCAAATAAGGTCTTGACACGGTCGGGTCAGCCGAGATAGCATAGCTGATTTTGGAGCGGTTCAAGAAATCAACTATCTCCCTATATTGCAATGCTGCACCTTTCCATTCGGGTTGAGTGCTTGCTAACAGGTTGAATTCGTTAGTAAACGCCCGAGCCATAATCTGCAAAAACACACAGAAAACATAATAAGAACAACACGTATCATTGGAAACGGATAAACATGACTCAGTATAGCAGTTACTCTTTGAACAGAATTTTAGACTTAGGAATTTTTGCCAAGTGTTGGTCCTGCGTACTTAGCAAGTACGCAGGAGTTTCCTCTTGCGTACTTAACAAGTACGCAGGAAGTGCTTCTTGCGTACTTGTTAAGTGCGCAGGAAACGTACTTGGTGAAAATTCAGAAGTTTGAAATTCAAGCAATGTGCACAAATAGGTGTGTATTGGGTCACCACTAGGTCGGAATCAATGATTCTAACATATGGGACCAACAACAACACCAAATACTACTATACATGACCAATTTTGACCTAAAAATGTTCGACCGAACCACTGTCGGTTCAACTTCATGCACAAGGTCAAAATCGAAGATTAAAAAGGACGATTAAGGGTCTATTATGTGATCTAATCATGTTTAATGATAATAGGTTACCCAAACAACCCTCAAATTGCCCTAAAAAATCACGGTTTGAACCTAGATTAACTTAGTCAAAAATCGGTCCAAAATCGAAAGTTTATGTGGATGGATTAAGTCCAAAATCTCACCAAATCGACGAAATGAGGTGATGAAACTATAGACAGGACGAAAAGATGGTTTAGGAACACTTTGATTTTGAGTGAAATTTGCAGAGGGAAAAGTTTTTCGTTTGAAAGCATGAAACTAAGAAAATTTTCTAAGTGTCACCTTTATACCCAGCCTCAATCAGTCGTGCGTACTAGTTAAGTGCGCACGAGTTAACTCTTGCGTACTTACAAGTGCGCAAGCTTTAACTCTTGCGTACTTGTTAAGTACGCAAGGTTTACTTCATGCGTACTTGACAAGTACGCACCACCCTTAAGTGCGCAAATTTTAAACTCAGAATTTATGAAGTATTTCAAGTAAAATAACGAACAAGATAAAAATATTCAATCAGGAGGATTCAAATACAATTCAGGAAGGTTAAACACAAATATTTTTGGTTTTTCCAAAATAAAATTGAACTATGCATAAACTTAAAATCTTTTTGATCTTTTCTAATAAAATATACAAGAATTCACACAAACTATTTTTGATCAAAGACGATACAATATAAACATCAAAGAATATGGGATCATGTCATGGATTACTATTAATTCATACGTAATAAGCACATAAACAAGTAATTCAAGTTGACAATATTATAAGATTTGAAACTATAAGCATCTTTGTATCACATTCTTGTGTATTAAGGTATTTTTTTATAAGATATACAACGTGTACCCCACTGATATGCTATACTAATGTAAACTGCATTATCTCAAGGCATCTAAGATTTTCCTAATGATTTTCTAAATTTTCAGAATGAAGTTACATCTATTAGTACAGGAAAAATCAAGCAGAATCCATAAGGATTATCAGGAATCATAAGATTTAGAATCGAGTGATTCATTTTTCTTGGTTTCATTTGATATTCTTCATTGAATATCGGTATGTTGATTCAGGATAATATATATGGTGTTTGATTTTAGAGTAAGGGGATCCAACTTTTATCTGGATTTGATTTCAATGAATCAGGAGTGATTCAAGGGTGAATACATGCTCAACGGTTGATGTAGAGACATGTCTTGATTCAATCTCTCCTTCCATACTTGTGAGTATGGGCAGTGAAATGAACCACATTAATTGTGCTAACGACATAACCCGAAACTGACCTCAAAAGAAAATTATTACCAAAATCTAACATCCTTTATCTGATAATGATCTTGTCTATTCTTTTACACACACACACTAGCAAACATGGGTTCAAATCACAGTTGTAATTTTAGATGAAGTTTCCACACTACTAGTGATTCAAAGACGCATACAGCCTACTGACAATTTAAATTACTTGTAAATAAGCAGATTAAAAACATAATAATTTATACAATTAAGTAAGCATGACGCAATCATTTCCCATATGAGCAGTCTGTGACATTTAGATCATTTCTGATGTACTATCATTTCCTCTTTTCTCAAGTTAACTTTGAAATTTTTCTCCAAATTTTTTTTGTTTTTGTTTTTGTTTTTGTAAAATATTTTGAAACTTAAAAGAACTATACAGAAAATTTAAAAGAAATAAAGTTTAACTTCCATGAATTGAATTGATTTAAGAAAAATTAATTTTCACTCAGGATTGAACATTCCTATCAAGTTGACAAGATGCTCAAAACGGGATCGGTCAAATGCCTTTGTGAAAAGGTCGGCAAGATTGTCATCTGTGTGAACTTTTACAAGTTCAATTAAATGCTTTTCAGCACAATCACGGATGAAATGATGGCGAATCTCTATATGTTTAGTTTTGGAATGTTTCACCGGGTTATTTGTGATGGACATTGTGGCATTGTCGTCAATGAATAGAGGAGTTCCAGTGAAGTTTAAGCCGTAGTCTCTCAACTGCTGCTGAATCCACAGTATCTGAGAACAACCGCACGCTGCAGCAATGTATTCTGCTTCACAAGTTGAGACAGAAACCGTTGACTGCTTCTTACACTGCCAGGTGACCAGTCTGTCTCCTAAGAATTGACATCCACCAGAAGTTGACTTTCTGTCAAGGTTACAACCGCCATAATCTGAATCAGTGTAGGCTTTGAAGTCGAATGACTGCTGCTTAGAGTACCAAAGACCTAATCAGGGTTTCCCTTTCAGGTATCTGAAAATTCTCTTCACGGCTATCATATGTGACTCCTTCGGTTGAGACTGAAACCTTGAGCACAAGCACACAACAAACATTATATCGGGTCTTGAAGCTGTGAGATACATGAGTGATCCGATCATCCCACGGTACAATCTGCTATCTACATCCTTTCCATCTTTGTCAATATGCAGACCATGATTGACTGGGATAGGTGTGCCATAAGTACTGCTATCATTCATCTTGTATTTTGACAAGATGTCCTACACATACTTAGTTTGATTTAGATAAATGCCATCCTCTCTTTGACTGACTTGCAGACCCAGAAAGAATGACAATTCACCCATGTTACTCATTTCAAACTTGGACTTCATCACCTGCTCGAATTCCCTACACATCCCTTCATTTGTAGATCCTAAAATAATGTCGTCGACATATACATGAACAAGAAGAATGTTACCTCCTGCTTTCCTAATGAAGAGGGTCGAGTCAATCTGTCCACGGTCGAAACCATTAGACAATAAATGCTTAGATAATGTCTCATACCATGCCTGCGGTGCTTGATGAAGACCATAAAGTGCTTTGTCGAGCTTATGCACTTTATTTATATTATGCGGATCTTCAAAACCGGGAGGTTGAGTGACATATACCTCTTCATGAACTTTACCATAAAGGAAAGCACTCTTCACATCAAGTTGATAGACCTTGAAACCGACATATGTGGCATAAGCCAAGAACAGTCGAATGGCCTCAATTCTAGCAACTAGGGCATATACTTCCGTGTAGTCCAAGCCCTCTTGCTGATAAAAATCCTAAACAACTAATCTTGCTTTGTTCATCACAACAACATGACGATTATCCATCTTGCATTTGAACACCCATCTAGTTCCAATTGGTTGAAAGCCCTTTGGCAAGTCAACCAAATCCCACACGTGCAACTTTTGGAATTGAGACAATTCATCTTGCATCGCCTCAATCCAGCAGTTGTCAGTGAGAGCCTCCTTCACATTCTTCGGCTCTAACTGGGACACGAATGCAGCATGCAGACATGTTTCCATGACACCAGTGTCAAGTATCTCTGTGTAAAGACTGGTTTTCTTAGTGATGGTTCGTTGACGAGTCTGAACACCGGCAAAAGGATCACCAATAATGTTGTCGATTGGATGATTCCTATGCACTCTCGTCTCCGGTACAATTGGTTCCTGAATTTCTGGACCAAGATTCGTGCTTAACTCCCCCATTTCCTGTGTTCTAGAGGAAGAAGATTCAATGTCAATTGGATCAGCTGGAGCGCCATTTCCCACAGTTGTGTTAGGATTGGCTTGAGCGTCATCTCCAACAACAAGAACATCTTCACTGTTATCACTGTCATAAGTTCCAGATGCAGATGCAACATTGGAGTCAGGAGTTACAATCGGTACAGTGGCACGAGTAGAGAAAATGGAGTCATCGCCGCCACCCAATAATTCATAAACATTTGCGGCGTCAACTGCAGATAAATCAGGAAGATTGAATGACTTGAATAGCGCATCATAATCAAAACCCCAAGCTGGACCTGTTGGTTCTGGTGGAATGCTGTGTTTACTACAATCCACTTCAAACCATTCCTCGACAGTACGAGTTCCTATGTTGTACACTCTCTTGCAAGGCGAGTTGGCAACGTATCCTAAGAAGATGCTTCCACCGCTTTTGCATGAAACTTAGACTGGCGGTCTTTGTACTGTAGCAACAAGGAACAAGGACTACCAAAAGGAACTAGGTAATCAAGATTGGGAAGTCGATTGTTGATCAACTCGTAACAAGTCTTGTTGTGCCTCTTCACAACCAGAACTCTGTTTAAGATGTGACAAGCTGTATTAACGGCTTCTGCCCAGAAGGTGACAGGAAGCTTTGCATCCGACAGCATAGTCCTTGCAGTCTCAATCAGTGTTCTGTTCTTTCGTTCAGCAACTCCATTCTGCTGAGGCGTGTACGGCGTGCTGAATTCGTGACGGATCCATTTCTTGAGACAGAAAACCTCCATCAAATTATTCTTGAACTCATTTCCGTTGTCACTCCTAATTCTTCTAACTTTCAGCTTGCAAAGAGATTCCAAGCTTAGGATCAAATATTGAAGAATATCAGCAGTCTCGTCTTTAGTACCTAAAAAATGCACCCAAGAAAAACGTGAGAAATCATCAGTTACAACCAGACAGAACGACTTACCTCCAATACTCCTGATACTTATGGGGCCAAACAGATCCATGTGTAATAGCTCCAAAGGGGTATCAATAGAGTTTTGGAGATTGGCCTATGAGACTTCCGTTGCTGTTTGCCCTTTTTACAAGGCATACAGTCATCTTCAACGGTAAACCTCAGCTTAGGAATCCCGGTTACCAAACCGTTTCGGACAAGATGATTCATTTTACGATACGAAATATATCCGAGTTTCCTATGCCACAAGATGGAGTCGAGCTCTGTCGCTTTAGTAAGCAAACAGGTAGGAACTGATGAGGTGGTAGTTGCCACGATCATATCTATCTGAGAATCAGGCATTCTGACTTGTCAAACATCACCGAGTACTCCTTATCACACATTTGGGAGACACTCAACAGGTTATGCTTCAGCTGCTCGCAGAAGTTGACATTGTCAAAGCTGACACAACCGTTCGAATCCACGCCTTGACACGTGATGGTGCCGCCTTTTTCTCCGACAAAGGCCACATAGCCGCCTCTGAATGGTTTAACGTCTTGAAGCAAGGCCATGTTTCCTGTCATGTGCCGGGAGCATCCACTATCTACATACCAGCGGTTAGAGATAGTACCCTTTGGACATCCCTGCACGAGTCACAAAAGAATTAGTTAGTTTTGGAGACCCAAGCCATTGTGGTCTTGGGTCGTCCATCCTTTTCAAAATAAACTACTTCCTTTAACTCACAGTCATGATGATTGTTCAAAATTGATGAATCTTTGAAAGAATTAGAATTGGGAGATTGAGAATTTTTGGATTTGGCAGTCCAGGATCTCTTCTGTTTCTTAACCGGAACAGGAGACTTTGATTCAACAACAGCAGGTGAACTTGTGGAAGCTTCACCTGATTGAACTGAAGTCAGCTGTTCCAGCTTTCTCAACCTGTTGTTTCTTCTTCTTCTCTGTGGCTTTGAGAGTCTTGCCACAGGTTTCTCACCAGTACGTGTACTACCAGAGGTAGATACACGAGGTACAACAGGTTGCGTTACCTTTCTAGAAACAGATGATTTGGCTTCAGATTTAATCTTAGGCTTTACCATCGGTTTGACTGGTGGTTTCACCACATTTTGATTTGGATGTTTAGGAGATGGTTTCACTAGTGGCGACCTTGGGATAACAACTGGTTGTGGAGAAACATGCCGTTTCCCTTGGTTCTTAGAAGGACAGTTCACAAAAATGTGACCAACCAAGCCACAGTGAAAACAGTTCCTCTTGTCTACATAAGTTCTCTTGTAAGGCTCATTATATCTGGCCTTAGATAACTTAGCATTATGAGAAGGAGGAGTTGGTTTATGAACATTAGTCTGAACCTTAACAGTTTGGTTTTTGGGAGTATAATATTTTTCCAAATTTTCTTTATACCCAAGCCCATAATGAGCTGAAAAAGCCTCTTTCTTAGCTTGGTTAAGACTTTTATACCCCCCGTAAAGCATTATCTTTAGATTATCATTTGTTTCAATGATATCGGGTTCAGTTAAAATGCAATTATCACCATTAGTGATAACGTTTTTCTTTACCTTTTGTTCAGTCAACAACTCCTCAGATACAACTCCTTCATCGTCTTCAGAAGCAGTAACAAACTCCTCACTAGATGTGGAGTTAGCCTTGCTTGAGGATTCATCCTTTTTAAGGGAATCATCCTTATCAAAGGACTCATCTAGACAAGTGAGATCAATGTCTATTAAGCTATTGACAAACTTCCCACTCACTAGTGGAGGAATGGCATTAGTACCCAAACCTAACCCATTCAGTTGTCTCACCACAGACTCGTAGTGTTCCACCACAAAGCGAGAGTTTTTCAACTTCTCATTAGTGCATTTTAACTACAAGATCTCATTTTGCAGTTTGTTGATTTCATTGTTCCGTTTTTCTAACCCCCTGTATGCAACATCTAAGTGAAGCTGTTGATCACTTATATTTAAGGAATATTCAGATTTTTCCTTTTTTAACGTTTCAATAGAATCCTTAAAACGTTTTTCATTTTCTTTATAGTTTAAAGCTGCCAAACTTAGGGGTTCGATTTTGTCTTGGAGCCTAGAATTTTCCAGTTTTAGCCCTTGACATTTAGAACATGAAATAACAGAGAAAGGGTTAGAGTCTACCTCAGACGATGAACTTGTTGCTTCTCTAATGGCCATGAGAGCAACAGCAGTGGTTGAATCCTCTTCATCAGCTACAGGTGCTTCCATTTCTTCAGCTTCCTTCACCTCCTCTGTAGCAGCAGATGTAGATTCTTCTAGGTTAGCCTTAGAAGCTTCCCTTTTCTATGCTTCCATCATCTCCATGATCTCAGCCATGAGACCAACCTGGGTTTGTGTGATGATGGCATCTTCAAGATGAACGCCCCAATCAAAGCTGTCGTCTTGTTGGGCTACCAGTGCATTGGACGTTCCACTTTGGCTTTGATTGTGGTGGTTTGGATTGTTTTGGCCATGGCTGTTTCCTTGGCTGGGTCGGGTGAAACCAGAGGCAGGTGCTCTGTCTTTCTGACACTCACGAGCAAAGTGTCCATAGTTCAGATACTTGTAGCATTTGGCCTAAGATTTGTCAAACCCGACCTTAGCATTAGGATGCCCGCCAATAAACTTTCTTCCTGTTATGTTCAGGAAACGCTTGGCTCACCTCAAAAGCATGGCCATATTCCATTGAATATCCATGTCATCAGGATCCACTTGATTAAAATCTTCTTCAATCGTCTCTGGATCAGTAAGCTTGCCACCAATGAAATTCTCATACGCAAGCATACAAGATGAGAATAGTGCTACATGATCTTCAGCTATTCTAGCTATAGCTGAGTGGTTAGCTGAAGACGTAGCAGGAGAAGTTCTTGAGGTATTTTGATGATGAATCCCCAACCCTGGTCCTGAAGCATAGCAAGCATGACCACCACACCCAGTTGAGTGGTCTTCTTCAGTAGGATTTCCAGTGAAGAGGGTAATTCCAGAGCCCGATATTTGGAAGTAGAAGTCGTTCCATGATACATAGAAGGGTCTTGTATCTGGGGTCTTCCAGAGCTCTCCTTTCTTCTTAGGTTCATGTCATGAGCTTGAACCTTTCCTATTGCCTCCTCAACTGTCAATTCATAGAATTTAGGATTTTCCCTCATCAGGGTTGTGTACATCTCAAATTTGGGTGGTAAAGCATCCAAAAACTTTTCCACCATCTCTTCATCTGGATACCTGAGTTCAAAAGCCTTCAACTCAGTCTGTAAATGATAGAATCTAGAGATGAGGTCATCTAAAGATTCGTTCTCTAAAAATCTGAAGCACTCATACTGCTTCCTGAGAAGATCCCTCTTACTCTTCTTGATGTCACTCCTTTCTTCGAATCTCTTCTGTAACGCTTTCCAGAGATCCTTAGAATTGTCATACCCTCGAAAACTGTGGAACAATTCCCGAGTTAATGCCATAGTGATCGAACCAAGTGCCTTCTTTTCACGATCATAAGCTTTCTTTTCTTCGTCAGAAAGCTTAGAGATAGGTTTGGGCATTGTTTCATCAAGATAGATGTGTGTGGGATGCTTATATCCCTCAAGGATTGGTATCCATAGTGATGAGTCGGTATACGAAATGTAGTGCTCAAAACGTGCTTTCCAATTAGAATAATCGTTCACGTTCAGCAACTTTGGTGGTTTCTGTGGTGTACCGATCTCATTATCATAATTCAGCAGGTTTCCAAGATTCTGAAGATTCGACATAGTCAACACTTAGTCAAATTTCAGAAAAGTCAGACACAATTGCGCACTTGGTTTTGGCCTTGCGCACTTGAGAAATAGTCTTGCGTATTTAGATTTCCTCTTGTGTACTTGTAAGTATGCAGGAGTAAATGTAAGTACGCAGGATATAACTTAAGTTCGCACAAGTTCAGTCTTGCGCACTTGTAAGTACGCAGGAGATTCGTCTTGCGTATTTAGCAAGTACGCAACAGAACTGTACTTTTTGCCAGAAATGGTAAGTACGCAGGATACCTTTTTAGCAACTTTCACCAAACTTTTCCGGTCACCTGAAACTCGCCGGAGATGGTAAAAATTCGTCTGATGATCAATGCAAATGAGCCAAAGGGTCAGAAACTTGTTTCTAACCAACCTTTGATGCTCAAAACACTCAAATACACAACAAAAATAAGTTTTTGAGTGATTTTTGTTTCTAAAATAGTGCTCAAGAGCTACCCCTATTTTATCACAAAAATCAACAAAAATACCTCTTTTTGCTTGTAAAAACTCTCCAAACTCACTCACAACACTCGAAATCAGGAGCAAGCGCTCTGATACCACTTGTAGGTCCCTCGGGTGTGGAGGATCGTCACATGCAAGTGGGTCTACTAGTCGGACCGGGTGCGGAATGCCCGTGACTAGGTGGAGAGTCTAGCTAAACAAAGTAAACAGACAAGAGAAGACACTTTAAACTTTCTTTGTATTATAAACACTTGAAGGTTATAGAGAAAAGCACTTGGTTTACAATCTGCGTATTTGCACTAAAGCCTGCGTATATGTCTGCGTACTTAACTTCTGTCAACCTATCCTACTTATACCTGACCTGATGCCTGCGCACTTAGCAAGTGCGCAGGGCAAAATGCTCTTGCGTACTTAACAAGTACGCAAAGGTATTCTTACGTACTTGCTAAGTACGCAGGAGCTTTCTCCTGCGCACATGTAAGTGCGCAAAACACTTAGAAAGAAATGCAACATTCAATATGTAAAAGTAAATACAACTCGATAAACTAATACATAAAGACTCTAACATACAAAGACAATTACAGATATGAAAATACAAACTAAGACTCTATCATGTGTGTTGTCACAGGAAAGTGCTTCAACAGGTTTGCAAGTTTTACTCAAGTTTGAGCCGACGACCCGTTGGTGACACGTTGTATTAAATTATGTTTGTTCAGTATAACACTTCTATATTATACACAAATGATCATGATGTAGCACTTAGTAACAAATCCTATTTGTTCTAACAAGATAACAAGTTTCCATAAATAGCTGGTTTCCATAAATAACAGGTTTCCATAAATAGCAGGTTTCCATAAATAGCAGGTTTGTTCGGGATTCGTGTTTCTTTGAATTATCATTGTTAATATGCTTGTAAGATTACTATAACATGTTCTAAATCATCACATCACATAACAATTGCATAGAACTTAACATGTATGTCATAATTCCAAATAAAGTTTCCATCTTTAGTAACCTATGAGAGATATGCACGATTTCAAGCATCCAACACATTGCAACATGTTATTATGTCCTAACTAACATGTACCAATCATTAAACCATATCATGCATGTCTAAATAGCAAGTTATGAATACTTTTGCAAATTAAAGTTTCCTTATTTAGCAAGTTTGTAAAACCGTGTTATGTATTCAGAATCTGATTTCACAATTCATCTACACATGTAACAAGTAGCACATAAACCTCATCACCTCATGAAATCCAAGTCTAACATGCAAGTTTCAAAACATAAAAAGTTTCCTCTTTTAGTCAGTTTGCAAAACCGAGCTAGGTTTTAGAAATCTAATTTCACATATCACTTATACATGCATCAAGTAACATATGAACATCCTCATATCATCCAAATCACATCTAGTACGCAAGATAGAATTTCTAAAAAGTTTCCTTTATAAGTAAGTTAGGGTTTTTAAGCTTGTTTAACGAGATTCAAAGCACCAAATCCATCACATATAATCTATCTAACATGATTATAACCATAACAAGTATCAAACATCTCTAACACGCGATTCTACACCATTACATAATCAAGAAGTCTCATTATCTAACAAGTTACTAATCATATGAATCTAGGGTTTTCCAAATAACCATAAAATCAACAAATATATGCAAAACAATGATAAAGCTAGCATCTTTATTATAAAAATTCATGTTTGGATGAACTAGGGTTTTGATCTAAAATTTAGGAATCAAAAAGTGACGGAATTGAATGAAACGACTTACGTAGGATTGTTAGAAACGTCGAGAGAAGTCCAAATACGCGTTCAATTGCAAGATCGGAGATAGAACGAAGGTGTTTGGTTGCTTTCTTGTTCACGGCTCAAGAGGGAGAAGGAGGGGGGTTTGGGTCAAGATTTTGAGAGAATGAGATTAGGTTAAGTTTTTTTTTATAAAATTCTTTTTATTCCATATTCCATGGGTTTTTAAAAGTTTAAATAACTCATGGGCTATTTTAAATGGTTTTCAAATTATCTAATTAATCCACTAGATAAAAAAAAATTTAAATAATTATTTTTATAAAACTTATTTATAAAAATCACTAAAACAGTAAAAGTCATAAAGTTCCGCGTAAACGTACGCGATTTCATGAAAGACTACAATTTACGCATAAAATCAAATAACACGTAAAAGCACATAATTTATATAAATTATAAATTATTAAATGTTCGAATTATTATTTAATTATCACCAACGTTCGGAGTTCGACTCGTGCGAGTCGATAATTCTACGTGTTTGTGGGAATTGACACATCTAACTAATCCTAGTTAAATGTAATATATGAGTGAATGTTTAAGATAACTGAGTTTGATTAAATAACTGTTTGAAATAACGATTGTGTTAACGGAGTTAACCTGAAAATACCGGATGTCACAATGAAGAAATCACTCAAAATCAAGGAGAAATCAGCATTCCGAAGTCAATTGAACAAACCTGGACCAAGGAAGTCAAAGCAGGAAGTCAAAAGACAACATGGAGCAGAAGTGAGCCCATGCACGGGCGTGCATCCCAATGCACGACCGTGCTAAGGCCAAAATCTGTCATGTACCCCCCAAATCTCCTAGATTCCTTCACATGCAAGAAAAGTGTACTTTTCACGCCCGTGCAATCCAATGCACGACCATGCATTGCCAAAATTTTTGCCTAAAAATAGCAAGCTCATTCTAGTGTTTTACGTGTCCAAGACCAAGGGCTGTGAAGGCCCTAGTACTCTACTAGAGCCGGAACTCTCTCGGTTTTGTTCCGTTTTAGCTTTTCTTTGTTTATTTTATATTTTTTAGTCGTGTAATATGGAATGATTCTTCTCGTTCGAGTAAACAATAGGCAACATATACCCACTCTCCCTTGATGTCGGAATACTTCCACACATTGTCTAAGGGTTAGTGGAGTCACTTGTATGGTCATTCGTGGCTAGTTATCTTGCGTTGCTCGGGTTGGTTGAACTTTAATTATTTAGTGAAGTATTTTTAGTATGCTAGGTTCTTAAAGTCTTTCCTTTAATCTATCTTAAAAAGACAAGAATAAGTAATCTTTAAACCAACTTAATAATCTTAAATCTTGTGAGTTTCTTAAACAAGACTTCTTGCTTAGAAGCTTATTCGAGTTTGTACGGTCTATATACAAATCTTGGTGCTAGCAAACGACTGAGTTAGTATAGGTTTAATCTTATGGGTTGATTGGAGGTTTGGGTATTCAACGAATTGTTCGAGTCTTAGCAGGACCTTGTGGTTCGTGTCGGTATTACTTTACTTCTCTTGTGTTAGCTTGCAGAGGACTTGTAGCGGGAGCCATGAGCATTGATCTTGAGAATTAAAGTTATATTTATTTCAAATATTATTATAAGTAAAGAAAACTATTTTAAGAATATAAATTGTTAGGTTCGAGCGTTCATAAAGTTGCTTTCGAGGAAGTTGCACATTACAACTTTCCATAAGAAGTTACATGACATGGCGTACGCCAGTCGACAGGATAATCTTAGTTCGAATAATAACTCACGGGAAAGCCGACGAACTTGAGACCCCGTTAGGATCCCGAGAATTATTAGGAACAATTGGACGACCGTATCCACTGTTCCGTTATGAACTACTAACTCCCCCATCGAAAGCGTTAGTACTAGTAACTATGACCAACCTTATAAAAATACAACGTTAATTAACAAGTGATAACAACCTGAGTAACACCTTAAATGAGATGATATTTCAAATTACTTTCATTTTCCTTCTTTTAAAACAAAACCCCATTTTCCAACTTATTGTCCTAGTCAGACAATAGCGAGGGTTGAGTACGGAATCTGTGTCCATGGTTCGATACTTGGTTCTTACCCAGACTATACTACGCTGCAATAGGTACACTTGCTTATTGTATGTGTGTTTAGTTGAAGTATTTATCATTTTAATTTATAGATTTAAAACCTGATTTTGTGTAACTCTAAACAGAATATTATTAAAGATATATATTATAGCTCTCATATTTGGCATCAAGATTTTGGAGCCATTACAAGGGACGTATTTCTATATATATATTTTTACACACTAAAAAATGCTATCAATTGGTGTATGGCCATGCTAGCTCTAAGGACTTAGAGATTCATCAAGCAAACTGGTTTGGACAGATTCAGAATGGGAAAGACTCTGGGTTTTGATATCAAGAAGGTCAGATACTACAATTGTGATCAACTGGGTCACTTTGCCAGAAACTGTAAGGAGCCATCTTCTAAGGAGCATCAAGAGAAGAAGAATTCCAATGGAAAGTAAGCTACAAATTCTCCCACATCCACTGCAACTTCCACTAATAAGACTCTAGTATGTCAAGTTGATGGGCATTATCATTGGGGAGATCAAAAGGAGGAGGCATCTGACAAAGCTTTTATGGCTGACATTTAAGAGAAAGATAAGTTTGTTCTCATCCAACCTGCTGAGGATTTAAATGCTGTTCCAGCAGAGGTAATTTCTAAACTTTGCAAATCTCAATCTTGCATAAATGAAATTCAGAAATATAGATTCATCAACCAAGTACTGGTAGATGAAGGTGATCATATAAAAGTCATGTATGATTCCGTGGTTAAAAATGAGAAACTTTATTTTAAGAAAATTAATGACATTTCAGAAGAAAACATATTTTTAATCGTATAAGTTATCACCAAAAATAACACTAATCAAGTTTTAATTGAAAAAATTCAAAATTTTAAAAAGACAAATTTTTAAGTTCAAAACATTGGTTTGGATCAGAAAATTTTATTTGGAATTATTGACAAACAAATACACAAGAAAGTCACAGAAGGCATTGGGTATAACACACATCCCCCGCCTTATTCTAAATCTGGTAGATTTGCTAATATGCCGACTCCTCATGTTCCCACACCATTTGTTTGTACTTTATCTACTGATGATTATATTAAAACTTCAGATTATGATGTTTTTCCTTCTTGTGGCGAGTCAGACTTTGTAAGTTTTGAAGATGATTGCGATGAGAGTACTAGTAAGAGGAGTGATTTAAATGAACATGAGTCGGATGATTGTAATAATATGTCTGTGTCAAAACCTAACATTTGTGAACACGTTGAAAACTTGTATTTTGATTTCATGCCTCCTAAGCATGACTGTTTGAGAAATGATATTTCTAAGTTTAAGGATGCTTTGCCTTTTGTTCGTAAGTCTGTAAATGCTATGACTTGTATTGTAAATTTTAAAAGTGCAGGAATTGTTATGACTGATCTTCCTCAAGAAACAATGAGCAATCAAGAGTTTTTAAGGTTAAAGAAATATCAAAATCTTCAAGAAAGATTTGAAGAAGACAGAATTGCCTCTAGTCCTGATGCCTCAACATCACAATCATCTTCATCATCTTGTGATGACAATTATCAGGCTAAGCAGTCATGTGGTAAAACCTGTTTCAGTTGTGGAGAACCCTGTCATATTTTGAAGAGTTGTAATCTATCCACATATCAGAACGAGTCTTCTTCTGTGTTGTTTTCAAATGAATATAACTCAAATAGTTTGATTAATAATAAAAGCATTTCTAAATCAAAACCTAGTAGGTGTTTGAGACGTAAAAGGCAAAAGAGATTGATGAATGGTTTGAGAAAAAAACTTGGCAAGTAAAAATTGACTGTTCTAATGATGACAGTAATTATCTTAAAGAAGATTCTAATTATGATTTTCATAAAGTAACCTTTGATGAATTATTAAGAAATTCTAAGTCAGCAATGGCTTGGGTACCAAACTCTGATTGATATTCTTTGTGTAGGGGCAATCGAGGTGGACTTGAGACAACATCTTGCATGTCGACAGTGGTTGCTCATGGCACATGACCAGCCAGTTTTCATTACTGCAAGATTATCAACTAATATATGGAGAGTATGTTGCCTTTGCAGGCAATCCAAGAGGCGAAAATATAGAAGGACAAGGAGTCGTGTCTAACAGAGTAAATAGTCTTGAAAAAGTCAACTTCGTCCTGATGAGTGTGTCTCAGATTTGTGAGAAAGACTTCTGTGCTCTTTTCAACTCAAGGGAGTGTTTGATTTTGAAACCTGGCGTGATTATTCCCGAAGATTTAATTCTTAGCATGCTCCAAGAAGATTCAACACCTACAGTCTGGACATGAACAATCCATCAGGAATCGAATCCTACTTTCTGTCGAAAGCGTCAGAAGATGAGTTTGCCAATCAAAGATCTCTCTCCTGTTGAACACTGCATTGCATGTTCTAAAGGAAAACAACACAAATCCTCCCACAATCCCAAGACCACTAACTCCATTGACTCTCATCTTTAATTTCTTCATATGGATCTTTTTCTTCCTGTGAGTGTCATGAGTCATGGTAGAAAGTCCTACTGCTTGGTAGTAACCGATGACTTCTTTCGGTTTACTTAGGTATTCTTCTTAGCCAGCAAAGATGAGGCACCGAAAACTTTGAAGATTCATTTGCTGCAAATTGAGAATTTATTCAATTTAGGAGTCAAGACAATCGGAAGTGATCACGGCACTGAATTTAAGAATGCCACTCTGGATTCTTTTTGTGAAAGCAAAAGCATCTCATGACAGTTCAGTGCACCTCGTACTCCGCAACAAAATGGTGTTGCCGAACGAAGAAATCGTACGTTGATTGAGGCAGCAAGGACTATGATCGTGGATTCAAGGCTTCCTGTCACCTTTTGGGCAGAGGCAGTCAATACCGCCTTTTTCGTTCAAAATCGTGTTCTCATTACAAAAGGCTGTAACAAGACCCCCTATGAGATCATGTACAAGTGAAAGCTTGTTATTGATTTCTTCAGAAAATTTGGATGTGTGTACACTATGTTGAACTCTTCGGACCAGCTGAACAAGTTTGAAGCTAAAGCTGATGAATTCTATTTTGTGGGCTACTCTTCTACTCAGAGAGCTTATCGTGTCTACAACAAGAGAAGAAGAATTGTGCTAGAATCTATTCACATCAATTGGCATGAAAGCAATCACTCGGACTCAGGGGATGGTCCTGATTCGCTTTTTGACGTGGAATCATTGTTTAAATCATTTAATCTTCCTATGTAAATAGTCAGAAGAGAGGCTGTTGATTTGTGTATATGAGTTTGAAACTGAATTTACACAGGGTTAAAAATCATGTTGTTGGTTTTGTTTCTTGTAAACAATGTAAAAAGAATACAAAATTAGCATTTAAAGGATCTGGAGATATAGAGAGAGAGATGGAGGGTGCTGCTGTTAAATCAAAAGAGAGGCGGGAAAAAAAATTATAAAAAAACAATTAAAGAAAATTTGTATAATTAATAGAAGAGAGAGGCGGGAAAAAAAAATAATGAGGATGAATAGGAGAGTGACATGTGTCCCATCAAAACCTTTATTATATATATATATATGTATATATGATATGATATTTTCTTAATTTATAGGGTATATATAAAATACATAAACCTTAGGTCTTTTTTTTTGTGGGGGTGGGGGTTTAGGTTTTTAGGGGTGAGTTTAGGTTTTTTGGGGGGTAGGGTGGGGGGGGTTTAGGTTTTTGAGGGGTGGGGTGGTGGTTTTAGGCTTTTCGGAGTGAGGTTGGAGGGGGTTTAGGTTTTTGGAGGTGCAGGTGGAGGGGGGTTTAGGTTTTTTAGTACGGGTTAGGGTTCGATGAGACGGTTCCAACGCCGCCGGAATGAGCTCAATCGAAGTTTGTTTTACCCACTTCTTAGGATTTATTAGCGAAATACCACTTTTTAGTAGAATCGTCCCCTATGATACTTTCTTAATTTACAGGGTATATATAAAATTGTAGTTTAATTGAAAAGTTATTTCTAGAAAGTAAAATAATTGGGAGAAAAGAAGGCCCATACTGTGAGGATGTGACATTATTTTACCCGCGTTTCCATGTTTGTTAATGATAGATTTTGTGTACAGTTCATAATAATCAAATTTTAAAACATAAACACAAACACTCTTAAAAAGCAAAATTCATTCTTTTTTACAGATTCATAATGCTTGAAATTACTTGCAAAGTAATCAAACTTATTCATCTTGTACAATCAACAAAAATGACACAATTTCATACATCTTGAAAGTGGAACCGATGACATGATGAAAGATGAAGTTTAAGCCCATTTTGCCATCAAAGACATCCCACCGGCGCCAAGCAAGACGGCCACGTAAGATTTAATTTGAAGCTTAATGCTTCCTTGAAGCTTTGGACCCATGAAATCAGCCGCAAGAAGATCCACCAACGCCATGTAGATAAGTAGTCCAGCCGATGATGCGTTGAGTAATCCAACCGTGATTAATGAACTCGGGCTATTCTCTTTGTATGTCTTCGACAACGCGATCCCAAGAGCAATCCCGAACGGTGTCGTTATTGAGAAGAAGAAAACCATTGCTGCTTTCTTCACAGTCTTATACTCGGCCTGTCATTGTTTATATTATATATATGGTTAGTTATGTACATTGAGGGTGGATTAAATAAAAAAAATGTATTTCTATTAAAAAGCGTAGAAAGTAATATGGGCCATTGATCAAACCAAATAAATTTTATATATTGTAATATTTTTTTTTAATTATACCGTAAAATCGAGAGTTATATTTTCTTTAATTTAAGTATAGTATTATTATTTTTAAAAGGTATAATATATATCCGCCGTGCGACAAACTGTGTGTCCAAACCCATTTACATGGTGCGTATGTATGTCCAGGTTTGTGATGGATTTTGGTTATGCATTACATGTTGCGACTATATCCCATTTACATGGTATGGATGTGTATTCAAGAAACGTGCGTACATAAAAAGACGCAAATATTTTGCGCCACAAACCTCATGCATGTACAAGTGTCACCTCTCCTAGTTTCTTTATAAAAAAATATTTTGTACGGAAACCTCCCTCCATGTGTGTGTAAAATAAAAATATTATTATACTTTATAATACCTGAAGAATACAACCACCAAGACCCATGCCTTCAAACATTTGATGGAAACAAAGAGCTGCCACCAATGGCTTTATTGTGCATACATCATTTGATGCCCCAACTCCAAGTCCAATCACTATAGAATGAACCACTATTCCAAGCTCAAGCACCTAATAACCAAATGTTCAAGTTGTTTTAAATTTAAAATCAACATAAGATTTAATTTTTATTTGAAACTAACCATGGCTACGACACGATAACGAAGAAGTTGTTGTCCTATCGCGCCCTTTTGGTGGCCGTGGTTGTGTCCATGGAAATGCATGCCACCACCACTCACCACTGCCATCTCCTGGTCTCTGGCAACCACCTCACCGCCATCAGCCGCTATAGCATTGTTCTTTGATGTATACATGCTTGTAGCCATGGAGTCCACCATGAGTGTGAAAATAGCAGATAACATAGCAACAAAGCCCGTAAATGGGAACTTTTGCCACGGGTTATCGGCCAAGCAACTCGATCTCAACATGTCAAAAGAGTCAGGCAACACATGCATAAATCCAGTAGCCAAAATGATGCCTGAGGCGAAAGCTTTCACAATAACAAAAAGACTACGGTCGGGGCTAAGGGCGGGGATGGACCGAGTGATTAGAGGTAGGCATACCCCGATGATGCTCGTGACGAGGATAGCCGCTATACCGATGATCTTTAACGGTAAGGCTTTAGATTTGTTATTACAAGGGTTGTTGGTTACATCTTCACATTGTGCCAAGGCTTTGGTGCATAGAAATGTTATAAAGATGATGAAAATTAAGAACATTTTTGAATTGGAAGCCATGCTTACTTCAAGATATGTTGAATTTTGTTTGTTGGGTTATGTTGGAGTGAAGCTCAAGGTGGTTGCTATTTATATATAAGCTTGTGACATCAAAAATATATTAAAATGGATGATTTTTTAAACAAGTTTATCACTTTGGAATGTTATTGGGTCAACTATCAGAAGCATTTTTCATGACACACACCAACTGTAAGAAGTGACTCTAACCAATCATACTATTTCAATAGCTAACATTAAGTTCGATGATAAAATTGTATATCATAGAAAATTATAAATGCTTAAAACAGCAGAAAAAAGAATCGATTTCAATCTTGACTTTTTTTAAATATAGTTTTATCAAAAAAATTTAAAATTTAAATTACTTTTATATATACTCCATTTTTCTAAGTTATACGTATAAAATCGAGAATTTATCTTTAATTCGAATAAATTGTTATATTTAAAAAGACGTTTTAAAAAAAATGTTGACTATGATGGTGCATCTAAACTACTTAGAAATATGTGTCTTAGTTGTCTAATTACAATGGTGCATTTAGACTAGCTGCAATGATATGTTTATACAAACTACAATAATCCACCTAACGTACGATGGTACACCAAAGTTGTCCAAGGTCTATGCATGAATGAATTGTTTGATCATATATAATGGTGCCTCCAAACCCTTACAAGGGTGCATCTCTAATCCAGGGTCGGCCCATTGGGCCTGCGGGCAACACACCCGTAGTGGGTCTAACATTTCGAGGGGCCAAAAAAAAAATTAAAAAATAAAATAAAAAATTATTAGGCCTTTTTAAAACAATAATTTTCGAGGATTTTTTAAAAAAATTATTAGATCAAATATATCAAGAAAAAACAATTGGGTCTTTTTTAAAGTATGTTAGACTTAAAAATGTTAAATGTGTTTAGGCCCATGAATCCAATCCAACCCAATACTTTGTAATTTTGTATTAGGCTTAAAAAAAATTTATATTCTTAAAAAAATGTTAAATGTGTTTAGGCCCATGGGCCTTTTTTTTCGGGTTCGGGACCGACTCTGCTCTAATCCCACCTTTTATTTCCCGTGTACATATCCCTCGCCCCAAAATACACTTGTTGTGTCCAGATAAATATTTGTATTTGTACATTTCGCATGAAAGAAAAACTACTTAGTATAAGATTAAATCACATATAAAATCAAAATTGAAGATAAAGAGATTGAGATGTGGACGATGAGGTCAAGTCAAATGGCAGAAAAAATTTGAGGGTTAATTCGCAAAACGACGACGTACATTCACTCTTCTTGTCATGTGCCAGTTTCGTTCGTCCATGTGTGGCCTGTGCCCTGTGGTCGATGTCCACATCGCGACCGCCTAACAACACATTCGCAGTTTTCAAAATTGCCGAAAACCATATTTGAATTATTAAATATATTCTAATCATTGATAAATGAAATATTACGCCAAATTTGGACTATTAAATATTTAAAGCACACCTGGAACCCAAACAACCCGAACCCGTTTAAGATGGAACCCGAACCCAAAGATAGTATTCGGTTTGGTAATTGGGTTAAAAAAAGGTTAATCGGGTTAACCGATTAACCCGAATAATAATAAAAAGGTATTTTATTATTAATAGTTATTTATAATCTAATCTTAATATACATTTAAACATTTTCAATGTTTATTTTATTTCACTTTTTTTTAATATATGATTGGAAACGGACGAGCGGACATGAAGGTGAAAATATGAAGAGTGAACACTGTTAATGAGTTTATTGGTTGATACGATTTGTATTTTTTTTAGTTTATACGATTTGTTGATACACATTGGTTTTATGCTTGTTTTATTTGATGTTTTTTTAGTTAATATACGTGTTTAGTGCATTGGATTGAACGAAAAATCATATTGAGAATGTTTTTATTTGACATTTTGTGCTTATTATTTAATAAATATCATGTTAAGTTAAATAATAAGGTATGCGTTGCAACTTGTATTTAGAAACCCGAATACCGATTAACCCGACCCGAATAAACCCGAAACCGTTTAACCCGAATCTTATTTGGGTCGGTAAACGGGTTGGATTCTTATAACAAAAAACCCGAATAAACCGAACCGAATAACCCGAAACCCGATTAAAAAACCCGATGAACACCCCTTAAGCTTATCTATATCTATTCTAACTAATAAACAATTAAACTAGGGACATGTTGTAACATCCCAAATTAATGAAACAAATAATAAAATAAAGTCGGGAATAAATCGTAAGTTAAAAGGAAAGAAATATGAAAGGAAAAATGAACGGGCATGGGCTTGGCCTGGAAAAAGGAAAGAGGCAGGGAGGGAGGGTTTCGACTCAAAAGCTCAACGAATATCGGTTATCATCTCTGGAACGTCTAGCAACGAGAAGGAAGCAATTCCAGGTAACCACCTCGGCTAAATCTGAGTTTTTATTCACGATTTGGGGTTTTGGGTTAACATGGGGTTTTACCTAAAAAGATCATGTTTTTACGTATGAAATGATGAAACAAGTATAGATCTAGCATCACCATCGATAAACCAACCGTCTGAACGTAAAAAGTTCGACTCTTGATAGATCCGAAACCAGCATGCAGATCTAGGGTTCTGATTAGGGAAAAACGTCTCGCAGGCGAACTTGACAAGTTCTCCTGGAACCGCTTTTTGGAGAACTTGACATGTTCGCTGGATCATGTTCGCCCAATGAACAAAGGTAGCGAACTTACATGAGTGCGCCTAAGCTCAAAAGGTGGCGAACTTACCATCTTCGCCTAGTTCACTATAACTAACTTGCTATGTTCGCCTAGGCCAAAGGTGGCGAACTTACCTAACTTCGCCTAACCCTAAGAATAGAAAAATCTAGTTCCGTTTAGGATCATTATCTAATCTTGTATGACTTGATTATACAGATTATGTGTGACCCTAGTGACTCTCACTAACCAGCTAGCATACTTCAGGAACCGCTCATCAGGTGAGTTCTATGTGCCCCTATGTGTTACGTGCAAACAACTTTAAATGTTTTGAGGCTGAAGTGTATACATAATATGAATGAATGTTACGAATGCTATCTATAGCCATATGTGTTATGTGACAATACATGATGAATATAAGAATGACAAGTATGTTTATAAAATATGAAATGAAAGTATGACATGACGTAGAAGAATGAAATCTTGCTTTATATACATATATATATATATACATATATATATATATATATTGCTTACCATGTATGAATAAACGTTATGGATGGAAACTATGATAACGGCTACTTTGGTAGACGGGCAACCACACAACTGTTATGCAGCCAGAACTAAAAGTCTAGAAATGTAGAATAAACTCAGGCTGCTACGGTAAAATCAGACCCTCAATCAATGCTCGGTTGCATATATAGTTCGTATGGGAAACGGATGCCTTAAGGCAGACGGGCGAATATGACGGACTATGACGGTAGGACGGTTGTAAGTTATGACGGACGGACGAAGGTTGCCAGACAGTTGTAAGAATATATTGACGGATGAACACTAGTTGCGGAACAGTTGTAAGTATGGCGGACTACGAAGGTAGACCGCAACGTTTGTCTTTGTGACTTACGTAATCAGTGACGGGCTGATCACCCTTATGTGTAAGACCAATTAATGTTCAAATGAATGTAAGAATGTATGCATTTACATACGTACTCACATATGAAAGATATATGGAAGAAGGAATTGAAATGGTAAATGTATACATATATATGTATTTATACTAATGAAAATATGATAATAAACAATGTTTATGCCTACTTGCTTTAAACTATAACTCACCAACGTTAGCTGACTTTTAGTATACACTTCAGGTAACAAGTAGAAGGGGTGTGCAAAGGCGTGATGGCTACTCGGCACGAGACTGACATCCCGCTTTAGTTGATTATATGTTAAGACTATGTTTCTTTTAAATGATAAGACTTCCGTTATTATGTAACCAATTGATGTATGTTTCTGATACAATTATGTGTTTTAATTTAAATTCAGCATTTTGATGACTATTTTTATGAGTAAATCCAACAAGTGAGGTCTCCCGGGTTAAGGCCATACAAGTTGGTATCAGAGCAATAGTTTGATAGATTCAGACATCCCTAAATGTCTGGAATCAAGCTGATAATGGGACCAACACAATGATGTCAGTATGGGTAGGCAACACCAAAGCCATCACAGTAAGTAAGCACCAAAGATAATACATGTAGCTTAGGGTGGATGCGTTAACTTAGAGTACATAGATGTCATTTTCACACTGATGTGTAAAGTTTTGAACCCAAAAATCAAGCAAATTATTAATCACAAACTGGTCATTGTAATTAACAATTTACATTGCTCGTACTATTCTAAACTATGATATGAAGAACTATTCTAAACTATGATCTAAAGAAATGACATTGGTGTTTTCCATCTTACTTATCATTTAGAAAACTATGGCTGGTAGAGGAAGCGTTGGAGGTCGTGGCGGCCGTACCGGACGACGTGGTAGGCCACCATTGAACCAAAGACGTAACGACGAGGAAAGTGTGCACGTGGAGCGTGAGGAAAGCGTCTGCGAAACTAATATAACCCCACCAGAAGATGGCAATGAGGGACCTCTTCAACTGGAACCCGAGGTTAGGGATGCCATTGCCAGAGAAGTCATATTCACTCTGAAAGACGTATTGCCCGACATGTTAACGGAAGCCTTAAAGAAGAGCAAGCTAGAAGAGGAGGAACACCATCAAGGGAAAGTTTATGACAGTGATGGAGACGAGGTGAATGTTAGACTGATCACCAAAGGATGCACTTACAACGCCCAAGTTTGACGCGAAGAAGGACAATGTTGATACATTCGAATGGATCGAGAAAATGAATGGAGTAATTAGCATCAGTGAATGCCGAGCTGATCAGGCTGTTAATTTTGTTGCTCACTCTTTCGCCAATGAGGCACTGAGTTGGTGGAGAACTATCCAGATGTCAATGTCACCAAATGCCCTAAAAAAGAATGACCTGGGAGGACTTGAAGGTATTGATGATCAAAACGTTCTGTCCTCAGAACGAGATCGACAGGGTGGAGAATGAATTTCTGAACTTCAAGGCTGGCAACATGACGCATCGCCAGTACACTTCCAGATACAATGAATTAGCTCAACTTGTGCCACACCTAGTGGAGACTGAAGAAAGGTTGATCAAGTACTACGTTAAAGGCTTGCCTCAAAGGGTCAGCATTCATGTTAAAGAAAATCTACCCTCGACCTTCGAGTCGGTAGTGAATCTGACTAGAATTGTATATGATGATTATGTTAATGAGGACCCGTCTCCAGAAGCACCAAAGAGAAAGTGGGAGAACCCGCCTAAGGGAAATGGAAAAGGAAACTATACCGCTGAGGTTAAGAAGCCAAGAACAGAAGAATATGAGGTTTGCAAGAAATGTTTGAAGAAACACCAAGGCGAATGCCTAGTTGGCTCAACCATGTACTATAGGTGCGGGAAGGCAGGGCACTACTCTTGAGATTGTTTAAGGGACGTCAAGTGCCAAGGATGTGGAAGATATGGGCATCTGACTAGAGATTGCTGGAAAACCAGACAGTCTGGTTCGGGAAAAGAGAAAGTGTTGGAACAGCCCAAGGAAAGGACCCGAGCCTGTGCCTTAACTAAGGAAGACGCAAGAGGAAACCCGGATGTTGTGTCAGGTACGTTCCTAGTTAATGATGAAAATGCTGATATTTTATTTGATTTTGGTGCTAGTAAAAGCTTTATATCTAATGCCTTTAGTCGCAAACTAGACTGCACTATTAACACCATAGTAAATGCCTTTATCGTAGAAACAACTATTGTTAGAAACTCGGCAGTGTTCAAGTGACCGAAGATTGCATGATAGAAATAGAGGGTCATAAGTTTCCTTCTAGATTATTCCTTCAGACTTTAGGAGGATTCGTGTAAGACCCCAAACCCAGGAGGCCTCACACGTTGGATTTACTCATTCACAAACAGTTTTTAAACTTGAATATCAAATAACGCAGCGGAAAACTTTCATTCAATCATAACAGTAACATTGTCAAACATGGAAAACGTAAACATTGTCTAAACATAACATAACGGAATCAAAACATAACAGGATGTCAGACTTCATAGATCGGCCAGGTAACTCTTCATCGCTTGCCAAGCATCACCGTCCTTCGTCAATACTTGTTCTTAACCTGAATGTGCATACTAAAAGTCAGCTACGCCGGTGAGTTCTAGTTTTAACATAAAACGTTAACTTCAAATATTTGCCAAAAACATAACATTCAACTTCATTTAATAAAAGGGTACGAAAACATGCAATAACATAACATAACCTCATAACATAACATCATAACATAAGTCAACATGAACCGAATCTGCGCCTTCTCGTAACCGTCAATTCCATACATCGCATACCGGCGGAGAAACATAAGGCTCGTTACCTCTAGGCCATCCGTCACCTAGGTCTCCTAAGGCTCTTTACCTCTAGGAAGACCAATCATACATACAAGTGGAGAAATCTAAGGCTCGTTACCTCTAGACCATTCCACCAAACTTCAAGCACGGCATCACGAGGATGACACGTACCAAACTTTAAGCACGATTACCCCGCGAGGTAAATCTTACCAACTTCAAGGATCACGGTAATCCCTTTGATGACCGTCATCACCCCAGTTGTATAATAGTTAGCCAGCCACATAGGCCCCTAAAAGGTGAGGCCCAAAACATACAGCCTATAACCATAACTTCGATTCCCGTAGGAATCATAGCAGATTCGTTCGTTTGTGACTCTCATAAACATTCACTTCTTTTACTTCAAAACTTCAGTTAAAGCATTCGTACGTTCTATTAAAAATCTCATTCATTCGTAAACACTTCGTAAACCTCTTTTGGCAAAATATTTCATAAACACTTCTTTCATAACCTTTCCCTTCAAAACATCGTTCATAAACATCGTTTTATAAAACAGTCACATCATTACGTACGTACACCAGCCCAAAAATATTTATTTAAAACATTTAAATAAGGGCTTCTAGAACTCACCTGATAAGCTAGTCTCGGTTGTCCTAAACAAAGGCCCAACAACGTCACTTCCGATCTGAATTGATTAGTTAGATACACATCAGACCCAATCCCGACTCTAACGGTTTAGTCATTCTGTTTTAGGCGAACTTAAGGCTAAGTTCGCCCCTCATAGCCCTAGCGAACTTACTGGCGAACTTAGGCTAAGTTCGCCTAAGTTGTGCCCAGCGAACCTAGTAAGTTCGCTTGCGTAAGTTCACTATCAACATGATACTAGCGAACATAGTAAGTTCGCCTATTCTTTGCCCCAGGCGGGGCTGTCATCTTCCCCAAAACCCTAAGTTTGCATGTAAATGGCGGTCAGATCTGATCACGTTCAAGATGCTAACTTTTTACACTCAAAACTTGTAGTTTTCACTCGTGATCATAGATCTGTAATCCATTTCTCGTTTGGTTCGCAAATGCTCATCCTTTTTACGAAAATACCCGAAAACCCCAAAAAAAAATAAAACTCAGATTTGGTTCGGGTTGTTACCTGTTTTGAGATTCTGAATCGGAGAACCTACTCACGAACAGTAGAGGAACAAGATGCTAGCTCCTCGGGTCGATCCGTGTACTTTCTCTCTCTATGGTTTCTCTCTCTAGAATGGCAAAATGAGAGAATATGGAGGGTTTAGGCTATTTATAGGGGAAGGCTCCCCTAACTTCGCTGCCCTCAAGTTCGCTGGGCCTACCATCCCGACCCGGTCCGACGTGCCTTACTCGTTCCGTTCTTCGTGTACCGAAACCCGTCTATTATTTTTATTTTTATTTTTGGGATGTTACAATTCGATATAGTGTTGGGCATGGATCGCCTAGCTACCAATGAAGCAAAAATTATATGTAAACAAAAAATGATCCATCTCAAAGCTAATGACGACAGCCAGATTACGATTTATGGTGATTAGAATTGCACGATGCTAAACGTTATCTCAATGATTAAGGCCGAAGTTACATGAGGCGCGGTTGTGAAGCTTATCTGGCGTATGATGTCGATGACAAAATGAAAACCAAGGAACTCAAAGATGTACTCGTGGTGTGCAACTTTCCAGAAGTGTTCCTAGAGGACCTACCTGGCTTGCCACCCGATCGGGAGATAGAATTTCAAATTGACTTACCGCCAGAAGCCTAGCCGGTTGCCAAAGCACCTTACCGATTGGCTCCGTCAGAAACGAAAGAATTGATGTTGCAACTGGAAGAACTCAATGAGAAAGGATTTATCAGACCGAGCATATCACCATGGCGTGTTCCGGTACTATTTGTAAAGAAGAAAGATGGTAGCATGCGCATGTGCATCGATTTCCGAGAACTGAACAAGCGAACGTTTAAGAACAAATACCCGCTACCGAGAATAGACGACCTTTTGACCAGTTACAAGGCGCAAGATGGTTTTCAAAAAATCGATCTTAGGTCGGGATACCATCAACTAAAAGCAATGTTTTTAAAACCGGACCTGTAAGTGAACCGTTTGCTTTAGAGGTTCACTGGTCTAACCGGTCGGACCAGTAACTGAACCGGATTACGTCATAAATAATTTAATATTTAAAATACATAAAAACTAAGTTTTTATTACAAATATATACAATTGATATAGAAATAATCTTTAGTGATTTTTTTTTGAAAGAAAAAATTTCTTAATTCCTATTAGGAGTGAGTCTTGAACCCATGACCTTCTTAAACCTTGGTATTGTAGGTCCCGGGAGCCTCGTCGCGCAGCGGATTTACACGGACCTGTTGTGCGATTTGTGTGGGAACCAAGAAACGAGACAGAGAAACACGAACAAAGACAAAAGATAATGAAACGAAACATAATCCATAACAAAGAAGTCATCCCGTATTACAGACTACATACCGAAGGAGCACACATCTCTCATCTAAGCTCACGGTCTAGGGGTCGGGAGAGCTTTTCCCGACCCGGACACCACTCAACCTTGTTCCAGAGTTCCACCTACAAATGAAGACAAGTCTTCTATTTATAGGGGCAGGAACACTACCTGCGTACTTGACAAGTACGCAAGGCAAAAGCCTTGCGTACTTACTAAGTACGCATGGTTTGGTCATGCGTACTTGACAAGTACGCAAGGCAAAAGCCTTGCATACTTACTAAGTACGCAGGACCAAACTGGTGTGCGGGCTAAGTACTCAGGAACACCCTCCTACGTACTAGCCACGTACTAGCCACGTACACCGATACATAGAATTTAATCTATAGTTACAAAACATGCTTCTACAAACTCCCTCTTAACTATTGCATCAAATTCTATCTATCACTAACTGATAATCATCAGTTTACAAAGAATGTCCTAACAGACTCCCTCTAAACTAATGACATCACGTGTCTTCTGGCGAGACTTGATCTTCTGGCATTCCACTTGAGATCTTCAAATCTTCAAACTTCAGTCTTCAGTTGCCAAGTGATTACAAACCCTACTCCCTCATAAATGTAGCTTTCATTGTAGACCAAACCAAGTGCTTCAATAAGAACCAACTAACCCAACACAACTCATTGTAGTTCATCCTCTTAGCAGTAGCAACCTCCACCCTGACTTAGGACTCTGAGTCTTACAATGTCTTCCTAACCAGGTAATAACAGTAGACTAAGACAACTCCAAATCAGCTGGCATATGATTGAGAGTTTGAGTTTCCAATAACCTGCATCAAACTAATCAGCTCCCATAGGAATTCCGGTAAGATAAACTTAAGTCTTCAACCAGATGTGTCCAACTCTATCCTGTATCTTCACGAGTCAACCAAATTCCCGAAGATGTTCATTTCCAATATCCCCTTTCAGTTTAAGCTCCATCTGACTAGACCAGAAAAAAGGGTATGTTTCCTACCCCATCGGCCAATGATAAAAGGTTTCGTCTTCAACTAATAATCCAACGAATATCCAGCTTCATCTTGAAAACACACGATAGAATCAAACACGAAAAATATAGTTTACACGAGAAATCATAGTTGAGATCCATGTTACGTCAAAGAGGTATATATATAGGAAGTACCAACTGCTTTTCCACCACCTCTTTAATGTCTCATGAATACAAGATTTTATCCCCCTCATTTCTCTGTAAACTATGACCAGCTTCATCATCACTTCACTCAAATCCTCAAAAAGCACAACTAGCCAACTCCAGGATTTTATTCTTGTATTCCTTTGCAAAGATCCAAAACAGCAAATCCTTGGGTTCAAGTTCATCCCCTATTAAAGAAGTATCCCGGATACTCGTAGCCTACATATTCAGGTTTGAATACCTAAACAAGATGATTCTCTTTCCAAAAGACCCAAAGCAGCCACATCTTCACAAATAGAACGAGACCTTTAGCCGATGACGACCCAATTGCTCCCATTAGTTCAGCATTCATACCCTATTAAATAAGTATCTCGGATACTCGTAGCCTACATTTTCAGGTATGGACCCTTAAACAATGTATGACAAGTGGTATCATCCAACAAAAATCTCGTCCGTGTTTCGCCAAGCCACATTGTATACAAATTCTGGTCCGGAAAAACCAAAATTACTATCTTCTAAAAAATGGCCCGAAACACGCGTACAAATGATCCTCAAAAAATTTGGACTAGGAAGGTTTTCCCGCCAAAAAACTCCTTTTACTATCTTTTTTTTTTAATTTTTTTTTAATCCCAGAGGCTAGTCCATGCGTACTTAGTAAATACGCATATGTAGGGTGGTGCTGCGTATTTAGTAAGTACGCAAAGCCAAGTACTCATGCGTACTTGTTAAGTGCGCAGAGAAATGCTCTTGCGTACTTAGCTAAGTACGCAGGTCACTTCTCATGCATACTTACTAAGTACGCAAGGCTAACCCATGCGTACTTAGCAAATACGCAGAAAAGGTGATTCTGCGTACTTGTTCAGTACAGCAGTGTTCTTGACGGATCTTGAGGAGAATGCTCGAAAAGTGACGGATCTGAGAAATTAATGCTTCCAAAAGCTTCGAAAACATCATCTAACAAACCCTTAGCCTTCCAAACACCAAATGAAGTGATAACAAACTCGATTTTAAGGATTTTAGGTTACGAACTCGGTTTTGCTCAAAACCCTAAAAAATCGAAACTGGAACACAAATCAACGAACACCGAGGCTCTAATACCACTTGTAGGTCCCGAGAGCCTCGTCGCGCAACGGATTTACACGGATTTGTTCTGCGATTTGTGTGGGAACCAAGAAACAAGACAGAGAAACACGAACAAAGACAAAAGATAATGAAACGAAACGTAATCCATAACAAAGAAGTCATCCCGTATTACAGACTACATACCGAAGGAGCACACATCTCTCATCTAAGCTCACGCTCCAGGGGTCGGGAGAGCTCTTCCCGACCCGGACACCACTCAACCTTGTTCCAGAGTTCCACCTACAAATGAAGACAAGTCTTCTATTTGTAGGGGCAGGAACACTACCTGCGTACTTGACAAGTACGCAAGGCAACAGCCTTGCGTACTTACTAAGTACGCAGGACCAAACTGGTGTGCGGGCTAAGTACTCAGGAACACCCTCCTACATACTTGCCACGTACACCGATACATAGAATTTAATCCATAGTTACAAAACATGCTTCTACAGGTATTACTAGAGGATTTTCCTCTACCATTGCGCCACCAACCCCAATGTAATAATCTTTAGTAAATGATAAAACTAATTAAATACAATATTAAATGATAAATAAAAATTTTATTAAAGATGAAAGCTGGAAAAAAAACATCAGTAAATGAAAATTTTTATTGAAGCAATTGATAATTTTCAAAATCAATCTTATGTTCCCAAGGCATTTCAGTATCCCACCTAAATTAAGGACTACATCTTCTTCATCTACCCATTTATTTTTCTTCATCTACCCCTGTCTCCACCACTTTCTAAAACATTTGATCCAAGATCCGGTAGAGCTCCGATCAACACGGACGTTCAACTCATCATCAACCGTCTTCACCATCGTTTTTTTCTTTACTATTTCACCGACTGCTTACTTCTCCTCTTGTCTGTCGTCCCTGCTGCTCATGGACATACTTCTTCGTTGTTACTAGATCCGACACCTCATACAGCATATTATCCGGTCTGACCAGTCACCCAAGTTACTGGTTCAGCCGTTGAACCGCACGAATCGCCCGGTCCAACCACCTTCCTGTTAAAACCACCAAACCAAACCGATGCGAGCTCCGGTTCCCGGTCCGACCGGCCGGTCCGGTTCGGCCTTCAAAACATTGACTGAAAGTAAGAGAGGAAGACGTACCAAAGACCGCGTTTCTCACTAGCTATGGACATTTTGAGTTTCTCGTCATGTCATTCGGTCTGACCAATGCCCCTGAAACATTTAAGGATTTAATGAATATAGTGTGCCAAAGCACCTTACAGATTGGGTCCATCAGAAATGAAAGAATTTATGTCGCAACTAGAAGAACTCACTGATAAAGGATTTATCAGACCGAGCATCACACCATGGCGCGCTCCGGTACTACTTGTAAAGAAGAAAGACGGTAGCTTGCGCATGTGCATAGATTGCGGAGAACTGAGCAAGCGAGCAGTTAAGAACAGACACCCGCTACCGAGAATAGACGACCTTTTTAACCAGTTACAAGGCGCAATATGGTTTTCAAAAATAGATCTTAGGTCGAGATACCATCAACTGAAAGCAATATTTTTAAAACCGGACCGGTAAGTGAACCGTTTGCTTTATAGGTTCATTGGTACAACCGGTCGGACCGGTATCTGAACCGGATTACTTCATAAATAATTTAATATTTAAAAATATATAATAATACATTAAAACTAAGAATTTAATAAAAATATATACAATTGATATTGAGATAATCTTTAGTAAGTTTTTTTTGAAAGGCAAAATTTCATAATTACTGTTAGGAGTGGGTCTTGAACCCATGACCTCTTTAAACCTTGGTGTTACTAGAGGATTTTCCTCTACTATTGGGTCACCAACCCCAATGTAATAATCTTTAGTAAATGATAAAACTAATTAAATATAATATTAAATGATAAATAAAAATTTTATTAAAGATGAAAGTTGGAAAAAAAACGTCAGTAAATGAAAATTTTTATTGAACCAAATTGATAATTTTCAAAATCAATCTTATGTTCCCAAGGCATTTCAGTATCCCACCTAAAATAAGGACTACATCTTCTTCATATATCCATTTATTCTTCTTCATCTACCCCGTCTCCACCACTTTCTAAAACATTTGATCCAAGATCCGGTAGAGCTCCGATCAACACCGACGTTCAAATCATCATCAACCGTCTTTACCATCGTTTTTTTCTTTACTATTTCACTGTCTGCTTACTTCTCCTCTTGTATGTTGTCCCTGCTGCTCCTGGACATACTTCTTCATTGTTACTAGATTCGACACCTCAAACAACATATTATCCGGTCCATCCAGTAACCCGGGTTACTAGTTCAGCCGCTGAACCACACGAAACGCCCCGTCCAACCACCTTCCGATTAAAACCATCAAACTAACCGTTGCGAACTCTGGTTCCGGGTCCGACCGGCCTGTCTGGTCTTCAAAACATTGACTGAAAGTAAGAGAGGAAGACGTACCAAAGACTGCGTTTCGCACGCACTATGGACATTTTGAGTTCCTCATCATGTCATTTGGTCTGACCAATGCCCCTGCGGAATTTATTGATTTAATTAATAGAGTGTGCCGACCAATGTTGGACTGGTCGGTGATAGTCTTCATAGATGACATTCTCATATATTCTAAGAACGAAAGTGATCACCACTGCCACCTAAGGGAAGTATTGGAGGTTCTGAAGCAGGAGAAGTTGTATGAGAAATTTTCCAAATGCGTGTTCTGGCTTAGGGAAATCCAATTTCTAGGTCATGTTATAAACCCAGACGGCATTATGGTAGACCCTAGAAAGAGCGTAACAGTGAAAGAATGAATGTCTTGAAGACACCAACAGAGATATGAAGTTTTCCAGGGATTGGCTGGTTACTATCAAAGGTTCATTCACGATTTCTCGAGAATAGCCTCGCCACTGACAAAGTTAATGCGTAAAGAGGCAAAGTTTGATTCGGGTCCAACCCAAAACAACACGTTCGAAGAAGTAAAGACACGACTAACCCAACCTCCAGTCTTGACATTACCCGAAGGAAACGAAGACTTAGTAGTTTACTCTGACACTTCGGGTCAAGGATTGGGTTGTGTACTCATGCAACGAGGAAAGGTGATCGCTTACGCCTCATGACAGTTAAACGTTCATGAATTTAACTACCCAACTCACGATTTAGAGTTGGCGGTGGTAGTCTTTGCATTAAAAATTTGGAGACACTACCTATACGGGGTTAAGTGTACTATTTACTCCGATCACAAAAGCCAGAAATACTTATTCAAGGAAAAGGAATTAAACATGAGACAAAGAAGGTGGTTGGAACTATTAAAGGATTATGACTGTGAAATATTATATCACCCAAGCAAGGCAAACGTAGTGGCGGACGCCTTGAGTCTAAAGGAAGAGTCGGCACTTATCCGGATTAAAGCATGCTAACTGATTATAACACCAGATTTGATGACTGTAATAGCAAAAGTACAAAGGGAAGCTTTGTTAGAACGGAATGTGAAGCGAGAGAGAAAAGTAGGCCAACAAGAAAATCTGGAAACTAATGCATACGGTGTACGAACCAGGTTTGACCGGATGTGGATACCTAAGATTGGTGAACTTAGAGCCAAAATCCTTGATGAGGCCCATAAGTCTCGCTACCCTATCCACCCCGAGACGAACAAAATGTATCAGGATTTGAAGAAGGAATACTGGTGGCCTGGAATGAAGAACGATGTGATTGAATTTGTGAGCAAGTGCCTGACTTGTTCACTGGTTAAGGCCGAGCACCAGAAACCATGTGGTAAAATGCAAGCTTTGCTAATACCAAAATGGAAGTGGGAGGACATCACAATGGACTTCATTACAAAGCTACCGCGAACAGCTATAGGCAATGATACCATTTGGGTGATCATCGACCGCTTGAAGAAAAGTGCTCACTTCTTACCGATACATGAGGGTTTTTCGTCGGAGAAGTTGGCAGAATTATTTATCAACGAAATAGTGGGCAAACACGATATGCCATTATCAATCATGTCCGACAGAGACAGTCGATTCACGTCGAGATTTTGGAAGAAGTTCAATGAAGAAATGGGTAATAGACTAAACATCAGCTCCGCTTACCACCCTCAAACAGATGCTCTGGGCCTGTATCATTGATTTCAGTGGGAGCTGGGATAACCATTTGCCATTAGCAGAATTTTCATACAACAACAGCTATCACTCAACCATTGGTATGTTGCCATTTGAGATGATGTACGGGAGGAGATGTAGGACCCCGGTTTGTTGGGGAGAAATTGGACAGAAAGACTTTGCGAGTCTTGAAGTGGTCAAAGATACATTTTAGAAATTTGAACAAATCAAAGCTCTAATGAAAGCCGCTAAAGACGAACAGAAATCTTACGCGGATAAAAGAAGAAGGGATTTAGAGTTTCAAGTGAGAGACATGGTACTGCTAAAAGTGTCACCCTAGAAAGGAATCATCCGATTCAAGAAAAGAGGCAAACTAAGTCCATGGTTTGTCGGACCTTTCAAAATTCTACCAAAAGTGGGGCAAGTAGCTTACCGACTAGACCTGCCCGATGAGTTTAGTGGAATACACGCTACATTCCACGTGTCGCACTTACGCAAGTGCCTAGCTGACGATACGGCTCACACACCATATGACGAGATCGAAGTAGACAACATTTTAAACTATGTAGAAGAAACAATAGCTATTATTGACCGAGCAGAGAAACGGCTACGCAACAAATCGATTCCTTTAGTCAAAGTACAATGGAAACATAGGAAAGGGTCAGCAACTACATGGGAAAAGGAGTACTAGATGAAGAAGTCGTACCCGCATTTGTTTGACTTGTAGCAGGTTTCGAGGACAAAACCTCTATAACGAGGGTAGACTTGTAACATCCCAAATTAACGAAACAAATAATGAAATAAAGCCGGGAAGAAATCGTAAGTTAAAAGGAAAGAAAAATGAAAGGAAAAAGGAACGGGCCTGGGCTTGGCCTCAGCAGGTCGATGGGAGCCCATGTATAAAAGGGATGAGGTCAGCTCTCTTCTCTCATTCTCACCATTTCACAAATTCTATAGAGAGAGAGAGAGAGAGAGAACGGGCTAGAGAGAGAAAGCTCCGATTTCGACTCAAAAGCTCAAGGAATCTCGGTTATCATCTCTGGAACGTCTAGCAACGAGAAGGAAGCAATTCCAGGTAACCACCTCAGCTAAATCTGAGTTTTTTTTCATGATTTGGGGTTTTGGGTTAACATGGGTTTTACCTAAAAAGATCACGTTTTTATGTATGAAATGATGAAACAAGTATAGATCTAGCATCACCATCGACAAACCAACCGTCTAAACGTAAAAAGTTTGGGTCTTGATCGATCCGAATCCAGCATGCAGATCTAGGGTTCTGATTGGGGAAGAAGGTCGCGCAGGCGAACTTGACAACTTCGCCTGGAACCGCTTTTTGGCGAGTTTGAAATGTTCGCTGGATCATGTTCGCCCAATGAACAAAGATAGGGACCTTACATGAGTTCGCCTAAGCTCAAATGGTGGCAAACTTACCATCTTCGCCTAGTTCACTATAGCGAACTTGCTATGTTAGGCCAAAGGTGGCGAACTTACTTAAGTTCGCCTAAACCTAAGAATAGAAACATCTATTGCCGTTTAGAATCATTATCTTATTTTGTATGACTTAATTATACAGATTGTGTGTGACCCTAGTGACGCTCACTAACTAGCTAGCATACTTCAGGAACCGCTCATCAGGTGAGTTCTATGTGCCCCTATGTGTTACGTGTAAACAACTTTAAATGTTTTGGGACTGAAGTGTATACATGATATGAATAAATGTTACGAATGCTATCTATAGCCATATGTGTTATGTGACAATACATGTTAAATATAAGAATGACAAGTATGTTTATAAACAATGAAATGAAAGTATGACATAACGTATAAGAATGAAATCTTGCTTTATATACATATATATTGCTTGCCATGTATGAATAAACGTCATGGACGGAAACGATGGTAACAGCTACTTCAGTAGACAGATGACCACACGACTGTTATGCAGCCAGAACTAAAAGTCCAGAAAGGTAGACTAAACTCAGGCTACTACGGTTGAATCAGACCCTCAATCACAATCAATGCTCGGCTGCATATATAGTTCGTATGGGAAACGGATGCCTCAGGGGAGACAGGCGAATATGACGGACTACGACGGTAGGACATTTGTAAGTCATGACGAACGAACGAAGGTTGCTAGACGGTTGTAAAAAAATAATGATGGACGGACACAAGTTGTCGGACGGTTGTAAGTATGGCGGACTACGGCGGTAGACCACAACGTTTATCTTTGTGACTTACGTAATCAATGACGGGTTGATCACACTTATGTGTAAGAACAATGAATCTTCAAATGAATGTAAGAATGTATGTATTTATATACGTACTCACATATGAAAGATATATGGAAGAAGGAATTGAAATGGTAAATGTATACATATATATGTATTTATACTTACGAAAATATGATAAGAAACAATGTTTATGCCTACTTGCTTTAAACTAGAACTCACCAGCGTTAGCTGACTTTTAGTATGCACTTCATGTAACAAGAAAAAAGAGTGTGCAAAGGCGTGATGGCTACCCGACATGAGACTGACATCCCGTTTTAGTTGATTATATGTTAAGACTATGTTTCTTTTAAATGATAACACTTCCGCTATTATGTACCCGAATGATGTATGTTTCCGATACAATTGTGTGTTTTAATTTAAATTCAGCATTTTGATGACTATGTTTATAAGTAAATCCAACAAGTGAGGTCTTCCGGGATGAGGCCTTACACGTGTCACTTTTTGGTGCTTTCTCAGCATTTTTTTTATCACCTCTATTTTATTAAATTATAATATTAAAAGAATATATTTTAAAGTATTTAATATAAATTTAATTATGGATACTTATTATTTAATTATGGATAGTTATTATATCATTAATCAAATCAATTTAATATGAATTAACATTTATCATTTATATAAAAAAATAAATAATACATAGTTAAAAAAAACAATTTCAATACTAACTTAACATAATTTATATCTGTCACGTCATATTTTATTCAGCCCATGTGATACACGAATTTTTAAAGAAATAAAATTTTTATTACTAACTATATAATTTTATATTTATTCAATACGTATAATACACGAGATTTTAACTTAGTGAAGTATATAAAACAATTTTATTTTCGTAACTACGACAACCAAAGTTTCATGAGGTCGACTCGATCTTTGGAAAATAATTAGTTGTAAAAAAAATATAACATAATATAGTAATTCATAAATATGAGATATACTAACATCTAGTTTATTGTATTTAGATAATAAAAAATAAATCTTTGATGTTACTTACATTGTTGGGTGCGCAATTACTCTCTTTACACCATCACTCTTGTTTCTTCAATCCTTTTTTATTAATAAAATAAAAATGAGCAAGTTTAATTTAACTAATTCGTTTTGACGTTAATATTAATGTACGCATGACGTATATGATAACAGGATAATATTAATTTGTTTTTGACTTTGTCATTACTCTTTTATTTTTGTTTATTTAAGCTTATTGACTTTGTTGTAGCATCATCCTGTGTTATACCCTATTTTTCTTTCGTATTACATAAAAATAATTTGTAACAGATAAATAACATTAGAGATGATTAAATAAACGAGTGGAAACGAATAATATATACATGGGGATCAAATAAGAATTAATTTTTCGCTAAAAAATCTAAGAAATGAAAAAAACCTTAAGAAATAATATCAAACGAACTCCGATTGAGCTAATTTCAGCGGCGTTGGAACCGTCTCGTCGAACTCTACCATCTTAGCTTTTAGGGTTTAGATTTTAAGGTTTAGATTTTACGTTTGAATTTTAGAGTTTTAGACTTATGGTTTAGCCTTAGGGTTTAGCTTTTAGGGTTTCGATTTTATAGTTTTGGTTTTTTTTGTGGGTGAGTGTGGGGGTTTAGGTTTTTGGGGGTGGGTGGGGGTGCGTTTAGGTTTGGGGGGGGGGGGGGTTAGATTTTTGGGGGGTGAGGGTGGGGGTGGTTTTAGGCTTTTCGGGGTAGGGTTGGAGGGGGTGAGGGTGGAGGGGGGTTTAGGTTTTTGGGTCCAGGTTAGGGTTCGATGAGACGGTTCCAAAGCCGCTGTAATCAATCGGAGTTCGTTTGACCTACTTCTTAGTATTTTTAGCGAAAAACCATTTATTAGTGGAACCGTCCCCTATATATATATATATATATATATATATATATATATATATATATATATATATATATAGGGTAAGGTTTCTTTCTAAACCCACATTTCATGTGAAACCTTAAAACTATCATCCAATGGTTGCTTTAATCTCAAACACATAAGATGTTGTCATATGTCTACCTTGTTATTTTATATGAAAAGGGCATAATAGTCATTTAACATACCACATAAAATTCAGATTCATTAAAAATGTGACATGTGTCACCTTCTCTCTTCATTTAAATACCCCCTTTTTTTAATAAAAAGATTCCCCTATTTTTTTAAAAGCTTGATAACTTTTTTTATTTTATGTTATTTTTTTACAAAAATTGCACCATTAAACTTATCACATTTTTCTCTTTAATTCCATTATAGTTTCGTCTTTTTTTTTTCAGACGTCTGTAATTACATTGGTGTAACTACCGGTTACATTAGTGTAACGCACATGGTTTAATACTCTAGTTACATTGGTTTTCAGACGTCGTGTATTACGTTAACGTAACAAACATTTACATTGGTGTTATGAACATGGATAATAAACCGGTAATTATATTAGTGCAATTACATCACTGTAACAAATGGTTACATTAGTGTAATAACCACATGTCACTATAACAAAATGATAACATTAGTGTTACATTGATTTCATTTCGCAGAAAGCTCAACACTAATGAAAACAAAGAGGGATTACATTGATGTAAAATGGGTTGGTATTACACTAATGTAACCATGGTTATTACATCAATCCAGTCAAAAAACATAGACGCAAAAATATTAATTTGTAAGCTTTTATCACGTTTTAAAAACCAGTCTTGGATAGCCAGTTAAACTAAGAATTGTCTAAAAATTTTGTTACAACCTTTCATACAATGTATAAATGAACTAACGAGTTTTGAGTAAACCAATAAAGAACTGAACAAAAATGGTAGGAAAAATAAAGCATAAATAAAAAATTTTGAATGCTTCTTTCTGACCAAACAATGAAATGTCAATCGAAAAAAAAGAATTTGAATCGAGCAACTCCATTGTTACTCACCGGAGGGGGCTTGAGGGAGCCATCCTCGTTTTACTAATCTTCCAGTTTTGACTGGTTTCACATTGTAATTTATTAAACAGCTTTACCCCTATTAATTAGACAAAACATTGTGTTTGTCAATTGTAATTTATTAAACAGCTTTACCCCTATTAATCAGACAAAACATTGTGTTTGTAAAAATTAACAAGCACTAGAAAAACTAACTCAAAATTTTTGAAATTACTATCACAGAATAAATTACCATGTTACAATATCATAACAACATGATGATTTGATGATCATAAACCAAAATTAATACCGATAACAGCAATATTTCAAAGCATACATCATAACAAATGTCGAATTAAGAGAAACCCTAAATATTGAAAAAAAATAGAAATCGTACCTGCAGAATTAAAAGAAACCCTTCTTCTTCTTCTTCTTCTATGTATAACCAAATCCTCGCAAATCGCACCAAATCTCCCCCAAATCCCAAGACCCAAATGTTGCTTTTCGTTTTCCCGTGCGATTACGATTTCAAGGCCGTCAACGCCGGATCTGAACAGATCTGCCTTGAAATCACCGTCCCGCAAACACATGTCTCCTTCTACCTCACCCGACACCACCGCTACCTCCTCCGCCCCTCGTCTTCGCCGTTCTCCGCCCCAAAATTGTCGCCGACCGTTGGAGGCGTGTAGATTTTGAAATCACTTAAATGTAATGCGAGTGTTGTCGTTCGGAGAACCATACCTGTGTGGGGAACAAACTAGATCTGAGAACAAAGAGGAAAGATGATAGGAAGCCTAAACGAGACCAAATACACAGGTCTGAGAAACGAAAAAGCTTGCTTGAACGGGACTAGCAAAAATTATAGGTCTGAGAATCGAGAAGCTTGCTTGTAAAAATCGGAGCCTCAAAATTCGTTAGAAAGAGAGAATGAAAAATACGTGTGGTTATGGAAGAGAGAATGAGATCTGTGTATAAAAATGAATAGATCTTGAGATGTGTGTGTTTATGGAGGAGAGAGAATCTGAATTTGTCATATGTATAATTGTCCAAAATACCCTCATTACACTTATTTACACAAGTTTATTAGTATAAAAGTCTGTTTAATTCTAGACCATTGGATGAGTGTACCAGATCTTAATCCTACAATATCATTGAGTTTGTGGGTTTTGAAATTAATGGAGGGTTTTGAAAGGAACACCCCATATATATATATATATATATATATATATATATATATAGTGGGATGTTCAAATAACAAGTGAATTTTCGCTAATAAACCCAATAAATGATTTCTTGTTTAACGGAAACCGGGTCAAACGAACTCCGGTTGAGCTCATTCCAGTGGCGTTGAAACCGGCTCGTCGAGGTTTTGGGGGGAGGGGGATTTAGGTTTTTGGTGGTGGGTGGGGGTGGGGGGATTTAGGTTTTTTAGGGGTGGAAGTTGGAGGATTTAGGTTTTTTTGGGGGTGGGGGTGGGGTGGTTAGGTTTTTGGGTTTTAGCTTTTAGGGTTTAGATCTAGCATTTAGCTTTTAGGGTTTTGCTTTAAGGGTTTAACTTTAGGGTTTAAGGTTTAGCTTTAGGGTTTAACTCTAGGCTTTATTTCGACGAGCCGGTTCCAACGCCACTGGAATTAGTTCAATCGGAGTTCGTTTAACCCAGTTTCTTAGGTTTATTAGAGAAAATTCACTTTTTAGCAGAAGTTTAACCTATATATATATATATACACTAGTCGGAAACCCTCGCGATGCGGCGGCGGCGGCGACAATTTACAACGTGGTACTCATTTTCATTTAGTTTATCAATCGTCTCGTGATATATTGTATAGTACGTATGTTAGTCGGTTAAAGCAACACAATTAATATTCTGTAGAATTTACCAAAACTTCCTAAACTCTGAACATGGAATCCGATAGGATAAACCCCATAAATTAAAAGGATTTAACCTAACATTATGTTTCAATTTAAGACGAAAGAGAAGAAACAAACTACTGTAATGACCAACTCTTCAACCATATGGTTCATAATTCTAATAGTCGATTAAAGCAACACAATTCAATATCAAAACATATAAACAAATAAACATTCAATCTAAAAAAAGGTTAATGTTGCACTTTTAATGAGATGAAAGAAGTACAAATTAGATGGATTTAACCTAACATTATGTTGCGAGTGACCTTGTTCAACTAATTCAATTTACACGTCACCAAGATATAAAAAAAAGAACTTGTCAAATTAGAAACTAAATGTTGGTTAATGGTCTTCATGCGCAATCTTTAGTAAGAAACCCGCGAGACGCATCGACGGCAACAATTTATAACGCGGCATTAATTTTCTATTTTGTATGTAAAAAGTAAAAATGTTTAAAAAATATTAACCATCAATCAAAAAAATACTAATTGTGAGATCTACTTAGGGTGGAAGGGGTCGAGTTAGAGTTCGAGTCAGATTAATTTTCACTTAAAAAATATTTATATTGCAGAATACTTAGAAATAAAAATTATGCGGATTGCAAAAACTAAAACTACTTATATCGTAGAATACTTGAAAATAAAAACTATGCGGATTAATTTTCAAAAGCCGTCGGTCAAACAAAAAAGAGAATTGTAGGGTTAAGTATTTTGAAACTATGTCATCAATGTATCTTGAACAATTATGTCTTTTGTTTGTTAATTTGCGTTGTTAAGTAGTTTCAGTTTCTTTATAATTTAATGCTTTATTAGTCTTAGTATGGGCCATCGAAACTACTTAGTTTCGATTGAGGTTTGTTCAATCGAAACTAGTTGTTTCGACAAGTGGTTCTTGTGTCTGTTGTAAATGCTCAATCGAAACTAGTTGTTTCGATAAGCATAGTTTCGATACTTATCAAACAGCCTATATATAGCTCTGTTAGAGAATGTCTAGGGTGTGAGTGACGGCTGTAAACCCTGATATTCCATTTTCACAGTTTCTTAGAGAAAATACAAGCACTGAGGTTTTTCATTGTGTTCTTACACTTTCATATCATATTGTATTGTGTTATTGTGTGTGGTTAGCCGGTTATCTTCACCATTTTATATTTGTTTGTTTCTGTTTCACCACCATACACACCTATTCCGAAGGTGTGTGTGTGTGTAATCGATCTGTTTAGTGATTTTTGGACAAATCTGGACCTACAATTGGTATCAGAGCCATATGCTCTTGATTTTCGAGTATTTTATGGATTTTGAGATCGATTCTAGGTGTATTTCTTTTGAGATTCAAGTTTTTTGGTTCTGCAAGTTTGTACACTGTTTCATTGGCTTTTAGTATCGTTTCATCATTTTAGGGTTATTTCTTCGAGTTTTTCGGATTTGAAGACTAGATTAGTGTTCAGAAACATCAAAGGAAGATTTTCGTTGGATTGGACAGTTATTTTCATTACTTTGATTTCTTATTTTTGTCTGAAGCTGCCATTAATGGAGTCTACTGAAGCTTGAAGAAGAAGGTAATTAAACTAGGAAGAGACATCTTCTGAATACTGATTGGTCATCGAAACTGAGTGGGAATATTTTCTGTTTTCGGTTGATCATTGAAACTTTTGTCTGTACTTGTTGTCTGAGAAAAGGTATCATCGAAACTAGTCTTTTTGTCTTATCTTTGTCGGAACTAACCCTTGCAGCGAAACTTGTGTGATATCGAAACTAGTAGTTTTTGTTGTTTCTTCAAATTATCGAAACTTGTTGTTTTGATCAAGTTATTCTCTATCGAAACTTGTTGTTTCTATCCTGCTCCTCTCAATCGAAACTACCTACTTTTTGGCTAAATTCTCCTTAGATATGGCGTCTTTAAGCAACAATGAGTATACTAGTGGAAACAAACCACCTGTTCTTATGTCCACTAGAGATTTTGATGATTGGACAAAGAAGATGAAGACTTTCTTTCAGTTTGATGATCATACTCTCTTGAATTCAATAATTGATGGACCACGCAAGCCCGTTCATACTACAATAGATGTTCAGCAACCCAAGACTGTTGCTGAATATGATGAGAAGGATATTGCACTAATTGCCAGAGACAACAAAGCATATGGATCCATTGCTATATCTCTTCCCATGGATGTGTTCAACACATTTGCTGAATATACCACCGCCAAGGATCTTTGTATGGCTTTATGTACTAGGTTTGAAGGAAGTGCTGAGGTAAGGGAAAGTAAGAGGATTTGATCAAGAAACAATACAAGATGTTCAGTTGTGTTCCTGGAGAATTTATGTCCGAATTAATCAACCGGTTCTCAAGTATTGTATCCAGATTGAAAGTTATGGGAACTGAGTATCCCACCGTGGAGATGAACAAAAAGCTGCTTGACTCACTGCCTAAAGAATTGAACATGTACAGAATCTTGATCAAAAAGACTGAAAAGCTAAGCGATCTTTCACAACAGGAACTCTATAGAATTCTTGAGTCTTATGAATTCGAGATAAAGAATGGTTCCATCACTCCAACAAATTAGTCATGGAACACTGCTCTTCTCGATGGACAAGGTTCTTCCATGCAGTCCAACAAACCTACCATGGTATACTTCCAAACTAAAGTGCCACCTTCAGTATCTGGAATTCAACCTTCCAGTTCTTCTACCACACATAAGCAGTCTCCTATGATTCCTGATGACTACCTATCCATTATGACTGCCTTTATGTCATGCTATGATGCCTTGATTATAAGAAATTTGACACCAGGTCAGTTTCCAACCTGATGATTTGGAGCAAATTAATTCGGATGATTTGGAAAAGATGGATATTGATTGGTAATATGTCGTAAATTATACATATTTTACATGCATAACTCTCCCTATATTCATCACAATTATTAACAAAATGATGGGAATTGATACTTAATCCATTCATTTGTGTTACAACAGGATAATTGACCTTGGTATGCAAGAACATGAAGAAATCACTCAAAATCAAGGAGAAATCAGTATTCGGAAGTCAATTGAACGAACATGGACCAAGGAAGTCAAATAAGGAAGTCAAAAATCAACAGGGAGCAGAAGTGGGCCCATGCACGGGCGTGCATCCCAATGCACGACCGTGCTAAGGCCAAAATCTGTCATGTACCCCCCAAATCTCCTAGATTCCTTCACATGTAAGAAAAGTGTACTTTTCACGCCCGTGCAATCCAATGCACGACCATGCATTGCCAAAATTTTTGCCTAAAAATAGCAAGCTCATTCTAGTGTTTTACGTGTCCAAGACCAAGGGCTGTGAAGGCCCTAGTACTCTACTAGAGCCGGAACTCTCTCGGTTTTGTTCCGTTTTAGCTTTTCTTTGTTTATTTTATATTTTTTAGTCGTGTAATATGGAATGATTCTTCTCGTTCGAGTAAACAATAGGCAACATATACCCACACTCCCTTGGTGTTGGAACACTTACACACATTGTCTAAGGGTTAGTGGAGTCACTTGTATGGTCATTCGTGGCTAGTTCTCTTGCGTTCATCGGGTTGGTTGAACTTTAATTAATTAATGAAGTCTTTTTAGTATGCTATGTTTTTAAAGTCTTTCCTTTAATGTATCTTAAAAAGACAAGAATAAGTAATATTTAAACCAACTTAATAATCTTAAATCTTGTGAGTTTCTTAAACAAGGCTTCTTGCGTAGAAGCTTATTCGAGTTTGTACGGTCTATATACAAATCTTGGTGCTAGCAAACGACCGAGTTAGTATAGGTTTAATCTTATGGGTTGATTGGAGGCTTGGGTATTCAACGAATCATTCGAGTCCTAGCTGGACCTTGTGGTTCGTGTCGGTATTACATTACTTCTCTTATGTTAGCTTGCAGAGGACTTCTAGCGGGAGCCATGAGACTTGATCTTGAGAATGAAAGTTACATTATTTAAAATATTGTTATAAGTAAAGACAACTATTTTAAAAATATAAATTGTTAGGTACGAGCGTTCATAAAATAGCTTTGGATGAAGTTGCACATTACAACTTTCCATAAGAAGTTACACGACAGGGTGTACACCAGTCGACATGATAATCTTAGTCCGAATAATAACTCACGGGACAGTCGACGGACTTGAGACCCCGTTAGGATCCCGAGAATTATTAGGAACCGTTGGCTGATCGTATCCACTATTTCTTTAGGAACTACTAACTCCTCCATCGAAAGGGTTAGTACTAGTAATTATGACCAATCTTACCAAAATACAACTTTAATTAACAAGTGATAACAACCTGAGTAACACCTTAAATGAGATGATATTCCTAATTACTTTCATTTTCCTTCTTTTAAAACAAACCCCATTTTTCAACCTATTATCCTACTCAGAGAATAGCGAGGGTTGAGTACGGAATCCGTGTCCATGGTTCGATACTTGGTTCTTACCCAGACTATACTACGCTGCGATAGGTACACTTGCTTATTGTGTGTGTGTGTTTAGTTGAAGTATTTATCATTTTAATTTATAAATTTAAAACCTGATTTTGTGTAAATCTAAATCAGAACATTATTAAAGATATATATTATATATCTCGTATTTGACATCAAGTTTTTAGAGCTATTACAAGGGACGTTTTTCTATATATATTTTTACACACTAAAACACGCTATCAAGTTTTTGGCACCGTTGCCGGGGACACGGTAATTCTGCGAAAAATCTAAGTCGTTGGACCTACTATTTATTTCTATTTTCCTTTTGTTTTATTTCTGCTTTATTTTTCAATTTTATTTTTATATTCATCTTTATTTTCTCTTTGTTTTATTTCAACTTTATTTTCCAATTTTTTTTTAATTTTTATTTTACTCACTTATATTTTTACTTTTATTTTTTTTTCTTGGTGCTTGTGTTAATTGATCTATCTTGCCGGAAATTTTCAAGAATCGCGACCGCGAAATTATTGCTAAGAAAAATGAATAAATATAAGTTTCACCATTCGAAAGCATTTTCTTAAATAGGCGTAACGTTTTCGAACGATTTTACGTGTTTAATTTTTACTTCTTTATTTTTGATGATGACAAACTTGATTCTTTGATATTGGATGCCAACAATCGAGGTAAGTTTCTAACGTGAAAACAGGATTTTTAATGTTGACATTCTCCCTTAACCAATTTATTTTAATAAATTTTAATAATATAATACTTTAAGAAAATTTAAAGTATTTTTAATTTTTTATTAATTATTTTTTTTTATTTTAAAGTATTAATTAAAAAAAAGTCAAAATTGGTTAAACTAGGGGGATGCACGAGCGTGCATCAGGATGCACAGCCGTGCATCAAGGTCTGTTAGCGTAGATGTTAAATTGGGGCAGTAGCATCATTTCCTCAAAACCCCAAACTCCAAAAACGCATGGTTCTCGCCGAAATCACCCAAAAACACCCGATTTTGATCCGTTTCTTCCGATTTTTGCTTCTAATCTCCTCACAAAGGTATGTAAGCTTGTCCATTATCATTTTTATGTTGATTTCTGCTTCAAATATGATAGATTTTGTGCAAATAGGGCAAGGATTTCATTTGGTATTTTGGTTTGAATATGATTGAATATGAACTCAATGCTTAATCTAGATTCATGTTTAACTATTAAGAATCATAATGGAACACCTTTTGGTCTTGTTTGGGGTAGATTTGTTTGACTCATATGAATGGGTTTTTGAATTTTGACCTAGAATTCTTGAACATGAAAATACGAATTGAAACATTAATCTCGTTTATATGTGTTTAAGTTTTAGCATAGTTTGTGGGAAATTGTTGATTAATTGAAATAGGTCAAGAATTTTGATGGGTTTGACTTTTAAAAGTCAACATGTTGACCGTCTATGTTTATAGTCGTATTGCACCGTTCAAATTTGCGCCTTGTTTGATTAATTATAATAGACCTTTTTTGGACCCGGGAAACATAATCGTGCTATAACCATGCATGAATTTAGGTTTCTTTTGTGTGGTCCTAATGTCACACCCTACAGGACAATCATCTAACCAGAGTAGTACCTCTAACAGATATGTTCCCAGGTAAGAGCGACGGGTCTAGAAGAGTTTATGCACCGCTCTTTCCTAGACAGAACATTCAGTTCGTCAGATAACTACATACCGGTTGAAGGTCGCCTTCTAGTTACTGTGACGTTGATACCAAAAACACATAACGGAAGACTTAACATCATAACTTATTTCATTTTATAACATAACGTTTGTATAACAGGGACAAACTGGCAAAATATAACGTAAACGACTCTGGATTATAGCTCACGAAGAATCATGCCATCCACTCAGGCCTTATGGTCACACAGGGACCTCCCCTCAGTCATCCCTATATCCAACATCCGTACATCCCCTGGAATGCCAACTATAAGCTAGGGTTCACCTATGCCCAAAAACATTTGTAAACATTTTAGATCAACTTAACGCTGGTGAGTTCATAAACAAAATCATATTAACGGTTATCTTTGATACAGGGATGAAGGCCCCGACAGGTCTTACAACCATCCCCTCCAATCCATCACTCAGTAACCTCTGCTTTACTCAGGTTAGGAGTCTACAACATACATATATATAGAGACCATACGACGCGCTGGTCCCATATGTACCAGATCTCAAACAAGAGGATCGGACTTTTCCCTAGGTCCCACCCCAATCATAGCCATAATAAGTACTTATTATAGGATATATGCACGGATAGTATTGGGATCTCAGATAAAAATCATTTACAAAACATTTTATAGAGCCCAGTTCAGAGGAACTCACCTCAAGGAGAACCCCCTCCTGTATTGAATATAATAATCAATACTTCAACAGAACCCTAGATCATATTCGATATTATCATAATCAATACCCCTATCTTAGGTTTACACGAAGAAACCTTAGGGTGTTCAAAAACCTTACCTCGGCACTATCTATAGCGTTTTGCTAGAAACCGGACCCTCTTATGCGAACCTTGGCTCGGGAATGAAATCACCAAAGTGTGTGTGTGATTTTTGAGAGTGTAAAGGTGTGAGAAATGAGCTGAGATCAGGTTTCTATTTATAGGCAAGTTCAGGGCTCGTGACGGACCGTTACCAACGGTGACGGTCCATCAGCCAATTTTGGGCGGCAAGCATAACGGACCGTTACTCCCCGTGACGGTCCGCCATGCACCTGAGTCAGCTTCCACATGTTGGCCTTAGGTTGAACGACTTCGTTTTGCGGCGTGACATACCGTTAGCCACCGTGACGGTCGTCATAGGGTTACACGTGTCATGATTGCTTTGTTAGTCAGTATACACGTGTCATCACCAGGTTCTTTGTCGTGTCGAGCCCGTAACGGACTGTTATCACTCGTGATGGTCCGTCACCACCGTAACAGACCGTTATCTACTTGTGACCGTCCGTCACAAACATCTTTTTCTATTTTGTCATTTTTGGTCCATTGAACTTTTGGAACTTTATACTTAAACCCCATGGGCTTTTCCTTTGAACACTTTTAGCCCTTATAATACTTGGGAACTGTCCGGGTGTTACAAATCTCCCCTCCTTAAAAGAATTTCGTCCTCGAAATTATGTATTAGTCAAACAACCGAGGGTAGTTAGTTTTCATTTGCTCTGTTAATTCCCAAGTTTGATCTGCCCCTTTCCGACTTTGCCACTGTACTAACACAATTGATATTGTTTTCTTTCTGAGCTACGATCTTGTGTTCTTAAGATCTTAACAGGTTGTTCGATGAATTGGAGCTTATCATTGACGTGCACATCGTCTATTGAGATTACCTCATCGGGGTCTTCTAAGCACTTCCGTAGACATGACACGTGGAACGTGTTGTGAATACCTTGCAATGCTTCAGCCAATTCAAGTTTGTATGCCACGGCTCCAACTCTTTCTATGATATTCTAGGGTCCAATATACCTAGGGCCTAATTTCCCACATTTTCTGAAATGTACAACACCCTTCCAAGGTGATACTTTCAACATAACGTAATCACCAACTTGGAATTTTAACGGTCGTCGGTGTCTATTTGCATAGCTTTTTTGTCTATCTTGTGCAGCTTTCAACCTTTGTTTGATCTGGACTATCTTATCAGTTGTTTCTTGTAAGATTTCTGGTCTAGATAGTTGGCTATCTCCAACTTCCGTCCAACAAATTGGAGTTCGACATTTTCTATCGTATAACGCCTCGAAAGGTGCAATTTTTATACTTGAATGGTAGCTATTGTTGTAAGAAAATTCTATCAATGTTAGGTGATTATCCTAGCTACCCCCAAATTCAATTGCACAAGCTCTCAACATATCTTCTAGGGTTTGAATTGTTTTTTCACTTTGTCCGTCGGTTTGAGGGTGATATGCTGTGCTCATATTGATTCGTGTTCTCAACTCTTTCTGGAAACTAGTCCAGAATCTGGAAGTGAACCGACTATCTCTATCAGAGATGATAGATAGCGGTATACCATGGCGGCTCACAATTTCATTGATGTAGAGTCGGGCTAGTTTATCCATTGAATAATTCTCGTTGATAGGAATGAAGTGTGCCGATTTGGTTAGTCTATCAACCACAACCCAAATAGCAACATTCCCTTTCTGGGTTCTTGGCAACTTCGTGACAAAATCCATAGTAATCCTTTCCCATTTCCACACAGGTATCTCCAACTGTTGCAGTTGACCTGTGGGTTTCTGATGTTCAATCTTGACTTGTAGGCAAGTCAAATATTTTTATATGTACTGAGCTATAGATCTCTTCATGTTTGGCCACCAGTAATGAGTCTTCAATCCTTTATACATTTAATTAGCTCCAGGATGTATCGAGTATTTGGATTTGTGAGCTTCATTCATCACTTTTGTTTGAATTTCTACGAATTTAGGAATCCAAATTCTGCTTCCAAATCGTAGGATTCCATCATCGCCTTTGGTTAGTAATTTTTCTTTACCAACCATGCGCTCCTTCTTGATGTTATCTTTTTGGAGTGTTTGGGTTTGAGTTTCTTTGATTTGATCCATCCAGTCTATTTTGATTTCTAACCTTAAGGCTCTTATTTTGATAGGCTTGATTTTCTCTTTCCGACTTAATGCATCTGCTACAACATTAGCTTTCTTGGGATGGTATTTGATCTCACAATCATAATCATTAATGAGTTTCATCCATCTTCTTTGTCTCATATTCAATTCCTTCTTATTGAATATATGCTGAAGACTTTTATGGTCTGTATATATCACACACTTAGTACCATATAGATAGTGTCTCCAAATCTTTAGAGCAAACACTATGGCACCAAGTTCGAGATCGTGTGTGGTATAGTTCTTCTCATGAACCTTAAATTGTCGTGATGCATAGTCTATTACCTTATCTCGCTGCATCAATACACAACCTAGACCAATTCAGGAAGCATCACAATAGATGACGAAGTCATCATTTCCTTCGGGTAGTTCTAAGATCGGTGCGGTACTGAGTTTCTGCTTAAGGGTTTTGAATGCCTCTTCTTGCTTATGACTCCATTCAAATTTTACAGCCTTCTGAGTTAAAGTAGTTAATGGAGTAGTGATCTTTGAGAAGTCTTGTATAAATCTTCAGTAGTATCCGGCTAGACCAAGAAAGCTTCGGACTTCAGTTGGTGTTTTTGGAATTTCCCACTTAATGATGGCTTCGATCTTGGTTGGATCTACTTGGATTCCCTGTTGATTTATAACATGCCTTAAGAATTGTACCTCTTGTTTCCAAAACTAGCATTTGGAAAATTTAGCGTACAACTTCTCTTTTCTAAGAGTTTCTAGGATTATCTGAAGATGTTTACCATGTTCTTCTTGAGTTCAAGAATAGATAAGGATATCATCTATGAACACTATAACGAATTTATCAAGGAATGGTTTACAGACTTGGTTCATTAGGTCCATAAATGCTGCATGAGCATTTGTTAGACCGAATGACATAACCAAAAATTCGTAGTGTCCATAACGAGTTCTAAAAGCAGTCTTAGGTACATCTTTTTCCTGTACCATCAACTGGTGATATCCAAATCTAAGATCTATCTTCGAGCAGTATTTAGCTCCTTGCAATTGATCGAACAAATCATCTATTCTTGGTAATGGATATTTGTTCTGCATAGTGAGCTTGTTCTGCTCTCGATAATTTTTGCACATATGCATGCTTCCGTCCTTCTTCTTTACAAACAAAACCGGTGCTCCCCAAGGTGAAGTACTTGGATGTATGAAGCCTTTGTCTAATAATTCTTGAATCTACTTCATCAACTCTTTTAATTCAGATGGTGCTAGGCGATACAGTGCTCTTGCTACGGGTTTAGCTCCAGGAATGAGATCAATTCGGAATTCAATTTGTCTATCCGGTGGTAGACTAGATAATTCTTCCGGAAATACATCCGGGTGATCGCATACTATAGAAATGTCCATAACTTGCCGTTCAGGTTTAGAGTCTAAAGTATAAACTATAAATACACTACATCCTGTATTCACACATTTCTTAGCCTTAGCTACATAAATCGTTTCAATCTTATTCTTGTCACTATAGCATTGTATCAACATAGACTCTCCGTTAGGCCTATAAATCCTAATAGTCCGTTGATCACAATCAATCTGAGCATGGCATTGGTTCAACCAATCCATTCCAATGATAATATCGTACTTGCTCATACTCATTGGCATTAATTTAATTAATGAATTCTCATTGCCCAGAGTCATGTTGCAATTCGCACACGATTCGGTTATCCTAATCTGCTCACCACTCGTTGTTTCAACTACGTAACCACGCTCAAGTGGGGTAGGTTTCATGCCTAAATGCAAACTAAAGGCATCTGAAAAAAACCTTCTATTTGATCCTGTATCAAAAAGGATTTTAGCATAGATATCGTTAACTAGGAACATACCAGCTACCACTTTGGCATTATTGTTCCTCCCTCCATCACCTATCACAAATAGCCGACCTTTTTCCCCTTCTTTGGTCTTTTGCTGTACGGATTTGGTACAATTTCTCAAAATATGTCCCATCTCATTACAATTAAAACATCTAAGGGATGGACAATACGTGGCAGTATGCCCTGTCTTCTGGCATTTGTAACATCTCATTTCCTGAGGATTTCTTAGTGGATTATTTCCCTCTCTCTTAGGGAATTTAAAATTTCTTGGTTTGAACCGATACATAATTTCCTCACTTTTCCTCTTTGTTTCTACTGGTTTTATCTCTGCTGTCTTTTCAGCCTTCTCCTTGGCTTCTTGAGCCGCCACATCATCATAAACTGTGGCACTTAATGCTAAAGTTGCATCCACTGTTTGAGGTGTAGAGGTTTTCACCAAGGTACGCACCTTCAGTGCAAACCCCTAATAACATGTTTGATTCTTCGGGGTTCGGGTGTCACCAGATGTGGCACCAGTTTAGACATCTCATCAAACTTTGTCGCTTACTCCTGATGAGTAATAGTTCCAGCCTCCAGACGCTGAAACTCCTCCTCAAGCTTATCTAGTTCATTCTGAGGACAGAAACGTTGCAGAACTAACTCCTTAAATTCGTTCCATTTCATGTTTTCTACTGTTTGCTCCCCTCTAGCTTGCTTCACAGACTCCCACCAATCCAATGCGATGGTTTCTAAACAATTGGCAGCAAACTTGACTGCCTGATCGCTTCTGCACTCACTTAGTTTGATTACCACTTCCATCTTCGTGATCCACTAAGTAGTATCAATGGCTCCCTTATTTCCATCAAATGGATTGGGTTTGCATCCTTCGAAGGATTTGTAATTGCATCCTTCGTGAATCTCAGTTCTCGTCACTGAGCTAGTATTGGCATTCCATTTGCCCTTCTGTTGTTGTTGGTTCCTCCTTCAGCATTTCCGGTACCCATTCTCCTTGAAAGACTTCGTCTAACAATCCGGGTAGTGTGTTTCATAAAGCTTTTGTTACCTCACTAGCTACAGCATCTTGAAACTGGGCCTCAGAGATAACTACTTCTTCAGCATGAGTATTTGCATTATTGTAGTTCTCATTCGTTTCATGAAGATCGTTAGTAACAGTGTTATTTTCAGTGTGCCTATGGCTCTTAGTAACCAGAGTTTGACCTGTTCCTCTACCTTTTCCTCTTCCTCTTCCTCTTCCGACCATTGTTACCTATACACACACAGATGTATTATATCAGAATTCGTAAAACCGGTTATGATCCAGAAAATCAGAAATTAAAGACATTTGGCCAAGAATGTACTTATTATCTGTTTTCTTGACATTTCCTGTTATATTCATAATGATAATCAACATCTCTACTTATGTCATGTTGGCATTACAGCTATTCTCAGTGCTCTTAGTTTAAGTCTAGATACTAATCTTTCCTATTAGTATCTAAATCACTAAAACTGTGGCTCTGATACCAACTTGTCACACCCGTAACACAGGACAGTCATCTAACCAGAGTAGTACCTCCAACAGGTATGTTCGCAGGTAAGAGCGACGGGTCTAGGAGAGATTTATACACTACTCTTTTTTAGACAGAACATTCCGCTCATCAGATAACTACATACCGGTTGAAGGTCGCCTTCTAGTTACTTTGACGTTGACACCAAAAACACACAGCAGAAGACTTAACATCATAACTTATTTCATTTCATTACATAACGTTTGTACAATAGGGACTGGCTGGCAAAATACAACATAAACAACTCTGGACTTATAGCTCACGAAGAATCATGCCATCCACTCAAGCCTTATGGTCACATAGGGACCTGCCCTCAGTCATCCCTATATCCAACATCTGTACATCCCTTGGAATGCCAACTACAAGCTAGGGTTCACCTGTGCTCAAAAACATTTGAAAACATTTTGGATCAGCTTAACGATGGTGAGTCCATAAACAAAACCATATTTACGGTTATCTTTGATACAGGGATGAAGGCCCCGACATGTCTTACAACCATCCCCTCCAATCCATCACCCAGTAACCTCTGCTTTACTTGGGTTATGAGTATACAACATACATATATATAGAGACCTTACGGCGCGCTGGTCCCATACGTACTGGATCTCAAACAAATGGATCGGTCTTGTCCCTAGGTCCCACCCCAATCCTGGCCATAATAAGTACTTATTATAGGATATATGCACAGATAGTATTGGGATCTCAGATAAAAGTCATTTACAAAACATTTCATAGAGCACAGTTCAGAGGAACTCACCTCAAGCAGAACCTCCTCCTGTATTGAATATAATAATCAACACTTCGACAGAACCCTAGTTCATATTCGACATCATCATAATCAATACCCCTATCTTAGGTTTACACGAAGAAACCTTAGGGTGTTCAGAAACCTTACCTCGGCACTATCTACGGCGTTTTGCTAGAAACCGGACCCTCGTATGCGAACCTTGCTTCGGGAATGAAATCACCAAAGTGTGTGTGTGATTTTTGAGAGTGTAAAGGTGTGAGAAATGAGGTGAGATCGGGTTTATATTTATAAGCAAGTTCAGGGCTCGTGACGGAGTGTTACCAATGGTGAAGGTCCGTCACCCAATTTTGGGCGGTAAGCATAACGGACCGTTACGCCCCGTGACGGTACGTCATGGACCTGAGTTAGTTTCCACGTGTTGGACTTAGGTTGAATAGCTTTGTTTTGTGGCGTGACGGACCGTTACCCACCGTGACGGTCCGTCATAGGGTTACACGTGTCATGATTTCTTTGTTAGTCAGCATACACTTGTCATCACCAGGTTCTTTGTCGTGCCGAGCCCGTAACGGACCGTTATCACTCGTGATGGTCCGTCACCACCATAACGGACCGTTATCTACTTGTGACTGTCCGTCACAGACATCTTTTTCTATTTTGTCATTTTTAGTCCTTTGAACTTTTGGAACTTTATACTTAAACCCCATGGGCTTTTCCTTTGAACACTTTTAGCCCCTATAATACTTGGGAATTATCTGGGTGTTACTCCTAAAAATAAAAATATATATATATATAGTTCGTATCAACATCAAGTTTTTGGCTATATCACTATCAAGTTCTTGGCATTTCCATGATACTATTAAGTATTTGGCACCGTTTTATATATGTGTTTGATGAAGCAATCTTACTTCTTGGCACTAACTTTTTCAAACTGGTAATTATGTAGGATATGGCAGAATCCTCCAGGCAAGCAGGCATAAAAAGGAGAAACACCTGCTTAGATTCTAGATCGAGTTCGTCTTCATCTATACCACCAAAAGATGCTCCACCTACTCCACCATCACCACCTCCACCCTACCATCCAACACCACTACTAGAAAACCCACCAAATATGCATCCTTGGTTGATTTTGATCCCGACAATGCTATTGAAATGCATGCCTTCCAAACTTTTCCTGGCATTATGCAACAGGAGTTTGGAACTCACAAGAGAATCTGCTATGCTACTCTGGAAGGTATTGGTCTGTTAGAAGAAGCATTGCCACTAATTACAAGACCATGAATCAAATTATTCGAGATCCAACAGCCAACCTACTATGAGATGACTCTGGAGTTCTTAGCATCCTTTCAATTTGATAGGCTCTGGCTTAGCAAATCAAAGCACGATTGTGTACGGTTTAGGATTGCTTGGCAATGGTATGAGATGTCTTTGGCTGACTTTGGGATACGGATGAGATTGTACATGCATCGAGATCTGCATCTCCCGGTGTTCATAGAGAGCATCCATGAGTTTGGAGAGGGCGAGGCACAACAGGTGTGGGCAAGGATTGGTTCGGGTCCATACGACCCGCATAGGCAAAAGAGCACGAAGATTCTCCACCCCGTACACCGATACCTGCACCGAGTGATTGTCCACACCATTGGTAGGCGAAAGGATAGTACCGGAGTTGTTACGGTCAGGGACCTGTTCCACTTACACTGCCTCATTGATTAAGTCTCCTGTAATTTGGCCTACAGTCTTGCCAAATTCTTCACCAGTGCTTACGGATACTCTTCCAGCAGCCATATCTATGGAGGCCCCTATATCACTAACTTGGTAGCATACTTGGGGGTCCTAAGTCCTAAAAACCTTGGTATGCTTACCAATATGGACCTACTAATGGGACAGGTAGACAGATAAATGTTGATCAACATGTGGATGATGAGGAAGATACAGGGGGTGTACAGACTGGTAGACCACCGGGTAAATCCTTGGCAAGGAGCGGTAATTCCATCCGATGAAGAAGGATAACCAGTACCACAGCTGCATCATCACGCGAAAGAGCCAGGTATGTACCACACTACTTCTGATCCTACCATGTTGGACTTGATGATCCGTATGGGTCAACTAGGGAAGAAGATGGACGACATCCGACAAGACTTCTACGATCACACCCGTGACCCGTATGCCCACCAGCAGTATCAGCAACAGTCCCCAGGTCCGCATCAGTAGTGGCCCCATCCGCCATTCTAGTTGCAGCTCCTTCCTCCCTCATATATGATTTGTGGTTCTTTTCGGATGATGATATTTTTGGTTCTTGGATATTTTGAGACATTTGTTGTTTATTGATGTTTGATGGTTGTCTTAGTTGTCCAGTTATTGGACGTTGACATTATAGGTTTTTTACCCATTACCGCAGTAACCGTTGATATGGTGGCACTACCACCACCTCTTTTCAGCCGCCTTAATGGCGAATATCAGTTTAGCTCTTTGTTTTTAGTACTTGTTTTATATTTTGAGCGTTGCATAGCTTTACAGGCAATGCAGATTTTGGTTCGTGCCCAAAAATATGATCTAGGCAATGGTGAGAACCTACCACACGCATGGCGATGAAGTTTCATCAGGGAAGTATTAGTTTCCTTTCACCCTTATTTTACCCCTGACATATACTACGGGCATGTTTGGGGTTACTTATTGAAACTCCTTATTGACTTTTGTAAAAAGTTATAATGAGTTTTGAAAAGTAAGTTGTCCTTTACTTCTTGAAAACTCCTTTTCCCCCTCTATTTTTCTACCTCCTCTTGGTTTACCTAAACAAGCTTTTAACTTATTAACTTTTTAAAAAAGTTAATAAGTCAGTAAGGAGCTTAATAAGTAATCCCAAACAAGGCCTACATATCATATTTTCGCACAATGAGAACATTGCCAAATTTTAAATGTAGGGTGAAAGCTTACCAATACATTGACTGCCTAATTTTCTCCTATGTACTACAAGTGCATGATTAACAACAACTAATCCATTGAATTAATATATATATATATATATATATATATAAGTAATAAAAACATTTCCTTAAATAATCTTAAAGCATGAGTCTTAAAAATCATTTGGCATAATCGGCATAATAACAAAGACAACAATTTGGAATACCGTTGAAGTGAATCAAGGAAACAAATAGGGAATATTAGTAAGCACAACAAAAAGAAAGAAATAAGTTTATGCACATTTTTACTTTATTACCCTTTACCTTCTGTTTCATGTGAGAATTTGAGCCTATCCGAGCATTATCACACAAACATATCAAGTTTTTGACGCCATTGATCCACATGCTCACTTCGTTTTATAGAGTGTTTGATAATTATTGCCTTGCATGTTAGAACTTGTGTAAAATATACATTTCAAAATCATGGACTAAAAGAATGCATAAAAATGATTGAGGCATTAGGATTAACCCATTTTCTTTAGCCTTTTCTTTTCTCTTACCTACCCTAAACATTATCCCGTAGTTATCCCCTTTGAGCTTATCCCATTTCGTTTCTAAACCCAAACTTCAAACCCATAAATCCAAAAAAATATTTTTTTAACCCTTTTTATTGAAAATCGACTTGGCTATGATTTAAGGAATAATTATCCGCCACTAGTTAACAGATTCATATTATGTTTGAAGAATGAAACTCGTTCGGTTTCACAACAAAAAAAGGAGATTTATCATAAAAGGAAGAAGGGGCAACAACAAGAAGTTTATAACCACCCAAGATATTGAAGAAATCTCATCAAAAGAGAATCAAACTTACTCGAAAAATTGGAGTATGCAAAGCTGATCAAAATGGATGTATTAGGAGGAAACAACCGAACGATTCATGGAAATTGATAGTAATGTGTAGTTCAAAGACAGGAAGGAGTTGCCATTCTTGAAGAAGGGATTTGGTCTTGACGATCTGACCATAAAAGAGTCCTTAGATTAGTCATAATGTCTAATATAAGTTTAATAAGAGATTGTTTACCCTTTTTATCATTAAGCCAAGTCAAATTTTCAACATTTAGCCACCTTTCCCAAATACTTTCTACCATATACCCTAAGCCAATCATTACAACCCTTTACAAAGCCCTCTTGATTTATGCATATATTTTATGACAATTGGTGAAGATTTGATTTCTATACAAGCCTATGATTATGTAAGCATTAAGTGTAGCATTGAGGGTTCTTCTTAAACATACATTATCCATATATTTAGCCCGGGTGTTGAATGAACATTTGTGAGACTGTAATATTATGCATAACCATAGTTCTATCAGGTATGTTCGTCTTGCTACCCTCTTGTGGAGAAACACTTGAAAGGTATAACCACTAAATCACTGTTTTTTAAGAAGTCCATTCAGCCACACAACCTCCGCGATGTTGGCAGCCTCGACCTGTCCCTCCAGATCATCAATCCTAGCTCCCACTGCCTCGAGGTTAAGGTGTTGCACGTTCACTTGTGCCTGCAACTCATAGAATGCTGCCGAAAAGTTGTCTTGTACAGTATTTAATCTAACTTGGTTCTTAAGCAGCTTCTCCACTCTCTGATCAGTCTTGTATCCACGCTGTAACAGCCCGGTGATCTCACATGCAGCCTCACGCATGTTGCCTATCTCTCTATCCATCTTAGCTATGAAGGCAGCTAAAACCTGCTCGAGTGGATACCTCAGCGGTGGCAAGACTCACGAAGAGGAAGAGGAAGAAGAAGGAATGTCAGCAGTGAGTGGGGGTGGGACCTGCTCCTCGTGGATCCAGCTCCTGATCCCATCGGGATACCAATCCCATTCCTGTGTGTTGTCTGCGACACGCACGTGAAAAGGCTCGTCATGCACTATAGCATCATCGATAGGTGTTAACCTCTCCCTCTTAGACTCTGGTGAAGGTACTGTGGGAACCTCAGGTTCCTGATCGACTGGGGATGTAGGTGACCTTGGTGAGGAAGACATTTCCTGTAGTGTGATGAGTAAGTGACATGTATGAGTGTAAGTGTTGTGTAACTAATGCAAGTGCGTGGTTATAGTGTAGAATGCAAAAATCCTAGTTCACTAGAACCAATGGCTCTGATACCAATCTTGTAGGATCGTGAAAGTACAAGATGGTTCTGTTCTTAGTTGAAATTGGCAGAAACAATAGCAATTACACAAGTATAATCTAGTAAACAGAAAGAATACGTATAAGAACACTGTTGTATTAAGCTTTTCCAAATAAACAATTACAAATGAAAACTCAATTAAAAAGCACACACACAATGAAGTGTTTACACAGTATTTACACTAACTTAGAATCAAGACAGACCCTTGATTCTAAGGATCAGATCTAACACTGACTGTTGATCTTTTGAATAAAGCTAACCATTACAAGTTTAGTCTAAACTAACTAACTTTATTGAAGCGTCTTCTTTATGCATCATTACTTGCATGCTTGGAGAAGAGCATTGTTGTCTGTCATTGGTTGCACCATTGAGGTTCCTTTTGCTTTGAGTGTGTCAGTAGATTTTGCAGAAAGTTGTCAGTGGCGCTTGGCATGGATAGTCAGCTGCAATGATTTATCTTCAAGGCACAAGGCTGTCAGCAGCAAGGATGAGGATCAGCAGCAAGATGTGACCATCCAAAGCTGCTGATGATTTGCCTATCAGCAGCATCAAGTGTTGATGCTGCTGAGAAGCCTATACGCAGCAACTCTGGTCTTCAGCAGTTAAGGCTATCCACAGCAGATTTGTTCTTCAGCAGAAGAACAAGTATCCGCTGCAGATAAGCTTATCCGTAGCAGTTTGTTGGTCAGAAGCAAACTCTGAGATCAGCAACATTTGTACTTAGAGAATTTTGTAGCCATCAGTCTTTATTTCTACAAACTCCCCCTAGACTGATGCTACCAAAATTCTCTTACTGCTTTTGTTGCTGAAGCTTTTGCATGTTGCTGATTATTCTTTCAACCTCATATCCTCTCTGGTCCATGTTGGGATTATTAAGAGGAAGCTCAGATAGAGTCTTGATGTCTTTGCTTGCCATTTTGAAGATAGCCTTGCTTGAACATCTCATCCTCTATCGTTTAACATCTGTCAGTGTTAATTCATCATTTTCAGCATTGTAGGACCAGCTAATGAATGGAGAGTGGGATTGGTGAGGTTTGACATCAATGATTTCATCTTTGCTGGGGTTGAAGTAATGTTTGATTACCAGTAATAGATGTCTCCCACCTTCATTCTTAGGCTCATTGGCTTCACCCAGCTCCATCATTCTTCTTAGATCAAAGTCTGGAAGCTGTAGTACCTCATCAACAGATGTATAAATTGATCGTTTACCTTCTGTCCTCCCCCTAAACACTTAAAACCATTGGTCTTGAGGGCTGTATGACCATCTGATTATTTCTCTTGAGTCTTCTGGTTTGGAAGTGGGTTTGTTTTTCTTTTTGGGAGGTCGTTGATGAGTAGGAGCTGGGTGTGAGGATTTGGACTTTGTGGGAGGATAGGAGGGAGGTCTAGGGTGGAGAGTGGAAGGTTGTTGGATTGAGGAAGTGTTGGGTGAGAGAGAAGGATTGGGTTTCTTTGTTTTCCTCTCTTCTTGAATGATTACCCTTTTCTTGGAGCCTTTCTTCTCCAATCTTTCTTCCTCATCCTTCTTGACTTTAAAATAGAGAGCTTGCAGGTTCATGAAATTCATGGGACCTAGCCTCTTTCCTCTCTCTCCTCTAGCCTTAAGGAAGTCAATCATGATCTTCCTTTGTTCATGGGTTCTTTGATTAAAGGCAATGGTCTTTTTGGACTTTTGTTTGGCTTTTTCTTCTTCTTCAGCCTTTTTCTTCTTTGCCAATTGACCCTGCTGACCCATGAAGGCTCTGTAGATTTCTTTATTAGATAGTTTCTCATGGTAGTCTACATCCTCACCTTGAGAAATCAGAGCCTTTACCCATTCCTCTCTCATTTCTTTGGCTAGTTCAGAATCAGATATTCTGAACTTAGCCTCTTTCTTCTTCTGAATCTCTTCTTCTTCTTCGGAATCTCTTCTTCTTCTCTTGAATCTCTTCTTCTTCTCTTTCGAATTGTTCCTGCAGTTGAAGAGCAAGAGCTTCATCTTCTTTAATTTGATAAACTGTAGGAATCTTTACTTTCAGATCATCCAGATGTTTTGCATACAGCTGGATCTGTTGTTCTCTAAGGAGAATGGCTGTGAGTCAATCTTGAGCTTTCTTTATTTCAGCCATCTCCTCTTCTTCTATTCTTCTTCTTCTTCTTCTTCTTCTTCTTCTTTCTTCTTTCTCTCTCTTCTCTCTGAGCAACATCTCTTCATCTTCTTTGGTCATAATTCCCTTTCCCTTATCTTTGTTGGATGCCTCTGCTTCGGCTTCACTGATCACAATAGCAAATGATTGTGCTACTGTTGGAATCTCAGCCTCAGCTTCATTGGCATTCTGGGGAATGGACAAGGGAAGGGAACTTTCTTCATCTTCTTCCCATTCCATATCTGTCACATCTTTCCATGCCTCTTTCATCTTTTCCTCTTCTCTTCTTTTTGATTCTTCTTCTGTGTTCAGTCTGACCGTTGGAGAAGAGAGAAAGGATAGGTCTGAGTCAGATCCAAATTCTTCCTTATAAAGAGAAGCCTTGATGATTTTGATCATTTCTTGACTTTCTAAGGAGTTGACATTGAAGATAAGTGATCTGAGCTCAAAGACCTTGTGTAGGAAGGCTGATGGTAGGAACAAGATCTCTTTGATGTTGATTGATAGAGAAGATCCATTGCTCAGGAAGAAGGTGAAGTCATGGGAGTCAGTGCTTATCTATCCTTGCACTTCTACATCCCTGACCATTCTGTTGTACCGGAATCTTCTCCAGCACATAACTTCTTCTTCAGTGAGAAGACTGCTCCTTATTATTTCAAGTCTTCTAGTAGTCAGTCTTCTTTCTGCTGCTGTTGAAGATTCAGGATAGGCTACCCTTTTTGCTGTTTGTATTTGTCTTTCGAAGTTGGGTAGATTATCCTCCATCAAGTCATAGAACCTGCCAATAGCAAGTTCTGCTGAGAGGTCCGTAGAGTTGTTGATGCATTGTAGATGGTATAGGTGAAGGACTTGGATGCTGTTGAGAAAGTCCCAGTTTAGCTCTTCTACTCCGCCAAACTCCCAACCAATCTAGAACATCTCAGACTTTCCATCATACCCCCAAGCTAGTATTGTGTCAAACTCTAGCTGTGTTGAAGTCAGTGGAAATTGGGGGGGCAGTGGATTGACTTATGATTGCTGCTGCTTCAGGGATGATGCTGAAAGATGTATGTGTTTGTTCTGTGTCTTCAGCATCAGTCAGCATTTCATCAACAGCCCTGATGACTAACTTCCAGTCTTCAGATGTCTCTTATTCTTCGTCATCTGAAGCTGGCAAGTCATGAATCTGTACAAAAGCTGGCTTGAATAGTGTGCTTTGAAATACAACCTGCTCTTGAATCCAGTCGTCAAGACTGTCTGAGTCTTCTTCCATTGGGACCATCTCCCCCTTTTTGGTTGCATCAGTGGACAAATAAGCATCAGTTTGGGTGCCCACTGATACAAGAGAGGGAGTAGGCAAAGTTGGGCATTGATGGGCTTCATGCATAGAGACTTGTTGTCTTAGTTTGGACACTTCAGCCTCTAGCATGGCCACCCTGGCCGTCAATTCCAAGTTATGAAGTTTCAGTATGTCCTCATCCACAGTTGTGGAATCCTTGGATCTAGATGGGGCCTTAGGCCTAGCCTCTGCATCCCCATCACCCATGGTTTCTTGGCGCCTGGGATTCCTCTCAGTGAGGAGAGTTTCCAAGGAAGCATCCTCACTGTGAGTTGCCGTGGTTGAGGTCTTAACGATGTTGTCACTGTCCTCCTGGTCATTTGATGGACTAGCAGTAGTGACAGCCTCTTCCACATCCACTCTGTCATAACTCCTAGAGTGGACCTTCAGGGGAGAAGAACTTGGGTTGGGTGTGTTGGAAGCAAGATCAATCAGTACCTCCGAGAAAGTGGTAGTTGGAGAAGGCACATCATCTTGATCAGGTTCCTCAACACTTAAGTTCAGAAGAGAGAGGAGTGGCTCAGGGGGTTGCTCTATGGATCCGGGATGTGATCCTGATCCTAATAGAGAGGCTTCCAAGGAAGTCTCTCTAGTGCTGTGGCTATCACTTTTGATATTCTCACCAGAATGTTAGGATTCAGAATGAGGGCTTAGAGGTTGGGTTTGGGCCTTGGAGGCAAGAGAAGGAGTTCTCTTGCCCCTTTTTCTGGCATATGTCGTTGCAACCGGGGCCCTGTGTTCCGGTTGAATGATAACATCCAAAACAGGTGTAAGTAATTTTTGTACCTGTGCATCCTTAGTAGTATGCACAGGGGTTCGAATGGAGGAAGCAGATACATGTTCAGGATGTGAGGTGGAGGGTGTGGGATCAGTATCAGCTGAGATTGCTGAACTGTCACACGGTGTACTTTGTATGTTCAGCATTGTAGATAATAATGGAACATTGACCCGTGAGAACTTTTTGGAAACTGTTCTCATGCTTTGAAAAATATTATTTTTATGTCCCAACATGATGTAGATTCTTGCAGGTTTTGAAAGTTCTTTTAGTTCTTGATTGAAAACCTCCTACAAGAATCTTGGGTACATAATAAATTGTTGCTTTGCACCCTCTTGAAGGTTATATCTCAAACCCTCAAAGATGAGGTGTGCAAAGTTGAAGCCTAGGCCAGTGATCATACCATGGAAGGTGGAGGCAAGTGCGGAGCTCACCTAATGCCATCCACTCCTCTTCTGAGATATGCATTGGAGAAGAGTGTGGCAGAGATACTTCCATGGAGGGCCCATCAGCGCCTTATCGATCATATACTCGGACTGATTTCCAGTGTATCCAATGGATACAAAGGTCCTCATGTATTCGTCCTTCGAGTATGAGATGGCTGCTCCCTCATCCTGAAGCTTAAGATGTTTTCGGAGGATAGCTTCAGAGATGGTGATGTCCTTGCCGTCTACTTTGGCTCTAATTTGGGGAATCCCCTGTTCAGTAGAGTAGACTGCTGTGTTCCAGAAATCCTCCATATGAGGGATATATATGGTAGGGTTGGTTGTGAGAGAAAAATAGATCTTTGATCGACATAGGAAGTCGATCATATCATTAAATCCTTCGGATTTCTTTCCTTTGGTTAAGTATGCTGTAAGGTTGTGGTATGGGGAGAACTTATCGTCAGGGTTATTGATGTCTGCCATTGTTGTTTGATTTGGAGGGAAATTTGAAGGTTTAAGAATATGGAAGGCTTTGAATGTTTAAAGGATAAAGGGCTCTGAATATGGTGGGGAATTGAGAGAAAGTGATGTGGGTTTAGGGTGAAATTGAAGGTGAAGAGGTGCTAAGGAAATTTGATTTGTTCATATAACGGAAGAGGAGAGAAAAAGCAAAATGACTTGTACAGTACAACCTTATTCACCTTTTACTGTTACAGCTATAATACACCGAGGCAGTCATGGTAAAGACTGACGTTAATTTTTACAGCGGGTAAAAGTTAACTTGGACTTAAGTTTACCCATCAGCAACAAACTTGGTTGTTGTGGATGAATAAGCCTGTCCGCTGCAAACTTGGTTGCTGTGGAAGGTTAAGTCTGTCAGCAGCAAACCCATCTGCTGCTGATGGATTTAATAATCCGCAGCAAGGATGTTGCTGCTGACAGTCTTAAAGTTATCCGCAGGAAACCTGTTCCTGCTGATAACTTAAAGCAGTCAGTTGCAAATCTTTTGCTGCTGAAGATTAAACCTGTCAGCAGCTGAAGGACAAAAATGCTGCTGACTTATAACTTTTATTTACAACAAAAAGACAAAGCACATTTTAAAATAGAATTTTAGAGATAGATTTTAATCAAAGTTCATCATACCAATGGATTCAACTAAATATCTAAATCTAGCTTCATCAAAAGGTTTTGTAAACAAATCAGCATATTGCTCATTCGTATGAACTTTGGTTAAAATAATCCTCTTTTTCTCAGCTTGATCTCTTATGAAATGATACCTGATGTCAATGTGCTTTGTTTTGGAGTGCTGCACCAGATTGTTTGTGATTGATATAGCACTCATGTTGTCAATGTGAATTGGAGTTGCCATGAAATTCATCCCGTAATCCAGCATTTGATTTTGTATCCAGATGACTTGTCCACAGCAACTTGAAGCTGCAATGTATTCTGGTTCAGCTGTAGAAGTTGAAACACATGTTTGCTTCTTGCATTGCCATGAAATCAGTCTCCCTCCCAGAAACTGACATCCCCCTGAAGTGGACTTTTTGTCCAAGTTGCATCCCCTATAGTCACTGTCAGTGTATGCATACAGATTAAACATGTCATTTTTAGAGTACCATAGCCCAAGTCTTGAGGCTCCCTTAAGGTATATAAAGATTCTCTTGACGGCCTGAAGATGTGAAATTTTTGGAGTTGCTTGAAATCTTGCACAGAGACATACTGCAAACATGATATCTGGCCTTGAGGCAGTGAGATACATGAGAGACCCTATCATTGCACGGTACTGATGTTGATCAGTGTCTTGGCCATCTTTGTCTGGAGTCAGCTGATGATGCACTTGCATAGGGGTTCTTACAGCAGAGTAGTCAGCCATTTTGAATCTTTCCGAAATGCTCTTTACATATTTGGATTGGCAGATGAAGATTCCATTTGGGACCTGTTTGACTTGTAGACCCAAAAAGAAATTTAGTTCACCCATTGAACTCATTTCAAACTTTGAGTGCATCAGAATCTCAAAGTCTTTGCACAGCTGTTTCCTTGTTGATCCAAAGATGATGTCATGAACATAAATTTGAACTAGTAAAATTTCCCACCCTTCATCTTTGATAAACAAGGTCTGGTCAATGGCACCTCTTCTGAAGTTGTTGCTTAGTAGATATCCTGACAAGGTTTCATACCAGGCTCTTGGTGCTTGATGTAGGCCATATAGAGCTTTGTCTAGTTTAAACACTTGAGTAGGATGTGCAGGATCTACAAAGCCTGGAGGCTGTTTGACATATACCTCCTCACCAATCTTCCCATACAGAAAGGCACTTTTTACGTCCATTTGATAGACAGTGAAATTCTTGGATGCAGCATATGCCAGGAAGATTCTAATGGCCTCCAGCCTGGAATCAGGAGCAAAGACTTCATCATAGTCAATTCCTTCTTCTTTAGTGTAGCCTTGAGCTACAAGTCTGGCTTTATTCTTGACTACAATACCTCTCTCGTCTTGCTTGTTCCTGAAAACCCATCGTGTGCTAATAACATATTTACCTGGTGGAAGATCAACAAGTTTCCAGACATCCTGCCTCTTGAATTGCAGCAATTCTTCCTACATTGTCTCAATCCAGCTGCTATGTTTGAGTGCTTCATCTATCTTCTTGGGTTCCACCTGAGATAGGAAACATGAAAAAAGCATATATTGGCCTTGTGAGATTTGCTTCTTGTGAGAACTCCTTGGTGGACTTGGCCAATAATATTTTCATGAGGATGTTCTTTGTGGATCCTCTACGCTGGTACCACCTCTAGCTGTATCCCTTGCTCCAGATTGCTTTGATTTTGATCAGGGGTCTCTTCATTCATGGTGGAAGAGTCTTCAACATCATTAGCCATATCAACATTTTCAGCAATAGCATCATCAGCATTTGCAGCATTTATCGAAGAGTCTTCATTTAGATTTTCAGTTTCAGGCAGGCTGCTGCTGTTTACATTAGACAGTCTTGTCCCGGCTTCACTTGCTTCATTTGCTTCCATAACTGATGGAGGATCAATTGATGGTCTTCTCAGACTGATAGAAGATTTAGGAAACTCCAGTCTGTAGTCAGTAGATGAAGTGGAGGAAGGTGTTTGTGTAGATGTAGACTCCATATTTGAGAAGGTGAGAGGTTCAAATATTTGGGAGAAGGAGTCTATGTCAAAGAGCCAGTTTGGACCTTTTCCCTGCTCACAGACTATGTGTTCTCTACATTCCACATTTGCTGATTCTTCCACAATTCTTGTTCTTGAATTGAATACCCTATAGGCCTTTGACTGAGAGGAATAGTACATAAAATATCCTTCATCAGATTTGGCACCAAACTTAAGAAGAACCCCATGTGTGATGAGAATGGTGCATGGACACCCAAAAGGTTTTAGAAACCCAATGTAGGGAACTCTTTGAAACCAAAGTTCATAAGGTGTCTTGTTGAGGGGTTTGACAATTAGAACTCTATTTTGCACATAACAGGCTGTGCTAACTGCTTCTGCCCAGAATGTGAGTGGCAGTTTTGAGTCAGCCAACATAGATCTTGCTGACTCAATTAGAGTTCTGTTTCTTCTTTCAGCAACTCCATTTTGTTGAGGAGTTCTTGGAGCACTGTATTGTCTCTCTATCCCCTTGCTTTCACATAAACAGTTTAAAGTGTGGTTTTTAAATTCTGTGCCCTGATCACACCTTATGATTTTCACCTTTTGATTGCTTTTATTTTCTACCCTCAAAATGTAGGATTTTAGAATTTCAGCAGTTTCATCTTTAGTTCTCAAGAAGTATACCCAAGAGAATCAGGTGTAGTCATCAGCTATCACCAGACAGTATGACTTTTTGCCCATTGACATGACATTTGTAGGACCGAAGAGATCCATATGCAGCAGTTGTAGTGGAGTGTCATTTGTATTCAAGGTCTTGGGCTTGTGAGAACTCTTGTGTTGCTTCCCCTTTAAGCATGCAATGCAGTGGTCTTCTAGCTGAAATTCTTTGTCAGGAATCCCTCTGACAAGATTATTCATCACCAATTTGTTAATAGTTTTGATATTAACATGGCATAATCTCCTGTGCCAGAGAGTTGATTCATCAACTGAGGCTTTTGATAGAAAACAGGAAACACTCCCAGATGGAGTGACTTCATTCATGTCCAGTACATAGAGATTTTCTTTTCTATGAGCAGTTAATAAAATGCTTGTTGGAGGAGGTATGGATAAGCCTGGAGACAGTACAAAACATTCTTTATCTATGAAGAGCATCCAATGCTTTTGGTCACAGACCTGGGAAACACACATGAGATTGAAGTCCAATTCTTTGACATAGTTGACCTTATCAATGCTCATTCTTTCGTTGAACACAGTTCCTTGTCCAGTAATGGATCCTCCCTTTGAGTCACTTCCAAAGGTAACATATCCTCCATTGAAATGTCTGAAGTTGGAGAGGATGGATCTGTTGCCTGTCATGTGCCTGAAACAACCACTGTCCACCACCTAGGTGTTATTCTTGTGACCTGGCTATCCATGCACATGATAGATTTCTAATTAGTGGGAGGAATCCAAGAGTCTACAGACTTGAAAAAGATGGTTGTTAGTTTATCCTTTTCAGTATGTTTGCAGTCAATGGAACCAATGATAATGCTTGGAGATGGTTTGGCTTTCCATTGCTTTGTTTGTGATTTTCTAGTTCTCCTTACATTGTCAGCAGCGGATTTTGCTATTGACGTTTCTGGCTTGTCAATAGTAGATCCTGCTGCTGATAGCTTTGCTGAAGTGGCAGCATTCTTGGCTGCTGAAGGCTTTGCCTTGGATTTTGCCTTATCAGTAGTGGACACTCTTGTTGCTGATGGCTTTGCCCTGGATTTTACCTTATCAGCAGTGGACACTCTTTCTGTTGAAGGCTTTGCCCTGGATTTTACCTTATCAGCAGTGGACACTCTTGCTGCTGAAGGCTTAACTTTTGTCTTTTTAGACTTTTCAAGATCAGCAGCTGTTTTGTTAACTGTTGATGGTTTAAATCTAGATGAGCAGTTTGCAATCTGGTTGAAGGGATTAAATTTTCATTTGGCAGAAAAGTGGTTGGTTTCACCACAAATGATACAGGTTTGTTGAGGTCTTGACACTTTCACTCTTGGGGGAGATAGAGACTCCCTGAACTTAGTTGCTTTGGCCTCGTAGCTTCTTACCTTCTTGTTTTTGTTTATCTTTTCAAAGACATGCTGCTTTGAATTTCTTTGGTATTCCAGGTAATGAAAGCAGGTGCTGGCAGTGTGGTTATATCTGCCACATACAAAGCATGATCTTGCCAGTTTGTCTTTGAAAAGTAGACATAGTCCTTTCTTTGGAACAGATCCTTGAAGTTCCATGGATGAGCTTTGTTATGTTCAAAAGTGGCTTCTTCTAGGGTCTTTTGAACATATGGAACTTTTCCCCAGGCGTATGACATATATCAAACACCTTCCTATTTGTGATCGGCTTTGACTGAGGCTTGGGGTTCGTGGATCCTGATGTCTCTCCTTTTTCAATGTTTAGCTTTCTTCCATCTGGAGGATAGCTGATCTTGATCTGTTTGAATGGGACAGGGGCTGGAATAGCTGGAGTAACAGCAGGAACTTCAACTCTATTAAGAGTTGCTTCAGATGAGGCTGCACTTTTTTCATCATGGTCTGAGCAGGTTGACTCAGATTCCGATGAGGTAGTGCAGTCTTCGACGAAAGGTTCATCCGTTGAAGGATCAAGGTTTCGGTTTGCAGTGTCAAGATTTGCAACATTGAAGCTTGGTTCGTGAATGGAAATATAGTCAGCAGGAGGAGGAACAGATTTGTACTGATCATTATTATACCCAAGTCCAGTCTTTACCTTCTCATGGACTTGAATATCTAACAGTGTTTGTAACTTTTTGGAGGAAAATTCATATTTTTCAACATGAACTTTCTGTTCTGCCAGTTCAGCTCTGGTAGCTTTTAGTTTGAGCAGTAGATCATCAATCTGAGTTTCAAGTTTAGTTTGTTCGTGTTTTAACAATGAAATCTCTTTCTTAAGGCAGTTAATCTTTTCTTTATAAGTATTTTCAACCTTTTTGAACTCAGATTTCATCTGATGAAACTCTTCATTTTGATCTATAAGGTTTTGGTTATGCTTTCTATAACCCAAAACTTTATCAATACAAGCTTGAGAGCAAAGATGTTCAAATACCCGAGGTGGTATCTCTGCAGTGTCTACCATAAGAGCTTGGTTGTTGGCAGGCAGCTCTTCATACTGGAAGCTCCAGTCGAAGTCAGAAGTTCCAACAGTTGCACAGGCTGCAGTTTGAACTGGAGGAGTAGCTTGTTGTTGTTGTTGTTGTCTCGGTTGGGCTTGGTGGGTCTGTCTTGACTGAGGAGTAGCTGGATTTGCTCTTGGTGCCTTGCATTCTCTAGCAAAATGACCCAGTAGGTTACAGTTGTAACATCTTAGTTTGCTTTTATCCAATCCAACTCTGGTGTTGGAGTTGTTGCTTTGAATGGGTCTTCCGGTTCTAGAGTAGAACCTTTTTGCTCTTATAGAGAGCATGGCATATGAGTGCTGTTTGTCCATTTCTTCTAAGTCATCTGGGTGGAAGCATTCCAGATCCTCCTTGATAAAGGACATGTTGCTTGAGTTTTCCGAAACAAAAGCATCAGAGGTTGAGGTTTGAGGAGGAGCTTCTAGGAGAAATAGTGAGGTGTTTGTTTGAGAGGTTGGAGTTTGTGGATGGGTGACAATGGGAGGATAGTAGTTGCTAGAACTAGGACCTGAGTGGTCGGAGTGAAGCGCTGATGAGATGGTGGAGGAAGAAGAGGCTGATTGATGATTGGAGCTCCTTTTCCTTGGCTTGAATCATTTCTAATTCATATGTTTTCAGCATGCCAAAAAGCTCTGTCATATGGAGAGTTTTTAAATTCTTCGTTCTTCTTATAGACACTGTATATAGTGTCTAGCAGCTTGGGAGAGATCTGATAAACTTTTTGAGAATATCTTCATTCTCTAGCTTCACTTTGGAGCACTGCAGTTCTCCCACCAGGTAAGTGTACCTGTTATACAAAACGGTTAGTGACTCACCTTCCTTCGAGACGAAGTTTTCGTATTGCTGTTTCAGGACGTTCCTTCTGTTTTCTTTGACTTCCTCTGAGCCAGCAAACATCTTCTCAAGAGCCTCCCAGAGCTCCTTAGCAGTTTTATAACTTCTGAAGTTATGAAAAACTTAATTTGGAAGGCACATTTGGATAGATCCTAGTGCCTTGAAGTCCACCTCCATCTTCTTTATGTCCTCTTCTGAGTACTTGGAGGGCTCCTTCAGAACTAGTGGTCCTCCAGAATCAGCAGAGGCCACCATGGGAGTGTAGGGTCCATCCCTGATGGATTTCCACATTCTGTACTCCTGATAACAGAAAAAGCTTTCCATGCGATTCTTCCACATGTCGTATTCTTCCTCAGATACCAATCTTGGTGGTCGGTTGATGCTGCCGATGTCTTCAAATCCATTGCTCTGTGCCATCTTTGTTTTTTGTGATTTCGGGTGACTTGATTGAAAAGAGAGTTTAGAATAGAACCAGAAGTGATTAAACAAGTGTGAGTTTATTTAATCTGAGCCAAAGCTCTGATACCACTTGTAGGATCGTGAAAGTACAAGATGGTTCTGTTCTTAGTTGAAATTGGCGGAAACAATAGTAACTACACAAGTATAATCCAGTAAACAGAAAGAATACGTATATGAACACTGTTGTATTAAGCTTTTGCAAATAAACGATTACAAATGAAAACTCAATCAAAAAGCACACATACAATGAAGTGTTTACATAGTGTTTATACTAACTTAGAATCAAGACAGACCCTTGATTCTAAGGATCAGATCTATCACAGACCGTTGATCTTTTGTATAAAGCAAACCATTACAAGTTTAGTCTAAACTAGCTAACTTTATTGAAGCATCTTCTTTATGCATTATTACTTGCATGATTGGAGAAGAGCATTGTAGTCCATCATTGGTTGCACCATTGAGGTTCATTCTGCTTTGAGTGTGTCAGTAGCTTTTGTAGAAAGTTGTCAGTGACGCTTGGCATGGATAGTCAGCTGCAACGATTTATCTTCAAGGCACAAGGCTGCCAGCAGTAAGGATGAGGATCAGCAGCAAGATGTGACCATCCACAGCTGCTGATGATTAGCATCAAGTGTTGATGCTGTTGAGAAGCCTATCCGCAGCAACTCTGGTCTTCAACAGATAAGGCTATCCGCAGCAGATTTGTTCTTCAGCAGAAGAACAAGTATCCGCTGCAGATAAGCTTATCCGCAGCAGTTTTTTGGTCAGCAGCAAACTCTGAGATCAGCAACATTTGTACTTAGAGAATTTTGTAGCCATCAGTCTTTATTTCTACAAATCTGTCACACCCTCAAAATCCACCTGCGGGGTTTTACCGCGAGGCGCGTGACACACCAGGATCTCAGTAATTAGTTACACGGAACGACTATAAATGAATTTAAATAAAATACTAACGTTGCTCATAGTCACGAGACAACAAAAGTTTAAGTTTGAAAACGTTGTGGAAGCGTAAATAAAATCCAAATGCAAGAATAGTCAAATGCGCAAAACACCGCGCCCAAACCAAAGTAAATGATAAAAATAAATAAGTTTGAAATCGTTTGCGAAAACCTTGCTCAGACCATGCATCCTAATCTTGTGCGAACCTTAGCGACCTGAGAAAGATATTCTAAAGTGTCAACACAATGGTTGGTGAGTTCATAGAGATGTAAGTAAATAAAAGGTTCGATGTTTGCTAGATAATGTAATTAATGTATACCGATAGATAGCTAGTCTATGTCATGCTACTACAAGTGTTCGAAACCGAAGCTGACTGTTTGTATGTTTGTTTGCCTTCCGCCATGTCTGTCGATCATTGGCAAATGTCTAGGCTAATCTTACACCCGTTCGACCTCTAGTCAAGTTAGCGTGACTAACTCAAGTGGGGCTTGTCAAAACCCAGTAGTACTACTCAAAATCACCTCGCTACGTTCCAATACTAACGGTTCGAGAATGTAAGGACTTGTTGGTATGTTTGCACTTTAGTAAGCAAGCGATAGTATAATAATTCAAAACCCATAATGTTTGCGTGCATGCTTTCTCCCCAAAAAGGAATGTAAGTAAAGATAGGGGCCATGAAACACACCTGAGTGTGAATGAAAGTGAAAGCTAAGAGGAAACTGTAAAACCTCTAACTGCCACCTAAAACCATAGGTTTATAAGTGTGTGTTCATGCAAGTTGATATGAACCCTTAGTATCCAAACAATACTATTGTTTAAGTGTTTAGAAAAGGTTTGCAAGTTTGACTCAAGTTTGACCCGACGACCCGTTGGTGACACGTTGTATTAAATTATGTTTATTCAGTATAACACTTCAATATTATACACAAATGATCCTGCTGTAGCACTTAGTAACAAATCCTATTTGTTCTAACAAGATAGCAAGTTTCCATAAATAGCAGGTTTCCATAAATAACAGGTTTCCATAAATAGCAGGTTTCAATAAATAACAGGTTTCCATAAATAGCAGGTTTGTTCGGGATTCGTGTTTCGTTGAATTATCATTGTTAATATGCTTGTAAGATTACTATAACATGTTCTAAATCATCACATCACATAACAATTGCATAGAACTTAACATGTATGTCATAATTCCAAATAAAGTTTCCATCTTTAGTAACCTGTGAGAGATATGCACGATTTCAAGCATCTAACACATTGCAACATGTTATTATGTCCTAACTAACATGTACCAATCATAAAACCATTTCATGCATGTATAAATAGCAAGTTATGAATACTTTTGCAAATTAAAGTTTCCTTATTTAGCAAGTTTCTAAAACCGTGTTATGTATTCAGAATCTGATTTCACAATTCATCTACACATGTAACAAGTAGCACATAAACCTCATCACCTCATGAAATCCAAGTCTAACATGCAAGTTTCAACACATAAAAAGTTTCCTCTTTTAGTAAGTTTGTAAAACCGAGCTAGGTTTAGAAATCTAATTTCACATATCACTTATACATGCATCAAGTAACATGTGAACATCCTCATATCATCCAAATCACGTCTAGTATGCAAGATAGAATTTCTAAAAAGTTTCCTTTATAAGTAAGTTAGGGTTTTTAAGCTTGTTTAACGAGATTCAAAGCACCAAATCCATCACATATAATCTATCTAACATGATTATAACCATAACAAGTATCAAACATAACAAGTTACTAATCATATGAAGCTAGAGTTTTCCAAATAACCATAAAATCAACAAATACACGCAAAACAATGATAAAGCTAGCATCTTTATTATAAAATTCCATGTTTAGATGAACTAGGGTTTTGATCTAAAATTTAGGAATAAAAAAGTGACGGAATTAAACGAAACGACTTACGTAGGATTGTTAGAAACGTCGAAAGGAGTCCAAATACGCGTTCAATTGCAAGATCGGAGATCGAACGAAGGTGTTTGGTTGCTCTCTTGTTCACGGCTCAAGAGGGAGAAGGGGGGGGGGGGGGTTTGGGTCGAGATTTTGAGAGAGAGAGAGAGAATGAGATTAGGTTTAGTTTTTTTTTTTATAAAATTCTTTTTATTCCATATTCCAGGGGTTTTTAAAAGTTTAGATAACTCATGGGCTATTTTAAATGGTTTTCAAATTATCTAATTAATCCACTAGATAACAATGTTTTTAAATAATTATTTTTATAAAACTTATTTATAAAAATCACTAAAACAGTAAAAGTCATAAAGTTCCGCGTAAACGTACGCTATTTCACGAAAGTCTACAATTTACGCACAAAATAAAATAACACATAAAAGCACATAATTTATATAAATTATAAATTACTAAAAGTTCAAATTATTATTTAATTATCACCAACGTTCGGGGTTCGACTCGTGCGACTCGATAATTCTACATGTTTGTGCGAATTGACACATCTAAATAATCCGAGTTAAATGTAATGCATGAGTGAATGTTTGAGATAACTGAGTTTGAATAAATAACTGTTTGAAATAACGATGTTTGTGTTAACGAAGTTAACCTGAAAATGTCGGATGTCACATCATCCACTTGTTGAAAGAATTTTCGTCCCGAAAATTAATCCAAGTTGCTAGTTGTCTGAAACAAAAAGTTTGGGTTGTCACATCATCCCCTTGTTGAAAGAAATTTCGTCTCGAAATTTAATTAGTACCTTTCGTGTTTGCCATTGAGTGCTTGAAAAGCTGAGGATATTTCTTCATCATCTGATTCTCTCGTTCCCATGTGAACTTCGGTCCACGTTTTGAGTTCCAGTGAACTCTAACAATTGTGATTTTGCTGTGCTTGAGCGTTTTGACCTCATGGTCCATGATTTCAATTGGTTCCTCTATGAAATGTAACTGCTCATCGATTTCCAACTCCTCGAGTGGAACCACTAGTGTCTCATCAGATAGGCATTTCTTAAGGTTTGAAACATGGAAGAAATTGTGTACTCCATTGAGTTCATCTGGTAGGTTTAATTGATACGCAACCGGACCAATCCTTTTCACTATCTCGAATGGTCCAACATAACGCGGGTTTAGCTTGCCCCGTTTTTCGAAACGGATCACACCATTCCAAGGTGAAACTTTTAACAATACTGTGTCACCCACCTGAAAATCTAACGGTTTTCTACGTATGTCTGCATAGCTCTTTTGACGGTCACGGGCTGCCGCCATATGGTTTCGAATTTGCACAATCTTTTTTGAAGTTTCGAGCACAAGTTCAGGGCATGTAATTTGGCTATCTCCAACTTCAGCCCAACAGAGAGGTGATCGGCACTTACGTCCATATAACGCCTCGAACGGTGCTGCCTGGATGATAGTATGGTAGCTATTGTTATAAGAGAACTCCACCAAGGGTAGGTGGGTCTCCCAACTATTTCCGAAATCGATTACGCAAGCCCATAGCATGTCCTCTAGGGTTTGAATTGTACGCTCACTCTGGCCATCTATTTGGGGATGGTACACTGTGCTTATATCCAGACGCGTACCTAGAGATTTCTGTATGGATTGCCAGAAGCGCGAAGTAAATCGAGCGTCTCTAGCTGAAATGATTGAAACTGGCACTCCATGCCGAGAGACTACTTCCTTAAGATAAATGCGGGTTAACTTCTCCATTTTGTTAGTTTCTTTGATAGCAAGGAAGTGAGCGAATTTAGTTAGACGATCCACTATTACCCAAATTGTGTCACATCCGTAGGGGTTCGGGGTAATTTGGTAATAAAATCCATGGAAATCTGCTCCAATTTCCACATCGGGATTTCTGGTTGTTGAAGCAATCTGGATGGCTTTTGATACTCCACCTTGACCTTTGAACAAGTAAGACACTTGCTCACATAGGTGGCTATGTCGGCTTTCATGTTCGGCCACCAATACAACACCTTCAGATCGTGGTACATTTTGTAAGATCCTGGATGAACAGAGTATCGGGATTTGTGAGCTTCATCCATAACAAGCTCTCTTAGGTTTCCATATACTGGAATCCATATTCGGTCCATGAAATAGCGAATACCATCAGATTTAACTTCCAGTTGTTTCTCCATACCACGGGTGGCTTCCAACGTTAAGTTCTCTTCTTTTAAGGCTTTAAGTTGAGCATTACAGATTTGTTCGGGTAATCCTGTATGAATAGTGAGTTGCAACGCTCGAACTCGTCGGGGTTTGGTTTCCTTTCTTCTTAGAGCATCGGCTACCACGTTTGTTTTGCCCCGTTGGTACTTGATGGCACAATCATAATCATTTAAGAGTTCGATCCAGCGACGCTGTCGCATGTTCAACTCTTTCTGTTCGAATATGTGCTGGAGACTCTTGTGATCGGTGTAAATGGTGCACTTGGTACCGTACAAGTAGTGTCTCCAGGTTTTCAGCACAAATACCACGGCTCCCAACACCAAGTCATGAGTCGTGTAGTTTTTCTCATGGACTTTCAATTGCCAAGAAGCGTATGCGATAAATTTCTCGCGTTGCCTTAGCAGACAACCGAGACCTTGGATAGAAGCATCGCAATACACTATGAAGTCATCCGTTTCGTCTGGCAGAGAGAGGATGGGTGCACTAAATAGTTTCTGCTTCAGAAGTTGGAATGCTGCATCTTGAGTTTCGCTCCAGGTATACGGTTTACCTTTTTGAGTTAGGGCGGTGAGAGGTTGAGCGATCTTAGAAAATCCCTCTATGAATCGGCGGTAGTAGGCCAATCCCAAAAATTGTCGCACCTCTGTCGGAGTCGTTGGTGCTTCTCAATTCTTAATGGCTTATACTTTGGATGGATCGACATGTAAGAAATTGAACCTCGCGAATCCAAAAATCGTATTTGGAAAACTTCACGTATAGCTGCTCCTGTCTTAGCAGTTCAAGGATTAAATGCAAGTGCTCTTCGTGTTCTTCCTTACTCTTAGAATAGATAAGGATATCGTAAATGGATACGATGACGAATTGGTCGAGGTAGGGTTTACACACACGGTTCATGAGATCCATGAACACCGCGGGTGCGTTGGTTAATCCAAATGGCATGACCAAAAACTCATAATGGCCGAACCGGGTTCTAAAGGTGGTTTTGGATATATCTTCATCACGAACTCGTAGCTGATGATATCCAGATCTTAGATCGATTTTTGAGTGTACACTCGACCCTTGAAGTTGGTCGAATAGATCATCAATGCGGGGAAGTGGGTAGCGGTTCTTGATAGTTACCTTGTTCAGTTCTCGGTAATCAATACACGTGCGGAAAGTCCCATCTTTCTTTTTGATAAATAGGACTGGGGCTCCCCATGGTGATGAACTGGGTCGGATGAAACCCTTATCCAACAGTTCTTGCAACTGTGTGGATAATTCCTGCAGCTCAATTGGTGCAAGTCTTTAAGGTGCTCTTGAAATAGGAGCTGCTCCGGGTGTTAGATCGATTTGGAATTTAACCTGTTGATGGGGTGGAAGACCGGGTAAGTCTTCAGGAAAAACTTCTGGGAAGTCACGAACAATAGGGATATCTGAAAGTTTCTTCTCCTCGGAAGGTTTGTCAGTGACAAGGGCTAGTATCGCGGTATGAACCTTGCGTAGGCATTTCTACGCCTTCATATAAGATATGATGCCCACGACGGCACCACTCTTCTCGCCTTTTACAGAAAGGATCTCTCCACTAGCTAGGGGAATACGAACAATCTTATCTTACAGATGATCTCAGCTTGGTTTTTAGATAACCAATCCATGCCAACGATTATGTCAAAGCTGCCAAGTGTAACTGGCATGAGATCGATGTCGAGTTTGTGACCAGATAATCCTAACTTACATCCCTTGAGGATATGAGTTGCCTCGATTAGCTTACCGTCAGCTATTTCTATGGATTATTTGTGCTCTAACGGGGTTATGGTCATTTCTATCTGTTTACTAAAGTTCTCAGAAATAAAACTCCTATCGGAACCGGTATCAAATAGTACAGAAGCAAAATGATCGTTTAAAGGAAACATACTGGTAAAAACGTTGTGGTCCTTTCGAGCTTCTCCTGACCCGATCATGAAGGCCCGACCCTTCGCGTCATTTCTATTATTATTCCCATTACCACCCTGATGATTATTGCCATTACCGTTCCCATTGCCAGTTTTCTTCAGCTGAGGACAGTCCCTTTTAAAATACCCCTCTTTACCGCACTTAAAGCATCTCTTGGGTGCGTCACCAGTTGGTGTCTGTTTAGTTTACATTTCTCCCCTGCAATCTTTGGCCGAATGGCCCATTTTCCCACACCGTTGACAACGGTACCTGTCACAAACTCCAATGTGATGAAAGTTACATTTGTTGCACTTTGGGCACTTACCCGCATAGGTACCCTGATTTTGCTGAGCAGAGTTTGACTGTGAAATGCTCGAACTTTCGATGTTGCTGCTGTGCGGGTGGATTATACTGAGAAGATTTGAAGTGCGGACTGTAAAATTTATGCTTGTTATCAACCACTTTAGAAGTTGACTCTCTTGGAGGTAGTGCACCTTGGGCGACTGCCTGATCGGTCAATTTGTGAGCTAGCCGAATGGTTTGTTGGACTGTGGTGGGGTTGGACGATGTCACCATACTTTTAATTTGAGGGACTAGGCCACCGATGTACATCTCGATCCGCTTTTACGCTGGGGTCACCATTTATGGGCACAAAGTTACCAGCTCGTGGGAACGGGTAGTGTAGGCTTCAATTTCAGACCCCCTCCATTTTCAGGTTCCAGAGTTCAGCCTCAAGCTTCTGCACCTCATCGCGAGGGCAGTACTCTTCCTTCAACATGTTTTTAAATTCCTCCCATGGCAAAGCGTTTGCCATTTCCAAAGTTAGCATCTGCACTTGCTGATTCCACCAAGTTAGAGCTGGACCTTCAAGTGTGCGAAACGCATACTTCACCTGGCTGTTCAGTGGACAATTACACATGGCAAAAACGGACTTGGATTTCTCCATCCAGCGAAGTAAATCGACTGCCCCTTCAACTCCACTAAACGTGTGGGGCTTGTAGTCCATGAAGGTCTTGTAGGTGCAGACCTGCTGATTGTTGTTCTGACATGGATTAAAAACAAAGAATGCGTTTAGGGATAATTTAAGATTCGGGAATGAGTTCAGAATGAATGCTGACTCGTTAAAGTCGACAGATGATAGATTTACCTCCATTCGGATTGGCTGCTAAAACTTCAGCCACACGCTCGTTAATCATAGCGGTGAGTTCTGCTGCGGTCAGATTGTTGTTACCGCATCTGCCGTAACGTCCACCTCGTCGTCCAGACATGATCTTTACATTCACAAATATACAATAATGAAAAAAATATATCGCATATTATCATCATACAAGTATAAGTAAATAAAAGAAAATTAAACCACAACATCTAACATTTCAATAATAATACTTGATAAAATAAATTGTAAAGGCTACAAAGTACTTTCAATCAACCATCAAAATCCAGAAACATCTGTTTGATGGGAACAACGCTGCCCATCTAGGTTTAAATAAAGCAAATAACTAAAATGATAGTCTGTTAATCATCATCACTGCCAACTGAAGTCACATTAGAAACAACATCATCATCCATATCCTGCTCCTCCTCAAGCTCATCCTCCTACGCAACCTCTGCGGCGTTGCCAGCCTCGACCTGTCCCTCCAGATCATCAATCCTAGCTCCCACTGCCTAGAGGTTAAGGTGCTGCACGTTCACTTGTGCCTGCAACTCATAGAATGCTGCCGAAAAGTTGTCTTGTACAGTATTTAATCTAACTTGGTTCTTAAGCAGCTTCTCCACTCTCTGATCAGTCTTGTATCCACGCTGTAACAGCCCGGTGATCTCACATGCAGCCTCACGCATGTTGCCTATCTCTCTATCCATCTTAGCTATGAAGGCAGCTAAAACCTGCTCGAGTGGATACCTCAGCGGTGGCAAGACTCGCGAAGACGAAGAGGAAGAAGAAGGAATGTCAGCAGTGAGTGGGAGTGGGACCTGCTCCTCGCGGATCCAGCTCCTGATCCTGTCAGGATACCAATCCCATTCCTGCTTGTGTCTCCGACACGCACGTGAAAAGGCTCGTCGTGCACTATAGCATCATCGATAGGTGTCAACCTCTGCCTCTTAGGCTTTGGTGAAAGTACTGTGGGAACCTCGGGTTACTAATCGACTGGGGATGTAGGTGACCTTGGTGAAGAAAACATTTCCTATAGTGTGATGAGTAAGTGACATGTATGAGTGTAAGTGTTGTGTAACTAATGCAAGTGTGTGGTTATAGTCTAGAATGAAAATCCTAGTTCACTATAACCAATGACTCTGATACCAATCTGTCACACCCACAAAATCCACTTGCGAGGTTTTACCGCAGGCGCGTGACACACCCGGATCTCAGTCATTATTACACGGAAGGACTCTATATGAATTTAAATAAAATACTAATGTTGCTCATAGTCACGAGACAACAAAAGTTTAAGTTTGAAAACGTTGCGGAAGTGTAAAAAAATCCAAATGCAGGAATAGTCAAATGCGCAAAACACCGCCCCCAAACCAAAGTAAATGATAAAAATAAATAAGTTTAAAATTGTTAGCAAAAACCATGCTCAGACCATGCATCCTAATCTTTTGCGTACCTTGGCGACCTAAGAAAGACATGCTAAAAGTGTCAACACAATGGTTGGTGAGTTCATAGAGATGTAAGTAAATAAAAAGTTTGATGTTTGTTAGATAATGTAATTAATGTATACCGATAGATAGCTAGTCTATGTCATGCTACTACAAGTGTTTGAAACCGAAGCTGACTGTTTGTATGTTTGTTTGCCTTCCGCCATGTCTACCGAACAATGGAAAATGTCTAGGCTAATCTTACACCCGTTCGACCTCCAGTCAAGTTAGCACGACTAACTCAGGTGGGGCTTGTCAAAACCCAGTAGTACTACTCAAAATCACCTTGCTATGTTCCAATACTAACGGTTCAAGAATGTAAGGACTTGTTGGTATGTTTGCACTTTAGTAAGCAAGCGATAATACAATAATTCAAAACCCATAATGTTTGCGTGCATGCTTTCTCCCCCAAAAGGAAAGTAAGTAAAGATAGGGGCCATGAAACTCACCTAAGTGTCAATGAAAGTGAAAGCTAAGAGAAAACTGTAGAACCTCTAACTGCCACCTAAAACCATAGGTTTATAAGTGTGTGTTCGCGCAAGTTGATATGAACCCTTAGTATCCAAACATTACTATTGATTAAGTGTTTAGAAAATATTTGCAAGTTTGACTCAAGTTTGACCAGACGAATCGTTGGTGACACGTTGTATTAAATTATGTTTGTTCAGTATAACACTTCTATATTATACACAAATGATCATGCTGTAGCACTTAGCAAGAAGTCCTATTTGTTCTAACAAGATAGCAAGGTTTCATAAATAGCAGGTTTCCATAAATAGCAGGTTTCCATAAATAGCAGGTTTGTTCGGGACTCATGTTTCTTGGAATTATCATTGTTAATATGCTTGTAAGATTACTATAACATGTTCTAAATCATCACATCACATAACAATTGCATAGAACTTAACATGTATGTCATAATTCCAAATAAAGTTTCCATCTTTAGTAACCTAAAAAGTTTCTCTTTTAGTAAGTTTGCAAAACCGAGCTAGGTTTTAGAAATCTAATTTCACATATCACTTATACATGCATCAAGTAACATATGAACATCCTCATATCATCCAAATCATGTCTAGTATGCAAGATAGAATTTCTAAAAAGTTTCCTTTATAAGTAAGTTAGGGTTTTTAAGCTTGTTTAACGGGATTCAAACCACCAAATCCATCACATATAATTTATCTAACATGATTATAACCATAACAAGTATCAAACATCTCTAGCATGCGATTCTACACCATTACATAATAAAAAAGTCTCATTATCTAACAAGTTACTAATCATATGAAGCTAGGGTTTTCCAAAAAACCATAAAATCAACAAATATATGCAAAACAATGATAAAGCTAGCATCTTTATTATAAAAAATCCATGTTTGGATGAACTAGGGTTTTGATCTAAAATTTAGGAATCAAAAAGTGACGGAATTGAATGAAACGACTTACGTAGGATTGTTAGAAACGTCGAGAGGAGTTCAAATACGTGTTCAATTGCAAGATCGGAGATCGAACGAAGGTGTTTGGTTGCTTTCTTGTTCACGGCTCAAGAGGGAGGGGGGGGGGGGGTTGGGTCGAGAATTTGAAGAGAGAGAGAGAATGAGATTAGGTTTAGTTTTTTTTTATAAAATTCTTTTTATTCCATATTCCATGGGTTTTTAAAAGTTTAGATACTCATGGGCTATTTTTAATGGTTTTCAAATTATCTAATTAATCCACTAGATAACAATGTTTATAAATAATTATTTTTATAAAACTTATTTATAAAAATCACTAAAACAGTAAAAGTCATAAAGTTCCGCGTAAACGTACGCGATTTCACGAAAGTCTACAATTTACGCATAAAATCAAATAACACGTAAAAGCACATAACTTATTTAAATTATAAATTATTAAAAGTTTGAATTATTATTATTTAATTATCACCAACGTACGGGGTTCGACTCGTGCGAGTAGATAATTCTACGTGTTTGTGCGAATTGACAAATCTAACTAATCCTAGTTAAATGTAATACATGAGTGAATGTTTGAGATAATTGAGTTTGAATAAATAACTGTTTGAAATAACGATTTTTGTGTTAACGGAGTTAACCTGAAAATGCCGGATGTCACAATGAAGAAATCACTCAAAATCAAGGAGAAATCAGCATTCGGAAGTCAATTGAACAAACCTGGACCAAGGAAGTCAAAGAAGGAAGTCAAAAGTCAACAGGGAGCAGAATTGAGCCCATGCACGGGCGTGCATCCCAATGCACGACCGTGTAAAGACCAAAATCTGTCATGTACTCCCCAAATCTGCCAGGTTCCTTTACGTGCTAGAAAAGGGTACTTTGCACGCCCGTGCAATTCAATACACGGCCGTGCATTGCCAAAATCTTTGCCTATAAATAGCAAGCTCATTCTAGTGTTTAGGTGTCAAAGACCAAGGGTTGTGAAGGCCCTAGTGCTCTGCTAGAGCCGAAACTCTCTCGGTTTTGGTCTGTTTTAGATTTTCTTTGTTTATTTTATGTGTTTAGTCTTGTATTATGGAATGATTCTTCTCGTTCGAGTAAACAAGAGGCAACATATACCCACTATCCCTTGGTGTCGGAACACTTCCACACATTGTCTAAGGTTAGTGGAGTCACTTGTATGGTCATTCGTGGCTAGTTCTCTTGCGTTGCTCGGGTTGGTTGAACTTTAATTATTTAGTGAAGTCTTTTTAGTATGCTATGTTCTTAAAGTCTTTCCTTTAATCTATCTTAAAAATACAAGAATAAGTAATCTTTAAACCAACTTAATAATCTTAAATCTTGTGAGTTTCTTAAACAAGGCTTCTTGCTTAGAAGCTTATTCGAGTTTGTATGGTCTATATACAAATCTTGGTGCTAGCAAACGACTGAGTTAGTATAGGTTTAATCTTATGGGTTGATTTGAGGTTTGGGTATTCAACGAATTGTTCGAGTATTATCTGGAACTTGTGGTTCGTGTTGGTATTACTTTACTTCTCTTGTGTTAGCTTGCAGAGGACTTGTAGCGGGAGCCATGAGGATTGATCTTGAGAATGAAAGTTATATTTATTTAAAATATTATTATAAGTAAAGACAACTATTTTAAGAATATAAATTGTTAGTTTCGAGCGTTCATAAAGTAGCTTTGGAGGAAGTTGCACATTACAACTTTCCATAAGAAGTTACACGACATGGCGTACGCCAGTCGACAAGACAATCTTAGTCCGAATAATAACTCACGGGAAAGCCGACGGTTAGGATCCCGAGAATTATTAGGAACAGTTGGACGACCGTATCCACTGTTCTGTTATGAACTACTAACTCCCCCATCGAAAGGGTTAGTACTAGTAACTATGACCAACCTTACAAAAATACAACGTTAATTAACAAGTGATAACTACCTGAGTAACACCTTAAATGAGATGATATTTCTAATTACTTTCATTTTCCTTCTTTTAAAACAAAACCGCATTTTCCAACTTATTGTCGTAGTCAGACAATAGTGAGGGTTGAGTACAGAATCTGTGTCCATGGTTCTTACACATACTATACTACGCTGCGATATGTACACTTGCTTATCGTATGCATGTTTAGTTGAAGTATTTATCATTTTATTTTATAGATTTAAAACATGATTTTGTGTAACTCTAAACAGAACATTATTAAAGATATATTATATCTCTCATATTTGGCATCAAGTTTTTGGAGCCATTACAAGGGACGTATTTCTATATATATTTTTACACACTAAAAAATGCTATCAATTGGTGTATGGCCATGCTAGCTCTAAGGACTAAGAGATTCATCAAGCGAACTGGTTTGGACAGATTCAGAATGGGAAAGACTCTGGGTTTTGATATCAAGAAGGTCAGATGCTACAATTGTGATCAACTGGGTCACTTTGCTAGAAACTATAAGGAGCCATCTTCTAAGGAGCATCAAGAGAAGAAGAATTCCAATGGAAAGCAAGCTGCAAATTCTCCCACATCCACTGCAACTTCCACTTCTAAGGCTTTAGTATGTCAAGCTGATGGGCATTATCATTGGGGAGATCAAGAGGAGGAGGCAACTGACAAAGCTTTTATGGCTAACATTTAAGAGAAAGATAAGCTTGTTCTCATCCAACCTGCTGAGGATTTAACTGTTGTTCCAGCAGAGGTAATTTCTAAACTTTGCAAATCTCAATCTTGCATAAATGAAATTCATAAATATAGATTCATCAACCAAGTACTGGTAGATGAAGGTGATCATATAAAAGACATGTATGATTCCTTGGTTAAAAATGAGAAACTTTATTTGAAGAAAATTCTTGACATTTCAGTTGAAAACATATTTTTAATCGTGCAAGTTACCACCAAAAATAACACTAATCAAGTTTTAATTGAAAAAATTCAAAATTTTAAAAAGACAAATTTTCAAGTTGAAAACATGGGTTTGGATCAGAAAATTTTATTTGGAATCATTGACAAACAAATACATAAGAAAGTCACAGAAGGCATTGGGTATAACACACATCCCCTGCCTTATTCTAAATCTGGTAGATTTGCTGATATGCCGACTCCTCATGTTCCCACACCATTTGTTTGTACTTTATCTACTGATGATTATATTAAAACTTCAGATTATGATGTTTTTCCTTCTTGTGCAGAGTCAGACTTTGTAAAGTCTGAAGATGATTGCAATGAGAGTACTAGTAAGAGGAGTGATTTAAATGAACATGAGTCGGATGATTGGAATAATATATCCATGTCAAAACCTAACATTTGTGAACACGTTGAAAACTTGTATTTTGATTTCATGCCTCCTGAGCATGACTGTTTGAGAAATGATATTTCTAAGTTTAAGGATGCTTTACCTTTTGTTCGTAAGTCTGTAAATGCTACGACTTGTATTGTAAATTTTAAAAGTGCAGGAATTGTTATGACTGATCTTCCTCAAGAAACAATTAGCAATCAAGAGTTTTTAAGGTTAAAGAAAGATCAAAATCTTCAAGAAATATTTGAAGAAGACATAATTGCCTCTAGTCCTGATGCCTCAATATCTTCATCATCTTGTGGTGACAATTATCAGGCTAAGTAGTCGTGTGGTAAAACCTGTTTCTGTTGTGGAGAACCCTGTCATGTTTTGAAGAGTTGTAATCTATCCACATATCAGAACAAGTCTTCTTCTGTGTTGTTTTCAAATGAATATAACAAAAATAATTTGATTAATCATAAAAGCATTTCTAAATCAAAACGTAGTAGGTGTTTGAGACATAAAAGGCAAAAGAGATTGATGAATGGTTTGAGAAAAAAAATTGGCAAGTAAAAATTGACTGTTCTAATGATGACAGTAATTATCTTAAAGAAGATTCTGATTATGATTTTCATGAAGTAACCTTTGATGAATTATTAAGAAATTCTAAGTCAGCAATGGCTTGGGTACCAAACTCTGATTGATATTCTTTGTGTAGGGGCAATCGAGGTGGACTTGAGATAACATCTGGCATGTCGACAGTGGTTGCTCTTGGCACATGACCGGCCAGTTTTCATTACTGCAAGATTATCAACTAATGGATGGAGAGTATGTTGCCTTTGCAGGCATTCCAAGAGGCGGAAAGATAGAAGGACAAGGAGTCGTGTCTAACATAGTAAATAGTCTTGAAAAAGTCAACTTCGTCCCACATCTGAAATACAATCTGATTAGTGTGTCCCAAATTTGAGACAAAGACTTCTGTGCTCTTTCCAACTCAAGGGAGTGTTTGATTCTGAAACCTTGTGTAGTTATTCCTGAAGATTTAATTCTTATGCGTGCTCCAAGAAGATTCAACACCTACAGTTTGGACATGAATAATCCAATAGGAATCGAATCCTACTTTCTGTCGAAAGCGTCAGAAGATGAGTCCTTCCTATGGCATAGAAGATTGGGCCATGTCAACTTCAAAACCATGAATCGTCTTGTTCGAGGAAACCTTGTCACCAGTTTGCTTATCAAAGATTTCTCTCCTGTTGAACACTACATTGCATGTTCTAAAGGCAAACAACACAAATCCTCCCACAATCCCAAGACCACTAACTCCATTGACTCTCCTCTTTAATTTCTTCATATGGATCTTTTTCGTCCTGCGAGTGTCATGAGTCATGGTAGAAAGTCCTACTTCTTGGTAGTAACCGATGACTTCTTTCGGTTTACTTGGATATTCTTCTTAGCCAGCAAAGATGAGACACCGAAAACTTTGAAGATTCATTTGCTGCAAATTGAGAATTTATTCAATTTAAGAGTCAAGACAATCGGAAGTGATCACGGCACTGAATTTAAGAATGCCACTCTGGATTCTTTTTGTGAAAGCAAAGGCATCTCACGACAGTTCAGTGCACCTCGTACTCCGCAACAAAATGGTGTTGCCGAACAAAGAAATCGTACGCTGATTGAGGCAGTAAGGACTATGATCGTGGATTCAAGGCTTCCTGTCACCTTTTGGGCAGAGGCAGTCAATACCGCCTCTTTCGTTCAAAATCGTGTTCTCCTTACAAAAAGCTGCAACAAGACCCCCTTATGAGATCATGTACAAGCGAAAGCTTGTTATTGATTTCTTCAAAAAATTTGGATGTGTGTACACTATGTTGAACTCTTCGGACCAGCTGAACAAGTTTGAAGCTAAAACTGATGAATTCTATTTTGTGGGCTACTCTTCTACTCAGAGAGCTTATCGTGTCTACAACAAGAGAAGAAGAATTGTGCTGGAATCTATTCACATCAATTGGCATGAAAGTAATCACTCGGACTTAGGGGATGGTCCTGATTCTCTTTTTGATGTGGAATCATTGTTTAATTCATTTAATCTTCCTATGTTTACTAATATCTCTATTCCAGCTAATCCTTTCTTTTCTGCGGAAAACCTAGGTCCCAAAAATGACTCAAGCTCATCCTCAACCATTCAACCAGTGGATACCCCGCCTGCAATTTCTGCTCAATCCAATTCGGGTTCTTCTATTTCTGTTGCAACAAGTGAAACTGTTGAGGAACAAACTCCTCCAATTGTGGATGTTGGTCAATAGTCCTCTACTGCAGATCCGGATCCAGTGGATGAATTTGTTATTCCCGACAACAACATCACTAATCTGGAAGACAATCTAGAAGAAGATGTGATTCCACAGTTAAGGGTTCACAAGTGTAAGACCCCGACCCAGGTATCTTACAGTTGGTTCTCATAACGGGTTATTCTCTTTTAAAACACGTATTTTATAAATCAAACTACAGCGGAAGTGTTTCTAAAACAATAATTAAATATTTAATATCGTTATCATCATAAAGTTTACCTCACGAATGCCTGCACACCAATGTGAGTAGCACCGCTCCCAAGACAAGATACGCCAACCACAAAGCTCACCTGCAAAACAATCTAACGTACACATAAAGTCAGCTACGCCGAGTGAGTTCTAATAGTTTATTTTAAATAAAAGTCATCTCATCACAAATAGTATTTATCTCCACTCAGGACCCTCCGGTCCTTCTAAATTAGTTTTATAAATTATCGTCATATAGATAACTCTAGTTATCTTATGACGTTCCAAAAGGTTCACCACCCAAGACCTGGCCTACAAATATAGCCCCATAAATCTCACCAACACAATTCAATATTTATACACCAGTCACTCGTAATCTACTACCCGTATTAACTCGAAAACCTGATTAACACAATAATTCCCTAGACACCGACTTACCAAGCCTTGACTAAGGCTTTCCAAATCAACTAACATGACAATTAAAAGCACCACATCACAATCCCGACACAACGGTCAATCTAACTCTACTCGCCTCATTAATATTATCTACACATCAGATTAATAATACCCCACGCACCATAAATATAACTCAACACTTGTATGTAATTTAACACACACACACACACACATATATATATATGCACACAAATACATACCTCGTCACTGCACCCTCGTCAGGGCGTACAACACACCCCGAGCTCATCATTTACCTGTTGAATATTGTCACCTTTGATGACTCCCCGAAGGACTTCGTCCTTCACAATCCCATTTGCCGTGTCTTAGAGACAATGATGCCAACACAATACCCTCCATGCCACAACGACAACGACACAAACACACAACACAGATATAATTACATAATATCACACTACACATTTACTACACATGCACCCCGCACATAACACTAGAATAACGTATATCATACACGTGTTCATAAGCGTTTAGCTTATATCCCGACTCACCCTGACTCACCCCGACTACTCTTAATGCGAAGCACACATCAATAAATCATTTAACCCTAACACCCACAATTACACTACCATCATGTAGACCCTCTGAATCATTAATGAAACATTTAGTTCAAGACATCACTGGTTAAACCCAAAACTCTTAACACGTTTAATAAATTAAACACCTCTTGTAAGTATGTACTATAGCCCCAAAAGCAGTAAAAACTTTTAAAGAGTAGGGAATTAGGAACTCACTGGTTATGATGAGTCTCAGTCCTTGCTCTACAACTCGTCCGTCCACGCTCGAATCCCAAACCTGACAAACGCGTGATCACACAATCAGAACACGTTCTAAACATACGTTACATAACGTGTAAATAACTAAACTCTAACGCTCGATCTTGACTACTCGCCACTCTAGCTTCTCAAAATCCTCCTTATGATTACACACGATCAGGGTCGTCCTTGACCCGCTCAGAAACTAAACGCCCCATACCGGGTTCCCATGCATGCACGTACGTGTGCATGCATATGCATGCAAAACCATAATCGGGTGCAAACCCGACTCCACTCTCTCCCTCATCATTCCCGTGAACCACCACTACCGGGTTTCACCACCGTGTACCTCTCGCCATGTTCCACCGTCATGATCTGTCACCTCTTGCCAATCTCAAGTCCCCGCCACCTTTTAGCCATAAGAAAACCCTAGTCGCTTCCCTTTCTCACGATGGAACATCAGAACCACCGTCTGCCGCTGTGAGTCACCACCACAGTCGAACACAGTGGCCACCGGGTACCACCACTGCTCCCCCCTGCATCGTCTCCGGCTGTCCCGAAGCCACTACCACCTTCACCTGTTACCCACCTCTCTCTCTCTTCCTCTTCCTCTTTTTCTCTGTTCCTTTTCTCGGCCGTAGGTCACCACCATTACATACCATCACCACCGACACAGTCGGCCACCACCATTTCAGCCTCTTCCCATCCCCCTCTCAGCCGGTCTCCAGCGCTGCTCCATTTTCTGGCGACGCACATAAGCACGAACCCCAAACCCTAGTCTCGGCGGCCAAGGTAAACGGACACATAAACGAAGACAGATGAGAACGAGCATTACCTGATTACGTTCCGGGGCTGCCTTGCCGGACCACTGCCTCGTCGCCGTCCTTCCCCCTTTCGGGTTCCTCCCAACCGTCGCACAAGTACTAGCCAAAAGTGGCTTAGGGTTTTTCTCAAAAGTTTATTATAAGAACCCTATAGTTACATTCGGGTCCCTCCTTTCTTATTTTGTGTGTTACGACCTCAAACTTTTGTAATAACGGCTAACCGAGTCCCTCAGCAATGACAAACCAAGCTTTACGTGGAACCTTTATTGTTCAAAGTTGTTAAAAAGAGAATTCAGATCCCTCCATAACCCGACTCATTAGTTAACGGATCTTCGGGATGTTACAACAAGAATCATCCTACTGATAACATCATTGGTCCTCTCAACGTGGGAGTCCGAACACGAAGTGCCTCAGGAGCAATTAATGACGGTCTTTACTCATGTTTCATTTCACAAGTTGAACCGAAGAACATCAAAGCTTCCTTACATGAAAATAGTTAGATGGAGGCAATGCAGGAAGAGTTACTGCAATTCTCAAAGCTAGACGTTTGGAATCTGGTTGACCTTTCCAAATAACAAAGTCCGAATTGGTACACGTTGGGTATTTCACCACAAAAAGGACGAAGGAGGATTGTAGTGTGAAATAAAGCCCGCTTGGTAGTTCAGGGTTTTATCAAGAGTTAGGAATTGGTTTTGAGGAAGTATTTGCACCAGTGGCTCGCTTGGAACCCATAAGAATGTTTCTCGCCGGCCTTCATGGACTTTACAGTCTATCAAATGGATGTCAAAAGTGCATTCTTGTATGGGAAGGTTCAAGAGGAAGTTTATGTCACGCAGCCACCGGGTTTCATTGATCCAACTTATCCAGATCGTGCCTACAAATTGAACAAAGCATTGTACGGTCTTCATCAAGCCCCCCGTGCATGGTATGAAACTTTATCCAGACATCTGCTTGATAATGGTTTTACACGGGGAGCTATTAACCAAACTTTGTTTAAACGAAATGATGTCCTGGATACCATTCTGGTGCAGATTTATGTTAATGATATCATTTTCGGATCCATTAATCCGAGGTTGTGCAAAGAGTTCAAGGAAGTCATGCGATCTAAGTTTGAAATAAGCTCCATGGGGGAAATGAAGTTCTTTCTTAGATTGCAATTTGATCAGTCGGAGTCAGGCATTCTTATTTATCAAGAGAAATATGCCAAAGAAATTCTGACCCAGTTCAAAATGACTGAGTCTCATCCATTCAAAACCCTTATGGAAGTTTGACATTCTCTCTCTCCTGACATGGAAGGTGAAAGTGTTGATCAGCAGCTCTATCGCTCCATGATAGGATCTCTCATGTATCTCATCACTAGTAGACCAGATATCATGTTTGCAGTGTGCTTATGTGCACATTTTCAGGCTAACCCTAAACTCTCTCATTTATCTGCTGTCAAACGTATTTTTAGATATTTAAAGTATAAGTCAAAACTTGTACTTTGGTATCCTAAGAATAACTTGTTTGATCTTGTTGCCTATTTAGATTCAAGCTGTGGGGGATACAACTTAGACCGCAAATCCACTTCTAGGGATTGTTAATTTCTTGGCAATAGACTTATGTCCTGGCAATGTAAGAAACAGACCATCATTTCTCAATCCACAGTAGAAGCTGAATACATTGCCGCAACCCTTTGTTTCTCACAAGTTCGGTGGATACATCAGATGCTTGACTATGGCATCACATTCCATGAAACTCCTATTTTGAGTGACAACACTGCAGTTCCTCACATCACCAAAAATGTTGTTCAACACTCCGAAACTAAACACATTGAAATCAACACACCATTTCATCCGTTACTGTTTTGAGAAAAAAACATATCAAGATTGTTGAGGTCAAAACAGACAAGCAAACCGCTGACATCTTCACTAAAGCATTCGATTATGCCAGATTTGATAAATTGGTGGAAATGCTCGGAATGCTCAATTTTTAGTAACCTTGTGCATCAGTATTTTGAATAATTGTGCTTTCACATCCCTTCAGAAAAAATCCTTCAAAAATATTGTCTTATATGTTTAAACTTGTTAATCGGGAAGTTGTTTTTTTTCAAAAATATTTTACTTTATGTACAGTTATTTTCGTTCATCTGTATTCAAAAACAAATCTTTTGGGGGGAGAAATTAGACAATATCAAGAAAGAAAAGAATTGTTTTGTATATATTTGTTTGCTTATTAAAGTTGTTATCCTCAATCTCACGGATGTTATTGAAATGATTTCGGGAAAATCTGATTCGACCCTGTGAGAAGTGATTAAGTTTGGTCATACTTCTTGAAGCATGGAATGGACTATAACCGATGGTGGTTACATAGGAATAGCCGATAGGCCCGACATATGGTTATAACTCTTAAGTAGTGTAAAAATCTAAATCTCAATCGTGCACGTGTGTTTGAACCCATTTTTAAAACATCTAACCCATTTTTTATCTAAGAAAACTTATTCAATCAGATACAGTCTTACATGTTGGATTTTGATTCATATGCCAATTGACCCTCGAAGTAAAGAAAATTACCGCCGATGACCCCGTCTGTTTTGCTTACGCAAAGATCTCAGGTGCTTATCTTTTTCCCATCCGCTTGGATGATTTGACCCCGTTTGTTTTGCTTACGCAAAGATCTCAGGTGTTCAACCTTTTTGTATCCGCTTGGATAATTTTACGACTTCATATGTTTTGCTAACGCAAAGATCTAGATTGCTCGTACTTTTTGATATCAACTTGGATATTATTCATTTTACAACTTCTTAATTAACGTGGACTTTATTTTATCTTTTGGTGGTGAATTAGATTTACCAAGACGGTACCCTAGTCAACGGGAAAGATATGATCAGATGAATTCGGGTAATTCTTGAAGATTGATAGGTTTTCAAAACCATTTTATTTTAAAACGTGGGGCACACCGTGTTTCGTGCTTAAATGGTACCTTATAATCACATGAAATCCTGTACAAACTAATGCTCGGGTTTAGCTTGCACAAATATCGGCTATCTTCAGGGATTCACAGTAGTTGACTGCAAAAGGAAGTGTTTCAAGAGTTTGACTCAAACATGATCTCACATTGGATCTTTTCCAAGGCTAAGTGTATATATCTTTTTGTTTGGATTTTTGCTTTTATTTTTTAACAAATGAAAATTAAATCTTCCTTATTAGCTTGTTTAAATAGTTGTACATATTTTAGTTTCTTATTTGTATATAGTTTCTTCAAGTTTTTCAGGGTTATCGAAACTTCTGAGCTATCTAAACTTCCTGGTCAATCGAAACTACCAAGGATATCGAAACTACCTAGTTTCGATAGGGGTATTTTGGTCCTTTGTCTGACTTTAAATTGAAAACTTCACTGAAAAGGTTCTCACTTCATGCTTTTCTTTTGAAGCTCCATTGCACTCACATTTCACACACAAATCTCACTTTCAAAGGAGTCTAAGTAGTTGATAATCGGTTTCTCTTTTCCGATTCCCCTCATCTTCATCAGTCTCAGGTAAACTGGGTTACATCTGTAGTCGTGGCTACATGATGTAACTAGGGTTTTGATCTTGAACTTTTTACGTTTGAAAATCTATTTTTAGGCTTGATTGTTCATTAAATCTTGTCTATAATAATCATTGTCTATGGCTTACATCTTTGTTGTATATATTTGCAAAATTTAACAAAGCAACCTGGTAAGAAGTTTCGACATAAACAGGCCTTTCTTACCCCCTTTTTCTGTGTTAACTTAGTTTATCTGCTTTGCGAGAAATATATGTGTATATACTTGTCTAATTTTCTGGCCTTCAAGTGTTTTTGTGCAAATTAAGTTTGAGGGTATCAAAACTACTTGTTTTGGGAAATAGCATCTTTATATAAAACTCAAGTTTTTCTATTTCAAACAAGTATGTTCAATCGAAACTAGTTGCTTCGATAGGTGCTTTTTCAATCAAAACTAGTAGTTTCGACATGTGTTTTCTCAACCGAAACTAGTTGTTTCGAAGGGTCTGATTCTGAATTTAAATGTGTCACTTTTTTTCTAATAACTTGTGAAACTTATAATATGCAGAGTGTATCTTCTATTTGTGAAGAAGCACAACATTTGTGCATTCTTGAATGCTGCTGATCCAAAGAGTGAAGGTTTTGAGCCCGTATTGAACTTTCTAGAAAATTCAAGGGTGAGCTTCGCTATAAGTCACAACATCCCTATATTTGAGTCTACCATCAGACAGTTCTGGGAGATAACTGCTAGAGTAATGGTCAACATTGTGGAGCACATCAGAGCCACAATCTTTAATCAAGAAGTTCTTATCTCTGAGGCATTAATCCGACATGTGTTGATGTTCAATGACAACCCTGCTGCACCTACTGAGTTTTCAAACGTCTTTATTCATGAAAGCTTCAGTAGAATGAGTTATCCTGATGAATTCAAGAGTGGGCAAGTTACTAAGAATTTCCTAGCCTCTCACTAGAGATATTTCATCCATGTTTTCATACATTGCATCTCCATCAGGAAAGGAGCATTTGACTCAGCAAATGCACTGGTAGCCTCTGCCGTTTTGGGCTTGATCAAAGGTACAGACTACAACTCCTCAGGGCTTGTGTTTAAGCAGTTGCTATAAAACATCACTGGGTAGATCTAGGACAAATTCCTTGTCTACCCAAGGTTTCTTTAGATGATAATCAATAACCTTAACAAAATTCTTCCTCAAGAAGGAAACTTGCTGGTTTTGGATCATATGATTTCAAAGACTCTGAGTTACATGAAAAGCCGCAGCTCCAGGAGCAATAGAGTTATTGTGAATGTTCCTCTGTTCGGGAACATTATTGGTGAACTTGAACCCGAAATCCGAGACATTAATCCTGAAGAAGCCATCTCTTCATCAAAGGAGGAACCATATATACAAGCTGAGGGTGAACAGGAACAAGAAATTCAAGCTGAGCCTCAAGAAGTTGAACAAGAAGCTCATTAGGAGCAAGAGGAAGAACCACTCATTCTTGAAGCTCATTTTCATGGCTTGGAACTTGAGCAGTTAGAACCTTTAAACTTCCAAGTTCAACAAAATATTCAAATAGAGGACCATGAAGTTGAGGAACACTTTGAGGCTGAAGAAGAGTCAGATGATGAGACTCTTGATGAGGCAATTTATGAGACAGACTCTTAAGAGACTAAGTCTAAGGAGGCAGTTGAACCTCCTCCTTCTTCCTCCAAAAGGCCAGCTGACACCGAATCTGATTATAAGTTGGAAGAACCCAAGGCCAAAAAGATCTTCACCTGAACAAGAAACACCCTTGTCTAACACAAGAATAAAGAGTTTGAGCCAAAATTTCATAAAAGCTTAATGAACAGTTGTTGAAAAAGGACGAGGAGATCAACATTTTAAAGACAAATCTGTTGGAGCACAAAGAAGAAGTAAAAGATTTGAAGATTGAAGTGGTGACCTTAAAGAATCAGTTGGAAATTCAGCAAAAACAATTGGCTGAACAACAGGAGCAACTTTCAAAACAACAACAGGCTCTAGCAGATGTGACTACTCTTGTTATCCAGATAAAGAATCCCTTGGTTGAACCCTCTCATCAAGCAAGCTCCCAAAAGGAAAAGGATATTCAAGCTCAGGGGAGTCACCGGTTTCACAAACAGCAGCTACTTGTGGTCCTTCCTCCCCTTTTTTTCTCACTAACCCTGAGTCTGCATTGATCCTTTACACAGGTGAAGCCGTAAGCCCAAAGGATAGCATACATGTCAAAGTTGAAGAACAAGAGTTTGACCTTCCATCTCTCAGCCAAAGACGGGCTAAGAAAGGCAAAGGAAAGGCCAAAGAGTCTGAACTGAAGTGGTTGTGTAAGATGAAGAGAAGATTGAATCCGATGATGAATCGGCTGAGTTATTAAAGCAAATTGATGATTATGGAACGGATGATGACTTCCCAGATATTGTAACACACGGTGAAGAGCATGGTGAGAAAGTCCTGTACATCACAAAGTCCGGAGATGAAATTGAAGCTTTATCTAACGATGAAGAGGAAACTCATGATATCCGAATTGCCTCTGCAGAGATTGAAATCACTGTTGAGCCAGCAAGCACAACACAAGAAGCCACCATAAAAACCACTCTATCACAGGAAGCTTTCCACACTGAACAAGCCTTTGATCCAAGAAGGTATTGGTTCAAGAAGTCTGTAGCAGATGAACCACCCAAGCATCATGAGTGGTTTACAGAATATCAAGAGTTGAAATGAGCTCCTGTTGGATGGAAATATGAGAGGGAGAGGTCGTTATACATTGTAATAAGACACAAAGGTGGTGTAGAACACTTTAAAACACCCATGGAGTTGCTAAAATTCAAGCCTGGGGATTTACGAGTGCTGTTCAACAATTCTATTCAGGTTTTTGATGATCACAATGAAGCTAATGCCAAAGCATACCAGAGGGTTGTTACTGTGAATGTAAAACGTTTCATTCCATGATCAGAAGACACTGCTGCTGTCTGAAGACCTTGAAGACGTTGATGCAATAGCTTAGGGGAGATTGTATGGTTAAGTATTTTGAAGCTATGCAATTAATGTATCTTGAACAATTATGTCTTTTGTTTGTTAATTTCTGTTGTTAAGTAGTTTCAGTTTCTTTGTAATTTACTGCTTTATTAGTCTAAGTATGGGCCATCAGAACTACTAAGTTTCGATTGAGGTTTATTCAATCGAAACTAGTAGTTTCGATAGACAAGTTTGTTTCGACAAGTGGTTCTTGTGTCTGTTGTAAATGCCCAATTGAAACTAGTTGTTTCGACGAGCATAGTTTCGATACTTGTCAAACAACCTATATATAGGCCTGTTAGAGAATGTCTAGGGTGTGAGTGACGGCTGTAAATCCTGACATTCCATTTTCACAGTTTCTTAGAGCAAATACAAGCAGTGAGGTTTTTCATTGTGTTCTTACACTTTCATATTATTACACCTCTAGTTATCTAGTTTACATTCTTAGTGTGTATTTATGTATTTTCACTATTCTTACATACGTGTATTGTAACATTATTTATTATAAATACATACCTCCACTCATTAGTGGAGACCATTCAAGCCTCATTATATGGTATCAAGCCTAGGTTGATTGCTCTCCCTCACCTCTATCTCTTCCCCTCCCTATTCCCTTCTCCTTCCTCTTCCTTCCCCATCTCCCTCGCCATTTCCATGGCTGCTTCTTCTTCACTTGATGGCCCCATGTCTCTTAACACCATTATTCACATGCTCACCACAAAACTATCATCATCCAAATACCTTCTCTGGAAAAACCAAATTATGCCCATCCTATCCTATCAAAACCTTCTCACACATGTTGACAGGACAGTTACTGCACCCCTTGAAACCATCCTTGTCAACGACAAACCAGCCCCTAACCCAGCCCATGTTGTGTGGCTCATTGTTGATCAGCGAATAATCATCATACTCCATGCTTCTCTCTCTGAAGAAGCCAGCACCATCATCGTAGGCCTACACACTGCCTGTCAAATTTGGATGGCCCTTGAAGCCGCTTATGGAAACTCCTTAATCGAGCGGGTTCACAATCTCCGGGATCTGCTCCGTCAATCTGTAAAAGGGTCTAAATCTGTTGCTGAGTTTGGCCGCTCCTTCAAGGCCTTATGTGATCAACTATCAGCCATTGGCCATCCGGTTGATAATGATGATCAGCTTCACTGGTTCCTTTGCGGGCTTGGATCGTCCTTCGAAACCTTTTCCACCTCTATACGCTCCAACCGGCCTGCCCCCTACCTTCCCTAATCTATTGGCTAGGGCCGAGAGCCATGAGTTATTTTTATGTGCCCTTCATGGTGCGTCCAGCCCTGCTATGGCATTCACTGCTCAGATGTCACAGACTCACTTTCCTTATCGGGGACGTGGAGGTCGTTTCACTCGTGGCTCCAGTTTTTTCGGTGGCAGAAACCGTGGTCGCCGCCAGCCCCACTGCCAGTTATGCAGACAAGATGGCCATTATGCCACTGCATGTCCTAACCTATCCAGTTTTGCGTCGCAGGCCCAACCAACTGATGCTAATCTTGCTCACACATTTCTATCCAAGTGCAATATTACCTCATCCGGACCCTATTGGTATGTTGATTCGGGGGCGACGAATCATATGACCTCGACCACTTAAAACCTCTCCAACCCGACCCCTCCTACAGGGAATAACTTGGTAACATTTGGAAATGGTAATACCCTTCTATCTCTCTCAAAGGAAACTCCACCATATTTCCTAACATTCAATTAAATAATATTTTGGTTGTGCACCACATCACAAAGAACCTTTTATCCATCAGCAAGCTAACCAAAGATAACTGTGTGGATGTTTTATTATCATACCCTCGTTTCTCTATTCAGGATCGCCTAACAAAGCGGGTCCTAGCCGAAGGAAGATGTGAGAATGGATTATATGTCCTTAAACCAGTCCACAAGCCCTTTTTGCTGCTACAATAAATCCTAAAGCCTCTTATGAAGTCTGGCATTCCCGTTTAGGACATATTTCTTTTCATAATATGTTACTTTAAAAAAACTGGGACATTTATCTTTTACCTCCATTTTGCCTAAACCGAGAATATGTTCCTCTTACCTTTTGATATTAATAAAAAACTGGCATTGCATCCTTTAGACCTTGTTCATTGTGATCTATGGGGACCATCTCCGGTATTGTCAAATGACAACTATCAGTATCATGCTATCTTTGTTGTTGATTATTCTCACTTTTCTTGGCTATATCCGTTGAAACTCAAGTCCGAATGTTTTTATGAAGTTTGTAGAAACTCAACTATCAAGGAAAATTAGGATTTTCCAGAGTGACGGGGGAACCGGATTAACTAATCACAAAGTCAGGACCTTGTTGGAAAATAATGGAACTTTTCATAGGATATCATGCCCTTATACCCCACAACAAAACGGAAGGGCGGAACGAAAGCATCGACATATAGTTGGAACAGGATTGGCCATCTTATTTAATGCCCATCTTCCCACAGCATATTGGGTCGATGCATTTTCTTCTGCTGTCTCCTTTTGAGCTCCTTTATTCCCAAAAACCAAATTACAACAACTTTAAGGCTTTTGGTTGCCGTGTATTTCCATTCCTACGTGATTATTCGGAGCATAAACTATCACCACGGAGCATACCTTGTATCTTTGTTAGATATAGCCTAAAGTATAAAGGATATCGTTGCTTAGATCAATCCACATCCCGCATTTATATAACTAGACATGCTTGGTTTGATGAAAACACCTTTCCATTTGAATGTACTCACCATGAAACACCCATAACCCAACTTCAACTCACCACCTTCATTGATATCACATCTCCTCCCAACTTAAACCTACCTACTGAACCTTTCCATATGCCCCCTCCTAAACCCACCATTTCCGAACCCTCCTCCCCAACTGCCCCGCCAACTCCTTGCCACCTCTGCATGGACATTCCCATGCAACACACCCATGATAACCATCCACACCCACCTATAAATCATAGTCCAAACTCCCCTCCCTTGCCCCCTCCTCCATCACCCACCATTCTCGCACCGCCACCACCACCCACCACTCATGCACCTCCGCCACCACCTTCTACTCCGAAAAATCCTCCTAATACAAACAATGCCTCCAGCCCTATACCCATTCCTCCTCCTCCACCCCCTTTTCCAATTCACCACATGGGTTACTCGTGCTAAGAACAGGATATTTAAACCTCGCCATTAAGCAAACCTCTCCCATATCACTAATCTTGCACTTCATACAGCCATGTTTGCCTCCTTTGACCCCAAAGGTCTCAAGACAACAGCAAAAGATCCCAAATGGATTGAGGCCATGCATCATGAACTTGATGCTCTACATCATAACATTACCTGGTCTCTAGTTCCTCGTCCCGTAAACCAGCACATTGTTGGATGTAAATGGATTTACCGAACTACGTTTCATCCCAATGGTACTATTGACAGGCACAAAGCCCGACTTGTGGCTCAAGGCTTTAGCCAAACAAATGGCCTTGATTACTCACACATGTTTAGCCAGGTTGTCAAGGCTTCCACTGTTCAAATCATTATATCTCTCACTGTCCTCAACAATTGGAAACTACACCAACTGGACGTCAACAACGCTTTCTTGCATGGCCACTTCAACGAGTGTGTGTATATGGAACTACCACCGGGTTTTTTTGACCCCAACTTCCCCACTCATGTTTGCAAACTAAACAAAGCCCTATATGGACTTAAACAAGCCCCGCGTGCTTGGTTCCATCGGCTAAGCACTTTTTTACTCCAAAATGGTTTCTCATGTAGCCGGCCCGACACCTCCCTGTTCATCTTCAAACGGAGCAATTGCATCATATACTTATTAATCTATGTGGATGATTTAATTCTCACCGGAAACCATGAACATATCATAACGGCTTTCATTCAGAAGTTGAACGCCGAATTTGCCACCAAAGATCTTGGGGAGCTTAATTACTTTCTTGGTCTCGAGGTGACATACCTCACCGATGGCTTGTTCCTAAACCAATCCAAGTACGCTCGTGAAATCCTTGAGCGTGCTAACATGATGGATGCCAAACCGGTTCACACACCTCTTCCTACCCATATATCTTTCACCGCTGATGGAGAACCATACTCGGATCCCTCCAACTATCGCTCCATTGTTGGAGCCCTTCAATACTTAATGATAACTCAGCCCGACATCTCCTATGCCGTGAACCAAGTGAGCCAATTTCTGCATGCCCCTACCGTTGATTATTTTCAAGAGGTTAAATGTATTCTCTGATACATCAAAGGCACTCTCACATTTGGTCTCACGTTTACCAAACCCGCCAAAACTTTACTTCTTGGCTACTCTGATGCGGACTGGGCCAGATGCCTTCAAACAAGACGCTCCACATACGGGTACTCAATCTTTTTAGGCGGGAATCTCGTCTCATGGAGTGCTAAGAAACAACCTACAGTCTCTCGCTCTAGTTGTGAATCTGAGTATATGGCTAACACCACAGCTGAAATAATATGGGTCACTCATCTTCTCCAGGAACTGCATGCCCTTCCTCGGGATCGCCCTACGATTTTATGTGACAATCGTAGTGCTTTGTTTCTCACCCAAAATCTCATCTCCCACAAACGTGTCAAACATATTGAACTAGACTACCATTTTATTCGTGAACTGGTGTCCTCAAGTAAACTTAACACTGCATTCATTCCTACCAAGCTCCAGGTAGTCGACATCTTCACTAAGAGTCTTTCGCGATCTCGGTTTGAAGCCTTCTGGACCATGCTTCATCTCGGACCACCGTCTTCTCGCTTGAGGGGGGATATTACACCTTTAGTTATCTAGTTTACATTCTTAGTGTGTATTTATGTATTTTCACTATTCTTACATACTTGTATTGTAACATTATTTATTATAAATACATACCTCCACTCATTAGTGGAGATCATTCAAGCCTCATTATACATATCATATTGTATTGTGTTCTTGTGTGGTTAGCCGGTTATCTTCTCCATTCTACATTTGTTTGTGTCTGTTTCACCATCATACACACCTATTCCGCAGGGGTGTGTGTGTAATCGATCTGTTTAGTGATTTTTGGACAAAATCAGGACCTGCAAGAATAGGCGCCAGGACCTGAACCTGAGGTGAAAGAATACCAGTTGCAGTAACTCATTTATTGTTAAAATTATAGAACACATATTATAAATAACATGAAACAAAAATAAAGGAAAAATTAAAAAGTTAGCATTTCCGCGGGGTCGTTGAACCGTAAAAGACAATATAGTCGAAATATTATTTTAGAATAAAAGTAACAAACCGCAAAAACTTTGATCTTCCACCATGATATGGAAGTATCCAGTTGTCACTCGTTAGAATTCACCTACAAACAATAAACAACACTACTTAAAAGAAAGTCTAATGGCAACAAATCATACATAAATGCTATAGTCCGCATATTAACAGCATTAATGCATTAATCATATTTCAAAAAACAAGATTCATTTACCCCACTTATGTGACTTTCAAGTATGCAAATTATAATTAGAAGATTTTATTTGCATTTGAATAAATTGCAGGTGACTTTTGACCCGTTTGATTAACATCCCTTTTAATTAAATCTTTAGCTTATTAGATATAAATAAACACATATCAAATCGGCCCTTTCGTAGGTAGTACTTGACGGCACACAAAGCATGAGATCAATGCAAATATTATAAGTGATGATGGTAGTACCTGACGACACACAGAGCATGAGATCCTCTTCCCGGAATCATCGACATCATTACTGCTAGTAATTGTAATTTTGGGTAGTTTTTCAACCAAATATTCAGGCAACCCTTTGGAACAGCCAATGTCAAATATGCTATGGAGCTCATCAAAGCCAGTTTCAACAGCTCCCGTCTAAATTGAGAGAAAAAGTGTTATGAACAGAGAAAATAGTTCACAAAATGCAGTTTTTGATTAAATTTTTTTAACTCATTTACTTAAGAATGAGTCAACTTGGGTTGCATAAGATCTCAAATGGGTCAAAAAAAATGTAGCTAAAAGGGTGAACCCAAGCCAACCCAGTTCGTTTTGACCAATGCTAAAAAAAGGACCAATTTTGACCCAGAAGTCTAATCAATATGTAATATATTACAAAAACTAACTAATTGTCTTTAACCAAATAATTAGTGAAGTAAAGTTGAGAAATATAAATCCACTTACAGCAATTGTCATATTACAGAATTCATCCCTTGATATTTCAGAAAAAAGCACTAAAATCCCAGATGATCTCTCTTTTGAGATCAATTGCGATATCAAACCACAGTAAAGAGCATAAACTTGACATACCAAATGCTGGTAAAAGTCGGGTGTTCCATTGGTGTTAGAAAGCCTTTAACATCTCTCAACGTAAGCTGATGGAAACCACCCACTTCTACCTCTGCATTCTCCTTCAGACCATTCTGCATTTAACTAATCCAGACATGATTCGTTTATTAAATACGCTAGTTATGTTATTCCAAAACACGATCTATTTAACCATGTTGAGTATTTAACTAAAACGTGATACTTTTTACTGTAGTTCAAAATGATTTGCAGTTCAATCATGCAAGACAAAAGATGGAAATACTGCAGAGTCAACGAAATACTAACCATGTATTGAACTGCAGAGTCAAGACTAACTGAGTGGTTTTCATTTTGAAGGACATTAACTTGAATCAAAAGCATTTTTTTTTTAAATTTGATTGTATTCAATTTAATCCAGAACTAACCTGCTTCACAACCTCCTTTTGGACATGTTTGTGATACAACTGGTTAGAAATCTCATGGAACTGCAAGGCATCTAAGAAAGCAATTCAATAAACAACCTCCTTTTGGACATGTTTGTGATGCAAAACCTGCTTGATAGCCAACCTGAGCTCCCTCTTCCCCGGCCTGTGCGAACTTGTTGGGACACACTTTGTGACGGATGATTTATCAGTATTTGTTATAATTGTTAGCAACAGTTAAAAGGGAGTCTGTTAGGACATGTTTTGTAACTGTCTTTAAAATTCTAAGTGTATGTGTAGCGAACTTACTAAGTGCGCTTGAGTTTGTTCTAGCGAACTTAGTAAGTGCTCTAGAGTATTGTCTAGCGAACTTGTTAAGTGCGCTAGAGGAATTCTAGGCGCAGTTAACTAGTGCGCTACCAACAACTCACTTCCCTATAAATAGAATGACTTGTGTTCATTTGTAGGTAAGCATACTAGAGTTACCATACACAGAGAGGGAGTAAGTCTCTGTGTGAAGTGAGTCACCACCTCTAGGTAGAACTCACCTAGAGGTTGGACATGGAGTTTAAACGAGATGTATACTCATTCGGTATTGTATCCGTATGACGATTTCGTTATTGAATAAAGTATCGATTTCTGTTACATCTCTCTTATGTGTCTTGTGATTGGATTGATTCGCTTCGTGCTTCCGTCTCATAGATGAATCACTAAGTAATTCGTTGTGATCATGGTTATCAGGGACGCTACAGGGACTTATAACTGGTATCAGAGCATTCGTATTGATCTGTGGTAATTAAGGACCTTACAATTGGTATCATAGCTTTTGCTCTTTATTTGAGTAGGTTTGCGATTGCTTTGAACAAGGATTGGATAGTTTTAAGCTGTGATTTCTAGTTTTAAGATCGAATTTGACAGAGTTGATAATGGCGACAGTTTGCGACTGAGTTTTGATCGATTTAAAGGTTGTTTGTTACTTGAATTGTGAAACTGATCATTGAGGAATTGTTAAAAGTGTTTTTCGGTTAGATTGATTGAAGAATTAAGTCGATTACAACTTGTTTCTGATGGATTTGATTTCTGAGATGACCGGTTATTCTTGCCTGGTTGAAGACTGATTTCCCTCCTAATCAGTTCAATAACTACGCTAAGTCTAGTCATAGCGCAGTTATTAAGTTTACCAAGTTTTGTTCTAGCGCAGTTGACAAGTTCGCTAGTACTGGGTTATAGCGCAATTATAAGTACGCTATAGTTGTCTTTAAGCGCACTTGTAAGTACGCTAGTGTTGGGATTGGCGCAGTTGTTAAGTTCGCTACAAGAGATTTTTCAAATAATTTTAAGGATGTCTTCTTCTAATCATACTAGTGTGAACATGTAAGGCCCCAAACCAGGCACCCTATAGTTGGATCTCATCACTAGGTAAACTCATTAAAAACACTTAACTTTCATTTAACTAAACAACGTAAGTCTTTCTCAAATTAATATTATCTTTTAATCCCGTTAATATCCTTAACGTTACCTTACGAATGCATATGCACCAACCCGAGTAGCAACGCTCCCAAGCCAAGATACCTCGTTTAGCATACTCACATGCAAAACAATCTAACGTACATACAAAGTCAGTTATGCTGAGTGAGTTCTAATAGTTTAATTTAAACAAAAGCCAACTCGTCTTATTTATTTTTTATCTATAGTCTTTAGAAAATAGTTTAATAGATTTTCATCATATAAATAACCTCTGTTATCTTATAATATCCCAAAAGGATTCACCACCCCAGACTCTACCCGTCATTTAAACCTAGTAAGTCTCTCCGACATGGATCGAGCTTACTACTCTGATGACACACAATTTTACCATATATATTAACCATACACTGGATAACACGACCAACCTCTAGACACCGACTTACCAGCCCTAACCAGGACTCTCATAACCCAACTGACTCTGCAGTTGTACACAGTGTACTCATCCCGATACAACGGTCAATCTTACTCAGCACACCACACTGATTCCATATATTTATAAAATCACTATCACCTTGTACACAATTAATATAACTCATCACTTGCGTGCAATTTAACACATATAGATGCACACAGACACATACCTTGTCACCGCACCCTTGTTAGGGTTATCTCCGTCGAGATACTCGTAATAAGCTTAGTTTTACCCTTGTTACAGGGCCCCGCCACTAAATATAGCGACACACTCTCATCTACGATGACTACCCAGCCACCCACATGGGGACTATATCATCTAACATACGGTGACTGACACATCACCACATAATGACTGCCAGATCATGCGTACAATGATGACCCCAAAGGACTCCGTCCTCCACACCACTGTTGACCATACACACGGGCAACAATGCAAGCACACAACGCAACACATGTATATACACATGACACTACCTGAACATGTACTACGACTCATCACCCTTTCACGGATCACTTACGTGTGTAAGCCAACACATAATTTAGACGCATCCTTTTTAACGTCTAGACATATTACCCAACTCTTTCCGAATAATTAATTATACAACATCCAAACACCATACTGAGTTCTAACCCGTATATACTATGGACACGCCATAGACCCATGCTAACACGATACCCGTCGTGTCACGAGGACAACGACACAATACACACAACATCAAACACATGACGTTTAACAACATACTAGCATTTACTTGACTCGTTAATGAACCACGCACGGGTTCCCCTGCTAACTATCCTTATATAACCATCACAGGTTTAACTAAATTCCCGACTCATCCAGACTAACTCATAAGATGACACACACAGATCCCACAACTCTTGTTCACCCATCCTAGGGATCCCATAACGACCCTTAGCTCATTATTACATAATGGTCTCATAAAACACTTCAAGTTTAAATCATAACTTGTAATACATTCGTATGATAAAACATGTGAGTATGTACGATAACCCCAAAATAGTAAAACATTTAAAGAGGTTATTAGAAACTCACAAATTACGAGGCAATCCAAATCCTTGCTCTGCAATCCGCCCGATCACGCTCGAAATCCAAACCTGTCACACGCATGATCCTAGATCAGAATACGTTCAACCAGTACGTCGAATAACGTATAGCTAAAATAAAACCGCAACTTCTCCTCATCAACTCGTCCTTTCTTTCCACCCCTAGCCCCATGTGCTCCCACTAACCGGATCCTTCTCGGCCCATTTAGAAACCGAATACACGTACCGGGTCTCATGCAGGCACGTACGTGACCATGCAAACCCTAATCCCTCGAGTACACGCGTACACGAGCCAGTTTTTCTCCCTTTCATGCAAGCCATGCAACTAAAACATAACCCGTGTTGCCCCGGTTCCCGCGTCGTGCACCACCGCTATCGTACATCACCACCACCGTAACTTGCCACCGTGAATCACCACTGAGTTTCATCATCATGTGACACCCTCACGTCCCCATCACCTTTCCATCCATTAGAAACCCTAGCTGGGCTTCCATACACGTCGGAGAGCTACCATCTCCCTCCCTCCACCGTCTGCCGTTGTGAGTCCATCACCACAGTCAACTTCGGCAGCCGTCGTGCACACCGACTCGCTTCCGTCGTCATCTCCGGCCTCCCTTTCTCTCTTTCCTTCTCTTTTCTCCTCTTCGGTCATCGCCCTTCACCCCAATCGGGTCGCCACCATAATATGCAACAATAACACATTCGATTTCCACCCTCTCACCCTTTTCCCCTTCGTTGGTCACAGCCAATCAACCAACCAAAAACCCTAATCGGGTTCCCTCCTACGCATGCTAACTAGAAGATACACAAGGAGATTAAACGAGAATTACCTGGCTATGATGTGAAGTTCTGGCTCAACACGAATGGAACCACCGGCTACGACTGCCTCCTCTCCCTTCTCTCCTGTTTCCTGCCGCTGCGAGCTCCCCTAGGCCGATTATGGCCTAGGGTTTTTCCCTAAGGTCCTTTTAAACGTTTAAGGTTTACGCTAGGGTCCCTAAGTTCCCTTTTTGGTTAACCGAGTCCCTCGTTTATCCATAATTCCAATTATTGCATGCAAACCTTGCTAACCGGGTCCTTTCACTCCCAAGAATAGAGTTTTATGTGAAAACCCTCGTCAACCGTTTCGTTTACTAGGGATTCGGGTCGCCCATTTTTGGAATAAATGATTGGTAGGTTTTTTTTGGGATGTTATAAGTCTATCCCCGTTAAAAGAGGATTCATCCTCGAATCCTACGTCGGTACAACCCAACACGACTTATCTTTCCGCTCTTACTCGCATCCAAATCCATCTGGTGTCAAGTTTTCTCCTTCACATTACTCGTTTTCATTATCTTTCCTTGCAATACAACCACCCTCTTTGGGGTCCAAAGAAGTTATCCCCGTTGCTCGCTTTCAACTTTGGGACTTATAGGTTTCACCTACACATTCCCTCATCTCTCGTCCTTCCAGCCATTAGCCAAAAGGCTGCATTTCCAACTATCTCTATCCTTGCACTTGCCATAAGTTGTCATCTGGGATTGCTTTGACTACTCACCCTTTTCACGAAGGTTTTATTATCATTTTCCTTGATAATACTTCGTCGCCCTCATTGTTCTTAAGAACATCGTACGTATCATTTCTAGCACCACGTAGCACAGTCATGCGAATTTTTGTTAGGACATAGAATATATGACAAAAGCTTTGTAATAGTTTAGGTCTTATTGTCTTTATGTTTTTATGTAATTGTATAGATTTTGTCTAAGTGATAGAACAAGTTCTGTTAGAAGTGAACTTGTTAAGTTCGCCTAGCCTATTAGAGGCGAACTTGTTAAGTTCGCCTAAGCATCTGTGAGGCGAACTATTGTAGAGTTTGTGTCTATAAATAGGAGTTTACAAAATCTGTTTAAAAATCAATTGTAGAAAGACTTGATTGATCGTATTCTATAAACTCTATGTTTTGGTGATACACAAAGAGAAGTTTATTTACCTGTTGTTTCTATTGTCAATTCGTATGCATACGTTAACATGAAGGATTCCGCCCTCCGTGTTGTCTAGACGTCCTATCACGAGATCGATCTGAGATGAGCATGTGGACCTACAAGTGGTATCAGAGCTTTTTATCATGATTTGTGTTTGATTATTGGTGATTAGAGACGTTTTTGTGTGCAATTTGACAAGAAATTGATCATTTTTAGAAGTTTTGTATCCATGCAGTTTTCAAGTTCTTGAAGCTGATTTTACTGCTGAATTCATGTATTTGAGATGGATTTTAGTGAAATTAATCCGATAGAAGTGTTCTAATTCATAAAATACTAAATCGCACGGTCCAGTTTCTTCCAATTCCTTCAAATCTGTGAGAGATGATGATTTTCGGCGCTATGAGTTCGTGTTTGGGTTGCTGAGTTTGTTACAGCTGAAGCAAGCGAACTTGCTGATATTTGTTGCAGGCGAACTTAGCAAGCGAACATATCAAGTTCGCTTCTCTCAGTTTAAGCGAACTTAGTAGGCGAACTTAATCAGTAGGCGAACTTACCGGATTTTCTTGGTTATAAGTTCGCTTGATATCAAATTCGCTTATTGGGCTTTGAAGCGAACTTATTATCTTCGCTTAAGGGGAGTATTTGTTCAACACTTGGAAATTTTTTTCTGAAAATGGCAAATATGGTGCAAGTGACTAATATGTTAAATTACGATAACGAGATTGGTACATCTAAAAAACCACCCAAATTGTTAAGTCTTCCAGATTATTCTAACTGAAAAGATTGGTTTGATCAGTTCGTGTCTTTTACTGATACAAGTTTGTGGATTCCAATCTTGGAAGGCTATACACATCCGACATATACTTGGATGGGAAAGGATGATGTTCCTAAATCGTTATCTGATTTACCACAGAAGGAAAATTAATGTTTGATAGGGAAAAGAAGGCAATGGCTAGTATCTCAATGTCTCTTCCTAAAGAAATTTATCATTGCTTTAAACAATTCAGGACTTCTCAACAATTGTGGGAAGCATTACAAAAGCGGTGTGAAGGTAGTTTGGATGTTAAGAAAAGCAGAAAAGAATTACTGAAAAAGCAATTCTTAGTATTCAAGCACTTTCAAAATGAATCTTTAGATGATCTTGCAACGAGATTCTATCATTTGCTGAGTGAATTGTCAAGTGCTTCAGTGGTTTATGAGACTGAAGAGATAAATGATAACTTTTTGGAGGCTATACCATCTAAATTTGATGTGTATACGGTTTTGATAAAAGAGAATGTCAAGTATAAAACTATGTCTCTTGAAGAGGTTCTTGGCAAGATTCAATCACATGATTTGAGTATGAAGAAGAAGGAAACCAATATACAGCATATTCAAGATCCTTCAATGTATTTTGCTAAGTCTTCTGGCAAAACTGGTGCAGGGGTTGCGTTCTTTTCTGGTGATACTCAAGATGTTTCTAATGATCATTGTTCTGGGGTTCCAAGTCATTCTGGTTTCTCTGCAAATGCTGCTTCTTCATCATCTGGAAAACATAATATGAATCACAGAGTTGCTGATGATTATTTAGCGATGTATTCTTCCTTTATGGCTTCTTATGAAATTTTTATTGGAGGAAAGATTCATGATCCAGATGTTATTGAGGAGGATTTCAGACAGATTGATCATGTTGATCTGGAAGAGATGAACATTCAATGGAATATGGCTATGCTGATGAGACAAGCAATGGATTTTTTGAAGAGGACTAGAAGAAAGTATATCGGTTCTAACAGTCGTTCACGTATGGGATTTGATAAAACCAAAGTTCGTTGCTATAATTGTCAGGAGTATGGTCATTTTGCCAAAGAATGTGTGAAACCAAAAGTTGAATTTGATTCTCAGAAGAAGCCTAATAACTTTCAGAACAATCATAATCAGTCACATGGCTCCTCTGGCTCTCAAAATTCTAATCATCCATCTGCATCATCTGCTTTGGTTGCTCAGAATGATGAAAATTATGACTAGGGTATTCATCTTGAAGATTTGATTGGTACTGTAAGTCAATTGATGATGATAGCTCAAGTGATGGTGAGAGTTTTCCAAGTGCTGATGAAGAGCATGATCAAGTACAAAATGTTGAGTCTGATATTGCAACTGGTGTATCTGAAGATGATATTGTATTAACTCAAAATTCTTCTGATGGTGCTCATTCTGAAAATATTCCGATTGCAAAAGTCTTCATGGCAGATATGTCATATCCTTCAATGGTAAAAGATTATGTCTGTCACATTTATTTCTCTAATTGCATCAGTATGAAAGATAAAATGTAAAAAGTAATGGATGATAACACAAATTTAATTTGTGATATGAAATCGATGCATTCAGTTAATCAAAAATTGAAAGATAATGATAAATTGTGTATAGATAGAATTGAGTCTTTGAAAAGAGATTTGAACTCTTTGGGATTGAAATATAAGGAACAAGCATATCATCTGGATATGGCTTATGCTGAGATTGAGAAGCGAAATGAAATTGTCGCTCAGAAGAACAAAGAAATTTCTGATAAAGAATCAGAAGTGATCAAATTACATAGAAAGCTGGAAAATTTTAAAAATTAATCTGTGGTATTGGATTACTTTAATGCTAATGCTGATCTAACTAAGAGGGTTGCTGGAATTGGATTTGTTCCTCCACCATTCAATGCAAATTATGTGGCTGAAGAGGAAATTGATCCAAAGACGGTGTTGAAAGTAAATCCAGTAACTGGTGAAGATATGATCAATGATTCTGATTCTGAGGATGAAGTTTTTGATGATAAAAAGGTTGAAGGCATTCCTAAGGAAGTGCAACTTGATGAACCAAAGGTAGTGAAAAATGTTACCCGCGATAGATGCATTTTAACAGAACCTGATGAGGTAAAAGTTGATCAACCTAAACTTTCCAAAATGTTACAATCAAATGGTTTTGTTGCTGCTAGTCATCAGAAGAAGAATTTATCAACGGTGACTAAACAAGCTTTTGTTCAAAAGAAGCCAGTCAAATGTTTAGTAAAATCTTCTAAAGACTGTTCATAGGAAGGGTCATCAAATTCAAGAAAAACTCCTTATATCAGAAATCATCAAGATAGAAGAGTTTGCTTTCACTGTAATAAGGCTGGTCATATTCTGATTCACTGTCCTTATAAGAATCAAGGCAAATTAAAGAGTGCTTCCTCACAACAACGAGTGGTGCCGATTCTGAAAAGACAAAATGTGGGAAAGCCTACGTCTAGTGTTGTAAAGAATGTGTCTTGTCAATCATTTGCTAAATCTTCGGGATTTAAGCAACATGATAAGCATGTTTCTAAACCAGTTGTTTTTCAAAAGAAGTTTGAGATTCCACATGTTGGAATTCCAAAAGGTTCTCAACCTTAGGTCAAACTTTCTAGACCACAACGAAGAAGACGTAACCGAAAATTAAATAAATTTTTGGAAATATCTGAATCTGATAATCATAAATCTAATAATGTTTTTTCCAATTAATCATACTATGTCTTCATTGAGAAGGTCTAATTGTGACTCTTATGTTCCAAAGGTTGATGACAATGTTGATTGTGAATTGTTTGAAGTTGTTTATTTTGCTCCATCTGGACGACCCAAGACCACAATGGCTTGGGTTCCAATTTCTATCTGATTTTCTTTGTTTATGTAGGGACAACCAAGGAGGACTATCAACAATACGTGGTATGTGGATAGTTGTTGTTCTTGACACATGACAGGGAATATTCGTTTGCTAGAATATGTTATTAATATTGATGGTGGTTATGTCGCTTTTGCGGGAAATAAAGGAGGGTACATAACTGGTCAGGGTACTTTAAAGAACGATAAAGTTAAATTTGAGAAAGTTAACTAAGTGGAGCAACTTGAACATAATCTTTTGAGTGTATCTCAAGTGTGTGACAAGAAATTTTCATTTCATTTCAATGATTCTTAGTGTTATATCTTGAAACAGGGCTTTATGATTCCTGATGAATGGATTCTAATGAAGGCTCCAAGGAGAAATGACACATATGTCCTAGACATGAGTGTTGCTACTACAACGAATTCAATTCCTACTTGTCTACTCTCCAAGGCGTCTGAGTCGGATTCTATTTTGTGGAACAGGAAACTTGCTCCATCAATTATCGGAAATTGAATTATCTCGTGAAGAATGATCTGGTTTTTGGTGTTTCGAAAATGAAATTTTCAGTTCCTGATGACTGTATTCCTTGCAAGAAGGGGAAACAACACAAGAAGTCCCACAAATCTAAATCAAAGAATTCAATTGTGACTCCTTTGGAGCTACTACATATGGATTTGTTCGAACCGATTAGTATCAGGAGCATTGGCAGTAAATCTTACTGTCTGGTAGTAACATATGATTTCTCTAGATTTTCATGGGTTAAGTTCCTTGCTTCTAAAGCCGAAACCACAGAGTTGGTACATTTCTTAATCCTGGGTTTAGAGAATTTGTTCAAACTGAAAGTCAGAAGAATTAGGAGTGACAATGGCAGCGAGTTTAAAAATAGCAAGATGGGTTTATTTTGTTTTTAAAAGGGAATTCATCATGAATTCAATGAGCCATATGTACCTCAACAAAATGGAGTTGCTGAACGAAAGAACAGGACTTTGGTTGAAACGACACGTACGATGCTTGTAGATTGTAAGCTTCCAATAACTTTTTGGGTTGAGGCTGTGAATACTGCGTGTCACGTTTTGAACAGAGTTTTGACCGTTAAGCGACACAACAAGACATGCTATGAGTTGCTTAATAATCGTAAGCCGAATCTGGAATATTTACTACCTTTTGGTAAGCATGCACCCTGTTGAAAGTTAGAGATGTCCCAACCAAGTTCAGTGCTAAGGCTATTGAAGGGATCTTTCTGGGGTATGTTGCAAATTCTACTACCAAGCGGGTTTATAACAAAGAGACTCGTCAGGTTGAAGAATGGTTTCATATTGACTGTTCTAATCGGTCTTTACCTCAAATGGCGATTGGACCAGACTGGCTTTTGATTATGACAATTTATTCAAGTCTTTTCATTAACCTTCTGATATTTCTCCTGAGGAAGCTGCTGTATTATATGATTCATGTCAAGATGCACAGAATAGTGGTTTTCTACCGACTGCGGTTCCACATTCATCTGTTCCTTCTACATCTGCTCCAGATCCTAATGTTGCTTCTTGTTCGGGAACACAAGAGTCTGATAGTGAGGATGAAAATGTTATTTTCGAAGATTCTTCTGCTGATCCTTGTTGGAGCATATTCTGGTGACAACGAGCTTGAAGATATTATGTCTTAGTCTTAGAGTCTTTGAATTGTAATTGATAGAATTGTTAGCAACAGCTATAGGGGAGTCTGTAAGGACATGTTTTGTAACTGTTGATAAAATTCTGTGTAAGTTCTGCTAGAGGCGAACTTAATAAGTTCGCCTAGCCTATCAGAGGCGAACTTAATAAGTTCGCCTAGTCTATCAGAGGCGAACTTAATAAGTTCGCTTAAGTCTATCAGAGGCGAACTTATTAAGTTCGCTTAGCCTATTAGAGGCGAACTTAATAAGTTCGCCTAAGCACAGTGAAGCGAACTTGTTAAGTTCGCCTGGTGCAGAACAGTTGCTTATATATTGAGGTAACAGAGTCTGTTGAGAAGACCAGAACACAGAGAGAAAGACGATACCAGAGTAGACGAGAGAGAATTCTTGTAACCTGATATTGGTGGAATACAAAGCGTTTATTTACACCGTTGTTGTTGATTGAGTTACACGAGCACGTTGATCATGGATTCCGCACGTTATCACCGTGTCGTACCGCGAGTCTAGAGATCCGTCACGCAACGAATTAGGGACCTACAATCCTTTGTTAGTTGATGAACCTTCTAATTTGACACAGGCTCAGGGGGAGATTCCTACAAATCTGGACTCGGAGATACCGGTTAATCAAGATATGTCTTATCAATCTGATACAACTCAAGTTGATGTGTTGTCGGTTCCTGAGGTTGCATGAATCAAGGAACTCAAAGCTCATCCGATTATAAATATCATTGGGAATTTGCGAGATGGAGTGCAAACGCGTTCTATTATTGACAACACTTGCTTGTCTACAGGTTTTAAGGATACTAGTGTTTTTTATGTATGCTCGCATTCCTGTTTTATTTCTCAGGTCGAACCAAAGAATGTCGAAATGGCGTTACGTGATAACAATTGGATAAGGTGTTTCAATTCCCTCTTGCATTTTATTTCTTTGTATGAACCACGGTCAAATTAGAAGGATTTAAGGTGTTTCAATTAGATGTAAAAAGTACTTTCTTATATGGTAAAGTCAAGGAGGAAGTTTATGTGTGTCAGCCGCCGGGGTTTGAAGATCCACTTAATCCATCTAAAGTTTTCAAGCTTGATAAAGCTCTCTATGGTCTTCATTAAGCTCCTCGAGCGTGGTATGAAACATTTTCTACACATCTTATGGATAATGATTTTGTTCGTGGACATATTGACTCGACTTTATTCATTAAGAAAGCAGGGGGAGAATATCTACTGGTACAAGATATTATTTTTGGCTCTACAAATGAAGGGTTGTGCAAAGAGTTTGAGAGTATTATGAAATCAAAGTTTGAGATGTCAGCTTTGGGAGAGTTATCATTTTTCCTAGGTCTTCAAGTTAATCAGAAGGAAGATGGTTTCTTTATTCATCAGTCCAAGTACGTAAAGGATATCTTGAGCCGGTTTAAGATGGAGGACTGTACCCCATACGATACTTCGATTCTAGTCAATCATAAATTGAATTCTGTCCCGGCTGGAAAAGAAGTTGATTGCCGACTCTACCGTGCAATGATTGGATCTCTCATGTACTTAACTGCTTCAAGGCCAGACATAATGTACGCTGAAATCTACTACACGTGGTTGCCATTTCTTGGGTAATCGTCTAGTTTCCGGGTAATGCAAAAAGCAAACTACGGTCTCCATTTCAACATGTGAAGCAGAATACATTGTTGCTGCAAGTTGTTGTTCACAGATCTTGTGGATCTAATAGCAATTAAGAGACTACGGTTTGAATTTTACAGGAACACCCATGTTTATTGATAATAATGCTACAATGTCTATAAAAAATAATCCTGTTAAGCACAGTAAAACAAAGCACATTGAAATTAGATATCATTTTATTCGTGATTGTGCAGATAAGAAGTTGATTGAGCTGGTAAAGGTACATACAGATGATAATTTTGCTGATCTTTTTACCAAGGCATTTGATCATACCAGGTTTGAATTTCTGATCAAAATGATAGGTATGATCAATCCCGAATAAAAGTTTTTCAAAACCAAATTTTCATGGGAGATTTTGTTTTAATTTTTTTTTTGCTTTATTACATTTCTACATTTTAAATTTCAGTCAAAAATTGTTATTTATAAAAATTCAAAACAAAATGGAAAATTTAAAATTGACATCATTTGAAGTTAGAGAAGAAATGATAGTACATCAGTGAATAGTTCATTACAAATGACCATTGTAGACCTTTGATATATGATAGTTTAAAGTAAATTGATTTGATCTAAATAAGTCTACATAAATAAGAAATGATAGTGTTTCGAATGCTCTAATCTTAATAATATGTTTTAATTTGAATATTAGTTTGACACTTGAATTGTCAATAGACTAGAAGCGTTTTTGGTCCAATAGTAATGTGAAAATTAAATATGATATGATTAAATCTGTGATTTGAATCTATTATATGCCTGGGTGTGTGTGTAAAAGATCATTATCAGATATAGAATATATGATTTTAAGATTTTCATGAGACCAATATCAAATTATGTCTTTAGCACAATCTCTTTCAGTTCACTTCACTGCCCATGCCCCGAAAAACATGCAATGTGTTGCTGAACTAAGATATGTTTCTGACATCATCTGTTGGAACAAATATTCACCGTTGGATCAGTTAGATACATCATCTATTCTGATTTCATTGAAATTTATCCAGATAATAGTTGGATCCTCCTACCTGAATCTATTGATTCTCATTATAAAGCAATTAATTAGAATCTTTTGATTCTGAATCATCCTGATTCTCATATCCTTTGGGATCTGCTATTCTATACTTGTGCTAATAGAGATAATTTCATCTTGGAGATTGATCTAATCTTGCAATAAACTGTGTATGTCTTGAAGATAGTGCAAATTTAAATTTCTGTTGGCATATATGTGGGGTACACGATGTTTTTCATCTAAATGGTACTAACTCACATGAATTGGGAAGAAAAATGCTTATAGTTTCAAATTATATAATATTGACAACTTAAGAATTCATGCTTTGTATTACAAATTCGAAATGCAAAATTGAGCATTTCATAACCTGATCTTGTTTACTTTGAAATTTATCACGTATCATTTCAAGTACTATTCAAATTGATTGCAAAAATTACATAAGATGAAAAAGATTTGAGTTACATAAGAATGAGTTTGATTGTTTCATATCATAGGTTACCCATAGTTGATAATAGACTGTGTGATGAGTTACTCATATACTGATATGATCTTCTTGTTCATGATGTTAATTGATGTCGTCCAGACGGTCTATTAAAAACTAACAAATAAAACCTATTCTAGACTTTCTAGCTTTAAATTTATAAAACCTAGACTCGACCTAATACTAGACCACACAACCGGCAAGTGTACCGATCAATGTAATATAGCCTAAACGAAGTCCGAGTTATCGAACCCAAAAGACACTGAATAACTAAATTAGACTCAACTAGGACTTAAGTATGATTTGATTGGTTTGGGGGATTACTACACTACTAATTATCAACTAAGGAATGCACTAAACTAAGGACAATTCAAGCTATCAAGAATAAACTAAAGATGAAATCAAGAGTGGAGAAGTCACTACCTAGGTCGGAATCCTATGTGTAAAGCTCAACTTCTATCGGTTTTGGAACTAGGTTGGATCTGGGTTTCTAAAGATATAACACCTAAAAGATATCTAGTGGATTCCCGATCACTCTCGGTCTCGGGATGTGACCAGAAGACAACCTAAGGATATTAAACTCACCAGATGATCGGATCACCTCTCGGGTATTTCCTACTATGACAAGTACCCTAATAAACGGATTACCTCTCAGTCTCACCGCTTACCATACACTCAAGGAATGCATGGGGTAGTTCTAGCATGGATACTATGATTCGGATAGCAACTATCACTAGACACCTAATACCAACTTCCTCTCAGACAGCTGACACTCGGATTCCTAATGACGAAGACTAAACGACTAATTCTCACTTCTCGGGTATTGAACTAGGACACACATTCACTTCTAATCAGTAATTAACTAGGTTTTCTATGGCTACTACGTCTAGACACCACTCTAACTCACAAACCCTAAAGTCTATGAACCAGAAACGAAGATCAAACTGGCAGACAACCACAATCAACGCAGAAAGGCATAATCAACCACATAATCAGAATTAAACATGCACTAACATCACACATAAACAAACTAAAACCTTTACTAAATCATAAATCCAACATTCAAATCCAAAAACCGAATAAAAATCGAAACTTTAACACATAATCATCATATTGACCTAGGTAGATCAAGGATCTAGCCTAGAATAATACTCAGAACATCTAAACAGAAGCAAATAGCAAGATCCATAGGTTCAAAACACAAAATCAAAGATAAAGTTTGAATCTTTAAACCCTAGAATGCAACTACACAAACCCGGAATCCAAAAGCTTCAATCTCCAGCTTCAATTGACTTCCAAGCTCAAAATCGCCTCTTTTTCGTCTCTCAAACGGCTTCCCATCGAACCCCCTCATAATGGCCGTTTAAATCTTTTTAATTTAGAAAATTAGGGTTTTGCGGAAAACGGCCCTCTCGCGTACCGCGAGAGAATGTTGACTGGCTCCTCGCGTACCGCGAGGACCAAAATAGTCGGGCGGATTCCTGGAGTTTATCGCGTACCGCGGAAGTTATTACACTAGTCTCTCGCGTACCGCGAGAGACCAAAATTTCAGAAAATTGACTTTTGGTCCTTGGACTTTTCCGGGCTTCGTTTCTTCGCTCGTTTTCTTCACGTATTCTTCATTAATATTCCCGAGCTCCTACAAATAAGATAAAAGACCCAAATGTACATAAAATTGACTCAAAACTAATATAAAACTACTTAAAACACATTAAAACATTGGAATAAAGACGTGTGCTTTCGCACCCTATCAAATATCCCCATACTTAACCTTTTTTCGTCCTCGAAAAATCTGCAAATGGAATCATAACTGGCATCTAACTCAGCAAACATAAATTTCAATTTTCAAAACATACTCACGTGTCAAAAAGCAACAATTAGTATTTCTGTCCGATTAAACCCAAGCACTAACTTTCAAGCCCCCGTTACGTGTTCTAAATCCATTTTATACAACATATCAATCAATCTATGTGACTCACACTTAGAAGTTACAGCTCTACCTAATCCCGTCTCAAGGTCATGTTTAGGCACGGATTAAACCATATAGATTTACCCTACCACGTTAAACTACTATTTACAGGTTTTTAGAAATCAGATGAAATCATGAATGAATGGATGATAATGAGCATAATAAGCAAAAGAACTTTCGTCTAGAGGCGTTTCAACCAAGTCACTATCCCGGAGGGTAACACATAGACTACATTCTATCAATGAAGCACAAAAATCTTACTTAGGGGTGTATCCTCCAAGTCGCTATCCCAGAGGGAAACACATAAGCAAAACTCAGTATAGCTCATAAATTATGGAGTAACATGAATTATGGAGTGCGGGCGCCACCGAAACTCGGATTTATTCTCATAAAAAGAGAATGGTGTGCCATAAAAAATTTCAAAAACCTTTAAATTCTAACTTAACGTGGTACCTATCACCCTATATTGACAGTTTCAGTATTACCATTACTCTAAGATGAATACCCACAAGATATCATGATTTTATTCCGTGATTAATCCTAAATAACACAAACAGGATATTTAAGCTTTATTAGTTAGTTGGGTCTACCAAAACATCACTAATTAGACACGTTTTCAATTATTTAATCTTTTAAACTTATAAATAGATCCAGTTCTACTATCATTTTCCAAGTATTTGCAATTATTTCCAAGGACATTTTTCAAATTTTTCAATTTTTTTGTATTTTTGAATTTTTATAAACAAGACAAACTAGCTAAACACTCACATCCCCACACTTGAAAGACACATTGTCCTCAATGTGAAGCAAAACACAACTAAAAATAAAAATGCAAAAATAAAAACAAAACAGAACAGGAAGCGACTTAGCTGGTAATGTAGATGCAAACTAATATGCAGCTTCGTTCTTCCTTGTGTGTGCACCGTATAGCATTTTGGTCGCGGTTACACAACAGCTGTTGGGTTGCCTTTACAAGATAGTAATGGTAATCATCAATCCTGCCCGAATGGAGATTGAGTACGGACAGAATGATAAAACCTGCAAAATAAACTAAACATACCCACAGCATTAAACTGACTCAAATAATAACTCAACTACTAACTCAACTAGACACTTAAAAGACTCAAGATAGATAGATGCAGAGAAAACATACTCAACGTGTGGCAAACACATAGACATGAATACCACAGCAAGGTCGAACATCGGTCATAAACAGTTTCTAGTTTCCCATGGTCATGGTGGTCGGTGAATGAAGTGAATGGTAGTAGATGATGATAATGGATGATAATGATAATTGTGGATATGGATGGTGATAGGGGATTATGTTGATGTATGATGATGTTGATGAGAGTGGTGGTGATGGATGTGGAAAACATGGAAAACAAGGAAGTAGGGTGAAACCAGGACTCCCCCGCGTACCGCGAGATTCTATGGGGATATTCTTCGCGTATCGCGAAGGCCAAAAAGTAGGCCTGCCGAGACTTTTGTCTCTCGCGTACCGCGAGATATTTCCATCTCGTTCTTCGCGTACCGCGGGAGGGTGTCGTTAACAGAAAGTTTTGAAGTTTTTCCAAATTTTGTACTTAGAAAAATTATTGCCATTTAAGAAAAAATTTTCACCCACTTCCTTAAAACCTTGTCCCAAGCATAAAAACACATGTAACTATACCTGGGGCTTCATTCCCGACGATTTTCCTTACCGAATCAATCATGGATTCCTGCAAAACTTGACAAAAACAAAACACAAACCGAAAAACAAAGAAAAAGACACGGACTCAACCCAATGAAATCATACAAACTCTACATCCCGGGCACTTGCCCATTACTCAAGCAAGCCTATCAGGAGGCTTCTCCTTGATCCTAACCGGTACCGCCTTCATCCTGCGCGGCCTCCGGGTCCTCCATACCTCTAGCAAACAACTACTACTCTCAAACATTAAACTCATATCACATGTAGCAATCCAGTCCTTCCACCACAACTTAAACCTACCCGGACCGAAGATAACATTGTTCAAATAACCGAGTGTACTGTCATCTCTACATATCCCCACACTTGGGGTTTGCTCCATCTTCAACTCTACCTCTCTCGACTCGCGAGTTCTCTTACGTGGTGGCCTAGATCTAGGGGGATTAGAATTAGGGGTCGGTTTTTTCAACTCTCTCCTCAACACAAATAAGGGTGAAGACATGTGAAGGTTCAGGAATAGATATTTTCAGCGGTATGACCTCTTCACTCTCACCAGGATCATCATAGGGATCCTCCACAATCTCTACTAGCTTCCCCACACTTGGGGTTTTGCCCATGACGGCATCAAACTCTGCCATCATCTCCAGCAAATCATCAGGCACCTCATCTCCATAATCGTCTGGCTCATCTAGCAATCCTTCTAACTCCAACGCCCAATCATATGGTTCTTCTATATTCGGGGCGGGTTCACCTACTTCTATCACCGGATCGGGGTCCCAATGGTGGTCCATGAAAGAATCAAGCATGCACACTGAGTGGCTATGCTCGCCAACATCCTTCCCGGACTCTAACGCATTGAATGTAAGTACCTCATCCCCCACACGAAGTGTGAGCTTCCCGTCAAAGACATCAATCATCGCCTTTGCGGTCCGTAGGAACGGGCGTCCTAAGATGAGTGGGACCTTGTCATCCACCTCCATATCTAGAATCACAAAATCAACGGGGAAAACAAAATTGCCCACTTTCACTAATAGAGTTTCCACTATTCCCCGTGGATACTTGACTGAGCGGTCAGCCAAGGAAATGCTCATGCGCGTTGGTTGTGGTTCACCTAGGTCCAGCTGCTTGTACAATGAATAGGGCATCAAATTGATGCTAGCACCTAGGTCGGCCAACGCGTGGTGTAATGGTAGGTTGCCCAACAAGCAAGGGATCGTGAACCGACCCGAATCAGACAACTTTTCTGGCAAATGATTTTGCACCACAGCCGAGCACTGCTCACCAAGTGAGACTCCAGAGACCTCCTCAAGTTTCTTCTTGTTGGAAAGAAGGCCTTTTAAGAACTTAGCATATTTGGGCATATGCTGGAGGACCTCTACAAACGGGAGATTGACCTTGAGTTGTTTGAACATATCAAGGAAGTGACCGTATTCCTTAGCATGTTTATATGGCAACACACGTGTGGGATAAGGAATACGGCTCAGGTCAATCTCGGGGGACTTCATCTCCACCCCCTTTTTCTTCTCCTCTACCCTCTTGGTAGGCATCTCAACTACTACTTCCTCCTCCACCGGCTCTTCTTCTTCTACTACCGGCGGGCTCTCATCTTCCTTCTCTCCCATGCTCCTTGTCGAAACAGCATTCGACTCGGTCTCTTTCAGCATCCTTGCGTCGATTTCAGCAAATCGAGCCGCCCAATCAATCTTATTCACCTCCTCCACCGAGGGAATATTATGCTCCTTAGAGTGGGAGTCACCCTCTTCAACCACTTTACTCTCCACACTCTCTATAGACACGGCCATCACTGAAGCATTCGGGCCCGTAGAAGGGCCTCCTTGTCTATCCTGTATGCTCCTAGCAATGTCTCCTACCATGCGTTGCAAATCCTGGAACGCCGATTGCTGATTCTTCATCAAAGTATCATGGCTATCCAGTCTTTGCCGAGCATCCTTGTTATTCTGCACCAGCTGGGCAAGCAACTGTGTCTGAGTCTCCATCATCTCCTCAATCCTTCGTGACCCAACAGTGCTCCCAGAACTCGCTCCTTCTTCTGCTCCTCCATACTGTTGCTGACGACCAGTGAATCCAGATCTCCATCCCGAACCAAAAGTATTAGAATTGTTGTATCCTCGGTTCTGGTATTGGTTGCCAGCATAGCTCACGTGCTCTTGATTATGAACAGGGCAATCTCGGGTGTCGTGTCCTCCCCTACACACTTGACACCTTAGAGCATTGAGCTTCAGCTCTTTAATCTCATTTGCCATCGAGGCGAGGGCAGCAGCCACGCTAGTATCAGGAGTGACCTGATGCACACCTCTAGGAGAAGAGGCGTGTGACCTAGCAGTAGGGATGGAATCCCTAACAGAACGTGGGTGCTGCTGCTCGGCTTGAGCGAAGCTCTCGAACATATCCTCGCACTCCTCAGGCTCGAGTCTATCCATGATATGGCCTCCTGCAGCTGTGTTGAACATTTGCTGCGTCTCGAAGGTGAGGCCATTATAGAACTTCTCCACTAGTGCCCAGTCGGGGAGACCGTGCTGGGGACATCGGCTCAACAGCGCGTTGAACCGCTCCCAGGCGATGTGGTAAGGCTCGTCGGGATCCATCCGGAACGAATGGATCTGGTCCCGAAAGCGAGCGGCCCTGGAAGGTGGAAAGTATTTCTTGAAGAACTTGGCTTCGAGATCCTCCCATGTGGTGATAGAATTGTCGGGAAGAGTGTCGAGCCAAGTAGATGCACGCCCAGAAAGGGAGAATGGAAAGAGACGCAAGTAGATTGCGTCCTTAGATACACCCGTGATATTAAATGTATCACATATCCGCGCGAAGCGAGACAAATGTCCGGGTGCATCCTCATCCTCGAGGCCATGGAATTGAGTGGCATGAGTGATCGTACTCATGACATGTGATGGGATCTGCCAAGAATTGGTGTTCGGTATAGTGGGGCGTGTGATCGAAGATCTCGCGCCCGTGACCCCCTCACTGGCCCTCTGGTGTACTGTACGCCTCGCTGGAGGATCCGCGTCGCCCATAGTAGGAAATGGAACTGGGCTAGTAGGACATACCTTTGGTTTAACCAGCTCCTCTAAACGCTCCCGAAAGTCGCGGGTGCGCTCGTGAAGCTCTCGTTCGGGCTCTTGAAAAGCTGCAAAAGATGGTGATCCTTGCGAAAGAGTATTGGGCATAAACAGAAAGACTCTAAGAAGGAAACAGAATAAAGACTCACAAGTAGCACACAAGACTCAAAAGAAAACAAAAGACTCAAATAAACCAAAAATCAAACAAAGAACTAGTCAAAGCTAATATTGCTATTGCCAAGTGTCCCCGGCAACGGCGCCAAAAACTTGATGTCGTCCAGACGGTCTATTAAAAACTAACAAATAAAACCTATTCTAGACTTTCTAGCTTTAAATTTATAAAACCTAGACTCGACCTAATACTAGACCACACAACCGGCAAGTGTACCGATCAATGTAATATAGCCTAAACGAAGTCCGAGTTATCGAACCCAAAAGACACTGAATAACTAAATTAGACTCAACTAGGACTTAAGTATGATTTGATTGGTTTGGGGGATTACTACACTACTAATTATCAACTAAGGAATGCACTAAACTAAGGACAATTCAAGCTATCAAGAATAAACTAAAGATGAAATCAAGAGTGGAGAAGTCACTACCTAGGTCGGAATCCTATGTGTAAAGCTCAACTTCTATCGGTTTTGGAACTAGGTTGGATCTGGGTTTCTAAAGATATAACACCTAAAAGATATCTAGTGGATTCCCGATCACTCTCGGTCTCGGGATGTGACCAGAAGACAACCTAAGGATATTAAACTCACCAGATGATCGGATCACCTCTCGGGTATTTCCTACTATGACAAGTACCCTAATAAACGGATTACCTCTCAGTCTCACCGCTTACCATACACTCAAGGAATGCATGGGGTAGTTCTAGCATGGATACTATGATTCGGATAGCAACTATCACTAGACACCTAATACCAACTTCCTCTCAGACAGCTGACACTCGGATTCCTAATGACGAAGACTAAACGACTAATTCTCACTTCTCGGGTATTGAACTAGGACACACATTCACTTCTAATCAGTAATTAACTAGGTTTTCTATGGCTACTACGTCTAGACACCACTCTAACTCACAAACCCTAAAGTCTATGAACCAGAAACGAAGATCAAACTGGCAGACAACCACAATCAACGCAGAAAGGCATAATCAACCACATAATCAGAATTAAACATGCACTAACATCACACATAAACAAACTAAAACCTTTACTAAATCATAAATCCAACATTCAAATCCAAAAACCGAATAAAAATCAAAACTTTAACACATAATCATCATATTGACCTAGGTAGATCAAGGATCTAGCCTAGAATCATACTCAGAACATCTAAACAGAAGCAAATAGCAAGATCCATAGGTTCAAAACACAAAATCAAAGATAAAGTTTGAATCTTTAAACCCTAGAATGCAACTACACAAACCCGGAATCCAAAAGCTTCAATCTCCAGCTTCAATTGACTTCCAAGCTCAAAATCGCCTCTTTTTCGTCTCTCAAACGGCTTCCCATCGAACCCCCTCATAATGGCCGTTTAAATCTTTTTAATTTAGAAAATTAGGGTTTTGCGGAAAACGGCCCTCTCGCGTACCGCGAGAGAATGTTGACTGGCTCCTCGCGTACCGCGAGGACCAAAATAGTCGGGCGGATTCCTGGAGTTTATCGCGTACCGCGGAAGTTATTGCGAGAGACCAAAATTTCAGAAAATTAACTTTTGGTCCTTGGACTTTTCCGGGCTTCGTTTCTTCGCTCGTTTTCTTCACGTATTCTTCATTAATATTCCCGAGCTCCTACAAATAAGATAAAAGACCCAAATGTACATAAAATTGACTCAAAACTAATATAAAACTACTTAAAACACATTAAAACATTGGAATAAAGACGTGTGCTTTCGCACCCTATCATTAATCAAAAAATATATGTTTCAGTTTGCTCAGATAAAAACCAAAAATATGTGATTCCGTTTGTACAGATAAAATCCAAAAATATTTTGTTTCTATCTTCCATGAGAATTTTATTTTTATTAAAATGATTTGGGATTGGATCGGATACATGCTACAGATGGAAATTCACAAGAATGTGACGTGTTGAAAGTGAAGAAATTGTTCATGGCAAAGGTTTGGAGCGAACTTAATATGTTCGATTGTTTCTGATTAAGCGAACTTAATATGTTCGCCTGAGGCTTGTTAAGCGAACTTAATTGTGATTAAATATTTTGTTCAGGCGAACTTATCCTTATTATCTTGTTTCACTGTGGGAGCGAATTTATTGAGCGAACTTACGGGTTTTTTAGCGAACTTGTGACAATCTGAACTAGGGTTTTCGATTTGAAATTTTCGTGTTTCCCTCTGGATCGGATTTGAATTGCGAATCTTTCTAAGGTAATTTCAGGGTTTTCTATCCGTTAAATCGATGGAAATTTGATCCTTTGACCCTGTGTTCATCGTCATTTGACCGCCGGTCTGAGATTGATCTGATATGGTGTCGTTTCATGGTTAAAACTTACAGTTGACGCTTAATATTGTTTCGTGGTTGAGTATCAATGATTATGATGTGTTTAATTTGAAAAAAATTAACGATTTGGACATTTTGGATATCTGCGGCAGAATTTGTATCGACAAACTGGTTCAGGCGAACTTGTTCAGGCGAACTTGTTCAAGCGAACTTATTATGTTCGCCTCTTGCAACATTAAGCGAACTTATTAAGTTCACCTAAGGGCTAAGTAGTGTTTGGACTTGTGATTTTTTTATGAAATTTTTTTATGATTTTTTTTCTTTTGTTTGTTATATGACTAATGTGTGTTCTTTGTCCAATACTTTTACATATGTCTCGTCGTGTTGAGTACAAACATAATCAAGTGGCGTTGTTAGATCCAAATATGTCTGAAGCTGCTAATTTCCAAGGAATTATCAACTTTTTGAATCGTTCACGATTGCATGTGGCCTTATCCGCAGATCCGTACATTAGCTTACCGTATATACAACAATTATGGGATACAGTACATCAAGACACAGATGTTGAACCTCACGTACTTCGTGCTACGGTGAATAATACAGATATAGCTATTTCAGTGGACACTATTCGTGCTGTTTTGGCATTGGGAGGTGCTAATGAAGATCCTATGTCTTATCGTGGAACACTGATTATGGGATGTTTTCAGAGGATGGGTTATAGAGGCAGACCAAATGATACTAAAGCAAGAAAAGGTGGTATAGTTGGAGAATGAAGGTATTTTATGCACGTCATCGTACAATGTTTGTCTCCAAGAAAGGCTGGTACTGATGGTTTGAAGAGTGCATTACAAGCTGCAATGGTTGCATTGACCCTGAACAAATGGTTTAATTTTGCTTTATATATCTACCGTGAGTTGGTCATGCAAATCAATCCTCTAGAAGGTCAAGGGTTTCTTATCTACCATAGGTTCTTGCAAATGCTGCTGAATCATTTAATTCCTGATTTACCACAGCATCCAATCCGTTTGACCTTGACTCCTATGTCCAAAAGAATCTTTACTGATTGTACTAAGGTTAAACAACAAAATGTTGCTTTGATTCCTGTTCCGACTCCTTTGTTTGGTCACTTAATCAATCCTGATTATGTTGAGCCACCTAATGATACTTGGTTTCATCTTGAGGAGTTAGTTCAAGGCCAAGTCCAGAATCAAGTACAAAAACCACAACAACCGCAAAAAGTTCAAGCTCAACAACAACAACAAGTTCCTATTCAACAACAATAAGTTCCTATTCAACAACCACAAGTTCCTATTCCACAAGAACAGGTTCACATTCCTGTTAATGAACCAGTTCAAGAAGATATTGCTCAAGCTAATGAACAAGATTTGGGTATAAATATGGACGATTTTGATAATGAAGTTGTGAACTCACCCATTCATGAAGCTGAAGGGAATGTGGTAGATATGAGTTCCGGTGATACTATTTTACCTGATTATGAAGCTACTGATTCTGATTCGTCAAGAGATTCTAGCTCAGATCATTATGAGAGATTGGCTACGTTACCATTGACAAATGCGGGGAAACGTGTTAAATCTAAATCTAGAAAATCGAGGCGTAAGTCTGTTCGGAATCCTCCTTCTGGATCAGTACTTGGCAAGAGAACTTTAATTGATGAGAGTTCTGATTCGGTTATTGATGTTATTCCAGTTCCAAAAGCTCAGAAGCTTATATCTGCTTCTATTGCTGCTGCTCATTCATCTCAAGGTGTTGAGGACGCTACTTTTGTTGCATCCTTACTGGTTACACCTCCTACATCTAAACATCCATCTCCGGTGATTTCTCCACATGTTTCACATTCATCTGACGCTGGTCCTTCAAAGCCTTCTGATTCTGAAAGGATTACCCACCTTGAATCACAGGTGCTTGCTTTGCAGACTCAAGTAGATACTCTTGTGTCTACTGATACTCAGAGACAGTTGGTTCTTCAAGCTCAAACTACACAGATTGCTGACATGCAGTTATTGGTGTCCAAACTTGTTGAGCGTCTTGACGCTCAGGGGGGATTAAGGATACATGATACTTGTCATGCTGATTCTGTTCAAAGAAATAATGATGATGACAATGATCCTAGTGGTAATGTTGAGGGTGATCGTCAATACGCTGACGTGAATCCAATATCAAGAGTTCAGGGGGAGTCTACATCAGGTAATATTGAAGGAACCAAGAATGATTCTGGAGTGAATAAAGATATTTTACTATTAGAATTCTTTGCTAATTCTGAAGAAGAAGAAGCTGAGAAGTTAGAATGTCTGGATGATATTGATGAATTATTTGATGATGTTGAAGAGGATGTGATGGATAATGAAGTTGAAGAAGGAGAGATTGTAGAAATTGAGATAGAAAAGAGTAAAGATAAAGTTACATATGAAAGAAGTGATGGTCTGAATGTACCGTATAACTTATCCAAGATGATGTTATTCCTGAATTTTCTTATGATGGAGTAATAGATTCTATGGACTCTGTTGAAGATATCACTACACCTGATGATACTGCTCAATCCAAGATAGATTCTAATGTTAATACTACTCATCCTGTGTCTCCTAAGCTGAATGAAGAACCTGTGATGTATAGAAATACAGGAATGACTAGAGAACAGTGGAGAGAAGTAGTTAACAGTTGGATGAAAGTACTACCGAAGTCACCTAGACAACCTGCTCCGAAAGAAAGATATGTTAATAAAGAGAGGTGTATTGGAAGAATCATCAGTTGGTTTTATGATAATGAAATGAAATTGTTTGCTCTTAAAAGATCTGATGGTGTTCAATACTTAAAGCCTAGGATCAAGTATTTCAATACCTTGCCAAGGTGTGAAATGAATGGTCTAGCTATAAAACCACTGATTAATAGATCAAAGTGTGGATTAGATGATGTGATTGCTAACTTGATTAAAAGAGAAGGTGGATCAGGGAAGTATGAAAGATTAAAGCCACAGAAAGGAAAAAGAGTGAAGATTGTAGATCAAAAGACTGAGATTATGACTTGGAAGTATAAGTTCAAGCCAGTACGTGCTGTATAGAAGATACCATTGAAGAAAATACAACAAGATTTTCTGGGGAATATGAAATGGTGGTACGTAGATGTGAACACTGGTGAAGCTAGGATTGATGATAAAGATAATAAGGTCATTGTTAGTTTCTATGATGCAATGAATCTTATTAACTTCTCAAAGAAAGATCAGAGGACGTTAAGAAAGAATGAGATTATGTTTACTGATGAATGGAGAAAACAAGGATTGCAGTATAAAAGAGTGTTGGAGATCTGTCAGAGATATGGAGTGCACGAAGGAAGCAGATTACCAGATAACTGGAAGAGCTCGTCATAAAGACTGAAGACAGAAGATCAAGCTATTGTCAAGGGGGAGTCTGTTAGGACATAGAATGTATGACAATAGCTTTGTAATAGTTTAGGTCTTATTGTCTTTATGTTTTTTATGTAATTGTATAGATTTTGTCTAAGTGATAGAACAGGTTCTGAGATGAGTCATGTGGACCTACAATTGTCCGCCCACTTGTCACAATATCACTTCATCTCACGGGCACAACTGCCTTTATTTCTTGTATGTCTTGACGATCTCGTCACTCCGACAATCATCTCCGCAAATAATGCTTCTTGCCTCTCATGTCTAAGGACATTTGTCGTTCTTCCCTAATGAAGTCGTCATAATTCTCGCCTCACACTTTGATTGCCATCCTGCGATGAGTTTTCAAACTCAAGCCCACTACTTACCTATAAGGGTATTACTTCTTCCCTTCTCTGATTGTCTCCAGGAGCTTGTACAATGCTACACTGTTCTCCACAAAAGTCCTCTACCAAAGTATCTCAATACTTCATTACCATGCGATCACCGACCGCATCTCGTTTATAATTTACTAACACGAAGTGCGTCTGCTCACAAGCCTCAGCTATTCATCGTCTGGTCCAGGGAAAAACATCCATATATCTCTGGTGTCTCACCTCGACTGTGTTCTTCATATGGAACGTGTTCCATGAAGGTTCTTCGTCACTTTGTTAACTCCGTGCTGAAATCTTCAGCGTCATCACCTTGATCTCATCATGGGTATCTCTAGTCCAGCGTCCACGTAACCACTTTCATTACTAACTCTACAGCTCCGCCATTGGCTTCGTGCTCAACATTTCCCGAGATATAAGTACCGGCATCTCATAAAAGCACCTTACCAATCCTATAGGAGGACATCAAAGCTCCTCGCATCTCCTCGATGTATTAACATCGACAAAATCGTCAAGATAGAAATACTATACTTGACCACACAGACCTCCCGTCCTATGCACGACTAAGTGTGTACTACAAGGACACACACCGACACACATAACTATAGAACACACAATGTTCAACTCATGTACTAGTAACTCAACCTTCTAACTCGCACAAAGTGCACATACACAATTGGTAGATGTGAGTAAGCCTACGTGCATCCAATATGACCTCGTCCTATATAGACACAAAAGCTGTTGAACCTTACTTCTTACTTACCATGACGGTAGCCCCTACCACACTTCATCACATACTCACACAGAGTTTACTCGTTCGTACCCATATTTCAAGACGACACACTACCCAGTCCACACATAAAACATCCCTAAACATTCATACACACAAGATATAGAAATATCTTATTTCCCCCACAGGATCTGGTCCTGAACAAGCAAACCTAGACATAAGGTATGTAACTACAATTCTCCCACAGGAACTCATCCTGAACATTTATACATACCAAAGATGTATATTTATACTTTCCCATAGGACCTCGTCCTGCACAGCTACATAGGGTGCGACACCCCCCTTACACTTTAAACATCGCCTAATCATAACACATAGGTGACACTATCTTAAGACCGTATACACACCAAAAATAATCAAAACTCAGGTCTACTCATACTGTCTAATCAACCAAGCTCTAGCATCACATCAAGGATTACATTTAGTATGAACTCACGTTGTTTAAAAAAGTAGTCACATAATTAACACTACACCACCATTAGCAAGCTATCACGCATGCAACTATTATTAACTACGTTTTAAACCATCCCATGGCAAGATTCACTGTCAAGGTTAAAATCAAGTAATTAAAAAACCAAGAACAAATATTTCCTCTCAAAAGTGCATGACAGCTATTGCTCAAAATGCTCTAGTCCTCTCGTGGTAATCACCACTTCCCTAGTTACTGAACAGGTCAAAGTTATCACCCATTTGTTCCTCGTCGTCAGATTCCTCCAGCCATCTGTTTCCTGATTCGGTGTTGTGTCTCGAAGGCTGACTCTTGACTGCAATTGCATGTCTTCCTCTCCAACCACATCTCCTGTAAAAGGAGCTACTGAGTCCACGTCTCAAAGTTTCCCTGGTAGTACTGGGGGCATTAGGAGCCGGAAGCGCCAGAATCACCTCCTATGCTGGTATCTCCTGCTCATCCTCAGCCGCCGGTGGAACCACCATCCATGGAACATGTGCTAAGATCCATCTTCTCCAAAAGATAATTGTGCGAACAGCAGTCGCACGTCTAGCTCGCCGTTCTGTCAACCTCCTGATAAGAGCTCCCCGCCTAATCCATCTAGTCCGAATCATCATGGTCATCCGTACCTGAACAAGATAGAATCCCAGAGGCTAGTCAATGCGTACTTAGTAAATACGCATATGTAGGGTGTTGCTGCGTATTTAGTAAGTTCGCAAAGCCAAGTACTCATGCGTACTTGCTAAGTGCACAGAGAAATGCTCTAGCGTACTTAGCTAAGTGCGCAGGTCACTTCTCATGCGTACTTACTAAGTACGCAGGGCTAACCCATGCGTACTTAGCAAATACGCAGAAAAGGTGATTCTGCGTACTTGTTCAGTACAGCAGTGTTCTTGACGGATCTTGAGGAGAATGCTCGAAAAGTGACGGATCTGAGAAATTAATGCTTCCAAAAGCTTCGAAAACATCATCTAACAAACCCTTAGCCTTCCAAACACCAAATGAAGTGATAACAAACTCGATTTTAAGGATTTTAGGTTACGAACTCGTTTTGCTCAAAACCCTAAAAAATAAAAACTGGAACACAAATCAACGAACACCGAGGCTCTGATACCACTTGTAGGTCCCGGGAGCCTCGTCGCGCAGCGGAAATAACACGATCTGTTCTGCGATTTGTGTGGGAACAAAGAGAACGAAGCATATAAACACGAACATAGACAAAAGATAATGAAACAAAACGTAATCCATAACAAAGAAGTCATCCCGTATTAAAGACTACATACCGAAGGAACACACATCTCTCATCTAAGCTCACGGTCCAGCGGTCGGGAGAGCTCTTCCCGACCCGGATAAACCTAGTTCCAGAGTTCCACCTACAAATGAAGACAAGTCTTCTATTTATAGGGGCAGGAACACTTCCTGCGTACTTGACAAGTACGCAAGGCAAAAGCCTTGCGTACTTACTAAGTACGCATGGTTTGGTCATGCGTACTTGACAAGTACGCAAGGCAAAAGCCTTGCGTACTTACTAATACTTGACAAGTGACAAATATGTTCAACTATGATAATGAGATTGGTACATCTCAGAAACCACCAAAGTTGTTAAGTCTTGTAGATTATTCTAATTGGAAAGATAGGTTTGATCAATTTGTGTCTTTTACCGATACGAGTTTATGGATTCCAATCTTAGAAGGATATACGCATCCGACGTATACTTGGATGGGTCAGGATAATGTTCCAAAACCTGTATCTGCTTTGAGCACCGAAGAGAAACTACTATTTGATAGAGAAAAGAAGGCTATGGTTAGCATTTCTATGTCTTTACCTAAAGAAATTTATCACAGCTTTAAACAATTCAAGTCTTCTCAACAGTTGTGGGAAGCTTTGCAAAAGAGATGTGAAGGGAGTTTGGATGTCAAGAAGAGCAGGAAAGAGTTATTAAAAAAACAGTTCTTAGTTTTCAAGCATTTCCAAAATGAATCTTTGGATGATATTGCAACACGATTTTATCATTTGCTGAGTGAATTATCGAGTGCTTCAGTTGTTTATGAGACTGAAGAGATTAATGATAAGTTCTTGGAGGCATTACCATCAAAATTTGATGTGTATACAGTGTTGATAAAGGAAAATGTGAAGTATAAAACTATGTCTCTTGAAGAGGTTCTTTGGAAGCTTCAATCTCATGACTTGAATATGAAGAAGAAAGAAACTAATATGGAGCATATTCAAGATCCTTCGATGTACTTTGCAAAGACTTCAGGAAAAACTGGTGCAGGGGTTGCATTTTTTTCTGGAGATAATCAAGAAGCTACTAATGATCACTGTTCTGGAATTCCAAGTCATTCGGGTTTTTCTGCAAATACCGCTTCTTCATCTTCTGGATCACAAAATGTGCATCAAAGAGTTGCTGATGATTATCTAGCAATGTTTTCTTCTTTCATGGCGTCTTATGAAAATTTCATTGGAGGGAAGATTCATGATCCGGAGATCATTGAAGAAGATTTCAAACAGATTGATCCGGTTGATCTAGAGGAGATGAACATTCAGTGGAATATGGCTATGCTAATGCGTCAGGCAAAGGATTTCTTGAAAAGGACGGGAAGAAAGTATATTGGGTCTAACAGTCGTTCTCGTATGGGATTTGATAAATCAAAAGTTCGTTGCTACAATTGTCAAGAGTATGGTCATTTTGCTAAAAAGTGTGTGAAGCCTAAAGTTGAGTTTGATTCTCAGAAAAAACCAAATACTTTTCAGAACAATCGTAATCAGTCACATGGTTCATCTGGTTCAGGAAATTCTAATCATTCAACTGCATCATCTGCATTAGTTGCTCAAAATGATGACAATTATGACTGGGGAATTCATCTTGAAGATTTAGTTGGTGCTGTGAATCAAGCATTTGTGGCTGAGATTCATTCTGACAAGTCTAAGGAGTCAACTGATGATGGAAGTTCCAGTGATGGTGAAAGTTTGCCAAGTGCTGATGAAGAACATGATACTGTTGAATCTGAGATGGCATCTAGTGTATCTGAAGAAGAGATTTCTTTAACTCCAAATCTTTCTGAAGGTGCTGATTCTGACAATATTCCTATTGCTAAAGTCTTCATGGCAGATATGTCAGATCCAACAAAGGTAAAAGACTCTGTCTGTCAAATTTATTGTTCTAATTGCATCCGTGTTAAAGATAAAATGCAAAAAGTTATGGATGATAACACAAATCTAATTTCTGATATGAAATCCATGCACTCAGTTAATCAGAAACTAAAAGATAATGACAAATTGTGTATAGAAAGAATTGAGTCTTTGAAAAGAGATTTAAACTCTTTGGGATTGAAAAATAAGGAACAAGCATATCATCTGGATATGGCTTATGCTGATATCGAAAACCGTAATGAAATTGTTGCTCAAAAGAACAAGGAGATTTCTGATAAAGAATCTGAAGTGATAAAATTACATAGAAAGCTGGAACAGTTTGAGAATTCATCTGTAGTTTTAGATTATTTCAATGCTAATGCTGATCCTACAAAAAGAGTTGCTGGTATTGGGTTTGTTCCTCCACCGTTCAACGCAAATTATGTGGTTGAGCCTGAAATCATTCATGAAGTGGAAATTGATCCCAAGATAGTATTAAAAGTGAATCCAGTGACGGGTGAAGACATGGTGTATGATTCTGATACAAAGGATGAGGTTTTTGATGATTCAAAGGTTGAAGGCATTCCGAAAGAAGTGAAAATTGATGAACCAAAGGTTGTGAAGAATGTTACTCGTGATAGGTGTATTCTGACAAAACCTGATGAAGTGAAAGCTGTTCAACCTAATTTGTCTAAAGTATTACAATCTAGTGGATTCATGTTCCAAAGAATTCATCAACAGTGACTAAACAGGTTTATGTTCCAAAGAAGCCAGTCAACTGTTCAGTGAAATATTCTGAATCTTGTTATCCAACAGTTCTTCAAATTTCACAAAAGCTCCTTATATCAGAAGTCATCATGATAAAAGAGTCTGTTTTCATTGTAATGAAGCTGGTCACATTGTGATTCATTGTCCATATAAGAATAAGGGAAAATTAAAGAGTGAAATTCCACAACAGAGAGTGGTGAAAATTCTGAAAAGACCAAATGTGGAAAAGTCTTCATTGAGTGGTGTAAAGAATGTATCTTATCAATCTTTTGCTAAATCTGCAGGATTTAAGCAAAATGATAAGAATATTTCTAAACCTGATGTTATTCAAAAGAAGTTTGAAATTCCACATGTTAGAAGTTCAAAAGAGCCTCAACCTGAAATTAAACTTTCTAGACCTCAACGAAGAAGACGTAACAGAAAACTAAAGAAACTTTTGGAAACATCTGAATCTGATAATCATATATCTAACAATGTTTTTCCAATTAATCATTCTGAGTCTTCTTTGAGAAAATCTAAGTCTGAATCTTATGTGCATAAGGTTGATGATAAAGTAGATTGTGAGTTGCTAGAAGTTGTTTATTTTGATCCATCTGGACGACCCAAGACCACAATGGCTTGGGTTCCCATTTCTAACTAATTGTCTTTGTTTATGTAGGGACAACCAAGGAGGACTATCAACAATACATGGTATGTGGATAGTGGCTGCTCTCGACATATGACAGGGAATGTTAGATTGCTTGAGGATGTAAAACAAATTGATGGTGGTTATGTCGCTTTTGCGGGTAATAAAGGCGGGTACATAACTGGCCAGGGTACGTTAAAGAATGACAAAGTCAAATTTGAAAAGGTGAATTATGTTGAGCAACTGGAACACAATCTTTTAAGCGTATCACAAGTCTGTGACAAGTTTTCGTTCCATTTCAACGATGCTGAATGCTATATTTTGAAACCGGACTTCGTGATTCCTGATGAATGGATTCTCATGAAGGATCCAAGGAGAAATGACACATATGTCCTTGACATGAGTGTCGCTACTACAATGGATTCAATTCCAACATGTTTACTCTCCAAGGCACAGGAAGCTAGCTCACATTAACTTTAGGAATATGAACTACATTATTAGGAATGATTCGGTTCTTGGTATTCCGAAGATGAAATTCTCAGTTCCTGATGATTGTATTCTGTGCAAGAAGGGGAAGCAAAGAAAGAAATCTCACAAATCTAAATCGACGAATTCTATCGTAACTCCTTTGGAGTTGCTGCATATGGATTTGTTCGGTCCTATCAGTATCAGGAGCATTGGTGAAAAATCATACTGCTTGGTAGTAACTGATGATTACTCCAGATTTTCATGGGTTAAGTTTCTTTCCTCTAAAGCTGAAACCACTGAGTTGGTACAATACTTAATCCTGGGTTTGGAAAATTTATTCAATCTGAAAGTCAGAAGAATCAGGAGTGACAATGACAGCGAATTTAAGAATAGAAAAATGGGCTTATTCTATCTACAAAAAGTAATTCATCATGAATTCAGTGCGCCATATGTTCCTCAACAAAACGGTGTCGCTGAACGAAAGAACAGGACGTTGGTCGAAACAGCTCGCACAATGCTTGCAGATTCTAAGCTTCCAGTCATCTTTTGGGCTGAAGATGTGAATACTGCGTGTCATGTTTTGAACAGGGTCTTGACCGTCAAGCGACATAACAAGACTTGCTATGAATTGCTGAATAATCGAAAGCCGAATCTGGAATATTTACTACCTTTTGGTAATCCTTGCACCCTGTTGAAAGTTCAAGATGTTCCAACTAAATTCAGTGCGAAGGCTATTGAAGGGATTTTTCTAGGGTATGTGGCAAATTCGACAACCAAGAGGGTTTATAACAAAGAGACACGCCAAGTTGAAGAATGGTTCCATATTGACTGTTCAAATCGGTCTTTACCACAAATGTCGATTGGTCCAGATTGGGCATTTGATTATGAAAACTTATTCAAGTCTTTTCATTTACCTTCTGACATTTCTGATGAAGATGCTGCTGTTCTTTATGATTCTTGTCAAGATGCACAGCACAATGGATTTCTACCAAATGCAGTTCCAAATTCATCGATTCCATCTACTTTTGCTCCCGACCCAAATGTTGCTTCTTGTTCTGGTCCACAAGATTCAGAGAGTGAGGAGGATAATGCTATTTTTCAAGATTCTTCTTCTGATCCGTTGTTGGGTGATGATCCATTACCTTCAACACAGGATCAGGGGGAGATTCCTTCAAATTTAGACTCGGATATTCCAATTAATCAAGATTATTCTTATCAATCTGAATCTACCCAAGTTGACGTGATGCCGGTTCCTGAGGTCGCATCCATCAAGGAACTCAAAGATCATCCGGTGACGAATATCATTGGAAATTTACAGGATGGAGTGAAGACACGTTCTCTTGTTGACAATACTTGTTTGTATACTTGCATTAAAGATTCTGGTGTTCTTGATGATTGCTCACATTCATGCTTTATTTCACAGGTTGAACCCAAGAATGTTGAGATGGCTTTAAATGACAATAACTGGATAGAAGCTATGCAGGAAGAACTTGCTCAATTTGACAAACTTAAGGTTTGGAATCTTGTTGATCTACCAAAAGGTGCGTATCCGATAGGAACAAAATGGGTGTTTAAATGTAAGAAAGACGATCGAGGTGTCGTAGTACGCAACAAGGCAAGATTAGTTGTCCAGGGCTTCAATCAACAAGAAGGAATTGATTACACCGAGGTTTATGCGCCGGTTGCGAGGCTCGAAGCTATAAGGCTGTTTCTAGCTTTTGCTTCCTTTAAAGGTTTTAAGGTGTTTCAATTAGACGTTAAAAGTGCGTTTTTATATGGAAAGGTCAAGGAGGAAGTCTATGTGTGTCAGCCGCTGGGGTTTGAAGATCCACTGAATCCGAATATGGTTTTCAAGCTTGATAAGGCTCTCTATGGTCTTCATCAGGCTCCTCGTGCGTGGTATGAGACTTTATCCACACATCTTTTGGCGAATGATTTTGTTCGTGGAAAGATAGACTCGACCTTATTCATAAAGAAATCAGGGGGAGATTACCTACTAGTACAGATTTATGTGGATGATATTATTTTTGGCTCGACAAATGAAGGGTTATGCAAAGACTTTGAGGGTGTTATGAAGTCGAAATTTGAAATGTCTGCTATGGGAGAGTTATCGTTTTTCTTAGGTTTACAAGTAAATCAAAAGGAAGATGGTTTCTTTATTCATCAGTCCAAGTATGTCAAAGACATCTTGAGCCGGTTCAAGATGGAGGACTGTACCCCATATGATACTCCAATTCCGGTCAATCATAAGTTGCATTCTGACCCGGAAGGAAAAGATGTGGATTGTCAACTTTACAGAGCTATGATTGGATCCCTCATGTACTTAACCGCTTCAAGGCCGGATATAATGTTCGCCGTGTGTATCTATTCCAGATTTCAGGCAAAGCCAAAAGAATCTCACTTAATTGCTGTGAAAAGAATCTTTCGGTATTTAAAAGGAAAACAACGTTTAGGGCTATGGTATACTCATGGTTCTAACTTTGATTTCAATGCTTATACCGATTCTGATTTTGGTGGTTGTTGTCTGGACAGGAAATCTACAACAGGTGGTTTTCAGTTCTTAGGTAATCGACTTGTATCCTGGCAATGCAAAAAGCAAACCACAGTCTCGATTTCAACATGCGAAGCAGAATACATCGCTGCTGCAAGTTGTTGTTCACAGATCATGTGGATACAACAGCAATTGAGAGATTACGGTTTGAATTTCACAAGAACCCCTATGCTTATTGATAACAATGCTACTATGTCCATAACGAATAATCCTGTTAAACATAGTAAAACTAAGCACATCGAAATTCGATCTCATTTTATACATGATTGTGCAGAGAAAAGGTTGATTGAGCTGGTCAAGGTACACACTGAAGATAATTTTGCTGATTTGTTTACCAAGGCATTTGATCGTACCAGGTTTGAATTCCTAATTAAAATGATTGGAATGATCAATCCCGAATAAAAGATTTTCAAAATCAGAAATTGATGGAAAATTTTGTTTTTTAAGTTCTTTTATTGCTTTATTACATTTCTGCATTTACATTTTCAGTCAAAAAGTTTAATTTATAAAAAGTCAAAACAAATTGAAAAATATAAAATTTGACATCATTTGAGGATAGAGAAGAAATGATAATACATCAGTGATTAGTTCATTTCACACGACCTTAGTAGACCTTGATATATGATTGATTAAAATAAATTGATCTGATCTAAATTTTAAAGTCTGCATAAATAAGAAATGATAGTATTGTGAATGCTCTATTCTTGATAATTGTTTTAAAATTTGTGTATAAAATTTGAAACTTGAATTGTCAATAGGCTAAAAGCGTTTTGAAACTAATAATAGTGTGAAAATTAAATAGAATATGATTACATCTGTGATTTAAATCCATTATATGCCTGGGTGAGTGTGTAAAAGTTCATTATCAGATAAAGAATATTAGCTTTTAATAAAGATTTTCTTATGAGATCAGTTTCGGGTTATGTCCTTAGCACTATTCATTCGATTTGCTTCAGTGCCCATGTCCCGAAAAGCATGCAATTTGAAGTATAATCAAGATATGAACTTGAAAACTTCTGTCAAACATATACTAGCCCTTGGATCATATTGATAAATCATCTTTACTGATTCCATTGAATTCATAATCCAGATAACAGTTGGATCCACGTACCTGAATCTTATGATTCCACAAATATAAGCCAAAACATTGAATCATTCGACTCTGAATCTCATTGATTCCAATACAATCCAATTTGGATTCTTCTATTCATGTGCTAAGTGATGTCTCCTCATTCTGAAAATTCGGATAATCTTTAGTAAAATCTTATATGTCTTGAAGACAGTGCATTTACTTTCTGTTTGGCATATATGTGGGGTACACGATGTCTTTCATCTAAATGGTACTAAATCACATGAATTTGAAGAATAAACGCTTATAGTTTCAAATAATATAATATTGACAAATTTAAGAATTCATGCTTTATATTTCAAATTCGGTATAAATAAAAGAGCATTTTATAACCTGATCTTATTTACTTTGAAATTTATCGCGTATCATTTCAAATATTATTCAAACTGAATGAGTTTCAAAATGAAAAAGATGCAAAATGCACAAAATTGAGTTGAATGGTCTCATACTATAGATTACCCTTTGTTATTGATAATATGTGTGATGAATTAATTGAATACTGATATGATGTTCTTGCTCATGATGTTAATCCAAAAATATGTGTTTCTGTTTGTACAGATAAAAACCAAAAATATGTGATTTCGGTTTATTCAGATAAAAACCAAAAATATGTGATTTCAGTTTGTACAGATAAAAACAAAAAATATGTGATTTCGGTTTATTTATATAAAAGTCAAAAATATGTGATTTCGATTTGTACATATAAAAACCAAAAATATGTGATTTCGGTTTATTGAGAATAAAGTCAAAAATATGTGATTCCGTGTGTATAGATAAAATTCAAAAAGATTTTGTTTTTTATTTTCCATGAAAATTCTAAACTTTTATTAAAATTGTTCGGGATTGGATCGAATATGTGTTGCTGACGGAAGTTCAAGATTTGACAGGATGAAGTTGGTAAAATTTTTGTTCAAGGCAAAAAGGTTGAAAAGCAATTAAGTTCGCCTGTGTACAGTGAAGCGAACTTAATAAGTTCGCTTAAAACAATGAAGCGAACTTAATCTGCTGTCTGGGGTGAAGCGAACTTAGGGGTGAAGCGAACTTATCTTGTTCGCCGAAGGATTGTTAAGCGAACTTAACAAGTTCGCCTAATCAAGCGAACTTAATCTGAATAAGGGTTTAATCAGGCGAACTTGTCAGTTCATCGTCTTCCTCCGTTTTAAGCGAACTTGACAGAATTTTCCAAAATTTTTAAACGTTGTTGTTGGAGTTGTTTACTGGTTGTATCTTAATCCAAATTGAATTGCGAATTCAACTAAGGTACTTTCGTTGAATTTCATCCGGTAGATTGTGTGTATTTAACTATTTTCTTCTTGGTTTTACGTCGAAGCTTTCAATAGCAGATTTGACCTAATTTTTTACCAAACTTGTAAAATTGATCATCTGATTTGGTTATAAATTGATATTCGACTGATATTCAACGTTTATTCCATGATTTTATCTTGATTCGATGACATTTGATTATCTGAGTTTGAATTTGAAACGTCACAGTTCAGGCGAACTTGTTCCAAGCGAACTTGTCAGGCGAACTTAATAAGTTCGCCTCTTGCACTACTAAGCGAACTTATTAAGTTCGCCTAGGGGTCAGTGAGGATTTGTACTTGTGAATTTTTGTTGAAAATTTTTTTTTGTTTGAAATTTTTTTAAAATTCTTTTTTGTTTTGTTTTGTTTTGTTTGTACTCGTTATTTTTTTCTAATATGTTTGTTTGTCCAAATGTTTCAGATGGCTCGATGTGTTGTATATAAACATAATCAAGTGGCTTTGTTAGATCCGAACATGTCCGAGGCTGTGAATTTTCAAGGCATCATAGGATTTTTGAACAGATCACGTCTTCACGTTGCTCTGTCTGTTGATCCTTACATCAGTCTCGTGTACATACAGCAATTTTGGGATACTGTGCATCAAGATACGGATGTTGAACCTCATGTTCTTCGTGCCACTGTTAATAATACCGAGATTGCAATTTCTGAAGAAACGATACGTGCGACTCTTGATTTGGGTGGAAATGCTGAAGATCCATTATCTTATGCAAGCACTCTTATTATGGGTTGTTTTCAACGGATGGGATATCGTGGGAAACAAAATGATACCCAAGCTCGGAAAGGTGGATTAGTTGGTGAATGGAGGTATTTCATGCGTGTGATTATTCAATGCATCTCTCCTCGCAAAGCTGGTACCGATGGATTGAAGATGGCTCTTCAAACAGCTATGGTGGCCTTAACATTGAATAAAAGATTCAATTTTCCTTTTTATTTCTATCGGGAGATGGTAATGCAGATCAATCCAGTTGGAGGTCAAGGTTTCTTGATGTATCCTCGTTTTATTCAAATGATACTCAATCACCTTCTTCCTGATCTTCCACAACATCCAATAAGATTAATGTTGACTCCGATGTCAAAACGTATCTTTACCGACTGTACGAAGGTGAAACAGCAGAATGCTGCAATGATTCCCGTCAATACTCCTTTGTTTGGGCACTTAATCAATCCTGATTATGTTGCACCACCTAATGACAACTGGTTTCATCCTGATGAACTTGCTCAAGCTCAAGGCATCAATGTGCAACATCAAAAACAACCACAACAACAACAGCAACAACCACAACAACCCGCACAACAACAAGTTCCACAACAACAGATACCAGTTCCACAAGTACAAGTTCCTGCACAACCACAAATTCCTATTCCTGAACAAGTTCCAATTCCACAAGCTGAAGTTGATATACCTATTCAGGAACCAGTTCAAGAAGAGGTCGTTCATGACCTTGATCACGATCTAGGAATGAATATGGATGATTTCGTTGATAATGCTGTGAACTCGCCCATTCAAGAAACAGAAGGGAATGTGGTGACAGATGCTGATTCTAGTTCCAGCTTAAGTGATACGATATCATCTGATGATGACAGCACTGATTCTGATGAATCTAGGGATTTTTCCTCAGGTCATTATGAACGGTTGGCTGCTATTCCACTGGCTAATGCTGGAAAACGCATTAAATCTCAAGCCAGACGAAAGTCTGTTCGGGATCCTCCTTCGGGATCAGTACTGTGTAAAAGATCTTTGGTCGATGAGAGTTCTGACACTGATAGTGACTTTAATACAGATCCTACACATCAAAAGTTAATGTCTGCGTCGATTGCTGCTGCAAAATCTTCTCAAGGAGTCGAGGATGCTAATTTTGTTGCTTCTTTGATAATTACTCCTCCAAGATCTAAGGATCCATCTCCAGTTCAAACTCCTGTTCCTCCAGTCATTCCTACTACTTCAAGTCCTTCTATTCCACAATCAACAGCTGGTCCGTCAAAGCCTTCTAATTATGACAGGATTACATTCCTTGAATCTCAAGTGCTTTCTCTACAAACACAGGTAAACACTCTTGTGTCTACTGATTCACAACGGTAGCTGGTGATTCAGACTCAAGCTCAACAGATTGCTGATATGCAAGCGTTAGTTTCCAAACTCGTTCAGCGTCTTGACGCTCAGGGGGAGTTGAGGATACCTGATACTTCTCACACAGAGTCAATTCAAAGACGTGATGATGAAGACAATGATCCTGCTGGAAATATTGAGGGTGATCGTCAATACACTGACGCTAATCCTATATCAAAGGTTCAGGGGGAGTCAACATAACAATCACTTGAAGGAAATAAAGATATTACTGGTACTAATGACGAAGAAATTCTGTTTTTAGAATTCTTTCAAGATTCAGAAGAAGAGGAAGCTGAAAAGATTGAATGTCTTGATGACATTGACGATTTATTCAATGACATGAAAGATGATATGTCAGATACTGAGATAGAAGAAGGAGAAATAGTAGAGATTGAAATAGAGAAAGAAAAAGATAGTGTTACCTATGAAGGCTGTGATGGTCTTAAAGTGCCTTATAACTTCATCCAGGATGATGTTATTCCTGAATTCACTTATGAAGGAATAACAGATTCTATGGACTATGTTGAAGACGTCACACTGCCTGATGATACAGCTGAGTCAAAGATGGATACTGATGATGAGAATCTTCAATTCAATAAAGATGCTGAAACTGAAACTACTCACACTGAGTCTCCGAAGGTTAATAAAGAACCTGTGATGTATAGAGATACAGGAATGACAAGAGAACAGGGGCGAGAAGTTGTAAACAGTTGGATGAAGGTGCTACCCAAGTCTCCAGTACAACCTGCTCAGAAAGTGAAATATGTGAATAAAGAGCAGTGTGTAGGAAGGATAATAAGTTGGTTCTATAATGATGAATCAAAATTATTTGCTATTAAACGATCGGACGGTGTTCAATACTTAAAGTCGAGGTTCAAATATTTCAATACCTTGCCGGGTGTGAAATAAATAGTCTAGCTTCAAAGCCACTCATAAATAGATCGAAGAATGGTTTGGCTGATGTGATAGCAAACCTGATAAAGAAAGAAGATAGTTTGGGTAAGTATGAATGGCTGAAACCACAGAAGGGAAAGAGAGTGAAGAACACAGATCCAAAGACTGGGAAAGTAACCTGGAGATACAAGTATAAACCTGTGCGTGCTATTCACAAGATACCATTAAAGAATATTCCTCAAGACTTTCTTGGGAATATGAAATGGTGGTATGTTGATGTTAATACTGGTGAAGCAAGGATTGAAGATAAAGATAATAAGGTCATTGTGTGTTTCTATGACGCAATGAATCTTATTAATTTTTCAAAGAAAGATCAGAGGACACTGAGAAAGAATGAGATCATGTACACTGATGAATGGAGAGAACAAGGTCTACAGTACAAAAGAGTTTTGGAGATATGCAGAAGATATGGAGTGCATGCTGGCAGCAGACTACCGGATAACTGGAAGAGTTCAAGATAAAGACTGAAGACAGAAGATCAAGCTATTGTAAAGGGGGAGTATGTTAGGACATAGATTGTAATGACAAAAGCTTGTAATAGTTAGATTTTATGTCTTTTTGTTTTTGTTATGTAAATGTCTAAAGTTACCAAGTGTTTTACAAGTGAGCCTAGAGGCGAACTTGTTAAGTTCGCCTGGTCTATCAGAGGCGAACTTAATAAGTTCGCTTAGGTCTAGCTGAGGCGAACTTGTTAAGTTCGCTTAAGCTATTAGAGGCGAACCTAATAAGTTCGCTTATATCAGAACTTGTGTTTATAAATATAGAGTTTACAGTTTGTTTCTAGATATAGCATAGCAGAGCAGAGAGAAACAGAACAGAGCAGAAGCGATTATCTTGTAAACTCTATGAAATTTGGAATATAACGAGAAGTTTATTTACGCGTGTTGTTTAAATTGTCGGTTAGTATACAAATGTTAACATGAAGGATTCCGCACTTCGTGTTATAGCAACGTCATATTACGAGTCCGATCAGTAGTTGAGTTACCTGGACCTACAAACGTTGGAGTAATTACTATGGGCGTCAAATTCAGAATATGAGAGTAGTCATAGACTGCCAAATTACGGTGATCAAATTCAACTTGGTGGTCCACATTACTGCTCGGATTCTAAACCTTCCCCATCATATTCACACCAGCTTTCTATCTTTCACACACCCCGGATGCAAATGCATCCCACACAACTCACATAGCACCACAAAATAATCTAGCAAGTCATCATATATATCACAATTTCACACCATCCAAGATGACACACAAATATACTAAATCATATCGACACACCAAACTATCTCACAAAATTACAATTAATGCTACTCCGCATTACTCAATTCACATCATAGTCTCATTTAATCACACCACACAACTTCACGCAGTTCTACATACTACTCTAGAACATAGCACACATCAAGATCCCACACGGAACCATAAATCACTTACTCACACCAATCGCTTTACCTAGTGTAACACTACACAAATGGTAAATAATAATTACTGCTCAACTTGAAAGACGTACCTCTTGGCTCGCGGTTACTCGTGGTGGCATTCATTTCACCCTCGTCCTATTTTCAGTTTAAGTTAAGGCATTTTATTTGTTTAAAAACACCAGTTTTCTCTTAAACCTCGGCTCTGATCAACTTGTAAGGCCCCAAACCAGGCACCCTACAGTTGGATCTCATCACTAGGTAAGGTCATAAAAAAGACTTAACTTTCATTTAAATAAACACTCGAAAGTCTTTCTCAAATTAATATTATCTTTGTATGTATGTTAGATTGTTTTGCTGGTGAGTCTGCTAGACGAGGTATCTTGGCTTGGGATCGGGACTACTCGGGTTGGTGTGCATGCATTTGGCAGGTAACGTTATGAAAATTAACGAGTTTAAAGATAATACTATTTTGAGAAAGTCTTCCGCTGTTTATTTAAATGAAAGTTAAATGTTTTTAAAGAGTATAACCAGTTATGAGAACCAACTGTAGGGTGCCTGGTTTAGGGCCTTACAAGTTGGTATCAAAGCCGTGGTTTAAGAGAAAACTGGTGTATTTAAACAAATAAAATGCTTTAACTTAAACTAAAAACGGGACGAAGGTGAAACAAATGCCACCACGAGTAACCGTGAGCCAAGAGGTATGTTTTCTGAGTTGAGCAGAAATTATTATTTACCATATGTGTAGTGTTAGACTAGGTGAAGTAATTGGTGTGAATGAGTGATTTATGGTTCCGTGTGGGATCATGATGTGTGCTATGTGCTAGAGTAGTAGGTAGAACTACGTGAAGTTGTGTGGTGATTAAATGAGACTATGATGTGAGTTGAGTAATATGGAGTAGCATTAATTGCAACTATGTGTGATAGTTTGATGTGTCGATATGATTTAGTGATTTTGTGTGTGTAACTAAGTGTGGTGTGAGGTCATGATAAATTTAATGACTCGCTAGATTATTGTGTGGTGCTATGTGAGTTGTGTGGGGTGCATGTGCATCCGGGGTGTGTGAAAGATAGAAAGCTAGTGTGAATATGATGGGGAAGGTTTAGAATCCGAGCAGCAATATGAACCACCAAATTGCATTTGATCAACGCGATTTGGCAGTCTATGATTACTCTCATATTCTGAATTTGACACCCACAGTAATCAATCCAACATTCTATCTTGTGTCGGTACTGATGGCCATGATGATTCAGACTAGATAGATTAGGCGGGGAGCTCTCATCAGGAGGTTGACACAACGGCGAGCTAGACGTGCGGCTACTGTTTGTATGGTTATCTTTGGGATAAGACAGATCTTAGCACCTATTCCATTGATGGTAATTCCACCGGTGACTGGAGATGAGTAGGAGGTGATCTTGGCGCTTCCGGCGCCTAATGCTCCCAGTACTACTAGGGCAGTTATGAGGAGTGGACTTAGTAGCTCCTTCTACAGGAGAAGTGGTCGGCGAGGAAGGAACGCATTTGCGGTTAGGCATCAGCCTCCGAGGCAGGATTCGGGATCGGGAAACGGATGGCTGGAGGAATCTGACGACGAGGAACAAGTGGGTGTTAACTTTGACTTGTTTAGTGATTAGAGCAGTGGTGGTTACCATGAGAAGACTAGAGCATTTTGGGAAGTGGCCGTCAGGCACTTTTGTGATGAAATATTTGTTCTTGGTTATTCAATTGCTTGATTTTAACCGTGACAGTGAATCTTTCCATGGAATGGTTTAAAATGTAGTTAATTATAGTTGCATGCGTGATAACTTGCTATTGGTGGTGCAGTGTTAACCATGTGTGATTACCTTTTTAACAACGTGAGTTCATACTAAATGTAATCTTTGATGTGATGCTAGAGCTTGGTTGATTAGACTGTATGAGTAGACCTATGTAGACCGGAGTTTTGATTTTGTGTTTGTGTCTACGGTCTTAAGACAATGTCACCTATGTGCTATGTCTAGGTGATGTTTGAAGTGTAAGGAGCGTGTTGCACCTTGTGTAGTTGTTCAGGACGAGGTCATGTGGGAAATCATAAATATACATCTTTGGCATGTATAAATGTTCAGGACGAGGTCCTGTGGGAAAATTTTAGCTACATACCTTATGCTTAGGTATGCTTGTTCAGGACCAGATTCTGTGGGGAAATAAGATATTTTTATAACTTGTGTGTATGAATGTTTAGGGATGTTTTGTGTCTAGACTGAGTAGTGTGTCGTCTTGAAGTATGGGTACGACCCGTATGGGTACGACCGAGTAAACTCTGTATGAGTATAGGATGACGTGTGGCAGGGGATATTGTTGTAGTGAGTAAGAGGTAAAGTTCAGGAGTTTGTGTGTCTATAAATGACGAGGTCATATTGTATACATGTAGATTTACTCAGATCTAGCAGTTATGTGTGTGCACATGATGTGTGTTTAGAATTTGTGGTTACTAGTACATGTGTAGAACAGTGTGTGTTCTGTAGTTATGTGTGTCGATGCCTGTCCTTGTAGTACACGCTTAGTCGTGCATAGGACGGGTGGTCAGTGTGCTCAAGCATAGTATATCTCTCTTGACGATTTTTCTCGACGTTGATTCATCGAGGTGGTGCGAGGAGTTTTGACGTCTTCCTAGAAAATCGGTGAGGTGCTCTTACGAGATGCCTATGTTTATATCTCAGGAATTCAGAGCACGAAGCCAGTGGGTGGAGCTGTAGAGTTACCCATGATGAGATCAACGTGATGACGCTGAAGATTTCAGAATGGAGTTAACAAGGTGACGAAGGGCCTTCATGGAACACGTTCCACATGCAGGATTCAGCCGTGGTGAGACACCAGATGAATAGTCATATTTTCCCGACGACGAATAGCCGAGGCTTGTGAGCAGACAGACTTCGTGTTCGTAAATTATAAATGAGACGCGGTCGGTGATCGCATGGTAATGAAGTAAAGAGATACTATGGTAGAGGAATTTTGTGGAGGCCAGTGTAGCTTTGTACAAGCCCCTAGAGAGCATCTAAGAGTGGAAAAGGTAATACCCTTATGGTTAGGACGGTGGGCTTTAGTTTGAGGGAACATCGCAAGATAACAATCGGACTATGAGAAAAAGAAGTATGAGGAGTATATAATGGTGAAGCAGTGAGTGCTTCTATCCGTGGAAGTAGGAAACCTACTTGGAAGTAGGAAACCTACTTGGAAGGAGGATCGTCGGAATGTCGAGTTTATCGGGACTATGTAAGAGACAATGGAAAATGTGCTGACAAGATGTTTATAGAGATGCATTGAATGCAAGGAGTGTGGTACTAAGGGGCATGTAACAATAAGCAGCCGATGGTGTTACTAATGAGAGGATACTAAGTAAATCATGTGTAGATTAGTATCGTGCCATGATTTTATTTCTGGATAGATGCAAGACAACGGAATGTGTAGGTAAAAACCTACAAGTCCCAAGTCGAAAGCAAGCAGTGAAGAGGGTTTTTTTGGACACCAGGGGTGGCGATCGAATTGCTAAGCAAAGTAACAGATTAGTTAATTGTGCCAGTAAGTGTTTGTCACCAAATGGATTTGGTGCACGTTCGAGTAAGAACGGAAAGCGACACAAGATTCGAGGACGAATCCTCGTTTAAGGGGGGTAGACTTGTAACATCCCGAATATCCGAAAGTTAATGGTTTGACCCGATTCTTTATTAGATGAGAAATTTTGTAAGGTGTTCTTGTGAAGCTTTATTTATTTGACTTAGATGAGAAGACCCGGTTAGTCGTTAATGCCCGGTTTAAGAACGAATTGCACATAATGGAAATACAGGGACCCGAAATAAACACGTGATGGTTTAAATACAAGTTTAAGGAAAACCCTAGGCCATTTGGCCTAGGTGTGTGCTACGGCAAGAGGGAGGGAGATCCGACGAGGAGGGGTAACGGCGGTGAATCCGTGATGGTAATACAGCGGTGTCTAGCGCGGGAGCAACTATTATGGTAACCATCGACTCTCACTCTTTAAATTCTTTCCGTTTGTATTGTAAAAACCTGATTGGGGTTTAGGTTTCGTGACCACGATGGATGAGAAGGTGGAATGGCCGGAGGAGATGGCCAATGTTGTGGTCGATGTAGCGGGCGCATGGCGGCAGAAGGATGGTGCTCGATGGTGGTATTAAGCTGATGAGGATAGCGGTGAAGGTGCCCATGATGACGGTCGTGGTGGCAACGTGAGACGGAGGAGAGCAAGGGCGGTGCTCGGCGTCCGATGTAAAGGTGATGATGGCGGAGTACTACTGCTGCAAGAAAGGGTGGATGGTGGCAACCGTTAGGGTTTCATGGTGATGAAGAAGAGGGCGGCTTACACGGTGGTGCATAGTGGGGGGTTTCAGAAGTCATTACCGAGGCCGGTTAGGGTGATGCGTAGCATGGTTCACACGCATGCATGGAAAAACCGCACTCGCGTATACGCGTTCCGTGGGGTTCAGGCTTGCATGGGGACATTCTTGCTAATTAGGGTTTTTGAATGATGTGGGTTACATGCATGCATGGGAACCCAGTTCGGATATACGAGTCCTAAACGGGTCACGAACGGTCCGGTACGGTGGTAACGTGAAAGTAGGGTTTCATGGAGTTGGTTTGACAAGCAGATGGGACAAGTGTCGGTATCTTTTTATATTGTTATACGTTATCCAATGTATGTTTCAAACGTATCCTGATCGTGTGATCATACGTTTAACAGGTTTGGGATTCGAGCGTGGACGGGCGAGTTACAGAACAAGGGTCGGGACGTGGCATAACCTGTGAGTTTCTAATCCCCTCTTTTAAATGTTTTAAATGTTTTGTGGCTATCGTACGTACTCGCATGTTTTATTAAACCAACGTATTACGAGTTATGACTTAAACTTGAAGTGTTTTATGAGATCGTTATGTAATAATGAAGCTAAGGATCGTGTTGGGTCCTTAGGGTGGGTGAACAAGAGTGGTGATGATCTGTGTGTGTCATCTTATGAGTTAGTCGGGATGAGTCAGGAATTTAGTTAAACCTGTAATGGTTATATAAGGAGAGTTAGCACGGGGACCCGTGCGTGGTTCATTAACGAGTCGGGTAGATGTTAGTATGCTGTCATGTGTCATGTGTTTGATGTGGTGTGTATTGTGTCGTTGTCCTCGTGACACGGCGGGTATCATGTGTGCATGGGTTTATGTGGTGTCCATAGTGTATACGGACTAGAAGTCAGTATGGTAATTGCGTGTCGTATAATAACCTATTCGTAAAGATATGGGTAATGTGTCTAGACGTTAATAGGATACCTCTAAAGTAGGTGTTTTATTACACACGTAAATGATCCATGAAAGGGTGGTGAGTCGTAGTACATGTCCAGGTAGTGTCGTGTGTTTATATTTGTTGCTTGTGTGCTTGCATTGTTGTTCGTGTGTACGGTCAACAATGGTGTGGAGGACGGGGTCCTTCTGGGTCATCATTGTATGCGTGATCTGGTAGTCATCATGTGGTAAGGTGTCGGTCACCGTATGGTAGATGATATAGCTACTCTGTGGGTGGCTGGGTAGTCATCGTAGATGACGAGTGTGTCACTATGTTTAGTGGCGGGGCCCTGTAACAAGGGTATAGCCGAGCTTATGACGAGTATCCCGACGGGGATAACCCTGAAGAAGGTACAGTGATAAGGTATGTGTGTAAATTGCATGCATGTGATGAGTTATATTAAACGTGTATGAGATGATATTGATGTGATAAATAGATAGAATCAATGTGGTGTGTCGAATTAGATTGACCGTTGTCTCGGGACGAGTACATCGTGTACAACTGTTGTGTCCGTTGATTTGTAAGAGTCTTGGTCAGGGTTGGTTAAGCCAGTGTCTAGAGGTTTGTTGCATTAACTAGTGTATGGTTGATATATATATGGTAAATTGTTTGTTATCAGACCAGGTTGGAGAGACTTACTGAGTATAATTAGCGAGGTGAGTCTGGGGTGGTGTATCCATTGGAAGATGGTAACATAACAGGGTTATTTATATGGGGATATTTTGTAAAAATATTTTTATAAGGACCAGAGGGTCTTGAGTGGAAGTAAATATTAAATGAGACGAGTTGGCTTTTGTTAGTTTAAACTATTAGAACTCACTCAGCGTAACTGACTTTGTATGTACGTTAGATTGTTTTGCAGGTGAGTCTTCTAGACGAGGGATCTTGGCTTGGGAGAGGGACTACTCGGGTTGGTGCGCATGCATTCGTCAGGTAACGTTATGAAAATTAATGAGTTTAAAGTTAATACTATTTCGAGAAAGTCTTCCGCTGTTTATTTAAATGAAAGTTAAATGTTTTTAAAGAGTATAACCAGTTATGAGAACCAACTGTAGGGTGCCTGGTTTAGGACCTTCCAAAATTCCATCTATTTATCACATCAATATCATCTCATACACAATTAATATAACACATCAATTGCAGTTGTGTGTAAGTGATTTCTATCTAGTCCGAGTAACACCGCTTCCAAACCAAGATACGCTGACCCCAAGCTCACCTGCAACACAATCTAACGTACACACAAAGTCAGCTACGCTGAGTGAGTTCTAATTGTTTAATTTGAACAAAAAACCAACTCGTCTCATTTATATTTATTTCCACTCAAGACCCACTGGTCTTTATAAATTTTTTTTGTCATTTATTAAATAAATAGATAACCCACGTTATCTTACAATATCCCAAAGGATTCACCACCTCAGACTCACCCCACCATTTAACCCAGTAAGTCTCTCCGACATGAATCGAACTTACCACTCTGATTACTCAAATTTTACCACACACTGGTTATCCCAACCACCCTCTAGACATCGGCTTAAGCAGCCCTAACCAAGACTCTTACAAACCAACTTGCATAACAGTTGTAAACACCACATCATAATCCTGACACAACGGTCAATCTAACTCTACTCACCACATTAATACTATCTCATGCACAATAAATATAACTCAACACTCGTATGCAATTTAACACACATATATATGCACACAAACACATACCTCATCACCGCACCCTCGTCAGGGTTACCCTCATCAGGGCGTTCGACACACCCCGAGCTCATCGTTAACCATGAGGGTCCTTCATCACCTTGTTAACTTTCTGCTGAAATCTTCAACGTCATCAACTTGTAAGGCCCCAAACTAGGCACCCTACATTTGGTTCTCGTAACTGGTTATAGTATTTAAAAACATTTAACTTTCATTTAAATAAACAGCGAAAGACTTTCTCGAAATAGTATTATCTTTAAACTCGTTAATTTTCATAACATTACATGATGAATGCATGCGCACCAACCCGAGTAGTCCCGCTCCCAAGCCAAGATACCTCGTCTAGCAGACTCACCTGCAAAACAATCTAAAGTACATACAAACTCAGCTACGCTGGGTGAGTTCTAATAGTTTAAACTAACAAAAGCCAACTCGTCTCATTTAATATTTAATTCCACTCAAGACCCTCTGGTCCTTATAAAAATAGTTTTACAAAATATCCCCATATAGATAGCCCTGTTATCTTACCATCTTCCAAAGGATACACCACTCCAGACTCACCCTACTAATTATACTCAGTAAGTCTCTCCAACCTGGATCGAGCTTACTACTATGACAACACACAATTTACCATATATATTTCAACCGTACACTTGTTAACTCAACAAACCTCTAGAAACTTGCTTAACCATCCTTGACCAAGACTCTTTCAAATCAAGTAACACGACAGTTGTACACGATGTACTCGTCTCGACACAACGATCAATCTAACTCGACACACCATATTGATTCCATCTATTTATCACATCAATATCATCTCGTACACATTTAATATAACTCATCACTTTCATGCAATTTAACACATACCTTATCACTGTACCCTCGTCAGGGTTATCCCCGTCGGGATACTCGTCATAAGTTCAGCTATACCCTTGTTACAGGGCCTAAGGACCCCACATGACCCTTAGCTTTATTATTACATAACGATCTCATAAAACACTTCAAGTTTAAGTCATAACTCGTAATACGTTGGTTTAATAAAACATGCGAGTACGTACGATAGCCCCAAAACATTTAAAACATTTTAAATAGGGGATTAGAAACTCACAGGTTATGCCACGTCCCAATCCTTGGTCTGTAACCTGCCGTCTATGCTCGAATCCCAAACCTGTCAAACGTATGCTCACAAGTTTAGGATACGTTAGATAACGTATAACAATATAAAAAGATCTCGACACTTGTCCCATCTGCTTGTCAAACCAACTCCATGAAACCCTACTTTCACGTTACCTCCATACTGGACCGTTCGTGACCAGTCCAGAACTCGTATATCCGAAATGGGTTCCCATGCATGCACGTAACCCACATCATGCAAAAACCCTAATTAGCAATAATGTCCCCATGCAAGCCCGAACCCCACGGAACGCGTATACGCGAGTCGGGTTTTTCCATGCATGCGTGTGAACCATTCTACGCATCACCCTAACCGGCCTCGGTAATGACTTCTGAAACCCCCACTGTGCACCACCGTGTAAGCCGCCCTCTTCTTCTTCACCATTAAACCCTAACGGTTGACATCATCCACCCTTGCTTGTCGCCGTAGTACTCCGCCATCATCACCTTCACATCGGACGCCGAGCACCGCCCTTGCTCTCCTTCGTCTCACGTTGCCACCACGACCGTCATCACGGGCACCTTCATCATTGTCCCCGTAGGCTTAATACCACCATCAACCACCATCCTTCTGCCGCCATGCGCCTGCTATATCAACCACAGCCGTGGCCACCTCCTCCGGCCACTCCACCTTCGCATCCATCGTGGTCACAAAACCCAAACCCCAATCGGGTCTTTTACAATACAATCGGAAAGAAGTAAAAGAGTGAGAGTCAAGGGTTACCTTAATAGTTGCTCCCCCGCTAGACGCCGCTGTAGAACCCCCACGGATTCACCGTCGTCGCCCCCCTCCTCGTCGGATCTCCCTCCCTCTTGCCGTAGCACACACCTAGGCCGAATGGCCAAGGGTTTTCCTCAAACATGTATTTAAACCATCCCATGTTTACTTTCGGGTCCCAGTATTTCCACTATGTGCAATTCGTTCTCAAACCGGGCATTAACGACTAACCGGGTCTTCTCATCTAAGTAAAATAAATAAAGCTTCGCAAGAAAACCTTACAATTTTTCTCATCTAATAAAGGGTCGGGTCAACCATTAACTTTCGGATATTTGGGATGTTACAAGTCTACCCCCCTTAAAAGAGGATTCATCCTCGAATCCTGCGTTGCTACAAACCGACCCAACATATCCTTCCGTTCTTACTCGAACGTGCACCAAATCCATTTGGTGACAAACACTTGCTGGCACAATTAACTAATCTGTTACTTTGCTTAGCAATTCAATCGCCACCCCTGGTGTCCAAAGAAACCCTCTTCACTGCTTGCTTTTGACTTGGGACTTGTAGGTTTTTACCTACACATTCCGTCGTCTTGCATCTCTCCAGCCATAAAATCATGGCACGATACTGATCTACACATGATTTACTTAGTATCCTCTCATTAGTAACACTATCGACTGCTTATTGTTAGATGCCACTTAGTACCACACTTCTTGCCTTCAATGCATCTCTATAAACACTTTGTTAGCACATTTGCCATTATCTCTTACATAGTCCGGATAATCAAGTCATTCTGACGATCCTCCTTCCAAGTAGGTTTCCTACTTCCATGGATAGAAGCACTCATTGCTTCACCATTATATACTCCTCATACTTCTTTTTCTCATAGTTCGATTGTTATCTTGCGATGATCCCTCAAACTTAAGCCCACCATCCTAACCATAAGGGTATTACCTTTGCCCCTCTTAGATTTTCTCTAGGGGCTTGTACAAAGCTACGCTGGTCTCCACAAAATTCCTCTACCATAGTATCTCTTTACTTAATTACCATGCGATCACCGACCGCGTCTCATTTATAATTTACGAACACGAAGACCGTCTGCTCATAAGCCTCGATTATTCGTCGTCTGGTCCGGGAAAACATCCCTATTCATCTGGTGTCTCACCTGGACTGAATCCTGCATGTGGAACGTGTTCCATGAAGGCCCTTCGTCACCTTGTTAACTCCATGCTGAAATCTTCAACGTCATGACCTTGATCTCATCATGGGTATCTCTGGTCCAGCGTCCACATAACCGCCTTCATCACTAACTCTACAGCTCCGCCCACTGGCTTCGTGCTCTGAATTCCCGAGATATAAGCATAGGCATCTCGTAAGAGCACCTCACCGATTGTATAGGAAGACGTCAAAATTCCTCACACCACCTCGATGAATCAACATCGAGAAAAATTGTCAAGATAGAAATACTATGCTTGAGCAAACTGACCACCCGTCCTATGCACGACTAAGCGTGTACTACAAGGAAACACACCGACACACATAACTACAGAACACACACTGTTATAAACATGTACTAGAACCCAAAACTCTAATCACACATTACCTGCACACGCACAGCTGCTAGATCTGAGTAAATATACGTGTATACAATATGACCTCATCATTTATAGACACGCAAACTCCTGAACCTTACTTCTTACTCACTACAATGGTAACCCCTGCCACACGTCATCCTATACTCATACAGATTTTACTCGGTCGTACACATACGGGTCGTACCCATACTTCAAGACGACACACTACTCAGTCTAGACACAAAACATCCCTAAACATTCAAACACACAAGATATAAAAATATCTCATTTCCCCACGGGATCTGGTCCTGAACAATCATACCTAAACATAAGGTATGTAGCTACAATTTTCCCACAGGACCTCATCCTGAACATTTATACATGCCAAAGATGTATATTTATTATTTCCCACAGGACCTCGTCCTGAACAACTACACAAGGTGCAACACGTTCCTTACAATTCCAACATCACCTAGACATAACAGATAGGTGACATTGTCTTAAGACCGTAGACACACACACAAAATCAAAACTCTGGTCTACACAGGTCTACTCATACAGTCTAATCAACCAAGCTCTAGCATCACATCAAAGATTACATTTAGTATGAACTCGCGTTGTTAAAAAGGTAAACACGTAATCACACATGGTTAACACTGCACCACCAATAGTAAGTTATCACGCATGCAACTATCATTAACTACATTTTAAACCATCCCATGGAAAGATTCACTGTCATGGTTAAAATCAATAAATTGAAAAACCAAGAACAAATATTTTGTCACAAAAGTGCGTGACGGCCACTTCTCAAAATTCTCTAGTCCTTTGTGGTAACCACCACTGCTCTAATCACTAAACAAGTGAAAGTTAAAACCCACTTGTTCCTCGTCGTCAGATTCCTCCAGCCATCCATTTCTCGATCCTGAAGCCTGCCTCAGAGGCTGATGCCGGAACCTAAGGATTACATTTAGTATGAACTTATGTTATTCTACACAGGTCTACTCATACTGTCTAATCAACCAAGCTCTAGCATCACATCAAGGATTACCTTTAATATGAACTGACGTTGTTCGAAAAAGTAGTAACATAATCACACATAATTAACACTGCACCACCATTAGCAAGCTATCACGCATGAAACTATCATTAACTACGTTTTAATCCATCATATGGTAAGATTCACTGTCAAGTTTAATATAAAAAAATTGAAAAACTAAGAACAAATATTTCGTCTCAAAAGTGCATGACAACCATTGGTCAAAATGCTCTAGTCCTCTCGTGGTAATCACCACTGCCCTAGTCACTGAACAAGTCAAAGTTATAACCCACTTGTTCCTCGTCGTCAGATTCCTCCAATCATCCGTTTCTTGATTCGGTGTTGTGTCTCGAAGGCTGACTCTGACTGCAATTGCATGTCTTCCTCTCCAACCACATCTCCTGTAAAAGGAGCTACTGAATCCACATCTCATAATTGCCCTGGTAGTACTAGGGGCATTAGGCGCCGGAAGTGCCAGAATCACCTCTTGTGCAAGTATCTCCTGCTCATCCTCAGCCGACGGTGGAACCACCTCAATGGAGCATGTGCTAAGATCCGTCTTCTCCCAAACATAACCGTGCGAACAGCAGCCGCACGTCTAGCCCACCGTTCTATCAACCTCCTGATAAGAGCTCCCCGCCTAATCCATCTAGTCTGAATCGTCACGGTCATCCATACCTGCACAAGATAGAACGTTGGAATGATTACTATGGGCGTCAAATTCAAAATATGAGAGTAATCATAGACTGCCAAATTACGGTGATCAAATGCAATTTGGTGGTCAACATTACTGCTCAGATTCTAAACCTTCCCCATCATATTCACACTAGCTTTCTATCTTTCACACACCTCGGATGCAAATGCATCCCACATAACTCACATAGCACACAGTAATCTAGCAAGTCATCATATATATCACAATTTCACACCATCCAAGGTTACACACAAAATTACTAAATCATATCGACACACCAAACTATCTCTCTTAATTACAATTAATGCTACTCCGCATTACTGAATTCACATCATAGTCTCATTTAATCACACCACACAACTTCACGTAGTTCTACATACTAATCTAGCACATAGCACACATCATGATCCCACACGGAACCATAAATCACTTACTCACCCCAATCGCTTTACCTAGTGTAACACTACACAAATGGTAAATAATAATTACTCCTCAACTCGAAATACGTACCTCTTGGCTCGCGGTTACTCGTGGTGTCATTCGTTTCACCCTCGTCCCATTTTCAGTTTAAGTTAAGGCATTTTAATTTTTAAAAACACCAGTTTTCTATTAAACTTGGCTCTGATACCAACTTGTAAGGCCCCAAACCAGGCACACTATAGTTGGATCTCATCACTAGGTAAACTCATTAAAAACACTCAACTTTCATTTAACTAAACAGCAGAAGTCTTTCTCAAATTAATATTATCTTTTAATCTCGTTAATAACCTTAGCGTTACCTTACGAATGCATGCGCACCAACCCGAGTAGCACTGCTCCCAAGCCAAGATACCTCGTTTAGCAGACTCACCTGCAAAACTATCTAATGTACATACAAAGTCAGCTACACTGAGTGAGTTCTAATAGTTTAATTTAAACAAAATCCAACTCGTCTTATTTATTGTTTATCCACAATCAAGACCCTCTAGTCTTTAGAAAATAGTTTAATAGATATTCATCATATAAATAACCCTTGTTATCTTATAATATCCCAAAAGGATTCACCATCCCAGACTCTACCCATCATTTAAATCTAGTAAGTCTCTCCGACATGGATCGAGCTTACTACTCTGATGACACACAAGTTTACCATATATATTAACCATACACTGGTTAACTCGACCAACCTCTAGACACTGACTTACCAGCCCTAACCAGGACTCTCATAACCCAACTAACTCAACAGTTGTACACAATGTACTCATCCCTACACAACGGTCAATCTAACTCGACACACCACACTAATTCCATATATTTATCACATCACTATCATCTCGTACACAATTAATATAACTCATCACTTGCATGCAATTTAACACATATATATGCACACAAACACATACCTTTTCACCGCACCCTCGTCAGGGTTATCCCCGTCGAAATACTCATCATAATCTCAGATTTACCCTTGTTACAGGGCCACGCCACTAAACATAGCGACACACTCGTCATCTACGATGACTACCCAGCCACCCACATGGGGACTATATCATCTACCATACGTGACTGACACGTGACCACATAATGACTGCCAAATCACGCGTACAATGATGACCCCGAAGGACTCCATCCACCACACCACTGTTAACCATACACATGGGCAACAATGCAATCACACAAAGAAACACATATATATGCACATGACACTACCTGGACATGTACTACGACTCACCACCCTTTCACGGATCACTTACGTGTGTAAGCCAATACATACTTTAGACGTATCCTTTTTAACGACTAGACATATTACCCAACTCTTTCCGAATAATTAATTATCCGACACCCAAACACCATACTGAGTTCTTACCCGTATACACTATGGACACCCCATAAACCCATTCTAACACGATACCCGACGTGTCAAGAGGACAATGACACAATACACACAACATCAAACACATGACACTTAACAACATACTAGCATTTACTTGACTCGTTAATGAACCACATACGGGTTCCCCTGCTAACTCTCCTTATATAACCATCATAGGTTTAACTAAATTCCTGACTCATCCCGACTAACTCATAAGATGACACACAAATATCCCACAACTTTTGTTCACCCATCCTAGGGATCCCATAATGACCCTTAGCTCATTATTACATAATGGTCTCAAAAAACACTTCAAGTTTAAATCAAAACTTGTAATACGTTCGTATGATAAAACATGTGAGTATGTACGATATCCCCAAAATAGAAAAACGTTTAAACAGGGGATTAGAAACTCATAGATTACGAGGTAATCCGAATCCTTGCTCTACAATCTGCCCGATCATGCTCAAAATCTGAAATTGTCACACGCATGATCCCAGATCAGAATACGTTCAACCTGTACGTCGAATAACGTATCACTAAAATAAAACCCCGACTTCGCCTCGTCAGCTCGTCCTTTCTTTCCACCCCAAGCCCCACGTGCTCCCACTAACCGGATCATTCTCGACCCATTTAGAAACCGAATACACATACTGGGTCTCAACTAGGCACGTACGTGACCATGCAAACCCTAATCCTTCGAGCACACGCGTAAACAAGCCGGTTTTCTCCCTTGCATGCAAGCCATGCAACTAAAATCTTAACCGGTGTTACCCCGGTTCCCGCGTCGTGCACCACCGCCACCGTACATCACCACCACCGTACCTTACAACCGTGAATCACCACTGAGTTTCATCATCATGTAACACCCTCGCGTACCCATCACCTTTCCATCTATTAGAAACCCTAGTTGGGCTTCCATACACGTCGGAGAGCTACCACCTCCCTCACTCCGCCGTCTGTCGCCGTGAGTCCATCACCACAGTTTACTTCGGCAGCCGCCGTGCACTTCCACTCGCTTCCGTCGTCAACTCCGACTATCCCCGAGGCCACATCTCGCTACTCGACCTCCCTTTCTCTCTTTCCTTCTCTTTTCTCCTCTTCAGTCGTCGGCCTTCACCCCAATCGGGTCTACACCATAACATGCATCAATAACACATTCAGTTGCCACCCTCTCACCCTTTCCCCTTCGTTGCTTACGGCCAATCAACCAACCAAAAACCCTAATCGGGTTCCCTCCCACGCATGCTAACTAGAAGATGCATAAGGAGATCAAATGAGAATTACCTGGCTATGATGTGAAGTTCCGGCTCAACACGAAGTGGAACCACCGGCTACGACCGCCTCCTCTCCCTTCTCTCCCGTTTCCTACCACTGCGAACTCCCCTAAGCTGATTATGGCCTAAGGTTTTTCCCTAAGTTCCTTTTAAACGTTTAAGGTTTACGCTAGGGTCCCTATGTTCCCTTTTTGGTCAATTGAGTCCCTCGTTTCTCCATAATTCCAATTATTGCATGCAAACCTTGCTAACCGGGTACTTTCACTCCCAAGAATAGAGTTTTACGTGAAAACCCTCGTCAACTGTTTCGTTTACCGGGGATTCGGGTCGCCCATTTTCCGAATAAATGATTGGTAGGTTTTTTTGGGATGTTAAAAAACAACATGACGAATCTGTTGAATTATGATAATGAAATTGGTACTCTAACAAAACCACCGAAGTTGATGAACTTGAAAGATTATCTAAACTGGAAAAGTCATTTTGAGCATTATGTGTCATTCAATGATACAAGTTTGTAAATCCCAATCAGTGAGGGATACAAACACCCTACACATTCTTATATGGGTAGATCGGATGCAGAAAAACTTGTTTCAGCACTCACAGTAGTGGAAAAGATTTTATATGTTCGAGGACAGAAGGCACTTGCTTCTTTGTCTATGTGTCTACCTTTAGACATTTACCATACCTTTAAGAAATTTAAGACCTCGCGTGATATTTGGGAAAATTTGGCTAAGAGATGTGAAGGAAGCACTGACTTTAAGAAGAGTAGAAGGGAATTACTAAAGAAACAATGTAGTGTCTTTAAACACTTTGACGGAGAAACCAGTGATGAATTGATGTCAAGATATTACCATTTTCTAAGTGAAATGGTGAATAATGACATTTCTTACAAGAATCGAAAAGTGCTTGAAAAGTTTCTGGATGCATTACCCCACACTTTGATATGTACACCATTGTTATAAAGGAACAAACTGGTTTTGATGAGTTGAGTCTGGAAGATCTTATGGGAAAGATTCAGTCTTATGATCTGAATAAGCAAAAGAAGGATATAGTTTATCAGACTCAAGATCCAAGCTTATATTTTGGGAAATCTGTATCTACACCAAAATCAGGGGTTGCTTTATTTTCTGGTGAAGTTCATGAATGTCATGGTTCAAAAGAAAGTTCATGTGGGAAATCTTCATGCTATGTTGCTTCTAGTTCGAGATGCACAAAGAATTTTAAAAGTGATACTCATTCGTGTTCTTCTAAGGTGTCTCCTAAAGATGATGATGACATGATGGCCATGATTGCTTCGTTTCTTACTTTTTATGAGAACTTCATTGGTGGAAAGATCACTGATCCAAACATGATTATAGAGGATTTTAAGCAATTGGATAAGGATGCTCTTGAAGAGATGAATATTTAGTGGAATATGGCTTTGTGGATGAGGCAGGGCAAGGAACATCTAAAGAAGACAGGGAAAAAGTTCATTGGAGCGTCAAGTAAAACTAGAATGGGGTTGGATAAGTCAAAAGTGAAGTGTTATAATTGTCAAGAATATGGACACTTTGCTAGAGAATGTACCAAGCCAACGGTTCAGAATCAGAATTCTTCTTCGAACAACTAGAATAATCATAGTTCTTCTACAACTTTTATTTCCAGCAAGATGAGAATTATGACTGGAGAATACACCTGGAGGATATTGTTGCTCGTGTCAGTCAAGCTTTTCTTGCTGAAGTTCATGGTGATGATGTTTCTGAACATAGTTCCTCAGACAGTGACTCAAGGTATCTGAAGGTGAAGAGTCTAAAGTTTAGAATGCAGAGGATGATTTGAATGGGGAGAAGCAGACTGATGATAAAGCTAATGCTGAAAATGTGACGGAGAAAGTAGCAGAAATGTTTACAGAAGCCAGTGGATTCATGGCTGATAATAAACAGGTACATGAGGTTATTTCTCTTCCTTGTGCTAAATGTGTTGATTCTGATTTAAAAATTATGAGATTGTGTGATGATAACACAAACCACATCTGTGACATGAAATCAATTCATACATCAAACCAAGTTTTGAAAGAAAATGAGAAGCTTTTAAATGCAAGAATTGAATCATTGAAAGATGATATCAAGGTTTTACAAATAAAAGTAAATGAACAAGCTTTTCACATTAATGTGGCATATTCTGAATATGAGAAAAAAGATAAATGAACTTACCCAGTCACAGAGCGAGGTCACCAAGGTAATGAAAAAGCTTGAAGGTTATAAGAATTCCAGTTCTCTTTTGAAATATTATAATGAAAAAACTTTGGGTGAAAAATCTGGTGGGGGTATTGGTTATTGTCCATTGTTTGATGATAAGAATGTTGGTGAGGGAGTTGGTTTCTTTTCTCCGTTTAATGGTAATTACGCAACTCGTAGCATTGAGACAGTGACTGAAGAAGAGTAAGAGCCTAAAACCGTCCTCAAGGTTAATCCTGTTACATGGGAGGATATGGTTTATGCTGATTCTAGTGATGATGAATCCTTTGATCCAGTATAAGCTAAAGGAAAAGTGAAAGAATGTAAGGTTGGTGAACCTGTTGTTATCATGAAAGTCACCAGGTATCGGTGCATTTTGACAGAACCTGATGAAGATATTGAACAACCAAAACCTAAACCGTTAAAACCGTTTGTGAATGGTGGGTTGGTTGTTGAAGAGATTAATACTATTAACAAAACATCAAATCTTGATTTTATTAAAAGCAAAGTTAATTCTGATGAACCCAAGGTAAAGGCAACAAAATTAATCCTTAACAAATAATACTATATCACTAAACCATCTAGCTAAATGAGTTCGGGTTGAAACAGGTGGATTTAAAAAATACCAAATTTAGCTTATGCACCAACAATTTCAAATTCCAAGTTGCTTATGCAATAACCAAATTTACATGTATTATCTTGTTTTGACCCATACTAAAATAATCCCATTTTAACCTGAACCCGTTTGACCCGTTACCCAAATCGTTCATAGAAGAAAATAGATAACTTACCACATAACCCAATGAAGTATAAAACTCCTTTGCAGATGGGATGGTGTCTGTGAACAGTCCCCTATATCGATCAGCAAACCAAAAAAGTTTCATTTTGCGAAAAAGAAAACAAGAAGTAACATCAAAACAACCACAACAAAGTCATTTACAAACTAGGAGTTGATTTAAGTATTTGTTCCGATCTTTTGCATGAACTAGTAGCAAATCCAAGAAAGAAGAGTTGTATGGCTTAAATTCAATAATTGTGCAGCCATACCAGCAGCCGTTTCGCTGGTCTGAACTTAGGTGTTCAGTATAAAACTTTATGTAATTGTTAAATCTTTAAACCCACTTCCAAGTTCAAAGTTGAGTTTTCTTCTAGGGTCTTAAACTCTACACCTGCTTTTGAACAAAACTTTGTGTGTGTTGTCTTTATTAAAATGTGAGATCCGGTTGTAACACTCGTAAAATTTTCCTTGTCCAAAAGTTATAGAAACAATAAGTTAGGATGAGTGTCTGTTATGAAACACGCCATTAGAACGTAACCGGATGCGAAACAAAAAGACGGTTCGACCGAAAACAGCCCAAAACTTCGAATAAGCATATCTTAGGCTAGGAAAGGTGTTACAGAAACCATAATATATGAATCATGTGTATCTTGGTGAGGAAAAAGTGAAAACATGTAAAATAGGTCGGTAGCGCACCGCTACCCCCCAAGCTTAGCGGTCTGCTACGTATGTAAAAAGGTTGAATTGAGAAATTGACGCGCGCGAGCCAGGTCGGTAGCGGTTCGCTATCGGATAGCTAAGGGCCTAAAATCAGCCTATAAATAGAAGTTTAAGGATTTCAATTGGTATTCCATTCCAGTTTATTCGCGAACATTCTATTTTGAGAATCCCGAGCTTGAAATACCCCTTTGGGGGTTACAAGCAAGTCATTTTAGGAAACTCTACATCAACGTGTCGTAGATAGTTCATTGGTAAGTCCTCTCCCTTAGAATAGGATCGGGTAGCCCCGAGGGTTAGCACGAGCATAAGGGAAATGCCCGGGGAGTGCTAACTAGTAAAGGTTATGCCTGGAGGGTTGGCAAGGGCGTGGGGAAATGCCCATATAATGCCAAAAAAGATAGATTACAAGACAGGGATGATGAATTATTCTTGAAGGGGGTTATACCATCTAAGATATAGACTAAATAGTAAATATCTTTCCATAGGATCGTGTGGATACTAGAGCTAGTGCTTGTTCTGTTTTATTATAGATTGTGAACGTTAAGTCGTTAAGGTGAGTTCTCAAAGCCCTCCTTTAAATGTTTTGTTTTAGGGCTTACATGCATATTACAAAGGTTTACATAAGTTTTTAATGCCCACTTTTAAAATGTTTTGATGCTTTGGGGCAAAGATATACATTGAGAAACTAGTTTGGACAAATGTGAAGCTCCATATGCCCTTTTTCAAATATTTTGGGCACATTGGTATACTATAAAAGTTTTTGAAGTGAATTCTATACTATGCCCTTTTTAGATAATTTTGGGCTAGAATGCACGCTTAAAAATGGTTTTCAAAACTATAAAGGTTATGAATGGCAAACCCTTGGGAGTTTGCAAAATGAAAAAAAATTATTAACACATTGTCACGAATTCTTTTGAAAATGTTTTCAAATGGAGATGTGTAAATATTTGATGAAAACGTCCTCATGGAAATGAGAAATTACCATGGGTTAATGAAATCAACATGACTCATGAACTTGTGTTATATGCGTATGACCTTGGTGGATGCTTGTGCTTTGTGCGCACATATGTTTTATGTGTCCTGGAAGGTTGATGATAGATGGATGTGCTCTTATTACACATCTTAAAACTCAGGATTGGTCATTCGTATTGCATGCCCTAAGGGTGATGAGTGTTATAAGGACTTTTTGATAGTGCTGGTGATACCAACCACACTATCTTAAAATGACTAGCATGGTTTTATCAGTTAATTTCTAAAAGCATTTTCAGGACACCTGATTGACTCGATTGAGCGAGTGTTTGAAAACCAAAACTATTATTTGGGAATTCACTAGTGTAAACTGACTTGAAAATGTTTTAACCTATCTCAAGTGAAACTTAATTGAGACTATGGAATAGCTAGTATTTGGAGATAGCTTATACAAGCTTATGGAGCATGTAGTTGTACATTCTGATTTTGAGAATAAGTAGCAAGTGTACTTTATTTAAGCTTGTACTCCAACTTTTAAATAGTAATAGAATGAAATGTGTATACTTTAAGATATGTTTCCGCTGCTATGGTTGTGTGTCAAATGGTCACAGTGAACCCGTCCTGGGCGGGGCATGATATGTTGGTATCAGAGCCTTAGTTTGAGGGATTTAGATACTAATAGGTAGTATCTAGACTAAAACTAAGATTCGTGATTAGGAAATCTAACTAGCCCGTTGCCTGACTAACTAAATACAATAGTTAAACAGTTAAACACGTAATTAAGATATCTAGAAAACATATGTGAAGTAAATGGTTAATCACACATAGCTTACGTGATTAAGGATTTTTAGTTACATCTGGCGTTCTGGATTATGAACTATTATGTATACTTAGATGTTAAGCTATTGGCTTTAGTAGGAAAGAAAGAACATGAAATTTAGTGGAAATAAATGTGTATTCATTTCATTGTTTCCACTTGAATTATTTCATCTAAACTGAAATTAATCTATTGAACTAGAACTATTAAGTATCCCAATGGTTTAGTAAAAAGAAGGGGAGATTTGATCCTCATACGGGGGTTCATTTCATTCATTATGCACTCAAAAGTGAAGGTCTTAAAAACTTCATAGAATTCATGACCAGCCATTCCATTAATGCTTGCACAAAGTAGGCGAAGCGAATCTTTTTTTATGCTTCAATCGGATACCAATCGGTTGGATGCGTTTGAAGCCAAATTACCACTTAGTGATAGAGGAGGTAGGGGTGCAGAGTGAGCCAGGAGGTTTTCCTAGAAGCAGCCACCCTTGAAAGAGTGTGTAAGATGATCGAGCATTCTTGCGCGGAATATGAACAGGGCTAAGCGATCTAACGAAGCTATGGTATGTAAAAATACATCGGTAGGGAGCGTTCCGCCTTAGAGTAAAGAACCCAGGCGAGGGGTAGTGGATGAAGCGGGAGCAAGAATGTCGGCTTGAGTAACGCAAACTATAGAAATAAAGACTGATGGCTACAAAATTCTCTAAGTACATATGTTGCTGATCTCAGAGTTTGCTGCTGACCAACAAACTGCTGCGGATAAGCTTATCTACAGCGGATACTTGTTCTTCTGCTGAAGAACAAATCTGTTGCGGATAGCCTTATCTGCTGAAGACCAGAGTTGCTGCGAATAGGCTTCTCAGCAGCATCAACACTTGATGCTGCTGATAGGCAAATCATCAGCAGCTTTGGATGGTCACATCTTGCTGATGATCCTCATCCTTGCTGCTGACAAACTTGTGCCTTGAAGATAAATCGTTGCAACTGACTATCCATGCCAAGCATCACTGAAAACTTTCTGCAAAAGCTACTGTCACACTCAAAGCAGAAGGAACCTCAATGGTGCAACCAATGACGGACAACAATGCTCTTCTCCAAGCATGCAAGTAATGATGCATAAAGAAGACGCTTCAATAAAGTTAACTAGTTTAGACTAAACTTGTAATGGTTAGCTTTGTACAAAAGATCAACGGTCTATGTTAGATCTGATCCTTAGAATCAAGGGTCTGTCTTGATTCTAAGTTAGTATAAATACTGTGTAAACACTTCATTTTATGTGTGCTTTTTTATTGAGTTTTCATTTGTAATCGTTAATTTTCAAAAGCTTAATACAAAGTGTTCTTATACGTCTTCTTTCTGTTTACTCGATTATACTTGCGTAGTTGCTTTTGTTTCCGCCAATTTCAACTAAGAACAGAACCATCTTGTACTTTCACGATCCTACAAGTGGTATCAGAGCTTTGGCTCAGATTAAACAAACTCACACTTGTTTAATCACTTCTGGTTCTATTCTAAACTCTCTTTTCAATCAAGTCACCCAAAATCACAAAAACAAAGATGGCACAGAGCAATGATTTGAATACATCGGCAGCATCAACCGACCACCAAGATTGGTATCTGGGGAATACTACGACATGTGGAAGAATCGAATGGAAAGTTTTTTCTGTTATCAGGAGTACGGAATGTGAAAATTCATCAGGGATGGACCCTACACTCCCATGGTGGCCTCTGCTGATTCTGGAGGACCACTATGTAATATCCAGGGTTTTTTGACTTATCCTTACCCTAACCTTGCACATAGTATAAATCTAAATTCTATGAAATTATAAAAAAATCAAATTTCAAATAAATATCTATTTAATTATACTTGAAATATATATATATATATATATATACATATATATATATACGTATATAAAACTTATTTAAAAATACATATGGATGTTATGGATGAAATGTATTCTTAAAAGTTTTATTAGTTAAGATTTTATAAATATTAGAAATTTTAAACTACTTTAATACTTAACAGATAAACCCTAAACCTTATAAATTATTTTAATTATAAAATAATAAAAAGAAATAAGATTTATAAAACATTTTATTTATTTTATAAAGTCCAGGGACCAAACTGTCATTTCCAAAACTTGGATTAAACTTAAAGTCACCTTTCAATAGAAAATGTTACACTCTTGAAACTACAGGGACCAGTTTTGACTTTTCCCCAAACTTTCTTTCCCCAGAACCGGTCATGGGTTCGAAACCCGCAGACCCCGGTTTTACCCCCAATTTAGCCAAAACGTGAAATCCCGTCCCAATTCAGTGAACCTCGAACTCGTCACCCGCGTGCGACCCAACCCCGATGAACTTCAATGCTCGGACACGGCCCGAGACACGCGCAAATTCGAATTCGGCAATAACTTCCCTCAACCGTAAACTCCCTAACCGATTGAGCATTTAACACCAAATTGACTATAAATTCGGATATGAACTCGTAGACGACATCATCCTCGAGCTCCCTGAACTCGAAATCCTTCAAACCTGTACCTGCATTTCCAATTTGAATTCGCGACAGCCGAACGTGAAACTCGAACTGGTTCTCACTCAAATCGCCATCATTTCAGGTAATTCCAAAAGCCACCCTCTTCATTTCCTTTCATAGATCGAAAGGCCTCTACCAATTTACACAAACAGAGGGCTAATCGACTCGTATTTGTGGGATTTGATAATCTAGGGTACATTGAGAAATTGGGGAAGATTTTAACTGTTGCTTTTAAATTTCTTTTTACATACAAATCATCAGTGAGCCCGTAGCCGGGATGGTTAGTATGTGCGTGTACCAGTGACCCGATGTGCCACTTCTGATTTTCTCAAGTACAAATGTTGAGAAATAAAGACTGATGGCTACAAAATTCTCTAAGTACAAATGTTGCTGATCTCAGAGTTTGCTGCTGACCAGCAAACTCCTGCGGATAAGCTTATCTGTAGCGGGTACTTGTTCTTCTGCTGAAGAACAAATCTGCTGCGGATAGCCTTATCTGCTAAAGACCAGAGTTGCTGCGGATAGGCTTCTCAGCAGCATCAACACTTGATGCTACTGATAGGCAAATCATCAGCAGCTTTGGATGGTCACATCTTGCTACTGATCCTCATCCTTGCTGCTGACAGCCTTGTGCCTTGAAGATAAATCGTTGCAGCTGACTATCCATGCCAAGCGTCACCGAAAACTTTCTGCAAAAGCTACTGTCACACTCAAAGCATAAGGAACCTCAATGGTGCAACCAATGACTGACAACAATGCTCTTCTCCAAGCATGCAAGTAATGATGCATAAAGAAGATGCTTCAATAAAGTTAGCTAGTTTAGACTAAACTTGTAATGGTTAGCTTTATACAAAAGATCAACGGTCTGTGTTAGATCTGATCCTTAGAATCAAGGGTCTGTCTTGATTCTAAGTTAGTATAAATAGTGTGTAAACACTTCATTGTATGTGCGCTTTTTGATTGAGTTTTCATTTGTAATCGTTTATTTGCAAAAGCTTAATATAAAAGTGTTCTTATACGTATTCTTTCTGTTTACTCGATTATACTTATGTAGTTCCTATTGTTTCCGCCAATTTCAACTAAGAACAGAACCATCTTGTACTTTCAGGATCCTACACAAACATTGGTGATAATCTAATGCCCCAAAAACCTAAAGGTTCCTCCGAATGGTTCATTCATGGAGGGTGAGTCAGGGCCTAAGATCAGGTCGAAAGGCGTAGTCGATGGACAACAGGTGAATATTCATGTACTACTCATTGTTGGTCTCGAGGGACGGAGGAGGCTAGGTTAGCTAAAAGATGGTTATCATTTCAAGGATGTACGATGACCTTGCTTTTTCAGGGTAACAAGGGGTAGAGAAAATGCCTCAAGCCAATGTTTGAGTACAAGGCGCTACGACGCTGAAGTAACCCATGCCATACTCCCAGAAAAATCTCAAACAATCTTTAACAAAAGGGTACCTGTACCTGAAACCGACACGGGTGGGTAGGTAGAGAATACCTAGGGGCGCGAGAAAACTCTCTCTAAGAAACTCGAAAAAATAGCCCCGTAACTTCGAGAAAAGGGGTGCCTCCTCACAAAGGAGGTCGCAGTCACTAGGCTCGGGTAACTATTTACCAAAAACACAGGTCTCCTCAAAGTCATAAGACCATGTGTGGGGGCTTACGCCTGCCAAGTGCCGAAAGGTCAAGGAAGTTGGTAACCTAATAACAGGGGAGCCGGTGACCGAAGCCCTGGTGAACGGCAGTCATAACTATAACGGTCCTAAAGTAGTGAAATTCCCTTGTCGGGTAAGTTCCGACCCGCACGAAGAACGTAACGAACTGGGCACTGTCTCGGAGAGAGGCTTGGTGAAATATACATGTCTGTGATGATGCGGACTACCTGCATCTGAAAGACCCTGTGAAGCTTCACAGTTCCCTGGGATTGGTTTTGGGGCTTTCATGCGCAGCTTAGGTGGAAGGCGAAGAAGGCCTTCTTCCGAGGGGTCCGAGCCATTAGTGAGATACCACTTTAGAAGAGCTAGAATTATGCTCTTGTGTCAAGACGTACGGGCCAAGGGACCGTCTTAGGTAGTCAGTTTCTATGGGGCGTAGGCCACCTAAAAGGTAATGGAGGCGTGCAAAGGTTTCCTCGGGCCGGACAGAGATTGGCCCTCGAGTGCAAAGGCAGAAGGGAGCTTGACTTCAAGACCTAACCATCGAGCAGGGACAAGAGTCAACCTAGTGATCTGGCGGTGTCGAGTGGAAGGGCTGTCGCTTAACAGATAAATGTTACTCTTGGGATAACAGGCAAATCTTCCTCAAGAGCTCACATCGATGGGAAGGTTCGGCACCTCGATGTCGGCTCTTCGCCACCTAGGGCTATAGTATGTTCTAAGGGTTGGGTTGTTCTCCCATTAAAGTGGTACGTGAGCTAGGTTCAGAACGTCATGAGACAGTTCGGTCCATATCCGGTGTGGGCGTTAGAGCATTGAGAGACCTTTCCATAGTACGAGAGGACCGGGAAGGACGCACCTCTAGTGTAAAAGTTATCGTTCCCACGGTAAACGCTGGGTAGCCAAGTGAAGAGCGGATAACTACTAAAAGCATCTAAGTAGTAAACCCACCCCAAGATATGTGCTATTCTATTTCGACTTCCTAAGAGCCTCAGGTAACACAACCTAGATGGCGACGGGTTCTCTACCCCTACGGGGATGGAGGGACTGAAGTTTTGAGAATTCAAGAGAAGGTCATGACGAGACTAGTCGTTTATCATTACGATAGGTGTCAAGTGGAAGTGTAGTGATATATGCAGCTAAGGCATCCTAATATACCGGTAGACTTGAACCTTGATCCTACACAACCCGATCAATTCGATCGGGCACTCGCCATGTATTTTCATTGTTCAACTCTTTAACAATACGAAAAATCCATTGTTCAACTCTTTGAAAACATGAAAAACCAAAAGCTCTGCCCTCCATCTCTATCTATCCAAGGGATGGAAGGGTAGAGTCCTTTAGTGTCCCCTCAGTCAAGAATTGGGGCCTCGCAATCACTATTTTATCTCATGCCTTTCTTCATTCATGGTTTGATATTTTGGTGTCCTGGGCCTAAAGCAACCACACCAATCCATCCCGAACTTGGTGGTTAAACTCTACTGCGGTGACGATGCCGTAGGGGAGGTCCGGTGGAAAAAAAGCTCAACGCCAGGATGATTAAAAGCTTCACACCTCCCGTTCTTCATACTTTTTCAATATAAAAAATGAAAAATAAAGAGGTCGTCTTATTCAATACCCCAATTATGACATCCCTTCTCTCCTACTTCAGACATCGTAACGCGCCGTTCTTATACAGATAAAGTAGAGATAAAGGCGCTTTGACATCTTCTTAACTCAAAATGGCTGGGGACAGTAGAGGTTCCTTTTTTTACGGTACTTCCAGGAACAGATCCAGTGGAAACTTAGTGGAGCCCGTAGCTTAGGTTTTGAATCCCTCCTCGCCCACAACCGGCGAAAAAAGGAAGGGCCTTTCCCTCTTGGGGTAGGAAATTCATGATCGGGATAGCGGACCAAGAGCTATGGAACTTGCGTGTGGGTCTTTTGTCAAAATGGAATGGCCTTTTTCTTTATTATTTATCGTAAATGAGTGAAGCGTTATACATAGTTTGCCTGTCCCCCATCAGCATATTTTTTTTGTTTTACGCGCTCGTACCTCTTCTTCGGCCAGGATGGGGTAGAATAGTAGATCAAGTACAAGTATTAGTAGCAATTGTGGTCTCGTGGTAGAATCGATGACTACATCTATGATGCACTACTAGAACTAGTACATCTGAGAATTCTTAATTGGATAGTTTTAAATAGCCACATGGCTATGGAACAGAGGAGTATCCCGGACCTACACCGAGGTATTGATGGTGGTTTTACAAATCTGCTCAAATACGATTCGAACCTACAACCAATCGGTTAACAGCAGACCGCTCTATCACTGAGCTACTGAGGAACAACGGGAGATTCGATCTCATAGAGTTCCATTCCCGTTCTCAACCCATGACCAATATGAGCTCGAAGCTTCCTTCGTAACTCCCGAAACTTCTTCGTAGTGGCTCCCCTCCATGTCTCATTTCATAGGAAACCCCAAAGTGGCTCTATTTCATTATATTTCATCCATATCCCAATCCTATTCATTTAATATCCTTCTGGTGTCATTAACATAACAGATGCCATTTCTAGTCTATCTCTTCCTATTTCTTTTCTATATATGAAAAGTTTAAATCATCATATAATAATCTAGAAATTGCAATAGAAAAGAAAAAGGGAGGTTTATGATGATTTTGAGATCGTTTCTACTTGTTAATCTAGTATCCTTATGCATGAAGATAATCAACTCGGTCGTTGTGGCCGGACTCTATTATGGATTTCTGACCACATTCTCCATAGGACCCTCCTATCTCTTCCTTCTCCGAGCTCATGTTATGGAAGATGGAGAAGAAGGAGTCGAGAAGAACGTATCAATAACAACTAGTTTTGTTACGAGACAGCTCATAATGTTCATATCGATCTATTATGCGCCTCTGCATCTAGCACCGGGTAGACCTCATACAATAACTGTCCTAGCTCTACCGTATCTTTTGTTTCATTTCTTCTTCATTAATCACAAACATTTCTTTGATTATGGATCTACTACCGGAAATTCAATGTGTAATCTCAACATTCAATGTGTATTCCTGAATAATCTCATTTTTCAATTATTGAACCATTTCATTTTACCAAGTTCAATGTTAGCGAGATTAGTCAACATTTTTATGTTTCGATGCAAAATCAAGATGCTATTTATAACAAGTAGTTTTGTTGGTTTGATAAGTAATCTCATTTTATTCCTGAAATGGATTGGATTGCTATTAGTTTGGATACGGCAAAATCAATCTATTCAGAAGTACATTCGATCTAATAAGTACCTTATGCCATAATTGAAAATTTCTATTTCTATGGCTGGTATATTTAGTATTTTCTTATTAGTTACTTGTGTCTACTATTTAGGCAGAATACCGTTTGGCCAGTGCGAATACCGTGCTCTATCTCTTCTCTCACCCGACAGAGAACTATCGTCTCGCTTTCGCTATATTTTAGATAGCCAGATTTTTTTTAAGGTGGAAAGAAATACTTTCGTTGAAAGCACCAGACGAAAGTAATAAGATCTATTCACCAAAGTTTTTGAGTGACGAAAGTTTTGTGGATTTATTGACGAAAGTTAGGTGACAAAAGTTTAAATGATCTAAATTTGAAACTTTCGTTCACACAATCAAGCAAAAAAACAATGATGAAAGTTTTTAGATCTGAAATTTCTCTTTCTACTCTCTCACACACACTAGTAGGTGTGTTCTTGGTGAAATATGAAGATTTACTTAAGTTTGAAGTTGTTTCTCTCTCTAAAATCCAAAAACAGAGATGAAGATTAATCTGATGTAATTTGTTGTATATGATGCTTGAATCAGATTGTTTCTTTGTTTTAGATCTTCAATTTTCTGATGTAATTTGTAAAGTGATGATGATGTAACAAAAATTGCAATCCAGATCCACTTTCTCTCTCTATAATTATGCTTCTCCCTCTAGAACCTGTAGTATATCCTTGCAATATTCAAACAAACACATATTCAAATCCAGAAATTGATGATCAAAATCAATCAACATTTGAGCATCGTGGCTCTGATACCAAATTGTAGGATCCAATTCACCGATTGGAACAGTTATGATTGAAGAATCAATACCAATATAGAAGAACAATCAAGAAGTATATTCAATCTATAAATGTGTGTGTTTGTACAAATGAATATGACAAATTAGATCTCCTACAAAACTCTGAATTCTAGGTGTTTTATTTTTACATTTGAATACCGAAACTATTTATAGTCAAAAAAACATTCTCCAAAGATTCCTTGTGTCACACCCTTAACACAGGACAGTCATCTAACCAGAATAGTACCTCCAACAGATATGTTCCCAGGTAAGAGCGACGGGTCTAGGAGAGATTTATACACCGCTCTATCCTAGACAGAACATTCCATTCGTCAGATAACTACATACCGGTTGAAGGTCGCCTTCTAGTTACTGTGAAGTTGATACCAAAAACACACAGCGGACTACTTAACATCATAACTTCTTTAATTTCATAACATAACGTTTGTACAATAGGGACTGACTAGCAAAATACAACATAAACAACTCTGGACTTATAGCTCACAAAGAATCATGCCATTCACTCAGTCCTTATGGTCACACAGGGACCTGCCCTCAGTCATCCCTATATCTATCATTTGTACATCCCCTGGAATGCCAACTACCATCTAGGGTTCACCTGTGCTCAAAAACAATTGAAAACGTTTTTGGATCAGCTTAACGCTGGTGAGTTCATAAACAAAATCATATTTACGGTTATCTTTGATATAGGGATGGATGCCCCGACAGGTCTTACAACCACCCTTTCCAATCCATCACCTAATAACCTCTGCTATACTCGGGTTATGAGTCTACAACATACATATATACAGAGACCTTACGGCGCGCTGGTCCTATACGTACCAGATCTCAAACAAGAGGATGGTCCCACACCAATCATGGCCATAATAAGTACTTATTATAGGATATATGCACGGATAGTATTCGGATCTCAGATAAAAATCATTTACAAAACATTTCATAGTGCACAGTTCAAAGGAAGTCACCTCAATCAAAACCTCCTCCTGTATTGAATATAACAATCAACACTTTGACATAACCCTAAATCATATTCGACATTATCATAATCGATACCCCTATCTTAGGTTTACATGAAGAAACCTTAGGGTGTTCAGAAACCTTTCCTCGGCACTATCTACGGCGTTTTGTTAGAAACTGGACTCTCGTAAGCGAACCTTGGCTCGGGAATGAAATCACCAAAGTGTGTGTGTGATTTTTGAGAGTTTAAAGGTGTGAGAAATGAGCTGAGATCGGGTTTCTATTTATAGGCAAGTTCAGGGCTCGTGACAGACCGTTACCAATGGTGACGCTTCGTCACCCATTTTTGGGCGGCAAGCATAACAGGCCGTTACGCCCCGTGACGGTCCGTCATGGACCTGAGTCAGCTTCCACGTGTTGGCCTTAGTTTGGACGACTTCGTTTTGCGGCGTGACGGACTGTTACCCACCGTGACGGTCCATCATTGGGTTACACGTGTCATGATTGCTTCGTTAGTCAGCATACACGTGTCATCACCAGGTTCTTTGTCATGCTGAGCCTGTAACGAACCATTATCACTCGTGACGGTCCGTCACCACCGTAATGGACCGTTATCTACTTGTGATGGTCCGTTACAGACATCATTTTCTATTTTTTCATTTTTGGTGCTTTGAACTTTTGGAACTTTATACTTAAACCCCATGGGCTTTCCCTTTGAACATTTTTAGCCCCTATAATACTTGGGAATTTTCCGGGAGTTACAAATCTCCCCTCCTTAAAAGAATTTCGTCCTTGAAATTATGTATTTAGTTAAACAACCGAGGGTAGTTTTTTTCATTTGCTCTGTTAATTCCTAAGTTTGATCGGCCCCTTTCTGACCTTGCCACTATACTAACACCATTGGTATTTTTTTTCTTTCTGAGCTTACGATCTTGTGTTCCTAAGATCTTAATAGGTTGTTCGGTGAATTAGAGCTTATCATTGATGTGCACATCGTGTATTGAGATTGCCTGATCAGGGTCTACTAAGAACTTGCATAGACATGACACATGGAATGTGTTGTGAATACCTTGCAATGCTTCAGACATTTCTGGTCCAGATAGTTGGCTATCTCCAACTTCCGTCCAACAAATTGGAATTCTGCATTTTCTACCGTATAATGCCTCAAACGGTGCAACCCTTACACTTGAATGATAGTTGTTTTTGTAAGAAAATTATATTAAGGGTAGATGATTATCCCAGCTACCTCCAAATTCTATTGCACAAGCCCTTAGCATATCTTCTACGGTTTGAAATGTTCTTTCACTTTGTCCGTCGGTTTGAGGTTGATATGATGTGCTCATATTGATTTGTGTTCCCAACTCTTTCTGGAAACTAGTCCAGAATCTGGAAGTGAACCGACTATCTCTATCAGAGATAATAGAAAGCAGTATACCATGGCGGCTCACAATTTCATTGATGTAGAGTCGGGCTAGTTTAGCCATTGAATAATTCTCTCTGATAGGAATGAAGTGTGCCGATTTGGTTAGTCTATCAACCACAACCCAAATAGCATCATGCCCTTTCTGGATTGTTGGTAACTTCCTGACAAAATCTATAGTAATCCTATCACATTTCCACACAGGTATCTCTAACTGTTGCAGTTGACCAGCGGGTTTCTGATGTTCAATCTTGACTTGTAGACAAGTCAAACATTTTTCTATGTATTGAGCTATAGATCTCTTCATGTTCGGCCACCAGTAATGAGTCTTCAATCCTTTATACATTTTATCAGCTCTAGGATGTATCGAGTACTTGGATTTGTGAGCTTCATTCATCACTTTTGTTTGAATTTTTCCAAATTTAGGAATCCAAATTCTGCTTCCAAATCGTAGGATTCCATCATCGCCTTTGGTTAGTAATTTTTCTTTACCAACCATGCGCTCCTTCTTGATGGTATCTTTTTGGAGTGCTTGGGTTTGAGTTTCTTTTATTTGATCCATCCAGTCTATTTTGATTTCTAACCTTAAGGCTCTTATTTTGATAGGCTTGATTTTCTCTTTCCGAATTAATGCATCTGCTACAACATTAGCTTTCCCAGGATGATATTTGATCTCACAATCATAATCATTAATAAGTTCCATCCATCTCCTCTGTCTCATATTCAAATCCTTCTGATTGAATATATGTTGGAGACTTTTATGATCTGTATATATCACACACTTAGTATCATATAGATAGTGTCTCCAAATATTTAGAGCAAACACTATGGCACCAAGTTCAAGATTGTGTGTGGTATAGTTCTTCTCGTGAACCTTAAGTTGTCGTGATGCATAGGCTATTACCTTGTCTCGCTGCATCAATACACAACCTAGACCAATTTGGGAAGCATCACAATAGATGACGAAGTCATCATTTCCTTCGGGTAATGCTAAGATCGGTGCGGTACTGAGTTTCCGCTTAAGAGTTTTGAATGCCTCTTCTTGCTTATAACTCCATTCAAATTTTACTGTCTTCTGAGTTAAGGTAGTTAATGGAGTAGCAATATTGGAGAAGTCTTGTATAAATCTTTGGTAGTATCCGGCTAGACCAAGAAAGCTCCGAACTTCAGTCAGGGTCTTTGGAGTCTCCCACTTAATAATAGCTTCTATCTTGGCTCGAACTACTTGAATTCCATGTTGGTTTATAACATGCCCTAAGAATTGTGCCTCTTGTTTTCAAAACTCGCATTTGGAAAATTCAGCGTACAGGTTCTCTTTTCTAAGAGTTTCTAGGATTATCTGAAGATGTTTGGTATGATCTTCCTGAGTTCGGGAGTAGATAAAGATATCATCTATGAACACTATAATGAATTTGTCCAAGAATGGTTTACAAACTCGGTTCATTAGGTCCATAAATGTTGCAGGAGCATTCGTTAGACCGAATGACAACCAAAAATTCGTAGTATCTATAACGAGTTCTAAAAGCAGTCTTAGGTACATCTTTTTCCTGTACCTTCAACTGGTGATATCCAGATCTAAGATCAATCTTTGAGAAGTATTTATTACCTTGTAACTGATCGAACAAATCATCTATTCTTGGCAATGGATATTTGTTCTTCATAGTGAGCTTGTTCAGCTCTCAATAATCTAAGCACATACGCATGCTTTCGTCCTTCTTATTTACAAACAGTACCGGTGCTCCACAAGGTGAAGTTCTTGGACGTATAATACCTCTGTCTAATAATTCTTGAATATGCTTCATCAGTTCTGTAGGTCTAGATTTCAATCGAAAATCACTCAACAGATCGATTACACACACACATGCGGAATCTGTGTGTATGGTGGTGAAACAGAGGGTAGAAACAGAATTGGTGAAGATAAACATGCAAATCACACAAGAATCAATACAAATAAGATATGAAATTGTAAGAACAACAGATGAAATAACTCCAAATGTGTATTGATTTAGAAAACTGTGAAAGAGAGAATTTCAGGGTTATAGCCGCTATCCACACCCTATAAATTCTCAAACTAGGCTATTTATAGCAAGTTGATAGGCATCGAAACTATGCTTACCAAAACTACTAGTTTCGATTGAACAAACCTCAATCGAAACTAAGTAGTTTCGATGGCCCAGACTTAGAAATAAAATAGGAAATTACATTAAAATGAAAATACAAGTAAATAAACTAACTAAACAATGTTCAAAAGAAATACATTGATGACAACAGCTTATACAATAATAAGACTCTACAATCTCCCCCTAAGCTGTTGCATCAATGTCTTCAACTCTTCTCTAAGCAGTTGGCCCTTGACTTGGTTTCTGGAAAAATGGCTTGACATTCAACAACACCACTCTCTGATATGCCTTAGCATTTGCTTCATCATCTCCATGAAAGAGCTTAATGGGGTTTTTGAACAAAACTTCAAGATCTTCAGGTTGAAACTTTAGAAGCTCCATGGACTCAAAGATCACAATATCTTCCTTGCCTTCACACTCGATCACAGCACTTTCGATGGTTGAGTTGTAAAACCATTTTCTGAAATTTAGTAGTTGTACAGGTACTGATCATGGCAGAACTGTGGATTTGATAGTTTCATCAGGCTTGTACCGAAGGCTTACCCAGGGCTTTTGAGTTCTAGGATGAATCCTAGTTTTGTATATAATCCTCTTTGGAAGAGTGGTGTTCATTGACCTGAAGTCAAGTGAGAGCTTGTTGTTTCAGAAATTGTTCAAAGTTGCGTGCCTCGTTAACTTTTCCAGGATTCTGTAGGGGTAATTTGGCAAGTGCCCTAAGATCATATCTAGGGAGTGAGTTGAACTCATGAGAAGTTTTGAAGTGTTCTACTCCTCCTGTGTACCTCCTGACAATGTATAATCTCCTTTCATTGTCATATTTCCATCCCACGGGGGGTATCTTCAGCTCTTGGTACTCCGCGAATCATTCATAATACTTAGGAGGCTCCTCTACAGGCAGTCTCCTCATCCAAGGCCTTTTTGGGTTGGGATAGTCTGGATTTGGTTTAGGGGGTTGAATTGGTTCAGATGGGGCGGATTCAGTGTGAGTTGTTTGAGTTGGTTCAGTGAGGGTTGGTTCAGTGTGTACCAGATCAATTTTAACATTGGCTTCATCTTTATCATCGTCAGAGAGTGCCTGGATCTCTTCTCCTTCCTTAGTGAAATACCGCACCTTCTCTTCGTGCAGATCTTCTGTAGCCAAAATTTCTAGATAATCTTTATTAAATCCATAATTGTCAATCTCTTCCAGAAGAGCATCTGCTCGTGATCTAACCCAATCTCTTCTTCATCAAGGATAACCACATCAGCACTTGATTCTTTTCCTTTTCCTCAGCAGCTCTCCGTTCACTAACTGATGGAAGATCATACCCGGTTTCTTCTATCTTTACTTCCACAGCATCCTTTGTCTTGGCAGCTTGGCCAGTGAAGATTGTCAGTGCAGACTAAGGATTTGACACAAAGGCAGGGGAAGAGGGTCCACCAGCAGAAGTGGTCTCCCCCTGAGCTGTGGAAGGGGTTTCCTGTTGAGAATATTTAATCAATGAAACCTTGATTTGTTCAACAACATCAGATAAGTCTTTGAACTCTTGTTGTTGCTGAGAGATTATCTTTTGTTTGGTTTACAGTTGGGTTTGCTGAACATCAAGTTGGGTATGTAAGCCGCCAACTTCCAGCGTTAGATCTTTCACTTCTTCCTTACATTCTCTCAGTTTACTCTTTAGATTTTCAATCACTTCATCTTGTTTTGTTATGGTTTCTTTTAACCTCCAGGCTCAGAGTTTTAACTCTTGGGACAGATGGTGATGGATCAGAGACAGGCAGGAGGTGTAGGAACAGATGTATGTGGTAGAGATGGTTGTGGTGAAGGTGGTGGAATATGAATAGGTGAGTTAGAAGGGGGTTAAGTGTTCTGGAACATCAAATAGAGACTCTGAAGAAGAGGTTAAGGACTCTAGTCCTGTCTTTATTTTCTTGGCCAATGGTTCTTCCTTTTCATAATCTGAACTTGAATCAACTTACCTCTTAGAGGAGGATGCAAGAGGTTCAGTCTGCTCCTCATCTTCAGACTATGATGTGCTGTGAATATATATATATTCAAACAGTTAGTTTTAGAAGGGGTTTTCACCAAAGACTAATCACACACACATCGGGCAAGTGTACCCGTCGGATAGAAATATAGTAAAGGTAAGAACCGGATATCAATCCGTGGACACGGTGGAATGCGATAATAAACCGGAACTAAAATCCAATCAAGTAAGTGTAAAAGATGTTTAAGTTGATTTTTTATTAAACTAACATGCAAGAATATAAAACTAAACTAAGAACACAAGTCAAACAATCAAGGAAGGAATATCACTTCGGTCTCGAATCCATTTAGTAGACATCCAACAACAACTATAGATACATGGCAAGTACACGATACGTATGCTAACTAAACTCTTGTCAAAGACATCTAATCAAATGAATTTTCGGAAAGTTAAAATGAATTATAAAAACTAACCACCTAAACTCATGCAATGAAGCTCACGTGCTATGAATACGTCAATGTTTAATAAAGATTGAACTAGCTTCCTGTCAAGGTTGGCTAAATCAACAACCAGTTGGAAAGATTACACGAATCAACACATAACCCACCTCAAGTTGATTAAAGTAAACAACAACATTCACTTCTTCAACATACAATGTTCATATCAAGATTACATAAACTAGAAGATTGCATCAACAAGTCCTAGATGAACATAGTACTAAACATGACACACCATAACAAGCACTTTGTCTTTCCAAACACAAGCACAAGGATGCACATTCAAGAGTTTTCAACCATAAACAAGACTTCATCCACCATTCCTAGTCAAAAGCCACAAACTAGCATCCATACATACACTAATCAATGAATACATGCATAAACCATGGGTTTTCCAACATACAAAGCCTACACATGTACAAGTCTTGCAAACAATATCAACTCCCAAATACAAAATATCGTTGAAGAATAATCATGCCATTGTTATAACATTAACATAAACTATGCCAAAAATCCATAAATGTTGTCAAACGTTACTAAACTTCATATAAACCAAAGTGATATCAAGAGTTAGCTCATCGTGAGCATAAGAACAAGAACAAAGCAAGGAAAAGTTACAAGACTCATAAAGAAATGCCAAGAATCAAACCAACTTCCCCAAGCTAGATGATGATGATGTATGGTGATCCTCTTGATGTTGTAGTCCTTCCAAGAAGCTTGACATGTGGCTAGAAACAAGGAAATTCGGAGCACAAAAGAGTGCTCAAGGCTCCAACTCTCCAGGTCTCCAAACTTCTGACGTGAGAAAACTTATTATATTTATTAAGGGAGGCACGACCATGCCAGGTGGTAAGGCACGACCGTGCCTGTCATTGGGGCATGACCGTGCCTGGTGATAAGCACGGTCGTGGGACAGGTGGTTGACCGATATGCTTCTTTCATTGGCTCTCATTCTTTGAGGGAGTACGGCTGGTTAGACTCACGGGATTACACGCGGCCGTGGGGTGTTGGAGCACGGCTGTGCTCGAGAAAGTGCCTTGGCGCGGTCGTGCCAGGTACGAGGCGCGACCGTGCCTAGGGTTTCCTGGCTTCGTGCGGCCGTGCTATGTTGGGGGCACGACCGTGCCTCTGCCTCAGAAACCCTAAAAACTTCATCTTTATCCTGGAATTCCCATGTTTGTTCACTCAGCTTCACAAAAACCTACAAAACTAGAAATGAAGCAAATAAGTGTCTAAACGTTGGAAATAACCAAGAAATGATCGTGAAATGAGTGAAGTTTTGTGCCAATAAGATGTGTAATTTCAAGCACATCGAACAACCCCACACCTGAACATTGCTTGTCCTCAAGCAAGAAATCAAAATAAAACAAAACTTCCAATGGCACTACGGATCAATTCGAAAATCCGTAAGCATTAATAAACTTATAAAGGTTTGACAAGATTTTCAAGAAATGCAAAATTAACTAAATGAAACCCAAGGAGCCCAAAGACGTAACAGCCGAATGAGCAAATGAATATGCCTAGGAAATCATTAGCATGTGACTTTATGCTTCTCACAATGTTCTCACACACTCAGGAATATATATGATCATACAAGTAATGGTGTATGTATAGAACACTCAAATGCCAAGACAATGAACATGCATAAATCATAAGCTTGCTAAAAGATCAAATCTCTACCAACTAACATGAAACAAAGCATAAATCAAGAGGACTCTGAACGGGTTGTTACTTGGCAATGGTTAGGGGTAGGGAAATGGAATTTAAAAGTGGCTGAATGGTTAAAAACTCGGTGGCTATGCTAACTCAAAAACTAAAACAACTTCTAATATGAAAAATAAACTAACACTTCCGTATAGATAAGACCTAACAACCGAATGTTTTTCATCTTTGCTCACAAAATTGCTCTAATCAGCTATAATTCACCTAATTTTGGTGATTTTTTTTTACACTATTTGTTTTCTTTTCTTTTGAAGGGAACTAAGTCAATATGCATATTTTCTTAGCTAAAAACTTCTTAAGAATTTAAAGATTACAACAAAATAAAAGCTATAAAATTAAAAATAGCCAACCGGATTTCTAACATGGGTGAAAAATAGATTAAATAAATAAAAAGGCTAATGAAGGTTTAACGGCGGTGTAATGTGGGTAATAAAAGAAAAACATGGGATCAACGTGGCTAACTAGTGGATGTGTTCGGATGACGGGAAAAATAAAAGGCTAACAAAGTGGTTTATCCTAATGCCTCAATCATTTTTATGCAACATTTATGTTCATGGTTTCGAAATGTATACTAAAAGCAAGTTCTAACAAGCATGAAACATCCGGCACACTCAAATCCGCAAAAACGAGAGTAAACAATGTCTAAAGCTATCAAGGCTCAAAAATAAACTCACGGAAACAGAAAGGAATGGGTTACATGCAATTCATTCGTTTAGCCCACTAAAACTCATGGTTATCACAAAAAATGGGTTTGACTCGATGGAATTTCTATCTCAATTGCTCTTGAAAAATCAAACTTCTATTATTTACTAAAAATTGTGAATGCTAAACGGTTAACTTTTATTATATTTTTGTGTTTTTTAATTTTATAAAACTAATTTAGTGTCAATAAAAATTATGATGGAAGATTTTGCAAAAAATAAAGTGATAAAATGCTCAAAAGGACAAACATCGCGTGAATAAATTATCACCCTACACTTAGAATCGTACATTGCCCTCAATGTACAACAAAAAAAATAATGTAAAGCGAAGAATAAACAACCAACCCCACACTTTAGAAACATACATTGCCCTCAATGTATACAAAAACATGCAAAGCAAAATGGAATGCAATGCAATGCAATGGAATGTGAAGGGAGAACTGAAACTTCCCTCGTGTCGATCTCGGTCAAACGCAAAAAGCCTACCCACATAAATGATGTTCCAAGAAGTTCCACAATTCCAAGATCTAATCAAGACTAACCACATCAAACAGGATCAATAACATCAAACCAAAATATAACAGGAAATGTAAAGATAATATCCACATCCAATACAAAAGATGAAATGAAAGTACAACGAAACAAACACAATAACGCCAAAGCATGATCAACGAGTCTGTACAAAATACAACCAAGTACAACTCACAAAAATGATACCAAAAGGCAATGGGAGGTACTACTCCCGCTGCATGCCCTCGAGGTCGATGCCGGCGGCCCCGCCTCCCTTGCCTCCTGCTGCTAGTGGTGATGGTGGTGGTGACTAATGGTGCGGTGGTGAAGGTGGTGGTGACTGATGGTGTGGTGGTGAAGGTGATGGTGACTGATGGTGCGGTGGTGAAGATGGTGGCTGTTGCTGTGGAGATGGTGGTGGTGACTGATGGTGCGGTGGTGAAGGTGGTGGTTATGGCTGCATGAAGAATGGGAGGGGAACCACATATGGTGCCCCACCAGCAGCAGCGGCGGCGCACTGGACCTCGTACTGCCAGGCCCAGTAGCGCATGAAAAGGTCATGCGGGATGACAACCGCAGGTGGTGGTCGCGGCGGAGGCGGAGGAAGCGGCTGGTCGGGCTCATGATGTTCGTGCCCGTGATGTGGGTCGACGTGCCCCTGCTCCTGCTCCTGTTCCTACTGAGCGGCGTGTGTCTGATGGGCGGCGGTGACGGCCTCGACCTCGGCCTGTACAAGATCTAGATCGGGACCCGGACGGTCTGGGTCCCACACTCTACCCCATCTAACAAATAATCTCACTCCTCCCGGCGCGCGACGAGCCACGTGCATGTTCCTAAGAGTCTGTACGGTCATCACGACGGTCTCGGCCACCGCGGTCAAGTCTCCAACAAGCTTGTTTGTCAACAGCTGAAAGTGCCTCGCAAGCTTGGTCACAAAGTGACCTCCATAGATGGCGCTGGTGACCTCACGCCCCGAACTGTTAACCAAGTACCTCGCAATACAGTGCGCAAGATTACAATTGCACGGGCGTACAAGGCAATAAAGGTAGACCAACTCTCTCAGATTCACTACCGACTCCCCCTAACCTCTCCCAGATATAGAATAAACTATGCAGCGATGAAGAACACGGTGTAGAGGATCTCGAAGGCTCGAAGCCTTGGTCAAATCGGATCATACATCCCAAATCCAAACTCGTGCCAGGACTGATCCTTGTCCTCCTCGGCCGGGAACTCAGTGATACCATCGGTGAACAACTCAGTGGGGATCTCATGTCTCGTGTATAATCCCAACAATCTCCCGAACCTGGTTCCCCTCCTAGCCTAAACCTAATCGTCTCGGGTAGCTCCAAATCGTCACACGGATAGTCAAACTCATATGTAGAAAAGAAATCCATCACGAGCTCGACATACTGAACAGCATGAAATCTGAACAAACGGCGCCAAGGGGCGGTCACAAGGTCGTTTCATCGGTCCGTTTGATCGATAGCGTCGATAACAGCCGGCTCCAAACGACCAGAGGCCAAAATCTGACCCCGACGGGGCCACAGGACGTCCAAACGAGCCTCGTACTCCTGCTCGTTGAGATCGAACTCCAAGTATGGGTAATCTCAGTTGCCATCTGCAAGACAACAAAAATGAAATCATAACAGTTATGAAGACGCTAGACTGAATTTATGAAGTTTCTGACCTAAGTTATGAAGGGGCACGGTCGCGCCTGGGAAGGGGTACGACCGCGCCTAGGCCAATTGTCCAGTCCACGATCGCGCTGTGGCCGACCACAGGCACAAGTACTCGACAACACGGTCACGCCAGGTGTGTTGCACGACCGCGCTAAGGCAAAATCCAATAAGCACGGCCGCGCTCATCAGAGGCACGGCCGCGCTTGACCAAACCAAGCTCTCATGGGATATCAAAAGCCGAGCACGACCGCGCCTGGTCATGAGCGCGACCGTACTCAACCCATTTTAGAGTTTTCATAATTCAAAATTCACCATTTTCTACCTATTTATGAAGGGGCTTTTGCAAAAACATCATCCCAAGGGGGCAAAAACTAACAAGTTCTACTTATTTACATCTAAAATGAAGTTCAAAACAAAAAAATCAATAAAACCTTAGAAATTCAAACACAAAATGATGATCCTAATCAGAGATTAGGATTGCGGGGGCGTACCTGAAATCAAAGAAACGGAAACAATGAATCTGGAAGAGAAGAGAATCGCAAGTAGGGGGTTTCGTTGGGGGGGGGGGGGAATGAGAATTCTGCCTTTGAAAATTAATTTAAACCACCCCCAATTACTGAGGCACGACCGCGCCAAGTGCTTAGGCACGACCGCGCCAAGTGCTTAGGCACGACCGCGTCAAGTGCTTCGGCACGACCGCGCCTAGGGTTAGAGGCACGACCGCGCCGATAGGGAGGCACGACCGTGTCTCTTGCCCAGCAGACAGAAAACCCTGATTTTTATGCAGCCTGTACCAAACCCAACTGCGATTCTTCCAAACTAAAATTTCTAAAAATTCAGAAGACATACCTAAGACATCCCAATCAATATCCCAAATCCGCTCGATCCAAAAACACATCCCGATAACCTAAACTCAAAAATAAACTTTAAAATCCTAGAAAAATAAGATGGAAATTAGGAAAATAATTTGGAAGATAAAAATGAACAAACACAACTAACGGATGAAAACCGAACATTCTAGGTTTATTAACGAGTCGTTAGCTAGACTCGTGTCCTAATGCGCGTCAATTAGGACAAATGATGGGGCAAACCAACAAATGGGTGGCCTATGATTCTTGAATACACATCCGACCTGTTTGGTTTAGTGCATTTACCACCGGCTATTGACAACCAATAGTAAATGCAAAGACGAAGTGACGGGTCGTGCCACCAACATTTGAATTTTCCCGGACCGAACCTGAGGTACATGATTTAGTGAAGGAGGCGATCATTCCGGCAAGATGGTGTTGACTTGCCGTGCTTTGTGGACCGATGTCGCACCTTCCAAGTCGGTTGGTCCGTGAACTCTCTCGACCCCTCCCGCTGCTCAGATGACTCGTATGATGAATCGTGATCATGATAAATCGTGGGTCGGCTCTCCTCGGTGCACAACGGAGGATCGAGTGTCACCATAGTCATTGGTTTGTTGGTGCACCCATCCGTTTGCACATCTTCCTCGTGGTAACCCCACAGATATAATGGGTACTCGTCACTGTAACTCCCATAGTCACGATCCAAGAAAATCACTGTAAAGAACACTCAAGCAAAACGATCACGGGTACCAAATAAAAATAAAATAACATCTGAAGAACTATACACAAAAATAAGATGAAGATGATAAAATAAAGATAAAAAATAAAAATTAAAACAAATTTAAATAAGGAAAACTATTTACCAAGATATAGACAAATATGTACTAAATGACTAAATAATAATCCCAATCGTTCTCGCACAAACCGTGTCCCAGCAACGGCGGCAAAACATGATGTGCAGTGAATATATATATATGTATATATATATATATAATTATAATAAATATTTCACACAGTTAGTTTTAAAAGGGTTTTCCCCAAAGACTAATCACACACACATCGGGCAAGTGTACCAGTCGGATAGCAATATAGTAAAGGTAAGAACCGGATATCAATCTGTGGACACGGTGGAATGCGATAATAAACCGGAACTAAAATCCAATCAAGTAAGGGTAAAAGATGTTTAAGTTGATTTTTGATTAAACTAACATGCAAGAATATAAAACTAAACTAAGAACACAAGTCAAACAATCAAGGAAGGAATATCACTTCGGTCTCGAATCCATTTAGTAGACATCCAACAACAACTATAGATACATGGCAAGTACATGATACGTATGCTGACTAAACTCTCGTCAAAGACATCTAATCAAATGACTTTTTGGAAAGTTAGAATGAATTATACAAACTAACCACCTAAACTCATGCAGTGAAGCTCACGTGCTATGAATACGTCAATGTTTAATAAAGATTGAACTAGCTTCCTGTCAAGGTTGGCTAAATCAACAACTAGTTGGAAAGATTACATGAATCAACACATAACCCACCTCAAGTTGATTAAAGTAAACAACAACATGCACTTCTTTAACATACAATGTTCATATCAAGATTACATAAACTAGAAGATTGAGTCAACAAGTCCAAGATGAACATAGTAATAAACATGACACACCATAACAAGCACTTTGTCTTTCCAAACACAAGCACAAGGATGCACATTCAAGAGTTTTCAACCATAAACAAGACTCCATCCACCATTCCTAGTCAAAAGCCATAAACTAGCATACATACATACACTAATCAATGAATACATGCATAAACCATGGGTTTTCCAACATACAAAGGCTACACATGTACAAGTCTTGCAAACAATATCAACTCCCAAATACACAATATCATTGAAGAATAATCATGCCATTGTTATAACATTAATATAAACTATGCCAAAAATCCATAAATTTTGTCAAACGTTACTAAACTTCATCTAAACCAAAGTGTTATCAAGAGTTAGCTCATGGTGAGCATAAGAAAGAACAAAGCAAGGAAAAGTTACAAGACTCATAAACAAATGCCAAGAATCAAACCAACTTCCCCAAGCTAGATGGTGATGATGATGATGGTGATGATGTATGGTGATCCTCTTAATGTTGTAGTCCTTCCTAGAAGCTTGAAATGTGGCTAGAAACAAGGAAATTCGGAAGGCTCCAACTCTCTAGGTCTCCAGACTTCTTTCTGATTTGAGAAAACTTCTGATATTTATAGAACACGGGAGGCACGACCATGTCAGGTTTTAAGGCACGACCGTGCCTGTCATTGGGGCGCGACCGTGCCTGGTGATAAGCACGGTCGTGGGACAGATGGTTAACCAATCTTCTTCTTTCATTGGCTCTCTTTTTTCGGGGGAGTACGGCTCGTCAGACTCACGGGATTACACGCGATCGTGGGGGTGTTGGAGCACGGTTGTGCTTGAGAAAGTGCCTTGGCGCGGTCGTGCCAGGTACGGGGTGCGGTCATGCCAGGTACGGGGCGCGACCGTGCCTAGGGTTTCCTGGCTTGGCGCGGTCGTGCCATGTAGGGGGCACGAACGTGCCTCTACCTCAGAAATCCTAAAAACTTCATCTTTATCCTGGAATTCTCATTTTTGTTCACTCAGCTTCACAAAAACCTACAAAACTGGAAATGAAACAAATAAGTGTCTAAACATTGGAAATAACCAAGAATTGATCGTGAAATGAGTGAAGTTTTGTGCGAAAAAGATGTGTAATTTCAAGCACATCAGACTCATAGTCAGATTGATCATACTTAGTACCGTATATGCCTTCGTCCAATGTGTCACCAGACTCATTTTCATCATGTACTTCTACTTCTAGGTTTACAGCAGGTTGCTCTTCAATTACAGGTTCAATATTCTCTAACAATTGATCCCCAAAAGGAGCCTCTAAGATAGGCTGTTCAATGTCTTGCTCTATATGTTGGTCAGCATCAACATCTGGCTCTTGGTTCCCTAGATCTTGTTCTGCCTCTTCTTCCTCAGATGATGATTCAGCTAGCAGTTGTTGATCTATATCAGGAACATTCTCTTCTTCTTCTCCCAAGAAATGACCAAACAGAGGAATGGCAGCAATCACTCCGTTGGTTCTTTTGCTTGAACTCTTCATGTAGCTTAAGGTCTTGGCAGTCATATGGTCAAAGACAAATATATTGCCATTTTCTTGCAAGTTAGGATAGAGATGATTAATAATAATCTGAAGAAACCTAGGGTAGACCAAGAACTTTTCCTTCACTCCACAAGTCAGGTTTTCCTTTAACTGCCAAATACTAGCCTAGAAAAATTGTAATCCCTCCCTTTAATCAATCCTAAGACTACTGATGCCACCATGGCATTGGCTGAATCAAATCCACCTTTTCTGATAGACAGGCAGTGAATGAAGACATGTACAATGTGGAAGGGCATTCTTGATAATCTGTCCGCCCTTGAATTCATCTGGATGCCCCAATCTTCTGAAACATTCTTTAACATAAAAACTTGGAAAATCCACTAGTGCTTCATGATTATCATTAAAGTGCAGCACCTCTCTGATAGTTGCCTCAGAAAAAAGAACTTCTTGGTTATGAGCTGTAGCCCTGATATGCTCCACATTGTCTATAACTGTTGTAGTTGTAGTACTCCAGAATTGCCTTATAGTAGTTTCAAACACTGGTAGATTGTGGCTTATAGCAAAGCTGATGTTGGAGTTGGTCAGGAAATCAAGCACAGGAATGAAGTCAGCATTTTTGGGATCAGTAGTATGCAACACAGCACATACATCCTTTTGACAAATAATAGATCCATATTTGCACAAAAAAAAAAATCAAACATCAGTCCAACACTTAGAAAAATTTCAGAAAGGTCTGACCGAAACTACTAGTTTCGGGTGAAAAAGCAAATCGAAACTACATAGTTTCGGGCACCAAAGGGTATCAAAATAACTAGTTTCGATGGAAAACTGGTTTAAATTCTGATAATTTCTTTTCAAAAACAAAACACCCTTTAATCGAAACAACTAGTTTCGATGCCTGAATTCTGAACAAAAACACAATCATTCAAAAGCAGAGAAAAACTAAACTAAAAACTATAGACAGATAAACAAAATATAAACAGAAATAAAAGAAAAGATAAAGGTCGCCTGAGGTGTCGAAACTCCATCTCACCGAGATTTTTGAGGAAATCTGCAAAAATTAAACAATAGAAGAGTGAGATATTAGCAATGATGAGTTCATAAACAGGATCTAAGCATAAAACAACCCAAAACACGCGATTTTATTCGTAACAAGGGTAAAACTGTAACCCTAGCCATCGCCAAATAAAACAGTAGCAAACATTTTCAGTAATCAAACCTGATGAAGACGACAACGGAGGAGGAATCAGATAAGGGAGACTGATTTCGCAAACTTAGACCGATGACTCTGATCTTTTGTGTGTGAAAACGGAGGTGAAAAAGGTTTCAGGTGAGTGAGAGTGAACGAAGCATGAAGAATAACCTGATTATGAAGACATTCAATTTGAGCTTAACAAAAGACTAAAGTGCCCCTGTCGAAACTATTAGTTTCTATAGAACAAAGTAGTTTCGGGTGGGAGGTAGTTCCGGACGGTTTGAGTAGTTTCGATGATAATGTTGTTTCGGGTGAACAATAGATACTTGATCAGAAACAAAGAAAAAGCACTCATATATACAAAATTTAAACAAGCTAATAAGGAAGATTAAGAAATTTATATAGAAAAATAAAAATAAAATTAAAAACAAAAACAGTAAAAGATATAAACACTTAGCCTTGGAAAAGATCCAACATGAGATCATGTCTGATCAAACCCTTGAAACACTTCATTTTGCACTCAGCTACTGTGAATCCCTGAAGATTGCCAATATTTGGGCAAGATAAACCCGAGCATTTGCTTGTACAATGTTTTCATGTGATTAAGAGGTACCATTTGATCACGAAACACTGCGTACCCCACATTTTGAAATAAAATGATTTTGAAAGCCTATCAATCCTCAAGAAATACCTGCATTCATCTAATCATCTCTTACAGGTTAACCAGTATACCATCTTGGTAAGTCAAAATTACTGCCAAAAGTAAAATAAAATCCAACTGGATATAAGAAGTTGTAAAATGAAAAAAAAAAAAAAGTGGATATTAAAAGGTATGAACATTCTAGATCTTTTCGTAAGCAAAACAGAAGAAGTCGTAAAATTATCCAAGCGGATAGGAAACATTTGAACACCCGAGATCTTTGCATAAGCAAAACAGACGGGGTCAAATCATCCAAGTGGATGGGAAAAAGATGAACTCCCGAGATCTTTGCGTAGGCAAAATAGACGGGGTCATCGGCGGTAACTCTTGTTACTTTGACGGTCACCTGGCGTATGAATCAGAATCCAACACGTAAGCCTATATCTGATTGAATTGGTTTTCTAAGCTTTAAAATGGGTTAGATGTTTCAAAAATGGGTTCAAACACTCGTGTATGAAAGAGAATTAGGTTTTCACACTACTAAAGAGTTATAACCGTATTCGGGCCTACCGGTTATACCTCAGTAAGCACCATCGCTTATGGTCCATTCCATGTTCAAGAAGGGTGATCAGACTCTATCATTTCTCACAAGGTCGGATCCGATTTTCCTTAAACAAAACATGATACTTACAGTGAGTTTTTCTTAAGCACAAAACAAAAATTTTTCTTTTCTTTTTTACTAAACAAAGCAAATCCTTTTCTTTCTAACTGTACATTCCAATTTCCCCCCCCCCCCCCCCAAAGTTTTGCTTTCAAAGGTAAATAAACAAAACAACTATACAGAAAAATAAAATCTTTTTGGAAATCTTCCCGATTAACAAGTTTAAATAGAAAAGACAATATGCACAAAGGTTACTGAAAGTTAATCATGTCGAGCATCCCACCAATTTCTCAAATCTGGCAGAATCAAATGCTTTTGTAAAGATGTCGGCGGTTTGCTTGTCGGTTTTGACTTCAACGATTTTGATATGTTTCTTTTCGACACAATCACGGATGAAGTGGTGTTTGATCTCAATGTGTTTGGTTTTAGAATGCTGAACGGGATTTTTTGGTGATATGGGGAACATCGGTATTATCACACAGGATGGGAGTTTCATGGAAGGTGATCCTGTAATCAAGCATTTGATGGTGGATCCACCTTACTTGGGAACAACAAAGGGCTACGGCAATGTATTCGGCTTCGGCTGTGGATTGGGAAACGGTGGTTTGTTTCTTACATTGCCATGAGACGAGGCGGTTACCAAGGAATTGACAACACCCAGAAGTGGACTTTCAGTCTAAGTTGCATCCCCCGTAGTCTGAATCTGAATAAGCCAAAAGATCAAACAAGTTATTTTTGGGATACCAAAGCCCAAGTTTTGGCTTGTACTTCAAATATCTTAAAATATGTTTGACAGCAATTAAATGAGAGAGTTTAGGATTAGCCTGAAAGCGTGCACACAAGCACACTACAAACATGATGTCTGGTCTGCTAGCAGTGAGATACAGAAGAGATCCTATCATCAAGCGATAGAGGTGCTGATCAACGCTTTCACCATCCAAATCAGGAGACAGACATTGTCGAACTTCCACGGGAGTCTTGTAAGGATGAGACTCAGTTATTTTGTACTTGGTCAGGATTTCTTTGACATACTTCTCTTGATGGATAAGAATTCCCGACTCAGACTGATCTACTTGCAAACCAAGAAAGAACTTCATTTCTCCCATAGAACTCATTTCTAACTTACATTACATCACATCCTCGAACTCTTTACACAACCGAGGATTTGTGGATCCGAAAATGATGTCATCAACATAGATTTGCACCAAAATGGTATCCGCACCATCCTTTCGTTTGAACAAACTTTGGTCAATTGCCCCTCGTGTGAAACCATTATCAAGCAGATGCGTAGATAATGTCTCATACCACGCACGAGATGCTTGATGAAGACCGTACAATGCCTTGTCAAGTTTGTAAACTCTGTCAGGATAGCTTGGATCAATGAAACCCGGTGGCTACTTGACATAAACTACCTCTTGAACTTTTCCATATAGAAATTCGCTTTTGACATCCATCTGATGAACTGTGAAGTCCATATAGGTTGCGTATGCGAGAAACATTCTGATGTCTTCCAAGCGAGCCACTGGTGCAAAGACATCCTCAAAGTTAATTCCTTCTTCTTGATAAAACCCCTGAACCACCAAGCGCGCTTTGTTTCGAATCACGATTCCCCCTTCGTCCTTTTTGTTACGAAATACCCAACGAGTGCCGATTGGAACTTTGTTCTTTGGAAGGTCTACCAGATTCCACACATGTAACTTATTGAACTGCTGCAATTCTTCCTGCATGGCCTCTACCCAACTGTTCTCAAGCAAGTGAAGAGACCGTCATTCATTGCTTCGGTGGCACTACGAGTTCGGACTCCCACATTGGGTGGACCAATGATGTTTTCTGTAGGATGATCCTTGTGAATTCTCAACTGTGGAATCTCATCCTCTTCCAAGTGGTCATCCAGATTGGTATCGTTGATGTCAGGAATAACAGCTTCCTCATTGATAGGACCTTCATTAGATGATTGTCGAGCAACATCCACTATTTGAGGAGTTTCTTCCTCAACAGTTTCACTTGTTGCCACATAATCCAAAGACTCCTGAGTGGATTCAGCATTAGCTATAATAGGAAGATCATATATATGTTGACTTAATGAAGAGGAGCTTGAAGCAGTAGAGGTACCTAAAATATTCACAGACATGAGGGGGTTAACTTAGATAGATATGTTAGTGAAATTAGGAAGATTAAATGATTTAAACAAAGAATCGACATCAAAAAGCCAATCAGGATCGTCCCCAGCGTCCGTATGATTGCTTTCATGTCAATTGATATCAATGGAGTCCAGAACAATCCTTCGTCTCTTGTTGTAAACATGAAAAGCTCTTTGGTTAGAGGAATAGCCCACGAAATAGCACTCATCCGCTTTGGCTTCAAACTTATTCAGCTGATCAGAAGTATTCAGCATTGTGCAAACACACCCTAATTTCCTAAAGAAATCAATAACAGGCTTGCGCTTGTACATAATTTCATAAGGAGTCTTGTTGCAGATTTTGTTGATGAGAACTCGATTTTGCACAAAACATGTGGTATTGACTGCCTCGGCCCAAAACGTGACAGGAAGGTTAGAATCAACGATAACAGTTCTTGCTGCTTCTATCAACGTACGATTTCTTCGTTCAGCTACACCATTTTGTTGTGGAGTGCGAGGTGCACTGAATTGCCAAGAGATACCCTTACTTTCACAGAAAGAATCTAGAATGGCATTCTTGAACTCTATGCCATGATCACTGCGAATAGTCTTCACACTTAAATTGAACATGTTCTCGATTTGAAGCAGATGAATCTTCAGAGTCTCTGTCGTCTCATCTTTCTTTGCCAGGAAGAATACCCAAGTAAACCGAGAGAAGTCATCGGTTATCACCAAGCAGTAAGATTTCCTTCCATGACTCATGACACTCACAGGACCGAAAAGATCCATGTGAAGCAATTGAAGGGGAGAGTCAATGGAATTAGCGGTTTTGGGTTTGTGAGAAGATTTGTGTTGCTTGCCCTTGGAACAAGAGAGACAATGTTCCATGGGTGAGAAATCTTTCAAAGGTAAACCGGTGACAAGGTTTCCTCGAACAAGGCGGTTCATTGTTTTGAAATTCACATGTCATAATCTCTTGTGCCAAAGAAATGACTCATCCTCTGAAGCTTTTGAAAGAAATCAGGATTCGATTCCTGATGGGTTATTCATATCCGGACTGTAAGTATTGAATCTTCGAGGAGCACGCATGAGGATTAGGTCTTCGGGAATACCCACTCCAGACTTCAGAATCAAACATACCTTGGAGTTGAAGAGGGCACAAAAGTCTTTATCACAAATCTAGGACATACTCATCAGATTGTACTTCAGCTGTGGGACGAAATTGACATTCTCCAAGCTATTTACACCGTTAGACACAGTTCCTTGACCTTCAATCTTTCCACCTCTTGGATTGCCTGCAAAGGTGATAAAATCTTCGTCCATTAGATGATAATCTTGCAATAAAGAAAAATAACCAGTCATATGTCTTGAACAACCACTGTCGACATGCCAGATATTGTCTCAAGTCCTCCTCAATTGTCCCTACACAAAATGAATCATTTAGACATTTGTACCCAAGCCATTTCTAACTTGGAACTTCTTAATTTTACAAGATGCATTTCGGAAGTCATAGTCAGAATCCTCCTTTAATGTGTTCTCAAAAAGATCATTATTCTTAATTTTTCAAATCCTTTTCGGCCAATTTTTAGCATTTTTAATCCTTTTACGTCGCAAATTTCTATTATGTTGTGATTTAGACAAAACATTTGAAACACCATCAACAGAATTTTGAATAACAGATGGTACGTTTTCTTCTTTGAAATGATATGTAGACAATTTACATGTCTTGAAAACATTATTGGATTCCCCACAACTAAAACAAACTTTATCACATGTTGGCTTAGCCTGATAGTTGTCATCACAGGATGATGAAGATGATTGTGATGTTTAGACATCAGAACTAGAGGCATCTCTTTCTTCAATATTTCTTTCTTGAAGGCTTTGATCTTCCTTTAATCTGAAAAATTCCAGATTGCTCATTGTTTCTTGTGGAATATCAGTCTCAACAACTCCTGCACTTTTAAAATTTGCAATACAACTCATAGCATTTACAGATTTAGGAACAAACGGCAAAGCATGCTTAAACTTAGAAATAGCATTTCTCAAACTATCATGCTCAGAAGGCATAGAACCAAAATACAAATTTTCAATATGTTCACAAATATCTGGTTTTGGCACGGACATATTATTACATTCATCCGACTCAAGTTCTTTTAAAACATTTCCCTTACTAGAACTCTCATCGTAATCATCTTCGGAACCTACACAATCTGACTCTGCATAGGAAGCAAACATGTCAGAGTTTGAAGTTTGGATATAATCATCAGCAGATAAATTGCAAACAAAAGGTGTGGGAACATGAGGAACTTGCATATCAGCAAATCTTCCAGACTTGGAATATAGAGGTGGGTGAGAGTTATACCCGATGCCTTCTGTGACCTTTTTGTGAATTTGGTTGTCAATGATTCCAAAAAGAATTTTCTGATCCATACCCATGTATTCAACTTGCAAATTTGCTTTTTCAGCCTTTTGAAGCCTTTCAGTTAAAATTTGATTATTATTCTTTTGTGTAGAAAGTTGTACAATCAAAGATCGGTTTTCTCAAGAAATATCACGAATTTTCTTGAAGTAAAGTTTCTCATTTTTAGCCACAGAATCATTCATCACCTTTATATGATCTCGTTCATCGACCAAAGCCTGGTTGATGAATCTATATTTCTGAATCTCATTTAAACAGGATTTAGCACTGCAAAGTCTAGACATTACCTTAGCTGGTATGGCAGTGAGATCCTTAGTTGGTTCAATCATGACACATTTCTCATTTTCTTCAATGTCTGCCATTAGTGCCTTGTCAACTGCTTCCCCTTCTTGATCTCCCCAATGATAGTGGCCATCAGCTTGACATACTAGAGCTGTTGAGCTGGAAGTTGTAGTGGATTTGGGAGAGATGGCAGTTTGCTTTCCAGATGATATATTCTTCTCATGATGTTCCTTTGATGATGGCTCCTTGCAGTTCCTTGCAAAATGACCCAGTTGGTCACAGTTGTAGCTTCTCACCTTTTTTATATCAAACCCTAGAGTCTTTCCTTGCTTGAATCTATCCATCCCAGTCCTTTTGATGAATCTTTTAGCTCTCAGAGTCAGCATAGCCATACACCAATCAATATCCATCTTTTCCAAATCATCCGGGTTAATCTTCTCCAAGTCATCAGGTTAAAAGCTGACCGGTGTCAGGTTTCCAGAAATCAGTGCATCATAGCACGACATGAAGGCAGTCATGATAGGCATATACTCTCAAGGAATCAGAGTGGTTGGATTCTGAGAGTTGGATGACATAGTAGGCTGAACTACAGAAATCGAAGGTGGGACATCAGTTTGAAAATAAGCCATTGTAGTTTTGTTGGATGAAGTGGAGGAATCTTGACCCGCAAGAAGAGCTGTGTTTCCAGACTGGTTAGTTGGAGTGACTGCACCCTTAATTATCTCCAACTCATAAGACTCCAGAATGCTGAAGAGTTCTTGCTGTGACAAGTCACTTAGTTTTTCAGTTTTCTTGATCATAATCCGGTACATATTCCATTCCTCGGGCAGTGAATCAAGCAGCTTCTTATTTAACTCAACAATGGGATACTCGGTTCCCAAAACCTTCAACTTAGAGACAATGCTTGAGAATCGGTTGATTAGTTCAGACATGGGTTCTCCAAGGACACTGCTAAACATTTCATATTGCTTCTTGATCAAATCCCTCTTACTTTCTCTAACCTCAGCACTTCCCTCATACCTGGTACATAAAGCAACCCAAAGATCTTTGGTAGTTGTATACTCAGCAAATATGTTGAACACATCCATAGGAAGAGCCATAGCAATGGATCCATAAGCCATGTTATCTCTAGCAATTAAGGCAATATCCTTTTCATCATATTCAGACACAAGCTTGGGGCATTGAACATCTGTAGTGGTAATAACTGGCTTGTGTTGACCATCAGTGATTGACTACAACAGAGTATGGTCATGGAACTGAAAGAAAGTCTTTATCTTCTTAGTCCAATCATCAAAGTCTCTTGTGGACACAAAGACAGGTGGTTTGTTTCGTCCAGCATATTCACTGTTGCTGGAAGATGTCATAACTCAGAGAAGTTAGAAGAACAAACAGTAGCTAGTTTCGGGTGAACAGGGATGATCGAAACAACTAGTTTTGATAGAGAAAAAGTTGATCGAAACTACTAGTTTCGATAAAAGAAACAGAATCTAGAAACAACAAGTTTCGATGAAGAAGACTTAGCAGAAAATCAGGCAGACTCAGTAGAAACTACAAGTTTTGATTGAAACTAGTTTCGATAGTGCAGAAGTTTCAGGTGATCAATCTGCAAAGGTTAGTTTTGATATAATAGGACAAATAACTAGTTTCAATGATACCTACTCCAGACAACAGTACAGACAAGAAGTTTCGATGACCAACCAAAAGCAGAAATTGTCTCCCAGTAGTTTCGATACCTCCTTCTTCAAGCTTCAGCAGACTCCATTCATGAAAAGCTTCAAAAATCAAAGATGATAAACTCCCAATCTGATTCAGCTAAAAGCTTCCAAATAAGCTTCTGAACACAAATCAATCTTCAGATCCGAAAAACTCAAAAAAATAGTTCCGAAATCGATGAAACAGTGCCAAAACAGTGCAAACCCAGAAAGCCTTCAAATTCCAACTAAAGGTCACCTAAAATCGATCAAAACAACCTGAAAAAACTCAGAAATCAAGAGCATATAGCTCTGATACCAATTGTAGGTCCAGATTTCAATCAAAAATCACTCAAAAGAACGATTACACACACACGGGCGGAATCTGTGTGTATGGTAGTGAAACAGAGGGTAGAAACAGAATTGGTGAAGATAAACAGGCAAACCACATAGGAATCAACACAAATAAGATATAAAATTGTAAGAACAACAGATGAAATAACTCCAAATGTGTATTGATTCAGAAAACTGTGAAAGAGAGAATTTCAGGGTTACAGCCGCTATCCACACCCTAGAAACTCTCAAACTAGGCTATTTATAGCAAGTTGACAGGCATCAAAACTATGCTTACCGAAACTACTAGTTTTGGTGAAGCATTTACAAGAGAGGTAAGCCTGTCAAAACTAAACTATATATCGAAACTAGTAGTTTCGATTGAACAAACCTCAATCGAAACTAAGTAGTTTCGATAGCCCAGACTTAGAAATAAAACAGGAAATTACAATAAAATGAAAATACAAGTAAATAAACTAACTAAAAAATGTTCAAAAGAAATACATTGATGACAACAGCTTATACAATAATAAGACTCTACAAGTTCTTTTAGTTTAGAAGGTGCTAGATGGTACGGTGCTTTAGCAAGAGGTTTAGCTCTAGGAATAAGTTCGATTCGGAATTCGATTTATCTATTTGGTGGTAGACCATATAATTCATCCGGAAATAGATCCGGGTGATCGCATACTACAGGAATGTCCACAACTTGTCGTTCATGTTTAGAGTCTAAAGTATAAACTATAAATACACTACATCATGTATTCACACATTTCTTAGCCTTTGCTACATAAATCGTTTCAATCTTATTCTCGTCACTATCGCATTGTATCAACATAGACTCTCCTTTAGGCCTTCAAATCCTAATAGTCCATTGATTACAATCGATCCGAGCATGGCATAGGTTCAACCAATCCATTCCAATGATAATATCGTACTTTCTCATTCTCATTGGCATTAATTCAATTACTGAATTCTCATTCCAGAGTCATCTTGCAATTCGCATACGATTCAGTTATCCCAATCTGCTCACCACTCGTCGTCTCAACTACGTAAGCACGCTCAAGTGGGGTAGGTTTCATGCCTAAATGCAAACTAAAGGCATCTGAAATAAAACTTCTATTTACTCCCGTATCAAATAGGATTTTAGCATAGATATCGTTAACTAGGAACGTACCAACTACCACTTTGGCATTATTGTTCCTCCCTCCATCACCTATCACGAATAGCCGACCTTTTGCCCCTTCTTTGGGCTTTTGCTGTACGGGTTTAGTACAATTTCTCGAAATATGTCCCATCTCATTACAATTAAAACATCTAAGGGATGGACAATACGTGGCAGTATGCCCTGTCTTCTAGCATTTGTAACATCTCATTTCCTGAGGATTTCTTACTAGATAATTTCCCTCTCTCTTAGGGAATTTGAAATTTCTTGGTTTGAACCGATACATAATTTCCTCACTTTTCCTCTTTGTTTCTACTGGTTTTATCTCTGCCGCCTTTTCAGCCTTCTCCTTAGCTTCTTAAGTTGCCACATCATCATAAACCGTGGCACTTAATGCTAAAGTTGCATCCATTGTTTGAGGTGCAGAGGTTTTCACCAAGGTACGCACCTTGAGTGGCAAACCCCTAATAAAATGTTTGATTATTCGGGGTTCGGGTGTCACCAGATGTGGCACCAGTTTAGACATCTCATCAAACTTTGTCACATACTCCTGATGCATCATAGTTCCAGCCTCCAGACGCTGAAACTCCTCCTCAAGCGTATCTAGTTCATTCCAAGGAAAGAAACATTGCAGAACTAACTCCTTAAATTCATTCCATTTCATGTTGTCTAATGTTTTCTCCCCTCTAGCTTGCTTTACATACTCACACCAATCCAATGCGGTGGTTTCTAAAGAATTGGCAGCAAACTTGACTGCCTGATCGCTTCTTCACTCATTTAGTTTGATTACCGCTTCCATCTTCGTGATCCACTGAGTAGTATCAATGGCTCCCTTTTTGCCATCAAATGGCTTGGGTTTGCATCCTTCGTGATTCTCAGTTCTCGTCACTGAGCTAGTATTGGCATTTCCATTTGCCCTTCTGCTGTTGTTGGTTCCTCCTTCAGCATTTTCGGTACCCATTCCCCTTTAAAGACCTTCATCTAACAATCCGGGTAGTTTGTTTCGTAAAGCTTTTGTTACCTCACTAGCCACAGCATCTTGAAACTGGCCCTCAGACATAACTACTTCTTTAGCATGACTATTCGCATTATTGTCGTTCTTATTCGCTTCATGATGATCGTTAGTATCAGTGTTATTTTCAGTGTGCCTTTGGCTCCTAGTAACCGGAGTTCGACCTGTTCCTCTACCTTTTCCTCTTCCTCTTCCTCTTTCGACCATTGTTACCTATACACACAGAAGTATTATATCAGAATTCATATAACCGGTTATGATCCAGAAAATCAGAAATTAAAGACATTTGGCTAAGAATGTACTTCATATCTGTTTTCGCGACATTTCCTGTTATATTCATAATGATAATCAACATCTCTACTTATGTCCTGTTGGCATTCCAGCTATTCTCAGAGCTCTTAGTTTAAGTCTAGATACTAATCTTTCCTATTAGTATCCAAATCCCTTAAATTGTGGCTCTGATGCCAACTTTGTCACACCCTTAACACAGGGCAGTCATCTAACCAGAGTAGTACCTCCAATAGATATGTTCCCAGGTAAGAGCGACGGGTCTAGTAGAGATTTATACACCGCTCTTTCCTAGATAGAACATTTCGTTCATCAGATAACTACATACCGGTTGAAGGTCACCTTCTAGTTACTGTGACGTTGATACTAAAAACACACAGCGGAAGACTTAACATCATAACTTATTTCATTTCATAACATAACGTTTATACAATAGGGACTGACTGGCAAAATACAACATAAACAACTCTGGACTTATAGCTCATGAAGAATCATGCCATTCATTCAGGCCTTATGGTCACACAGGTACCTGCCCTCAGTCATCCCTATATCCAACATCTGTACATCCCCTGGAATGCCAACTACCAGCTAGGGTTCACCTGTGCTCAAAAACATTTGAAAACGTTTTTGGATCAGCTTAACGTTGGTGAGTTCATAAACAAAATCATATTTACTGTTATCTTTGATACAGGGATGGATGCCCCGACAGGTCTTACAACCATCCTTTCCAATCCATCTCCTAATAACTTCTGCTTTACTCGGGTTATGAGTCTACAACATACATATATAGAGACCTTACGGGGTGCTGGTCCCATATGTAGCAGATCTCAAACAAGAGGATTGGTCTTGTCCCTAGGTCCCACCCCAATCATCGTCATAATAAGTACTTACTATAGGATATATGCACGGATAGTATTGGGATCTCAGATAAAAATCATGTACAAAACATTTCATAGAGCACAGTTCAGAGGAACTTACCTCAATCAGAATCTCCTCCTGTATTGAATATAACAATCAACACTTTGACAAAACCTTAAATCATATTCGACATTATCATAATCAATACCCCTATCTTAGGTTTACATGAAGAAACCTTAAGGTGTTTAGAAACCTTACCTCGGCACTATCTACGGCGTTTTGCTAGTAACCGGACTCTCGTATGCGAACCTTGGCTCAGGAATGAAATCACCAAAGTGTGTGTGTGATTTTTGAGAGTGTAAAGGTGTGAGAAATGAGCTGAGATCGGGTTTCTATTTATAGGCAAGTTCAGGGCTCGTCACCCAATTTTGGGCGGCAAGCATAACGGACAGTTACGCCCCGTGACGGTCCGTCATAGACCTGAGTCAGCTTCCACGTGTTGGCCTTAGGTTGGACGGCTTCGTTTTGCGGTGTGACGGACCGTTACCCACCGTGACGGTCCGTCATATGGTTACACGTGTCATGATTGCTTCGTTAGTCAAAATACACGTGTCATCACCGGGTTCTTTGTCGTGCCGAGCCCGTAGCGGACCGTTATCACTCGTGACGGTCTATCACCACCGTAACGGACCGTTATCTACTTGTGACGGTCCGTCACAGACATCATTTTCTATTTTGTCATTTTTGGTCCTTTTAACTTTTGGAACATTATACTTAAACCCCATGGGCTTTCCCTTTGAACATTTTTAGCCCCTATAATACTTGGGAATTATCCGGGTGTTTCACCTTGAATCTTTCCCCAAAGATTGTCTAAAACTTTCTCCAAAGATTCTTTGAAACTTTCACCAAAGACTGTCTAAAACTTTCTCCAAAAATTCCTTGAAACTTTCACCAAAGATTCTCTAAAACTTTCACTAAAACTTGCGCTAAAACTTTCATATTGACTTTGATGTGTTGACTTTGACTTTCGTTGACTTTTATTTTTACGCTAAACGTTAACTTTTGCATAAAGTTTCGTGTAGCTTTCATTTTGGTAAGCGTCAACCTATATAATTCCTTACAGCGCACAAGTATGTTTTAATAAAAAGGTTCTAAACAAAATAATAAAATTAATAAGATATCGGTTAATATTAATAATAAAACATTAGTTCATATTCTATTAAAATTCATCTAAATTATAATTGAAATTTTGTGACGACTGGGTAGTTGAATCAATTACAAAATCACGAAAATTCTCAGTGTCAACATATGCAATGGGGTTTTTGAAGGGGATAACATTTCAGATGGCATGTACTTTTGTATTTATCAGGATGATGACCTTTGTAGAACATCGGCTACAGATTGTATGTGTTATTTTTTCACCTTGAGACAGAATACGCTTATTTTCATGTGGACGGCCAACTTATCTTTTTGTCAGGATCTAGAAATACACAAATGCTTGCTGTTAATTTTAGAAAATACCGAAATCACAAAAACGATTGAATTACTAAACCCTAGATTCAAGAACAACTCAAACTACATATGTAAATATAATTGTCATCATTCTCATTGATTGATTGAATTGATTACGAGTAATAGAAGACGAACTGGAACACAAGTGATTTATCCAACATAAGTGTATACAATATAAATAAATAAATATATATATATGTATGTGTGTGTGTCTATGTGTATAAGAGACGTATCAAGAGTAAACCCTTAGTTATTGTAAAAACTCAAAAACTCATTTCTAACCACTCATTTATTTTATTAGTTTTCTTATTTATTTTTAATATGGAGGGGCATCATTGTCATTTCCCCACTCTCTCTCTCTCTCTCTCTCTAAACTTACTCTCCATTCCCTCTTTCTCTCTTAAAATCCAAACTTCTCACTCTTTTCTAAACATCCCTTGTCCAAACACCCCTTAAATTGAAACAAATCAAACCCTACTCCCAATTCGAATCTCTTTTCCTTTCGATTCGATTTCTTCAATGGATGAGCAATCATCAAAGACCAACGCGTTTACCATGACTCTGAAGAACTCAGTTCAAGCGCTCCTTAGAGGAATTGACATCACCTCTGACATCAGGATGTTGTACTACAAAGGTGCACCTGGCTCTCGATAGATTCACGTGGATGATGAGCTTACGAGAGAGCTTGTGTTCTCAGAAGATGAGGGTGTTACGATTCCTGATGTTTCTATTGATATTGATTTCTCTAGAAGGGAAAGGAACACTGAAGCTACACCGATTTTCAGCTTCCATGAGGTTTGTAATTTGTTTCTGTTCCAATTTCTAATTTAGGGTTTAATGGCCGTGGTCGGTGAAAAGCCAGATCCAAGTCAAAAACACCATCAGATGTAATCAAAATCCAGATCAGGTGAAAGGCCAAATCCAAACCGAGAAAGTAACTCCGACGACCAAGCACCATCTTTGACCACCACATCTTTCTCCCGTTCAGATCTAATGAGGGTCTAATGGCCACCTCATCTTTATCTCGTTCAGATCTGATGAGGATTTGCTGAACCAACATGAAAAACATGGGTAACTGAACTTAGTGGTGCTTCTGCTCAGGTTTGTATTCTTCTTTTTAGTCTATATTTGTATAAATACTTTATTTCTAATGTGACTATTTGTTCATGAAAAAAATACATTTAGATGTTATAATGTATCAAGAAAGAAGTCAAGAACATAAAGAATAATTGTTTTTTTTTGTGCAATTACGTTTTTTTCTTCCACAAGTTTATTGAAAGTTGTTTAAATGCAAGAACTCAATCGTAGTTTTTGATAAATTTTTTAATTAGTTTTGAACATACTTTAAGCTCTTTGGTTGATCATAACTCACCCTTCTTTTTTGCAGAGTGTTGCATCTGACTTGTTTCGTGGGTCAGTCTTGGAAAAAGCAACAAAAAACTCCTTAAGTTCACTTGGAAATTTAGATTTTGTCCGTTGCTCACAAGTTTGTACTAGAATTACTTTTTACATCAGTGGTGGAGAATAGATGGTGGCCTTTGATAAATACCAAAATACCAAAGCCAATCCAGGTAAATAATTTGGAAACTTCTGTTTGTTAAGATTATGTTAGATGTGTGTAAATTATTCTCTATGTGACTGAGCTAGTGGTATTTTTTACTTGAATCATATCGGATTTTTTTTGTTAAATCAAATGGGTTTAGGTGATTTTCTGGTTCAAAAAGAAAATAAACAAGAAGTTGGTTCAAAAATAATTGATTGTTGACCGTTCAAAAAGAAATTGGTTAAAAAAGACAGACAAATTGACTTTTTTACCGGTTCAAAATGAATTTGAAATGGCCTAGCAATACGAGAATTTTCTATGATTTTGAATTTTGTATATGGGTTTTACACATGTATAAACCGAATATACACATGTGTAAAAATATTTTGTTCATGTGTATATACATATGTAAACTATCTTTTACATTTCTGTCTCTATTTTGGGGTTTTTTTACACGTTTGATGTTTAGCTTTTACACATGTTTGATGTTTACTAAGCATGTCGAGCGTTTTATGACGCCTTTGACTGTTTAAAAAGACAGACAAATGTCGAGAAAAAGTGGTTTTTGAAGATAAGAGATTTCTTTTTAGAAATTGATTATATAAGTAGTTTGTGCATTTTAGAGATTATTCATGGTGAATTGGTTTATTGATTTGGGCTTTTTTATTTTGATTCGATTAAACCCAAATAAGATTTGAGAGTTTGCCCCACTAGTTTACTCCACTTCTAGTTCATAACCCCCATTGCTTGCATTTTTTTTTTTGTTTTTAGTCATGAACTAGATATTTTAGACAGAAAATAGAGTTTTTACACAGATTTAAAAAAGCCCATATTTGAATTTACACATGTCTATTTGGTTCTTTCATTAAGTTATGAATTTCTTGAGAGCTTTGATTATTTCTTAACCTAATTTTTTTTTTATTTTGATTCGTTTTTCCTAATTGAAATTAGAAATTATGAATTTGTTTTATATAATTTTTTTATTTGATTTTGAACAGAGATTATGAATTTAAATCTGGGGTGTTTGAATGGTAGCTTGAATGTCTTGTATTTTTTAATATCTAGGTTTTACAAATGTGTATTTTTGGGATATTACACATGTGTAAACTGAATTTATAAATGTGTAAACGGAATTTACGCATGTGTAAACGGAATTTACGCATGTGTAAACTAGGTTAAATAATTTTTTTTCTTCTTCAGATCTACGTTTCTACGCTTAAATAGTTACTAATTTATGGTTAATTCTTTGTTTTTTTCTTCAGAACATGTTGAACAACCTAGATTTGAGATGTGAATAAGGAAGAATCAAGATGTAAACAAGAAAGAATTAAGAAAAGATAATTACACATGTGTACCTTGATAACAATACTATGTATTTTGATTATTACACAGTTTTGTAACTGTTTTAGGGTATTTACACATGTATAAAGTCAGTTTTCACTGACTTACACGTGTGTAAAAAACATGTTCTTGAATTGTTCTTCAATATTTTTCATGTTCTAATGATGAATCGTTCTTTTGTTTATGTTTATTTGATTATTACACATATGTATTTGATTTTTACACATGTGTAAAGAGGCTGTTCTTCAATTGTTCCAAGAATTTTGCTTTTGTCTAAAATGTTGATTCAATCAAAAAAAAAGGTGAAAATACCATTTTACCCCTTTAATTATTCCTACCCACATTATGTTTAAAATACAATAAAAAAATCCAGAACTAATCTTAGCCATAAATTAAAATATGTAGAAATTAAATGTGTGGCCTAGATTGAGTTTTCAAGTTTTTACAATAATTACGGATTCATTCATGATACAACCCCTATATGTTTCTATGATACCAATTTAGGGGTGTATCATAATTTTTTTAAGGGATATAATATGAAGAGCTGGGAAAACTTTTAAGAGAATGAGGGTTTATACTAAGGAAAAAACGGAGAGAGAAAATTAGAAACTCACAATAGTGGTGAAAGAAAACTTCTATTTTAAAATTTCTCGGTGGTCTTTTACAAGCAAATAAACTAACTATAAATTAGGAGGAAAAAGTAAAAGCTATGCAATGTTACAAAATCAAAAAGAAAAAGAACCGGATATAAACAAAAGATATAAAAGAACAAAAGAGTTTTTCTTTATATCTATAGTAGAGTGTCAGGCCGATAATTGTGTAAAAGTTGTCGGGAGAGTAAAACATCATTGCTTACGAATATCACACCATCTAGAAGTCTTTGTGAGTACTTTCATTGGATGGTGTCGAACCGGTATCATCAGACTCGGGATCGATACTGAAATCTTCCATATTGATGATGTGTTTTAGCTCTAATGCTTCTCCTTCTCCACTGAATGGTAGAAGCATGTTCCAATTTTTATGGGACCAGATTTGTATATAGTGTCCCTCAGGCAATAGATGATAGTTTTCCCAATGTAAACTATCTGGTAATCCTGGAGTTCTTTGATTTTGTGTAATAAAATGTTTCGTGTCTTTTCCTTGTCTATCTGAAGTAACTTTGAAATTTTTTGAGGTAAAATTCTTGATCCAGTATAGATCGGAGAATTGTATATCTTTTTCCCAAAGGTTTATGACTAATGAAAATTCTTTTTCTAGCAGGTCTGTATGTAGAATCATCAGCAGATGGGAACGAAGCAAAAATTTTACATCCAATTTGTGGTGGGTAGATGTGTGTATAGATGTTTCTTGTGGCTATTATAATATTTTCTCCGGAGAGATTTATAATAGTTTATGTCTTTGCATTAAGTTCTAATTCTATATAATCAATCATACCATTATGGTAAAATTGTAGAATTAGGTCATCAGGCATATCTGTCTGTTTGAGATTAATTTGAAGAAGGAGAAGGCAAGTCCTGTCTCCGTTATCATCTGTTCTTTCTACGACTGTGACCCCTTTAAACTTTTCTTCATTAAGGGCGATCATCAAAAGTCTAAGCTGTAATTAATACAAAATTAATGGAATTTCTGTACAAATCTTCTGATAAACCATTTGTTCGAATTCTGGAAACCTATCAAGAACTTGTTGAAGGCAAGGTCTCTAGGGTGTGTCTATAATTATTGCTTTGAAAGCATCAAAGCTTTTGTATTTTTCTTCTTTTTTTCTCAAGCCTTTGTAGTAACTGTATATTTTTTGCTTCGAGAATGCCCACTTTTTGTTTTAAAATGTTGTTTTCCACATAACATTGTATAGACTGTGTATTTTTTCCTTACTGTATAAGTTGTTCTTGTAATTTTGCAATTGTTTCTTCCTGAGTTTCAATAATTTGTTCAAGGTTTGTTTTTGCAATTTGAGAAAAAAATTGAACCTCTTCAGGTTCGTTGAAAAAACTGTCTATACCAAAATGCACTCTAGCAGTTTTTAAGGCCTCAGGGAAACGGTGAAAACCTTTGTATATTGGGCATGGACATTGTATAAACTTTGCAACTGTCTCTCATCTATTAAAAATGCCAATTTTTGTTCTCCTAAAAATTGTATAATGTGTAAACTTTAGAGCATGTTTTTCGGGGCTTTTCGTGCTTTGCTCATTAACATATATACTTAAGGCATTTAAAACTTGAACTTTAAAAGACGAAGCATGTGGCATGGTTTGAATATGCCATAAGTTGTCTAATAAACACTGTTGTTTTTCTGTTAGTTTTATCCCAGTATTTGGACGAAACTTCGGGTGTAAATCATTACACCTTTATAGTCCATAAGTTCCAAAAGAAATTGTTGAACCATGTGTAAGGGAGGTTGAAGGTTTATGAGATGTAGATTTTTTGTAGGGCAGGTTTTTGGGGTGAGTATGCGTAACAGGACTGCTTGCATGTTGTGTAGGTTTGTAAAACTGTGAAATGACATCAATCGAAGTTGTGTGTTTAGGACTTTGTAGGTCTTCAGCTTGTTGAACATTGTATAAATGTGTAGCAGTTGTTTGTCTAGCACTGTATATTTTTTCAGCTGTGAAAGACTGACTCATCATTTTTTCTGTCTTTTCATCTTCGTTAGAAGAGATACTCATAGGTGAAGGATTTCTTCTGTGCTGTATCGGAAGTATAACCAATCTTTCTTTGCCTTTTAGTTTTTTATCCATCTGAAAACATTAATTTGTTAATATTTCGAGATAACATATCAGCTATCCCATTATCTTTTCCTTTTATATGCTCAAACTGTATAGTATATCCACTTCCTTGGATAATAGTGGGTCTACTAGTCGGACCGGGTGCGGAATGCCCGTGACTAGGCTGAGAGTCTAGCTAAACAAAGTAAACCGACAAGAGAAAACACTTTAAACGTTCTTTGTATTATAAACACTTGAAGGTTACAGAGAGAAGCACTTGGTTTACAATCTGTGTATTTGCACTAAAGCCTGCGTACTTAACTTCTGTCAACCTATCCTACTTATATCTGACCTGATGCCTGCGCACTTAGCAAGTGCGCAGGGCAAAATGCTCTTGCGTACTTAGCAAGTACGCAGAGTTGTTCTTGCGTACTTGCTAAGTACGTAGGAGCTTTCTCCTGCGCACATGTAAGTGCGCAAAACACTTAGAAAGAAATGCAACATTCAATATGTAAAAGTAAATACATAAAGACTATTACATACAAAGACAATTACAGACATGAAAATACAAACTAAGACTCTATCCAGAGTGTTATCACAGGAAAGTGCTTCAACAAACTCCCCCTTGACAACAGCTCGGGATCTTCATCGTCTTCAGTCTTCACAGCTTCAGTCTTCGGCTTCCATCTTCTTCTTGTAATCAAGGCAGAACTTAATCACCTTGTCATATTTAGAAGCAAGGAGCTTTGTCCATTCGTCCGTGTAGACGCAGTAGTGTTCTGCTAGTACCTCCAGATCTTTCACAGAAAATTTAATGAAGCAGACTTCATCAAATATTCTGATCAGTTCTTTTGGCACTAAGTTCCCACTCTCTGGACGTCTTTTGCCCATGATCACAGCCTCTCCCGTTTTTGGATCTACGTACCAGTACCACATGTCACCAAGAATATCCTAAGATAACTTGCTCAGGGGAATCTTAGTTTCACATCGCACTGGCTTGTATACCAATTTATTTAAGTGCTTCTTAGTCACAGGATGTACAGCGTGCTTATCCTTGACTCTCTTGGGCACTTGAGGCTTGAACATCTCGAACTTCCCTGATCTTGCTTCTCGCTGCAGAACCACCCACAAACCCATCGCCACTGCGTGATTGGAATGACCCAGCAGCTCTCGGTTTGCTAGGTTCACTAGGTCGTATTTGGGCAAGGAGCTGAACGCTTCACTGGTGGGTTTCAAGTATTGAACCCCGCCAGATCTTTTGATGGCGAACAGCTGCTTGTCCTCCTCGAACCTTACAGCCAAGATCATCCCTGTTGCTCCGTGCTTGTCTATGATAGACGTCTTTTGCCACACCGGAGCTGGACCCTTTGATGAAGTAGAAGGCACGTCTGTTGTAGGTCCCGGGAGCCTCGTCGCGCAGCGGAAATAACACGATCTGTTCTGTGATTTGTGTGGGAACAAAGAAAACGAAGCAGAGAAAACACGAACAAAGACAACAGATAATGAAACGACACGTAATCCATAACATAGAAGTCATCCCGTATTACAGACTACATACCGAAGGAGCACACATCTCTCATCTAAGCTCACGGTCCACGGGTCGGAAGAGCTCTTCCCGACCCGGACACCTCTCAACCTTGTTCCAGAGTTCCACCTACAAATGAAGACAAGTCTTCTATTTATAGGGGCAGGAACACTACCTGCGTACTTGACAAGTACGCAAGGCAAAAGCCTTGCGTACTTACTAAGTACGCATGGTTTGGTCATGTGCACTTGACAAGTACGTAAGGTAAAAGCCTTGCGTACTTACTAAGTACGCAGGACCAAACTGGTGTGCGGGCTAAGTACTCAGGAACACCCTCCTACGTACTAGCCACGTACACCGATACATAGAATTTAATCTATAGTTACAAAACATGCTTCTACAAACTCCCTCTTAACTATAGCATCAAATTCTATCTATCACTAACACTGATAATCATCAGTTTACAAAGAATGTCCTAACAGACTCCTTCTAAACTAATGACATCACGTGTCTTCTGGCGAGACTTGATCTTCTGGCATTCCACTTGAGATCTTCAAATCTTCAAACTTTAGTCTTCAGTTGCCGAGTGATGACAAACCCGACTCCCTCATAAATTTAGCTTTCATTGTAGACCAAACCAAGTGCTTCAATAAGAACCAACTAACCCAACACAACTCATTGTAGTTCATCCTCTCAGCAGTAGCAACCTCCACCCTGACTTAGGACTCTGAGTCTGACAATGTCTTCCTAACCAGGTAACAATAGTAGACTAAGACAACTCCAAATCAGCTGGCATATGATAGAGAGTTTGAGTTTCCAATAACCTGCATCAAACTAATCAGCTCCCATAGGAATTCCAGTAAGATAAACTTAAGTCTTCAACCAGATGTGTCCAACTCTATCCTGTATCTTCACGAGTCAACCAAATTCCCAAAGATGTTCATTTCCAATATCCCCTTTCAGTTTAAGCTCCATCTGACTAGACCAGAAACAAGGGTATGTTTCCTATCCCATCGGCCAATGATAAAAGGTTCCATCTTCAACTAATAATCCAACGAATATCCAGCTTCATCTTGAAAACACACGATAGAATCAAACACGAAAAATATAGTTTACACGAGAAATCATAGTTAGGATCTATGTTACGTCAAAGAGGTATATATATAGGAAGTACCAACGGCTTTTCCACCACCTCTTTAATGTCTCATGAATACTAGATTTTATCCCCCTCATTTCTCTGTAAACTATGACCAGCTTCATCATCACTTCACTCAAATCCTCAAAAAGCACAACTAGCCAACTCCAGGATTTTATTCTTGTATTCCTTTGCAAAGATCCAAAACAGCAAATCATTGGGTTCAAGTTATTCCAGTATTCATCTTCTATTAAAGAAGTATCATGGATACTCGTAGCCTACATATTCAGGTTTGAATACCTAAACAAGATGATTCTCTTTCCAAAAGACCCAAAGCATCCACATCTTCACAAATAAAATGAGACCTTTAGCCGATGACGACCCAATTGCTCCCATTAGTTCAGCATTCATACCCTATTAAATAAGTATCCCGGATACTCGTAGCCTACATTTTTAGGTATGGACCCTTAAACAATGTATGACAAGTGGTATCATCCAACAAAAATCTCATCCGTGTTTCGCCAAGCCACATTGTATACAAATTCTGGTCCGGAAAAACCAAAATTACTATCTTCTCAAAAATGGCCCGAAATACGCATACAAATGATTGCTAAAAAATTTGGACAAGGAAGGTTTTCCCGCCAAAAAACTCCTTTTTTTGTTTTTTAATCCCAGAGGCTAGTCCTGCGTACTTAGTAAATACGCATATGTAGGGTGTTGCTGCATATTTAGTAAGTACGCAAAGCCAAGTACTCATGCGTACTTGTTAAGTGCGCAGAGAAATGCTCTTGCGTACCTAGTTAAGTACGCAGGTCACTTCTCATGCGTACTTACTAAGTACGCAGGGCTAACCCATGCATACTTAGCAAATACGCAGAAAAGGTGATTATGCGTACTTGTTCAGTACAGCAGTGTTCTTGACGGATCTTGAGGAGAATGTTCGAAAAGTGACGGATCTGAGAAATTAATGCTTCCAAAAGCTTCGAAAACAAAATCAAACAAACCCTTAGCCTTCCAAACACCAAATGAAGTGATAACAAACTCAATTTTAAGGATTTTAGGTTACGAACTCGTTTTTGCTCAAAACCCTAAAAAATCGAAACTGGAACACAAATCAACGAACACCGAGGCTCTGATACCAGTTGTAGGTCCCGGAAGCCTCGTCGCGCAGCGGAAATAACACGATCTGTTCTGTGATTTGTGTGGGAACAAAGAAAACGAAGCAGAGAAAACACGAACAAAGACAACAGATAATGAAACGACACGTAATCCATAACATAGAAGTCATCCCGTATTACAGACTACATACCGAAGGAGCACACATCTCTCATCTAAGCTCATGGTCCTGGGGTCGGGAGAGCTCTTCCCGACCCAGACACCACTCAACCTTGTTCCAGAGTTCCACCTACAAATGAAGACAAGTCTTCTATTTATAGGGGAAGGAACACTACCTGCGTACTTGACAAGTACGCAAGGCAAAAGCCTTGCGTACTTACTAAGTACACATGGTTTGGTCATGCATACTTGACAAGTACGCAAGGCAAAAGCCTTGCGTACTTACTAAGTACGCAGGACCAAACTGGTGTGCGGGCTAGGTACTCAGGAACACCCTCTTATGTACTAGCCATGTACACCGATACATAGAATTTAATCTATAGTTACAAAACATGCTTCTACAGTTCTAACTGTAAAGTCTTTTTGTAAAAATATTTTGAATTTTTCTAGAGTGTTAATCAAAGCTTGTATTTCAAAATCTAAACTGGTCCAATTAGTTCCAGTTTTAAAGCTTCCACTAGAGTATGAACATATCTTTTCTTGTTTTTTAGGACTGTAAATATTAGGTTTGTAGAGAAGTATTGCTCCCATCCTTCTCTACATCCATCAACTTCTATGATTATATGATCAGTTACAACTGGTAGTTTTATGGGCTTTATTTTTCTAACTTTCTCTTTTATCTTTTTGATCAAGAAAACATTTTCTTGATTAAAGTGTCTTTGTCCATTTTTTATAGTTTTACTGTATAAAGGATCTATTAGTTTCGAAAGATTTGGGACGAATTTTCTGGCATAGTTTACCAAACCCAAAAAAGCTTGAATTTGTTTTAAGTTTGTAAGTTTTTCTGAAAAATCTAGAATTTTTGTAGAAATATGCGGTTGTAATTCTATCTTTCCATTTCCTATTTCAAGTCCTAAAAAAGAAATTGTTCTTTTAAATAACTCCATCTTTCTTTTGGATATGACTATACCATTTTTCTTTATTTATTCAAAGACTTCTTGGAGGTGAGATTCATGTTCCTACACTCTTTTACTTGCTACCAGTATATAATCAATATATACCAAGCAAAATTTAAATTTAAGGAAATCAGTTACAAGTGGTAGTTTTAAGGGCTTTATTTTTCTAACTTTCTCTTTTATCTTTTTGATCAAGAAAACAACTTCTTGATTAAAGTGTTTTTGTCCATTTTTTGTATTTTTACTGTATAAAGGAGCTACTAGTTTCGAAAGATTTGGGATGAATTTTCTTGCATAGTTTACCAAACCCAAAAAAGCTTGAATTTTTTTTAAGTTTGTAAGTTTTTCTGGAAAATCTAGAATTTTTGTAGAAATATGCGGTTGTAATTCTATCTTTCCATTTCCTATTTCAAGTCCTAATATATATATATATATATATATATATATGTATGTATGTATGTATGTATGTATGTATGTATGTATGTATGTATGTATGTATGTATGTATGTATGTATGTATGTATGTATGTATGTAGAGAGTATAGAGGGAGATGGTTAAGATGCTCAGGTTTAGCTGCAAGCAGTGGATATGATGTCATAGCATGAAGTTGTTTGTTTGGCAGATGGTAGCCTCAACAGCTCGTATGTTGCTTTCGTAGCAGATGGTTGCCTCAACAACTAGTAGGCTGCTTCCTTTGCGGATGTTGATGGTTTAGCTGCAAACAGCTGGAGTGTTACCTCTACAGCATGAAGTTGCTCCCTTAACATGAAGGAGAATGAGAACTTGGTTCTCAAGAGGGAGAGAATGAGATGCATTGGTTTTGTTCTATTATATTTAATGACCGATATTTTTTAGTTATATTTAGCAGTTTAATATTATTTTTTATCAGTATTTGTTGATTCTTTTACCTGGCCCATTTTTATCGATTCGTATTTTGCCATCCCCTACCAAAAAATCATGTATTCGCCACCGGTATAAAGAAACAACTTAGGCCTCGAATAACTTTTGTTTCAAGGTCCACAACAAGTTCTTGGCCTTTCATGTCAACCTCATCATTCCCATGAACTTTTACGATAGTCCAATGTACATAAAGTTAATTAATTTACCAGATGCGTATTAATTTACCAGATGTGTATTCCCAATTTTTCAAAGAAATATGAGAGAGCAAAATTATATCATGCCATGGCATTTTTTTTTTCTTTTTGAGTGAGGGAATCGAGTTGATAAACGTATGATAGATTAATAACGTGGACAATTAAATAGTATTTGACAAAAGTACGGCAAGCTCCGTGCTGGGTAGATGTACGACACCGAAATTTTATAATTGATTATTGAGTAAACTACGGTTTTAGTCATTGTGGTTTACACTAATTTTCTATTTTAGTCTAATAGTTTAAATTTCTCTTTTTTAGTCACTGTGGTTTCATTTTTGTTTCAATTAAAGCCACATGACTAACACCGTTTGATTTTTTGTTAAGTTCTTTTATAAAAAGACAAAAATACCTTATGGCCCACCACCAGTGTCTTCATTTTCATAAAACCCTAAAATAAATATTTCGAAACCCTAAAATAAACCCCCTCTCGTCTGCGATTCATCGCCTACCTAAGCTTTCCACCGAGTTAGGGTTTCTACAACCAAGGACACAGCTCCACCGAACTCCGTTCAATGCTAGAGAGAGATACGGGAAAGAGATGGGAGAAGCCCACCGCCGGAGCCGGCCACTCCATGGCGGCGCCGAGGCAGAGACCAAGAAAGAGAAGGCCTGCTGCTACACTTCACTCCACTTCCACTCCATGGCGGCGCCCCGTCGTAACCCTTTTCCGGCGGCACCTCCACCTCCACCTCTCTCTGTAACCTAAAGGAACCCTAAACCCAATGGGGTCAGATCTGTATGTTATGGTTTCGAATTTGGTTGGAGGGTTTCAGGCAACGACGGCTGATTGGTTATGGCTACAGACGGTGACGATTTGGTTTGGAGGGTTCAGGCAGCGACGGCTCTGAAGATCGTGAAACAATGTAAATAACAAGAATTCATGATTCTGATTCTATACTCATCTCAATCTCAATCTCAATTTTTGTCACTTTGCTATATGATTCATAATTTAATGTCGCTAATTCAACAGTTCATCATCATATGAATTTGATCCATCTGAATCCCTAGTTCTTATCAACCAAAGGAGCTGAATTCACAGATCTCTAATTTTGAAATTTCACATCATTTTTTCTTCTTCTTTGAGAATCTAACTATGGTTTAGGGCAAGTGTTAAGTGGTTAAAAGTGACTAACCATGGTTAGTTATTTGGTAACGTAACAGGAATATTATTAAAGAGGGAAAATGGAGAAGAGTAACCCTACCATAGATGGGTTATCATTGAGAGATAAATCTCAGGCTACTAATCACACCAATACGACGCCGTCTTCATCTTCGGACTTCGTGTTGCAGTGGGGGAACCAGAAACGGAGAAGGTGGAGATGGTGGTAGCCGGTTTCTGTCACCGGAGATGGAGATGGTGGTCTCCGATGGGTTTCTGACTTTAAACATACGGTGTTATTTATTAAACTATAGAACAAAATTGAAATAATGGGTTTTATATTTATTATTACCAGATATAACCAAAAATATAAAATGGTGTTCATCCATAAAAAGTTGAGGATTTAAGTCTCGCGATAGACAATAATATAGAATTATAAGTAAAATGGATTGTTTAAAAAAAAGATATAACCAAAACTTTTAGATAATCTCATATCAAGACCAAATTAGGAGTAAACTAGATAATATTTAGACTATGTATAATAGTCTGTGAGTGTGAGAGGGACGGATCTCCGTGAAAGTGGAGTGCGAAGAGCTGTCGTGACCCGACCACGATCGTGAAGGCAACAATAAAGATGGAATGGGCCAATAATTGATTGACACCTCACCATTTTATTTTCTTATTTTTATTATAAGATTTAAATTAAGCTTTGTTTTAAAAAAATTAATGTTAACTTATTTAAAAATAATTAATAAGATGCATTAAAATTTAAAATAAAAGTCCACTCACCTCACCCCCTCCAGACTCACATGATCATTACACACCTTAATGAGTGTGAGTGGTGGATATTGGGTTTCATACACGAGTTTTTAAAAATTATTTTGAGCGGAAACATGTCCACACCGATCCAGATCTTAATCGTCTGCGAGGAGACCATATGCAAATCTACTGAAACAAAAACAAACCATAGAATAGGTTTAGAAAATGTGTACATTTCAGGTAGCAGAAAATAGTTCCAAAATAGAACATCGCGAAACGACTTGGTCGCTAAATCTAGTACACGAAAACACCACATGAAAAATGGGCGATGGTCAGCGACGCAACTGCAGTTGGCGGCAGCGCAGCGGCGGTCGGCTCAAGGGGCTACGACGCAACGACGGTCGGCTAGTGGCCGGGACTCAGGTAGAAACGATGTAGGGCTGTGGGTGATTAGGGTTTTGGTTTCTCAAAACTGGTATAAAATAATACGACCCTAGGCCTATTTATAATCACTAAACTTACTGTCCAAGTCAAAACTCTAATGGGTTTTTTGAATTTCAATTTAATTATTTGGGGTTTCAAATTTCAAATAATTAACTAAAACTTAGACAATTACAAATTAACCATTAAACTTTTATATAATTATATATATATTATAGTTAACTTGTAATTCCAAATAATTAATTTAATCAAAACAGTTTAAACATTAATTTAAATATCTATTTATTTAAATCTCAATGTTTAATTATTAATTCCACATTAATAATAACTAATTACTAGGACATGATTATTTCCTAAATAATCATAACCTCTACTTTCATTTCGTGTTAGATCATTTAACACTTTAAATGGTCTTTATCTTGTTGTTGACCTTGGTGTAACCTTTTTGAATTATATCTCATATAATAGTATTTTCATAATGTCGTCACTCGAACATACATGTTCAAAAGTGGAACCACTTATGTCTATGTGCCAACACTTTTTTTTCACACTCACATGACCATTATGGATGACCATTTTGTAAATTACATTTTTTTCACGTAGTTTGGTTCAAAAAACGAATTTAATCCGTAGGTCAACATGATTTTAGTGGTTCAGACTCTAAGCACTTTATGCTTCCGTAAATGATGCATTTAGCGGCCATGAGTGTTGATCATTTAGTGGTCTAACTAGGGGCGGCTTAAAGTATTTGGTGGTCCTAAACAGACTAAAAGCTTTAGGGCCCTTTTTCAAAAGTGATATTATAAAAAAAAAACTCTTAACTTTCATGTATTTCATGCTTTATACCTTCATTTCATGTATTTATACATCTATTTAGTGTATTTATACGTCCATATCATGTATTTATGCATCTATTTCATATATTTATACCTCTATTTCATGTATTGTTAAGCAAAATTTATATCCGAAGTTTGGTTTTGGTTATTAACCAAAATTAACCGAACCGAAAACCGACAAACTAACCGAATAAACCGAAAACCGATCGGTTAATAAAATAGATTAACCGATGACTTCGGTTTCGGTTTTATTCGGTTAGTTTGTCGGTTTCAGTTTTATTCGGCTAATAACCGAACCGAACTAAAAACGTTTATAATTGGCAGAGTTAAATTTTTTTTTGTATTCTTATATATTATGTATTTAAAAATATATTTTTTTTCATTGATAAAAATTTTAAATAAAGTTTATTTTTCTAGCTTTATTAGATGCAAATTATTTCATAAAATATTCGTAATCAACTTCTTCTAACAAATCTTTTTTAATAGACAAAATAGCTAAATCATTTAATCTCACTTGTGACATTGTAGATATTAGGTAATTTTTTAATAATTTTAATTTGAAAAAACTTCGTTCCGCAGAAGCTACAGTGTCAGGAATAGTTAACATATCTCTATAAGCAATATATGCGTTTGAAAAATAATCAAATTTTTTGATATAATTTATTATATTAATAAATGTGTCACATTCTAAATGTATAATTTCTCTTAAAAATTTTAGCTCTTGATATAGATCTAATCCATCAATATCTAAATTATCACCATGTTTCATTATTTTTCAAGATTAATGCATTTTTCTTTTAAATATTTTTCATTAAAGGTTTTTAACTTTTATATACTAAACAAAAAACCAAAATCAATTTCAAACTTTTCAAATTGATATAATCTACTTTTTAGTAAAGAACTAGCTTGATCTACTATATATAAAAAATATTCAGTTTTAAAACATTCAGTAGGGCTTTTTATTGTTTCGTTATCTACATTTTCATCAAATTTTTTATTTATACGAATAACACGTTTCTCACGAAAATTTGGTTCTATATTCATCTCTCTAGCAATTTTTTAGCGGCAATCATAGCCTTTTCAAATCCATCTATTCTATAATTTTCAAAAAAAACAATTTAGGTTTTTTAGTTGAACTATAGCATTATCAATACACATATTCGAAGCTTGTAAAGTCTTACTAACTACATTAATAGTAGACAAAACATCATTTCAAATAACCATCCCTAATAAAAATTCAAAGTTTTCAAATTTATATGTAGTTAAACATTTAGTCTCACTTTTAACTTTAGGCTCTAGACAAATATCATATAAGTCTAACAATGCATCTCTTATTTGTGGGGCTTGATTTATTATTGTTTTAATACTTTCAACTCGACTTTCTCATCGTGTTTGTGACAATGTTTTAAGAGTTAAAGTTGGTATACGATCTTTTAAAAATTTTCATCTTTTAGTGGATGAAGAAAATAAACAATATACACGTTGTATTACTCCAAAAAATTCACAAGCTTTGTTACACGAGCTAGCCATGTCACAAATTACTAAATTTAAACTATGACAACCGCATGGTATATAAAAAGCCCTAGGATTAAAATCTAATAATCTTTTTTGTACACCTTGATGTTTTCCTTTCATATTTGAACCATTATCATAACCTTGTCCTCTAATATAATTTATATCAAGTTCTTTAATTATAGCATCAAACAAGTTTTTACCGGTTGTATCATCTACTTTAATAAATTCTAAAAAATATTCATTAACTTTAATATGATAATATGAAATATCTAAACATCTTAAGTGATTGACAAGTGTTCTTGCATTATTAGAACAAATTTTGCAATCATTTCAATCATGTCTAAGAAGTTATCATTGTTTTCTTGATAATGTTTTTCATTTTTCTCACGAAAAGCTAAATTATTTTTTTCAAGACTCTTTACAACGGTAATTATTCTTATTAATACGTTTCTCCATTGTTCTTTATTTTTATTTATTCGATTTTGAGTTTCCTTATCAATTGTTTTATTTTTTTTCCAACCTTATCTCTAAATTAATCCATGCTCTCATGTTCTTAATATGTATATTTCTTGTTTCATGTTCTTTTAGTTTAGAATTACTATTTCTCCAATCATTACTACCTTCATTTGCTAGCTTACTTGTACATTGATTTACATCAAATAACTTACAACAAAAACAAAATACTCAATCTAATTCTATAGAATAAACCAACCATTTTCTTTCTAATTTTTCCCCATTTGGTAAGTTTTGCATATAAAGCGAAGATGTAAAGTTTCTTAAATATGAATCTTTTGGACCTTTAAAATCATAAAACTTAACCGAACCATTTTCTACAATTAAATCTCTTAAATTACTAGTAATGTTATTGCATTAACTAGGACCACAAAAAGTTGGAGGATCATCAAGATTTAGAGGATCATCAAGATTTAAAGGTTCATCAAGGTTTATAGGCTCATCTAGGTTTATTCGTTCCTCAATATTTATAGGTTTATCTAGGTTTATTTGTTCCTCAATATTTATAGGTTTTCATTGGGATTTCTAGTTCTATTATTTGTGGTTTTTACGAACTTCAGTAGTGATCTTTTTAGAGATTCATCTAAAGCATCTCGTTTAGCTTTTTTGGCCTTTTTTGATGCATCTGATTTATGATTACGGTTTGACATTTTAACCAAATTTAAACCAAATTAACCAATTTATCAAATTAACTAAACAAATTCAGCAGCAAGTTAAATAATAACCAAACTAAATTCAATTACCAAATTCACCAACAAGTTAACTAAACTAAACTAAATTCACCAAATTACCAAATACCAAATTCACTAAATTCACCAAATTACCAAATACAAATTCACCAAATTACTAAATACCAAATTCCCCAAATTAACTAATAACTAAATTTACCAAATCAGCAAACTAAATTCAGCAAATAAGATTATAAGATCATAAGAATATAAGATTACCTTGTGGATGGAACACAAACTTTGCAATTCCGGGACCCTGAGTTTGTGGTCAGTCACTCACTGGTCGTCTGGTCTGGTATGTGGTGTGGCCGCAGGCAAGTGAGCAATCGGAAACAAAAGGCTGAGATTCGAGATCGATTACAGATAATTGATGATTCTTTTGAATTAGGGCAAATTAGACACTGAGATTCGAGATTAATTACAAAGAAACCATATTTATTGAAGAACCCTAACGGCTCTAAACCATTGGTATTCAATCGCCTCATAGCTACTGATTGATTTTGAATGAAATCACTCATGAATGAATGAACCCTAAATTGCTCCCCCCCCCCCCCATCGCTAGCCGCCTGTATTAAAATCGTGGAATCACATTAACGTTGTGTTGTTGTCTTCCCGTCTTCTATATTCACGCGTAGGGACTAGGGCTTGATCCCGTCTTTGTAATCCCGCCTGTATTAAATTGGAGAAAGCCCAAGCCCAACTGTTCTGTCTTCACGCATTATGAACCCCAAATTAGTCATATAAATTATTATTTTTTTTTAAATTTGGGGCCCTAATTTTTTGGTGGCCCCAAGCCCTTGCTTGGCCGAATAACACTAATGGGCCGGCCCTGGGTCCAACGTGAATAACACATGAGGGTATTTTATTAACATCACCCTCATTTGTTAAATTTTTTTTTAACCCTTTCACCAATCCCTCTCTCGCTTCTCTCTCATTCCTACCCAGCACCGACCCTTAAAAGTAATTTGGTATTGATTAACATAGTTATAAAAATTTTATAAGTTTTTGGTTATATAAAAATTCATTATTTACAAAGTCATGTTTACGCTATCGTACTTGTTATGGTTTTTTTGAACGCTTGAGGAATTTATGTCGTAAAAAAAGTTAAGTTTGTGAATATTATTAAATGTTATTTTATTATCATTTCTTGTTTTCTTTAATCCGACTTATATTTTGCACCCTTAATGAAAACTCTTGTATTCATCCCCATTTATAATTCTCTTCCTTCAAAACTCAATTCTCTAAATAAAATATATATATGAAATTTAGGGCAGAAACAGAGATCTACCCAGCACAATTGAGCGCGGAAACAGATAATTCACATGGAGAAAAATATCTAATTTACTATAAATATTATCTAAAAGTTAGTTTGGTCTTGATATAGCGGAAGTATGACTAGTTCATTTAGTAGAGGCTCTTGCCTTTTAGATAAAAAGTCTTAGGTTCAAACCCTAACATGATCTGAATTATTTGATTTAATTTAGTAGCCGGTAGATTTTTGGTTAAAAAAAAGTTTTGGTCTTGATATGGGATTATCTAAAAGTTTTGGTCATACTTTATAATAATAACAAATATAAAAGTCGTCGTTTCAGTTTTGTGTTTTAGTCAGATAATTTAGGCTACAATTTCAATAAATAATTCCGTATATTTAAATAATAATCAAATATAAAAATTGGCGGTGTCGTACATGTACCCAGCACGGAGCTTGCCGTACTTTTGACCAATATAATTTATGTATTTTAAAAAATGTTATGAAAATTGAAAGATGAACTAAATAATTAATCAGCCATTTAAATTCTCAACGTTATTAATCTATCATACGTTTACCAACTCGATTCCCTGATGTTGTCGTATATAAAATATGTATTATCTTTTAGAGAATATGTATTCTGACAAATTAACAGCAAAAAAATAATACTACTTTTAGTTATATTGTTTGTTTGTAATAATAAACTAGAAAATTTGAGAGGTAAACTTGAAAATTTAGAAATTTAAGGGATAAAGTTAATAATTTTATTCAGGGGTAAATTTGAAATTTTAGAAACTTAATATATATAGTTAAAAATTTAGAAAGTTGAGCAGTAATATATAAAAGCAGAGAAAGTTGAAGGCTATTTATTAAACCTTTGTAGATCGCTTAAGAGTGGCCACCGATATTGGTTTTTAAGGTTATTAGAATTAAAATAGAGCAAATAATCATCTAACATAATTTCTTTATAACTTTTTTAATGTTAGAATGATTGATGTCCAATGATATATCTTGTTTTAATATAGAATTAAAAATTATATAAAAATATATTAGCATTAAAGAAAATCACGAGAACAGTGATTTATACCAACTTAATATACCATTCTAATCATTTTTTTTTCAATTATAAAAAAAGTAGCTATAAAAATGTCAATATTTACTTTATTTCGTGATTAAACCTTTTGAAGATCACTAAAATCTTTTTCAAAGAGCAGCTAAATTTCTAGAGCTCAATCTCTTTTTCTAAGATCTCAAATTTTTCCTGGTTGAAGGATCGTAGTTAAAGTGATATTAATACCGACGGATCCAAGAATTCTCGTCATATGGATAGAAAATGTGTCGGGTCGTATCAATACAGGTCTGGAATAATGATAAAAATTGTGTAAATGATCTTGATATCAAAAGATAATATGTCATATACAGTGTATGAAAATGTTCTAAGATTTCAATGGATACTTTTGACCTATTTTAAGGAACGTGAATTAATTTGTTTGAGGACCATACTTCAACAAACTAATCGATGATTGTGTTTCTTCAATTTCAATTCCAAATTCAATCATGGTTCTTTGGTGTTCTAGTTAATCTGATCCATGGTTTAACTCATTAATTGGTATTAGAGCTTCTTGTTTGGCTCAATTCAAAGAAGGCCATTGATGGATATTTTAGTGTAATTAAATTAACTTGTTTGATCAATACATATTATCATAAATATCAAATAAGTTAGGAGGTGCAGAGTGCACGCTTATTTGAGTTTATCGTGATATAACGGGGGTCTGGGGGCAGCGTCCCTGGAAGCGGGGTCCAAGGGGCAGAGCCCGAAAATTATTTTGACACTTATTACTTTATAAAAATTGTATTAGAAATTAATTTTCTAATAAATTATTATATAAAATTCGTGTCAAAAATTGGGCGGATTTTATTTAAAATTCGAATTTCGAATTTGAAATAAAAGAATAACTGCCAAAGGTAGTTATCTTTTTTCCCAGATAAACATTGTATTGATCATACGATGTTTTTTACTCTGGTTTAAGATCTTCACAAAAATTCTCCATATTTGATGTTCTAAAATTCTCTGATTTGTAGCCGATCAAACATTTGGGTGAACCACAAAATAGTTTTAATCTGAAAGTGATTACACGTCTTTCAGAGTATCCAAGTATCATTTTGTTTTCTGCGATTTCTACAACAGTCATCATGTGCGACGGATTAAGATTGAAGAATGGTTTTAGCGAAGTTTGATTTGGAGAAGTTCGATAGGAAAAAGAAAACGACTTGTGGTTATGGAGATTGAAATGAGGGTAATGTTGGTGCATTAGAGAATTGGAAGCTCTTATGGGGTGAAACAAACTTACTTGGGACTCTATTTTAGAATGAGAAGAAGGAAGTTGTGGAGAAAACACAATGCCTTGATTTTGAGTCTTAGGGATAGAGTTTTACGAGACGTGTCAAAAGACACTTCTGTAACAGGAGTTTGGACCAAGTTGGAGAGTTTGTACATAACAAAATCTTTGGCCAACATGTTATATCTCAAGAAAAGATTATACGTATTAAAAACATCCCCTAATAAGTCTCTTGTAGAGTATACCATGAGTTTAATAAATTGGTTCGTGACCTTAAGAACATAGAGGTAATGCTAGATGAAGAAGATATAGGCATTATCTTCTTAATTTAACTACCTTCGATATATGAGCATCTTGTGGATACTTTGATGTATGGAAGAGATAACTTGTCTTTGGAAGAAGTTCTTGCGGCCATGAACTTGCAAGAGTTGATGAAAAGGGATGATACAAGATAGGAACATGGAAAACGGTAATCCATAGGGGATATAATAGATCAAAGATCTTTCCAAGGAAAGAGTCATGTCAGGTCAAAGTCAAAGTTTAAACGGAGATGTTTCATATGTCACTCCGAAAAACGCTTCAAAAGGGATTCTCGGAAAGAAGGAAGTGGAAGGGACAGGACAATTCATCAAGAACTCACGACATTCAATCAATTCTCTGATGAGTATGAGAGTGTAGAAGTTCTTATGGTATCTAGTGTAGGGAATAGTAAGGAACGGATTATGGATTCATGCTCCTCTTACCATATGACACCTAACAAGGAGTTCTTCAAGGATTTGAAGCATGAAGAAATTGGTATTATGATATTAGTAGATGATAGACCTTGCAAGATTCTAGGATTTGGGATTATCACAGTCAAACTAAAAAAAAATGGGTCTGGCTTTGATCTTCAAAACGTAAGATATATTCCATTCTTAAAAGAAATGTTATCTCACTATGCTTAATAGTCAATTTAATGATTTGCACACCCTAACAAATGACATGATGTCCACCTTCACAACTTCTGTTAACTAGCACCATCTCTCTGTGAATACTAGACTAATTGATGCAATAATGACTATTACAAGAGCTCATATTGTTCTTCTCACTGGTGTCGTACCAAATCTCCCTAGTTTTACCCTGGTGATACGAAAAAAGGGGGGAGGCTCATGACTTCTAGCATGAAAGAGCTTTATAAGAAGAAGGCTAATGAGGTTGAAGCACAAGCCGCCAAAGATAAAAGAAAAGAAGCCTGCTCATCCATATCTAAATGAAAGGCTTGGACAAGGTCCTTATACTGAATTCAACACAGAATAAGAACCTGCTCGAGTTATGGATGAGACATGGCAAGTGGCATACAAATTTGTTGGGTTGGAATTGACCAAGTGGATAGAATAAGAAAGAATAGAGCAAGAGAAGGCTGCCACATTATTGGCTGCTCAGCAAGAACACGATCAAGTTTAAGATCACGTTCAAATATATTATTGAAGAAGTAGAGGTACTTAAACAGTCATCCCATTAGCATTAGCATTGTATTTTGATTTTATATACCCATTTGCACTTAATAGGCTTTTTTCCCGTGGGCAAATGCGTTAGTTCCTAGGTTTGATTACTTTCCAAAGCTACAAATTCCTTATTCATTGCTTCTTGCCAAGCAGATGCAGCAGCCTCTTAATAGGTGGTAGGCTTTTAGATTTTGTCAAGATTAAGTAAGAGTTGTTAAGAGACCGGAGACGAATCAACATGATTTACAAAAGAAGAAACTACACACATTTGTGATAGTATGACAACAAGAAGAGGAAGATGAAGAAGTAGACGCAAAATTACAGACATAATCATGTAGATAACATTGGCGGACCTACCTCTTTCGAGGTGGGTCGTCCGACCCCGATAATATTTTTTTTCTTTTTGTTATATATGTGGTATTTTTCCAACCGACCCCCATAAAATTTTGAGACCGACCCCCATAAATTTTGATGCTGACCGCCAAGAAAAAATAATTTAAAATTTTAGATTTTATAAATAATACGATTGGCCATAAATTCATAACCTATTAAATCTTTTAAATAACTAAGCCAAACCTTTAAGTCTTTAACCCAATAACCAACTAATAATTTAAAAAAAAAGCCCAATAAACAATTTAAATCCATAAAAAAACAAACACAACTTAATACCTATTTTAAACTTTTAAACCTTACAAAACTATTAGAAAAAATAGGTAACTTTACACGATAATAATCAAGTTTTCCAAATTTTCCAAGTTCTCCAAACTTCCAATTTCATCTTATCACCCTAACCAACGAGGCGAAACTAAAGGACTTACCTAACGAAAGGACAATGTCAACAAAAAAGTCATGATTTTCCCAAAAATAATGGTTGGTCACGAGACAAGACGTTTTAATAGCGATTGGTTTGAAACTTATGCAAGTTGGTTAGAGTATAATATTAAAGCCGATTGAGTATGTTGTTTGTATTGCTACATGTTTAAGAACCTATTTGGGAATCACAAAAATGCGCTTGTTACCGATAGCTTTAATGGTTGGAATAAAAAAAATATATTGGTTCGTCATGTGGGGGGTGTAAATAGTGGACACAACAATGCACAAAAAAAGTGTGAAGATGATGTAATGGTTCGGTTTTAAAAAATGAAAACCCGTAGAGAACAATTGTAGGGATATTGCGTTTTGATTATGCATTTCTAATGACGAACATCGTATTATTATTTATTTATTATTTTATTTGTTTTTATCGTTTTATTATGTGACCCGACCCGACCCAGACCAAAAAAGTATTGAACTATTACAATCGACCCCGAAAAACTCCGACCCCATGAAAAAATTTCCTAGGTCCGCCACTGGTGGATAAGAATGAGAAACATAAGTTCTTGTAGATCTTCTGACTGGAATAGATGGAGTTTGAGAAGTGGAATCAGAATTGGGAGTAGAAGATTGTGAAGTAGAAGGAACAACAACACGATCTTGTGAATAAAACATTTGATACATGCCATGAAGAGTGGGAAAATGAAAGAAGGATCGGAGATTGTAAGATGGAAAATGTGTTCATAAAAGATGACATCTCTAGAAACAAGAGTGTTATGAGTATGAATATTGTAGAGTTTATATCTTTTCTTTTCGAAAGGATAACCAACAAAGACATAAGCTTGGGCTCTTGCTTGAAACTTGTCTCTACCTTGTGTAGAAGTGGAAGCATAACATAAACATCAAAAAGTTCTATTATAAGATGGAGACTTGCAATAAAAAACTTCATAAGGAGTCTTGTTTTGAAGAATCTTTATGGGGAAGATGTTAATTAAGTGTGTAGCAATAAGAACACAATCTTCTCAAAAACTAATATGCAATGTGGATTGAAACATAAGAGTTGTAACAGTTTCAAGAAGATGCTTGTGTTTTCTTTCAACTACACCGTTATGTTGAGGTACCCCAGACAAATAGTTTGTTGAATAATTCTTTTTTGTTGAAAATATTCAGTGGGGGTGAATTCCTGAAACCATCAATTCCAACCCATCTATATCATTTGGTGCGGACATGTATTCTTTAACTATATCAATGCTAACACTATGCTTTGCATTGCTAAGGATAACGAATCCTTAGGTTTCCATTTTCTAACTATGAATACGGTTAGTAAACCCAAGAGCCTTCATCATGAGATCCAAGATTCCCAGCAGTAGTCGTAGGACTGGCAAGCTAGCGGTGATGAGAGATTAGGGCATGAGGAGCATTTCTTAGGAGCTAACTCAATCAGTAGGCGGTGAAAAAAATGATAGGGCATAGATTTCCCGTTTCTACTTAACCTCGTAGCCTTAGGAGGCTTGAACTTAAAAGAAAAAAAATAAAGAAAAAAATGCTTTAAACATAGCACTTAAAAGAAAAAAAAAGATATATCTTTTGAATAGATGCACTTTAAAGGAAAAAAGAAACAAAAAATGATTTGAGTAGAAGCTTGCACATAAAACAAAAAAAAGTGTGTTGAGTACAGTTCAAACACTTTTATTTGATTGAGGTAAGACATGGTTAATCACTACACCAACCATGATGGACTCATAAATGAGCACCCTTCTTGAAAATGGTAGTTACGCTAGTTTCATGTTCTTAATATTATAGGGCGTACATATATAGTTTTCACAAACTTGGAAGTACTAATGCATTTAAGCTCTAAAAAACTTAGTTAGTTGCTCCTAAGCTTTTCAAAGTTACTTAATTTTGATGATGGGACTTACAACTTGGTCGTCAAACCAACCACTTGATGTGCTAAGAATATCGCATCTTTTTAGTATCAAACTAGTCCTAATAAATAAACGATTTTACTGTAAATTGATATAATCTGTACCAAATTGCATTATCAGTGAATTTACATGTATACTTGGTTGTTAGAAGAGATATTAGAGAAGAAACCGGTAGATATCAAAAGTTTGAGGACTTTGAAGAAAAGAAGAATATTCGCATGAGACATCATACGGGTCGTAACACATGTAGGGGCCGTACGATTGCCCAAGTTCCTATTTTGTAGCGGCGTCTTAAGACATACGGCCGTATGAAACTATATGCGCCTTACGGTTTAGCTCATTCGAAGCCTATATAAAGACCATTGTGGCCAAAGACGAAGAGATCAAGAAAATAACCTAATAATAACCATTCATCACCAAAAATCACAGAAATACCACACTCCACCTAAGAGGAAGGCCAGAGGTGCAGCATTCAAGTTAGAGATCGTTGTCGAGCAGAAGTATTGAAGACTAGAGTCTTTTAGTTGGTTTTATCTTTTCTGTTTATCTTCTATGTTATCTTCTGATTTGTTTGTTTTATCCTTCTATGTTATGAGTAACTAAACTCATTTGTGTCGTCTAAATGTAGATGAATTTTAACTATGATTATTTAATTGACTGATAAAGTTTGATGAAACCTTTATGATTTGATTATCTTAATTCAAGATCTTATTGTTGCATATGAGTTTATGTGTTTGTTTAATTCAGTTGTGAACTAAATGTTGGTTGTATTCTAGAGTGTTAGGCATGCCCTTTAGAATCACTATTCAACATTCTTGGACTTCGGTCTAAACCTTGGTACTTTGACGAGAGCAAGATAGGTCTAGGTTATCTTAAATAAAATATAAGCACTGCTAAATAACTAATTATGAATAAAAAGAATTAAGTGTTTATAAGGATTTTCCTGTATACTCTGGGACTAGTAAAAACCTTTGACGAGTGATACTTTTCCTAGATATATATCTTGGAAGTTCTAAAACATAAGATATTGATTAAGATTATCTTAGGTTGATATGTATTGTCTAGGATACAATCATTCCTTGGATATCCAACAACCTTGGTGGCTGAGGATTCCTGTTACAAGCTCAATCATTTAGGTGGTAGTTGATTCTTTATTGTAGTGATCCTAGGAGGACCGGCATTTAGGCCGGAAGTTTTAGATCGTCATTCGTCTTGTTTACTCGGGAGAGATTCTAGCCATTTAGGGAACCACCTTCATAAACCTAGTCATTCAATTATCCAGTTTTGTGTTAGTCAAAAGGATTCGAAATCTAGGTAATATAATTTTCTCTAAATCTGAACCCAAACAATCTTTTAATTATTGTTTATTTAAATTATCCTTTTCAAAAACCAAAATACAATTTAACTAGATATTGGTAGAAGGTCTACTATTAGGAGCTATCGGTATATGTGTCCATGGATCGATACTTGGTTCTTGTCATAACTATATTGCATATACGATAGGTGTGCTTTCCTAAAGTGTGTGTAGCAGTTTTAATAAAAACCATTTCTATAAATTTAAAACTTGTTATAGCACTAGAGTCGTAGGATCTCTATACACTCACACGCACAACACCACTTCATATTGTTCTTAGGATTTTTGTCTCCCACTCTGGAAGTTGGGTGTCAAAAATACTTTCTTAAACAATGGTCTATCCGAATATGAAATAACATCTGTGGTTTGTTAATCCCTTTTTCCCGTATCATGTGTTTCGTCTAAAAGAACACTTCTGAGATCTCAAACAAGCTCCTCGTTTTCCAAACCAATGCATTGCTACTTACATTTCTTTTGAATTTTCTAGTAGTAAAAGCAAGAGTTCACTCTTTGTCTATGAGACAACCCTTATGAACCTTATTTTAATGTTCTTTGCTTGTTCTTCGTTATCTTTAAAGAACCAATAATCAGGATACTCATTTTCGATGCGGATTGGGTTAGCTATCTAGACACCCATCGGTCTACCTTGAGATATTGTGTGATTATTTGTTATGATCTTGTCTCTTGATCTTAAACATTATTTGGTTCCGGAGTCTATGTTGGATGCGTAGAATCATGGTGTTGCCAATGCAATTATTGAATTTGCATGACTTTATAATCTTCTCCTTAAACGGTCAAGTCCTCTTTTCAAAGACATTACTCATATTTGTGGCAATGTTTCTCCTCAAACCCAATATAACACCAACGTAAAAGTATGTTGAGATTGATATACATTTTGTTAGAGATATAACGTACCATTTTGTGGACACTATTTTATCAAATGTTTACCGTCTTTAGTTCCTCCGGCTTAAATTTTTGTGTTTCCCCGGTCGACACTTTGAGGTCATAAATGGATCATCGACAACTGATTATGTCGGTAACACTGGTTACCAACGAACTTCCGTCAGTAAACATTCGTCAGAGATAAAGATGTGGGTAATCCAATCTATGACAGATTATCGACAGAGTATACCGAGAGATTACCGATGAATCATTGACGCTTTTTGTTAGGTCATCCAACTTAATAGTTAGTGACGGATTGCCGACGGATTTGTACCGAGAGATCACCAAGGGGTGTTTTTATCGACGGCTCCCTGACATAATATTTTAGAAATTACAAACGGCCATTTTGTAGGTATGCCATCGGTAATTTAATTAATTTTGAAAAAAAAAATATTTTATTAAATTTCTGTAAAATAATAATAAATTCTAAAAATTAAAATATACAAATAATAAAAAACCTACCGTGAACCAAATAAACCAAATAAAATTTTCATTACAACAGAGAGTCAAATACATCAAGTAATGACACATCGAATCTAAGATTGTATATTCTATTCAACTCTAATCTTGTTAAGGGTATTTCTAAAAATACGATCATAACAGGGAGTTAAATATATCATAACTAGCTTAGAACCGATGTAATACACACGGGGTGAAAAATATCAATACATAAAATTCTTAAATCTTTATGTATATATTTTACATGTCTAAAAATGTGTTACATATACTAAGGATAGAAAACAAAATTCAAAATATGTAAAAATTAATATATAATTAGGTTTCGAAAATACGTTAATTACTATTTAATGTAATTTGACTTTCCGACTCAAGTCCAACCCATTTGGACCCGTTAGAGGTTCTAACCAAGGAGAACGCAAATTCCAAAAACGCATAATTAGATTTCAAAGTTTCTTATAATAAAAGATAATTTAAAATAAATGTGTTTTATTAGTATAATTAGTATTTTCTTTAAAAATATATTATTATTAAAAGATAGATGTGTATTTAGTAAGAGAGAGTGACGGAAAAAAAATGATGAGAATGAATATGGAGGCGACACGTGGCATGAGAAAACTTTTATTTATTAGATAGTATAGAAGTATAGATAGGGTAATTCTAATAACTTAAGGGTTTAGTCTATGGAAGGTTGGTGATTTGACAAAAATAAAATGTCACATATCAACTCAATTTCACAAGCATATGTTGTCATTGATAGTACATAAAAGATTGAGGATTTGACTCATCTTCAAGGGTCATCAAAGATTTGATCCTCGCGAAAAAATTTAGTGCAAAGTTTCTTACATTTACACATATGCAAGGGTCATCAATGACAACACAAGCTTATGAAATTGAGTTGAAATGTGGCATTTTATTTTTCTAATCCCTTACAGGATATTGAGGTCGCATTATCAGTTGTCTTTTAATATACTTTGACTTTCGGCTATATGTAAGCCCTTAATATCCTGAGTTGGCAACCATGAGGAACCGTCAAGTCACTTTCATTATTGAACCACATTGCTTATAATTTTTTTCCCTGGTAGTTATAAAGAGTATAACATTAAGAACCTTGAACATGGATTTGTAAGAAATTTGAACTAATAAACAAATATAATTTCTTACAATTAAATTAGTCAATGTGGTTTCAAAAGTGTACTTTTCTTACAATTCCATTAGCAACTCATAGATTGTTGCTGGTGGTGAACCATCCTATTACAAGATTATTACACATGATTAAGTAATTAGAAACAAAATTTAACAGATTAATTAAGTAAAATCCAGAATGAAAACAGAAACTCACATCAAGTTTAAGATTATACACTCTATTCAACTCTAGTCGAACACCCATTCCAACAAAGCCTCAGACAATGATTTGTCAACTCTTACACAAACCACGCCTAAAACAACTATATTTTTATAGAGTTTTGATGAATGTTAGAATCTTGCCCTTTCATTTATTATAAATTAATTAAATTGAGAACCGCTATTAAAGCATTTTCTACAAGTACTTATGTATTTATTATAGTTTTAGATTGTTTTTGATACTTTATATAGTTTTGGATATGAATGTAATTATCATACGTGTATTTAAGAAAAATCGATACACATTTTTTTCTACCCCCATGATTACGTATTTAATGCTTTTTCTATTTTTTTTAACGGCAAGTCTACACTAACTACATCACCTTAAACTACTTTTTACTAGGATCAAACCTTGGTTTACTTCAAACTTCAAAGAGGCTTTTGCCTCTTACCATCCGACTACAACCCAAGTGACAATAATTTTTTTCTGTCTAACATGAAATAAAATAAGATCTTATATGACATATTACAAAATTACCACATAAAAAAGTGTTCTACTGTTAGGGACTATTTTGATAATATATAATAAATGATCTAGCTTTAAATGAATCAAATGTCTCAATCTTAATTTGGTTTAATTAAATAATCATAATTTATACTATATAATAAATAAAAGTTTTTCTATTCCACCTCTCGCCCCATATTCATTCTTATCATTTTTCCCGCCTATTTCTATTATTAAATACACATTAATCTTTTAATAATAATTATATTTTTAAAGAAAATACTAATTATACTAATAAAATACATTTATTTTAAATGGATTTTCTAATATGTGCCCTAAGAGCACATGTAACAAGCATTTATTATATGGAATATTTTCTTATTGAAACTATCATTTTACATTAATTACATTAATCTTTCAATAATTACCATATTTATCTTTCTATTATTCTCTCCTAAATCTTTCCTCCATCCATGACTACTAATTAAAAAATTTTAATTCCCTCTAAAGTTACTCTTTCATCACTTCTAATTTCCCGTCATTTTTTCTATAAGTATTCGCTATTAAATAACCACTTTCATTATCTTTCTATCTATTTTTTTTTAAGATTAAATGATATAAAGCATATTATTATTACTATTATTTTGCAAATGGATGGACACATCCTTTTGGATCTGAAAAGGGAGGTTCGTGAACAAGAAAGGAGAAAGAAAAAGACGTGATTTTTTTTGTCACCATGAAGGAAAACCAGAGTCTAAAAAAGACTACACAAAAAAACCAAGAAACAGAGGCTATGCAAGATGTGAATGCAAGGCACACATGCGTATAGCATTGAGAAGAATTAACAAAATTTTTTCAGAAGAATGGCAAGTCACTAAGTTTGTTGCGGAGCATAATCATGTTTTGTTGTCTACTCAAGAGGTTCGTTTTTTACCATCTTACCGTAGTATTACATTAGAAGATGAGAAACGTATACTTTTATTAAAAGATGGGGGCTTGTCCGTTAGACAAATTATGCGGGTGATGGAGCTTGAAAAGAATGTGAGACATGGAGAATTCATATGACATGCCATTTGGCATATTTGTGGGTATTAACAATCATGGAAGAACCATATTAAATGGGTGTGCACTTCTTCGTAACGAGAAACTAAACACATTTGAATGGTTGTTTAAGGTAACTATATTTATGTTTGATTTTTTAAACTTTTTAGTATTAGTATGTGACTTAAAGTTTCTTATACTTACTTTATTTTCAGAATTTTACTCTATTGATGAAAAAGTCACCAAAAACGATATTGACCGATCAAGATCCTTGGATGAAAAAAGCAATTGAAACGGAGATGCCTTATACCAAACATGCATTTTGCATATGGCATATCACCACTAAGTTTAGTAGTTGGTTTACTTCGTGTTAAGAAGTGAGTATTCAAGTTGGTGCACCGAGTTTTACAACTTATATAAGTTAGACTCGGTTGAAGAATTTGAGCAACAATGACCATTAGTAATTACAAAATACAATCTTAAAGAGAATAAGCATGTGACAGCGTTGTATCAAATTAAAACATTTTGGGTTCCAAGTTATCTTCATGGCTTTTTCTTTGGTGTCATGACGAGTACCGAAAGATCTGAGAGTATAAACTCGTTTATAAAAATGTTTATATCTTCCCGTACATGTTTAAGCGAGTTTATTAGACAAGTGAGTACCAGTATTTAGTTTACTGCATTTTTTAGTTCAAACATTGTTTAACTAATCTTTTTACTCATAATTTTATAGGTTGATCTTGCCATTGAAGATGTTGGGCAGAAACAAATGCATGATAGTATGTTGGCAAAATATCAAGAGTTGCATTTGAAATCATTATCACCGTTGGAAATGCAAGGTTACCAAGTTTTGACTCCATTTGCATTCAAAAAGTTTCAAGATCAGCTTGCTCTAGCGATCCAATATTCGGCTTTGAAAGAAAATGGCACAAGTTTTATTGTTAAGCATTACAAAGCGGCTCGGTGGCATAAGGTGGTTTGGGATGGTAAGATGGCTGAATGCACTTGCAAAAACTTTGAATTTGTCAGGATACTTTGTCGTCATGTCTTGAGTGTTCTTCTCCATACGGGTTTCTTTGAAATTCCTTCTAGTTATTGGCTATCACGATGGAGTCGAGAAGAGGCTCAATTCAATAAAGTCTCTCAATTACACCAAGAAGGAAATTTGGATGTTACATCATCTTTTGCAGAAAATAGTGATCCTATAACTAATGCAATTAAGTTGGTTCAATGCCCTGTTATCTCAAAAACAAAGGGACGACCTAAGCAAAAGCAAATGAAAAGTGGAAAGGAATTAGTGAGACAAGTAAAACATTGCAGAATTTGTAAATCTTCTAGTCACAACTTCAGCACATGTCCAGAGCGGCATGCTTCTGATGATGCTAATAATGCTTAATGAGTGGCTAAAAAAAGAAAACTTGATATGCACAGTGAAGTAGATTGCCACCCTATCTTTCATTTTAAATGTTGAAAATGCTTCTTCTTTTGGTTATGCACTGTTGATACCAACAACTGGCTCTACTTTTGTTATCATATAATAATGAAAATGCTTCTTATTTTGGTTTTCAATATTTCATAATTTAATATTAAAAAGTCACGGTTAGTTTGGGTAAATATTGATCATATAGATCAATATAAAAATGGCGGGAAATTAGAAGTGATGAAAGAGTAACTTTAGAGGGAATTAAAATTTTTTAATTAGTAGTCATGGATGGAGGGAAAATTTAGGAGGGAATAATAGAAAGGTAAATATGATAAATATTAAAAGATTAATGTAATTAATGTAAAATGTGTAGGTCCCTCGGGTGTGGCGGATCATCACATGCAAGTGGGTCTACTAGTTGGACCGGGTGCGGAATGCCGTGACTAGGTGGAGAATCTAGCTAAACAAAGTAAACCGACAAGAGAAAACACTTTAAACTTTCTTTGTATTATAAACACTTGAAGGTTACAGAGAAAAGCACTGAGATTTCAATTTGCGTATTTGCACTAAAGCCTGCGTACTTAACTTCTGTCAACCTATCCTATTTATACAAGACCTGATGCCTGCGCACTTAGCAAGTGCGCAGGGAAAAATGCTCTTGCGTACTTAACAAGTACGCAAAGTTACTCTTGCGTATTTGCCAAGTACGCAGGAGCTTTCTCCTGCGCACTTACAAGTGCGCAAAACACTTGGAGAATTCTGCAACATTCAATATGTAAAAGTAAATACAACTCGATAAACTAATACATAAAGACTCTTACATACAAAGACAATTACAAACAAGACAAAACAACCTAAGACTAAGACTCTATCTATCCAGAGTGTTTGTCACAGGAAAGTGCTTCAACAAACTCCCCCTTGACAACAGCTCTGGATAATCTTCAGTCTTCGGGCTTCACATCTTCAGTCTTCACAGCGCTTGATCTTTAGCTTCCATCTTCTTCTTGTAATCAAGGCAGAACTTGATCACCTTGTCGTATTTAGAAGCAAGGAGCTTTGTCCACTCATCCGTGTAGACGCAATAGTGTTCTACTAGTACCTACAGATCTTTCACAGAAAAGTTGATGAAGCAGACTTCATAAATATTCTGATCAGCTCCTTTGGCACTAGGTTCCCACTCTCTGAACGTCCTTTACCCATGATCACAGCCTCGCCCGTCTTTGGATCTACGTACCAGTACCACATGTCACCAAGAATATCCTGAGATAACTTGCTCAGGGGAATCTTAGTTTCACATCGCACTGGCTTGTATACCAATTTCTTTAAGTGCTTCTTAGTCACGAGATGTACAGCGTGCTTATCCTTGACTCTCTTGGACACTTGAGGCTTGAACATCTCGAACTTCCCTGATCTTGCTTCTCGTTGCAGAATCACCCACAAACCCATCGCCACTGCGTGATTGGAATGACCCAGCAGCTCTCGGTTTGCTAGGTTCACAAGGTCGTATTTGGGCAAGGAGATGAACGCTTCACTGGTGGGTTTCAAGTATTGAACCCTTCCAGATCTTTTGATAGTGAACAGCTGCTTGTCCTCCTCGAACCTTACAGCCAAGATCATCCCTGTTGCTCCGTGTTTGTCTATTATAGACGTCTTTTGCCACATAGGAGCTGGACCCTTTGATGAAGTAGAAGGCATGTCTGTTTCTTTCGGTGCCTCTGGGTCCACAGGTTCAGGGTCAACTGGGGAGGCTTCAGTCGAGGCTTCTACATTACTGGCCTGCTCGACTGAACCTGTGTCGAGCGGAGCGTCGAAGGATGGAAATTCAAAGATCTCTCCATCTTCTAGCTCGTACTCTCCTTCCCGTCACCCTTGGGAATTTCGATCACAACATCTTCATCATCATCATCCCAATCGTCACCAGAGTCGATCTCTCCTTCTTCTAGATTGAAGAGAGCATCGATCTGTGCTTCATTGGAATAGTCAGGCTCTATATAAAGGATCTCATCATCAGATAAGTCCTTAAGTACTTCAGCCACTGACTTTCCTTTCTCACCACCACCACCACCACCAGAGGTATCACCACCCTCTTGATGAGTTGACTCCCCCTGAGCCATTGGAACAGCAGAGATGGGCATGATTGCTAAAGCTTGGTGCTCACCTCCACTAGGACCGGCTTCGGGATCCTTGTCCTTGTCATCATCCTTAGTCAACTCGACCGGATGACACGCCTCATCACCAGTAGTCCTCTTCTCATTCTCTTTATCCTTCTCCCCCTGAGCATCAAGCTTATTGGTCAGATCAACAATCAGCTTGACCATCAGCTCATGCTCCTTCCTTTGAGCGTCAAACCTCAGCTCCAAGGACGACCCATGACCCAGAAGCATTTCATTTGTCATGATTAGGAGTTCATTCTGGGCCAGGAGGTTTTTCAGTCGTTCCTCAGTCCCTGTTCTCTGGCTATGAAGGATTGTAACTTCATCTACCAAAGAATTGATCTGTGCTTGTTGAGCGTCAGACTCCTCCTTCGATTTCTGAATAGTCTTCAGTAATCCAGCAACTTGGGTTTCCAGAACATCTATCTTAGCATCATTTGGATCAGGATGTCTGGATGAGGACGCCTCGGCAGTGTGAATATGGGAGGAGAATATGGTATCAAAGTCAAACCCTTGCGTGAAATCTCCATAATTGAAGGGTTGACTGAGAGGGTCAATGGTGGTAGTTGGGACGGAAGATGTGACGAGAGTTGTAGGGGTAATGGTAGGGGTGATGGTGAATGACTCCGTGAGAATTGGAGTAGTCACCGCCACCTGAGTAGTTGTGGTAGGGAGGGTCACTATCACAGGAATCACTTCTGTGAATGTAGTGACAGCCACTTCACTTTGCACTTGTGGCCTCCTCCTCCTACGGTAAAGCTGCTGTGAAGGTGGGGTGGAGGCTGAATCCGGACTAGCAGCTGATAGTTGTACTTGCTGCTGAGCCTCCACCACACTGGGGATAGAAGGTTGTTGCCTATCGCCCCTTTTCTTGTGAATGCTTTCCCTTCTTTGTCTTTGTATAGCAGCGTCAGAGTTAGAGTCTGGCTCGTATTCGCTGCTAGAGGACTGTCGCTTTCTCTTGGAGGACGACTCAGGTAGGGTTACCTTAGCCATTCTCCGTGGGTGTACCTGCGATGGTGCATCATCGGAATCGGAAGAATCTGACTCAGTCGCTTCCGAGTCGGATCCCTCAGCACCATCATTTCCTCCTTCGTCGTCTCCATCATCAGACGATCCATCATCACTCTCCATTTCCTCCTGTTGTTGTTCCTGTTGTTCGTCGGAGTGTTCGCTCAATTCAGGCTCTGAGTCGGGACTGTACCATCTCCAGTCACCTGGGGCCACATACGCTTCATTGATGAGGTGGCCAAAAAGTTCTGTATGCACAGGGGTAGGATCTACACTCCCTGGCTTTAGGAATAGTGCGAATACTCTTTTGTCCACCCGCTTTACTTGCAGTCTCTCCCCTATGGCAGGAAGGTTTGGCAACGCGTCATTAATCAGAAGTTGCACAAAACGAGGGTATAACAAGAACCGAAACCTCTCCGCTGTGTTGATCTGGTCATTGATGGCGTTAAAGTTGTAGCGGGAGAAGTTGTAGCCTCTCCACTCAGGTTCAGTGTTAGCTAACAGGTTGAATTCGTTAGTAAACGCCCGAGCCATGATCTGCAAAAACACATAGAAAACATAATAAGAACAACACGTATTATTGGAAACGGATAAACATGAATCAGTATAGCAGTTTCTCATTGAACAAAATTTCAGACTTGCGGAACGCGACGCAGAAGAGTAAGTTCCTTCGCGGTACGCGAGGGACAAGGAAGTTGGCCGACTTGATTTTTATCTCCTCATGGTATGCGAGGAGTGGCTCCTGATCCTTCGCGGTACGCGGGGCCCGCCTGGTTTTGCCCTTCTTCCCCTGTTTCCCATTGTTTTCCACCACTACCACCATCACCACTATCAATCATCATCACTCCTACATCATCCATCACCATTAGCCGTCTGACCACCACTTCCGTGGGAGAAATTTGAAACCGTTCGTGACCGATGACAGACCTTGCTGTGACATTCATGTCTATGTGTTTACCACTCATTGAGTATGTTTCTCTGCATATCTATCTATCTTGAGTCTTTTAATTTTTAGTGAGTTAGTCGAGTCTTTATTTTATGTGAGTCAGTTTAATGATGCTGGCTTGTGTGAGTTTTATTGTGCAGGTTTTGATCGCTCCGCCCGCACTCAATCTCCATTCGGGTGGGGTTGATTCTCATCTTGTCTATCTTGTATAGGCAACCCGACAGTAGTCTGTGCAACCGCGACCGAAATGCTATACGGTGAACACATGGAAGAACGAAGCTGCACATTTGTTTTCGTCTACATTACCATCTAAGTCGCTTCCAATTTTTGTTTTTGTTTTTATTTTTGCATTTTTATTTTTAGTTGTGTTTTGCTTCACATTGAGGACAATGTGTCTTTCAAGTGTGGGGATGTGAGTGTTTAGTTTGTGTCTTTATAAAAATTCAAAAATACAAAAAAATTGAAAATTTTTGAAAATTGTCTTTTGAAATAAAAAGTTTTTGCATAATAAATGGAAAATGATAGTACAACTTGATCTACTTGTGAGTTTAAATGAATTAAATAATTGAAAACGTGTTTAATTAGTGATGTTTTGGTAGACCCAGCGAGCTAGTAAAGCTTAAATAGCCTGTTTGTGTTGTTTAGGAATCAACTGAATTAAAATCATGATATCTTGTCGGTATTCATCTTAAAGTAATGGTAATACTGAAACTGTCAACATAGGGTGATAGGTACAACGTTAAGTTAAAATTTAGAGGTTTTTGAATTTTTGGGCACACCACTCTCTTTTTATGAAAATAAATCTGAGTTTCGGTGGCGCCCGCATCCATATTTTATAATTCTTGAGCTTATTTGATTAAAATCTAAGTTTCGCCTATGTGTCACCCGTCGGGTTCCAGCCTGATTGAAACACCACTGGGTTGATTCTTAGGTGCTTCATGATTATGACTTAGTCTATGTGTTACCTTCCGGGATAGTGACTTGGTTGAAACGCCTCTAGACGAAAGTTCTTTTGCTTAATTATGCTCATTTCCATCCATTCATTCATTGATCATCTTGATTTCTAAAAACCTGTAAATTTTAGTTTAACGTGGTAGGGTAAATCTATATGGTTTGATCCGTTCCTAGATATAACCATGAGACGGGATTAGGTAGAGCTGTAACTGTTAAGTGTGAGTCACATAGGTTGATTGATATCTGTATAAATTGGAATTAGAACACATTACGGGGGCTTGAAAGTTGGTGCTTGGGTTTAATCGGAGAGAAATACCGATTGTTGTTTTTTAACGCGTGAGTATATTTTGCTAATTGGTAATTGATGTTTGTTAAGTAGATCTGAATTATGATTCCATTTGCAGCTTTTTCGAGGACGAAAAAGGTTAAGTGTGGGGATGTTTGATGTAGTGCAAAGCACACATCTTTATTCCTAGTGTTTTGTGCGTTTTTATTAGTTTTGTGTTTGCTTTGAGTCGTTTTTGTATACTTATTGAGTCTATGTCTTGTTTGCAGGTGCTCGTATGGAATACAAGTTAATACGTGAAGAAATCGAGCGAGAGAATGAAACCGGGAAGAACAAAAGTTAAAATGTTGAATTATTGACTTCTCGCGGTACGCGAAGAGTGGAGACCAAGAACCTCGCGGTACGTGGGGGAATCCAAATCCAGCCGCGACTATTTTGTTCCTCGCGGTACGCGAGGAACCCAACCCAATTGTCTCGGGGTACACGAGAGACCTGATTCCGTAAAACCCTAGATTTTCAAATTAAAAAGATTTTGATTGCCATTATGAGAGGAGTTCGATTCGAATCCGTCTAGAGAGAGACCATAGGCGATTTTGGGATATTGGAGGTCAATTGAAGGCTAAAGCTTGAATCTTTGGATCCCGGGTTCGTAGTTTTACGTTCTAGGTTTGCAAGATTGGATTTTTATCTTCGTTTGCTTTGTTTGATACCATGGTTTATGTTTTTACTTCTGTGGTTGGTTGTTTAAGCATGATTCTAGGCTAAAACTTATATATTGCCTAGGTCACATGATGAATACTTGTTAAAGTTTTGATTTTTATTAGTTTTTGGATTCAATTAATGGGTTTATGATTTTGTAAAAGATCTTGAGTTGATAATTGTGATGTTATTGCATGTTTAGATCTGATCTTGTGTTTGATTTCGATTCCTTGCGTTGATTGTGGTTGTCTGCCAGTTTGATCTGCGTATATTGGTCATATATCTTAGGGTTTGTGATTAGGGTGGTTTGCTAGACGTAGTAACCATAGGAGTTGTCTTTGATTGCTGATTAGAATTGAATATGTATCCTAGTTCAATACCCGAGAGGTGATAATTAGTTGTTTAGTCTTCGTCATTAGGAATCCGAGTGTCAGCTGTCTGAGAGGAAACCGGTATTAGGTGTCTAGTGATTGTTTCTATTCGTGTCATAGTTGCTATCTTGAGATTACCCCGTGCATTCTTCGAGTGTATTGGTGGACGGAGAGACTGGGAGGTAATATGTCTATTAGGGTATTTAATCATAGTTGGAAATACCTGAGAAGTGATCCAACAATCTGGTGAGTTAGTACATCTTTAAGTTCCTTAGTTGGTGACACCCTGAGAGTGATTAGGGATCCACTAGGTGGTCTAGAGTTGTTTCCTTAGAAACCTAGATCCATTATAGTTTCCATAACCCATAGAAGTTGGGCTTTTCAAGTAGGATTCCAACCTAGGTGATATTCTTCCCATTCTTGATTTTACCTTTATCATTTGTCTGGTTAGTTGAGTCAACCTTAGTTTATTGCATTCATTAGTTTAAATAGTAGTGTAGTAAACCCCTCAAACCAAATCAATCTTTAGTCCGTGTCAGAGTCTAGTATTAGTATTCAGTGTCTCTAGGGTTCGATAACTTGATTTACCGTTAAGCTGTGCTACACTCGATAGGTACACTTGTCTGTCAGTGCGGTTTAGTTCATAAGTATTCCTATTATTACTTAGGAGTCTAGGTTAAGTTTTATAGTTAGTTATATATAGACCGTCTGCACGACATCAGAACTGTTTAATTATTTTATTTATATACATTTATAGTTATTTTATATATTTTCATATATAATTATATTTTTATATAATATAATATATATTATTTAAGTATTTTTATCATAATTTTATAAATAATAACTACTTTTATGTAATTATACATTTAATAAAATTATGTAAATACTAAACTCGTTTAAGCTAGCAAGTCTAGTCAATTTTGATATCTGAAACACGGTCTCGGCCAGTGTCTTATTTATTATTTATTCAAATATTTTATTTATACATTTATAAGGGTTGAGGGTGTGGTAGCGGGAATAGGGTGGTGAGAATGTCACCTCAAACCACACCGCATGCAAATACCATCCCCCTCATTCGGTTAAATCACGGTTTAGGGATCAACGACAATGTTACGTCGAGTGTACCGTGATGATGTGAGTGAGGGAGCGATGAGAGCGACAAGTTTATAGCAAGGAGGCTGACGTGGCTGAGCGGTTTCAACGGTGACACTACCCCCTCCCCCGTCATCGGCAAGGAGTGCTGAGCGATACGACACCCTCCCCTTTAATGATTTTATATGTATTTATAGCTACTAGTGGGTTGGCCGGCGCAAAGTGGCGGGTGTCACCGAGGCTATTTTTGAGAGTGCAATCTAACTAGACCTGTCTTAAACACTGATTATATTTGGGTATTGTTATTATTATTATTATTTATTTATTATTATTATTATTACAAGCTTCAAACCTAGCTCACAAGCTCACCAGCCGAGCCGAGCCGAGCCTAGCTCGTGCTCAGCTTGTTTACAAACCAAGCCGATCCAAGTCAGCAAGTTTACAACCAGAACAATTTCAAGCCGAGATTTTTTCAAGCAAGCTTCGAACCTCGGTTAAGTAACCAAATTTTTCCAGTAAAAAACCTATTCATTATTTACCCAACCTAACCAAAAAGGCATGGAACAAATGGTTCAATTTTCTAAAGTAAGGAGACTTCTTTATTTATAGTGGTTTGCTCTATGATTAGGTTGGGTAAACCACCAATGTGGGACAAGCTAAAAAGTAAAATAAAAAAAAAGCGTTTGGTTTAGATTTAAAGGATTAGGCTTTGATGTACTTGTATATTGTGTTTAACAAGTGGCATTTAAGATAGTGTCTTAAAATTGGGTAAAATTACCCTTTTGCCAACCCATTATGCATTATAAGGTAGTATAGATTCAAAGGTAGGGAAGCCCGCACTTCGCAGTGGGTGTGAAATACCACCACATTATTCTTGGGTTTAGTATTTTACAGTTTTACACTTTCACTATGATTCAGTGGACATCAAGTTGACAGATTGATCCCGACCATCTTTAATCTTGGATTCAAAACTTTAAAGTTTTAGCTAGGTTTGGTTGGCTAACCATCAAACCCACGATAGTGAATTTAGCTTAGGCTTCCCTTTTATAAGTCAAGGGACGCTCGAAGTTTTGTTTAACTTGGTGATGTGGGATAGATTTCAACCATCACATGAGCACTTTTGATCATGCATTGAGTATACTAAGGTAAGCATACAATCCATTTATATAACTCATCCTTTCTTTCATTTTCTATTCTCCACCGATGTGGGATAAGTACATATGTTATGTGCTTTGTGTTACTATGCGGGCCAATGGACTGATTAAGCAAAAAAAAATAAGTTAACTAAAAGCTAGATGGGTGTTTTCCTTTTATAACCACATTTTCTTTGCAAATTTTCTTAACCAGACGATGTGTGATAGAAAAATAATAGGTTTATGGACTTTCTTAGAGTTCAAACTTGGTCAACCTTGTTTAACTCGGCCTACTAGGCGAACCGGTCTTGTAGCTTTCTTCACTAATTGATGAAAAAAAAGCAAAACTTTACTTTACTATACAGACCAATGGGTCTATTAAGCAATAAAAATAAGTTAACTGAAAGCGTGATGAGTGTTCTCTTTTTATAACCATATTTCCCTTTAAAATTTCTTAACCAGGCGATGTGGGATACTATGAACTTTCTTAGAGGAACAAAATTGTAATTGAACACTTGAACCAAATGCAACAACTTTTTTCCTAAGTGTCTTAAAATTTTAGTGAAATTACAACTTTACCCATTCTATATGCTTTATATATAATACGTTCTTTAAGTATTACCCAAATTTCAGAATACGTCATTTAACTAAGAAAATTATAGAAAACGTCATTTATGTTTAAAACACTTTGCACGTTACGTCCTTTAGACTAACGTAACGTGCATTAAATTTCATCATTAAGTCAGGTCATATACAAGGCACACGAGGGCAAAACTGTCTTTTCTCTCTTCTTTTTTTTTAAATTACATCCTTTTAAATTAATACCCCCTTTTTTTAAACGTAATTTTTAATAGTCTCCAAAATCAAGCACTCAAAACATACCTTTTCAACTTTAATCACCACTTCAGATCCAAATGTATATTATTTAATTATTTTTATCATAATGTTGTATATAATAATTATTGTTATGTAAATATATATTTTATATATTAGATAAAATTTATATAAATAATAAACTTGTTTATGCTCGTGAGACTAATGGAACTCGATATATAAAGCTCATGCTTGAGCTCTTCTAATAAATAAGTTTCAATATAAACTCAAGTTTAAGTTTTTTTTTAGAATAGAAGCGGATAAGGGTGGAGGGGGCACCCAATTCATGAAGCCCCACACCCAACAATAAGAGTATGACACGTCATTTGAAGCCCCATGAAGCTACGGAGGTGGCGGCACCCAAGCCATGAAGCTACAAACATAATTTTTTTTAATTAAAAATTAAAAAATATAATTTAATTAACTAATTCATAAAAATAAATAACCTAAAAATAAAAATTAAAAAATAAAAAAATAACTAAAAATAAAAATAACTAATATCTAAAAATCACAAGGCCGTCCATATTTTACGGCTATTTCACGTTTGCGTGCTAGGACGGTTGACAATAACTGTTTGGGAATAGCGTCATGCGGTTTGAGATAATTGTTAAAGTCCCGGTTTGAAACGAATGGGTTAGAGAAGTCGGTTAACTAGGAACCAAGCGAAGTTTCGGTCTAAATTTTTTTGCAGGATTTGTGTTTTTGCCATCGATCCATTTGGAGTATATTTTAGATTTTAGATTTGGAGTATATTTTAGATTGGAGTATACCTTGGATTTTGGTTAAATGTTGTATTTATAGTGTTTTTTTAATCCAAAATAGCCGTCGGTAACGGCTCAATTTTTTAATGTTCATATCTTTTAAGCTACGATGGGAAGCCGTGAACCCCAGCTGCACGTCAACCTAGTGGGAGTGACGGCGATGTTGCCGTGGGAGCCGCACGACGCCGTTGCGGGCTTGCGTTAAGCCCCCACTCCCCACCCTACCCTACCCTACCCTACCCTACTACCCTAACTCTTACTCTTAGCATGACTTTAAGCACAAACATGACAAGATGAGTAGCACCCTTGTTATCGATGAGGACAAAATATGGCATTCATCACCTATAGAAAAAAAAAAGAGTGGGACCCACGTCTATCAACTTTCTTTATACACCTAAGAACTTTTTTTAATTTATTAATAAGTAATATTTACTCTGATATACTTAACTGGTAAGCGTTTATCTGTGCGTTGCAACGGCTTTGAAACGTAAATAAAAAAGCATGTCATGATAATATATTTGAAAATTACGAAAAAGTCACGTTGTTATAAAACTGAATGTTAAGAAAAACGAAAGCGAACTTAAAAAATCGTTTAACGAAAAGATAAAACCGTATAAAACTCTCACACCAAGATATATCAGTAAAAAAAACATAGTTATTAAAATTAATTAAAATACAAAACCACTAAAAACGATTTAGCTAAATAATAAAAAAATGACGGCGCGTTACGGCGGTTCAGTCTTCAAAAAAATTTGCATCGAAACATATATAAAAATTAGCGCGTCGCAATGGCATATTCGGAATTTTATAAAACGTTATACCTGAAAAGAAAAAAACTCCGTTACATTGATCGAAAACCATAGAAAAGAATATCGGTACCGATTCTAATATTACCGATAACGGTACCGGTTCTAATAATACCGATAACAGTACCGATGTTGTTTGGTTGGTATCAGTTTGGTCAGTAACGGTATCGATATGATACCAAAAGAAGACCCAATCTCAAATATAACTCCGTTTTCAATAAAATGTATATTAGAATGTCAAAAAAATAAACTAAACACAGTCACGGGTTAAATTTTTATAAAAAAAAAGTTAATGAAAAACCAAATTTGATCACCTATAGAAACAAAAATACCATTAAATGACAACCCAAGTGAAGGGCATTTTGGTACTTACACGTACTCATGTACTCATGAAATGTAGTTTATATAATATAGAATACACTTATGCAAGTTTTAATTTATATTCTTTCTATTAAGTTTCTTAAAAAAAATACTTTATTAAAAACACGTAACTTGTTACAAAATATAATTCTTTTAGTTATGTAATATTTAATTAAAATATAAATATTTTATTAAGATAAATAATTAATTATGAAAATATTAATTTAAAAACATAGACCTCAGTTAAAAATTTATGGACGATTATAAATACAAATGCATTACTAAAGGCATTCACATCAGCTCTTCCATCTCTACCATTATCTTTAAATTATAAATGAAATATGAAAAATTATGTAATTTTACGTTCACATCAACTCACTCATCCCTATCTCCATCCTCTATATTTTTAGAGTAAACTATAACCAACCTTTATATTTAGGGGGTCACAATTCACTCCGTATTCATTATTTTATACTTTTTGTATGTGTGGAGTAGAAGAAAGAGAAAAATAATAATAAATAAATAAGTATTATTTAATTAAAATAAGGGATATATATTGAGAGTCTGGTGTGGAAGCTTTTTGAAAAGTAAGATATAACTTTAATAAATGATAATTTTTAGTTAAATTATAGGGATGAGGATGAGGAAGCTGATGTGAATGCTCTAAGATCATTCCTATTAGTATCTCTATACCATGCCCCATCCTTAAACTTTAGGGAAAACCAAGGATCTCTTCAATTTAACACCTCCATTAGAGCCCCCAAAATAAGGATAAGATTTATAGAATGTTGAGATCGATCCTAACTTGAATAAATTGATTTGATACAATCTAAGAATAATGAGAAGCGGAAATCAATAATACAAATCAATTGATAAACAAAAATCACTCACAAACAATGATGAACAATAATCATCACGGGTTTTCTCATTGTTCACTAGTTGAAAGGACCCAGACCGGGTACCTCTTGTAGTTGGCAAACATAGCATAAACATAGTTCTTAAACTTCGAATGATTATCAAACTCAAACAGCGGAAGTCTATTACATAATTCAGAGTTAATTAAAACTTTAAACATTCATTGTCTTAAAAACATAAAGACCTCATATCTTTCTTTTCCCTTTGGTATCTGATGTGCATACTAAAATAGTCAGCTAACGCTGATAAGTTCAAGTTTTCAAACATTTAGTACAAACCTTTCCTTTCTTATGTAAATCATATAAAACTCCTTTTAGTGGAAAACATATTGTTACTACTAAGTAATTAAATCACAATACAACATGCAAATAAATACTTAGTTATTTTGTGCTCTTTTCTATTAAGTCATACATTAGATGTCTACAATCTGTTTCTACCTCTATGTCCTCGAAGGAACTTCTGCTATTTCCACAAAGGACTCCGTCTGTGTCCACAAAGGACCTATGTAGGTAATGTTCCCCAAAGCTCAACGTCCAAGGCCGATACCCATCTCTGTCTCAGATGACCGTCGTCACCAGAGTAACCATCGTTACTCACCATAACGAGTTGTAAAACATCTCCGTTACAGTGCCCTTAAGACATTGTCCCGATTATTCATATGGCAGGCATATAACTAATGTCATGACACTGCCATAGGCTTCGGGTAACACTAGTCTCAAGGTATACTACTACCTCAAGACTTGCTTCGGTGGTAACCATACTCTTACAGATTAGACAATGTATTTGACTTATCTCTTTCTTTCCGTTTATAAAACATATAGTTAAATAAACACTTTCTTTCTTTTCTTTCTGTTTACAAAACTGTAGAACCAAAGACTGATTGTTACAAAATTATTCTAAGTACAAATGCTGCTGATAGGCTTATCAGCAGCATTCAGCACAAGTTGCTGCTGATAGGCTTATCAGCAGCATTCAGCACAAGTTGCTGCTGATAGGCTTATCAGCAGCGGTCATCCATGTTTGCTGCTGATAGGCTTACCAGCAGCAACCTTCACACTTTGCAGCTGATAGCTCTATTCACTGAAAACCAAACACTGCAGCTGACTATCCAGGCCAAGCGTCTCTGACACCTTTCTGCAAAAGCAACTGACAGACTCAAAGCAGAAGGAACCGCTATGGTCAACCAATGACGGACAACAATACACTTCTCCAAGCATGCAAACAATCATGAATAAAGAAAACGTTTCAGTAAAGTTAACTAGATTAGCCTTTACGTGTAATGTAAATTAATAAACAAGATCAACGGCTTGTGTTCGATCTGATCCTTAGAATCAAGGGTCTGTCTTGATTCTAAGTTACTATAAATACTGAGTTGCCACTTCATTGTAAGAGTGCTTGTAGTGCTTGTCATACTTATTCATTGAGTTTCTCACTTGTAATCTTTGCATTCACAAAAGCTTAATACAACAGTGTTTATCAGTATTCTTTGTGTTTACTTGATTATAAATTGTGTAGTTGATTTTGTTTCCGCCAACCTCAACTAAGAACAGAACCATCTTGTATTCTCACGATCCTACAAGTGGTATCAGAGCTTTGTCTCAGATTAAACAAACTAACATTTGTCTAATCATCTCTGGTTCTATTCTAAACTCTCTCTTTGATCAAGTCACCCAAAATCAAAACAAAAATGGAACAGAGCAATGGCTTTGAAGATATTGGCAGCATCAACCGACCACCAAGGTTGGTATCTGGAGAAGACTATGACATGTGGAAAAATCGCATGGAAAGCTTCTTCTGTTACCAGGAATACGGAATGTGGAGATCCATCAAGGAGGGTCCATATATTCCCATGGTGGCCTCTGCTGATGGTGGAGGGCTACAAGTCCCGAAGGAAACCTCCAAGTACTCTGAAGAGGACATCAAGAAAATGGAGGTGGACTTCAAGGCATTAGGAGCCATCCAAATGTGCCTTCCAAATGAAGTTTTTCACAACTTTAGAAGTTACAAAACTGCCAAGGAGCTCTGGGAGGCGCTGGAGAAGATGTTTGCTGGCTCTGAAGAAGTCAAAGAGAACAGAAGGGACATACTGAAGCAGCAGTATGAGAACTTCGTCTGGAGGGAAGGTGAGTCCTTAACTATTTTATATAACAGATTTACCTATCTTGTAGGTGAACTGCAGTGCTCCAAGGTAAAGCTGGAGAATGAAGACATTCTCAAGAAGTTCATAAGATCTCTTCCTAGTTGTTGGACATTATACACTGTGTCCATCAGAAGAACAGAGAATCTGAAGACTCTTCAGATGACTGAGCTCTTTGGCATGCTCAAAACCTATGAATTAGAAATGATTCAAGCTAAAGAAAGGAGCTCCAGTTATCAATCAGCTACCACTTCCTCCACTACCTCCTCAGCGCTTCACTCTTATCATTCCGGTCCTAGTGCAAGCAGCTACTATCCTCCCATTGTTACTCACCCTCAGACCCCAACCGCTTCACAATCTAACTCATCACCATTTCTTCTTGAGGCACCTCCTCAACAGCCAACCTTTACTGCTTTTGTCTCTGACAACTCAAGCAGCATGTACTTCATAAAAGAGGATCTGGAATGCTTTCATCCAGATGATCTTGAAGAAATGGATATTCAGCACTCATATGCCATGCTCTCCCTCAGAGCAAAAAGGTTCTATTCTAGAACCGGAAGATCATTTCCAAGCAACAACTCAAACAGCAGAGTTGGGCTTGATAAAAGCAAGATCCGTTGTTACAACTGTAACCAAATGGGTCACTTTGCTAGGGAGTGCAGGGCACCTAAAGCCAATCAGGGTGCCGGCCATCAAAGACAAGCCTACCAAAGTCAGCCCAGACAACAGCAGTAGCAACAAACTCCCCCAGCACAAACTGCAGCCTGTGCAAATGTTGGAACTGCAGAATTCGACTGGAGTTTTCAATATGAAGATGTTCCTGTCTCCAACCAAGCACTTATGGCAGACAATGCAGAGATACCACCTCAGGTATTTGAACATCTATGCTCTCAAGCCTGCATTGATAAAGTTTTAGGTTATAGAAAACATAACCAAAACCTTATAGATCAAAATGAAGAGTTTCTTCAAATGAAATCTGAGTTCAAAAAGGTTGAAATCACTTACAAAGAAAAAATTGAATGCCTTAAGAAAGAGATTTCATCTCTAAAACATGAACAAACCAATCTTGAAACTCAGATTGATGATCTATTAGTAAAACTTAAATCAACCAGAGCTGATCTGGCAGAACAGAAAGTTCATGTTGAAAAATATGAATTTTCTTCTAAAAAGCTACAGAGACTTCTAGATATTCAAGTCCATGAAAAGGTAAAGCTTGGAGGACTTGGATATGGCAAGGAACGGTACAATACTGTTCCTCATCCAGCTGACTATGTTGCCATCTATGAACCAAGCTTCGATGTTGTAAAACTCGACACTGCAAACAGAAATCTTGATCCTCCAATGAATGAACCCCTTGTTAAAGACTACACTACCTCATCAGAATCTGAGTTAACCTTCTCAGACCATGATGAAACCAGTACAGCCTCATCTGAAGCTGTTCTGAATAGAGTCCCAGTCCCTACTGTTCTCCCAGCTGTTCCAGCCCCTGTACCATTCAAACAGATCAGGATCAGCTATCCTCCAGGTGGAAGAAAGCTAAACATTGAAAAGGGACAGACATTAGGACCCACAAACTCCAAGCCTCAGTTCATGCCAAATCAGAAGAATCAGCAACAGGTTAGAAGAGTTACGACCAAGAAAACTCAGTTCAGAAACTCTTCTTCTCAACCAAGGAAGCAGCAGCCCAAAGTTCAGCAGTCCTGCATCATATGTGGGGAATCAAACCACTTTGCTGCAAAATGTCAGTTTAACCCCTTCAACCAGATCCTTCTTCAATCAGCGCATAAACAAAAGAAGGATCAGCATACTTCAGTTGATAGGCCATCTGCAGCCAGTAGAAGAGTTGAAACTGCAGAAAAACACAAGCAGCAGCAAAAGGCAAAGCCTTCAGCAGCCACCAAATCTGCTGCGGCTCAAACAAAGCAGTCAGCAGCAAAAACTAAATCTGCTGCTGCTCCAACTAAGACTTCAGCAGCAAAAGCAAAATCTGCAGCTGATAAGCTGAAGCCATCAGCAGCAAAACCTGCTGCTGCTGACAAGCCAAAACCTCAAGCAGGAAAATCAGCTGCTGATAGAGCAAATTCATCAGCTGCCAAAGCCAAATCCGCAGCCGATAAAGAAAAGAGAACTGTAAAACCACTACTTAAGCAATGGAAAGCCAAAATCTCTGCTCCTGTCAGCAAAATCATCATCGGTGCTGTTGAATGCACGCATGATGGATCAGAAAGTCCAAGAACTCTTTTCTTTAAAAAGGAGAGCTCTTGGACCACTCCCACTAACTAAATCTCTTTCATGTGCAGGGACAGCCAGGTAACAAGAATAACACCTGGGTGGTAGATAGCAGCTGTTCCAGGCACATGACAGGCAACAGGTCCATCCTCTCCAACTTCAGACATTTCAATGGAGGATATGTTGCCTTTGGGAGTGACTCAAAAGGTGGATCTATCACTGGATAAGGCACTGTGTCCAATGAGAGGATGAGCATTGAAAGAGTCAACTATGTTAAAGAACTTGACTTCAATCTCATGAGTGTTTCCCAAGTATGTGATCAAAAGCATTGGATGCTCTTCACTGACAAAGAATGCATTGTGTTAGCTCCTGGCCTATTTAAACCCCCGCCAGAGAAGATTCTCCTAACTGCTCAAAGAAAGGACAACTTATATGTGCTTGACATGAATGAAGTCACTCCATCTGGTAGTGTTTCATGTTTTCTGTCAAAGGCATCAGTTGATGAATCCGCTCTCTGGCACAGGAGGTTAAGCCATGTTAACATCAAAACAATCAATAAATTAGTGAAAGACAATCTTGTCAGAGGGCTTCCTGACAAAGAATTCCAGCTAGACGATCACTGCATTGCCTGCTTGAAGGGAAAACAACACAAGAGTTCCCATAAGCCCAAGACATTAAACACAAATGACACTCCTCTCCAGCTACTGCATATGGATCTCTTTGGTCCTACAAATGTCATGTCAATGGGCAAAAAGTCCTACTGTCTGGTGATCACTGATGACTTCTCCAGATTCTCTTGGGTATTCTTCCTAAGAACAAAAGATGAAACTGCTGAGATTCTCAAATCCTATATTCTCAGGGTAGAGAATCAAAGCAATCTGAAAGTAAAGATCATAAGGTGTGATCAGGGAACAGAGTTCAAAAATCACACTTTGAACAGTTTCTGTGAGAGCAAGGGCATTGAAAGGCAGTACAGTGCTACAAAAACTCCTCAACAAAATGGGGTTGCTGAAAGAAGAAACAGGACTCTGATTGAATCAGCAAGATCTATGCTGGTTGACTCAAAGCTGCCCCTTACTTTCTGGGCAGAAGCAGTAAACACAGCTTGTTATGTGCAGAATAGAGTCCTTATTGTTAAGCCTCTCCAGAAAACTCCCTATGAACTCTGGCTCAAAAGAGTTCCCTACATTGGCTTCCTGAAGCCCTTTGGATGTCCATGTACCATCCTCATCACACATGGAGTTCTTTCTAAATTCGGTGCAAAGTCTGATGAAGGTTACTTTGTGGGTTACTCCTCTCAATCGAAGGCCTACCGAGTGTTCAATTCTAGGACTCGGATTGTGGAAGAATCTGCTAATGTGGAATGCAGGGAACACGTTGTCTGTAAACAAGGCAAAGGTCCCAACTGGCTTTTTGATATAGACTCCTTCACCCAGATATTTGAGCCCCTCATATTCTCAACTATGGAGCCTCCTTCTTCAAACTCAACACCTTCTACCTCAACCTCTTCTTCTGACTACAGACTGGAGTTTCCCAGTCCCTACATCAGGATGAAAAGGCCATCCATTGATCCTCCATCAGTGGCAGAAGCTATTGAAGCCAGTGCAGGTGAAGCCGGTACATCCAACACCACAAGCAGCAATCTCTCTGACAATGAAATCTTAAATGAAGCCTCCTCAATTCATGCTGAAGAGGCCTCCGATGCTAATGCTGCTGACTATGTGGAACACAATGATCAGATCCTCCAAGCTCCTCTCCACACATCTGAAGACAATACTGATCTAAACCACAGTAATCTTGAAGAGGGAATACGGCTGGATGTGATACCTGCACAGAGAATAAACAAAGAGCATCATCTGGAAAACATCATTGGCCAAGTCCACACAGGCATCCAGACAAGAAGTAAGTCTCATGAAGCCAACATTTGTTTGTTCTCTTGCTTTCTATCACAGGTGGAACCCAAAAGGATTGATGAAGCTCTTAAGCACAACAGCTGGATTGAAGCAATGCAGGAAGAATTGCTGCAATTCAAAAGACAAGATGTTTGGAAGCTTGTTGATCTTCCACCTGGTCAAACAGCCATTGGAACAAGATGGGTCTTCAGAAACAAGCAAGATGAGAGGGGCATCGTAGTCAAGAACAAAGCCAGACTGGTAGCTCAAGGTTACACTCAAGAAGAAGGCATTGACTATGATGAAGTTTTTGCTCCTGTTGCCCGTCTGGAAGCCATTAGAATTTTTCTGGCTTATGCAGCATCCAAAAACTTTATGGTCTATCAAATGGATGTGAAGAGTGCCTTTCTGTATGGCACGATTGATGAAGAGGTCTATGTCAAACAGCCTCCAGGCTTTGTAGATCCTGCACATCCAAATAAGGTCTTAAAACTGGACAAAGCTCTCTATGGCTTACACCAAGCCCCAAGAGCCTGGTATGAAACTTTATCTGGATATCTACTTAGCAACAACTTCAGAAGGGGGGCCATTGATCAGACGCTTTTCATCAAAGATGAAGGGGGCGAAATTTTGTTGGTCCAGATTTATGTTGATGACATTATCTTTGGATCTACAAGAAAGAAGCTCTGCAAAGACTTTGAAGTTCTGATGCATTCCAAATTTGAAATGAGTTCAATGGGTGAACTAAATTTCTTTTTAGGACTTCAAGTCAAACAGGTACCAACTGGAATATTCATAAGTCAATCCAAGTATGTCAAAAGCATCTTGGAGAGGTTCAAAATGACTGACTGCTCTGCTGCAAGAACTCCTATGCAAGTGCACCATCAATTATCTCCGGATAAAGAAGGACAAGACACTGATCAACATCAGTACCGAGCAATGATAGGGTCTCTCATGTACCTCACTGCCTCAAGACCAGATATCATGTTTGCAGTTTGTCTCTGCGCAAGATTTCAAGCAGCTCCAAAAGTGTCTCATCTTCAAGCAGTCAAAAGGGTTCTTCGATACCTAAAGGGAGCTCCAAAACTTGGGCTATGGTATCCAAAGAATGAAAATGTCAATCTCTATGCCTACACTGACAGTGACTATGGGGGTTGTAACTTGGACAAAAAGTCCACATCTGGGGGATGTCAATTTCTTGGAGGAAGGCTCATCTCATGGCAATGCAAAAAGCAAACATGTGTTTCTACTTCAACAGCTGAAGCAGAATACATTGCAGCTTCAAGCTGCTGTGCACAGGTCATCTGGATCCAAAATCAAATGCTTGACTATGGAATGACCTTCATGCAGACTCCAATTCACATTGACAACATGAGTGCTATCTCTATCACAAACAATCCGGTGCAGCACTCAAAGACAAAGCACATCGACTTCAGGTACCATTTCATAAGAGATCAAGCTGAGAAAAGGAGAATTATTTTAACCAAAGTTCATACAAATGAGCAATATGCTGATCTGTTTACAAAACCTTTTGATGAAGCTAGATTCAGATATTTAGTTGAATCAATTGGTATGATGAACTTTGATTAAAATCCATCTCAAGTTTCTCCTTAAAATGTGTCTTTTTGTCCCTTGTTGTAAATAAAAGTTATGGGTCAGCAGCATTTTTGTCCTTCAGCTGCTGACAGGTAAAAGCATCAGTAGCTAAAGTTTTGCCACTGATAGCTTTAAGTTATCAGCAGGTACATGTTTCCTGCGGATAGCTTTAAGGCTTTCAGCAGCAATTCCTTTGCTGCAGATCTTTAAACCTTTCAGCAGCAAAATCTGCTGCTGACAGACTTATCTTTTCGCAGCAACCAAGTTTGCAGCGGATAGGCTTATCCATCAGCTGCAACCAATTTTGCTGCGGATACTCTTATCTTTCAGTAGCAACCAAGTTTGCTGCTGATGGGTAAACATAAGTCTAATTTAACTTTTACCCGCTGTAAAATTTACCGTCAGTCCCTTCCATGACTGCCTTGGTGTATTACAGCTGTAACAACGAAAAGTGAAACATGTTGTACTGTACAAGTAAGGTTGCTTTTTCTTCGTCTGCCGTTATATCACAATCACAAACGTTCCCTCAACCTCTTCACATTCTATTTCAAACCTATCTCCCATCACTTTCACTCCCGTCCCCACAGCATTCAAAACCCTTCATAACTACCATTCAAACACCCTTCTTTCTTCACTCCAAATCCATAACAATGGCAGTCGCCGACATAAACATCCCCAACGACAAGTTTGCTCCATACCACAACCTCACTGCATACCTAATAAAAGGCAAGAAGTCCGAAGGTTTCGACGGTATGATCGACTTCCTCTGTCGGTCCAAAATTTACCATGCCCTAACCGTCAACCCAACCATATATACTTCACACATGGAAGATTTTTGGAGCTCAGCCGTGTATTCTACTGAACAGGGCACTCCTCAAATCAGAGGCACAGTAGATGGTAAGGAAATGATCATCACTGAAGCAAAGCTCCGCCAACACCTCAAGCTTCAGGATGAAGGGGACGCCCTCTCTTACCCAAGAGACGTATACATGAGGACCTTTGTATCCATAGGGTACACTGGGAATCAAACAGAGTATACGATAGAGAAGGCACTCATGGGTCCTAAATGGAAGTATCTCTGCCACACTCTTCTCCAATGCATATCTCAAAAGAGGAGTGGCTGGAACCAACTAAGCTCCGGACTTGCGTCGGCAATTCACGGTATGATAACTGGAGCAGGTTTTAATTTTTCCCACCTCATTTTTGAAGGTTTGAGATACAACCTTCAAGAAGGGGTGAAATCTCAGTTCTTTATGTACCCAAGATTCTTGCAGGAAGTGTTCAACATTGAGCACCAAGATCTTTCAAAAACTACAAGAATCTATGTAATGCTGGGACATAAGAACAATATATTTCAAAGCATGAGAACAGTTTCTTCCAAGTTCTCCGGGGCCGATGTTCCATTGTTATCTACAATGTTGAACACGCAGAGTGCCCAGGGTGACAGTTCAGCAAACCCAGCTGATACTGATCCCACACCCTCCACCTCACTGCCACAAACTCAAACTACTGCTTCCCTTTCTCGAACCCCTGTGCATTCTACTAAGGATGTACAGGTACATACATTACTCACCCCCAGTTTGCTTGCTCAACCGGAACACAGGGCCCCGGTTGCAGCCAAATATACAAGAAAAAGGGGCAAGAGAACTCCTTCTTCTCGTGCCTCCAAGGCCCAAACCCAAGCCAACATCCCTCACTCAGAATCACAACATTCTGGTGAGAATACCATAAGGGAAAGCCACATTGTTAGGGAGACTCCTTCGGAAGTCTCTCTATTAGGATTAGGATCACTTCCCGGATCCATAGAACAGCTCGTTGAGCCATTCCTGTCTTCCTTGAACTTAAGTGTTGAGGAACCTGACCAAAGTGATGCACCTTCTCCAACTACCACTATCAAGGAGGTACTGATTGGTCTTGCTTCCGACACACCCAGCCCAAGTTCTTCACCCTTGAAGGTCCACTCTGGGAGTATTGAAAGAGTGGATGTGGAAGAGGCTGTCACTACTGCTGGTCCATCAAATGACCAGGAGGACAGTGACAACATCTTTAAGACCTCGACCACGGCAACTCATGGTGAGGGTGTTTCCCTGGAAACTCCCCTCACTGAGAGGAATCCCTAGAACCAAGAAACCACGGGTGATGGGGATGCTGAGGCTCGGCCTACGGCCCCATCTGGGTCCAAGGATTCCACAACTGTGGATGAGGACAGTCTGAAACTACACAACTTGGAATTGACGGCCAGGGTGGCTATGCTTGAGGCCGAAGTGTCCAAACTACGACACCAAGTCTTGATGCATGAAGCCCATCAATGTCCCTCCACGGCTTCTCCCTCTCTTGTCTCAGTGGGCACTCAAACAGATGCCTATATGTCCACTGATGCAACCAAAAAGGGGGAGATAGTCTCCATGGAAGAAGACGAAGACAGCCTTGAAGACTGGATACAGGAGCAGGCTGCCTTCCAAAGCTCACTTTACAGGCCAGCTTTTGTACAGGTCTACGACTTGCCAGTATCAGAAGATGAAGAAGAAGAGATCTCTGAAGACTGGAAGTTGGTTGTCAGGGCTGTGGATGAAGTGCTGACTGATGTTGAAGGCAAAGATCAAACATCTACATTGGTCAGCATCATCCCTGAAGCAGCAGCCATCATACGTCAATCCACTACCCCCCAAATCTTCAAATCTTCAAAGAAGCTAGAGTTTGACTCTATTCTAGCTTGGGGGTATGATGGATCAGCTGAGAGGTTCTGGATTGGATGGGAGTTCAGCGGAGTAGAAGAGCTGAACTGGAACCCACTCAATGCCCTCCAAGTCCTACAACTATATCTATCTAACTGCATCAACTCTTCAACGGATCTCTCAGCAGAACTTGCCATTGGCAGGTTCTATGACCTGATGGAGGATAATCTACCCAAGTTCAGAAGACTCCTACAAACAGCAAGACGGGTAGCTTATCCTGAATCTTCGTCGGCCGCAGAAAGAAGACTGTCTCCCAACAATCTTGCAATAACAAGGAGCAGTCTTCTCACTGAAGAAGGAGTTCTGGGCCTTCAAAGATTTCTGTATGCCTTCCTGGTCAAGGACTCGGACGTGCTAGGATGGGTAAGCACTAGGCTCCTTGACCACGCTTTCTTCCTAAGCAACGGTTCTGCTCTCATCATCAACACCGGGAACATCCTTCAGCTACCAACAAATTTCCTCCACAAGATCTATCTACTAAAAGCCAACATCTGCAATGTCAACTCCCTTGAAAGCCAGGCGATGATAGCAATTATCAAAGCTCACCTTGAGAAGGAAGGAAGGATTGATGAGGAAGAAGATGTGTCATCCTCTGACACTGACTCCAACTCAGATTCCCCTCCAGTTAACATCTGCGCTGCAGCTTATGAAGCAAGATCCTCTGTGAGAGAAAGGCTGCTAGAACTTAAAGATCCTGAGTGCCAAACTGAAGACCTTCCCTTATCTACCTCTCAACATGCCAATGAAGCTGAGGCAGAGATCCCAACAACACAACAATCAGCTGTTTCTGTGATCAGTGAAGCCAGAGCAGAGGCATCCAATGTTAATAAGGGGAAAGGGCATCATGACAAAAGAGGATGAAGAGAGGTTGCAAAAGGAAAATAAAGAGAAAGAAGAGAGAAGAAGGAAAAGAGAAGAAGAAGAGTTGGCTGAAGAGATGGCTAAAAAACAAAGGCATGGAGATAGAAAGGCAGCCATACTTCTCAGACAACAGACAATCCAGCTGTATGCCAAACAGCTGGATGAAATGAAGGTAAAAGTCCATGCAGGGTCTCAAGTTGAGGAAGATGAACAACTTGCTAGACAGCTGCAGGAACAGTTTGCAAAAGAAGAAGAAGAAGAAGCTAAAAAAAAAGGAAGGAAGATGCTAAGTTTAGAATCACTGATTCTAAACTAGCAAAAGAATTAAGGGAGGAGTGGACTGAAGCTCTGATCTCTCAAGGTGAGGATGCAGACTACCTTAAAAAACTGTCAAACAAAGAGATCTATAGAGCCTTCATGGGTCAGCAGGGGGAATTGGCAAGGAAAAAGAAAGATGAAGAGAAAGAAAAAGCTCAACAGAAGTCAAAGAAAGCCATTGCACTTAATCTAAGGACCCATGAAGAAAGGAAGAAGATGACTGACTTCCTTAAGGCAAGGGGAGAAAGTGGAAAAAGGTTAGGTCCCATGTCCTTCATGAACCTACAAGCCCTGTACACAACAGTGAAAAAGGAAGAGGAAGAAAGACTGGAAAAGAGACCAGTCAAGAAACAAAGAACCTCTGCACCAGAAACTACTTCCTCTCTCCAAACACCATCCACAAACATCCCCAAGCCTTCCACTCCTCCACCCAAAAAGTCCAAGTCATCCCACCCAGCTCCCACTCATCAACAGCCTCCCTTGAAGATACCCAAACCCACTCCTAAACCAGAAGACTCAAGAAATATAGTTAACTGGTTCTACAATTCACAAGATCAAGTGTTTGAGATCTTTAGGGGGAGAACTGAGAGAAGAAGATCCACTTACAGGTCTGTTGATGAGGTTCTGCAATTACCTGATTCCGATCTTCAAAGAATTTTAGAGCTGGGTGAAGCTCATAAGCCTACAAATGAGAGTGGGAAACATCTTATGCTAGCTATCAGACACTACTTCAATCCTAGCAAAGATGTGGTCATGAATATCAAACCACTCAAGTCTCACTCTCCATTTGTATCTTGGTCCTATAATGCTGATTTGGATGAATTCACTTTGATTGATGTAAAGAAGCAGCAGATGAGATGTTCAAGCAAAGCTATCTACAAAATGCCACACAAAGACATCAAGACTCTGTCTGAACTTCCATTGAATAATCCCAGCAAGGATCAAAGAGGCTATGAGGTGGAAAGAATAGTCAGCCATATGCAAAAGCTTCAGCAACAAAGGGACTAGAAGAATTTTGGTAGCATCAGTCTAGGGGGAGTTTGTAGAACCAAAGACTGATTGTTACAAAATTATTCTAAGTACAAATGCTGCTGATAGGCTTATCAGCAGCATTCAGCACAAGTTGCTGCTGATAGGCTTATCAGCAGCATTCAGCACAAGTTGCTGCTGATAGGCTTATCAGCAGCGGTCATCCATGTTTGCTGCTGATAGGCTTACCAGCAGCAACCTTCACTCTTTGCAGCTGATAGCTCTATTCACTAAAAACCAAACGCTGCAGCTGACTATCCAGGCCAAGCGTCTCTGACACCTTTCTGCAAAAGCAACTGACAGACTCAAAGCAGAAGGAACCGCTATGGTCAACCAATGACGGACAACAATACACTTCTCCAAGCATGCAAACAATCATGAATAAAGAAAACGTTTCAGTAAAGTTAACTAGATTAGCCTTTACGTGTAATGTAAATTAATAAACAAGATCAACGACTTGTGTTCGATCTGATCCTTAGAATCAAGGGTCTGTCTTGATTCTAAGTTACTATAAATACTGAGTTGCCACTTCATTGTAAGAGTGTTTGTAGTGCTTGTCATACTTATTCATTGAGTTTCTCACTTGTAATCTTTACATTCACAAAAGCTTAATACAACAGTGTTTATCAGTATTCTTTGTGTTTACTTGATTATAAATTGTGTAGTTGATTTTGTTTCCGCCAACCTCAACTAAGAACAGAACCATCTTGTATTCTCACGATCCTACAAAAACATATAGTTAAATAAACACTTTCTTTCTTTTCTTTCTGTTTACAAAACATACAGTTAAATAAACCTTTTCTTTCCTTCGCAAACATTTAAGTAATAATATACCTTTATTATAAACGTTTAATTGTTAAGTATGCACACCACCATAAAACAGTAAAATAGGGATTCTTGAACTCACCTGATAATCTAGAGTAAACGCGCTATCACTTGCCCACTTGTGTCATTTGAAAATATGGAGTGATAGTCAAACTAAATCAGTCTAAACGTTATTCTGATCTGGGCGAAACTATCCTTAGTTTTGCCCCATAATTCTATGTGAAACTATACCCATTCATTCTCTTAACTTTTTAGCGACACTATGTTATTTTCGCTCCCATAAACCAAACGAAACTAGGTCTTAAACGAAACTAGTGCTTTAGGCGAAACTGGGATCCCCGGCTAATCTAAGGTCAGTTTCGTTTCATAAACAACTTCTCTTGGAGGTTAGTTTCGCTAGAAGACTAGTTTTGTGAAGTCGTCTTCTCCAACAGAAAACTACTGCATGGAGGAGACGTCTAAGGATCATGTACGTCAAGATGCTAACTTTTTACGTTCAAATCCTTTGTTTTAACTTCGTGATGCTAGATCTAAGGTTTGTTTCGAGTTTCAAACGTAAAAATCCAACCTTTTGATCCAAAAACCCCAACAAAACTTAAAAACTCATATTCGGGTCACGAGGTTACCTGTTTGAGCTCGTTCTTCCTTGCTACACACTCTGTAGGTGGAGACGTTCGATTCTCGAGCTTCTTAGACCCGAACTCCTCTTTCTCTCTCTAGCCTGAACACACTTTCTCTCTTTAGGCTTAGTGAAATTGGGTGGAAATGAGGAGGGCTGGAGGTGGCGGCTAGGTTATGCCCCTCCACTTCCTTGTTTTGCCCTATAATTCTTTTTTCTCATTTATTCTTTAAATTCCGATTGTGTCTCGTTTATCCTGTCATTCTATTTATTAATTATTTTGGGATGTTACAAGTCTACCCCTCCTATGAAAGGCTTCGTCCTCGAAACCTGTCATAAGTCAAACAGGTGAGGGTACGACTCCTTCCTTTTTGACTCAGTCTCCCACATGGCTTACGATCCTTTCCGATGCTTCCATTGAACTTTGACCAGTGGGATAACTTTATTACGTAAGCGTTTCTTTTTTTTTATCTATAGTGACCACCGGTTCCTCAACGTAGTTGAGGTTGTTGTCTATCTCGATGTCATCGAGTGGTATGTGCATTGATTCATCAGCTAGACACTTTCGCAAGTAGGATGGTTCCCACTCAATTCATCAAGCAGTTCTAATCGATACGCTACTTCTCCAACCCGTGCCACAATCTGAAATGGCCCGACAAACCTCGGACTTAACTTCCCCTTTTCTGAAACCGGATTATTCTTTTCGAAGGGGACACTTTCAACAGTACTTTTTCTCCAACTTGAAAATTAAGATCTTTTCTCCTTTTATCCACATACAATTTCTGCCTATCCTTAGTGGCTTTCATCCGGGCTATGATTTGGTCAAACTTCTCGGAAGTTGCATCGACTACATCTAGACTTGCGAAGTCTTTCTGCCGAATTTCACAACAATAGACGGGCGTTCTACACTTCCTACCGTACAACATTTCATAAGGCGGCATGCCAATGGTTGCATGATAGCTGTTGTTGTAGGAGAACTCCGCCAGGGGTAAGTGACTATCCTAGCTACCACCAAAATCGATAACACATGCCCGGAGCATGTCCTCGAGTGTTTGGATAGTCCTCTTGGACTGACCATCGGTTTGCGGGTGATACGCTGTGCTGATATTAAGTCTCGTACCCATTGTCTCATGGAATCTTTTCCAGAACCTCGATGTGAATCGTGTGTTTTGGTCTGACACGATCGACAAGGGTATACTGTGTCCAGTCACAATTTCGTTAATGAACAATTCTGTAGCTTTTCGAATGAAAAAGTCTCACGTATCGGTAAGAAGTGAGCACTCTTTGTCAATTGATCCACAATTACCCATATAGTATCATGACCTTTAGTTGTACACGGTAGCTTGATTATGAAGTCCATGGTAACGTGTTCCCATTTCCATTCGGGAATAAATAACGGTTGCGTATTTCCACATGGTTTCTGGTGCTCAGCCTTTACCTGAGAACAAGTTAGGCACTTGCTCACATATTCATCTACATCATTCTTCATGTCGGGCAACCAGTATTCTTTCTTTAGATCATGGTACATCTTGTTGGTAACGGGATGGATAGAGTAGCGAGACTTGTAAGCTTCGTCAAGGATCTTAACTCTAAGTTCGCCACCCTTGGGTATCCACATTCTCCCAAACCATGTCCGTACCCCATAAGTATTGGTTTCTAACTTCTCTTGCTAACTCAGTATTGTTTCTCGCTTGACATTTTCTTCTTTCAAAGCTTTATTCTGGACACGTTATATTTCGTTCATGAGGTTTGGAGTCACGACCAACTGGTATGCCTTCACCTTGATAGGAGTAGTTGGCTCCATTCGACTCAGGGCGTCAGCCACCATGTTTGCCTTCCCCGGGTGGTATAGGATTTAACAATCATAATCTTTCAATAGTTATAACTACCTTCACTGTCTCATGTTTAACTCCATTTGCTCGAAGAAGTATTTCAAACTCTTATGGTCAGAGTAAATGGTGCATTTGACTCCGTAAAGGTAATGCCTCCAAAGCTTTAACGCAAAGACAACCGCCGCAAGCTCAAGATCATGAGTCGGTTAATTGACATCATGTGTCTTTAACTGCCAAGATGCATATGTTATTACCTTCCCTCGTTGCATTAACACACAACCTAACCCCTGACCTGAAGCGTCGGAATACACCACAAGGTCTTCGTTACCATCGGGTAGGGTCAATACTGGCGCTTGGGTCAATTTCTTCTTTAACTCTTCAAAAGCTTTGGATTGGGCCTGACCCCATTCATACTTTACTTCCTTGCGAGTTAGTTTTGTTAAAGGCAAGGCTATCTTCGATAAATCCTGAATGAACATTCGGTAATAACCTGCCAGTCCCAGAAAACTCAGTATGTCGGTCTGGGTTCTCAGGATTTCCTAATCCTTCACTGTATCAATCTTTGCTGGGTCAACCATAATATCATCTGAGTTAATCACATGGCCTAGAAATTGAACTTCCTTTAGCCAGAATGCGTATTTGGAAAACCTAGCATATAACTTTTCTTCCTTCGGTGAGTCTAACACTTCTCGTAGGCGACATGAGTGGTCGCCTTCACTTTTAGAGTAGAAGAGGATATCGTCTATAAAGACTATTACTGACCGGTCTAGCATCAACCGACACACTCTATTCATCATATCCATGAATGCTGCAGGGGCATTCGTCAACCCAAAATACATCATACGAAACTCGTAGTGTCTATATACCGCGTGTGGAATGCGGTCTTTGGTATATCTTCTTCTATTACTCTCAGCTGATGATATCCCTATCGCATGTCGATCTTAGAAAAACATCTTGCGCCTTGTAGTTGGTTGAATAGGTCGTCGATCTTGGGTAGCGGGTACTTGTTCTTCACAGTACGCTTATTCAGCTCTCTGTAATCGATGCACATTCTCATGGCACCGTCTTTCTTTTTCACGAACAGCGCCGGAGTACCCCAAGGTGAAATGCTCGGTCTGATAAAACCTTTATCTAGAAGCTCTTCCAGTTGTGTCATCAGTTCTTTCAACTCTAATGGCGCTAGTCGGTATGGTGCTTTGGCCACGGGCTGGGCACCTGCCATCAAGTCAACCTGGAATTCCATTTCCCGATCTGGTGGCAGTCTAGGCAAGTCCTCAGGGAACATCTCTGGATAGTTACACACCACAGGTACATCTTTTAGCTCTTTTACTTTCACATCCTTGTCAATTACGTAAGCTAGGTGGGCCTCGCATCCGTGCCTCATGTACTTTTTTGCTTTAATCATTGAAATTATGTTCGCCATCGGGATATCACGATCCCCATAAATCTCAACTTCGCCGCCATCCGGAGCCTTGAGTCGAATCACCTTTCGGTTGTACACAATTTGAGCTTCATTGGCAAATAGCCAATCCATTCCCAAAACAACATCGAAACCTCCCAAGGCTATAACAAATAACTCAACAGGGAATCTATGGCCTTCTATTTTTATGTTGAGGCCTTCTACCAGTTCTACTACTTTAGTGGTTTTACCCACATCAGTCTCTACACTAAAGTCCCATTCTATTATAGAGGTTTTGTATTTCATTCTCTTACAGAACGAAGAGGATATGAAACGTTTACTAGCACCTGAATCAAACAGAATAGAAAGAAAGGCGTGGTCAAGGATAAACGTACTTGACAACACGTTGGGATCTCCCCTTGCTTCTTCCTGTGTCAGGGCATATGCTCTGGTCCTTGCCCTTCCTTTCTCCATCTCCTTAGTCTTTTCAGTGTTAGCGTTGGTTTACAAGAATCCTTGGAGAGATGCCCCGCTTCACCACAGTTGTGGCATTTCCTATAATTTCTAGAACTTGGGGCACTGGTATAGTCACAGGAGTAGTGGCCTGTCTTGCCACAACGGTAGCATAGGTTTAGTCCATACATGCAATACCTTGAGTGATTTTTACCATACTTTCCACATTCCATAAACTCCTCAACTCTAGGCTTCTTGTTCTTTGATGCAGACCAGTCCCTGGCTGAGCGCTTAGTGGTACAAGACCATTTCTTTTAAGTTTCAGCGGGTGTTGTGCCTTCAGCGGTGATGTGCTTGGGACGGTCTATAAAAATTAAATAAAAACCTAACCTAGACACTCTAGTAATAATTCTAGACTATCCTAATACTAGACCACAGAACAGGCAAGTGTACCTATCGATTGCAGTAAAGTCTAATGAAAGTCTAGATATCGAACCCACGAGACATTAGTGACAACTAACTAGACTCTGACTCAAGTAACTAAACTGAATTATATTGGGGGGGGGGGGATTTGTGTTGAACTATGATTAAACTAATGGAAATCAAATGAAAACTAAGTGATGACTAACTATCAGACAGTAGAAACGGATGAGATCAAGAATGGAGAATGTCACACGCCGGCCGACGGCGGATTATACGTCGGGACTGACGCGGTTGTTCATAAGCACATGATCATCTATTAATAAGTGATAATATTATTTCATCATAATTAAAGCATCTGTTACAATCAGAAACATAACATATGTTGAATTTAATTAAAACTAGGTCTGAAGTCCTAAGTGATCATGTAGTGTCCTCAAATTGGTGCACCTGAAACATGTGAGTAAATGTTAACTACATGTAGTTGGTGAGTAACATAGGTTTTGAAACCAAAAAAAAGTTGTAAAAAGGATTTGAAATTCAATATGTTCAAAACATAACTATGGCATAAATGTGAAAACATACAAGGTTCCAAGCGTACAATTCAATCCGTAGTAAATGGAAAACTAGTAAGTACAATCCCACTGATTGCGTTTTGGAAAAATAGTAATATGGTACACACAAAACCCGCCAAGGTTCGTGTTAACCGGAATCAGATTCCCCTATAAATGATCATGTTACGTACTAACTTAGGCCTGGGTAGCAGGTTAATGAATGTACTAGCATGAACACATGTAATGGTCACCAAGCAATTTAAAACATAAAGCACATAGTAAATAGCATGAAAACATTGGTATTAAATTTGGTAAGTATAGTATGTAAACATGTTCCACCCCGAGTACTTGTAAACAATAGTAAAGAGAAAGGGGGCTATGAAACTCACCTGTAATGAAGATAGTAATGGTGTGAATTGTTAGGGATGGATAGGCCTCGTGAGGGTTCCTCACAATCAACCTGCACGGACAAATTTGTATTATAGACTCAACGAGAATAAACAATTCTACATCTATGTGAGTTTCTAGAGATTTTTGAGTTTGGGGTTAGATGTGGGGTTTGTACAAGTTTGTAAGAAAATATGTGTTCATGTAAAATCGTGATAAGGTAACATTAATTTTGAATTAGTTAGAATCTCTAATTAGTTGTATGATAATAATATGTTTGCATTTATGTAGTTATTCTAAAACGATCTAATAAATGAATTATAAAATAGAGTTTTAAATGATAATTTATATACATAACTATTCTGAGAATAATTAATAAATAATTTGTGGAATGGAAATGGTTTAAATAATTTATTTTAGGTAAGTAAAATAATTAATTAAATCATTTAAACCATCTTCTTTATTCAAAAGATTAAAAAGGAAAGAGGTAGTAAATGAATATATGTGTTAAATGAAATTAATTAAATTCTTATATAATTATTTAACTAAAATAATTATTTAAGCATTTGTATAGAAAATATTTTAAATAATTATTCTTTGCCAAAGAAATAATTATATAATTATGTTTAAAATTAAATTAATGATGTTTAAACAATAAATTATAATTTGTAATCAATACCTTGGGGCTTTTGGTCAGGGTGTAAAAACGAGCAGGAAGGTGAGTTTAATACCTGCAATTAGAGTGGATTCGTCGCGCAGATTGGAAGGCCCCCTGCTCTTGCCGAATGCGATCTGTGTGGAGGAGGAAACGGACTTGTGTCACCGATTTTGAGTTGTAATGATTTGGGTATATGCGATTAGTGTTGGTAACACATTTACAGCCATAAATGAGTGGGATTTGAGGAGTTTGATCATTGAATTTTGGCTTAAATGGCATAAGCAAAGGAAATATAAAAAAAGAATTGAATGGCTTTAAAAGCCCTGATTAAGATCAAATTAATTTTTTATACTTGTTTGTAGTTGATCGATTAACATTCTTACATCAATTGCGTAAACAAATGGTTTATGTTTATATATATATATATAATTATATTTAAATACATCTATATATAAACGTAAAAAGGTGTACACACATTATTAAGGCTCATAAGTTTTATTTAATATTTAAAAGTTGTATCGTTAATTTATTTAGTATAATATATATATATATATATATATGATGAAAATAAAGGATGTAGGTACATTTGTTATACGTATATGTATAGGAAATAATATGGGAATTGCAAGATCGAAACTTTGAATTAGTACTATAAAAATAAGTTTTTTTTATGTGACACTTGACGAGTACTACGAGATTGTAGGAATTGTCATTATTGATTGGAATAAAGTAAATAAATAAAAAAAATAACACCGGAAAATCATAGATGTTACAGTATCCCAAAGTTGAGGGAATTTCGTCCCGAAATTAAACTGTTGGGGGTTACTGAATGAGGAAAGAGATACGAGTTTGGGTTCTCAACGTGCTTTGATTGTCGGTTTACGAAGTATATTTGATGACAACGTTTAGGTCTGATACTCAAGATCAGGTCTGGTCATTGTGTCATGCATGAATGGTGGTAATGGATTTAGTTTGAAGAGATTTGAGGAGGAATTTGTCGAGGAATGTTTTGGATTCAAATGATGGAATGCATTATTTGAAATAAGAACGATGAGAGTTTGATGATCAAAACTTGCTTAGTATATAGTCTAATATGTTCAAAGGGTATCACTAGGTAAATATTTCATAGACATAACTCAAGGTCAAAAATAATAGGAAACCCTACGTGACCTGAGCAATGTTGTTTCTCACAATATGACAGAAACACTTATATGTAGAAAGTGTCAGCGGCGTATTCACCATGCCCTTATCATATCATCCCGGTTTCGTTACTATGTATCACGATAGGTTTTGTGTCATCACACACGACGAAATTTACTATGTTTTCCATGCGCTGACTTTTATAATTACGTGTGCACCCGTAATTACTCAAATCGTCGTATGTCTGTATAGATCATCCCATTGTGTGTGGTAGGGGGGGGGGACACCAAAAACATTTAGTTCATTACTTAACTTTCATGGATAAATTGAAAGATCATGCCTCATGTATATAGTGGACAATTAATTGCAAACGATGTAAACAATCTAGCATCAAGTATATTGCAAACAACCTAGTTTCATGTATGATCGTGAACAATCTAGTATCATGTATATTGTAGACAATCCAAGTTTCATGTATGATCGTGAACAATCTAATATCATGTATATTGTAGACAATCCAAGTTTCATGTATAAAGGGAACAATCTAGTATCAGGTATATTGCAAACAACCAAAATTCAGTTTCGTGTGTAATGTAAACAATTTATTCTCGGGTATATTATGAACGTTCGTATGTAAATAGTTCAAACTCATGAGTAACGTAAACTATCGAATCATGTTGGTGATCGAGTGCTGCGGACAAGCGTGTTGCATAATGTAAAGCGTGTTGCATAATGTAGGTAGTTGTGATTTAAGTTTTCAATTTTCGTTGATGGATGGTTAACGCCTGTGCGAAAGGATTCATCTTTTCGAAGTGGCTAGTAAGTTCATACATTTTCAAAGGTGCAAGGTGATGAGAAAGTTTTATAGATATTTAGAATTAATAACTGATTTGAGCTTTTTATTTGTAAATGACAAGTAATTGAAATATGTCCTTGTTTGTAAATTAATAAGTGAAAGTAGTAGGTGGAATAACTAGGTAATTGGGTAAATAAAACCTTTTTATTTATCTAGTTATTATAAAGATAATGTTTCAAAAGAGAATAATGGCCAAATTATCTCGTAATTAGGCCAAGAATTTAAAAGTAACAAATTAAGTGGCCGTAATGAAATAATTAATAGAGTCAAAACTAATTATCAGCTAAGATAATGAGATAAATATTTTATAAAAAAAATTGCATTAAGTTCCTTCACAAGGTAGAGGGGTTTGTAAGTAATTTCTAATCTAGATAAAGGTTTTGTTTGAACAAAATAACTACATTAGTCAAATCAGAAAATAACAAAATAAGTAGTTTACAAAAAAGATTTAGATGTCAGTCATTAAGGAGAGTTAAAAATAATAACATTTATATTTGGGTACAGGATATGGGTTTCAATTTGAGTTTTAAGAAACGCGAAATAGAATATCTGGCTACATCTCCGATAGTTGTTCGCCAGGAAGTAGATGAACATCCAGATGATCCTCGTTAAGGTTATTCGTATTACAAATCGGGATCCAGTTCTAGTTATTTCTGTATGCGCATTAAGTATTCCCTAGTCTCTATTCCTTGTCTCAGAAACTCTGCGGCCCTTACACATAGGTGAGCGGTATTAGCTGGAATTCCTAAGGCACTAGTAGGTTCCTTGGCATATCCTGCTCCTGGGTCTGGATGGTATAGGTTAGGTGCTAGATAAGGGTCTCTCGGAGGTGGTGATTCAGCTGCTCGGAGTCTCAAGCTTGCTCCTAAGCCAATCTACTCTGCGGTCAAACATGGGTCTGGCAGCTAGTCGTGCCGGTGACTTGTTGTCTGGTGACGGGGACTCAAGGTCTTCCTTTTTTGTTGACCCAGCTTCGGGGTGATTCTCAGAGGAGTGAGGAGGGTAAGAGGCCATGTCTAGCACGAAAAGGTCTTAAGTGTAACGGTAAGGGTTAAAGGTGTTCATGAGTTTAGAATTTGACTAATCATAACACCGAGTCCTTATAATAATATATCGGGAGTAACACTTGACCTATAATTAGTGTACCCACGAAAAGGATTCCCAGAAAGGAGAGGTGTGTCACAAGGGACACACTGAAGTACTTAGTCTTTCCTTAGTCAGAATTTTCCATGGACTTACACTCACTCTTCCAGCCATCATGTGCCACTAACATTATTATTTGAACTCATGGTTATGGTGAAAATAGTTAGGAATTGTGTCTTGGGGCTCAAGGGTGTGCTTCATCTACTCATGCAGCTTCCTTTCCTTGGATGGTGGGGTCTAGGGGTTTAAATCAGAAGAGATGATAATGATGATAAGGTTTTTAAGGCATAAGGATGAAGAGGTATAGTTGACTTAAATATGATTAAGTGTAAGGATCAAATATGAGGTTTGGACTTGTGTATCAAATCATAATAATTAAGCAAATGATGTTTAGGTTGCATTCATCTGGCATATAACCAAATGGATGCGGTGGCAGTTCAAGGTGACTCAAGTTCGTATACTTTCAAGAAGGCATGCTTTAGCCTATAGGTGAACACTGACTTTGGGAATCCCCGGGAAAGCATACGAATCCTTCGGTTGATTTGGATTTATATGAAATGCTTTCCTAGACAGAAGACCCAAGGTACAGGCATTCACCCTTCCAGATTGCACATGTTCTCTACTAATTTTCAGAACCCAAAACTTTGACGAGATTTTAAAATTTTAATAGACATTGGGCCTAGAAGTTTGAATCTTTCCATAAGTGATTAGTGATGATGTGTAGATGGTGAAAGTGTATAAAGTCTTCGATATGAATAAGTGTATGGCAAGACTTAGGATAGTATCTAGTGATATCAAATAGGTAGTATGCAGACTAACCAAATAGTGTAATAAGTAAGGTATCACATGAGTAGTAGTTTTAAACATGTAACATAGCACATTAGGTAACACATGGTGTATCGTGCAATGTAATGCCTAAGATAACATGTAGGATAATTACACAAGGGTATCCTAAGGTTATAGACTATAGACTAAGAATATGTTTCAAGTGATCCATTTAATTTCAAATAGTTTCATGTAGTCCTTGGAATGTTGTAGTTCATGTAATAATTTCATGTAGTCCTTGGACTGTTGTACTCATCTTGTCGAGATACCCCAAATCCATATATTATGGGTCCCGTAACTAATTTTCTAGCCCGAGATATGCCCCTTTGAAGTTTGGACTATTTCCTGACTTTTTCCGTTCTCATCCCGTATTCTCGTGTGCTCGTTTCTTCACAGTTCTTGATCATTTAAGCTCCAATTACTCCTGAATTCCTACAAAACATAACATAACTAAGTACAAGGTATAAATGACTGAAAACGACTCTAAAACTATACTAAGAACGCTATAAAATACAAGGAAATCGAGGTGTGCTTTGCAACACATCAAACATCCCCACACTTAACCTTTTTTCGTCCTCGAAAAAGAATCTGCAATGGAATCATAACTGGAAACTGGCTTTAATAATCTCATTAATTTATTAGCACAATATAATCACGCATTAAAATGCTACAATCGGTATTTCTTTCCGATTAAACCCAACCACCAACTATCAAGCCCCCGATCATGTTCTAATATTACCTTACAAAGCATATCAATCTATCTATGGGTCTCACACTCAGAAACTACAGCTCTACCTAATTCCCGTCTCAAGGTCATGTCTAGTCACGGGTCAAACCATGTAGATTTCCCACCACTATAAATAAAAACTTATATGTTGAATTTAATTTGGAGGTGAACTATCGGTGCATCATGCTACGGTCCTTGATTTCCACGAAGGCTTCCTCCATATTGTCAATCTCATTTTCGGGACAGAACTTTTGAATTATAAATGCCTTCAGATCATCCCATTTCATCCTATCGATATTTCTTTCAGACTTGGCCTTCTTCACATTCTCCCACCAACTCAATGCTTTAAAGGCGAACGAATGCGCTGCGAATCTCACAACCTGATCTCCACGACATTAACTCATCTTGATCACCGCGGTCATGCGGTCAATCCAGTAGTATGCGGCAATAATATCTTTCTTGCCTTCAAAAGTGGGTGGATCACAGTTTTGGAAGGACTTATAGTCACATCCGCGCTTCGAATCATAGTCGGAGTCATCACTCTCAGACTTAGTTTCAATCACGTTCCTGTTCTCGACCCTCAGGCCCACTCCTCTTTCAATCTCAACAGTCTTCAGAGCCTCATTTAGCGCTGCTGGTAGAGTGTTCTTAAGAATTATAGCTACTTCTTTAGCTATTGATTTCCTAACGATTGGCTCCATAACTAAGCCCTCATTGTTGTGCTCTTCAGGGTTGCTATGATGGTTCTCGTTAGTATTATGAACCGACCCCGATCCATGGACTTAAGGTTCACTTTCTTCCCTTTCGAAACGGTTGACACGAGGTCTACCCCTGCGTCCAGTACGTGCTCCTCTCTTTCCGACCATTTTCGTTTTCTACTGTGAATAAGGTACACTTGTATCATCATGATAGGCAATTATTTAGAATGCCTCGAGTAATGTAAATTACTAATTACAGAGACCGGTATGCAGTTACTATTTTACTTTACTACTCGGGTTCTGAGCATTCCCTATCATAGTAACATTTGCATTCAAGTCCATAGTTTCTACTTTAAGGCACATTCTTTCTACTTTTCTATTCTAAGGCAATTACTGTTTATGTTCTATGTAAGGACATGGACTACTTTCTACCCTAACGCCTTTACTGTTTACTGTTGCTACCATTTTCTATTACTAAGGCCTTTTTCGGTGTACTTTCATGGCTTGGCTGCTCTGACTGACATCCCATTCTCTTGTCCCATTCTCAGTTTAAGTTCAGACATTTTGGCGAATTTCTGAATCTATCAAACTATGGCTCTGATACCAACTTGAAAGGAACCAGATCTGGTACTTCCCATAGTTGGCAAACATAACATAAACATGGTTCTTAAACTTCGAATGATTATCAAACTCAAACAGCGGAAGTCTATTACATAATTCAGAGTTAATTAAAACTTTAAACATTCATTGTCTTAAAAACATAAACTAGATAAAGGGGATGCTAGTTTTCATTAGCAACAGCCATCCAGCCACCCGCTTCCTAAGCCCTCAAGACCTTATATCTTTCTTTTCCCTTTGATACCTGATGTGCATACTAAAATAGTTAGCTAACGCTATTGAGTTCAAGTTTTCAAACAGTTAGTACAAACCTTTCCTTTCTTATATAAATCATATAAAACTCCTTTTAATGGAAAACAAACTGTTACTACTAAGTAATTAAATCACAATACAACATGCAAATAAATACTTAATTATTTTGTGCTCTTTTCTATTAAGTCATACATTAGGTGTCTAGAATCTGTTTCTGTCTCTGTGTCCCTGAAGGAACTTCTGCTATGTCCACAAAGGACTCCGTCTGTGTCCACATGTAAGGCCCCAAACCGGGTTCCCTACAGTTGGTTCTCATAACGGGTTATACCCTTGAAAATACTCATTTTAGATATATTAAACTACAGTGGATGTCTTTTTAAAAACATTAATTATTATTTAATGTCATCAAGTTACCTCACGAATGCTTGCACACCAATCCGAGTAGCTCCGCTCCCAAGCCAAGATACCCCGTCGCACAGACTCACCTGCAAAACAATCTAATATACACACAAAGTCAGCTACGCTGAGTGAGTTCTAATAATTTAGTTTAATTAAAAGTCAACTCATCTAAAAAGTTATTTGAAACTTACTCAGGACCCACTATCTTTATAAATAGATCCACATTTCATTAACCATTAGATAACCCATGTCATCACCCGATATCCCATAATAACTCATTACCCATGACTCATCCCATAATAATAATAATCCCGCAGTCTCATCGACATAGGTCGAACTTAATACAATAATAACTTATACTCAAGTACACGTATTAACTCGACACTTGGTTAACACAACCAGTCCCTAAACATCAATTTACTCAGCCTTGACCAAGGCTCTTACAAGTCAACTGACATAACAGTTGTAAACACCACATCACAATCCAGACACAACAGTTAATCTAACTCGACTCACCACAATAATACTATCTCATGCACAATAAATATAACTCAACATTTGTATGCAATTTAACACAAATATATAAGCATACAAACACATACCTCTTCGCTGCACACTCGTCAGGGCGTTCAACACACCCCGAGCTCATCACTGTCCTGTTGGACATCGTCACCTTTGGTGACCTCCCGAAGGATTTCGTCCTCCACAATCCCATTTGCCGTGTCATAAAGAAAACAACGCAAACACAATACTCGCCGTGTTACGAGGACAACGACACAATGCACACAACACATGTATAATCACATAACTTTATACCCTACGTACATGACTTATTAACTGTACCTGAACTTCACACATAGTACTAGGATAAGATATCCTACACGTATTCATAAGCGTTATCTTATATCCCGACTCACCTCGACTTACTTATAACACAACACACTGCTAATATAGCAACACACATACAAATACTATATCTCATTATTTAAGCACATACCACGTACATGCACACCCTGTGACACCTCCTAGTCGTACTCGTACGACCCGTAACTACAATCCCGACTCATCCCTGTTAGGTCACTATATGACCCGTGACCATATACCCACCTTTAAGACTAGATCACATAATCTCATAAACACCCCCGTAGACCCTACGACTCATTAGTGAATGTTTTAGTTCATAAACACATTGGGTTAAAACCCAAAACTCTTAACACGTTTAATACGTTAAAAATCTCTGGTAAATATGTACGATAGCCCCAAAAACAAAAAAAACGTTTAAAAGAGGGGATTAGAAACTCACCGGTTACCGAGATCCAAGTCCTGCTCTGCACCTTCTCCTAGTTCAATCCAGAACATGTCATACGTATGATTCCTGATCAGAATACATTTAACACGTACTTCAACAACGTACAAACATGTAAACCCTAACATCGCCTCCTCAACTTGTTGCTTCGATCATCGAGCCCTTGCTCCACGAATACACGGATCGGATCGTCCTCGGCCCATTTAGAAACAAAATGCTCCACCAGGGTTCCCATGCACGCACGTACGTGGGCATGCATCCACATGCAAACCCTAGTCCGCTTTTCTTCTCCATGCAACTCGTTGTTGTCTCCATGCACCATCACCATGATGGCGTTAACCTTATCCGACTAGCACCTCCACCGTTCTCTGCCGCACGCCACCACAGCGCCACCGTCGTCTTCACCGTCCCTGCCAAGCTTGCCATCTCCGTCGAGCACCGCCGGGTGCCTTACCTTTCCTGTCGGGTAGCCCAAGCCGATCCCCGTTCCCTGCCGGCTCCTCCGCAGGACATGTCGCCTTCGTTTTCTTCCTCATGATCAACCCTAACCGGTTAACGCCTCTATTACCATCACCGTTGTACTACACTCGAGTCGCCGTACACGTCGGATACATCCCCACCTTCATCCGCCTCCGCTTACCACCGTGGTGCGCCACCACAGTTACCGTCGACCTCCTGTCCTCGTCGTGACCCTCCGTAGCAGCCGCTGTCAAAGCCGCCACCATGGCTTCCTTCGTCGCCGGACTCCACCTCTCCCGTCACATGCCGCAATGGCAGCCTCCGCTACCATAGACCGAAACCCTACACTAAACTCATGCAAGACGAGCATGAATATCATAACGAAAACACGAAAAGGGTTTACCTTGATGCGTCGTGGGGCAACCGGTACGAAGATGTCGTCGAGCCGCCAACGGAAACAACCCATCATCGGAGTTTCTCCCTTCGTTCCTCTCGGCCGCACACGCCTCCTCCTAGGTCGTATGACCTAGGATTTTCCACATATGTGGTATTTAAACCACCAAATGTTCCACCCGGGTCCTTAGGTTTCTTCCTCGCTCGTTTCGAACTCGAACTGTTCACTAGTAGGCTAAATGGGTCCTCTAATTCTCGTTAAACCAAGCTTTTTATTAACAACTCAAGCTAACATGTCATTTATTAGAGATCTGGGTCACCTATTAACCCAAACCGTTATCATGCGGATTTTCGGGATGTTACACCACAAAGGACATATGTAGGTAAGGTTCCCCAACGTTCAACGTCCAAGGGCCGATACCCATGTCTATCTCAGATGACCGTCATCACCAGAGTAACCATCGTTACTCACCATAACCAGTTGTACAACATCCCCGTTACAGTGCCCTGCCGAGCACTGTCCCGGTTATTCATATGGCAGGCATACAACTAATGCCGTGACACTGCCATAGGCTTCAGTTAGCACTAGTCTCAAGGACTACACTACTTATGTTTACATATAGTTAAATAAACATTTTCTTTCTTTTCTTTATGTTTAGAAAACATATAGTTAGATAAACACTTCCTTTCTTTTATTTCTGTTTATAAAACACATAGTTAAATAAACCCTTTCTTTCCTTCGCAAACATTTAAGTAGTAACATACCTTTATTATAAACGTTTAGTTTTTGAGTATGCACACCACCCTAAAACAGTAAAATATAGATTCTTGAACTCACCTGATAATCTAGAGTAAATGCGCTATCACTTGCTCACTGGTGTCATTTGAAAATATGGAGTGATAGTCAAACTAAATCAGTCTAAACGTTATTCTGATCTAGGCGAAACTATAATTAGTTTCGCCCTATAATTCTATGCGAAACTATGCCCATTCATTCTCTTAACTTTTTAGCGAAACTATGTTAGTTTCGCTCCCATAAACCAATTGAAACTAGGTCTTAAATGAAACTGGTGCTTTAGGGAAAACTGGGATCACCAGCGAAGTTTTATAAACAATTTCTCTTGGAGGTTAGTTTCGTTAGAAGACTAGTTTCGCTAAGTCGTCTTCTCTAGAAGAAAACCAGGGTTTTCTGCATGAAGGAGATGGCTAAGAAACATCTACGTCAAGATGCTAAATTTTTACATTCAAATCCTTTGTTTTAACTTCGTGATGCTAGATCTAAGGTTTGTTTCGAGTTTCAAATGTAAAAATCCAACCTTTTGATCCAAAAACTATAAAACCCAACAAAACTTAAAAACTCATATCCGGGTCACGAGGTTATCTTTTTGAGCTCGTTCTTCCTTGCTACACACTTTGTAGGTGGAGACGATCGATCCTCGAGCTTCTTAGACCCGAACTCCTCTTTCTCTCTCTAGCCCGAACACTCTTTCTCTTTCTAGCCTTAGCAAAATTTAGCGGGAAATGAGGAGGGATGGAGGTGGCGGCTAGGTTAAGCCCCTCCCCTTCCTTGTTTCGCCCGCTTACTAGTTTCGCCCCATAATTCTTTTTTTCTCGTTTATTCTTTAAATTCCGATCGTGTCCCGTTTATCCTGTCATTCTCTTTATTAATTATTTTCGGGATGTTACACTAGCTCCATCTTTTGGTTTATCTCCCTCTCAAAGGTCAGAAGTTTACCATGAAGATGTGTAAGGGTTATAGAATTGAATTTTGTTGAAGTTCTAATAGCAGTGCATGTGTGTCCCAATTTGTAGGTAGGGATCTAAGGAATTTGTATAGCACTAGTTCAGTTTGGTATGTTTGACCACACATCTGGAGTTCACTAATCAAAGCACAGAAACGTTCATACTGCAAGGTTTGGGTTTCACCCTTGTAGTGGCAGAACATCTTATACTGCTGTGCTAGAACTTCCCTCTTGTTGGTAATCACTTTCGGTGTACCCTCAAATTACTCTGAAAAACAATCCCATAATTGCTTGGTAGTTTTGCAGCGAAACAATCCTATATAAATCTCATTAGGAACTGCCATATCCAAAAGCCTAAAAGCTTTGGCTATCTTGCTCAAGATTTTTGAAATCGTCTTAACAATATTTCCCAATTTCTTTGGGTACAGGGTTACCACCTCTAATAGGGATCGCCAGCACCTAACATCATGAATGGATAGAAAGTGTTCCATTCGATGTTTCCATGTAGTGAATTCATGTCTAACCATAGTCGTGGGCTTGGTAGGGGAACAATGTTGTGAATATCCACGATTACATGTATCCGAGAGAAAATTGAACGGGGTATTGAAATCTGATATGAATTTGAGTGAAACTAGTTAAATCAAGCAAAAGTAGCGAACATAGACCAAATTTGATTGTTGAATTGAAATTTGGTGAAACCTGCTCTAATACCAATTATTGGGATCGATTCTAGCTTGAATCAAATGAGTTGATACAATTTAAGTATAATGAGTAACGGAAAAATCAATAACACAAATCAATTGATAAACAGAAATCACTCAACAACAGAGATGAACAATAGTCATCACAGATTTTCTCATTGATAATAACAATTCAAATTACAAAGGTCCCCCTCGATTCTGGGCTGCTAAATCTCTCAAGAACAATTCTCACACAGTAATTATACAAAGCTGAGATTTCTATAACTGTTACAGAAGTGATTACATAATGAGAAATATAACAACCTTCAAACTGACGTCGGTAATGGGTGACTCACACTAAAGGACAAAACAATTGTAACAGAATTGTCCTCTGATGGAATCAAGGTTGAGAAGCATTAGAGGAAACATCGGTTGATGGTTATCATTGGAAATTATAGATTCCACTAAAGGATCATCTGATGTCAACTGATCTAGTTAGTCTTCATTAGAGGAAGTCAATGTCAGAGGGTCTTCATCAGTTGATATTTGGTCTTTGTAGCACTATTAGTGGATCTCATCAAAGGATTTCATCAGGTGATTCTCATTAGGAGAATCTATGTAGAGGATCTTCAATTCTCTTGTTATTATCATAGTTTATTGCCTTTCACTCATCAGATGATCTAATTAGAGGGTAGTCTTCTATTGATTCAAAAGCTTATCAGATTATGTAAAATGTTCATCAGCAGTTCTTAAAATTCAGCTGGGAAACTATAGTGAATCCCTAAGGATTCACTTTTTATTAGCATATCCAATCATCTCCCCCTCTCCCTAATTATCTCCCGCTTCTTCTACTTCTCCCTCTCTCTGTTCCCTCGCCATACATTTTGGCGGTGTAAAATTGAGGAAGAAGACGAAATGGAAAAGAGAGATTTTCAAAATCCAAACAAAAACAATTAGCCATCATAGTCTTTGTTCGTGATAAAAATGCGCTCATACGAAGAGGTTATTTAGAGTTCCTAGTCAAAAACCCATGTTTAATATTTTTTTTTCAATTTGAGTCTTCATCTTCAAGGTGTTGGTCTTAATTGTGTGTTTCATTTTCTTCTCTGATTTTCGCATTTGTTTCATAAAATTAAGGTTTTGTTTACTTGTTTTGTTGTATAAGGGGAAATTCTACTCAAGTATTCATTGTCGTCGCATCTGCAAATCACACAGGCGTATCTTCGTCTTCTACGCAAAATCATAACGCAATACTTGTCAGTCACAGGCAGGTGAGATGGTTATATTAAAGCACTCTTTTTTGGCTGTAAGGGCCTAACATTGTTTTATGATTTCTTCTTGAGGGTTATTGTAGGGGAACCCCCCATAACTTACTCGGAAGGGACAAAGAAAATGGAAGGGATCACCCTCATTAAATGAAGAAAGACAAAGAGCATTTAATGAAGGTGTGAATGGTCAAATCATTTCTGAAACAGGCGTGGGAACAATCTGTCACAAACAAGAGGAAGATCCTCTTGTTCAACGGATAAAATCCGTTAGGGGAGAAACTCCCATCAACTCAGCCGACAAACAATAAATGCATTGAATGCGTGATGGGAGGATTCCGGCCAAGAATCTTTAGTCGGATATATCACCTAGAACGAAACAGAAGACCTGGACAAGTAAGAAATAATTCTCTCTCGGATTACACTAGAAACCTTTCTCTCGTTTTTTCCTTCTCCATCAATTGGATCTTTCGGGTTTAACAACCCATCTTCCCATCTGATTCTTATTCTCACGGCGAAGGCTGGTCGCAGAGACACCTTCCGGGGTCCCCTGCGGCGAGACTAACGGTGGTTTGTTTTATAGGAAATATTCCAGTGGCACCAGAGAAGAGCATCCTCTGTCCATCACCCAGTTGGGCGGAGCTTGGCTGCTATATTGGTGTCATCTGTGGGACCTTGTGTCCAAACAAAGCTCGAAAAACTCCTACGTGACCGGAATACCTTGAAGATCGTTAGATGACTGATATAGGGGAAAGTGGTTCACTAGATAAAGGTTCGGAGAAAGGAATGCCTCCTCCTTTTCTAGGAAGAAAACCAATGACAAGCACATCCACCCCCGCCTCATAAAACACCGGGGTTAGGAAGAGGATGAAGAGTAGATCCAGAACAAAGAGGCTCTCTCCATAACCCTAGAGTTTGTCAGAAGAAACCAAGAGAAGGTGAGAGCCCAATTGGAGGAATTAGATAGGAGGGAGATGTTGAATGAAGTATGCACCAGACTGAAGTTTGGAACTCCTCCCGAGGGAAAAAAAATCCCTCTTGAGGAACTGAAGAAGCCGGAAAAACTCCGACAGAGGTAATCATGGTCGATGACCAAGGGCATGGTAGGGGGAAAACCCGAAAAAGATCGTAGAGGAAGAAACCATGGATCGGGAAGATCCATCTCAAAAGAACCAAGGCACCGACGTGGCAGAGATATTAACCTAGTTGTTGGTAGCCCTGGGAACTAAGAAAGGACTGACAGTCTCAGGAGAAAACATCAGAGGTACGTTAAAAGACATTCTAGATCTGTTACAGAAACCATATGTACCATGAAATATGTCTAGTACTTCCTGGTTCACTAAAAGAATAGCAGAAGCACCCCTCCCGATGGGGTTGAAGATACCCTCTAACATAGAGAAGTATGACGGGACCAAGGACCCGGAAGATCACTTGCATGTGTTCCAAGGTGCCGGCCAAGTGGGGCAGTGGTCCATTCCAGCTGGTGCCATATGTTTGCACATACACTTATAGGAGCAGTTCGTATGTGGTTTTATAGTCTATCTCAAGGAAGCATTGATAATTTTGGAGACCTGAAGGGTAAGTTCCTACGAAACTTCAATCAGAACAAAAAGGCAGTCAAAAACCCGAACGAGATACAACACATTCATAGAAGGGATGAAAAAATGTCGAAGTCTTCATGGAGAGGTTTATAAAGGAAAGCATGCAAATAAGGGATGTCTCAGAGATAATGAAGATAAGTATTTTCATGAATGGAGTAAGGAACACAGCACTCTGTGAAAAATTAGGAGAGGAATTCCTTGAGACCTTTGATCATCTCATGGACAAGGTTCGAGCCTGGATCAAAGGGAAGGATGCAGGTTCAAGGGTGAGAGAATGGGAAGTGAGGAGGAATACCTCTACGGGGAAAGGACAAGCCAGACCCTCACCCTCAAAGTAGCGCCAGGATGAAATCTATGCAGGAAAGACCCAAACCCAGATTCTCACCCTACAAACCACAACGAAGTAGGTACTCAAATGCATCCATACCTAATCCTCATTACTCTCCACCCACGTTAGAATGTTTCACACCTTTAACTAAAACCCTAATCAAGGTCCTGGCTACAGAAAGGTCAAAACTACCTTTCGGAAAACCCCTTCCCCACCAAAAAGGTAGCAACAACCATTCGAATGATTTCTGTTAATATCACAGAGCTAGGGGCCACAAAACAGAAGACTGCCTGTTTCTTAAGAAAGAAATTGAATTGGCCGTGAGATCTGGAAAACTGCCTCACCTCATTCGAGATATAAAATAGTAAGGATCCTCAAGGTCAGATACGAAGGGGAAGTCCAAGGCAGAAATGAAGGGTCCAGAGAATACGTGGATATGATAAGGAAGGAAGAAGGAGGGAAGAAGGGTGTAAGCAAGATCAAAGAAAAGTTAAAAGGAGGATATATGGAAGACTCGACCCCCTGGATGGAGACCCCCATCACCATCCCTGTACTAAGTAGCAACGAGGCACATAAAGCCCCACTCAACATATATGCAAACCTAGCTGGCCATAGAGTTGCTAGGATACATGTAGATTGGGGGAAGTGGGTCAGAGGTTATGTACGAACACTGCTTCAAGAGATTGAACAAGGACATAAGAGATCTGCAAGAGGAGGATAATGTCCATCTTGTTGGCTTCTAGGGGGAAGTGACGTATCCTCTTGCGAAAATAACGTTACCATTCACAATAGGGGAAGGAAAAAGATGCAGGAGAGTAAGGCTGACTTTTGTAATGATAAGAGTTGAATCCAGATACAATACCATACTAGGAAGACCTAGGATCAGGGCTGAAGTCACTGACATCAACGGCTCATGGCATGATGAAATTTCCTACTCCCGAAGGAACAACCGTAGTAAAGTCCTCATAGGAAATAATAGCCTAAGTGGAAAGAAAAGGGAACAGGGATAACATCAGAAACAAAAAAGTGTGAGAATGGGTACTTAATGATCGTTTCCCCGAACAGACGGTGAAGATAGGAAGACAGCTACTAGATAAGTGGAAAACCGGTTTGAAAGAACTCTTGATAAAAATATGGATGTTTTTGCATGGCAACATAAGGATATGTAGGGTATACCTAGAACACGGGTGGAACATCGCCTGAACGCATACAAGTGACTAGAAGGAGTAAAGCAGAAGAAAAGGAGCACAGGCCCAGAGAGAGGCACGACAGCCTGTGAGGAGATACGTAAGTTACTAAAAGCCGAGATCGTCAGGGAGGGAAGATACGCTACCTAGATATCAAATCTAGTTATGGTAAAAAAAGGGAGATGGAAGCTGGAGGATGTGCATCGACTTCAAAAATCTCAACCAAGCCTGCCTTAAGGACTGTTATCCTTTGCCTGAGATTGACTCAAAAATAGATTCATTGACACCATACCCCTTAAATGTTTTCTGGACGCCTACAAAGGGTACCACTAGATATGTATGGCAAGAGAAGATGAAGAGAAAACAACCTTTTATACAGATGAAGGAGTTTTCTATTATACCAAAATGCCCTTTGGCTTGAAAAACGCTAGAACAACATACAAGTGGTTCATGGATAGACTCTTCAAGGAGAAGATAGGAAAAAATATTGAGGTATACGTCATTGACTTGGTGATCAAAAGCAAATAAGAAGAGATCATGCTTAAAGACATTGAAGAGACGTTTGAAACGTTAAGAAGTGTAAAAATGAAGCTAAACCCGGGAAAATGTTCCTTCGGAGTTGAGGAAGGGGAAGTTTTTGGGGGTCATAGTAACCAAAGAAGGAATCCAAGCTAATCCCGATAAGGTAAAAGAAATATCGAAGATGAGATCCCCGACGACGGTGAAAGACGTCCAGAGATTAAAGGGAAGGTTAGTAGCCATAAGAAGATTCTTGTCTCGTCTGGCAGATAAAACTCTCCCATTCATGGATACACTAAAAAAATCCATCAAGAAGAGTCAATTCATATGGTCAAAATAATTCCAATCAATGAAGGAACAATTGTATACCTTACCAACCCAGCACTAGGAGAAGTGTTGACCATGTATCTGTCAGCATCCGAGACAGCAATAAGCTCGGTACTGATGGTGGATCGCTAGCAGAAGCATGTGCCCATCTATTTCCTCAGCCGAACCCTCAAGGGCCTTGCGGAAAGATATTCGTCTATGGAAATACTGGCACTAGCACTAGTATACTCATCGAGGAGGTTGAGAAGATATTTCCAGGCACACCCGATACAGGTGATTACCAAAAAACCAATCCAACAGATACTAAGGAAGCCGAAAATATCAGGGTCATTAGCAAGGTGGGCAATCGAGCTAGGTGACAACACGATATAATAAAAGCTAAGAACCATGATAAAGGGACAAGTATTGGCAGACTTTGTGACTAAAGTACACGAGGAAACAGAAGACATCGAAAGAACACTAACATGAAGCGAGGTGGAGAAGGGGGATGGTACAGATAAGTCGGAAAGAATGGAAGAAAAATAAACCTGGAAACTATTCACAGATGGAGCTTCCAACGAGGAAGGTTGTGGGGCAGGACTGATGCTAACAAGCTATGAAGGAACTGAACTGACTTATGCCCTTAGGTTGGATTTCCTGGCCACCAATAATGAAGCAGAATATGAAACTTTGTTGGCACGATTAAAAATGGCCAGACAAATGAAGGTTGAACACCTTGAAGCACATGTTGATTCATTATTGGTAGCCAACCAAGTCAACGGGACCTATAAAGCCAATGAGGAGCAGTAGGGTCAGACAAAGAACGTTTGCGAACGGAGGAAATAGGAAGCGAATCCTCAGTATCAGATCCACTCGCAACGTTAATAGGAATATCAGAGACGGACACAAACTCAGCAGTAATACCAGTAGAATCAGAGGGGTTAACAACTGAATCACATGAGGCAGAAGATGGACATCCTCCTGGGAGGGAGGAACCAACAGGCAAAGCAGAAGTTTTGGCAGGAAGAGAAACATGCTTCATACCCTTTGCCAGCTTTGTCCATGATCTTTGATAGCTTCAACTCTACAACAAAAGAAGAGAGAAAAACACGTTAGTGGTAAGACAAATAGTCATCACAAGAAAGCAGATGATATTAACAGGCACATGCCTCCCCCCCTCTCAAGAATAGCAGGACGAGTGAGGGGATCGTTCTAGATAGAACTAACCCCGACCATAACCAATATTCCTCAAGAAAGGGACCGACAGGGGTAGGTTTAGCAACCAAAAGATCATATAACCGTTCATCCGCCGTAAGGTCAGGATTATCATCCACAACTTTCAAGGTCATATCTCGAAAAACCAATGGCTCGGACAAAAAAGGAATCGGAGACAAAGAAATAATGATTCTTCCAATCATGAATGCAAGATGGAAACTTGGTGTAACAACTAGAATACTCTGAACCCCTGCGCGTCTCGAATGTAAGCCATTCATCGTCGATTCTAAGGCGGTAGAATCGACAAAACAGGGGAACAATAGGAGTTCCATCATGATCCTTGTAGCAAACCTCAAAGTGGGTCAATTTCAGTAAGCCTAGAGGGTGAAACTGAGAAAAGTGGGTGCAATAAAACTTAAAAACGAACATTTGGAAAGCAGCTAAAGGATAGCGAACATTGGAGTAGTGGAATGAGCAAGTATAAATTGTAATCATACCTTCTCGGCCAGCGGCAGACTCATCGGTCGTTAGAAGGGTAGGACGCAACCCCACCGGGAGCCGGTACTTCTCACAGAACACAACCATGTCATGCTCGGAGAGAACCGAGCGAACATATGCTAAATCATCACCCATCCTAAAGAACGAACAGAGAAATGTAAAACGCGAACTAACATGATAGAGGCAGAAAGAGATCAAATGGAGACACAAATTCACGATGATGAAGAACAGGAGAGAACGATGAAGGAAACAGCCTAAACAAACGATAACAAAGAATCAACAAAGGGGAAGTCTTAAAGTCAAAAAACCCCAAAAGGAGACTTTTGAATTTAAAAAGGCTGAAAACACATTCGGTGATCACACGTGGTGGAATCATGAGAGCCACGCTCAAACACATGGACGGTGGGGGATAAGCAATAAATAGAGTTAAGTGGAAAATGTCTTGTCAAAAATGATGATGGCAACTACCCCAAAATAAATACAAAACACAAAAAAGGAGGCGTGCCTAATTACAAAAAAAAATAAAGAAGAGGAGAAAATGAGGAAAAAGGAAACGACAAAACAAATACAAACAAGAGAAATGAAAGGCAAGAAGAAACGGGAATCAACAAAGGGGAAGTCTTAAAGTCAAAAAACCCCAAAAGGGGAGTTTTGAATTTTGAAAGGGCTAAAAACACATCCTGATGATCACACGTGGCGGAATCATGGGAGCCACGCGCAAACACATGGACTGTGGGGGATAAGCAATAAATAGAGGTAAGTGGAAAATGTCTTATCAAAAATGATGATGGCAACTACCCAAAATAAATACAAACACACAAAAAAGGAGGCGTGCCTAATTACAAAAAAAAAGAGGAGAAAATGAGGAAGAAAGGAAACAACAAAACAAATACAAACAAGAGACGTGAAAGACAAGAAGAAACGACCTTAGTCATTCTCATAAATAAAAAGGACAAACGACTAGAGGGACTTGTAAGGGGAAACCCCCATAACGTACTAGGAAGGGACAGAGAAAATGGAAGAGATCACCCTCATTGAATGAAGAAAGACAAAGAACATTTAATGAAGGTGTGAATGGTCAAATCATTTCTGAAACAGGCGTGTGAATAATCTGTCACAAACAAGAGGAAGATCTTCTTGTTCAGCGAATAAAATCCGTTAGGGGAGAAACTGCCATCAACTCAGCCTGTAAGCAGTAAATGCATTGAATGCGTGATGGGAGGATTCCCACCAAGAATATTTAGTCGGATATATCACCTAGAACGAAACAGAAGACCCGGACAAATAAGAAAGAACTCTCTCTCTCTCTCTCTCTCTCTCTCTCTCTCTACACTAGAAACCTCTGTTGTTTTTCCTTCTCCATCAATTGGAGCTTTCGGGTTTAACAGCGCATCTTCCCATCCGATTCTTATTCTCACGCCGGGAGCTGGTCGCAGAGACACTTTTCTGGGTCCCTACGACGAGAGTAACGATGGTTGTTTTGTAGGAAATCTTCCACCAGAGAAGAGCATCCTCTGTCCATCACCCAGTTGTACGGAGATTGGCAGCTACAGTTATCATCAAGTTTTAGTTGTCTAGCAGCTTACTAGTTCATGTTCTATTCATTCTAAACAATACTAACATGTTAAATTTCTGATAAATTCATGTAGCACTAACCTATTTTCACTTAACTTTTTGTACACTTATTTCATTTTCTGAGCATAAAAATTAATAGGACGTTGTTGTATATGTTTTTGTTTGCTAATTATGTCATGTTCTTGCGGGGTGTTTTAGAATTCGAAAAGTAAACCAAATTTTAGAGATACTTGTAGTTACTCCTTAGTTTGATTGCGCACCCATGCCATGTTAGAGTTTGCAAGTAGTAATTAAGATTTTGGAAATTTACTTTATTGTTTTTATCATGTAAAACTGTAAGGAGTAATTTAAATCTCATGTTAGATCATTCAAAATTGTAATTTTGAATTCATTTTGGGTGAGCTTTGAGGTTTGAGCCGTTCAATCCGTTTTCACTTTTTAGATAAGTTTTAAAAAATCAACGTGTTTGACTTTTGACCCATTTAGTCACATAAGATTTTAAATTGAAGGAAAAAACAAATAAGAATATAAAGGTAGAGATGAGGATGGGATGTTAGAGGTTTTGGAACATAAACAAAATTTAAAGACTACTGATTTTTAGTTAAATTACAGGGATGAGAATGAGAAAACTACTATAAATGCTCTAAATCTTTAAATCTATACTATATATCTATATCTATATATAATAAAAAAAAACCCATAAGAGACACATGTCAACACATGAGGGCCTCATTTTTTTGGTTTTCCTGCCTAATGCCCATGTCAACGATTTTGGTTAATATCAATTCTTATTAACTTCCTAAATTAACGAAAAATTTAAATTAATTTGTAAGTCAAACACAACTTTGAATTTAAATTACTTTCATACATATTACATGTAAATTATAGTAATTTATGATGATTCCATACTGATTATAGCCATTTCACTAGCTAATTTCCAAATTAAGTTAATAGTGTTATGGTCTATAAATATATAAGCTTTATGATACAAACATTTCTTTCAATCCCAAAACAAACTACACCATCGTTTCTAATATGTTAAATCCATTTTTATCAAGTTACTTACCTAAACTGCGATATCCAAGTAAGTACTTATTTTCCACTTGATTTGTAATACCGTATTTGTGTTTTGTGAACAAAAACGACCATGCTTTTTGTAGTATTTGTGTTTCATGTTTTATTTTTTGGTTTCATTAATAGGGTTATGGTCTATAAATACATAGTGTTATGGTCTATAAATACATAAGCTTTATGATACAAACATTTCTTTCAATCCCAAAACAAACAACTACACCGTCGTTTCTAATCTGTTAAATCCAATTTTATCAAGTTACTTACCTAAATTGCGACATCCAAGTAAGTACTTATGTTCCTCTTAATTTGTAATACCGTATTTGTGTTTCGTGAACAAAAACTACCATGCTTTTTGTAGTATTTGTGTTTCATGTTTTGTTTTTGGGTTTCATTAATTGTTTATGAAAATACATGATTATGTTTAGCTATATCTAGTATAAGTCAAGTAGTTTATATTAGTGCTTGAAAACAGTTTTAGTTGAAAACAATTATATTAGTACATTAGCAGCAACAATTTTATATTAGTGTTTGAAAACAAATTGCAATATAATTATTTGTTTAATTTCGTCCTTTGAGTTTCCTTTTATTACATTTTTTATTTTTATTTTTTACTTTTGAATTTTGTTATCATCATTTTGTTCTAATGGACTTAAAATATCATGATTGTCAAATCATAGATTAGTACTAAAGGTCGGTATTCCGGTAATGTTTTTAAGAAACATTGACCAACAAAATGGTTTGTGTAATGATACTAGACTACAAGTCATATTGCTTGGTAAACGTGTTATAGAAGCCGAGATATTATCGGGAGGTAATATTGGTACTCACACATTTATTCTAAGAATTAATTTGATACCTTTAGACAAGAACCCTTTCAAGTTTCAGAGAAGACAATGTCCATTGTATGTATGTTTTGCAATGACAATCAATAAAAGCTAATGCTAATCATTATCAAGAGTTGGTTTGTATTTAAAACAACCATTATTCATGCATTGACAGTTGTTTGTTGGCATGTTGCACTATCCAAAGTGAAAACTAGAGACGGAGTAAAGCTACTGATATTAGATAAAGATGGTAAAGATGCAAACCAAACAACAAATGTTATATACAAGAAAATATTTAGAAATTTATGAATGATTTATAACTTACTGAAATCCGACACTTATCTTTTTTCGTTATTTAATGTAATATGTAATTTCATTTATATTTCCTCTATTTATAGACTTATGATTTATAAAATTTAAATCTGTTCAACCCGTGTATACCTAGTATGATTGGATATAACAAAATTACTACATTGCATGACATTTGTAAAAACAAAACAAAGGATATTTTACAGCACCAACTATGAATGAAGACAGGCATCACACTACGCAGACATTTTAAGGTTGAAAACCAAAAGATACACAAAGGCAAAAGATTCTAAAAAGCTGGATTCAGAAAAGCCAAAGAAATGAAACAAGATGATAAGCATAACAAATACACAAAGACTCCAATGCATCCTCATGATCATTGGTAAAGCTAGCAATGACTATCTGCTCCATTCTAAATCAGCACCAGATCGCGAATTAGCATTGTTCAAACCGACTGTGCCTTCGGGTTTGATGGAATTCACAAAGGTATGCCAGCCCAAAAGGTATGGCACAGCAAACTGAATAACATACAATATGTTAGAAAAAGCTCATTCTTACAAACATCACCAAAATTCAAAATTTATCTAAAAAAAATGTTATTACAAAGTATAATATTGCACCTTTTTGTATGTTTCAAGAAAAAAGGGGTATCATTGTAACAAAGAATATTATTTGGTGAATTTTTTTCTTCGTTATTACCTCCAATTTTAAGTTAATTGGGATAAAAATTTAACTTATTGGTAACTAATATTCATATATATTTCATTTGCCTCATTCAATTTTAAAAAATTTAAACATTTATAAAAATATTATATAGGATTGGAACACTTAGTGAAAGTTGAGTGACTTTAGAAGGACAAAAAAACTTTGAGTGACTTAAATGAAACACTTGGTTACTATTGAGTGAAGTTTTCCCTAAATTAAAATGGTTGCACTAAATATATTGGACCAACCAAAATGCATGTCTTAAAGCACCACTAAGATTGGCATGCTAAAGGCTCGAATCAGGCAGAGCTTAAACGAGTCCGATCTCGAGCCTAAAAATAAGTTCGTTTAATAATTGAGTCCAACCCCGAGCTCATATAGTGAGCTTTGTTAGGCCCGCAACCATGAGCCTAAACAACCCTATTACATAATAAAAACAATTATATATATAACTATCATAAAAATAAGTAAATAATATATCTCATGTAATATATATATATATATATATATATATATATATATATATATATATATAATTATATATATATGTATAGAATATAAGTAAAATAATTAATAGATAATAAACGAGCCAAACTTAAGCTCTATTAAGCTAAACGAGCCAAGCCATCAACTCATTTACACCCCTACACTTAGGTGACTCCCTACAAGATTTTGTAGGTTTGGTAAAAGGTCAAAAACATGTTCAAATCAATATAAATATTTTTGGCGCAGGTCAAGTTGGGTTAGCATTAAACATCCCAAATTTTAAAATTTTAATTTGTGTTATAGATACTATGTATCTACCATACTAGTACAATATTTTGAATAAAACAATTTAGGATCTTAATGTCTTAGAAGTATGTTTTGGGTGACTTTTAATGTGTCTGACCCATATGACCCGTAAGAGCTAAAACACACCCCAACTAAATCGACCCATTCGTAAGTAAAATGGGCCAAAATTGCTACCTCTTGGATTACAGAAATATATGAAAGTCAAAGATCTAGAGGGATGTGTGAAAGAGCATACATTGAAAGCTGAGATGAGAATTGCAAACTCTGCCTTTGTAACAGGGATATAAATGCTTTCATCCATGTTTATAAGCTTTTTTTGAACACCTTCAATTCAGAAAACCATGTAGTTAAATGCAATTTAAAGAAAACAAGTTTTATAAAAAATTATAAAAAAAAAAATAAAAAAAGTAAATGAAAATAATTACTGAGATTAAAGAAGTGGCCAGATCCATCTGGGAGAGGCTCCACCTTCAAAACCTTCCTAACCCTACCTTCATCACTGCCAAAAAAACCGCAAGATTCAGCAAAAGGAAAAGACCTTTTTACCCTCAGAACGATCATGGTTGAAGATATATAAACCTTTTTCCTTTAAAAGGGTCATGAAAGAATTCACATGAATCTCTTGCACCGAGGCTGATAAGGCTTCCAATTTCAGTAACTGATAATGAGAATACCTGGAATTACGGATGAAGATTTATAAAATGAAAAAGAAATTACTTATTTCATAAATGAATTGTAAGGAAGAACTATAACCAACAACCATGTTTCACATGTGAAACAACTCTGTTTAAATGAGAAACAAGTCTGGTTCACTAAGAAATTTAAATTTTAATTAGTATATGGATAATGATTTCATATAAATACAAAATAACAAGGTTTCTCAAATTAAGATTTAGTTAGGAATAATAAATGCAAAATTTCAGGCAGAAACATTATATTAACCGAACAGTAACACACAATGGTTAGGAGCCTAGGTGTAATGAACTTTAAAACTTATTGCACTAAAATGTAAACCAATTGTTATTGTATATAATAAACTTTAAAACTTACCTTTTGATGTAACACACTTTTAGTTGTTAGTTTGTTACCAATTAATGTAAAAAATGACCAGAACCTGTTTCTTTGCCATGTGGAATTTAAAAATAAAAGAAATTCTTATTACTTAAAAAAAAGGGGCATTTACATATATCCCCTTCCTAAGTTCCTTTATTACATATTTACCCAACCCTAAAATTTAATTACATATTTCCCCTTCCTAAAACCTATATATTACATATTTATCCAATTCATTTAAAATAACTTATTATATTACCATTTTACCCTTAATGAACCAATTAAAGTACTATTTACATATATCCCCTTCCTAAATATATCAATTACATATATATCCCAATTTCAACCCAAACCAAGTCGATGTTAACACGAACATATCGAACGCTAATAAATCCAATTAGAGTCGAACTTTTTAATCATTAACACAATATTCATGAATTAATCACTATTTAATCATTTAGCTTCATAAAAAATCACTCTATAAAGTTCTAGAAACAATAGCTTCCAAAAAAATTTCATCAAAAAGGCAATACATAGCTTCCAAAAAATATAGAAACAATATATGTAACTGGGGAAATATGTAATTGGGGCAATTGGGAGGGGCAATTGGGTAATTTTAAGTTAATTGGGGAAATATGTAATTAAAGTTAGGGGTTGGAGATATATGTAATTTAGAAGTTTAATAGGAGGAAATATGTAAAAAAACCAAAAACATAAAATAGAAAATAAAAAATATAACAAATATTTGTAAATATTTTAAACACGCACATAGACACTTTTCTAAACCGGCAGAGAAACTCATGTCCTGTATCACATGTTTCTTATGATCTAATATAGCACCATATATCATGTGAACTTACATGGACCTATATATAACATGTTTTGCCTGAGAATATACCATTGAATTTCATGTGAACTTATAATGGGCGGTACATCTCATGTACATTCTAGAAATAGGATTTCTTGTAAATTATTGCCTAAAACGTCGATGATTTGTCTTCATTCTAAAAATAAAAGGGTTGGTCTATTAAATAAAAAATATTTTTTGTATCAATACCATTCAGTATGGTAATATGTTTAACATCTTGACAAGATATTTAATTATTTATGAAAAATAATTTGTTATCTAATAAACAATGTGAACATATCAAAAAATGATAAGGGATTAAATAAAAATTCAAAAAGATTAGGGTGTTTCTATAGTGAGTTTGTGCTTTCGTTCTGCGTCAACTGGTAAAGTGATATGTGAAAGAATACTCTACTACTTTAAACAAGTTATATAATTACAAAGATCCAGTCACAAAGTTTAAAATGATACAATATTGAATAGCAATAAAATTTTAATTATTTTAATTATTACTGTTAATCAAATATGTATTTATTTGAAATATAATTTAGATAGTAACTTACTAAAATTGTTATATCCACTTTAAATTTAAAAAAAAAACTGAAATCCAAAAATAAAAATGAAAAAGATGAAAAAACAAGAAATAAAAATTTCACATGTTTTAGTAACTTATTAAAATTGTTATGTCTACTTCAAACTTTAAAAAATAAAAAACTCAAATCCAAAAATAAAAATGAAAACACAAAAATTTCACATGTTTCTGACGGTGTTATACACATTGTATTTCATGTGAATAGCAATAAAATTTTAATTAATACAGATAATCAAATATGTATTTATTTTAAATATAATTTTGATAGTAACTTACTAAAATTGTTATATCTACTTCAAACTTTAAAAATTAAAAAACTGAAATCCAAAAACAAAAATGAAAAAGATGAAAAAAAAAGAAACAAAAATTTCACATGTTTTAGTAACGTACTAAAATTGTTATATCTACTTCAAACTTTAAAAATAAAAAAACTGAAATCCAAAATTATAAAAAGGATGAAAAAGATGAAAAAACAAAAATTTAACATGTTTCTGACCGCATTATAGACATCGTATTTCATGTGAAGTTGTGACCTTACTGCTATAAATTCCTAACCCCTCGTGTCCATTTATCTTTCAAAATCTTGTTCACACAAAATGAGTTCAAATTATCAAACTCTTCTCTTTACAATACTCGTCTACTTCTTGTGTTCCATTTTCTGCAATGTCTACCCTGCGTTTGGTAACAAAACGCATGTCGATAGTTGGATTCCCATTAAGAATTTGACCGACACAAAGATGGTCAAAATTGGGAAGTTTGCCGTGGGAGAACACAACTTTAAGGCCAATAGCAAACTCGTGTTCTACAACTTGGTCAAAGCTGAGATCCTTCAAGGGTATGGAACAGTGTACAACTTAACAATCACTGCCAAAGATGGTGCTCGCGATGAGAAACCTAAAACCTATGCAGCCCTTGTTGTTGATGACCAGTATATGAATAATTTGCATCTTATTTCCCTTAAAGGACCTATTTAGGTAAAAGAAAGTTAATTTATGAGAATTATTATGGTAATAATAAAGGGTATATTTAAGGGAATTATGTGCTTGATTTTTGAGGATTATGTGCTTGAGTTTTTGGATGTGTAACAGATGTGATTACTTTGATTTGTGACTTGAAGTTGCAATAATAAGTTTGTTATGTTTGGCATAACCGGGAGATTAATTTTGATTTTCTGAATTATTTAGGGCCAAGATAATTAGAATTTGAGAATCAAGGAGCTGATGTGAGATACTGTTGAATGAGGTTAATATCGCTAGGCAAGGTTTAAAAGAACGCAATCGCGCCTCGAGTCGTTTTCCCTTCGCCTCACGAGGCGTAAGCCTCGAGGCGAAACGAGGCGTAAGCCCGAGGCGGAATTAAAAAATAAAGATAAAAATTATATATCTTATAAAAAATAAAATACTAAATGTTTGAAATTAATATAAATATATACATAATATATATTTAGTCCAAGTTAAAGTTAGTCATCCAATTTATAAACCAACTTACTTAGTCCATTTAGTTATTTATATGTAAACCCATTTTAAATGGCCCATTTACCAGCCCATTTTAGAATTTAACCTAAATACTATAGTGTTATTAAAAGTTCTAAACCTAAATTTTTCCTCAAATCAACAGCCGCTCCTCCAATTCTTCATCAGGTTTAGAACAGTGGCTCTCTCACTCACTCCATTCTTCATCAGGTTCAGCTCTCACTCTCTCCATTCTTCATCAGGTTCAGATCTCTTTCTCCGACCACCGTACAACCACCATGCTTCTGTCACCTACTATGGTCTGCTTGCAATATCTACTCTGTTTTCTTGAATCTCAAGTCGTAGAACAAAATTTGCCCTAAAGTAAAAAACGTACCGCCTCAGCCTTTCGAACCGCCTCATACGTTTTTCGAACCGCCTCGGAGCTAGAGGCGTACGTATCAAAATCCCAACTGAGGCGTCGCCTCAGATACGATTTTCTACCGCCTCGCCTCGAGGCGCGTCTTGAGGCGTACGCCTCGACCGTTTTTTTAAACCATGTCGCTAGGTGCTAGCTTTAATTAAAGGATCATTTGATTAATGAAGTCGCAGTATTTACTTTAAAACGCACACCCAAACACACTGTAAGTTCAATAATTGGTTGTTCAGCTAATCAGAGTCGTGTTACGTACTTACGTGTTAAGGCCTTATCAAGCATGATTATTTATTATATGAAGGCAATAACAGAAATAATCTACAAGGGGTGCTCATAAACCGTTGAAGTCGACTGAACCGCCCAAATCAAAGCAATCCGGCCAGTTTGGTGGGTTTGAGATCCAAATGGTTTGCTTCAAGGTTCAGAACCGACCGTGTAAACCGAACTAGCCATTTTAACATTTATTATTTATATACTTTTTTTCATTTTTGAATATGTAGTTATGACTTATGCATATGTATTATAAATAAAAATAAAAATAAAATCGGTTCAAACCACCAAAACCGAACCATTAACCGTCAAACAGGTTCAACCGGCTGGTCCAGCCGACCCATCCAACCCGGCCGGTTTGGTTTGATATCCCCAAAACCGTAGTTAACCATCTAGCCCAAAATTTAAATTCCGCGAACCAAACAGCACCTAAGTTTACCATCAATCAAAAACCAAGAAAACAAGATTACCTGTTTCCTACTCCAATCGTATTGACGAACACCAGCAGCAGGCGCAAATTGAAGCAATATGAAACCCTCCTTTGTCAGCTTAAACGCCCCAGACTGTCCAAACAACTAAAACTTACACATTTTGACTTTTGAGTCAAACACATTACACAATTTTGACTTTGGAATAAAACTTACATCTAACGGCGCGAATTCAGGTGGGCGAGGTTCAACCGTAAGAGCAGCCTTCCCTTTGTAAATCGAATGCCCAATGAACACCTTCGGAGCATCTATTCAACAAAACCCATTTCAATTTTGAATTCAATTTCATTTAAAATAAAAAAAAATGGGAAAAGAAGAAAGATTACCTTGTCTGGGTTGTTGGTCGGAGTATTGGCATTTGAGACGGAGTTTTCTTGAAATTGGGTTTATGAGTTTGATTGTAGATGGAGAAGAGGTTTGTGGGTTTAACGGAAAAGGGGATTTAGGGTTTTGGATGTTGGAAGCTCCTCGGGCTGAGGGTATTGAAAGGTTTAACATCTTTTTTGATATTTCGGAATCTAAACTCTCAGCTTGTCCCCCCTGAAAGTATTATAGAATCTTGATAAACCCTAGGAGGTTGAAACCTGCTAATTAAAAAAAAAAAACTATGGTCATATTTCATTTTTTCTCCTAATTTCAAAAAATTAAATCGTTGAAGAGTAACTTTTTATTTTGTAACACTAAAATGAATGTTAACTTTTGCTATTAAGTTAGTATGAAATAACTAGCCTACCCTTTAACATTAAGAAAATAAAAATAAAAATCATAGATAGGCCATACCTCCGGCAACTGTGTCTTCACCACCACCGGCATCACAACACACCACTAAAATCATATAAATCACATCTCGGTGTTTCTTCGTCACACCTTTGTAAATCCACTATAAATCCCTTTCTATAATTTTACACACAATTGATTTGGGAAAATCTTTCAAAATACACACAATTAACAAGAACAAGATTAACTTTTAATAAAGGAAAATCATTTCAAAATCTTAAAATCAAGATAACATTAAGTAGCAAAAAGCAAATTAGTAATGATGTTAAGAAATGAAGAAACATATGTAAACTGATTGCTTCTATGAAGTCATTTCAAACCATGATTTTCTCTAAATGATAAAATGAAGAAACATGTGTAAACACATGTGTGACGGTGCGACGGTGCCCCGGTTTAGTCCCTGAAAGTCGAGAGAGGGGTTTCAGACGTCGCCGGCGAAGAAAACAGTTGGTTGTGACATCGCCGGCCAAGAAAACCGAACCCGAACTATCCGAAATTCCGAATCCGAATTATTCAAAAATTCGGATATCCGAATTTTCGGATTCGGATATTAATATTGGAAAATTTAGGATATTTTTGATATCCGAATTTGAAATTTTTTATTTTTTTGATTATTTATTATATTTAAATATATATACATAAAACATATTGAAACAAAGAAAATCCTAAATCCCTAATTGTTCTACTACTGTCCCAAGCAACTCACACGCAGGTGATGCAGCCACACTCGAATCCAAACCCCTGACTCCCTCCTGTCACCTACCGACCGCCGCCTGCTGAGCGGTTGCCACTGCCTCCTGCGTTCCGACCGGCGGCCGCCTCCTACCTACTCGACCGCCTCCTACCGCTCGACACATGCATTCTACTTTCTGTTATTCCATGATTGAATGGTAGGGTCGCCTTTATTATCTTTATCTTTTCTTTGAGTGTGGCAACGAATGAGTATGGCTAGGTTAGTTGATTTCCCAAGTTTGATTATTGTTTTGACAAAAAACTAACAAAGAAAATTAAGTAGCCAACTTTGTATGTGAGGTAGTGTGCTTGTATAAACTCGTGTAAAATGCAATGTAAATGAAAATGACAAGATGAGTTACGAGGAAAGCCCTTGATCTCCAGGGATCACCTGCATAAAAACCTCGGGAGCCGACTAAAATCGGCTGCCTTGTTTATCTTATTGAATCCAGTAAAAACTACAAAGTGAGAGAGCAAAGTGATCGTGTCTAAGTGTTGCAAAGAGTTTCGAGAGTCTAGTGTTTGTGCCGTGAATGTTGTGTCCTCTAATGATCATCTTATGCTCTTTATATACATTACATGTCATTAAATGAAAGGCTAATATCCCGGAATTGTCTTAATTGGACCGTTACAAGTCTTCTTTGATGAATATAGTCGTATTCTTCAATGATATTACGTGTCTTCAACTAGTAGTAATGTTAAATGGGTGTTACCTGCATGACCAAGTCAAAGACAAACGTGTAATATTAATTATTACAACGGTTAGTTAATCAGGATACTGAAACATAGTAAGGATCATGGATACCGATACTTATCTGAGGATCCGGGATACCAGAGGTAAAAACTGACCCCTAACAATTGTCCCCAAGTTTTTAACAGTTGTGAAGGTCATTGGAACAGCTATAAAAAACTTTAAAATTCAAAATTCAAAAAGTTTTGACCGATGTGACTTGATGGGCGCATAGATCTAGGTAAAATGGCTCCCATGTTTGACGGTGTTCCCTTTTTATTTCAAGGTAATCTCACTTTATTTTCTCCCTTGTGTTCTTTGTTCGATTCCGGCTATTCTCTCTCAGTTAAGAATTTCTCCATCCTTTGCTATTTGTTTCATAATTCTCTCCTTCAACATGTCTTGTCTTTGATCCTCGGATGCTATTGAGACGGTCGAGGATTTTTCTTATTAGGGAATCCTTGATTTTTCTGAACAAGAGATTTGTACTTTCACTGATCATGACATCGATCTTCTGAATAGCAGCGATGCTTTCCCAGGAAATACCGAGTTTAGGGCCTTTGATACTAGGGTTAAGGGTGATTTCCAGTTGGAGACTTGGGTGTGTTTCTTGTTTTACCCGTTTACCTTGGGTCTTCGTTAGACATCTACAAAATTCAAAAATAAAGTTTTAGTATTTTCATGCATAACATCCTAATTAAATTTATGACCCAATAGCAAAAATTATATAATTAGGAATGAGATCCCGATTCACCATAACTCAGTGAATAGCAGAGCACTCTCCACTGGCACGGCTAGATAGGTGTTTTGGGTAAAAATTAGTCTTATGTTAACCAAACTTAGTATGTGAGGTAGTGTGCTTGATAAAAATATGGAATTACGAACGTAAAAGTGAAGATTGACACGATGATGTATGAGGAAAGCGCTTAATCCCTAAGGATTGTCGACATAAAACCTCAGGAAGTGACTAAAAGTCACTTGCCTCCTAGTCTTATATTAATCTAATAAAATGAGTACAATAAAGCTGTAATCGATCGATTTCTATGTGTTACAGAGTTGTTTGCGAGTGTTGTGTATTGCTAAGTGTGTGTTAATGTGTCTCCTAATCGATCTTGCTACTAATTATATACAAAGATAAACACAACTAACTATCTGAGAATCTCGAAGTCTACTAGGTCTTAAAATGTGACTGTTAGAAGCCTCTCCACGCATGTTCCACATGTTTCTTTGGACTTCTAGACCGATTCTTCAGGGATGAAATTGACTCCGCACGTTTTACCTATGAATAATTCAAGATAGAAAAAGGATACAACGGTTAGCGATATAAATGTTAAGGATACCGAAACCTGTCAGGATACTAAAGATTGTCGAAGGTCCAGGATCCCTAGTTATAAAAATGACCCCTAACAATTGCCCCCAAATTTAATAGCTGTTAATATCACCGACATCTATAAAAATTTTAAAATTCAAACGGTAAATAATGATAAGGTTGCGATATGACTCTTCCCGAGTTCCAATGCGAATTAGCCGTTGCCTGTGTAGGATATATTCATAATTACCCTTTATCTCTCATTCAGATCTTCTCAAGGCTAATTAGGTAAAACTTTTTACTCCTATCTTTGATTTTTCTCATCTTTAAGCTTTCTCGAGGATGGGTAAGAAAATCACCCGATCGAGCTCTTCTATCGTTGCTGAAACGATCGAAGACTTTGTAGACTAGGGAATCCTTGATCATTCTGATCTGGAAACCTACTCTTTCAGTTATTAAGATATCAAGCATTTGAAATCCAATGGGTTTTTCCCAAAAACGTCGTGTTTAGGTCTTTTGACTCTAGGTTGAAAGCTGATTTGATTTCTGAAACTTGGGTCTGCTTCCTTGTTTATCCTTTTACTCTGGGTCTTTCATATCCGTTTCCTTCGCTCATCACTGATTTCTTCAAACTCACCAGCTTGTGTTATTCCCAAATCATGCCTATGGTTTGGAGGATTCTGTTTACTCTGGAAAAATTGAATCATCTGCATTCTCTGACCATTGGTGTCCCTGAACTAGCTCATGTGTACAATTTGAGAACTCATGGGTCTTCTCGCATTGTTCTTCAACTCAAAACTAGACGAACCCTATTGATTCCAAAAGCTACTCAAAACGATACTGACTAGAAGGGAAAGTTTTTTCTTTATGAGGAGAGATTCGATTCCTGGTGGGGATCTTTTGCCACTCCAATGGGTTGAAAATGGAAGGAAGTAGTTAGGATCCCTGCATTTTTTAATACTTCTAACATGTTTCTGATGATTTTGCCCTATCTTTGTGTAGCTCCTAAATTTGCTGACCTGGTTCCTGCGAGAAGCGACACAGAAAAAAGAATCGAAGCCTTGTTAGAAATACCTGCTCAGGAGAGGTCCTTTCATGTTGAATCAACCATCAACGAAGCTAGTTTTGAAACTTAATACTCCGAGTCCAACATGTCTTCCAGTAAATAACAATTTATATTTGTATCACCGAATATTATGATCCTGATCTACTCTAATCTTCTGTAGGAATCCCGAAGTCGAGCTTCCAGTTTGCCCTATCTGATCTTGATAGCCTTCTGTCTGGAGCCACCATCATCAACAAAGAGGGTCCCATGCCTGCAACCACCAAATTCCGTGTTCCACTACTCTGGTCCAAAGCTTCAGGGAGTAAGAAGAGGAAGACGGCGGGCGTGGTAGATCTGGAGATCTTTGAGGGCATGGATTCCACTAAGACTGTCAAGAAGCTGCAATCATTGCTGAGTCTGGTAAGTAATTTCTGGTATCCTTGTTTCAATGTTAGGATCCTGAAATTCTTAATGTATCCAAATCTTGCAGGGTCTTGAGAAGTTAAATGTTAACTTGGCAATGGCGGAAAAGAATGCAGAGGAATCCCTGGAGAAGGTCGAAGATATGAATCTGAAGGATAAGTTGCAAGAGACCTCAGCCCAGTATGAGCAGAAAATGCAAGATACCGTGGATGATGCCAAGAAATCTGCTGCTATGGCTATTCTTCAGTCCAGGATTCAATTGGCTGAGCAGGCTGCTGTGGAAGGTTTTGACCTTGCAACCTGGGATCTTCAGGGGTGGCATACTTCTCTGGCCAATCTTGGTGGTGAAGCAATGGAGATTATCAAGGTTGCTGAGGATCTTGGAGCTGGTGATGGTGAGAAACAAGTTGACCATGGTAATGAGGGTAATGATGCCTAGGCCCGAGCCATGGATATTGTGGTTCTTTAATTTGGTTAATCATGGTTGTTGCTGTCCTAAAACAATTTTCTTTTATGTCTTGTGGTCGTCGAACAATTTTTGTTTTTCTTGCTCAGGGGAACCCGGTTTCGGGATAGACAATTTTAATTTTTGACTAATGGTTCAGGACTCGGGTGGATGGGTCCAACTTTTGGATGAAGCCCGAGTTACTGATCCTCCTGCATTGCTAATATTAGTAGATGATTTGTGACTATTTGCCATGGTTGTTGTGTGCTTGATATGTTTTGACATATTCTTAGAAAATTATGATCCTCAGGCAAATAAGCCTCGTGATATATGGAAAAATAGTTTTAGGTATCTTTTTAGGATACCAGATCCTTAACAGACATCTTAAATAATATCTTAGGTTTAAACTTTGGTTTAGAAAAACACACCTTGTTTCTGATAAATAGTCTGAAAAAATACCAGTTACAAACATACCATGACTTAGTCACCAAATATTTTGAGTCCACCCAAAATTGAAAATTAATAAGCAATTTTAAGTAAATACCTTCATTGAGAATTAGGCTGGGTAGACATACATACCAGATAACGATAGGGAGTCCAAACAGACTCAAAGTATGATAACTTTTAGTTGTCCCCTGTGTATAGCTATCAAGCAAATTGTTTACTTAGTAATTACATCTCAGGATTTTCAGGGATGTCCCCATTCCGCTTGAGTGTCAGGATCTTGAGTTAGTATATTAATGCTAAATACTTGGGACAAGCCAAAAACTTGAGTTAACACATAAGTCCTAAATACTTGGGACAAGCTAAAAACCTGTGCTCATACTTGTGGGTTGTACCCGATGATCGTAGTGACATGAAAATGTCAAAACCTTAGTTTAACACGTAAGTGTTAAATGCTTTGGAGAAACTTGGGGAATAACACGTCTATTATATTCGTGAGGTCCAACATATAGCCAATAGTGATGAAATTATCAGTCACTGTTATATAGACTGGTCGCACCACCTTGAACTATACATGGATATCGTGCGTCCAGGCGGAGTGTTTAAACCCAATCTCGTAGAAAGGTGAAAGCCTTTAAACCTTTGAAGGGATTTGAGAATACCTTAGACTTAGAGAGATGGCCAGTCTCTATCTTTTGATCAGGATCCTTGGGAGTTTAATCTGCAAAACACTTAAACCTTTGTGAAGGTGGGTGTTAGCCAGGGTAGCACCCCTCCGATGCCTAAGTCAGTAATTTATAGATGGAAAAATAATAATGCTGAAATAAATATGGGATAGAAAACTTACCGGAGGTTAAAAAGAAGTAGGGATAATGATCATACCAGTTTGAGTAAAAATTTGCATTTCGACTTACATAAAGTACGCTTTAAGATGAATGTCGTTCCAGGATCTTGGTAGGACTTCTCCTTCCATAGTAGCTAGCCAATAGGCACCCTTCCTACTTCTGAATCTATTAAGTATGGACCTTCCCATTTAGGTGGGAGTTTGCCTTCATTTGTATTGATAGTGTTTTGAAATGCTTTTCTTTGTACCAAGTCACCCACTTGAAATCTTCGGATCCTTATATTCTTGTTGTAGGATTTCGCTATCTTTTGCTGATACGCTGCGATCCGAACCTTAGCAAGATCCCTAAGTTCATCAATTATGTCAAGGTCCTGAGCAAGAGTTTCGTTGTTGGTTTCTGGAGTTTGGAGATTGGTTCTGGCAGTAGGGATAACCATCTCTGTAGGGATCATAGCTTCAGTACCAAACACCAACGAGAATGGAGTTTGTCCTGTTACATTCTTTACGGTTATCCTATTAGCCTAAAGTACATATGGTAGCTCTTCTGCCCATCTTCCTTTCTTAGCATCCAATCTCTTCTTGAGGTTGTTCATGATGATTTGTTACTGGATTCTACATGTACATTAGCTTGAGGATGTATAGGGGTGGAAGTCACCATTTTTATCCCCTAACTGGCATAGAAGTTAGTTGTTCTTTTACCGATAAATTGGATCCATTGTCGCACACTATTTCTGCCGGGATCCCGAACCTCGTCAGGATATTACGCTTTATAAAGGATACAACTTCTTTTTCTCTGACTTGGATAAATTCTTCTGCTTCTATCAATTTGGAGAAATAATCCGTCATTGCCAGCATGAATACCTTTCATCCTGGTGCTTTAGGAAGTTTTCCGACTATATCCATTCCCCATTTCATAAATGGCCATGGGGAGATAACTGGATACAAGGGTTCCGCTGGTTGATTATGTATGTTGTTGTGTCATTAGCAAGCATCACATTTCTAGGCATAAGTCATAACGTCTTTCCTCATAGTAGACCAATAGTATCATGTTCTCAGGATCCTTGAGAATAATGCTCTGCCCCTAGTGTGATTACCACAGTCTCCCTCATGTATGTCTTTCAAGACTTCTTGTGCCTCAGGATCCTCTAAGCATCTCAAGTATGGACGTGCAACATATTTTCTATACAAAACCTTGTGCAAAATTATAAAACGAGATACCTTCATGCAAAAAGCCCTATGATTCTTTTCGTCACTCGGAATCTCACCATTCTGCAAATATTTTTTAATAGGTAGGATCCAGGACCCTTGAAATGTTTCAGGATCCTGAGTCTTAACTTCTTCTGTACTTGACACTTCATCTATTTTCTCAATTGCTGGGCTCAAAACATATGTGATTGGTATTTTAATACCTTCTGGTATTTTAAGGGCTGAAGCAAGATTTGCTAAGGCATTAGTCTCAGTGTTATCTTCCCTAGGTACCTGTGTGATACTGAAAATTTCGATTGCTATGGACAAATTTTTAACTATTGCAAGGTATTTAGCTGACTTCTCACATTTTACTGCATAGGAACCGTTAAAGTGATTAGCAAGTAACAATGAATCTACGTGTACCTGGAGGTATTTGATTTTCGTATCCCTGGCTAGCTGTAACCCTGCTATTAGTGCTTCATATTCCGCCTCATTATTTGTTGCCTGGAACTCACAACCAATCGATTGGGGTATTATGCCCCCTTGTGGCGATTTCAATATGATGCATAGACCTGTTCCCCTTACATTGGATGCACCATCAGTGAATAAAGTCCACTTATCCGTGGTTTCTTCCAACTGTTGTGCTTCAAGGTCTGCTTCATGCTGAATATCACTGTTGAAATTAGCCACAAAGTTTGCAAGAGCCTGTCCTAGGCTCATATACTATATCATAGGCACTGAGTTTAACGGACCATTTTGCCATTCTCCCCGACATCTCTGGCCTTCTTAAAACACACTTAATAGGATAATTAGTTTTAACATGAATAGTATGTGTTTCAAAGTAGTGTCTAAGCTTGGTAGATGCCATTATTAAAGCTAAAATTAATTTTTCTAAATGAGAATACCTGGTTTTCACGGCTAATATGCTCTTACTTACGTAGTATAAGGGATGTTGCTATCCTTCATGATACTTGACTAATACTACACTTACAGTGTTTCCGGATACTGCCAAGTACAGGGATAATGACTCACCATCCTCTGGCTTCATTAGTAGAGGTGCTGATGATAAGTACTCCTTCAATGCTTGAAGCGCTTGTTCGTGCTTCTCCTCCCATTTAAATCGCTTGTTCTTCTTTAAGATGTCATCGAATTCCTTGCATCTTTCTGAGGATCTCGAAATAAACTGGTTGAGTGCTGCCACCCTTCCTGTTAGTCTCTGGACATCCTTGGTGTTCACCGGGGATTTCAGGTTGATGATTGCTTTGATATGCTTTGGACTAGCTTCTATCCCTCTCTTGGTTACCATATATCCTAAGAACTTTCCTGCCCCCACTCTGAAGTAGCATTTAGAAGGATTTAGCTTCATGTTATATTGATCCAGGATATCAAACGCGTCTTCGAGATCCCTAAGATGGTCTTCTGCTTTCTTTAACTTTACAACCATATCATCTATATAGACCTCTATGGTGTCCCCCAGTTTTTCTTTAAACATCATGTTCACCAATCTTTGGTATGTAGCACTTGCAATTTTTAAACCAAAAGGCATAGCTATATAACAATAAATACATGTTGGAGTCATGAATGCAGTATCCTCCTGATCTGAGGGTTCCATTTGAATTTGTTGGAATCCTGATGAAGCATCCATGAATGTTAACATGTCGTGGCCTGCTATAGCATCAAACATTGAGTTAATGTGTGGTAATGGAAAAGGATCCTTGGGACATGCTTTATTCAGGTCAGTGAAGTCCACGCAGACTCTCCATTTTCCATTTTTCTTCTAGACCACCACTACATTAGCTAGCCACCTTGGGAATTTCACTTATATTATCATTCCTGCTTTCAGCAGTCTCTCAACTTCTTCCTGTATAATTGCATTCCTTTCTGGTGCAAAGTTTCTTCTTTTTTGGTGTATTGTCCTGAAACTATTATCAATACCTAATTTATGTGTAACAACATCTTTGGAAATACCTGTCATGTCTTCATGTTTCAAAGCAAAGGTTGAGATTCTGCTTTTCAGCAATTCTAAGAGCTCTTGTTCAATATCTCTGGGGATATCGGTTCCAACAAGCACCTTGACGTCAGGATCCTCCGTGCTTAGGGATATTTCTTTGATTTCTTGCTCTTTGGCTTCTAAGACGTCTCGGGCTTGTTTCTTTAATTACTTTGCTTGCCTAGTTTTGGGAGAGGCTTTCATTGATGAAGTATAGCAATCCTTAGCTTCCTGTTGATCACTGTCAATTTTTACCACTCCCCAAGGGGTCGGTAAATTAACACATTAATGGTATGTTGAAGGTATTGCCTTCATGTCATGGATCCATGGTTTCCCTAAAATAATGTTATAGCAAGAAAGTGAGTCAATAATACAAAATCTTTGAATTAAATTTACCCCTCAATGTAAACAGGTAATTTGATTTCTCCAACTGTATTCTTGACTTCTCCATTGAATCCCACCAACACTCAGGATTTCAATATGATCTCTGTCTTAGGGATATTCATTCTCTTCAATGCTTCCAATTGTATAATGTTAACTGAACTTCCTCCATCTATCAGGATCCTTCGTATGAAATGATTGGTGATATATAAGGTAATCACCAGTCCGTCATGATGAGGATCCTGCACATTATCCCTGTCCTCTTCGTCAAACGATATCACCTTTGGTCAGTCACCGTTGAGTAGGTCCATCATCCTTTTCTATCTTGGCTTCTTTTGCGTGTCTTTTGGCTGTGGAATAAGAAGTGCCACATATATCAGAACCACCAGAAATGAAATTTATTACCTTGGCACCCTTAGGAGGGGATGCCGCTCATTTTGGGGATGCGTCAGGATTCTGATTCTTTTCTTTCTTTTTGCCCAAGAATTCCTTCAGGTGGCCCTTGCTAAGAAGATAGCTTATTTCTTTTCTAAGGGTAATACAATGCTCAGTTATGTGCCCGAAGTCCTCATGATAGGCACACCATTTGGATCTGTCCTTCCATCCGGATCCTTTGTCAGTTTTCCTGGGCCATCTGGCTTTGTCCCCAAGATCCTGCATAGCATACATAAGTCCCGAAACATTAACAGAACATCAATAATCTGTTAGTTTAGGATAATGTTTTTCTTCCTCATCGTCCTCCATAATGTTGACTCTATGATTGTCAGATCTCGAGTAGGGCTTTGATCTATGAGGCTTGAAAGATGATGATTCAGATTTCCTACTAGGATAATCATAGTTGGAAGGTGCATTAATTCTTTTCTGGATTTGCTTGTCATCTTCGAGCCTTATGAACCTCAGAGCCCTGTTCCTGACTTCGTCCAGGTTCATGCAAGGATTCATTACAAGATCTTCGTAGAATGGAGAATCCTTTTATAATCCCATTTTGAAGGCTTGAACTGCTGTAGCAATGTCAAGATTCGGGATGTCGAAGGATTCCCGGCCAAACTTGCTCACATAATCCCTAAGGGATTCATCAGCATTCTGAGTTACTTTGTATAAATCACTAGTTAGTCTTTCAAAGGTTCTACTGCAAGAAAATTGGTTGTTAAATAAATTAATTAAGTGAGCAAATGAAGTGATATAATAAGGAGGAACATTTAGTAGCCATTTCAAGGCAAATCCTGTCAAAGTTGATGTGAAGCCTTTACAAAGATAGGCCTCTTTTAGATCTAGAGGGATAGGATTGATCTCCATTCTCTCTCTATATTGAGCGACATGTTCTTCAGGGTCAGTAGTTCCGTCGTATAACTTCATGTTGGGAGTTTGGAAGCGTTTCGGCATCTCTGTATCGCATATTGGGGGAACGAATCTGGAGATCCTGTGAGTGGCTGAGGATGCTTCCGATTTTGGTGGACCACACCTGGTACGCTGGAGATCATATCTTTCAGTTCCTTGGCCATGACTGGACTGATCCTTGTATCCTGCATAAGTTCGTTAGGTTTAAAAACTGATTGAAACAGTTACCAACGTGAGGATCCTGCGATGAGGATCCTGGGATGATTCCAAGATTCCGGTTCGCAGTAACTCTAACAGCTGGAGTTGGACCGACTATAGTGGTTTCTATCTACATGCGAATGAAGTCTCCTTTATGGTTCCATGAGGATCCTGCATAGTCAAAGTTCATGATCCTTGGTTGTAGAGGGGTTGCCACTTCCACCGGTTTCTTTGATTCTTTCATCCTTTCAAGCTCCCTGAACAACATCTGATTAGTCCTTTCTTGCTGTTTCATTTGTTGCTTTACTTATGAGAACAAATCGAGGATGTCTTTGTTTGAAACGAGCACAGGTTCCCCGACAGGTATCCCAGATCCCAAAAAACCCGCAGAAGTTGTTTTTTAGGCAGATTATCACTCTTTTTCTAGAATGACGGAGGAGGAGGAAGAGGGTTGTTCAACCCAGAGCTTGAAGATGGAGTTGAAAAAGAAACCAATTTGGATTGGGACGAAATTTTTGAAATGAGTTTGGAAAAATAGTGATTGAATGAAAAGTTTAACAAAGATTTTAGGATAAAAAGCACCACTTGCCCCACGGTGAGAGCCAAATTGTTTTGGGTAAAAATTATAAAGAATATTTTTGTAACCAAACTTAGTATGTGAGGTAGTGTGCTGAATAAAAATATGGAATTACGAACATAAAAGTGAATATTCACACGACGATGTACGAGGAAAGCCCTTAATCCCTAAGGATTGCCGGCATAAAACCTTGGGAAGTGACTGTAGTCTTTTACTAATTGAATAAAATGAGTGCAATAAAAGCAGTAATCGATCGATTTCTATATGTTACAGATCTGTTTGCGAGTGTTGTGTATTGCTAAGTGTGTGTTGATGCGTCTCCTAATCGATCTTGCTGCTGATTATTTACAAAGATAAACACGACTAACTATTCGAGAATCCCGGAGTCTACTAAGTCTTCAAATGTAACCGTTAGAAGCCTCTCCACGCATGTTCCACACGTTTCTTTTGACTTCTAGACCGATTCTTCAGGCATGAAATTGACTCCGCACGTTTACCTGCTACTAAGTCAGGATAGAAAAATGATACAATGGTTAGCGATATAAATGTTAAGTATACCAAAAGCTGTCAGGATACTGAAGATTGTCGAAGGTCCAGGATCCTAAGTCATAAAAATGACCTCTAATAGTAGGTAGGTAACGATTACCAATTGTATCAACTATACAATTATCGGTTTGAGGGGCATGACGAGTATTGTCAAACTTGGATACGTTTCCCTTAACTACACCCACTTAAATTACTTAAGTGATATTTGTCCTTCAATCGTAACCGTAGACCCGGCCTAAGTAACTCAGGAATCTCAATTCTACCTTCAACCAAAACCGTAGGGCCGGATACAGGGTAAGTCACTAACACCGAGGGTTCGGATAGATCAGTTGAAGTGTTACAATTTAGGGTGGTACAGAAAGATCGATTTTAATTTGAGATTTTCTTTAATCTTTTAATTTACCGATTAGGGTCAAAAACATTTTGGACGACGAGAAGCATTATTCAAGTCGTGCAATTTTAGTAAACCGATTTTACTATTTAGTTCGTGAAACGCCTTTCAACACTTGACACAGTCCAATTTTAAATACCTTATTTAATCTAAATTAGTAGTTAATCGTGAACCGTATTTTAAACTAATCAGCTCTTTAATTAATTTAAAATTCTTTTAAATAAAACTATTAAATTTAAAACATGTTTTACTTTTAAATAAAAAACACTTTTATTTAATAACCTTTCTGTTTTGACCAAAATTAACAAAGAGAATTCCGTGATCAAATTAGTAAGTGAGATAGTGTGCTTGTTTGATTCATGTAACAAATGTAAGATTGAAAGCAATAAAATGATACAAATGATTACGAGGAAAGCCCTTGATCCCTGAAGATCTCCGGCATAAAACCTCATGAGGTGACTAAGCGTCGACCTGCCTCTTGTTCTTGTTATTGATCGAAGTAAATATTACAATAATGGAGCAATAGATCGAAACTAAGTGTACAATTGAGTAGCTAGAGTGTGTTGTGTGTTCTATTACGATCATAATGCTCATATACATAATAAATACGAAAATAACTAATCTTCGACTATCTCGGAGACTACTCGGTCTTCATTTATGGCTGTTGGAGGACCTTTTACACACGTTTTCTTCAACCAATCTCAAGGGTGGATTAAGTTATCATCGAATACTTGCGCAGACAAGTCAAAGACAAGAGTATAATAGTTGATTAGTATTGTAATTATTCAGGATACTGAACTTATTTGAGATTCGGGATCCTGGATCATAAAATTGACCCCTAACTATTGTCCCCAATTTTTTGACAGCTGTAGATATTTTATCAACAACTGTAAAAATTAAAACACGATAGGAACGTGATAGGACGTGTGCCATTGTGGCGCGAGGTTTTAGATAACGAAACGACATCATTTTCGCTAGGTTATAATTATCCCCTTTACTTTTCCTTTTTACTCTAATCTTCTTTGCCTCCTTCTATCATCCCTGCAGAGAGTTTTTCAGAGGTAAGATCTTTATTTCTCCAAAATTTTCACCTCCTTTTCTTTACATTCTGTAGTTATGGGTAAGAAGATCACTCGATCTCACTCTCCCATTGTTGATAGTTCTGTGGAGGGTTTCATAAATCAGGGGCTCCTTGAGCATCCCGATAAGGAATCCTGTACATTTACCGACTCAGAAATCGAGCTCTTGAAGGCGAGCTCAACGTTTCCTAAAAACACCATTTTTAGAGCCTTCGACACTAGGGTTCAGTCTGATTTTGTGTCCAAAACTTGGGTGTGTTTTCCTGTATTTTCGTTCAGCATAAGTTTTCGTTACCCCTTTCCGCCGTTGTCCTCTAAGTTCTTTGAACTGACAGGTCTAAGCTATGCCCAAACCATGCCCATGGTGTGGAGAACCCTGTTTATCATGGAGAATCTTATCCAAAATCACGCTCTTGATATCAATGCTTCTGAGTTAGCCCATGCTTATAACCTTAGGAGCCATGGTTCCTCTTTCAGATCAAACCGGATTAGACTCACCTCATCCTTAAAGCCACCCAGAACGACACAAACTAGAAAGGGAAGTTCTTTTTTATGAAGCGTAGCTCTATCCCCGGTGGGAATCAACTGCCTTTTGAGTGGATTAAAAATGGTAGTGTTTGGTCTGCAGGATCCTACACTATCTCGTGGTTTTTTAAAACTAACTTTGATGATTTTTGTGCAGCATCCAGATTTTCAGAGCTAGCACCGGCAAGGGTTGATACTGTCAGAAGGGCGCGCTGCGTCCTGGAGTTCTCGAAGATTGAGAGGACGTTTTGCTTGAAGATGAGAACTTTGAGTCCCAACATTATGAGTCCAAGATGTCGGAGGTAAATAGTCATCTTGTTTATTTGTTTCAGCATCTGTGATTCTGATTCTAATCTGTTGGATTATTTCAGGGTTACAAGGTCGAGTTCTTCTTTTGCCCTAGCCAATATTGATAACATGATTTCCGGCAATGTCGCGGTCAAGAAGGAGAAACCAACTCCTGTGATCCCAAATCCATTAGCCCCTCTGCTCTGCTCCAAGACATCTGCGATCAAAAAGAGGAAAGGTGTCGAGGTTGTGGATGTGGAGCTTTTTGTTAGCATAGATCATGGTGAGGCGAGCAAGAAACTAGAGTCCATCATTCACTCGGTAAGTTGGTTATAGCATTCTTTATCATGTACCTGTATTTAGAGATTTACATACTTTTGTACAGTGCAGGGTCTGGAGCAAATGAGTGTTTGTCTTGAAGCCGCTGAGAGGAGGGTTGATAGTGCCGAAAAGATGGTTGATGACTTGAAGAGGATCGCAGATGCTAAAGTCAAGGTAATGGAGAAGGATTCCAGGGAGATTAATAGCCTACAGAAGGAGCTGGAGCTGGCCAAAGCCAAATACGACCATAGGCTAGATAGGATCTTACAGGATGCTAAAAAGTTCGCTGGCATGACTGTTCTTCAGGACAGAATCCAGATGGCTGAACAGGCCGCCGACAAGGATTTTGATGCTAAGACTTGGGATCTTGAGGCATGGCGCAATGCTATAATGGTCTTAGGGGTGATGTAGCTGAGGAGCAAGAGGTGCAGGAGGTAGAGGCTGGCTTGGGCGAAGATGGAAGCGAGGGTAAAGATAAAAAGGGTGATGAAGGTGAAGATGCAAAGGCCTGAGCTCTAAATTTAGTGGTTTGGTTTGTGGTTCTAAGACAAATTAAGATCTGTTTTCCATCTTAAAAACAATTTAGCTTTGGTCTCCCATTTTTTGGGAGTTTTTTGGTTGACATGTTTAAAACAATTTCCATTTGGGATCCCCTGTTTGGGGATAGTTCGAATGTTTTGATGAATGACTTAGGTTTCAACAATTTTCGTGCAATGCTTGACATGTTTTGTTAAACGATTTAATTAGGATTTGAAATGAGCATCCCAGATAGGTAAGCCCTATTATATTTGAAAACAGATTTTGGTATTCTGTCAGGATACCGGATCCTCAGAAAGTATTTTTAGGACAGCGATTTTAGGTCAAAAAACTTTTTGAAAACGCACCTTATGAAAACACTATAATTAGACTCCGTACTTAAAAATTAAGATCTTAATTGAGATAAAAACATAAATTCTGAGGAAGAGAAATTTTGAAAGAGTAAACATACCGGATGAGTTTAGCTTGAGTAGTGGTAGGTTATAATTTCTTGGTCCTTTCCTGTGCATTGCCGATACACAAATTTTACACTTAGTCTCTTAGAGTCTTCCTTTAGTAATTAAATCTTAGGATCCCTGGGGATGCCCCCATTATGCTAAGTTCTAGCGTTAATCTTTGGTTAGCATGTAAATGCTAAGTGCTTGAGTCAAAAACTTTTGTTTAAATGCATGGGTAGCACCTGATGTGACATGTATTTGTCAAAAACCTTATGTTTAACATGTCAATGTTAAATTCTTGGGTCATGCTCGATGTATAACAAGTCCATGTTATTCCATTGAAAATATCCGTAGGGTCCGAAATAGAGCCAACAATAGTGAATTTGTCAGCTACTTAAACATATACTAATCCCACTACCTCGAACTATATTTGGATCTCGTGCGTTCAAGCGGGGTGTATTAACCCAATATCTTAGAAAGGTGAAAACCTTTAAACCTTAGAAGGGTTTTGGAATATCTTTTGCTTAGAGAGATGGCTAGTCTCAATTACTTTTGCATATTATCCTAAGGAGTCTAATCTACAAAACCTTAAACCTTAAGCTAACACCTCTTCGATGCTTAAGTCAGTAACTTGATAAAATAATGAATAAAAATTGAAATAAGTAAGGATAGGAAACATACCAGCCTAAGTTAGAAATTGAATTCTAATTTAATGAAGTATGCCTTGAGATGAATGGCATTCCAGGATCTTGGGAGGATCTCATCTTTCATAGTGGCCAGCCAATAAGCACCTTTGCCAGCCTCCGAGTCTATCAGATATGGTCCTTCCCATTTGGGTGCTAGCTTTCCCTCATTAGGGTTAATAGTGTTTTGAAAAGTCTTCCTGAGCACCAAGTCACCCACCTGAATCTTCTTGTTCTAGGGTTCTTTTTGTAAGACCTTGTTATCCTTTGTTGGTATACCGCAAGCCGGAGCTTGGCATGATCCCTGATTTCGTCAACGGTGTCAAGATCCTGAGTGACGACTTCATTATTAGTTTCAGGAGTTTGGAGGCTGGATCTTGCGGTAGGGATAACCATTTCTGTAGAGATCACGACCTATGTGCCAAACACTAATGAAAATGGGTTTTGCCCTATTGCATTCTTCGAGGTCGTCATATCTGCCTTGAGGACAAAAGTTACTTCTTCTGCCCATCTTCCTTTTTTGGCATCTAATCTCTTTTTCAGGTTGTTCACAATGATCTTGTTGCTAGACTCTGCCTGTCCATTGGCCTGAGGGTGGACAGGAGTTGAGGTTATCATCTTTATTCCTCAACTAGTAAAGAAATTTGTTATTCTCTTGCTAAAGAATTGGGACCTGTTATCGCACACTATTTCCATCGGGATTCAGAATCTAGTCAGGATATTGCGTTTTATAAAAGATACTACTTCCTTGTCTCTGACTTGGAAGAAGGCTTCTGCTTCAATCAACTTGGAGAAATAGTTAGTCATTGCTAGCATGAGCACTTTTCCACCTCGTGCTTTAGGTAGTTTGCCAACTCTGTCCATTCCCCATTTCATAAATGGTCAGGGGAAATGATTGGATGCATGGGCTCTGCTGGCTGATGTGGCACATTGCCGTGTCTTTGGCAGGAATCAAACTTTTGGGAATAGGTTATAGAATCCTTCCTTATGGTTGGCCAATAGTATCTTGTTCGCAGGATCTTGGAGAAAAGTGTTCTGCCCCTAGTATGGTTGTCGCAATCTCCTTTGTGTATATCCTTTCGGACTTCTTGTGTTTCATGATCCACCAGACATCTCAAGTATGGGCCTGCCACTGATTTTCTATATAAAAATATCATGTAAAATAACAAAACGTGATATGATGTGTTGCAAAACACATCCGTTTATCCTTTCGTTTTTGTTCAGTTTTTGTTATTTAATTAGTCATTTTTATTTGTTTTAAGCTTGTACTTAGTTGTTGATTTGTCTACAGGTGTTCGTATGCAAAAGGAGCGGAAATTGAAGCTAAATCTTGTAGAAATCGAGCACAAGAGAAAAGGTATTAAAAAGAAAATTAAAATCTGGAAATTTATCTGTTGTCGCCACGCGAAGAAATTGGCTCAGGTCTTTGCGACACGCCAAGACTAGGAATTAAGGAAAATCAGGGGGCCGACTATTTTGTCCTTGGAGACACGTGAATAGGGGTATCTAGGTTTTAGCGACACACCAAGAACCATAAATAAGGGAAACAAACCCTAATTTGAGTATTTAAGCAATTTTTACCATTCCATTCATAATAATCGACATTCTAGCCATCACACCTGCTCTCAACGATTTTGGGACGGAGAATTCAATTGGGGCCAAGGATTCGCGTTTAGGGTCGAGATTTGGGTATATTACAATCATCCGGTTAATGTTTCTTGAATTCCTATTGTTAAACAGATTTATGGACATAATGTTCTCGACTTTTATTGTTTGTTTTCTGTTTATGAACATGATTCTTGGCTAGACCTTCATAGCTACTTAGGTTTGTTGACTATTTGTTAAACTCGTGGATATTTTCTCGGTTTATGGTTATGATTGATGGATTAATGTTAAAGTAAAGAATCCTTTGATAATTGACCTGATGTGTATGCGTATTTAGTTGTGATATATTGTTGACCATTGCTTCATATGCTTCTTTTTTAATGTCTTTCAGTTATAGATGCATTTTTAGGTCATTTAATGTGTGTTTGTGGTTATTTTATGGCTTTTCTAGATGTAGTAATCCGTAGGAATATTGGTTAGTGATTTGTTAGAGCTCCATATTCTACATATCTAGATAGCTGAGAGGTGATAGATAGTCAAGTTGTCTTTAGTATTAGGTGTTTAGGTGTAAAGGATCTGAGATGGGGATTCCCTAGGTTTCTTAGTATTATTTGTTATCCCATGTCTTGTCAATTATCCTTAGATTACCCCCTTTGCATCCTCTGGTGTATTGAGATAGTGAGACTGAGAGGTAATCTATCTTGTGGGTACTTTAGTGTTTTTGGAGTAACTGAAAGGTGATCCAGCCAACTGGCGAATATCACACGGCCTTTACGGTTTCCTTCTAGTCACACCCGGAGAATGATCAGGGATTAACTAGGTTTTCTAAGGGTGTCGTATTTCAAGATCCCGGTTCCATCATAGTTTCCATAGCCGAGAGAAATCCAAGATTCACAAATAGGATTCTTACCTGGGTAGTGTCTTTCCCAATTCTTGAGTTCGTCTAAGTGTTTTGAGTGATAGTTGGTTGTCTTTACTTTTAATTTGCTTTTGATTTTTATTATTTTAGACCTTTTTCACAAAATTCCCTCCTGAACCAAATCTTTTGGTTACCTTTCAGAGTCTAGTTTTAGTTATTGTCAGTGTCTCGTGGGTTTGATATCCGGACTTCCATTAGGCTGTACTACAATTGATAGTCATTGTGGTCTAGTTTAATTGTTTTCTAGAGTTTAAGTCGAGTGTCTAGGTTATTTTTTTTAGTTTTTAGAGACCATATCTAGCACATCAATTTTTTGGCGCCGTTGCCGGGGACACCAGCCAATGGCAAAATTAACTTCGATTAGTATATTTTTTTGGTTTATTTGTTTTACTTTCTCTTTTGTGTTTAGTTATTGTTCGTAGTTTATTATTAGTTTTTTTATTTTTTCGTGTTCTTTGTTTTTCCGTGTTTCTAGTTTAGTTTCACCTTATTTTATTTTATTTTGTTATGTCTCCCCTGCTGCTTTGAGAAAAATGTATAGACAACATGTTAATCAGTTTGGGAATCCTTGCTGTACACTATGTTGTGGACCCCATTGGGCAATTAAGTGTCACACAATACAAAGGGGTTTCACACAGTGGTGGAGAGTTGATGCTGAGCAGTATGAGAAGGATATCCAGGCATTGATCGCTCACGTAGAATCACAACGTCTGAAAAATCGAGAGCGTGTGGTTTATGATCTAGAAGGAAAACATTTTTGGATATGAAACTGCATCGGGTGAAATGATCCCGACAACCCTACAACAGGAGACGCTAATGGACATTGTTGTCCCACCTTTGGTTACACAGCGTATTTATTATGATGATTCGTCTAGCACAGTTCCCCATGGCAAGCAGTGCATATGGTTATGTTGGCACGATGATGATGATGATGATGATGATGCTGATTTGAATCAATGGATGAAGAAGGAGGAAGAAGAAGAAGAATTAGAGATAAAAGATGAAGAAGAGAAGCCTCCCAGTGATCCGGAGTAGTCAGAGGTAGAGAAGGAGCACATTCCGTCATGGGAGGAGGAGTTTGTTGACGAAAGAGTAGACTTGCTGACTCCTAGTGAAGAAGTTTGACCTACTTCGTTATTTAAAGCTTCTTGAAGATCTACTGTATCAAGAGCCAAGTGTGGAGATCGAGAAGGAGCCTTGCGAGGAGATCCATGAGGTAGTAAGTGAATCGGTTCTTACGACATTACACCTCGAGTTTGAAAAACCGAAACACAGACCGTACTCAATCTCCATTCGGGACGTGTTGAGGTTTGAGAAATTGTCTAAAGAAGTAGGAGAGAGGATACGGGGATTCAGGGATCATTGTGTGCTGAGGAGTTTTTCATACCCGCGTCACTTCACCGTATCATTATGCATGGATGACCACCTCCTGGACTACATGCATGTCATACAGTTTGGTTCGGGGAAATTCAAGAGTTGGTGGGTCGAGTTGAATTCATATTTTTGGGCCTACGAGAGTTTTGTAATTGGTTTCTTTCTAACCAGTTGTAAGAGGAGAGTTTTGAGGAGCACTGATGGGAAGAGGATAAAGGAGAAACCTCCTGATTGAGGTTTCGAGAGCGATTCTGGCTGAAGACTCTTCTTTAAAGTTAGCGCTTCCCGGGAGGCATCCAGGTTTTTTTCCAGGGTTGCTTGTGAAGCGGTTGATGAGCAGGCTGGTAGAGATGCTCCTGCAGGTGGAGATCAGGGTATGGGTTAGACACATTGCAACGCCGTTCAGCCGGGTTATTTTGTTCTTGTACTTTTTCCTTATTTTTGTTTTTATTGTCATAGTCTGTGCTTAATACTGATAAATTATGCGGAATTTGTACGGGTACTCGGTTGGGTGGTTGTTTATTATTATCATTACTGTTTATCTGTTGATTGTGATGCTACTGTCATTGATTGAGTTGATTGCCGCTTTCGTTCGTGAGTGATTCTTTTCTTGGGACTTAGCATTGCTGACCGCGTTCGAATTGGAGTGCATGGGACACGACTATGATGATTATTGCCAATTTCACCCGGGAAGTCTGTTCCGATTTTATGTACATGTTATGCTATTTTATTTTCTTTCTTTTTATTTTCCATCATTTCTCGGTTCACATTGGGGACAATGTGAGTTTCAAGTGTGGGGATGAGAGACTGACGTCTATTTTAAGTAGTTAGTTGAATAATTTACTTTTGTTCGTTTGAAAAAAAAATAATAATAAAAAATAAAAAATAAAAATTTTGAAAAAGTTCTTGAATTTAATTTTTACAACTAAATGGAAAATGATAGGTCAAATTGGGAACCGGTTGTTAAAATGAAATAATAATAATAATAATAACAGAAAACGCGTCTAATTTGTGATATGTTGGTAGGCCCTGTTAACTTTGAAAGCTTAAACATCCCGAGGGTGCTAAATAAGAAAATATAATAATTAAATCAGGAAATATTGTGGGTTTTCATCTTGGGAGAAATGGTAAATCTGAAACTGTCAAGATAGGATAATGGGTACCCCATTAGATTTATGAACTTATATGTTTTAAAAACTTTCCCGAAATTCCATAATTCCATCTATATGAGCTAAAATTGAGAAATTAAGTTTCGCTTACGTGTCACACGCCGAGTTGTTGAAACACCACTGAGTCAGATTCTTAAAAGATTAATTAAATTGGAAAGTTAAGTTTCGCCTACGTGTCACATGTCGGGTTACAGCCTGATTGAAACACCACTGGGTTAGATACACCACTGGGTTAGATTCTTGAGTGCTTCATTGTTAGAACTACAGCCTATGTGCCCCACGTCGAGTTACAGCTTGGTTGAAGCACCACTAGGTAAGGTTCAAATAAACTTGTTATAAATGCTCATAACATTCATCCATTTTCCATCTAGAGAAATTCTTAAAACATATAAGTTCTTGTTTATCGTGGTGGGAAAATATACATGGTTTAACCCTAGCCTTGACACACCTTGAGATGGGATTAGGCTGAGTTGTGGCTTTCTGAGTGTGAGACCCATAGATAGAATGAGAGTTTGGTAATGTAATGATAAAACACAATCAAAGGCCTGATTAGTTGGTGGTTAGGTTAGAAATACCAATGATTGTCGTTAACACGTGAGTATATTACAATCAATAAATAATAAATCAAAAGCCAGTTTTCCAGTTGTGATTCCATTGCAGATTTTTTTCGAGTACGAAAAAAGGTTAAGTGTGGGGATGTTTGATGTGTTGCAAAACACATCCGTTTATCCTTTCATTTTTGTTTAGTTTTTGTTATTTATCTAGTCATTTTTATTCGTTTTTAGCTTGTACTTAGTTGTTGATTTGACTACAGGTGTTCGTATGCAAAAGGAACGAAAATTGAAGCTAAATCTTGAAGAAATCAAGCACACGAGAAAAGGCATTAAAAATAAAATTAAAATCTGGAAACTTATCTGTTGGCGCCACGCGAAGAACATGGATGAGGTCTTGCCGACACGCCAAGACCAGGAATTCAGGAAAATAAGGGGCCCGACTATTTTGTCCTTGGAGACACGCGAAGAGGGGTATCCAGGTTTTGGGGACACGCCAAGAACCATAAATACACGAAAAAAACTCTAATTTGAGTATTTAAGCAATTTTTACCATTCCATTCATAATAATCGACATTCCAGTCATCACACCTGCTCTCTGAGAATGATTTTGGGACGGAGAATTCAATTGGGGCCAAGGATTCGCGTTTAGGGTCGAGATTTGGGTATATTACAATAATTCGGTTTATGTTTCTTGAATTCCTATTGTGAAACAGATTTATGGACATAATGTTCTCGACTTTTATTGTTTGTTTTCTGTTTATTAACATGATTCTTGGCTAGAACTTCATAGCTACTTAGGTTTGATGACTATTTGTTGAACTCGTGGATAGTTTCTCGGTTTATGGTTATGATTGATGGATTAATGTTAAAGTAAAGAATCTTTTGATAATTGACCTAATGTGTATGCGTATTTAGTTGTGATATATTGTTGACCATTGCTTCATATGCTTCTTGTTGAATGTCTTTCAGTTATAGATGCATATTTAGGTCGCTTACTATATGTTTGTGATTATTTTACGGCTTTGCTAGACGTAGTAATCCATAGAAACATTGGTTAGTGATTTGTTAGAGCTCCATATTCTACCTATCTAGATAGCTGAGAGGTGATAGATAGTCAGGTTGTCTTTGCTATTAGGTTTTTAAGTGTAAAGGCTCTGATAGGAGGATTCCTTAGGTTTGTTAGTATTATTTGTTATCTCGTGTCTTGTCAATTATCCTTAGATTACCCTTTTGTATCCTCGGGTGTATTGAGATAGTGAGACTAAGAGGTAATCTATCTTGAGGGTACTTTAGTGTTGTTGGAGTAACTGAAAGGTGATCCAGCCAACCGGTGAATATCACACGGCCCTTACGGTTTCCTTCTGGTCACACCCGGTGAATGATCAGGGATCCACTAGGTTTTCTGAGGGAGTCGTATTTCAAGATCCCGGTTCCATCATAGTTTCTATAGCCGAGAAAAATCCAAGATTCACAAATAGGATTCTTACCTGGGTAGTGCCTTTCCCAATTCTTAAGTTCGTCTAAGTGTTTTGAGTGATAGTTGGTTGTCTTTAGTTCTTTTAATTTGATTTTGATTTTTAATGTCTTAGCCCATTTTCACAAAAATTCCCTCCCGAACCAAATCTTTTAGTTATTTTTCGGAGTCTAGTTTTAGTTATTGTCAGTTTCTCGTGGGTTCGATATCCAGACTTCCATTAGGCTATACTACAATCGATAGGTACGCTTGCCTAGCATTGTGGTCTAGTTTAAGAGTTTTCTAGAGTTTAACTCGAGTGTCTAGGTTAGTTTTTGTTTAATTTTTAGAGACCATATCTAGCACATCATGATATCTTCATGCGAAAGGCTCTGTGATTCTTCTCATCTTTCGGGATTTCGCCATTCTGCAGATGTGACACCTAGTATTCCAGGTCAATATCCATATTCATATTTGCACGTTCTTATTTCATAATTCCTGAATTATTATTTTTGACAAGGTTTTGTCAGGAGTCTAGCAAAGGAACACATGTCACATTTTAGTAATTTTAAAAATTACTAGGTTATAAGCATTTATAAACCGCAAAGTACGGTCATTGGTGATTAACAAATTTTATACAAGTAAAGTCTAGAAGCATTTATTTTACACAATATATATTGGTGACATAAATCCATAAAGATTGATACAAAAACTTGGGTTCACACAGTTCCTAATTTATTCTCTATATTTGAACATGTACAAAGTAGTTAATATATTAACTATTGTTTTGACAAAAAATTACACAAGATAACCAAGTGATCAAATTAGTAATGTGAGGTAGTGTGCTTGTAAAATCAATGTAAAACAATATAAAAATGTAAATATTGACACAGTTGTTTACGAGAAAAGCCCTTGATCTTTGATGATCTCCTGCATAAAACCTCAAGAGGTTGACAATCGACACCTGCCTTGTTTCTTCGATAAATGGTAAAAAGATTACAAGTGTGGAGCAGTAGATGATCGAACTATGTGTTACAAAGTGTTGTAGGTAAGTGTGTTGTGTCCCCTAATGATCATCTTATGCTCTTTATATACATTACATGTCAATAAATGAAAGGCTAATATCCTGTAATTGTCTTAATTGGACCGTTACAAGTCTTCTTTGACGAATATAGCCGTTGTCTTCAATGATATTCTGTGTCTTCATCTAGTAGTAATGTTAAATGGGTGTTACCTGCATAACCAAGTCAAAGACAAACACGTAATATTATTTGTTACAACGGTCAGTTAATCAGGATACCGAAACATAGTAGGATCAGGGATACCGATACTTATATGAGGATCCGGGATACCAGAGGTAAAAACTAACCCCTAACAATTGTCTCCAAGTTTTTGACAGTTGTGAAGGTCATTCGAACAGCTGTAAAAAACTTTAAAATTCAAAATTCAAAAAGTTTTGACCAATGTGACTTGATGGACGCGTAGATCTAGGTAAAACGGCTCCCATATTTGATGGTTTTCCCTTTTCCTTTGTTGATTACCGATTTCTTTCAGTCCACCGGTTTGTCCTTCTCTCAGGTGATGCCTATGGTATGGAGGATTTTGTTCTCTTTAGATAAATTAAACCGTAGCCATTCCTTGACCATCGGTATTCCTGAGATTGCTAGTGTGTACAATCTGAGAACTCATGGGTATTCCCGCTTTGTTCTTCAACCTAAGTCTGGTAAAACTCTTTTGATTCCAAAAGCTACCCAAAATACGGTGATTGGAGGGGGAAATACTTTTTTGTGAAGAGAACATCCATCCCTAGTGGGGATTTCTTGCCACTCCAGTGGGTAAGAAGGGTAAGATTAGTTAGGATCCCTACATATTAGTAGGTATATATATATATATATATATATATATGTAACATGTTTTGACGATCCTCGTGTTTTGTGCAGCCCCAAAGTTTGAGAAGCTAGTTCCTGCAAGAAGTGACACAGATAAGAGGATCGAAGCTTTGTTGGAGATACCTGTTGGTGAGAGATCTTTCCACTTTGAGTCTGTTGTTAGTGAAGCTAGTTTTGCAACCGAGTATTCCGAAGCCACCATGTCGTCAAGTAAGAATTTGCTTAACTTATTTACTGAGTTTTATTGACTCTAATTATTTTTTCTGCTTTTGTAGAGATTCAAAGATCTGGTTCTCATTTTGCTTTGGATGATCTTCATAACATTCTCTCTGGAGGAGCCAATGTTAAGCAAGAGACTCCCACACCTGCTACTGCCAAGCCCATGATGCCGACCCTTCATTCCAAGATGTCGGGAAAAAACAGGAAAACCCCTGACATGGATCTTGAGGTGTTTGAGGGCATGGATCTTGTTGAGGCTGCAAAGAAAGTGCAATCCCTGATGATCCTGGTAAGCGAATATTTTTAGTATCCTACAAATAATTGTTAGTATCCCTATGAATAATTGTTAGTTTCCATGTTTAACATTTTCAAATATTCTAGGGTCTGGACAAGATGATCGCTGATCTTGAGGCAACGGAGAAGAGGGCTAGCGTGGCCGAAGGGAAGATCGAAGACATGAAGTAGATTGCCGCAGCCAAGTCTAAGCTGATGAATAAGGATCTCCAGGAGATAATCGACCTTAAAAAGGAGCTGGAGGATTTCAAGGTCTTGCACCAGCAGGAGATGGACACAACCGTGGAGGAGACTAAGAAATTTGCTGCCTTGAGTGTTCTCCAGTCTAGGATCAAGATGGCTGAAGAGGATTCTACCGAGGGCTTTGATGTGAAGGCTTGGGATCTTGAAGGATGGCGCAGGATCATGGCGGGTTTAACAGGTGAGAAGGTGGAGACTAGCAAGGCTGGTGAGGATGCTGGTGGTGAGTGTGAGAAGGAGGTTCCACATGGCGATGAGGGTAATGATGCCTAGGCCTGAGCCTTGTTTCTTATTTGTGATGGTTGGTAATCAAAACAAATTACTTTTGTGTTTGGGGATCCCTACATGGGATAGACAATTTAATTTTCTAACTAATGGTTAAGGATTCGGGTGGATGGGTCCAACTTTTGGATGAAGCCCGAATTCTTGATCCTCCTACACTTTCAATATTAATTAGTAGCTTATGACTATTTGCCATGATTGTTATGTGTTTGGTTTGCTTTGACATGTTCTAGAAAATCAGGATTCTTAGGCAGTTAAGCCTTAGTATATTTAGAAAAATAGGTTTAGGTATATTTTCAGGATACCGGATTAACAATGATTATTTATAAATAAAATCTTAGGTTTTTATCAAACTTTGACATAGAAAAATGTAGTTTGATTTTGATAAATGGTATGGAAGAATACCAATTACAAACATAACATGAATTAGTCATTCAAAATTTTAAATCTTCTTATAATTGAAAATTAACAAATGACACGTACCTTGGCTAAGAACTAAGTCGGGTAGATACACATACTAGATTATGACATGGAGTCTAAGATGTAACAACTGTTAGTTATCTCCTGTGCATAGTCATTAAACATGTCGTATCGTACTTCAGGATCTTCATAAGTCTTCAATCCGTTTAAGGATCTTGAGTCATCATATTGATGCTAGATTCTTGGGTTAACACATAAGCGTTAAATACCTGTGACAAGTTAAAATGTGGGCCAAGCTAGTAAACGTGGGCCAAGCGAGAAAAACGTGGGCCAAGCCAGAAAAACGTGGGCCAAGCCAAGAAAACGTGGGCCAAGCCAGATAACGTGGCCCAAGCCAGATAAACGTGGGCCAATCAAGATAAACGTGGGCCAAGCCAGATAAACGTGGGCCAAGCCTGATAAGTGTGGGCCAAGCCAGATAAACGTGGGTCATGCCAGTCTTGAGTTAGCATGAAAATGCTAAAAACCTTAGGAGTAACACGTCTGTTACTTAGGATCCAAGATATAGCCAACAGTGATGAAATTAGCAGCCACTGTTACATGGACTAGTCGCACCACCTTGAACTATACTTGAATATCGTGCGCTACAGGCGGAGTGTTCAAACTCAATTCTTAGAAAGGTGAAAACCTTTAAACCTTAGAAGGTATTTAGAATACCTTAAACATAGGAGAGATGGCCAATCTCTATCTTCTATGAGGATCCTTCCTGCAAAACATGAAACCTTGGTGAAGGTGGGTGTTAGCTTTGTTAACACCCCTCAGACGCTCAAGTCACTACCTTTATAAAGGAGTAATAAATATAAAAAAAAATTGGGAATAGAATACATACCAGTCTTAGTTAGAATTTAAGTTCTAACTCACATGAAATAAGCCTTGAGATGGATTGCATTCCAGGATCTTGGCAGAACGTCACCTTCCATAGTGGCTAACCAATAGGCACCCTTGCCTGCTTATGAGGAAATTAGATATGGGCCTTCCCACTTTGGTGCAAGTGTTCCAACGCTGGTGTTTTGGGTAAAAATTATATAAACTAATTTTGTAACCAAACTTAGTAAGTGAGGTAGTGTGCTTGTAAGATCAATGAAAATCAAAATAAGAAGGTAAAACTTGACACGATTGTTTACGAGGAAAGCCGTTGATCTTTTAAGATCTCCGGCATAAAAACTCGGGAGGTGACAATCGACACCTGCTTCGTTTCTTGAATAAATGGTAAAAGGATTACAAAAATGAGTAGCAAATGATCGAGATCTAAGTGTTACAGAGCTTGTTTGCAAGTATTCGATAATGCCAAGTGTTTGTGTGTTTTCTATTCAATCAAGCTGCAGGATTTATACAAGATATAAACTAACTAACTATCCGAGAATCCCGGAATCGACCAAGTCTTCCATTATGACCGTTGGGAGTCACTCCACGCGTCTTCTACATGTTCTCCTTGACTTCTAGACCGATTCTTCAGGGATGGTATTGACTACGCATGTGTTTACCTGCAATCAATAAAAGAAATAGAGGACAAGTGACCGTTAATAGCATTAATATTCAGGATACCGAAGTTACCAGGATCTTGGATTCCAGATTTCACTACATTCAGGATCCTGCATGAAAATCAATCCCTAACAATTGTCCCCAAAATTTGACAGCTGTCCAAGGAAGTTACAGCTGTGAAATTTTCAAAATTTGAAATTCAAATTTTAAACCGAAACATGATGAGACGTGGTGCGGTAAACGAGGCTTCAGAAACGTCATCGTTCGAGGCAGGTGATAATTACTCCTTATATTTATTCCATTTTCCTTTATCTTTTTACTTCATCTTCTGAGATTTCAGGTATAGATTTTCTTCAATAATCTTATAAATTTCTCGAACTTTCTTAAAAAATGGTCAAAAAGATGACCCGATCTTCTTCTTCTTCGGACGATCTTGTTAGTCAAAACTTATTGGCTAACCCTGATTATGAGAAGTGTTCCTTCTCTGATCGTGAGATCAATAATCTGAAATCCAGAGGCTGTTTTCCCGAAAATACCGTTTTTAGGGCTTTCGACCCCAAAACTAGATATGATTTCACTTCGAAGAGTTGGATTTGTTTTCCATCGTTTCCTTTCACCATAGGTTTTTCATACCCTTTTCCTGCTTTTACTACCAAGTTTTTTGAAAAAACTTGCCTGAGCTATGCTTAAACAATGCCGATGATATGGAGGACCTTACATACCCTAGAAATCCTTATCCGTCACCAGGCTCTTGATTTCATCATCTCTGAATTGGCTCATGTTTACAACTTGAGAAGCCATGGTTCCTCTCACTTTCTGTTTCAAATAAAGTCCGGCCACAGTCACCTGATTTTAAAAACAACTCAAAACGAATAACCGGAAGAATCACTCCTTTTTTGTGAAGAGGGACTCCATTCTTAATATTTTGACATTAAAGATACTAATTCTTGGTTCTTTCTTTGCAGCGCCAAAATTTTCAGAACTTGCTCCCTCTACTCCGGATACTGCTAAGAAGATCACTTCTTCTACGACCTTGAGACTATCTAGAGGACTTTTAAGTTCAAGACACCCCCTTTAGAAGTGAGCTCAGAAACTTATCCTTGCTCTTCCGAGATGTCTGGTAAGATGTATAAAATTATATAAATCTGTTAGTTAAATATATGAAATTCTAACCTGTTATCCTGAAATAGGCATCCGAAAATCCAGCTCCAGGTTCACTCTTGATGATATCGATAGTATGGTTTCCAAAGGTAAGAGCATCAAGAAGGAGATGAGCCAGCCAGCCCTTGAAGCTCGAAAGCCAGATGCTCCTAAACCAAAATCCTCAATTACTCGTTCCAAGTCCCTTGCTAGCAAGAAGAGGAAGTCTTCTGACGTCAACTGATGTAGATTCACTTGAGAACCTAAGCTATGTTGATGTCCACAAAAAGCTTCACGTTTTTGGTCACTTGGTAAGAAATTTTGGTATCCCGGATCCTGAACCTGTATTAGGGAAATCCTAACATATTTTCTTGTGACAGGCCCTGGAATAAATGACTAGATGCTACGAGTCGGTGGTGAAAGAAGCTGAAGAAGCTAAGCAGATGGTGAGCGACCTGCAAAAAATAGCCGCAACTAAAAATAAAAAATTAGCGGATGAGGCCAAAGAGCTCAGCAGGGTGAAGGCGGAGCTTGAGGATGCCTATGCCAAACATACCCAAGACCTTGAGGAATCCTATGAACAAGCCAAAACATCAGCTGCAATTTCAATATTCCAAGCTAGGATAAAGATGGCTAAGGAGGCTGATGACAAGGATTTCGACCGGGCAAAATGGGATGTCCAGGAGTGGAAAAGGCTTGTGGCTGAGCGAGAAGGAGAGCCGGTGCAAGAAGCGAGTGTGGGTAGCTTGATGGCTGATGATGAGGCTGAAGGCTCTGTGAAGGTGACAGCAGAGGTGGTTGAACAGGACAATGAGGGTGATAAAGAGAAGGCCTGAGTCCTGTGTTTGTGATTCCTGTGGCTCTATGTCTCTAACTTTGATCTTGTTGGTTTGTTGAACAATTTTTACTTTCTTTCTTCTAGGGATCCCTAGATCAGATGAACAATTTGACAATTCGTGAACCGGGTGGATGGGTCCAAGTTTTGGATGAAGCCCGGGTCACTTTCCTTTCCTGCACTTTAGTTATAATCAAGTATATTTTGACTATCTACGATGATTGATATGCGTATGGTATGTTTTGACATGTTCTAGAAGGTTAGGATCCTTAGGTAGTTAAGCCTGGGGATATTTAGAAAAGTAGGTTTAGGTATAATTTCAGGATACTGGATCCTTAAAGATTATCTAGCTTTTTACCAAACTTTAACTTAAAATAACAAGTTTTGGTTTTGACAAATAGCGTGTAATAATACTGGTTGCAAACATATCATGATTTAGTTATGTAAATCTCAAATTTCGTATAAGTTGAAAATTAATAAGTAATACGTACCTTTGTTGAGAACTAAGTCAGGTAGATACACATATCAAATTATAACACGGGGTTCAAAATACAACAACCGTTGGTTGTCCCCTGTGTATAGTCATTAAATACGTCGAAGATTTAATAATTGTACTTCAGGATCTTCATAAGTCTTCAATCCGTTTGAGGATCTTGAGTTAGCATATTCATGCTAAGTTCTTGGGTTAACACATAAGTGTTAAATACATGTGACAATTTAAAATCATGGGCCAAGCCAGAATACCGTGGGCCAAGCCAGAAAAACATGGGACAAGCCAGAAAAACATGGGCCAAGCCAGACTTAAGTTAGCATGAAAATGCTAAAAACCTTAGAAGTAACACGTCTGTTACTATCGTAGAATTCAAGCTATAGCCAACAGTGATGAAATTATCAGCCACTGTTACATGGACTGGTCGCACCACCTTAAACTATTCTTGAATATCGTGCACTACTGGCAGAGTGTTCAAACTCAATTCTTAGAAAGGTGAAAACCTTTAAACCTTTGAGGTATTCGGGATACCCTAACTTAGGAGAGATGGCCAATCTCTAACTTCAGTTAGGATCCTTGGGGATCCTTCCTGCAAAACATGAAATCTTGGTGAAGGTGGGTGTTAGACTGGCTAACACCCCTCCGATGCTCAAGTCAGTACTTTGATAAAGAGTAATAAATCTAAAAATAGTCAGAGATAGAAGACATACCAGTCTTAGTTAAAATCTAAGTTCTAACTTACATAAAATAGGCTTTGAGATGGATAGCATTCCAGGATCTTGGCAGGATTTCTCCTTCCATAGTAGCTAACCAAAATGCACCCTTGCCTACTTCTGAGTCAATCGAGTATGGGCCTTCCCATTTTGGCGCAAGTTTTCCATCGCTAGGATTGGTAGTAATTTGGAATGCTTTTCTCTATACAAGATCACCCACCTAGAATCTTCTGATCCTTATGTTTTTTTTGTATAACTTCACTATCCTCTGCTGATAAGCTGCAATACGAACTTTGGCAAGATCCCTGAGCTCATCCACAGTGTCAAGATCATGAGCAAGAGCTTCGTTGTTGGTCTCTGGAGTTTGCAGATTGGTTCTGGCAGTAGGGATAACCATCTCTGTAAGGATCATGGCTTCAGTACCGAACACCAATGAGAATGGGGTTTGTCCTGTTGCGTTCTTCGCGGTTGTCCTATCTGCCCAAAGTACAAACGGTAACTCTTCAGCCCATCTTCCTTACTTTGCCCCAATCTCTTCTTGAGGTTGTTAATGATGATCTTGTTGCTAGATTCCGTTTGTCCGTTGGCTTGAGGATGTACTGGGGTGGAGGTTATCATTTTGATTCCCCAACTGGCATAGAAGTTAGTTGTTCTCCTGCCAATGAACTGAGATCCGTTATCACATACTATCTCTGTCGGGATCCCGAATCTTGTCAGGATGTTATGCTTGATGAAGGAGATGACTTCTTTTTCTCTGACTTAGACGAATGCTTCAACTTCAATCCATATGGAGAAGTAATCTGTCACTGCCAACATAAAAACTTTTCCTCCTGGTGCTTTGGGAAGTTTGCCGACTATATCCATTCCCCATTTCATGAATGGCCATGGAGAGGTGATTGGATACAAGGGTTCTGCTGGTTGGTGAAGTATGTTGCTGTGTCTTTGGCAAACGTCACATTTCTGGGCGTAAGTCATAGCATCTTTCCTCATGGTAGGCCAGTAATATCCTGTTCTCAGGATCCTTAAAAATAACGCTCTGCCCCTAGTGTGATTACCACAGTCGCCTTCGTGTATATCTTTCTGAACTTCATGTGCTTCCGGATCCTCCAAGCATCTTAAGTATAGACCTGCAATAGATTTTCTATACAAAACATTCTGTAAAATTATAAAACGAGATACCCTCATGTGAAAAGCCTTGTGGTTCTTTTCATCACTTGGATCTCACCATCCTACAAGTATTTTTTGATGGGTAAAATCTAGGATCCTTGACTAGATTCAAGATCCCGAATATCTGCTTCTTCTTCAGTGTTGGATACTTCATTGTTCTTCTCAATTGCTTCTTCTTCAGTGTTGTACCTTCTGGTATTTTAAGAGCCCAATCAAGGTTTTCTAAGGCATCAGCCTCAATATTGTCTTCTCTAGGTAACTATTGTGAGATATTTTTCTAACTTATCACCTTTTACTGCATACGGCCATTAAAATGGTTAGCAATTAACAATGAGTCTACATATACCTGGAGATGCCTGATCTAGAATATCCCTGGCTAATTGCAATCCTGCTATCAACGCCTCATACTCTGTGACAACCGACAATTTCAGGTCAATACCCGTCCCCGTCTCTTTCATAATTTGCATACATTATATTCATCTTAGACTTAATTATGATTAATTAAGGTCATTTCATAATTAGCAAAGTCCATTCATAACATTTCACGCATCGGTAATTCGGTAAATTACCGGGTTACAAGTAGTATAACCGGCACACACGAACGTTGGTGATAATTAATATTTATGTTCTAATAAACATTTCGAGATTTTACAACACTATTTTAGAACTTAAATATATGCGTGTGTTTATTTATATCAACTTAGTATTTAAACGCGCGTCTCTACTGTTTCACCGGTATATCCTATTTTAACGCGCTATTTATCCTTTTGAATCCAGGGTTCACCATGTGTGGACACAAGCGTGCATAGTCATGAAATTTGGTGGTATAAGTGTCCACATCAGCAGCCTCCATGGTAAAATTCCAAAACTCTTGCTCTATCTTTTGTAGTTCATTGCGAGGGCAATACTCTTTTTTCAATATCTCCTTGAAATCCTCCCAAGGTATCGCATTCGCGACATCCAGTCCTAATGTCTGAACATGAGAGTTCCACCATGATAGTGCCTGCCCTTCAAATGTGCCAGAGGCAAACTTGACTCTACTGTCCGTAGTGCAGTTACTCATGCTGAAGACAGACTCTGCCTTCTCTATCCATCGAACCATTCCAATTGCCCCCTCAGAGCCATTGAAAGTATGAGGTTTGCAGTTGAAGAAGGACTTAAATGAACAGCCCCTCGCATTGTTCTCTGTTCCTAAATTGTATAAATTTCTTTGTTAGAAATTACACAATCATAAACAGTGACTCTAATACATATGACAACGCATCCCTTCGGACTTTCGTCGTACCTCTGTCTCCTCCGTTGATCTCCGATCCTCCACCGGATCCTACGTTTCGGTTAGTGTCGTAAGCGGCAAGGGCATCGGCTACTCGTTGCGAGATCATTGCCTCAATCTCCTCTAAGCTTGTAGGTGCACTACCCTCTGCATTGTTGCTAGGGACTCTCCTTCGTGGCGGCATGTTTCTTCAAATCACAACGTTAAGCAAGATAAGACAATATATATAATAAAGTCAACACATGTGCATAAAGTAAACAACCACAGCAATCAAACAACCACGCAATATAAAAGATAAGATAACTTGATAAATAAATTGCACGAGATACAATGTATTTTTAGAGTAAAAAGCTCCGCAAAAACAAGTTCAAATCTAAAATATTACGTGAGCACAACCCGCTCATAGTAGGCTAATGAATGAAACGAGAAAATACACCAACAAAGAGGGCCACAGAGGCGAAGAGAGCACTAACTGCAACAAGTGCCACAACAGACCCTGCTCGCTCCTGTGCCTCGGCAGCCTGCTGTTCAGCTATAACAGCACGCTGATCGGCAGCCGCGATCTGCTCCTCGATGACGAAAAACCTGAAATGAATGGTGTAAAGTGACTGGTCCATGATGTATGCCCATTCATCCACGGAATGCAGGCGGTAGAGCCTTTGTGATAAGAGTAGGAGAAGCCCGTCAAGATCTGAACATTGTTATGGGTACGTTTATCATTAATGTTCACTATGGTTATATTTTGTTCGATACGGGTGCCGATAAGAGTTTTGTGTTTAGCGAATTTAGTCCATTACTCGGTATTAAACCAATCATGTTGACAAATAAGTATACCATAGAGTTAGCCGATGGTAAGCTAATCGAAACCGATAAAGAAATTCTAGGTTGTACTTTAAATTTGATGGATCACCCTTTTGTCATAGACTAACTGCTTGTAATGCTTGGAAGTTTTGACATCGTCATTGGGATGGATTGGTTATCAAAGAATCAAGCAGAAATTGTTTGTCGTGAAAAGATTGTTCGTATTCCGCTTCCGAATGGGGAAACACTTTCGATTCAGCGAGAAAGGAGCGGTACTATGCTAAGGATCGTTACTTGTATAAAGGCCCGAAAGTGCTTACGAAAGGGCTATCATGCAATCTTGGCGCACGTAACAGAAAAGCTAGCGGAGGAGAGAAAAGTCAAGGATATATCGATCGTTCGAGAATACCCAGAAGTCTTTCCCGAAGACTTGCCCGGACTTTCACCTCCGAGACAAGTAGAGTTTCGAATCGATTTGGCAACCGGAGCTGCACCAATAGCGCGATCACTATACCGGCTAGTGCCATTGGAAATGCAAGAATTGTCTAACCAACTGCAGGAGTTGTTAGAGAAGGGATTCATAAGACCGAGTTTCTCGCCTTGGGGAGCCCAGGTCTTGTTTTTCAAGAAGAAGGATGGATCTTTCCGAATGTGCAATGATTACCAGGAATTAAACAAGCTGACTATTAAGAACCAGTATCCACTTCCGAGGATCGATAACTTGTTCGACCAACTTCAAGGATCCAGTTATTATTCGAAGTTTGACTTACGTTCAGGACACCATCAGTTACGGTCACTACGAGTTTATGGTCATGCCATTTGCGTTAACCAATGCACCAGCTGTATTCATGGACCTCATGAATAGAGTGTGCAAGCCCTACCTGGATAAATTCGTGATTGTTTTCATCGATGACATCTTGATATACTCACGGACTCAAGAAGAGCACGAGCAGCATTTGAGAGTAATCTTAGAATTACTTAAGAACGAGAAGTTGTATGCTAAATTCTCAAAATGCGATTTCTGGATTCGAGAAGTGCAATTTCTCGGGCATGTGGTCAACGAGAAGGGTATACATGTTGACCCGTCCAAGATTGAAGCGATAAAGAATTGGGAAGCACTGAAGACTCTAACTGAGGTGCGATAATTCCTAGGCCTGACAGGCTACTACAGACGGTTTATCAAAAATTTCTCCAAAATAGCCCAACCAATGACGACCTTAACCCAGAAAGAGAAGAAGTTCGATTGGGGTGAAAAGCATGAAGCAGCTTTTCAGCTGTTGAAACATAAACTATGTTGTGCTCCGATCTTGTCACTTCCAGAAGGAACATACGGATTTGTTGTATGTTGTGACGCATCACACCAAGGTCTTGGTTGCGTATTAATGCAATACGACAAGGTTATTGCTTACGCATCCCGACAACTAAAAGTACATGAGAAAAACTACACCACCCATGACTTTGAACTGGGAGCCGTAGTTTTTGCACTCAAGATCTAGAGGAATTACCTGTATGGTACTAGATGTACTATTTTCACCGACCACAAGAGTCTCCAGCACATCTTTGACCAGAAAGAGTTAAACATGAGATAACGCACATGGGTCGAGTTACTTAACGACTACGACTGCGAGATTCACTATCATCCTGGTAAGGTAAACGTCGTAGCAAATGCATTGAGTAGGAAGGAACGAACCAAAACTCTACGAGTGCGAGCATTGGGGATGATAATTCACACGAGTTTAAGCACTCAAATTCGCGATGCTCAGTTAGAAGCATTCAAGGAGCAAAACCTGAAGTATGAGTCCTTATGGGGTATGGACAAGCAATTTGAGATCAAATCCAATGAAACCCGTTACTGCATGGATCGGATTTGGGTACCAAGCTTTGGGAGCTTGAGGGATTTAGTAATGGACGAAGCACACAAGTCCAGATACTCGATTCACCCAGGCTCTGACAAGATGTATCAGGATCTCAAGGAACTTTACTGGTGGCCCAACATGAAAGCTGACATCGCCACCTACGTTAGTAAATGTCTGACATGTTCAAAAGTCAAGACTGAATATCATAAACCGTCAGGGTTACTACAACAACCAGAGATTCCATAATGGAAATGGGAGCAGATTTCTATGGATTTCATCACAAAGTTACCCAAGACATCCGGTGATTATGATACGATTGGGGTAATTGTTGACCGGCTAACAAAGTCTGCACACTTCTTGTCAATTAAGGAAACTGATAAAATAGAAAGGTTGACCATAATTTATCTCAAGGAGGTTGTCTCGAGACATGGGGTGCCAATCTCCATCATTTCAGGTCGAGATAGCCGATTCACCTGTAGGTTCTAGCATTCTCTGCAGAAAGCATTGGGTACAAGATTGGATATGAGTACCGCGTATCACCCCTAAACTGATGGTCAAAGTGAAATGACTATTCAGAATTTGGAGGACATGCTTTGGGCTTGTGTGATTGATTTTGGGAACAAATGGGATACTCATTTACCATTTCTTGAGTTTTCTTACAACAACAGTTATCACACTAGCATCAAAGCCGCACCTTTTGAAGCACTGTATGGACGAAAGTGCCGATCACCATTATGCTGGACAGAAGTTGGGGATAGCCAGCTTACTGGGCCAGAGATCATTCATGAAACAACAGAGAAAATCGTCCAGATTCGGGACATACATAAAGCCGCGCGTGATCGTCAGAAGAGTTACGCTGACGTGAGACGCAAACCATTGGAATTCCTGGTTAGAGATAAGGTTTTACTCAAAGTCTCACCCTGGAATGGAGATATTCGCTTCAGCAAGCGGGGTAAGCTAAACCCAAGATACATCAGACCGTTCGAGATCCTGGCAAGGATTGGTCCCGTAGCTTACAAGCTCAAACTACCACAAGAACTCAATGGTGTTCATGCCACTTTCCACGTGTCAAATCTGAAGAAGTGTTTATCAGACGAGACACAGGTAATACCACTCGAGGAAATCCGGGTTGATGATTGTAGGTCCACATGACTCATCTCATATCGATCTCATTATAGGACGTCTCGTTAACACGGAGTGCTGAATCCAACCGTATTAACGTTCGTATACTATTCGACAATAGAAACAACAGGTAAATAAACTTTCTCTTTATATCACAAAAAAAGAGTTTACAGAATACTTGATAGTTCAATCTACGCGTACTGAACAGACTCTGCAAACTCTATATTTATAGACACATGTTCTGCAATAGGCGAACTTAACAAGTTCGCTTCAAAGATGCTTAGGCGAACTTAACAAGTTCGCCTCTAATAGACTAAGCGAACTTGCAGAACTTGTACTTATACTTAGACAAATCTAAACAATTACATACAAAACATAAAGACAATAAGACCTAAACTATTACAAAGCTTTTGTCATACAATCTATGTCCTAACAGACTCCCCCTTGACAATAGCTTGATCTTCTGTCTTCAGTCTTTATGACGAGCTCTTCTAGTTGTCTGGTAATCTGATTCCTGCATGCACTCCATATCTATGACATATCTCCAACACTCTTTTATACTGCAATCCTTGTTCTCTCCATTCATCAGTGAACATGATCTCATTCTTTTTTAACGTCCTCTGATCTTTCTTTGAGAAGTTAATAAGATTCATTGCATCATAGAAACTAACAATGACCTTATTATCTTTATCATCAATCCTAGCTTCACCATTATTCACATCTACATACCACAATTTCATATTCCCTAGAAAATCTTGTGGAATTTTCTTCAATGGTATCTTCTATACAGCACGTACTAGCTTGAACTTATACTTCCAAGTCAGATTCTTAGTCTTTTGATCTACGATCTTCACTCTTTTTCCCTTTTGTGGTTTTAACCTTTCATACTTCCCTGATCCACCTTCTCTCTTTATCAAATTGGCAATCACATCGGCTAATCCACACTTAGATCTATTAATCATTGGTTTCATAGCTAGACCATTCATTTCACACCTTGGCAAGGTATTGAAATACTTGATCCTAGGCTTTAAATATTGAACACCATCAGATCTTTTAAAAGCAAACAACTTAGTGTCATCATCATAAAACCAACTTATGATCTTTTCAATACACCTCTCTTTATTCACATATCTTTCTTTCTGAGCAGGTTGTATAGGTGACTTTGGTAGTACTTTCATCCAACTATTAACGACTTCTCTCCACTGTTCTCTAGTCATTCCTGTATTTCTATACATCACAGGTTCTTCATTCAACTTAGGAGACACAGCATGAGTAGTATCAACATCAGAATCTATCTTGGATTGAGCAGTATCATCAGGTGTTGTGATGTCTTCAACAGAGTCCATAGAATCTGTTACTCCATCATAAGAAAACTCAGGAATAACATCATCTTGGATGAAGTTATACGGAACATTTAGACCATCACTTCCTTCATATGTAACCTTAGATTTACTCTTTTTTATTTCAATCTCTCCTTCTTCAACTTCATTATCCAACACATCTTCTTCTTCTTCTTCATCATCATCATCATCATCAAACAACTCGTCTATATCATCCAGTCATTCTAATTTCTCAGCTTCTTCTTCAGAATCTTGAAAGAATTCCAATAACAATATTTCTTCATTCACTCCAGAATCATGCTTGGTTCCTTCAATATTATGTGATATCGACTCCCCCTGTGCTCTGGATATTGGATTCATGTCAGCGTATTGACGATCACCCTCAATATTACTACTAGGATCATTGTCATCATTATCTTTTCGTTGAATTGATTCAGCATGACACGTATCATGTATCCTAAACTCCCCCTGAGCGTCAAGACGCTCAACAAGTTTAGACACCAATAACTGCATGTCAGCAATCTGTGTAGCTTGAGCTTGAAGGACCAACTGTCTCTGAGAATCAATAGACACAAGAGTATCTACTTGAGTCTGTAAAGCTAGCACCTGTGATTCAAGAAATGTAATTCTTTCAGAATCAGACGGCTTTGAAGGACCAGCTTCAGATGTGTGTGGAACATGTGGAGAAAGCACTGGAGATGTATGTTTAGAAGCAGGAGGTGTAATTAATAAGGAAGCGACAAAATTAGCATCCTCAACACCTTGAGATGAATGAGCAGCAGCAATAGAAGCAGACATAAGCTTCTGAGTTTTTGGAACTGGAATAGCATCACTATCCGAGTCAGAACTTTCATCTATTAAAGTTTTCTTGCCAAGAACTGATCCAGAAGGAGGATTCCGAACTGTCTTACCCCTCGGTTTTCTGGCTGTAGATTTAATACGTTTCCCCGCATTAGCCAATGGTAATATAGCCAACCTTGCATAATGATCTGAGCTAAAATCTCTAGACGAATCAGTATCAGTAGCTTCAGAAGAACTCGTATCTTCAACATTGCCTTCAGCTTCATGAATAGGTGAGTTCACAGCTTCATGATCAAAATCATCCATATTCATACCCAAATATTGATCATTATCTTGAGCAATCTCATCTTGAACTGGTTCATTAACAGGAATTTGAACCTGTTCTTGTTAAATAGGAACTTGTTGTTGTTGAGCAGGAACTTGTTGTTGTTGTTCAGGAACTTGTTGTACTTGAACTTGAATTGGTTGTTGAATTGGAACTTGATTCTGGACTTGGCCTTGTACTAACTTCTCAGGATGAAACCAATGATCATTAGGTGGCCCAACATAATCAGGATTGATTATGTGACCAAACAAAGGAGTAGGAACAGGAATTAGAACAACATTTTGTTGTTTCACCTTAGTACAATCGGTAAAGATCCTTTTTGACATAGGAGTCAAAGTCAAATGGATTGGATGCTGAGGTAAATCTGGAATTAAATGATTCAAAATCATTTGCACGAACCTAGGATACACAAGGAACCCTTGACCTTCTAGAGGATTTATTTGCATGACCAACTCACGGTAGAAGTATAAAGCAAAGTTAAACCGTTTGTTGAGTGTCAAAGCAACCATAGCAGCTTGTAGTGCACTCTTCAACCCATCAGTACCAGCCTTTCTTGGAGACAGACACTGTATAAAGTATCTTCGCCAACTAAACCTCCTTTTCTTACTTGTGTATCATTTGGTCTTCCTATGTAACCCATCCGCTGAAAACACCCCATAATAAGTGTTCCAGGATACAACATAGGATCGTCCATAGCACCTCCTAATGCCAATGCAGCACGAATAGTTTCCACTGAAATAGCAACCTCCGTATTATTTACTGTAGCATGAAGTACATGAGGTTCAACATCCGTATCTTGATGGACGGTATCCCAGAATTGTTGAATATACGGTAAACTTATATACGGATTAGCAGATAAAGCCACTTGCAATCTTGAACAATTTAGAAAATTGATAATTCCTTGAAAATTAATAGCTTCAGACATATTCGGATCCGATAACGCCACTTGATTATGTTTGTACACAACACGACGAGCCATCTGTAAATGTAGAGGACAAAAACACATTAGGAAGGAAAACAAACAAAAAAAATTAACACAAAAAAAATTTTCAGCACAAAAAAAAATCACAAGTCCAAAACACTCCTGAGCCCTTAGACGAATTTACTAAGTTTGCTTAGTGTTTCAAGAGGCGAACATAATAAGTTCACCTAAACAAGTTCGCTTGAACAAGTTTGCCTGAACAAGTTCGCCTAAACCAGTCTGTCGATACAAATTCCACACAAAATCACAAACATGTCTAAATCATGTATAAATTCTCAATTCAATCATAACACTATCATCGATTAACATTCACGACACAATTTAAACCATCAATTTCAAGTTTTAATCCATAAACTTTGTTCAAATCTCAGAAAACATGAAAACTTTCAAACCGAAGAACTCAGAGTAAAAAATTTCAAAATCCAGAAGAATTATCGTATAAAATTCGTTGAGATTACCCTAGAATTACTCGCAATCAAAAACCGATCCAGAAACAAACACACAAAGTTCTAATCAGAAACCCTAGATCTGAAATCACAAGTTCGCTAAATATTCAGTAAGTTCGCTCTAACAGTGAATAAGATAAATGAGTAAGTTAGCCTAAACACAATATTAAATCTCCATTAAGTTCACTTCATTAGGCGAACTTGTTAAGTTCGCTTAACAAGCCTCAGGCGAACATATTAAGTTCGCTTACTCAGAACCAGGCGAACATATTAAGTTCGCTCCAAACCTTTTTCTTTGACCAAAATTCTTCACTTTCAACACGACACATTGTTGTTAATTTCCATCTGTAGCAAGTATCTGATCCAATCCCGAAACATTTTAAAAATAAAATTTTCATGGAAGATAGAAACAAAATATTTTTGGATTTTATCTGTACAAACGGAATCACATATTTTTAGTTTTTATCTGAGCAAACTGAAAACACATATTTTTGGATGAACATCATGAGCAAAAAGATCATATCAGTATATGAGCAATTCATCAAACAGTTTATAATCAACTATGGGTAACCTAAGATATGAAACAATCAAACTTATATTTATGTACCTCAATACTTTTTCAAATTTTATGTAACTTTTGCAATCAATTTGAATAATACTTGAAATGATACGCGATAAATTTCAAAGTAAACAAGATCATGTCATGAAATGCTCAAATTTTCATTCCGAATTTGCAATACAAAGCATGAAAATTTTAAATTGTCAATATTATATGATTTGAAACTATAAGCATTTTTCTTCCAAATTCATGTGAGTTAGTACCATTTAGATGAAAAACATCGTGTACCCCACATATATGCCAACAGAAATTAATTTTGCATTATCTTCAAGACATACAAAGTTTATTGAAAGATTAGATCAATCTCCAAGATGAAATTATCTCTATTAGCACAAGTATAGAATAGCAGATCCCAAAGGATATAAGAATCAGAATGATTCAGAATCGAAAGATTCTAATGAATTGGTTTTATAATGAGAGTCAATAGATTCAGGTAGGAGGATCCAACTATTATCTGGATAAGTTTCAATGAAATAAGAATAGATGATGTATCTAACTGATCCAAGGGTGAATATATGTTCTAACAGATGGTGTCAGAAACATATCTTAGTTCAACAACACCTTGCATGTTTTTCAGGGCATGGGCAGTGAAGTGAACTGAAAGCGATTGTGCTAAAGATATAATTCGATATTGGTCTCATGAAATTCTTCAAACCATATATTCTATATCTGATAATGATCTTTTACACACACACTCAGGCATATAATGGATTCAAATCACAGATAATGGATTCAAATCACAGATGTAATCATATCATATTTAATTTTCACACTACTATTGGTTCAAAAATGCTTATAGTCTATTGACAATTCAAGTTTCAAACTCATATTCAAATTAAAACATATTATCAAGATTAGAACATTTATAACACTATCATTTCTTATTTATGTAGACTTTAAAATTTAGATCAAATCAAAATACTTTAAACTTTCATATATCAAAGGTCTACTAAGGTCATGTGTAATGAATTATTCACTGATGTACTATTATTTCTTCTATAACTTCAAATGATGCCACTTTTATATTTTTCATTTTGTTTTGAATTTTTATAAATAACAATTTTTGACTGAAATGTAAAATGCAGAAATGTAATAAAGCAATAAAAGAAATTGAAAACAAATCTCCCATAAAAAATATTTTGAAAAACTTTTATTCGGGATTGATCATACCGATCAGTTTGATCAGAAATTCAAACCTAGTACGATCAAATGCCTTGGTAAAAAGATCAGCAAAATTATCATCTGTATGTACCTTTACCAGCTCAATCAACTTCTTATCTGCACAATCATGAATAAAATGATATATAATTTCAATGTCCTTTGTTTTACTATGCTTAACAATATTATTTGTAATAGACATTGTAGCATTATTATCAATAAACATGGGGGTTCCTGTAAAATTCAAACCATAGTCTCTTAATTGCTGTTGGATCCACAAGATCTGTGAACAACAACTTGCAGCAGCAATGTATTCTGCTTCGCATGTTGAAATGGAGACCGTAGTTTGCTTTTTGCATTATCAGGAAACTAGACGATTACTCAAGAACTGGCAAACACCTGAAGTAGATTTCCTGTCCAAACAACAACCACCAAAATCAGAACCAGTGTAAGCATTGAATTCAATGTTAGAACCATGAGGAAACCATAGTCCCAATCTTTGTTTTCCTTTTAGATAACGAAAGATTCTCTTTACTGCAATCAAATGAGACTCTTTTGGTTTTTCTTGGAACCTGGAACAAATACACATAGCGAACATTATATCTGGCCTTGAAGCAGTTAAGTACATGAGAGATCCAATCATTGCACGGTTGAGTCGGCAATCAACTTCTTTTCCATCCGGGTCAGAATTCAATTTATGGTTGACCGGAATCGGAGTATCATATGGGGTACAGTCCTCCATCTTGAATCGGCTCAAGATGTCCTTTACATACTTGGACTGATGAATAAAGAAACCATCTTCCTTCTGATTAACTTGAAGACCTAGGAAAAATGATAACTCTCCCATAGCTGACATCTCAAACTTTGATTTCATAATACTCTCAAACTCTTTGAATAACCCTTCATTTGTAGAGCCAAAAATAATATCGTCTATATATATCTGTACCAGTAGGTATTCTCCCCCTGCTTTCTTAATGAATAAAGTCGAGTCAATATGTCCACGAACAAAATCATTCTCCAGAAGATGTGTAGACAACGTTTCATACCACGCTCGAGGAGCTTGATGAAGACAATAGAGAGCTTTATCAAGCTTGAAAACTTTAGACGGATTAATTGGATCTTCAAACCCCGATGGCTGACACACATAAACTTCCTCCTTGACTTTACCATATAAGAAATCACTTTTTACATCTAATTGAAATACCTTAAACCCTTTGTATGAAGCAAAAGCAAGAAACAACCTTATAGCTTCAAGCCTAGCAACAGGCGCATAAACATTGGTGTAATCAATTCCCTTTTGTTGATTGAAACCTTGTACTACTAATCTTGCCTTATTTCTCACCACAACACCTCGATCATCTTTCTTGCATTTAAACACCCACTTTGTACCAATTGGATACACACCCTTTGGAAGATCTACAAGATTCCAAACTTTAAGTTTGTCAAACTGAGCAAGTTCTTCCTGCATGGCCTCTATCCAATTGTTATCACTTAACGCCATTTCGACATTCTTTGGTTCAACCTGAGAAATAAAACAGGAATGTGAGAATACATTAAAAACACCAGTACCTTTAAAACCTGTATACATGTAAGTGTTGTCAAGAGTAGAACACGTTTGCGCTCCATCTTGCAAATCCCCAATGATATTTGAAATCGGATGAGCTTTGAGTTCCTTGATTGATGCAACCTCAGGAATTAGCAACACATCAACTTGAGTTGTATCAGATTGATAAGACAGATCTTGATTAACTGGTATCCCCGGGTCAAGATTAGTAGGAATATCCCCCTGATCCTGTGACAAGTTAGAAGGTTCATCAACTATCAACGGACCAGCAGAAGAATCTTGGAAAATAACATTGCCATATTCACTATCAGACTCTTGTGTTCCCGGATAAGAAGCAGCATTAGGATCTGGAGCAGATGTAGAAGGAACAGATGAATGTGGAACCGCAGTCGGTAGAAAACCACTATTCTGTGCATCTTGACATGAGTCATATAAAACAGCAGCTTCCACAGGGGAAATATCAGAAGGTAAATGAAAAGACTTGAATAAATTCTCATAATCAAAAGCCCAGTCTGGTCCAATCGCCATTTGAGGTAAAGACCGATTAGAACAGTCAATATGAAACTATTCTTCAATCTGGAGAGTCTCTTGGTTATAAACCCTCTTCGTAGTAGAATTATCAACATACCCTAGAAAGATCTCTTCAATTTCCTTAGCACTGAACTTGGTTGGGACATCGTGAACTTTCAAAAGGGTGCATGGATTACCAAAAGGTAGTAAATATTCCAGATTCGGCTTACGATTATTAAGCAACTTATAGCATGTCTTGTTGTGTCGCTTAACGGTCAAGACTCGGTTCAAAACATGACACACAGTATTCACAGCCTCATCCCAAAAAGTTACTGGAAGCTTAGAATCAGTAAGCGTCGTACGTGCAGTTTCAACTAAAGTCCTGTTCTTTCGTTCAGCAACACCATTTTGTTGAGGTACATATGGCGCACTGAATTCATGATGAATTCCCTTTTGAAGACAGAATAACCCCATTTTGCTATTCTTAAATTCACTGCCATTGTCACTCCTAATTCTTCTGACTTTCTGTGTGAACAAATTCTCTAAACCCAGGATTAAGAACTGTACCAACTATGTGGTTTCGGCTTTAGAAGCAAGGAACTTAACCCATGAAAATCTAGAGAAATCATCTGTTACCACCAGACAGTAAGATTTACCACCAATGCTCGTGATACTAATCGGTCTAAACAAATCCATATGTAGTAGCTCCAAAGGAGTTACAATAGAATTCTTTGTCTTAGATTTGTGGGACTTCTTGTGTTGTTTCCCCTTCTTGCAAGGAATACAGTCATCAGGAACTGAAAATTTCATTTTTGGAACACCAAAAACCAGATCATTCTTCACAAGATAATTCATTTTCCGATAACTGATGTGAGCAAGTTTCCTGTGTCACAAAATAGAATCCGACTCAGACGCCTTGGAGAGTAGACATGTAGGAATTGAATCCGTAGTAGTAGCAACACTCATGTCTAGGACATATGTGTCATTTCTCCTTGGAGCCTTCATTAGAATCCATTCGTCAGGAATCACAAAGCCCGGTTTCAAGATATAACACTCAGAATCATTGAAATGAAATGAAAATTTCTTGTCACACACTTGAGATACACTTAAAAGATTATGTTCAAGTTGCTCCACATAGTTCACTTTCTCAAATTTGACTTTTTCATTCTTTAAAGTACCCTGACTAGTTATGTACCCGCCTTTATTTCTAGCAAATGCCACATAACCACCATCAATATTAATCACATCTTCCAACAAAAGAATATTCCCTGTCATATGTCGAGAACAACCACTATCCACATCCCACGTATTGTTGATAGTCCTCCTTGGTTATCCCTACATAAACAAAGAAGATCAGTTGAAATTGGAACCCAAGCCATTGTGGTCTTGGGTCATCCAGATAGATCAAAATAAACAACTTCAAGCAATTCACAATCAATATTGTCATCAACCTTTGGAATATAAGATTTACAATTAGACTTTCTCAAAGAAGACATAGTATGATTTGTTGGAAAATTTTTTTTATATTTATGATTATCAGATTCAGGTATTTCCAAAAATTTATTTAGTTTTCTATTACGTCTTCTTCGTTGTGGTCTAGAAAGTTTGACCTCAGGTTGAGACTCTTTTGAAATTTCAACATGTGGAATCTCAAACTTCTTTTGAAAAACAACAGGTTTAAAAATACGCTTATCATATTGCTTAAATCCCGTAGATTTAGCAAATGATTGACAATTTCCCCAGTTTGTCTTTTCAGAATCGTCACCTCTTGTTTTTGTGAGGGATCACTCTTTAATTTTCCTTATAAGGATAGTGAATCAGAATATGACCAGCGTCATTACAATGAAAACAAAATCTTCTGTCTTGATGATTTCTGATATAAGGAGTTTTTCTTGAATTTGATGACCCGTCTAATGAACAAGCTTCAAAAGATTTTTCTAAACAATTGACTGACTTCTTTGGAACAAAAACTTGTTTAGTCACCATCGATGAATTCTTCTTCTGATAACCAGCAGCAACAAAACCACTTGATTGTAACATTTTGGAAAGTTTAGGTTGAACAGCTTTCACCTCATCCGGTTATGTGAAAATACATCTATCACATGTAACATTCTTCACTACCTTTGGTTCATCAATTTGCACTTCCTTTGGAATGCCTTCAACCTTATTATCATCAAAAACCTCATCCTCAGAATCAGAATCATAGATCATATCTTCACCAGTTACTGGATTCACCTTCAACACTGTCTTTGGATCAATTTCCTCTTCATGAATAATTTCTGGTTCAACCACATAATTTGCATTGAATGGTGGAGGAACAAATCTAATTCCAGCAACCCTCTTAGTAGGATCAGCATTAGCATTAAAGTAATCCAATACTACAGATGAATTTTCAAAGTTTTCCAGCTTTCTATGTAATTTGATCACCTCAAATTCTTTATCAGAAATTTCTTTGTTTTTCTGAGCGACAATTTCATTTCGCTTCTGAATCTCAGCATAAGCCATATCCAGATGATATGCTTGTTCCTTATATTTTAATCCCAAAGAGTTCAAATCTCTTTTCAAAGACTCAATTCTATCTATACACAATTTATCATTATCTTTCAATTTTTGATTAACTGAATGCATCGATTTCATATCACAAATTAAATTTATGTTATCATCCATTACTTGTTGCATTTTATCTTTTATACTTATGCAATTTGAGCAATAAATGTGACAGACAGAATCTTTTACCTTTGAAGGATCTGACATATCTGCCATGAAGACTTTTGCAATCGGGATATTTTCAGAATCAACACCATCAGAAGAATTTTGAGTTAAAACAATATCATCTTCAGATACACCAGATGCAATCTCAGTCTCACCATTTTGTACTTAATCACTTTCTTCATCAGCACTTGGCAAACTCTCACCATCACTTGAGCTATCATCATCAGTTGACTCTTCAGATTTTGTAGAATGAATCTCAACTACAAACGCTTGACTTACCGAACCAACCAAATCTTCAAGATGAATACCCCAGTCATAATTTTCATCATTCTGAGCAACCAAAGCAGATGATGCAGATACATGATTAGAATTTCCAGATCCAGAGGAGCCATGTGACTGATTACGATTGTTCTGAAAGTTATTAGGCTTTTTCTGAGAATCAAATTCAACTTTCGGTTTCACACATTCTTTGGCAAAATGACCATACTCCTGACAATTATAGCAACGAACTTTGGTTTTATTAAATCCCATACGTGAACGACTGTTAGACCCAATATACTTTCTTCCAGTCTTCTGCAAAAAATCCTTTGCTTGTCGCATCAGCATAGCCATGTTCCATTGAATGTTCATCTCTTCTAGATCAACAAGATCAATCTGTCTAAAATCTTCTTCAATAACCTCTGGATCATGAATCTTTCCTCCAATAAAATTTTCATAAGAAACCATAAAGGAAGAAAACATTGCTAAATAATCATCAGCAACTCTTTGATTCATAGTATGTGTTCCAGATGATGAAGAAGTTGTATTTGCAGAGAAACCTGAATGACTTGAAACCCCAGAACAATGATCATCAGAAACATCTTGAGTATCACCAGAAAAGAACGCAACCCCTGCACCAGTTTTGCTAGAAGACTTAGAAAAATACATTGAAGGATCTTGAATATGCTCCATATTGGTTTCCTTCTTCTTCATATTCAAATCATGTGATTGAATCTTGCCAAGAACCTCATCAAGAGACATAGTTTTATACTTGACATTCTCTTTGATCAAAACTGTGTACACATCAAATTTAGATGGTAATGCCTCCAAAAACGTATCAATTATCTCTTCAGTCTCATAAACCACTGAAGCACTTGACAACTCACTTAGCAAATGATAGAATCTTGTTGCAAGATCATCTAAAGATTCATTTTGAAAGTGCTTGAATACTAAGAACTGCTTCTTCAGTAATTCTTTTCGGCTTTTCTTAACATCCAAACTACCTTCACACCTATTTTGCAACGCTTCCCACAATTGTTGAGAGGTCCTGAATTGTTTAAAGCTGTGATTAATTTCTTTAGGAAGAGACATTGAGATACTGACCATTGCCTTCTTTTCTCTATCAAACAATAATTTTTCTTCTGTGGTTAACGCAGATACTGATTTCGGAACATCATCCTTTCCCATCCAAGTATATGTCGGATGCGTATAACCCTCCAAGATTGGAATCCATAAACTTGTATCAGTAAAAGATACGAACTGATAAAACCGATCTTTCCAGTTGGAATAATCTGCAAGACTTAACAATTTGGGCGGTTTCTGAGATGTACCAATCTCGTTGTCATAATTTAACATATTAGTCACTTGCACCATATTTGCCATTTTCAGAAAAAATTTCCATGTGTTGAACACAAACTCCCTTTAGGCGAAGATAATAAGTTCGCTTCAGTCAAACAAGCGAATTTGAATATCAAGCGAACTTGACAAGTTCTCTTACCCAAGAAATCCAATAAGTTCGTTTACTGATAAGTTCGCCTACTAAGTTCGCTTAAACTGAGAGAAGCGAATAAGTTCGCCTGCAACAACTTTCAGTAAGTTCGCCTACAACAGCTGAAACAAACTCATCAAGAACTTTAACCCAAACATGAACAACCAGCACCATAAATCATCATTTCTCACAGATTAGAAGGAATTTGAAGAAATTGAACCATAGGATTTAGTATTTCATGAATTAGAACACTTCTCTCGGATTAATTTCACCAAAATCAACCTCAAATCCCCGAATTTTGCAGTAAAATCAGCTTCAAGAACTTGAAAACTCCATGGATACAAAATACTCAATTTATTGTCAAATTATACACAAAAACGTCTCTAATCACCAAGAATCAAACGCAAATCACGAGCAAAAGCTCTGATACCACTTGTAGGTCCACATGACTCACTCAGATCGATCTCATGATAGGACGTCTCGTTAACACGGAGTGCGGAATCCTACCTATTAACGTTCGTATACTATTCGACAATAGAAACAACATGTAAATAAACTTTCTCTTTTATATCACCAAACAGAGTTTACAGAATACTTGATAGTTCAATCTACGTGTACTGAACAGACTCTGCAAACTCTATATTTATAGACACATAGTTCGCCTCTAATAAGTTCGCCTCTAGCAGAACTTGTACTTATACTTACACAAATCTAAACAATTACATACAAAACATAAAGACAATAAGACCTAAACTATTACAAAGCTTTTGTCATACAATCTATGTCCTAACAATGATCGACTCCATTTCATCGAAGAACCAGTTGAGATCATGGACCGGGAGGTCAAGAGAATGAAATAGAGTCGCATCCCCATAGTAAAGGTTCGGTGGAACTCTAGACGAGGACCAGAGTTTACCTGGGAACGCAAGGACCAAGTGAAGCGCAAGTACCCGCAGTTGTTCGAAACTGCACCAGTTACGGGTGACACTAGCTGAATTTCGGGACGAAATTCTTTTTTACATGGGGAGTATGTAACAACCGACAATTTCAAGTCAATACCCATCCCCGTCTCTGTCATAATCCGCATACATTATATTCGTCTTAGACTTAATTATTATTAATTAAGGTCATTTCATTATTAGCAAAGTCCATTCATAACATATCACGCATTGGTAATTCGGTAAATTACCGGAATACAAGTAGTATAACCGGCACACACGAAAGTTGGTGATAATCAATATTTATGTTCTAATAAATATTTCAAGATTTTACAACACTATTTTAGAACTTAATATACGTGTGTTAATTTATATCAATTTGGTATTTAAACGCGCGTCTCTACTATTTCACCGGCATATCCTATTTTAACGCACTATTTTGCTACATTAAATTACTAAACATATGTTTACATATTAGTGAACAACTAATTATATAATGTACATATTATAAAGCTCTATTTTAATAAAATCCTTATTTTATATCGCGTCCAATTTATACCCGCTACCTGGTAATACCCATCTAACCCCATGAGTCTATATCCATACAAATCTAAAATAAAAAATAAAAAAATAAAACTCACCCTTACCTTTTCTTATGTTGGCCGAATATGCATACACACATGGAGTGGTGTGTGTTGACTTTTGTTAAATTCAAAAGTTTACATTTTAGTGATAACTCTCTCTACACACACCTTCCGAGCATGAATGTTTACCCTTCAAACCATTGGGACTCATGCAAACCTCTTTTTTTTATTATACTTTTCGGCCAGAAGGAAGAATCCCCACATGCACCACTAGCTAGCCCTTGTGACTTGATCACACCAAGCTTACCACTTTGATGTTAAATCACTACATGCACCAAGAACCACCTTTGACCAACCCCTTATGATCCCATGTCACTTCCACCATACCCCTTTGGCCGAAAATCCCAACCCAACCCCAAGTTCCAAGACTTTTGTTTGTAACCAAGGAATACCACCTTATAGTACATCTATATTTCACCAAATGATCACACAAGACATCTTGCAAACTCACTTCCTCCACACTCTTTCTTACGGCAATATCACCCCCACCCCAAACCTTTAACATTCAAATTTTAATACAAGTGTTCAAGTCCATCTTTGGTGAAGAACAAGTGGTCTCTTGGTATCTCGCAAGCAACCTACTTTATTCTCACCTTCTTCCTTGCTTGCTTCTAGTGGGAAAACCTTCTTCTTATTTATATTTGTACACTTGTTTTATATTTTGTTAACATGTTGTTATGTACCAACTTTCACCTACAAACACCCATTTTTATTAAATTAGGAGTTGTTATAATCTAATCCCTACATAAAACTAGTTTTGTATAAAAACAACTTATGGTGTGTGATGAACTAAATAAATATTTAAGTTGGTGATTTTAGTTTTTGATGATTATATTTCACTTAATAAAAATTATTACTAATAGAAACTAAATATATGTTAAACCTTGATTATGCATCAAGTGGTTTTATTGGTCCCATCGGTTACTTAGTGACTATTATTATGTGTTATTATATATTTTAGTTCATTACAAGTTTATATTTATTTGGTTAAGTTATGTCAAATATTGAAAAGATAAATTATTACTAGTTGTTATGAAAGTATTTTTAAGAAAGTTCGTTATTGTTATGGTTTTCGAAAGATATATATGTTAAGAATTATGTTGGTATAAAAAGGTGGATAAAAAGCTAGTCTTATTTTATTATAAAGTTCATATTATTTTAAAGTGCATATAAATATTTAAAATGTCCAAGACTAGATTTTAAAATATATAATTTTGTAAATATATATATATATACACTTTGGTCATAAAACGAAAACCTACATTATTTTAAGAGTGATAATTATCAAATATATATTTCGTAGAAATAATATATATTATTTTTACCTAAAAATATTACATATTTCGAAAACATTATTTTGAATAAATATATAATATATATTTATTTACCGTTCACATCGAGTTACGACTCGGGTCGAGTCCAACTTTATTTTGAAACCCGAACTCTAAGTTAACACCGAGTTACTTGTAGACATGAACACACTTGATCGAGTATATGACTTGTATTTATTTTATGTAAATACATATTTTTGGATAAAAAATACATATCACCAACGGGTTGTCGAGTCAAACGGAATTTCATAACGAAACTAAGTTGGGTGAAATGGTTACATAACTCACTTACACACGGATACATTACTTAGACCTTAAGGTGTCTTATATATTTTAGGGCACACGTAGGTCGGTTTACTCTCGGACTTTTGCTACTTACACGTTTACGGTACTCACGCATCAGGTGAGTCTCACGGCCCCATTTTACTTATTTTCCTTTTGGGGGAGATTACATTCATACTTACAGTTTTCATTGGACACAATTTCACTTACATGATTTCACATATTACATAAGCGGTTTCATATCGTATTAAGTCCTCTCAAACTGGACTGTTGGTTTCGTTTCTAAGCGAGGTAATCATGGACAGATTTATTTGGGTTTGACAACCCCCACCCGCGTTAGTCGCGCTAACTTTGACTGGAGGTCAAAACGGGTGCATAGTTGACCTAATCACCCCAAGCATATGATAGGCATGGTAGAGGCATTACATTACACTACTGTTACAGTCTAGCTTCGGTTTCGGTGTGCTTATGGTAATATTATAGCATTGTCTGTACAACAATCAAATCATTGAAAGTTTTATGGTCCATTACAATGATTTACTTTTACATTTAAACCTGTGAACTCACCAACATTATTGTTGACTAGTTTAAGCATGTTTTCTCAGGTCGTTAAGCTCGTATGGGATTAGGTTGCATATCATGCATGAAGTCTTTTGTTGTTCCCATGACAATGAACTTTTGAATGTCTCTTGCTTGGCATTGTATTTTCAAAACAATTTATTTTCCTTCTGCATTACTTTCCGCATTAACTCTGTAAAACAATGTTGTATTTTGGAATGACCTGGAATGCATGATTTTCAAAACCATATAGAGGTCATTCTATGTAATCAGTGACGATGATCCATGACCATCGCGACCCTCGGGAAACTTTCGTGGTTGGGGTGTGACATACTCTACTTCATTGTTCGTAGCCTGGAACTCACGACTTATGGATTGGGGTATTATGTCCCCTTGTAGCGATTTCAGTATGATCCCTAGACCTGTTTCTCTTACATTTGATGCACCGTCAGTGAATAACGTCCACTTATCCCTGGATTCTTCCAATTGCTGAACTTCAAGATCTGCTTCATGTTGGATATCACTGCTAAAATCAGCCACAAAGTCCGTAAGTGCCTGAGATTTTGTTGCTGTTCTATGTTCATATATGAGGTCATAGGCGTTGATCTTGACTAACCATTTAGCCATCTTTCCTGACATCTCTGGCTTACTTAAGACAAGTATTCTTTCAGTGATTGGAGTGCTCGTTCATGCTTCTCTTCCCATTCGAATCTTTTGTTCTTCCTCAGGATGTCGTAGAACTCTTTGCACCTTTCTGAGGATCTTGATATGAACCTGTTGAGTGCCACTACCCTTCCGGTTAGTCTCTAGACATCCTTGGTGTTTGCTGGGGATTTCAGATTGATGATCTTTTTTATTTGTTCTGGACTGGCTTCTATCCCTCTCTTAGTTACCATGTAGCCTAGGAACTTTCCTGCCCCCACTCCGAAGTGGCATTTGGAAGGATTTAACTTTCATGTTGTACTGGTCTAGGATATCAAATGCTTCTCTAAGGTCCCTGAGATGATCCTCAGCTCTCTTTGATTTTACCATCATGTCGTCTATGTAGACCTCCATGGTGTCCCCTAGTTTCTCTTTGAACATCATGTTCACCAGCCTTTGGTATGTAGCACCTGCAATTTTTAAACCAAAGGCATAGCAATATAACAATAAATACATGTTGGGGTCATGAAGGCGATATCCTCCTAGTCTGAGGGTTCCATCTGAATTTGTTGGAATCCTAATGAAGCATCGATGAATGTCAGCATTTCGTGGCCTGCTGTGGCGTCGACCATGCAGTCAATGTGTGGTAGTGGAAAAGGAGCTTTGGGACATGCTTTGTTCAAGTCAGTGAAGTCTACATAGACTCTCAATTTTTTGTTTTTCTTCTGGACCACCACCACATTAGCTAGCCACCTTGGGAATTTCACTTCCCTTATCATTCCCGCTTTCAACAGCCTTTCAACCTCTTCCTGGATAATTACATTCCTTTCTGGTAAGAATTTCCTTCTTTTTTGGTGTATTGGCCTGAAGCTGTTATCAATACCCAATTTATGTGTAATAATATCTTTAGAGATACCTGTCATGTCTTCATGTTTCCAGGCGAAGGTTGAGATTTTGCTTTTTAGTAACTCTACAAGATTTTGTTCAATATCCTTGGGGATATTGGTTTCAACAAGCACCTTGTTGTCAGGATCCTCTGTACTTAGGGATACCTCCTTAACATCATGCTCTTTGGTCTCTAAGATGTCTCGAGCTTGTTTCTTTAATTGCTATGCTTGACTGTTTTTAGCGGAGGCCTTCATTGAAGAAGTGTAGCAGTCCTTAGCCTCTTGTTAATCACTTTTAGTCTTCACTACCCCCAAGGGGTTGGAATCTTGACACACTGATGATATGTTGAGGGTACCTCCTTCATCTCGTGTATCCAAGGCCTTCCTAAAATGATATTATAGCAAGACAAAGAATCTATTACACAAAACTTTTGTATAGCATTTACCCCTTCGATGTATATTGGTACTTTTATTTCTCCGACTGTGCTTTTAACTTCTCCGTTGAATCCCACAAGCACTGAAGATTTTGAGATAATTTCAGAATCCGGGATCCCCATTCTCTTCAGGACTTCATGCTGAATGGTATTTACCGAACTCCCTCCGTCAATTAGTATCCTACGGATGAAGTGGTTTGCAATATACAGAGTGATCACCAAGACGTCGTGATGAGGATCTTGTACGTCATTTCGGTCCCTTTCGTCAAAAGATATGACTTTCTCTTCAGTCAGGTTAAAGGTCTTGGTAGGCCTTTCCTCTTTCTCTGTCTTTGCTTCCTTAGCATTCCTCTTTGCTGCAAAGTAAGAAGTGCCAAGATATAAAACTTATTATCTTGGCATTTGGCGGCAGAGATGTTTCTCTCTACGGGATCCTGTCATGATCCTTAGCCTTATTGTTTCCTTTGCCTAGACATTCTTTGAGATGTCCTTTGCTTAAGAGATAGCTTATATCTTTTCTCAAAACAATACAACCTTCAGTTACATGGCTGAAGTCCTCATGGAATGCACACCACTTGGACTTATCCTTCCATCCTGAGTTCTTTTCAAATTAGCGAGGCCATCTGGCTTTTTCACCAAGATCCTGCATAGAAAATAATAAACCTGTTGTATCAAGAGAAAAACAGTATTCAGATAGTCTAGGATACTTTTCTCCGTCTTCATCATCCTCCACAACATTAATCCTATGATTGTCAGGCTTAGAATAAGGCTTGGATCTATAAGGCTTGAAGGGTGCAGATTCAGTCTTCTGGTTGGGTTGACTATAACTGGTTGGAGCATCCATCCTTTGCTAGATCTTCTTTTCATCCTCGAGCCTTATGAACCTCAATGCACGGTTCCTGACTTCATCAAGATTCCTACAACGATTCATGACAAGGTCTTCGTAGAATTGGGAGTCTTTCTTCAGCCCCATCTTGAATGCCTGGACTGCTGTGGCAACATCAAGTTTCGGGATATCTAGGGATTCCCGGCCGAACTTGCTGACATAATCTAGGAGAGATTCTCTGGGATTCTGAGTTATCATGTATAAGTCCCTTGTTAATCTTTCGAACATTCTGCTGCAAGAGAACTGGTTATTAAACAAATTTATTAAATACACGAATGAAGTAATCGAATAAGGTGGAACATTAAGTAGCCATTTCAGGGCTGATACTGTTAAGGTCGAACCAAAACCCTTGCATAAGCACGCCTCCTTCAAATCCAGGGGAATGGGATTAATATCCATTCTTTCTCTGTACTGTGCGACGTGTTCCTTAGGATCCGTATTCCCATCGTACAACTTCATGTTAGGAGTTTGGAAGCGCTTTGGGATCTCAGCATCACATATTGGTGGAGCGAATCTCGAGATTCTGACTGCTTGAGGACATCTCCAGTATAGGTTGGACTATACCTGGTATACTGGAGATCATCTCCCTTAGCTTCTTTAGTTCCTTGGCCATGGACGGAGTGATTCCTGTATCCTGCACAGATTCGTCAGTGTTCAAAAATTGATTAAAAGTGTTACCGTTGTCAGGATTTTGAAATGATGATCCCAGAGCAAACCCAGGATCCTGATTCGTGGTAACTCTGACAGTCGAAGTCGGCCCAACAGTAGTGGTTCCAGTCCGCATGGGTAAGAAATCTCCCTTATGGATTACTGAGGATCCCGAATAATTGAAATCCAAAATCCTTGGTTACAGCGGAGTCGTTACTTCCACTGAATTCTTTGATTCGTTGACTTTTTCAAGTTCCCTGAACAACATCAGGTTAGTCTTTTTCTGCTGCTCCATCTGTTGCTTCATTTCTGAGAACAGATTGAGGATCTAATCATTTGAAACTAGCACATGTCCCCTTGTCGGTATCCCAGATCCCGAAAATCTGGCAGAAACAGGTTTCTTTGGCAGATTGTCACACTTCTTCTGGATTGGAGGAGGATAAATAGGGTTGTTCAACCCGGAGCTTGAAGATGGAGTTGAAACAGAAACCATTTTGGATCGGGATGACATTTTAAAAATTAGTTTGGAAAGATAGTGATTGAACACAAATTTTAGCAAAGATTTTAAGATGAAAAGCACCACTTGCCCCACGGTGGGCGCCAAATTGTTTTGACAAAAAATTACACAAGATAGCCAAGTGATCAAATTAGTAATGTGAGGTAGTGTGCTTGTAAAATTAATATAAAAAAAATGTAAAGATTGACACATTTGTTTACGAGGAAAACCCTTGATCTTTGAGGATCTCCGGCATAAAACCTCGAGAGATTGACAATCGACACCTGCCTTATTTCTTCGATAAATGGTAAAAAGATTACAATTGTGGAGCAGTAGATGATCGAACTATGTGTTACAAAGTGTTGTAGCTAAGTGTGTTGTGTCGTGAATGTTGTGTCCCCTAATGATCATCTTATGCTCTTTATATACATTACATGTCATTAAATGAAAGGCTAATATCCCAGAATTGTGTTAATTGGACCGTTACAAGTCTTCTTTGATGAATATAGTCGTTGTCTTCAATGATATTCTGTGTCTTCAACTAGTAGTAATGTTAAATGGGCGTTACCTGCATGACAAAGTCAAAGACAAACTATTAATTGTTACAACGGTCAGTTATTCTGGAGACTGAAACATAGTAAGGATCAGGGATACCGATACTTATCTGAGAATCCGGGATACCAGAGGTAAAAACTGACCCCTAATAACTATGTCAGGATTCACTAGCAAATTATTAAAACTAGTCAAACTACACAAAACATAGGATCAATCATTAAAGTTCTAAAACCGGGTATTATATCACAGGAGCACCAACCGGGTTTACACTACCTTGGACCGATCTAACTAGTAATTAAGATACAACTAGTGATTAGACAACACCCAACCCCCCCCCCTCTCTACCCCTTATGGCTAAGAACCTCCAAGTGGGGTCACCCACTTATCAATTCACCAACTCTATCATCATTAGTGTCATAACACCATATCCATTTAACTGTGATACAAGCCAAGGGTCTAGTCCATCCTTTCATGCCATAACAAGTAATGATCAGAATTGAGTCCAACACTCAACCTATCTCCCTCTTTCTCCATATATACGATTCACACACACACACTTGCACTTTACTCTTTAAAAAAAATCAAGAACAAGTCCTTTGAGGTGATTAGCAAGAGATTTGGAGATTGTTAGAGTTCTTGGAGTCTAGGAAGGCTTCCAGTAGGAAAATCAATCCACCACCGCCTTCTACACAAGATTCTTCCCTAGCTTGTCTAGCGGTATGAGAAACCGACCCCAAATCTCTAGTTTCATCTTTTATTCTTGTTTTAAGCATGTTTTAAATCTTAAAAATGAAAGGATTTGGGGAGTTAATGATTTTTATAAAGGTTAACAAGTAATAACATGAATAATTTAAGATTTGAATCAAGTGAAGTATATATATATATATATATATATATATATGTATACCGTAATATATATGCATACATGTATGATTGTGGGGTTAACATGGAAATGGTTAAGTATATGGGTCGAGACATACATATGTATGTATATAATTGTAACATGATAACTTGGAAAGATTATTAAGTACATATATATATATATATAAATCGTGATATATATATATATATATATATATATATATATATATATATATATATATTTATTTATGTGTGTGTTTATAGTTTGTTAACGTGGAAAATTGTAAAGTGTATATGCATACATATAAATCGAGATTTACATATGTATGTGTAGGGTTGTAGTTGTTAACTTGAAACTTATTGAGTGTATATATATAGGTATATATAAAACCGTAATATATGCATACATGGATTTACACTTTGAAGTTTGATCATGGAAATGTTTTATGAAAGGTTTAGATGATTGAAACAAGATAAACATATATACATACATATATATATACATATATATATATATATATATATGTGTGTGTGTGTGTACACATAGCAGTAACATGCATATAGGAGTGTATACTTACATGTTGATCATGAAGTTTGCTTCGATTATGAAAGTATACATGTATTGAAAAACCTAATAATATGTGTATACATAAGGTATATGTATTTGTTAATTTACGTACATGTATAATCATGACAAATACACATGTGATGATATAACCGTATGAAACTACATGTGCTTGAGACATATGCATAAATTTGTTTAAAGATATATGTTTACATATGCATGTGAAATAGTAAAATACTTTAATGCATATATAGAAACATAGAAATACATGTATGCATGCATTTGATAAAAATAAATAGAGATGTATGCATGATGAACCTAACTAAGTTAATAAATATCGTTCGGAACATAAGTATTTGCATGTGGACGTACGTAGAGTAATTAACATGCAGGGAAATACTTTAACGATATTTGAGTTTCTATATAATTATTTTTGAGAAATAATTTTATGTTTATACGTGAACCCTAACGTGAATAAATTATAAGTCGTCACAAAAATAATATTTATTTTTGGTAAATATAATAAGTCACCAATATGGAAACATAATATTTTCTCGGAAAATATGCAAGTATCTAGACTACAATAATAATCACCAATGCGTCGTAACATGGAAAAACATAGTTTTTACTAAATAAAGACGTACTTAACGGGATTCATTAAGTCGGGTGTGTTATGCCTCAGTTTTTACCTCTGGTATCCCAGATCCTCAGATAAGTATCGGTATCCCTGATCCTTACTATGTTTCAGTATCCTGATTAACTGACCGTTGTAACATTTAATATTACGAGTTTATTTTGACTTGGTCATGCAGGTGACACCCATTTATCATTACTATTAGCTAAAGACACATAATAGCATTGAAGACAACAACTATATTCAACAAAGAAGAATTGTAACGGTCCAATTATGACAATTCGGGATATTAGCCTTTCATTTAGTGTAATGTAATGTATATAAACAGAGCATAAGATGATCATTAGGGACACAACATTCACGGCACAAACACAACACTTGCACTACTCATTTGTAACACATTAGTCTCGATCATATTGCTCTCTCATTTTAGTTTTTACCGATTTCAATAAGATAAACAAGGCAGCTCGACTTTAGTCGGCTCTCGAGGTTTTATGCCAGAGATCCCCAAAGGATCAAGGGCTTTCCTCGTATATCTCTGTGTCGATATCCTGATTAACATTACATTTCTTACAAAATCTTACAAGCACACTACCTCACATACAAAGTTTGGCTACTTGATTATCTTTGGTAATTTTTGGTCAAAACAGTTTGGCGCCCACCGTGGAGCAAGTGGTGCTTTTCATCTTAAAATCTATATTTAAGTTTGCGTTCAATCATTATTTTCCCAAACTTATTTAAAAATTGTCATCCCAATCCAAAATGGTTTATGTTTCAACTCCATCTTCAAGCTCTGGGTTGAACAACCCTCTTCCCCCTCCTCCATCATTCCAGAAAAAGAATGATAATCAGCCGAAGAAAACTACTTCTGCGGGATTTTCGGGATCTGGGATACTTACCGGAGGACCTGTGCTTGTTTCAAGTAACGAAATCATGACCTTGTTCTCTGAGGTAAAGCAGCAATTGGAACAGCAGAAAAAGACCAATCAGATGTTGTTTAGAGAGCTTGAAAGAGTTAGGGAATCGATGAAACCGGTAGAAGTGACAACTCCGCTGCTACCAAGGATCCTGGACTTTGACTATGCAGGATCCTCAGGAAACCATAAGGGAGACTTCATCCCCATGTAGACTAGAACCACTACAGTTGGCCCGACTCCAGCTATTGGAATCACCACAAACCAAAATCTTGGAATCACCCCAGGATCCTCATCGCGGGATCCTCACATTGGTAACAGTTTCAATCAATTTTTAAACGCTAAAGAACTTATGCAGGATATAGGGATCAGTCCAGTCATGGCCAAGGAGTTGAAAAAGCTGAAGGATATGATCTCTAGCGTACCAGGTGTGGTCCAACCAATTCGGAAGCATCCTCAATCAGTCACGGGATCTCCAGATTCGCTCCTCCGATATGGGATGCAGAGATCCGAAAACGCTTCCAGACTCCCAACACAAAGTTATATGATGGAACTACAGATCCCGAAGAACATGTCGCGCAATATAGGGAGAGAATGGAAATCAATCCCATTCCCTTAGACTTAAAGGAAACTTGCTTATGTAAAGGCTTTGGGTCCTCTCTGACAGGATCAGCCCTGAAATGGCTTTTAAACACTTCATTTGCTCACTTAATTAATTTATTTAACAATCAGTTTTCTTGCAGTAGAACCTTTGAAAGACTAACTAGTGATTTATACAGAGTAACTCAGAATGCTAACGAATCCCTTAGGGATTATGTAAGCAAGTTTGGTCGGGAATCCTTGGATATCCCGAACCTTGACATTGCTACGGCGGTTCAAGCTTTCAAGATGGGATTGCTAAAGGACTCCCCCTTCTACAAAGATCTCGTAATGAATCCTTGTAGGAACTTGGATGAAGTCAGGAATCGGGCCCTGAGGTTCATAAGACTCGAAGATCCAAAAAAGGACTAATGCACCTTCCAACTATGATTATCCCAGCAGGAAATCTGAATCATCTTCTTTCAAGCCTCATAGATCAAAGCCTTACTCGAGATCGTACAATCATAGAATCAACGTTGGGGAGGACGATGAGGAAAAAGAAAATTATCCTAAACTGACTGACTATTGTTTTTCTGTTGATGTTTTAGGACTCATGTATGCTATGGAGGATCTTGGGAACAAGGCCAGATGGCCCAGGAAAACTGACAAGGGGTCCGGATGGAAGGACAAATCCAAATGGTGTGCCTATCATGAAGACTTCGGGCACATGACTGAGGATTATATTGCACTTAGGAAATAAATAAGCTATCTTCTTAGCAAGGGCCACCTGAAGAAACTCTTAGGCATAAATATAGAAAAGAATCTTAATCCTATTGCTACCACAAGATGAGCGGCATCCCCATCTAAGGATTCCAAGGTAATAAACTTTATTTCTGATGGTTCTGATATCTATGATACTTCCTATTCTGCAGCAAAATGACATGCAAAGGAAGCCAAGACGAAAAAAGAAGATAGACCTACCCGGACATCAGCTGTGACTGACCAAAAGGTGATATCATTCGACAAAGAGGATAGGGATAATGTGCAGGATCCTTATCATTGGAAATAACTCTATATATCGCCAATCATTTCGTACGAAGTATCCTGATAGATGGAAGAAAGGTATTCATGCTGGCAACGATGGATTATTTCTCCAAATAGATGAAGTGTCAAATACAGAAGAAGAAGAGATTCAGGATACCGAAACTACTCAAGGATCCTAGATCCTACCTATTAAAAAATATTTGTAGGACGGTGAGATCCCAAGTGACGAAAGGAATCACAGGGCTTTTCGCACGAATGTATCTCGTTTTATAATTTTGCACAATGTTTTGTATAGAAAATCTGTTGCAGGTCCATACTTGAGATGTTTAGAGGATCCTGAAGCACAAGAAGTCTAGAAAGACATAAATGAAGGAGACTGTGGTAATCACTCTGGGGGCAGAACATTATTCTCGAGGATCCCGATGACAAGATACTACTGCCAAAAGCACCAGGAGGAAAGGTATCCATGCTGGTAATGATGGATTATTTCTCCAAAATGGATTGAAGCTGAAGCATTTATCCAAGTCAGAGAAAAAGAAGTTATCTCCTTCATAAAGCGTGATATCCTACCAAGATCCTGAAATGCTATCCATCTCAAAGCATATTTTATATAAGTTAGAATTCTAACGAAGACTGGTATGTTTTCTATCCCATATTTATTTCAGCCTTATTATTTTTTCATCTATAAATTACTGACTTAGGCATCAGAGGGGTGTTAGCCTGGCTAACACCCACCTTCACCAAGGTTTAAGTGTTTTGCAGATTAAACTCCTAAGGATCCTGATCAAAAGATAGAGACTGGCCATCTCTCTAAGTTTAAGGTATTCTAAAATCCCTTCAAAGGTTTAAAGGCTTTCACCTTTCTAACGAGATTGAGTTTTGACACTCCGCTTGGATGCGCACGATATCCAAGTATAGTTCTAGGTGGTGTGACCAATCCATGTAACAGTGGCTGATAATTTCATCACAGTTGGCTATATGTTGGACCTTACGAATATTATCAGTAGAGTAACACAGACGTGTTACACAGCCGGGCATGACCCAAGCAGTTTAACATTGACATGTTAACAAAAGGTTATTGGCATTTACATGTCACTACGGGTACAACCCACTACGTTGGCATGTCCCAAGTTAATAACTCAAGATCCTGATACTCAAGCGGATTGGGGACACCCCTAATATACCTGAGGTGCAATTACTAAGCAAACAATTTGTTTGACAGCTATACATAGGGGACAACTAAAAGTTATAATACTTTGAGTCTGTTTAGACTCCCTATCGTTATCTGGTATGTTTATCTACCCAGCCTGATTCTCGATGAAGGTATTTACTTAAAATTGCTTATTAATTTTCAATTTTGGGCAAACTCGAAATATTTGATGACTAAGTCATGGTATGTTTGTAACTGGTATTTTTCTAAAATATTTATCAGAAACAATGTATGTTTTCTTAAACCAAAGTTTAAACCTAAGATATAATTTTCAAATGTTCATAAAGGATCCGGTATCCTAAAAAGACACCCAAATCTATTTTTCCATGTATCATAAGGCTTAATTGCCTAAGGATCCTTATTTTCTAAAAATATGTCAAAATATATCAAACACATAACAATCATGACACATAGTCATAATTTATTTACTAATATTGAAAGTGCAGGAGGATCAAGAATTCAGGCTTCATCCAAAAGTTGGACCCATCCACCTGAATCTTAACCATTAATCAGAAAATTAAATTGTCTATCCCATGCAGGGATCCCCAAACACAAAAGTAAATTGATTTGATTACCAACCATCATAAATAACAAATAGGGCTCAGGCCTAGGCATCACCTGAGAAAAGGACAAACCGGTGGACTGAAAGAAATTGGTAATCAACGAAGGAAGAGGGAAAACCATCAAATATGGGAGCCGTTTTACCTAAATCTAGGCGCCAATTAAGCCACATCGGTCAAAAATTTTTGAATTTTGAATTTTAAAGTTTTTTACAGCTGTCCGAATGACCTTCACAACTATCAAAAACTTGGGGACAATTGTTATGCCTCAGTTTTTACCTCTGGTATCCCGGATTCTTAGATAAGTATCGGTATCCCTGATCTTTACTATGTTTCAGTATCCTGATTAACTGACCGTTGTAACATTTAATATTACGAGTTTATTTTGATTTGGTCTTGCAGGTGACACCCATTTATCATTACTATTAGCTAAAGACACATAATAGCATTGAAGACAACAACTATATTCAACAAAGAAGACTTGTAACGGTCCAATTAGGACAATTCGGGATATTAGCCTTTCATTTAATGTAATGTATATAAACAGAGCATAAGATGATCATTAGGGACACAACATTCACGGCACAAACACAACACTTGCACTACTCATTTGTAACACATTAGTCTCGATCATATTGCTCTCTCATTGTACTTTTTACCGATTTCAATAAGATAAACAAGGCAGCCCGACTCTAGTCGGCTCCCGAGGTTTTATGTCGGAGATCCCCAAAGGATCAAGGGCTTTCCTCGTATATCTCTGTGTCAATATCCTGATTAACATTACATTTCTTACATAATCTTACAAGTACACTACCTCATATACAAAGTTTAGGTACTTGATTATCTTTGGTAATTGTTGGTCAAAACAGGGTGCACAACTTGCATTTAAGACGGGTAGTCTTAACACATAAGTACCCTTGTGTGATTAGGGTACGGATAGGCGAGGCCTATACTTACGCATTGATTATTTGCTAGCATACACTGCTGTCATGGTGAGTTTCACTGTCCCTTTTTTACTATTTTGAAATGCATTTGGGGAGGAAACATACTTGTAACTATTTTTCATACATTAATGAAAGAACAAAGATCATCCCGTTATGTTTACATGAGGAACATATAGAGCGATAAAAGTCCCCTGAACATCACCATCATTTGTAACCATTAGCTATGGACTTAGCTTAGGATTCTACGAATAGTACTATTGGGGGTGACGCCCGCAGTCATGGTTAGTCGCGCTAACCGGCGACCTAAAGGGTCAAATGGCCGCATATTGTCTTATTCCGTTCTCGTGGTAAAGCGAGGGAGGGGCATTCACCGGTTATGGTTTGGTTACATTGTCATGTATTAGCATATTATTTGTATTCCTAGCTAGTTTACAAATGGGGTCAGTCGGTCATTCATTCATTCTGTAAATCATTGGTTATTCAATTACTAATTGATATAATAACTTTATACACCATGAACGTTCAGTGAACGTTGGATTTACAAGAACATTTGAACAAAACCTGTGAACTCACCAATCTCGTGTTGACACTTTTAAGTATGTTTTTCAGGAAATTGAACGTGGTCGCAATGGTTAGCAGTGTAGGTTACATACATGCATGATGGATACGGCTTTTGGAGGATTTCTCTTGTATAACTCATTTTATGGGTCATATTTGCGAAATCTTAACTTTTTGTAAACTCAATTGATATTTTGAGATGTAAAACTTTAAACTTGTTTATGTATCCATTTTATCATGTATGTGTTTGCGGTAATCATATGCTTTGAAAACCATGAACGTTATGCCTCGTGTTTCCGCCTTGGCGGGGTGTGACAGCAGATATCTTTTGATAGGCAGGATCCATGATTCTTGCCTTTTCGACTTGCGGTAATCATATATCTTTTGATAGTCATGGTTAGTCGCGCTAACCGGCGACCTGAAGGGTTAAATGGCCGCATATTGTCTTATTCCGTTCTCGTGGTAAAGCGAGGGAGGGGCATTCACCGATTATTGTTTGGTTATGGTGTCATGTATTAACATATTATTTGTATTCCTAGCTAGTTTACAAATGGGGACAGTCGGTCATTCATTCATTATTCAATTCATTGGTTATTCAATTACTAATTGATCTAATAACTTTATACACCATGAACGTTCAGTGAACGTTGGATTTAAAAGAACATTTGAACAAAACCTGTGAACTCACCAATCTCGTGTTGACACTTTTAAGTATGTTTTTTTAGGAAATTGAACGTGGTCGCAATGGTTAGCAGTGTAGGTTACATACATGCATGATGGATACGGCTTTTGGAGGATTTCTCTTGTATAACTCATTTTATGGGTCATATTTGCGAAATCTCAACTTTTTGTAAACTCAATTGATATTTTGAGATGTAAAACTTTAAACTTGTTTATGTATCCATTTTATCATTTATGTGTTTGCAGTAATCATATGCTTTGAAAACCATGAACGTTACGCCTCGCGTTTCCGCGTTGGCGAGGTGTGACAGCAGATATCTTTTGATAGGCAGGATCCATGATTCTTTAGTTTGGTCGGGATCTTGGATATCGAGGCTTTCTGACATTGATATTTCTTTACTCTTGTATTCTAGTAGATCAATTGTTGGGCTCATGATGTGTACAATTGGGATCATGTCATCCAATGGTATTTTGATAGCCGACCCGAGACTTTCCAAGGCACCAGCCTCTGCATTATCCTTCCTAGGAACCTGTTCAATACTGAAGATGTCGAATTCTTTTGCTAAAATTTTAACTATCTCGAGGTACTGGGTCAACTTTTTGCCTTTAACTGCATAGGATCCGTTAAAATGGTTAGCAATCAATAACAAGTCAACACATACCTGAAGATATCTGATCTTCATATCTTTGGCTAGTTGTAATCCTGCTATCAATGCTTCGTATTATGCTTCATTGTTTGTTGCCTAGAATCCATAGCTGATTGATTGGGGTATTGTGTCCCCCTGTGGTGATTTTAGTATGATATCTAATCCCATGCCTCTTACATTAGATACACCATCAGTGAACAGTTTCCACTTTTATTTTGTTTCTTCTAGTTGTTGGACATCCATATCCGCTTAATGCTGAATATCATTACTGAATTTGCCACAAAGTCTGCTAATGCTTGGGATTTGATAGCAATTCTAGACTCATAAACTAAGTTATAAGCACTGAGCTTTACAGACCACTTAGCCATTCTTCCTGACATTTCTGATTTTCTCAAAACACACTTTATAGGATAGTTAGTTTTAATATGAATAGTATGTGTTTTGAAATAATGTCTAAGTTTAGTAGATGCCATAACTAATGCTAAATATTGTTTTTCAAGGTGAGAATACCTGGTTTCTGCATCTAATAGACTTTTACTTACATAGTAGACAGGATACTACTGTCCTTCATCTTCCTTGACCTGTACAGCACTTATAGCATTCCCGGATACTGCCAGATATAGGGATAATGGCTCATCATTTTCTGGTTTTACTAACAGGGGTGTTGAAGATAAATATTTCTTCAAGGCTTGGAATGCTTATTCATGCTTTTCACCCCATTCGAATTTCTTGTTTTTCTTCAGGATATCGTAGAATTCTTTGCATCTCTCTGAGGATCTTGAAATGAATCTGTTGAGTGCTGCTACTCTTCCTATTAATCTTTGCACATCCTTAGTATTTGATGGTGGTTTTAAGTTCAGGATTGCTTTTATTTGTTCTAGGCTTGCTTCTATTCCTCTCTTGGTTACCATGTATCCCAAAAAATTTCTTGCCCCTACTCCAAAGTGACACTTCGAAGGGTTGAGCTTCATGTTGTATTTATCTAAGATGTCGAATGCTTCTTTAGGATTCTTTAGGTGATCCTTGGCTTTCTTTGACTTTACTACCATGTCGTCTATGTATACCTCCATTATGTCCCCCGGTTTATCTTTGAACATCATATTTACTAGCCTTTTATAGGTAGCACTTGCATTTTTAAGACCAAAAGGCATAGGAGTATAGCAATATATACCTGTCGGGGTCATGAATGCAGTGCCTTCTTGATCGAAGGGTTCATTCTGGATTTGCTGGAATCCTGAGGAGGCATCCATGAAATTCAACATCTCATGGCCTGCTGTAGCGTCAACCATGGAATCTATATGTGGTAAGGGGAAAGGATCCTTAGGACATGCTTTATTGAGGTCGGTGTAGTCCACACAGACCCTCCTTTTCCCATTCTTCTTCTGCACCACTACCACGTTTGCCAGCTATCTTGGGAACTTTAATTCCCTTATCATTCCTGATTTGAGTAGCCACTCTTCTTCTTCTTGGATAATTGCATTTCTTTCAGGTGCAAATTTTCTCCGCTTTTGATGTATAGGCCTGAAACTGTTATCTATACCAAGTTTATGAGTTATAATTTCCTTGGATATACATGTCATATCTTCATGTTTCCATGCGAAGGTTGACAATCTGCTTTTCAAAAAATCTAGGAGTTCCTGTTTAACATCCCTAGGGATATTGGATCCTATAAGCACTTTAATTTCTGGATTCACAGGATCTAGAGACACTTCCTTGACATCCTGCTCTCTAGCTTCCAAGATGTCGCATGCTTGCTTCTTTAATTGCTATGCTTATCTTGTTTTTGCTGATTGCTTCATTAAGGATGTATAACAATCCTTGGCTTCTTGTTGATCACTGTCTATCCTCACCACTGCTCAAGGGGTCGGCATCTTGGTAAATTGGTGTAGGTTGATGGTATGGCTTTCATATCATGGATCCAGGGTCTCCCTAAAATAATGTTGTAACGGGATAATGAGTCAATTACACAAAATCTTTGGATTGAATTTACCCCTTCAATATAAACAGGTAGCTTGATCTCCCCAATTGTGTTATTGGCTTCCCCGCTGAATCCAACCAGTACCGAGGATTTTGATATAATTTCGCCTTTGGGAATAGTCATCCTCTTCAATGCTTCAAGTTGGATTATCTTCACCGAGTTGCCCCTGTCAATCATGATCCTGCGAACAAAATGGTTGGCTACATACAAGGTGATTGTTGAGAATCAGGGTACCAGTTTTAACTTTTAAAACAAAAATTATTTAAACTTTTTTAAATAAATAAATCAGATATATTTTTAGGAAGCGATTTAATAGTACCTTTACCAGATCAGATCTGGATTCCTTTCAATGATCCGATTACACGCGAGTAAACAATATTAAATAACCAACCATAGGGTGTTCGGATTTATACCTTGACGATTACCAGATCTATAACACCTTAGTACAACGAACGTCACGCTAGTTGAGTCGTACATGAAAAACCTGCAGCAAAACGTCACACGGTTGCACGAGGGGAAGCCGATCACAACGGAGGTGGCAGTTGCGGTTTGCGGCGGTGGTGGCCGGTGATAGGGGCGGTGGTGCTTCGTCGGCGTCGATCTCGCAAGGGGAGAGGAGGGTGGCGCCGATTTTAGGTGTAGTGGGATTAGGGTTTAGGTTTTGATTATAATGTTATATTTATAGACATTATAATTACACACCTGTCCCCTATGGTATTAACAGTTAATACGCCAGTAATAATTAACCTTTAATTATTAAACCCTTGTATTTTACTAATCATATATAATCAGTAAAAATCTAATCCTTAAATGTTTAACTGATTAAACATTTATTCCCCGCAAATAATCAATTAATCCGATAATTAATTATCTCAATCTCCGATAAATATTTATTCACCATTTATTATTTCTGTCTTTCGTGAATAATATTTAGCAATTAAATATTATATATATTTGTTCATTGCATGTAGTGTAACTCTTTGGATCGTACCTTAATAGTAACGTTGACTTAATTGACGATTGGACGTCATATATCCAACAATCTCCCACTTGGTCGATTCCTCAATTAATGGGTTCAACGTAGACAATGGTGGACGCCTAGCTGCATCTCACTGCCCCTAGCAAGGTATGACGTATTTACAATCGTCAAACTATTTTCTTATGTACAAGTAACCTTTACTTTACCAAGTCTAACAATCCTAGTAAGCATATGTATCCTTTCTGTTTAGGGCATCCGTTGAACATGAGTCATGGATACAATTCACTTCTCATATGTGGTTCAGCTATTCTTGTTCTCGTTCTCTAATTCAAAATGGTCTAAACAAACTACTCTTTAGTTTGAGCATGGCCATGCGTTTCACACCAGCTTGAATCAATGAGGGCGCCAGAATGTCCAACTCCTAAATAAAGAAGAACAGAATTCCTTTGGCCACGTACAACTCCCACTAAACTTCAAATTGTTCCTGATCATACCCTTATTACTGCCTGTTAAGGTATAACGTTAGATAAGATCAAAGAACAACCTTTAGTCAGAGTTAGTTCTACTAAGTGCCTCAGGTCGAGGATCGACATATCTTACTTTATTCAAAACATCTCAAGACATAGATCCATGTAGATAGTTTTGAAACGAGTTACGTCCAATAATTATTCTCTAATAATTATCTGTGAATATGGTTTCCAACTTCTTGGTGTTTCATTCACAATGAACCAACCATCCGATTCACAACAGTCCTATTTTCAGATTGATTCTCAGGAATCTGATCGACTACGGACATTTAGAATAATCTATATATTCAAGGATTTCTAAAACGTATAAACTATCGAACACAGTAACATCTAGTAATAATGCATTTAACCATTAAATCAAATATTAAAAACAATGTAACTGTATTGTTCGAAAGCACTAAATACTAAATACAGATTAAATCAAACCCACTATCTGGCAAATCTATATCCTATCTTGTCAGCATGCTCCACATGTTTAGAATGAGGCATAGGCTTAGTGAACGGGTCGGCTAGATTTTGATATTTGTGAACTTTGTTTAACACGATGTCTCCCCGTTCTATTATATCCCGGATATACTGAAATCTTATGACTATGTGCTTAGTGTTGTGGTGTGACTTTGGTTCCTTAGCTTAAGCAATGGCACCAGTATTGTCACACAGTATCTCGATTGGTTTCTGAATGCTAGGCATTACTCCGAGATCAGCAATGAACTTCTTCATCCAAGCAGCCTCCTTTGCAGCTTCCGAAGTGACAATGTATTCTAACTCAGTGGTGGATTGAGCAACAACACTTTGCTTAATACTCTTCCAAGTGATCGCACCACCATTCAGAACAAAAACAAATCTCATTTATGATCGATAATCATCTCGATCAGTTTGGAAGCTAGCATCAGTGTAACATTTAACAACTAGTTCTTCTTCCAGTCCTCCATATATCAAGAACATGTCCTTAGTTCTTCTCAAGTACTTTAGGATGTTCTTCACAGCTATCCAGTGACTCTCACCAAGATTCTGTTAATATCTGCTTGTCATGTTTAAAGCGTACGATGCATCAGTTCTAGTACATAGCATGTCATACATGATGGAAACAATTGCAGAAACATATAGAACCTTTTACATTTTCTTCTTGTCCTCGTCAGACTGAGGGCACTGTTTATTATTCAGTATGGTTCTATGCGCCACAGGCAAAGACCCTCTCTTAGAGTCTTGCATCAAAAAGCGTCGAATGACCTTATCAATGTATGTACTTTGACTTAAACCTATAAGCCACTTTGATCTATCTCTATAGATCTTTATTCCCAGAATATAAGTAGCATCACCAAGATCTTTCATTGCGAAACATTTACCTAACCAAGACTTTACATCTTTTAGCATAGGAATACGGTTTCCAATGAGCAGTATGTCATCTACATACATAATCAGAAAAATCACATGGCTCCCACTTGCCTTCTTGTAAACACACGGTTCATCTTCGTTTTTGACAAAACTAGACTCTTTGATTTTCTGGTCAAAACGAAGATTCCAGCTTATGGATGCCTGTTTTAATCCATAGATGGATTTTTTTAACTTGCATACCTTATTAGGATTCTTTGGATCTTCAAAACCTTCCGGTTGGACCATATAGACATCTTCAGTAAGATGTTCATTTAGGAACGCGGTTTTGACATCCATTTGACATATCTCATAGTCATAATACGTAGCAATGGCAAGCAAGATCCTAATAGACTTAAGCATGGCTATGAGCGAGAAGGTTTCATCATAACCAATTCCTTGAGTCTGAGTAAAGCCTTTCACTACCAGCCTTGCTTTGAAGGTTTACATACTCCCATCCATGTCGATTTTCTTCTTGAAAATTCACTTGCTTCCTACAGTCCGACTCTCGGGAGGATTATCAACCAAGTCCCACACATGGTTGTCATACATGGATTGGATTTCAGCATCCATGGCTTCAAGCCATTTCTTAGAATCGGAATCTAAGGTTGCAGATTTGTAACTAGTGGGCTCTGCCTGATCAACTATCAGGATGTCGTCAATCTGGTGAATCCCAATATACCGGTCGGGTTCATGACGATCCCTAGCACTTCTGCGAACAGTTTGTGTCATGGTTGAATCTTGAACATTTCTAGATTCAGTTTCAGCAGTCTCATGCAGAACTACAGGTTCATATTGTGGTTCTTGGATCTCATCCATCTCCACACGGTTATCTCCAATCCCTCTCACAAGAAGTTCTTTCTCCAATAAAGTAGCTCTGCGTTTAATGAATACTCGATTTTCAGCAGGATTGTAGAAGTAGTAACCGATTGTTTTAGGGTATCCGACGAAAACAACGTTATGGCCTCGAGGATTTAGTTTATTCGTAGATTCACTTGTAACATATGCATTACATCCCCAAACCCTAAGATAGGACACTTTGGGTTTCTCCCCATGCCAAATATCATAAGAGGTCTTGTCCACCTTCTTTGTAGGAGCTAGATTTATGATTCTCGTGGCAGTCTCAAGAGCAAAACTCCAGAAGGAGTGAGGGAGGTTTATACGACACATCATAGACCGAACCATATCTAATAGAGTTCGATTCCTTCTTTCAGATACACTGTTAAGTTGAGGTGTTCCTGGTGGGGTTAGATGAGAAATGATCCCACATTTCTTTAGATGTTCGTCAAACTCTTGACTAAGATATTCAGCAGCTCGATCAGATCAAAGCATCTTAATCGTCTTACCAAGCTTATTTTGTACTTCGTTCTGGTACTGTTTGAAATTTCAAACGTTTCATGTTTATGCTTCATAAGATAAACATAACCATATCTAATGAAGTCATCAGTAAATGTTGTCACACCCCGACCGATGGCGGAATCATCGGGGCGGGACATGTACGACTGTTCATAGCACATGGTTGACTAAATTGAAATATATTAAAGTCAAATTTGCATTACAATAAATCCAAGTACAAGATCAAATTCAAACAAGAAACATAAACAATTCATAAAATTCTTGATTTATTTTGCTAAGTCCAAATCCTATGTTGAACATGTCTTGAATCAATCTCACATATTGGGGCCTGAAACATTAATAAAATAAAGTCAACTAAAAAGTTGGTGAGTATAACACAGTTGTATATAGATAGCATATAGTTGAAAACAAATCCTTTACATGACATGATAAATAAGGCGTTTATGGGGAGTAACTATTGTGTAACCAAATGTACAATCAAACCTTGTAACTAGCATGCAAAACAAATGTGTTGTCGGTTTCAATCACCGCGTACCATGGGTGGGTTTGTCAGACTCAATAGATCCATCATTGAAAACCGTCGGCTTGTATAGTTAATGATTGCACATAAGAGCATACAAAGGTTAAACACACCTAGCACTCGGGCACAAAGCTCAAATTTTTGCACACATGTATGTAAATAGGATTTTTGCACTTGTGTTGTTTGTGTAAAGGTAATTGTGTAATGTGTAATGAGTATAGAGTTCATGTTCCACCCCAAAAGTGTAAAAGAGTAAAAAGGGGTTGTGAATACTCACTTGGTATGGAAGTGAAGCTAACAAGGAATATAGAAGATCCTTGAAAAGCACACGTTAACCTAAATAGTAATATGCATTGAATCACATAGATGTATAAAGTTTAAAAATGAAAGTTGGATTTGTATATAAAACCATTGGTTTGTATTTAAAAAGGATTGAATAAAATATATAAAGTTTGAGGTAAAATATGTTTGAAACAATTTAATTAGGTTTGAATTAAATAAATAAGTGTATAACTATAGTTTATGAAATAATGTTAATATTAATTGTAATTAAGTATAAATAAATAAAACGATTTTGATTTAAAATGTAAAGTAAATAAGTCATCATTATTTATAAATTTTGTAACTTAATTATTTAAAATATCATTTAAGTGTAAGATGATAAATATAAATTTAATTTTTATAAACTTTTCAATAAATTACATTTATGCCAAGATTAAACTTTTAATCTATTTTTAAATACAGAAAACATATTTTTATAAAATCTGAAACATTTACTGATTAAAATATAAAAATTATAATTCTGTTAAAAATTCTGAGTCTAGCACGACCGTGCCTCGGAAGGACACGATCGTACTCAAACCACGGGCGCGACCGCGCTAGTCGGGGCGCGACCGGGTTGATCAATCAGGAGCACAATCTAGACAAGTCATCAGGCACGACCGTGCCTTGGCCCGACACGGTCGCGTCTATGATTTTTAGACACAACAGAGACTAGCCCAAAGGGCATGACAAGGTCTGGACGGATGACACGACCGCGCTGCTAGTCGACACAACCGCGCTAAACGAGGCACGGCCGCGCTAGATGATTAGCGCGACCGTGTCTATTCCAAATCAGACACGAATCGAGAGTTTCTTGTATTTTGAACACAGGAATTGTTAGGGCTTTTGATTAATGGGTTATTAAGAGTCTTTTCATATAACTTAATTGTATGGAAATCGAGTTTAAGCATGGGTTCGATTAAATCATTTTTATTAAAATATGATTTCTGATTCTGATCGAATTCTATAATGGAAGCCCAAATTGAATGAGGGCTTTTGATAATGTTACTGAAATGAGTGAGATGGAGAGTATACTTACCCTGAAACGTAACGAATCGATGAAGAACGGCATAGATGAGTTCCGGCGACGGAGGTAAAGGTTTCCGGTGACTTCGACTGCGATTCCGGCTAGGCCAGAGAGTCCAGAGTCTTGGAGAGAGCCGGGAGATGATAAATCCTTTCTTGATCGTGAGAATTTGGGTTCCAGGAGGAAGACTCGAGTTTTGTTTGGATTGCTCGAGAGAGAATTCGAGATTGATGGAGAAAAACTGAGGCGTTGAGTAATTGAAAATGGTATAACTCGCGTTAAAGGAAAAAGAAACGTAATCGGATTTGAAATTCGAACGATTGAGCGTTTTGAAATCACATTTACGTTTCGATTGTTTCGCAGGCGCGACCGTGCCAAGATTGGCGCGACCGTGCTTAGGAACCGGGCGCGATCGTTCCAGGACCAGCCGCGCGATCGTGCCGAGGCACTTGGCGCGACCGTGCTAGAACATAGCACGACCATGCTAACTAGGGTTTCTTGATAAATTTTCAACTTTAGTCCTTGACTTTTCAGGTTTTATAAATTTGAAATATATAGTTACTTGTATAGTGTTTATGTGTATATAATCGAGTAAAACTTGCGAACTTGTATAGAATCATTGCATTTTATTTACCGCGGGAAAAATATTGAGACATTGCACGAGTATAGAACTTGAAATTTCATTACATTGAATTGAAATATGAATACTAAAAATCAGAAATGTTACAGTCTCCCCATGTTGAGAGAATTTCGTCCCGAAATTTAGCTAGAGGAAACAACATTAATAGCAAAAAGATGAGGGTACCTGAGCTTCATTTGGTCTTCTCGTTCCCAAGTGAACTCAGGACCACGCTTAGACTCCCAACGAACTTTGACGATAGGAATACGACTTCGCTTGAGTTGCTTGACTTCACGATCCATAATTTCCACCGGCTTCTCAACGAAGTGCATCGTTTCATCAATGCGCACGTCGTCAAGCGGTATATGGAGATTTTCATCAGCGAGACACTTCTTTAGATTAGATATATGAAATGTAGGATGCACATTGCCAAGAGATGGAGGTAACTCGAGCTTGTAAGCCACTTTCCCAATCCTTTCAAGGATTTTGAATGGACTAACATAACGAGGTGATAACTTGCCTTTCTTTCCAAAACGGATCACACCCTTCCATGGAGATACCTTAAGAAGAACGAGATCACCGACTTGGAATTCCAAGGGTTTTCGACGCTTGTCGGCATAACTCTTTTGTCGACTCCTCGCTACTCGGATATTGTCACGGATTTGAATAATCTTGTCGGAAGTTTCTTGAATTAACTCGGGACCGGTGATTTGTGCTTCACCAATCTCGTTCCAACAGATCGGAGAACGACACTTGCGACCATAGAGAGCTTCGAATGGAGCCATGTTGATACTTGTGTGGTAGCTATTGTTATAAGAAAACTCAATAAGGGATAAATGTGAATCCCAATTGCCACCAAAATCGATTACACAAGCTCTAAGCATGTCTTCAAGAGTTTGGATTGTTCGCTCGGTTTGACCATCAGTTTGGGGATGGTAAGCCGTGCTCAAATCCAAACGAGTACCAAGAGCAGATTGGAGAGATTGCCAAAATCGAGAAGTGAACCGAGCGTCTCTATCGGATATTATGTTCAAGGGAACGCCATGACGGCTCACAATTTCATCAATGTAAATTCGGGCTAATTTCTCCACTTTGAAGTCTTCACGAATAGGCAAGAAGTGGGCAGATTTGGTGAGTCGATCAATGATCACCCAAATACTATCATAACCACTCGAGGTGCGAGGGAGCTTGGTAATGAAATCCATAGCTAAATTCTCCCATTTCCACACGGGAATTTCTGGTTGTTCGAGTAAACCAGAAGGACGCTGATGTTCGGCTTTGACTTTGGAGCAAGTTAAGCATTTGGCAACATAAAGAGCAATGTCCTTCTTCATACCGGGCCACCAATAAAGCTGACGAAGATCTTGGTACATTTTATCCGCACCAGGATGAATAGAATAACGAGTCTTATGAGCCTCATTCATGAGAATTATACGGAGATCATCGCGATCGGGAACCCAAATACGGTTCAAGTAATATAGTAAGCCATTGGGTTTAGATTCAAGAAGAAGCTCAACACCACACGACATTTCTTCATACATGTTACCCTCGGTAACCGAGACGTGTTGAGCTTCCAGGATACGGGTTTGAATATCGGATTGAATACGGGCGCAATGAAGCATAACATGGTCTTTTCGACTCAAAGCATCGGCTACAACATTCGCTTTGCCGGGATGGTAACGAATCTCGCAGTCGTAGTCGTTAAGGAGTTCGACCCAACGTCGTTGCCTCATATTGAGTTCTTTTTGGTTGAAGATATGTTGAAGACTTTTGTGGTCGGTGAATACCACACATTTCGTGCCGTATAGGTAATGTCTCCAAATCTTTAACGCGAATACGACCGCACCTAACTCGAGATCGTGCGTCGTATAATTCTTTTCATGAATTTTGAGTTGTCTTGATGCATAAGCGATCACTTTTCCTCGTTGCATGAGGACACAACCAAGACCTTGGTTAGAAGCATCACAATAGACAACTAAATCATCATTTCCATCGGGGAGAGTCAAAATGGGAGCATTGCACAACTTATGCTTAAGAGTTTGGAAAGCTTCTTCTTGTTTCGGTCCCCATTCATAAGCTTTACCCTTATGGGTCAAGGCGGTAAGAGGGACAACAATCTTTGAGAAGTTTGAGATGAAACGACGATAATAACCCGCAAGACCAAGAAATGAACGAACTTCGGTAGGAGTCTTCGGGGCATTCCAATTCTTAACCGTTTCAATCTTAGCAGGATCAACATGAATACCCTTGTCGTTGACGATGTGACCAAGAAATTGAACTTCTTTTAACCAAAATTCACATTTGGAGAACTTGGCATATAGTTGTTCTTTCTTTAAAAGGTCCAAAACCAATCTAAGGTGTTCTTCATGGTCGGCTTTAGTCTTGGAATAGATTAAGATATCGTCAATGAAAACGATCACGAATTTATCAAGGTACGGTTTGCACACACGATTCATGAGGTCCATGAAAACTACGGGTGCATTGGTTAATCCAAAAGGCATAACCATGAACTCGTAATGACCATACCTTGTTCGGAAAGCAGTCTTAGGAATGTCATCTTCTTGAACACGGAGCTGATGATAACCAGATCGAAGATCAATCTTCGAGAAACACGTAGAACCTTGAAGTTGATCAAAGAGATCATCGATTCTAGGCAAAGGATAGCGATTCTTGATAGTAAGCTTATTGAGTTCGCGATAGTCAATACACATGCGAAATGATCCATCCTTCTTCTTTACAAATAAGACGGGTGCACCCCACGGTGAATGACTCGGGCGAATGAACCCTTTATCGGAGAGTTCTTGAAGTTGACTTGCGAGCTCTTGCATTTCGGAAGGTGCAAGACGATAAGGAGCTCTAGCAACAGGGTTAGCTCCGGGCATGAGATCAATACGGAACTCGACTTGACGAACGGGAGGAAGACCGGATAAATCTTTAGGAAACACTTCGGGAAAATCTCGAATAATGGGAATGTCTTGGATACTCTTCTCCTTGACATCCTTTTGAACAATATGAGCTAGGAAGGCGATGTACTTCTTTCGCAAGTACTTTTGAGCAGTAGTACAAGACATCAATTTAAGACCCTTGCAAGGCTTTTCACCAAAAACCCTTAAGGTTTCTCCCGAAGGTAGCGGAATTCGGATGCACTTTTCAAAGCAAATAACTTCGGCATGATGATTTGATAGCCAATCCATACCTATGATAATGTCAAAGCTTCCTAGTGGCATTGGAATAAGGTTGATTGGGAATGCATGATCATTAAGTTCTAAAGAGCAATCATAGATAATAGACTCAATTGTAAGGGAGTCACCATTTGCTATTTCAACGGTGAAGGTTTTCTCTAATTGGGATCGTGTCTTTGCAAGTAAAGGCTCAAAATTAAGTGACACAAAACTTTTATCGGCACCGGTATCGAACAAAATGGAGGCATATTGACTATTAACAAGGAACGTAACATTAACCACGTCGTTGTTGGCTTGAGCTTCGTTGGCGTTAATGTTGAAAGCACGCCCACGAGCTCCACCTTGTCTAGTATTTGCGAGCCTTGGACATAGATTACGAAAATGATTCGGGTCACCACACTCATAACAAGCACGCCCATTAGCAATGGCGGGAGCACCTTGATTAGCCACTTGAGGTACGGTTTGGTTTGGAGGGTTGACTTGGCCCGTAAGGGCTTTGGTCCTACAAACATTAACCGTATGACCATATCTCCCACAATAAGTACAAAGGCGACATTGGATGTTTTGGGGATGATGATAGTTGCAGGTGGCACAAAGTGGGTAAATTCCACCATATGGCTTTTTGACTGGTGCTTGAACCATAGGTGCAGCTTGGTTCACGGGAACAGCAGGAGTAACCACAGCAAAATTTCTAACCTTCCTCTTTCTAGTGTTGCGAGAGGGCTCGGTTGTAGCTTCTTTGGTGTGGTTAGGAGGGGTTACGGTTTCAGCAACTTTCTTAGAACCCTTTTTGGTAAGAGTTCCAGCTTTAACATGATTATCGGTTAGGGTAGCAGACAGGCGGATGGCATCTTCCAAAGTAGCAGGATTTCTACCTAAGACAGTATCTTGAATTTGTCTTGGTAGCCCACCAATGTACTTTTCGATGCAACGAGATAATGGAGCGACCATGTGGGGCACAAGAAGACTCAATTCATGGAACCGAGTTGTGTAAGCCAAGTGTTCCCCACTATCTTGGGCAAGATCCCAAAATTCAGCCTCTAACTTCTTCACTTCATTGCGAGGACAGAACTCCTCGGTCATAAGCCTTTTGACCTCATCCCAAGGTAAGGCCATAGCTACATCAACACCCCTATTCCTTTTCTCCCCATTCCACCATGTAAGTGCCCGCATTTGAAGGACACTAGTAGCATGACGAACACGGAGGTTGTCGGGACAGTCACTATTGAGAAAGGTATTCTCAATACTTTCGAACCATTGGAGGAGTCCGGTAGCTCCTTCGGTTCCATAAAACTTTAGGGGATTGCACGAATTGAAGTGCTTGAAGGTGCATTGGGATGGATTACCACCATTTCCACCATTACCACCATTATTACCACTATTGCTTCCATTGCCATTATTGGCACCATTGGCTTGGGTGAGTTGTGTCACCAATTGAGTAAGAATAGCAGCAATGTCGGAGTTGGCGTTAGCGGCGGGAGCACGACGAGGAGGCATTCTACAGATTTTCACAAGACAAGAAAGGTTGTAAGAACTTATGAGAATTGCTAGGATTTAATAGAATGAGAAAACCAAATAAAAGATAGATATTCATAGTTTGGAGTGTACTCAAAAGTGATAAAATCACTTGAATACTAAGGCACATTAAGGTTAATTTAAACTTATATAATTTTCAAGGAGACATGCTTTAGCCTATAGGTAAACACTCATCTCGAGAATTCCCAGGAAAGCATACGGGTCCCTCGGTTGATTGGGATTTATGCGAAATGCTTTCCTAGACAGAAAACCCAAAATACAGGTGTCACCCTTCCAGATTGCACGTGTCCTCAAATAATTTAACAAGTTTAAAAAACTTTAACGAAGAAATAAAAATTTTAGAGATTTTTGCTTCAAGAATTTTCCACATGCTTAGAAAGGATAAAGATAGAAAAAGAAGATAAGAATAATAAGAGGTTTAAGACATAGGGAAGGATATTATTTAATTAATTATTATTTAAGAATATCCTAATAAGTCATGCATTTCTAACAAAGAAGGTAGCAAATATAATAATAATTAATCATGGTAAGCATGTAGCACATAGCATGTAACACATAGCACAAAATCATGAAGCATAGTATAAGTGGGTGTCCTAAAGTTATAGTCTAGGTCAAGATGTCTAATAACCTAATTCCCTATAACCTGGCTCTGATACCAATCTGTCACACCCCGACCGATGGCGGAATCATCGGGGCGGGACATGTACGACTGTTCATAGCACATGGTTGACTAAATTGAAATATATTAAAGTCAAATTTGCATTACAATAAATCCAAGTACAAGATCAAATTCAAACAAGAAACATAAACAATTCATAAAATTCTTGATTTATTTTGCTAAGTCCAAATCCTATGTTGAACACGTCTTGAATCAATCTCACATATTGGGGCCTGAAACATGAATAAAATAAAGTCAACTAAAAAGTTGGTGAGTATAACACAGTTGTATATAGATAGCATATAGTTGAAAACAAATCCTTTACATGACATGATAAATAAGGCGTTTATGGGGAGTAACTATTGTGTAACCAAATGTACAATCAAACCTTGTAACTAGCATGCAAAACAAATGTGTTGTCGGTTTCAATCACCGCGTACCATGGGTGGGTTTGTCAGACTCAATAGATCCATCATTGAAAACCGTCGGCTTGTATAGTTAATGATTGCACATAAGAGCATACAAAGGTTAAACACACCTAGCACTCGGGCACAAAGCTCAAATTTTTGCACACATGTATGTAAATAGGATTTTTGCACTTGTGTTGTTTGTGTAAAGGTAATTGTGTAATGTGTAATGAGTATAGAGTTCATGTTCCACCCCAAAAGTGTAAAAGAGTAAAAAGGGGTTGTGAATACTCACTTGGTATGGAAGTGAAGCTAACAAGGAATATAGAAGATCCTTGAAAAGCACACGTTAACCTAAATAGTAATATGCATTGAATCACATAGATGTATAAAGTTTAAAAATGAAAGTTGGATTTGTATATAAAACCATTGGTTTGTATTTAAAAAGGATTGAATAAAATATATAAAGTTTGAGGTAAAATATGTTTGAAACAATTTAATTAGGTTTGAATTAAATAAATAAGTGTATAACTATAGTTTATGAAATAATGTTAATATTAATTGTAATTAAGTATAAATAAATAAAACGATTTTGATTTAAAATGTAAAGTAAATAAGTCATCATTATTTATAAATTTTGTAACTTAATTATTTAAAATATCATTTAAGTGTAAGATGATAAATATAAATTTATTTTTTATAAACTTTTCAATAAATTACATTTATGCCAAGATTAAACTTTTAATCTATTTTTAAATACAGAAAACATATTTTTATAAAATCTGAAACATTTACTGATTAAAATATAAAAATTATAATTCTGTTAAAAATTCTGAGTCTAGCACGACCGTGCCTCGGAAGGACACGATCGTGCTCAAACCACGGGCGCGACCGCGCTAGTCGGGGCGCGACCGGGTTGATCAATCAGGAGCACAATCTAGACAAGTCATCAGGCACGACCGTGCCTTAGCCCGGCACGGTCGCGTCTATGATTTTTAGACACAACAGAGACTAGCCCAAAGGGCATGACAAGGTCTGGACGGATGACACGACCGCGCTGCTAGTCGACACAACCGTGCTAAACGAGGCACGGCCGCGCTAGATGATTAGCGCGACCGTGTCTATTCCAAATCAGACACGAATCGAGAGTTTCTTGTATTTTGAACACAGGAATTGTTAGGGCTTTTGATTAATGGGTTATTAAGAGTCTTTTCATATAACTTAATTGTATGGAAATCGAGTTTAAGCATGGGTTCGATTAAATCATTTTTATTAAAATATGATTTCTGATTCTGATCGAATTCTATAATGGAAGCCCAAATTGAATGAGGGCTTTTGATAATGTTACTGAAATGAGTGAGATGGAGAGTATACTTACCCTGAAACGTAACGAATCGATGAAGAACGGCATAGATGAGTTCCGGCGACGGAGGTAAAGGTTTCCGGTGACTTCGACTGCGATTCCGGCTAGGCCAGAGAGTCCAGAGTCTTGGAGAGAGCCGGGAGATGATAAATCCTTTCTTGATCGTGAGAATTTGGGTTCCAGGAGGAAGACTCGAGTTTTGTTTGGATTGCTCGAGAGAGAATTCGAGATTGATGGAGAAAAACTGAGGCGTTGAGTAATTGAAAATGGTATAACTCGCGTTAAAGGAAAAAGAAACGTAATCGGATTTGAAATTCGAACGATTGAGCGTTTTGAAATCACATTTACGTTTCGACTGTTTCGCAGGCGCGACCGTGCTTAGGAACCGGGCGCGATCGTTCCAGGACCAGCCGCGCGATCGTGCCGAGGCACTTGGCGCGACCGTGCTAGAACATAGCACGACCGTGCTAACTAGGGTTTCTTGATAAATTTTCAACTTTAGTCCTTGACTTTTCAGGTTTTATAAATTTGAAATATATAGTTACTTGTATAGTGTTTATGTGTATATAATCGAGTAAAACTTGCGAACTTGTATAGAATCATTGCATTTTATTTACCGCGGGAAAAATATTGAGACATTGCACGAGTATAGAACTTGAAATTTCATTACATTGAATTGAAATATGAATACTAAAAATCAGAAATGTTACAAATGTCACCAAGTATCTCTCTCCACTTCTAGACATTGTTCTGAACGGACCACATACATCAGTATGTACAAATCCTAATAGATCCTTAGCCCTTTGACCGATACTGGTAAAAGGATCCTTGGTTAGCTTTCCACATAAACATGATTCGCAATCATCAAATGACTCTTGACCAGTGGAATTCAGAATTCCGGCGGTCTTGAGTTTCTTCATGCGATTCTTGTTTATGTCTCCAAGTCTACATTGCCATAGATACGTATCATTGAAATCATATTTCGTACGTTTGGAGGAGATATTAAATATAACGTTATTATCATGGATTTCTATGTCATAGATTACATTATGAGGCTTTGTAGAAAAATAAAACAAACCATTCAAATATGCAAAAATGAAATCATTATCAAAAGCATAATTAAATCCTGTTCCCACAAAACGGATACTGAAACAATATTCCTAGTCAAAATAGGAATGAAATAAACATTGTTCAAAACAATTTTTAAACCAAGAGGAAGTAAAAGAGTGTATTCTCCTACAGCCTTCACATCAACCTTTTGTTCGTTTCCCACATGGAGCTCCAGGTCGCCTTGCTTCAGTCTCCTAACCTTATTTAGTCCCTGCAAATCATTACAAATGTGGTAACCACATCTAGTGTCAAACACCCAAGATTTGCTAGACAAAGAGAAGATCTCAATAATGAACATACCTGAGGACTGTCCTCTAATAGACTTATTTTGCTTCAACTCGGCCAGATACTTTGGGCAGTTGCTCCTCCACTGTCCGACTTCATCACAATGAAAACACTTGACATTCTTTAGAGGTTTCTTGGCAACAACTTTTCCTTTACCCTTGCTCTTGAAGCTTTTCTTGCCTTTTCCCTTGGCTTCGAATTTCTTGACCCGACCCTCCTTAATCATTAGCACTGGACCAGACTTAGCAGGGGCTGGAATGTTCATCTCAGCAGTTTTCAGCATAATATGCAACTCTGGGATGGCCCTGTCCCAAACATTCATATTGTAGTTCAAAGTGAACTGATCATATGACTTCGGCAGCGAGTTCAGGATAATATCCCCGGCCAATTCATTGCTTAAAGGGGAGTCAAGACGTGCTAGATGATCAATGTACCCCTTCATCTTCAACACATGAGTGCTGACTGAAGAACCTTCTTGCATACGACAACTTATTAGTGATCTTATCACCTCGAAGCATTCATGACGGGCCTGCTGCAGCTGCTGGAACATTTCCTGCAGCTGCCTAATCATATCGTATGCTTGCATGTCCACCAGATTCTTTTAAATTTCTGGTATCATGGACGCCAGCATCAAGCAAGAGACCTTGATAGAGTCATCAACATGCTTATCACAGGTCTTACGGGCTTGGCCCGTAGCAGCAGCTGGTTCTTCCGGGATTGGTTCTTCTAGAACATACAGTTTGTTCTTAGCCTTGATAACAATTGTCAAGTTTCGGTACCAGTCCATGAAGTTGGAGTTGTCAAGTTTATCCTTCTTAAGGATAGATTTCAGGGAGAATGAGGAATTTGTATTAAATTCGTTAGACATCTACAAAATTCAAAATAAATGTTTTAGTATTTTCATGCATAATTTTCTAATTAAAATATATGACCCAATTGCAAAATAATATAATTAGGAATGAGATCTCGGTTCCCCATGTCTCAGTGAATGGTTGAGCACTCTTCACTCGCATAGCTAGACAGGTAGGTAACAATTACCGATTGTATCAACTATACAACTCTCGATTTGAGGGGCATGACGAGTAATGTCAAGCTTTGGATACGTTTCCCTCAACTACACCCACTTAAATGACTTGAGTGATATTTGTCCTTCAATTACAACTGTAGACCCGGCCTAAGTGACTCAGTAATCGCGGTTCTACCTTCAACTAAAACCGTAGGGCCGGATGCAAGGTTTTTCACTAACACCGGGTGTCCGGATAAATTAGTTGAAGTGTTACAATTAAGGGTGGCCAAGAAATATTGATTTTATATATTGAGATTTCTTTAATGTTTTTAAATATTACCGTTTCGGGTCAAAAACATTTTGGTCGACGAGTAGCATGATACAAGTCACGCAATTTTAGTAAACCGATTTTACTAATTAGTTCGTGAAACACTTTCAACACTCGACACGATCCAATTTCAAATATCCTATTAATCTAAATTGGTCATTCGTCACGAACTAATTTTAAACTAATCAACTTATTAATTAATTTAAAATTGTTTTAAATAAAACAATTAAATTTAAAACTTGTTTTCACTTTTAAATAAAACAACTGTTTATTTAATTACCTTTCCGAGAAAAATAAACAATTTAATAATCTCGTCATTTTATATTGTGTCAAAAGTTTTATTAAAAATTTTGCAGTTTAATTATTATCCTAAATAATTATATCACAACCACAAAAATAAATAAAACACAGAATCGAGTAACTATGAAAAAATTGACCGGTTCCGTTCGAGCCATCAAACGAATAATCTGACTGGTCTAAAGGATAACAAAATAGCAAATTTGTTATCTCCCACTTTGTCCAAAATCTTCATCTTTAATCCTGTCATTGTCCGTCTTGGTCTTCTAGTCTTTGTCTCTTTAGGATTACAATATTTATTTATAAATACACTAAAAATAAATAAATAAATAAATAAATAAAAACCTAACTATTATATCGGTGTTCCAAATAACCCATAAAAATACAAAGAGAAACAATCAATCAACAAACAATACAACCACAGGTCTTTAGTGCTCGATTCATTCAACACAATAACAAGAAACGAAAAAGGCTCGATCTTTTGTCAAACAAAAGTTTTGACAAATAAAACAATAGATCGATAAAAACAAATATGTCTAAATGCGCGTAAAGGTGCCTCTGATACCACTGTTGGGATTCAGGGTACCAGTTTTAACTTTTAAAACAATAATTATTTAAACCTTTTTAAATAAATAAATCAGATATATTTTGCGGAAGCGATTTAATAGTACCTTTACAAGATCAGATCTGGACTCCTTTCACTGATCCGATTACACGCGAATAAACAATATTAAATAACCAACCATATGGTGTTCAGATTTATACCCTGACGATAACCAGATCTGTAACACCTTAGTACAACGACAAGCACGCTAGTTGACTCGTACACGAAAAACCTGCAGCAAAACGTCACAAGGTTGTGCGAGGGGAAGCCGATCACAGCAGCGGTGGCGGTGGCGGCTCGCGGTGGTGGTGGCCAGTGACAGGGCGGCGCACGGTGGTGGTGCTTGGTCGGCGTCAATCTCGCAAGGGAAGGGTAAGGTGGCGCCGCTTTTGGGTGTAGTGGGATTAGGGTTTAGGTTTTGATTATAGTGTTATATTTATAGACATTATAATTACACACCGAACCCCTATGGTATTAACAGTTAATACCCCAGTAATAATTAACCTTTAATTATTAAACCCTTGTATTTTACTATTCATATATAATCAGTAAAAAAACTAATCTTTAAATGTTTAACTGATTAAACATTTATTCCCCGCAAATAATCAATTAATGAGATAATTTATTATCTCAATCTCCGATAAGTATTTATCTGAATACTTATTCACTATTTATTATTTTCGTCTTTTGTGAATACTATTTAATAATTAAATATTATATATATTTGTTCGTTGCCTAAGGTGTAACTCTTTGGATCGTACGTTAATAGTAACGTTGACTTAATTGATGATTGGACATCATATATCCAACAATGATGACCAAGCCTTCATGGTGGGGATCTTGAACATTTTCTCTGTCCTACTTATCGAACGAGATCACCTTCTTGTCGGTCAGGGTCAATGTTCTCGTAGGTATGTCCTCCTTTTCTGCTTTTGCTTCTTTGGTGTGTCTTTTAGCTGCAGAATAAGAAGTACCACAAATATCAGAACCACCAGATATAAAATTAATTACCTTAGCGTCCGGAGGAGGGGATGTCGCTCGTTGTAGGTTTTTGTCATGATCCCAACTCTTGTCTCTTTTTCTGCCAAGGAGTTCTTTCAAGTGTCCTTTGCTCAGGAGATAACTTATCTCCTTTCGTAGTGCAATGCAATCTTCGGTCACATGACCGAAATCCTCATGGTAAGCACAACATTTAGATTTATCCTTCCAAGTGGAAATCTTGTCATTCTTCCTGGGCCATCTCACTTTATCCCCAAGATCCTGCATTGCAAACATAAGACCTAAAATGTCAATAGAAAAACAGTAATAATTTATTTTGGGATATTCTTCTTCTTCCTCACCGTCTTCCACAACATTGATCCTATGGTTGTCAATTTTTGAATAAGGCTTGGATCTGTGGTGTTTGTAAGCTGAGGATTTTGATTTTCAGTTAGGATAATCATGGCTGGATGGTGTGTCGATCCTTTTTTGGATCTTCTTATCCTCTTCGAGCCTTATGAATCTTAGAGCTCTGTTTCAAACTTCATCCAAGTTCCTGCATGGGTTCATTACGATATCGTCGTAAAATGAAGAATCTCTTTTCAAGCCCATCTTGAAAGCTTGAACTGCGGTAGCAGCATCAATATTCGGGATATCCAGGGATTCCTGACCAAAACTGCCTACATAATCCCTGATGGATTCATCAGAATTTTGAGTTACCATGTATAGATCATTGGTTAGTCTCTCAAATGTTCTACTACATGAAAATTGGTTATTAAACAAGTTAACTAAATGAGAAAATGAAGTAATAGAGTAAGGAGGGTCACTTAGTAACCATTTTAAGGCGGATCCCGTGAGAGTCGATCCGAAGCCTTTGCAGAAACAGGCTTCCTTTAGATGTAAAGAGATTAGAATTATTTCTATTCTTTCCATATACCTGGAAATATGCTCTTTAGGATCCGTGGTCCCATCATACAGTTTCATGTTGGGAATCTGAAAGCGCTTAGGGATCTCTGCATCACATATTGGCGGAGCGAATCTCGAGATCCTGTGGCTTGATGGCGATACTTCAGGTATAGGTTGGACTACACCAAATACACTAGAAATCATGTCCTTTATCCTTTTTAGTTCTCTGGCCATAATTGGACCGATCCCTGCATCCTGCACATTGTTAGTATTCAAAAAATGATTATCAGGAACGTTACCAACGTCAGGATTTTGCAATGATGATCCTGGGTGATGTCAAAATCCCTGGTTATGGTAGCCCTAGTAGCCTGAACTGGATCAACTGCCCCAATTCGAGGCTGCATGGGGATGAAATCTCCCATATAGTTTCCTAGGGATCCTGAAGAATCAAAGTTTAGGATCCTAGGCTGCAATGGAGTGGTCGTTGCTTCTTCCTTTCCGATTTCATCTTTTCTATTTCTCCCAACATCATTTGATTTGTCTTCTGTTGTTGTTCCATCTGCTTCTTCACTTGTGAGAACAAAGAAATGATTTCATCGTTCGAGATAAGGATAGGTTCTTCACTGGACTTTCCAGATCCCAGGATGAATTGACCAATAGGAGTTGTCTTTTTGACTGGGATGTCATTTTTTTCTGAGATGACGGCAGAGGTGGAATAGTGTAGTTTAAGCCAGAACTTGAAGATGAATCAAAGAAGAGGACAGCTTGGGTTGAGACGACATTTTTGAAAATAGTTTTGAGAAGTAGTGATTGACTAAGAACTTCAACAGAAATTTAAGAATGAAAGCATGATGTAGTGCGAAGCACACATCTTTATTCCTATTATTTTGTGCGTTTTTAGTTTGTTTTATCTTAGTTTTGAGTCGTTTAAGTCTGTATTTTAGTCTATTGTATGTTTACAGGTGCTCGTGAAGATTACAAGTGAATACATGAAGATATCAAGCAAGAAAGAGAAGCCAGGATTTTAAAGTTAAAAATTTGAAATTTTGAGGTCTCGCGGTACACGAGAGAAGATTACCAGCACTTTGTGGTACGCGAGGGTAGCTAAAAGCGGTCACGACTATTTTGTCCCACGCGGTACGTGAGGAACCCATGCAAACCTCTCGCGGTACGCGAGAGACGGAAATTCTGAGAAAAAAGCCTAATCGATAATTAAATAGATTTTGAAGGCAATTAGGTTAAAAAGTTCGAATATTGCTATCCAGAGGAGAACCAAGGGCGATTTTGGGAGCAAGAAGAGGATTTAGAGCAAATGATCGAAGCTTTTGGATTCCGAGTTTGTTGAAATAACTTGTTCGGTTCTAAAGTTTGAAACTTTGTCTTTGAATTGCATTGATTGAACCATGTCGTTATCTATTACTTATGTTTTGATGTTTTAGATTATGATTCTTGGCTAGATCATTGATACTTCCTAGGTTTATGATGATTAATCTGTAAAGTTATGATTTTTACTGGTTTTGGTTATTAATAGATGGTTAATGATTTTGTAAAAGATCTTGATTTAATGATTGTGACGAATATGCATGCTTAGATCTGATTTGTGTTTGATTATTGATTTTGTACGTTGATTGTGGATGTATTCCAGCTTGATTAGCGTATCTAGGTCATAGACGTTAGGGTTTGTGATTGTTTGTGTGGTTTGCTAGAGATAGTAGCCATAGGAGTTGTGGTTGAATGTTGATTAGAACTGAGTGTGTATCCTGTCTCAACACCCGAGAAGTGAGAGATAGTCGTTTAGTGTTCATCATTAGGAATCCGAGTGTCAGCTATCTGAGAGGAAGTTGGTATTAGGTGTCTACTGATTGTTGCTATTATGAGTTATAGTTCTTATCTTGAGATTACCCTGTGCATTCTTCGAATGTATGGTGGATAGTGACACTGAAAGGTGATCTGTCTATTCGGGTACTTTATCATTGTTGGAGAGACCGAAAGGTAATCCACTATCTGGTGAGTTTATTACATCTTTAGGTTCCTTAGTTAGTGACACCCTGAGAGTGATTAGGGATCCACTAGGTTGTCTAGAGTTGTCTCCTTAGAAACCCAGATCCATCTTAGTTTCCAAAACCGGTAGAAGTTGTTCTTTGTAAGTAGGATTCCGACCTAGGTAGTATTCTTCCCATCATCTGATATTACTTTATTTCCTGATCTTGATAGTCGAGTCGACTTTGTTTGATGCGTTCTTAGTTAATCTTTAGTGTAGTCAACCCCCCCAATCATCAATCTTTAGTCCAAGTCAGAGTCTAGTATTAGTATTCAGTGTCTCTAGGGTTCGATAATTTGGTTTACCATTAAGCTGTGCTACACTCGATAGGTACACTTGCTTGTCAGTGCGCTCTAGTTCATAGGTTTTCCATTTATTACTTAGGAGTCTAGATTAGGTTTTTATTCATAGTTTTTATAGACCGTTTAGGCGACATTAAGTTTTTGGCGCCGTTGCCGAGGACACTTGGCACTAGCAATATTAGCTTTGACTAGTTCTTTGTTTGATTTTTGGTTTGTTTTGTTTTTGAGTCTTATGTGTGTCTTTGTCTTATCTGCTACTTGTGTGTCCTATCTGAGTGTCTAACATAGGATCGAGTCTTTCTGTCTTGAGTCTTTATTTATTTTCTTTTATTCTTGTGTCAGTTTATGCACAATACTCGTTCACGTGCACCACCATATTCAGCTTTTCCAAAGCCCGAACGAGAGCTACACGAGCGCACCCGCGACTTCCGAGAGTGTTTAAAAGAGCTGTGTAAATCCCAGGTACGTTCTACTAGCCTGATTCCATTTCCTATAAATGGGCGACGCTGACCAACCAGTGAGACGTACCATGCACTAGAGGGCCAGTGACGGGGTCAGCGGGGTGAGATCTTCGATCACACGCCACGTTATTCCGAACACCAATACATGGCAGATCCCTTCACATGGCATGAGCACGATCACTCATGCCACTCAATTTCATGGCCTTGAGGATGAGGATGCACCTGGACATCTGTCCCGCTTCGCGAGGATATGTGATACCTTCAATATCACGGGTTTGTCTAAGGACGCTATCTACTTGCGTCTTTTCCCATTCTCGCTCTCTAGTTGCACATCTACTTGGCTTGACACCCTCCCGGACAATTCTATCACCACTTGGGAGGATCTTCAAGCCATGTTCTTCAAGAAGTACTATCCATCTTCCAAAGCCGCTCGCCTTCGGGATCAAATCCATTCGTTCCGGATGGATCGTGACAAGCCTTATCACTGGGCGTGGGAGCGGTTCAACACGTTGTTGAGCCGATGTCCCCAGCATGGTCTTTCCGACTAGGAGATAGTGGAGAAGTTCTACAATGGTCTTACCTTCGAGAAGCAGCAAATGTTCAACACAGCTGAAGGAGGCCATATCATGGAAAAGCTCGATCCAGACGAGTGTGAGGATATGTTCGAGAGCTTTGATCTGGCGGAACATCAGCAGCCATCTACTAGGAATTCCATTCCTAGTGCTAGAGCACCAGCTTCTTCTCCTAGAGGTCTGCATCAGGTCGCTCCTAATACTAGCGTGGCTGCTGCACTTGCAGCTATGGAAAATGAGATTAAAAAGCTTAAACTCAGTGCTCAAAGGTGTGAGGTGTGCAGAGGAGGCCACGACACCAGAGATTACCCCGTCAATCAGTAGGAGCAGGTAAGTTTTGCTGGCAACCAGAACCAGAACTGAGGGTACAACAACTATAATAACTCTTTTAGCTCGGGATGGAGATCTGGAAATAACCCGCCTGGATTTAATAGTCCCCAGAATCAATATGGAGAAGCTAAAGCAGGAGCAAGTTCAGGAAGCAGTGTCAGCACAAGGAAGGTCGAGGAGATGATAGAGAATCAGACACAGATGCTTGCCCACTTAGTTCAGCAGGACAGGGATGCTCGGCAGAGGCTGTATGGCCATGACACGTTATTGAAGAATTAGCAGTCGGCATTTCAGGACTTGCAACGCACGGTAGGAGACATCACGAAGAGCTTGAAGGAGAATCAGAGTGAAACATCTGCGGCCTATAAGAGTTCTAACGCTTCATGATGGCCGTGTCGATCATTAGTAGTAGAGAGGAGGAGAGAATAGAAGAGGAAGCCTCCCACGATGTTGACTATTGCATTCCTTCGGTAGACGAGGTGAATAAGATTGATTGGAGAGCTCGATTTTCTAAGATCAATGCTAGGATGTTAGAGGAGCCCGAGTTGAATGTTGTGTCGACTAGGAGTAGAAGGGCATAAGAGAAGGAAAGCCTACTGGTAGTAGAAGAAGAGGAGCCGGTGGATGAGGAGATTGAGATGGAGGAGCCTGCCGAGAAGGCAGAGGAGAAGAAGAGTGGGGGTGAGAGTAAGCCCCCCGAGATTGACTTGAGTCGTGTTCCCTACCCAGCTCGCTTGCTGCCACATAAACACGCTAGGGAATACAGTCACTTCCTTGATATGTTTAAACAACTCATGGTTAATCTCCCATTTATAGAGGTCCTCCAGCATATGCCAAAGTATTACAAGTTTGTTAAAGATCTTATTTCCAACAAGAAGAAGCTTAAGGGGATCTCTTAAGTCTCACTTAGTGAGCAATGTTTTGCAGTGGTTCAGAACAAACTGCCGAAGAAAATAGTAGATTCGGGTCATTTTGACCATCCCGTGTCTGCTTGGCGGCTTGCCTCTAAACCACACGTTGGCTGACTTGGGTGCTAGCGTCAATCTGATGCCTTATTCGATCTATAAGCAGCTAGACCTAGGTGAACTGCAGCCTACGCGTATGAGCATTTCCTTGGTTGATCGCTCAGTCAAGTATCCACGGGGAATTGTGGAGAATCTTTTAGTGAAATTAGGTAAATTTGTTTTCCCCATGGATTTTGTTATTCTGGACATGGAAGTGGATGATAGAGTCTCACTCATCCAAGGACACCCGTTCCTGCGTACCGCCAAGGCAATGATCAATGTCTTCGACGGGAAACTCACACTTCGTGTGGGGGATAAGCCGATCACATTCGAGGCTATTAAACCCATGAAGGATGTTGGCGAGCATAGCCAATCCGTGTGTGTGCTTGATGCCTTCATGGACTACCATCAGGATTCTAATCCAGTAGAGGATGTTTTTGATAGAGATGGAGGAGGGATGATAGAGGACCCGTCGGATTGGCTTGAGGAATTTGAAAAGAAATTAGTAGGGTCCCCGATTTTAGGTGCTGACAATGGTGATTGCAGTTTGAGTGAGATATTAGCACAAGTCGGGTCATTAATCTGTGAGACACCTGTGGTTGAAAGTGTAGAGGATCATGAGGATCCGAGAGGTTAGAGGCCACACCTTTAGTGATATCACATATTGAGCCTTTAACCTGTACTTGTGTCCATGATGAGGGGATAGAAGCCGAGTCATCCCCTAAATCTAGGTCGCCCTGTAAGAAACCCCAAGAGTTGAGTGAGTTTGTTGATGAAGGGAGAGTGAAAATCCCAAGTGTGGGGATGTTTAGGAGTGACAGATTGCTAGGATACTTGAACCGTGTTATCTTTGGACCGGGTAGATTTAAGTTGTGGTGGATAGACTGGATTGGTGCATATGATATACATTTAGAGTTTGATAGGAGTATGAGCTTGATGAGGTTGTGTAGAATCGGTAGGCCGCGTAGGATGAAGGCGATACCGGTTAGGATCAAGAAGAAGCCTCCTGATAGGCTTGTTTTTCGGTTTGTGTTTTTATTTGTTTCGTGTTTTGCAAGGATTAGCGCTTGATTCGGTGAGGAAAATCGTCGAGAATGAAGTTCCAGGTATTTTTACATATGTTTGTATGCTTGGAATAGGTTATTATGGAATTTGGGTGAAAAAAGTTTTAGGGGTCAAAAACTTTCTAAGTACAAAAACCCTTTTAACTTTCTGTTATCAGCACGCTCTCATGGTACGCGAGTTAATTTTCCCATCCCTCACGGTACGCGACGGACAAATGAAGTGGCCTTGCTCGCCGTACACGAGGAGTGTTGTCTAGTCTCTCGCGGTGCGCGGGGCCTTGCTGGTTTCACCCTACTTCCTTGTTTTCCCATGGTTTCGTTCACCGTTCACCACCGCCATCATTACCACCATCATCCATCACCATCATTCTATCATATATCATCCATCACTTCCATTTATACCATTATCTTCATTCATACCATCCGACCACCACGACCATGGAAGACTTTGAAGACCATTCGTGACCGATGATCTACCTTGTTGTGGCTTGCATGTCTATGTGTTTGCCACACATCGATTACATTTCTCTTCATATATATCTAGCTTGAGTCTTTAAGTTTTTAGTTTGGGTCAGTTGAGTCTTTATTTTTAGTTTGAGTCAGTTGAGTCTTTATTTTTAATTTGAGTCAGTTTAATGCTGCGTGTTTGTTGTGAGGTTTATTTTGTAGGTTTTATCATTCCGCCCGTACTCAATCTCTATTCGGGCGGGGCCGATCATCACTTATACAAAGTTTGTAAAGGGAAACCCGATAGTCAATTGTGTAACCGCAACCGAAATGCTATACGGTGCACACAAGGATGAACAAAGATGGATTTTCTTCAAGAGCATATACATTACCAGCTAAGTCAATTCTTGTTTTTATTATTTCATTTTTATTTTTAGTTGTGTTTTGCTTTACATTGAGGACAATATGTCTTTCAAGTGTGGGGATGTGAGTGTCCAGTTGAGTCTAGTTTGTCTTGTCTAAAAATTCAAAAATACAAAAAAAATAAAAATTTTGAAAAATGTCCTTGGATATAACTGCTTATACTTGGAAAATGATCATACAACTGGATCTATTTGTGAGTTGAATGATATAAATGATTGAAAACGCATCTAATTAGTGATGTTTTGGTAGACCCAGCCAGCTTGAATAGCTTAAATAGACTGTGAGTGTTACTTAGGATTAATCACGTAATTAAATCATGAAATCGTGTGAGTACTCATCTTAGGGTGTCGGTAAAACTGAAACTGTCAACACACGGTGATAGGTACCACGTTAAGATAATATCTATTTGTTTTTGAAATTTTTGGCACACCATTCTCTTTTTATGAGAGTAAATCCGAGTTTGGTGGCGCCCGCATCCATATTTCCATAACTCATGAGCTTATTTGTTAGAATCCGAGTTTTGCTTATGTGTCACCCTCCGGGATGGCCACTTGGAGAAAACACCCCTAAGTGATTCTTATGTGCTTTATTGATTTGACTTAGTCTATGTGTTGCCTTCCGGGATAGTGACTTGGTTGAAACGCCTCTAGATGAAGTTCATTTGCTTATTAATGCTCATTATCATTCCATTCATTCATGATTTCATCTAATTTCTTAAATAAATAAATCTTAGTTTAACGTGGTAGGGTAAGTCTATATGGTTTGATCCGTGCCTAAACATGATTGTGAGACGGGATTAGGTAGAGCTGTAATTGTTAAGTGTGAGTCACATAGATTGATTGATATGCTTGGTAAAGAATTATTTGAACACATAATGGGGGACGGGTTTAATTGGACAGAAATACTAGTTATTGCTTTTTAACGCGTGAGTATATTTTGCTAATTGGTAATTGAGTTTGTTAAGTTAGATCTCAGTTCTGATTCCATTGCAGACTTTTTCGAGGATGAAAAAAGGTTAAGTGTGGGGATGTTTGATGTAGTGCGAAGCACACATCTTTATTCATATTGTTTTGTGCATTTTTAACTAGTTTTATTTTAGTTTTTAGTCGTTTATGTCTGTATTTTAGTCTATTGTATGTTTACAGATGCTCGTGAAGATTACAAGTGAATACATGAAGATATCGAGCAAGAAAGAGAAGACTGGAGTTTAAAGTTAAAAGGTTGAAATTTTGAGGTCTCACGGTACGCGAGAGAAGATTACCAGCTCCTCGCAGTACACGAGGGAAGCTAAAAGCGGCCGCGACTATTTTGTTCCTCGTGGTATGCGAGGAACCCATGCAAACCTCTCGCAGTACGCGAGAGATGGAAATTTCGAGAAAAAGGCCTAATTGATAATTAAATAGATTTTGAAGGCAATTAGGTTAAAGAGTTCGAATATTGCCATCCAGAGGAGAACCAAGGGCGATTTTAGGAGCAAAAGATCAAAGATTTTGGATTCCGGGTTTGTTGAAATAACTTGTTCGGTTCTAAAGTTCAAAAATTTATCTTTGAATTGCGTTGATTGAACCATGTCTTTATCTATTACTTCTGTTTTGATGTTTTGGATTACGATTCTTGGCTAGATCTAGAGGTGCACAAAAGGCGGTTTTTGAACCGAACCGGGTTCGAACCGGCCCGAACCGGTTTGGTCAACGCGAACAGTAAACCGGTTTTGACCAAAACCGGTTCGGGTTAAACCGGTTTAGTAAGTATAAAACATCGAACCTGTTGAACCGGTTCAGTTCGGTTCTGGACCGGTTCGGGTTGGTGAACCGGTTTAAACCGGTTTTTTTTTTTTTTTTAAATTATAAAATAAATTAAAAAATATTACAAAATTACAAAACATTACAATACGAGAAAAAGAAAAACATAAAGTTCAACGTTTATTCATATTGTAGGGGTTCGGAAATCACAAAACATTACAAAATTAAACATTACAATACGAGAAAAAAATATATATTTTTATTTTTTAGAGTTTTTTTGTTTAATATTAGCCGTCATTCTCGGATTTACTAGTGGATCCTCGTAGTCTATCATCTTCGGCGAGTTCTTCATTTGTAAGTGGGCTCGCCAATCCTTGGTTAACCTCAGATTCGTGTATGAGTTCTTCAACTTCAATTTCGTCTTCAAGCGAAGCCCTATCTTGTCTCCTATCTTCCGCATCCAAATGGTCTTTCAAGCAAATGAACATTTCCATTGCCGCGGGAGTGAGTCTAGTTCTTCGAATAGATAAAACCCTGCCACTAAGAGAAAAAACGGATTCCGAAGCTACCGTGGAAGCTTGGACGGTTAGTAAATCACGGGCCATGGCGGAAAGGACCGGAAAAGTAGATTCGTTTCCTTTCCACCAAGCCAAAATATCAAAGTCCTCAAAAACATCCGGACTCATAAATGATAAAAAGTTTGTTCCCGTATACCTTCCGAGTTCGCTACTCGAGGTGGACCCTCTAGCCCGTTTAGTAAATTCATTTCTCATTTCGTTATACAAATTTAAGTTCACATTCCTCGAGCTGCTACTTGATGCGCCCGCGCCCATCGTATCATGTGGGGTTTGTGTTGTACCATATTTATGTAAATAAATATCAAACAAATCTTGCAAACATTTGTTAAAATAAGTTTTTGTTACGGTTGAAAAATGAATATCTTCGGCATTCAAATCCAAATCGTAAGTTATTTTATCAATCAAGGTTTCAACACCGTAAACATTAATTGTAGGGTTTAATGCGGCGGCACAAGTTATAACCGGAGGCATTTCTTTAAAATATTTAACAAATTTTTCTTTCATCGGTTTTATCATTCTCGTAAAAAAAGTATTTTTATTTTCAAGTTCGGCTAATTTGTTACACATTAGAAATATTTGTTTAAGAGCCAAGGGACTTGTGGGGTAATAAACCCCGGATAAAAAAGTAGTGGCGGTTTTGAAAACTTCGAGCAATTCGGTTATATTTTCAAGAATGTCCCAACTCGTAGACGGAAAAATTTGAATTTTACGACGCGGTTTTGAGGAAAGCATATCATGAAAAATTGATAAAGTATCTTTTTGTCGTATAGCACTATGAAACATTTTATAAGTTGAATTCCATCTTGTTGGGAGGTCCCACTTGGGACCTAAGCAAATCAAACCCGTATCGTTACATAATCTAATATATTCATGGTATCTTTTTTTACTACTACTAAAAACGTCTTTAAGCATGACTCGAAATGCATTACTTAATTCAATAACGGGTTCAATCGCAAGCCCGTCTTGCACGGCTAAGTTGATTATGTGTGCAATACATCGACTATGGAAAAAAGCGCCGTTGCAAATCGGATTATATTTTAATATTAATTTTTGAACCGCATTTGTATTATTTGAGGCATTATCAAAAGATATTGAAAATAATTTATTTTGTAATTTAAAATCGGTTATCACATCATCTAAAATGTGAAATAAATTTTGACCCGTGTGAGGATATTCAAACATATCAAACGCGATTGTACGTTTCATCATTTGCCACGTATTGGGATCAACCCAATGAGCGGTAACGCAAATATATGAGTCGGGAATACCATGTGGAGCCGACCAAACGTCGGTGGTTAAGTTCACACCGGTTTCCAATTTTTCAAAACCTAAAATTAATTTTTTTTTTGCTTTTTTCCACATTTTTAGACAATCACGTCTAAGAGTATTACGACTTACTTGATGATAACGTGGTTGAAGGGCTTCTTGAATCATCCTCGTCGTGAGCGGGTTGTCGAAGTGGTTGAACGGCAAACCTCTTTGAATAACTAATTTCGCCATTCTATCTCGAACAATATTTGGATCAAAGTTCCAAATTCCACCCTCGCTTGTCATAGATGCTTGACCCTCATCCGGAATTTTCTTCAAACTCGGGCAAGATTTTTCCATATGAGTTTTTAAAGTAGAGTTTGAATCCTTTTTAAAAAACCCACCACATTTTTTGCAACGAGCACGTTCCAACCCGTTAGACATCTCACATAGATCGTAGTTTGACCAAATTGCGGGGTTCCTCGTTGTTGGTATGATTCTCACAACGCTAACTTCGGAAGAGGAAACACCAAAACTTGAAGAAGTTGCCATAGCGTTTTTTGAGCGTTTTTTAGCGTTTTTTGAGCGTTTTTTGAGCGTTTGAGAAGTGTGATTTAACCAAAACACCCACTACCTATTTATAATGTGTTTGGGGGTTAAAATGGGTGAAAAAAAGGGTCAAAAATAGGGTTTAACGGTCAAAAACGGCTATATAGCCGTTACCCAACGGTCATTTTTCGGATATTACCGTTAAACCGGTTTAAACCGGTTTGGAAAACCGGTTAAAAAAATACCGGTTCTAAACCGGTGTCTCATACATAACATTAAACCGGTTCAAAACCGCCGGTTCAAACCAGTTTGAAACCGGTTTCGACTAAACCGGTTTGCTTCCGGGCCGGGTTTCGGTTCGAAACCGGTTTGGATTTCCAAACCGGTTTTTTTGTTCACCTCTAGCTAGATCATTGATACTTCCTAGGTTTATGATGATTACTGTGTAAAGTTATGATTTTTACTGGTTTTGGATATTAATCGATGGTTAATGTTTTTGTAAAATATCTTGATTTAATGATTGTGATGAATATGCATGCTTAGATCCGATTTGTGTTTGATTATTGATTTCGTACGTTGATTGTGGATGTCTTCCAGCTTGATTAGTGTATCTAGGTCATAGACTTTAGGGTTTGTGATTGTTTGTGTGGTTTGCTAGAGATAGTAGCCATAGGAGCTATGGTTGAATGTTGATTAGAACTGAGAGTGTATCCTGTCTCAATACCCGAGAAGGGAGAGATAGTCGTTTAGTCTTCGTCTTTAGGAATCCGAGTGTCAGCTGTCTGAGAGGAAGCTGGTATTAGGTGTCTAGTAATTTTTGCTATTCTGAGTCATAGTTATTATCTTGAGATTAACCCGTGCATTCTTCGAATGTATGGTGGACAGCGAGGCTGAAAGGTGATCTGTCTATTAGGGTATTATATCATTGTTGGAGAGACCGAAAGGTAATCCACTATTTGGTTAGTTTATTACATCTTTAGGTTCCTTAGTTGGTGACACCCTGAGAGTGATTAGGGATACACTAGGTTATCTAGAGCTGTCTCCTTAGAAACCCAGATCCATCTTAGTTTCCAGAACCGGTAGAAGTTGATCTTTGCAAATAGGATTCCGACCTAGGTAGTATTCTTTCCATCATCTGATATTACTTTAGTTCCTGATCTTGATAGTTGAGTCGACTTTGTTTGCTGCATTCTTAGATAATCTTTAGTGTTGTCAACCCCCCCCCCAATCATCAATCTTTAGTCCGAGTCTAGTTTTAGTATTAAGTGTCTCTAGGGTTTGATAATCCGGTTTACTATTATGTTGTGCTACACTCGATAGGTACACTTGTCTGTCAGTGTGGTCTAGTTCATAGGTTTTCCATTTATTACTTAGGAGTCTAGATTAGGTTTTTAAGCATGGATTTTATAGACCGTCTTGGCGACATCAAAGCACCACTTGCCCAACGGTGGGCACCAAATTGTTTTGACCAAAAATTAACAAAGAGAATTCCGTGATCAAATTAGTAAGTGAGGTAGTGTGCTTGTTTGATTCGTGTAACAAATGTAAGATTGAAAGCAATAAAATGACACAGATGATTACGAGGAAAGCCCTTGATCCCTGAAGATCTCCAGCATAAAACCTTGGGTGGTGACTAATCGTCAACCTGCCTCTTGTTCTTGTTATTGATCGAAGTAAAGATTACAGTAATGGAGCAATAGATCGAAGCTAAGTGTTACAATTGAGTAGCTAGAGTGTGTTGTGTGTTTAATTACGATCATAATGCTCATATAAATAATAAAAAAGAAAATAATTAATCTCCGACTATCCCGGGGACTACTCAGTCTTCATTTATGGTCGTTGGAGGACCTTTTACACACATTTTCTTCAACCAATTTCTGAATCTTAAGGGTGGATTAAGTCGTCAGCGAATACCTGCGGAGACAAGTCAAAGACAAGAGTATAATAGTTGATTAGTATCGTAAGTATTCAGGATACTAAACTTATTTGAGATTCGGGATCCTTGATCATAAAATTAACTCCTAACACTTTCTGAGAAATCTTTTACACAATTTAAATATCTCGTCGTTTTAAGATTGTGTCAACAGTTTTATAAAATATTTGCGATTAAATTATTATCCTAAATAATGTCACAACCACAAAAAATAAATAAAACATATAAACCGAGCTACTAGTAAATAATGTCCGGTTTCGTTTGAGCCATCAAACGAGAACCGGATTGGTCTAAGGGATAACAAAATAAATAAATAAATTGTTATCTACCACTGAGTCCAAAATCTCCATCTTTAACCTCGTTAGCGTTCGCCTTGACCTTCAAGTCCTCATCTCGTTAGGATTACAATTTTATTTACAAATACACTAAAAAATAAATAAAATAAATAAACTTAACTATTACAACGGGTTCCAAATAACCCATAAAAATTACAAAGAGAAACCAATCAAAAACAAACAACACAACCATGGGTCACTAGTGCTCGATTTAATTAACACAATCATACTAAATGAAAAAGGCTCGATCTTTTGTCAAACAAAAGTTTTGACAAATAAAACAACTAGATCGAAAAATAAAAATATAATGTCTAAACGAGCGTAAAGGTGGCTCGGATACCACTGTTGGGAATCCTTGTACCAGTTTTAACTTTTAAAACAAGATTATATATAAACCTTTTAAATAAATAAATCAAATTTATACAATGTAAGCAATAGATACGAATAACAGTTCTAAACTGTGATCTCGCTAGTGATCCGATTACACACGCATAGACAATAAAATTAAATCCAACCATTAGGGGTGTTTCAGGTTATACCTTTGACAATTAACCAAACAAAAACACCTTGGATCAACGAGCGTCTCCCTAGTTGACTGTCCACGAAAACGAAAACAAACAAACCCGTGTCACGGATTCACGCGAATGGCTACGGCACAGGGTGGCTACGGCGAAGGAAGGGTCGGGGGCTAGCGGTGGCAGCACGGCGGCTGGTGGTGGTCCTCGGCCGGCGATGGCAACGCAGGGGGAGGGGGGTAGCGGCCTCTCTTTTGCACAAATGGTAATGGAGGCAAGATTAGGGATTAGGATTTAACATTAAGGATATATTTATAGCTCCTTAATTTGCGAGATGCACCCCTTGAGAATTAACTGTTAGTTACCTTTAAACCCTCGAGTTTACTAATTATAAATAATAAGTAAAATATAACCTTTATAATTTTTAACACTTAAACATTAAATTCCCGTAAATAATTATTTCACTAAATAATTAATTAAACCATTCACCGATAAATATTTCTTTAAATATTTACTTGCCGTTTAATAAATCCATCTTTCGTGAACTATAATATTTAACAGTTAAATATTATCAGTTTGCTTGTTACCCAAAGTGTAACTCTTTGGATCGTTCCTCTATAGTAACGTTAACTTAATTGACGATCGGACATCCTTTATCCAACAATAGACAAGGCTTTCAAGAACTTGTTTTGAGAAATTAAATTTTACGTTCCTGGACACAGAATGAATTGTATTGGCTGAAGGTTTAGGAACCTGATTCCATTCTAGAAGTTTGTGACGCCAGCACTGTTGAAGATTATGTGCCAAAAATCTCCAGTTAAAATCAAGTTGATTTTTCTTGATGGTTACTTTTGCATTACCCCCATATCCCTAAATGTTTGTTCAACATCTGAGTCGGGGAAAGAAAACTTACCCCTGCATCGTCTAGTCGGAGATGAGTGCGAATGGATTGAATAGCAACGGTCATGGGTTTCTTGTCCACCGGAGCAGTGATGGTGTGTCTTCTATCAACATAGGCATATTTGGCAGTGTCCCAAATTTCTCTAATTCGAAGATCGTAAAGTTTGGGGTTGATAGTTAGGGCATATGAGATGGGGCAGTTTAGGAGAAAGTCGAAGATCGGATAAAACTCAGGAGAATCCTCATGCTTTTATAGATAAGGAGGAACATTGTGAGGGTGTTTGTATTCTAGATTCATGGTTGTAGAAAAGATGAAGAACGAGAATCGAATAGCACAGCTTATGGTTTTAGTTTCGAAGAAGAAATCAGATCATAATGTGAGAGAGAAAGATGTCACAAGTAGGTAATCAGGGTATTAAATCATTTAAATAGGTTTTGAAAAGGCAAACACCTCGGCATGAAAAATGCAAGATGTTACTGGTACATTTAATGAGAATTTAAAAGAGACGTAAATGATTCAAATACCCTTTAAAATTTTCCTTCGGTAAGAACGTGAATTGATACCAAGGTTTTACTTGCTATTAGAAGTCATCGTAGCACAGATGTGATGCCGAAGTTTGTTATAGAAGAATAAGAGTTGTGTAGAACTAAAGACTGATGGCTACAAAATTCTCTAAGTACAAATGCTGCCGATCTCAGAGTTTGCTGCTGACCAACAAACTGCTGCGAACAAGCTTATCTGCTGTGGATACTTGTTCTCCTGCTGAAGAACAAATATGTTGCGGATAGCCTTATCTGCTGAAGACCAAAGTTGCTGCGGATAGGCTTCTCAGCAGCATCAACACTTGATGCTGCTGACAGGCAAATCATCAGCAGCTTTGGATGGTTACATCTTGCTGCTGATCATCATCTTTGCTGCTGACAGCCTTGTGCCTTGAAGACAAATCGTTGCAGCTGACTATCCATACCAAGCGTCACTGACAACTTTCTGCAAAAGCAACTGACACACTCAAAGCAGAAGGAACCTCAATGGCACAACCAATGACGGACAACAATGCCCTTCTCCAAGCATGCAAGTAATGATGCATAAAGAAGACGCTTCAATAAAGTTAACTAGTTTTAGACTAAACGTGTAATAGTTAGCTACATACAACAGATCAACGGTCTGTGTTAGATCTGATCCTTATAATCAAGGGGCTGTCTTGATTCTAAGTGAGTATAAATAATGTGTAAACACTTCATCGTAAGTGTGCTTTTTGTGCTTTTTTGATTGAGTTTCAATTGTAATCGTTTATCTGCAAAAGCTTAATACAACAGTGTTCTTAAAAGTATTATTTCTGCTTACTCGATTACACTTATGTAGTTGTTATTGTTTCCGCCAATTTCAACTAAGAACAGAACCATCTTGTAATTTCTCGATCCTACAAGTGGTATCAGAGCTTTGACCCATATTAAACAAACTCACACTTGTTTAATCACTTCTGGTTCTATTCTAAACTCTCTCTTTCAATCAAGTCACCCAAAATCACAAAAACAAAGATAGCACAGAGCAATGGATTTGAAGACATCGGCAGCATCAACCGACCACCAAGATTGGTATCTGGGGAAGACTACGACATGTGGAAGAATCGCATGGAAAGCTTTTTCTGTTATCAGGAGTACGGAATGTGGAAATCCATCAGGGATGGACCCTACACTCCCATGGTGGCCTCTGCTGACTCTGGAGGACCATCAGTTCCAAAGGAGCCCTCCAAGTACTCAGAAAAGGACATAAAGAAGATGGAGGTGGACTTCAAGGCACTAGGAGCTATCCAAATGTGTCTTCCAAATGAAGTTTTTCATAACTTCAGAAGTTACAAAACTGCTAAAGAGCTCTGGGAGGCTCTTGAGAAGATGTTTGCTGGCTCTGAGGAAGTCAAAGAAAACAGAAGAGACATCCTTAAGCAGCAGTATGAAAACTTCGTCTGGAAGGAAGGTGAGTCTCTAATTGTTTTATATAACAGATATACTTATCTTGTAGGTGAGCTGCAGTGCGCAAAAGTGAAGTTGGAGAATGAAGATATTCTTAAGAAATTCATCAGATCTCTACCTAGTTGCTTGACACTCTATACAGTGTCCATCAGAAGAACCGAGAATCTGAAGACTCTTCAGATGATTGAGCTATTTGGTATGCTCAAAACCTATGAATTAGAAATGATTCAGGCCAAGGAAAGGAGCTCAAGCTACCAAGCAGCTTCAACATCCACCACCACCTCTTCTGCTCTTCACTCTGAGCACTCAGGTCCTAGTACTAGCAACTACTATCCTCCCATAGTCACACATCCTCAAACTCCTACCTCTAAAACAAACACATCACCATTTCTTCTTGAAGCTCCTCCTCAAGCCTCAACCTCTGATGCTTTTGTTTTTGAAAACTCAAGCAAGATGTCCTTTATCAAGGAGGATCTGGAATGTTTCCATCCAGATGATCTAGAAGAAATGGATATACAGCACTCGTATGCCATGCTCTCTATAAGAGCAAAAAGGTTCTACTCTAGAACTGGAAGAACCATTCCAAGCAACAACTCCAACACCAGAGTTGTCTTGGATAAAAGCAAAAATTGAGATGTTACAACTGTAACCAACTAGGTCATTTTTCTAGAGAATGCGAGGCACCTAGGGCAAACCCAGCTGATGATCGAACAAGACAAGCTCACCAAGCCCAACGTAGACAACAACAGCAACAAGCTACTCCTCCAGCTCAAACTGCAGCTTGTGCAGCTGTTGGAACTTCTAACTTTGACTGGAGCTTTCAGTATGAAGAATCTGCCTACCAACAACCAAGCTCTTATGGCAGATACAACTGAGATACCGCCTCAGGTATATGAACATCTATGTTCCCAAGCCTGTATTGATAAGGTTTTAGGGTACGGAAAGCATAACCAAAACCTCAAAGATCAAAATGAAGAGTTTCATCAAATGAAATCTGAATTCAAAAAGGTCGAAGACAGTTACAAAGAAAAAATTAACTGCCTAAAGAAAGAGATTTCATCATTAAGACATGAACAAACCAATTTTGAAACTCGGATTGATGATCTACTGGCCAGATTAAAAGCTACCAGAGCAGAATTGGCAGAACAGAAAGTTCATGTTGACAAATATGAATTTGCATCCAAAACGCTGCAAAGACTTTTGGATGCTCAAATTCATGAAAAGGTAAAAACTGGTCTGGGGTATCATGCTGAACAATATCAAGCCGTTGCACCTCCTGCTGACTACGTTGCCATCCATGAACCAAGCTTCAATCTTGCAAATCTTGATATGGCCAACAGAAATCTTGATCCTTCTAAGGATGAACCTTTGGTGCAAGAATGCACTACCTCATCAGAGTCTGAATCAACTTGCTCAGACTCCACTGAAACAAGTGAAGCTTCATCTCCTCCTGTCCCTCAAGTTATTCTGACTAAAGATAAAGTCCCCATTATTCATTCAGCACTAGTACCAGCCATTTCAGTACCAGTTCCTACACCATTCAAACAAATCAAAATTAGTTATCCTCCAGGAGGTAGGAAGCTGAATATTGAAAAGGGCCAGTCCTCAACTTCAATCCAACCAAGGAATGTGTTTGACATATGTCATGCGCCTGGAGAGAGGGTTCCATATGTTCAAAAGACATTGGAAGAAGCCACCTTTGAGCATAACAAAGCTCACCCCTGGAAATTTAAAGACTTGTTCAAAAGAAAGGACTATATGTACTTTCAAAGGGACAAACTGGCGAAATCATGCTTTGTGTGTGGGAAATACAATCATACTGCCAGCACCTGCTTCTACTACCTTCAGCAGCAAAGAAACCTCAAGCAACATGCTTTTGAGAAGACAAAGAAGAACAAACAGTTAAGAAGGTTTGAAGCTAAGACAACTCAATTCAGAAACTCACTCTCTCCACCAAGGGAGCAGTTGTCAAAACCTTAACAATCTTGCATCATCTGTGGTGAATCAGACCACTTTGTTGAAAATTGTAAGTTTAATCCTTTCAATCAGATTCTTCTTCCAACCCCAATTATACAAAAGCCTATCAGTAAGGTGAAGAAGGATAGGCATAAGTCTGTTCTTAAACCATCAGCAGCCAACAAAACTGCTGCTGATCGAGTAAAGCCCAAGCAACCAAAAGGAAAGCCTTCAGCAGCAAAGTCTGGAGCTGTTCAAGTAAAGCCATCAGCAGCAACAAAATCTGCTACTGATAAGTCAAAGTCCTCAGATGCAGCTTCTGCTGCTGAAAAGGCAAAGAGAGCTGGAAAACCACCAACTCAACAATGGAAGGCAAAGAAATCACCAAGCATCATCATTGGTTCAGTTGAATGAGTCTATCCTTTGTTGTAAATGAGTCTGTCTTTGTTGTAAATAAAAGTTATAAGTAAGCAGCATCCTTTTTGGCTGCTGACAGGTCTGATCTTCAGTAGCAAAGAATTTTCCCCTGACTGCTTTAACTTATCAGCAGGAACAAGTTTCCTGCGGATAGCTTTAAGGCTGTCAGCAGCAACATCCTTGCTGCAGATCATTGCATCCATCAGCAGCAATTGAGTTTGCTGATGACAGACTTAATCTTCCGTAGCAACCAAGGTTGCAGCGGACAGTCTTATTCATCCACAGCAACCAAGTTTGCTGTTGATGGGTAAATTTAAGTCCAAATTAACTTTTAACCACTGTAAAATCAACGTCAGTCTTTACCATGATTGCCTCGGTGAGTTACAGCTGTAACAGTAAAAGGTGAATTGGGTTGTACTGTACAAGTCATTTTGCTTTTTCCCTCTTCTGCCGTTATAAGAACGAATCAAATTTCCTTACCACCTCTTCACCTTCAATTTCACCCTAAACCCACATCACTTTCTCTCAAGTCCCCACCATATTCAAGCCCTTCATCTTTAAAACATTCAAAGCCTCCCATATTCTAACCTTCCCTCCAAGTCAAACAACAATGGCAGACATCAATAACCCTGATGATAAGTTCTCCCCATACCAGAACCTTATAGCATATCTTACCAAAGGAAAGAAATCTGAAGGATTTAATGATATGATCGATTTCTTATGTCGATCAAAGATCTACTTTGCCCTCACCACCAACCCTACCATATATATCCCTCATATGGAGGATTTTTTGAGTACCGCCGTCTACTCAACCAAACAGGGAATTCCCCAAATTAAAGCCAAAGTAGATGGCAAGGATATCACCATCTTGGAAGCCACACTCAGAAAACATCTTAAGCTTCAAGATGAGGGAGCAGCCATCTCATACTCGAAGGACGAATACATGAGGACCTTTGTATCCAGTGGATACACTGGAAATCAGACCGAGTGTACGATCGAGAAGGCGATGATGGGCCCTCCATGGAAGTATCTTTGCCACACTCTTCTCCAATGCATATCTCAGAAGAGGAGTGGATGGCATCAGGTGAGCTCCGCACTTGCCTCCGCCTTCCATGGTATGGTCACTAACCAAGGCTTCAACTTTGCACACCTCATCTTTGAGGGTTTGAGATATAACCTTCAAGAGGGTGCAAAGCAACAATTTTTTATGTACCCAAGATTCTTGCAGGAAGTTTTCAATCAAGAACTAAAAGAACTTTCAAAATCTGCAAGAATCTACATTATGTTGGGACATAAAAATAACATTTTTCAAAGCATGAGAACTGTTTCCAAAAAGTTCTAAAAGTTCAGCAATCCCAGCTGATACTAATCCCACACCCTCCACCTCACATCCTGAACAACAGTCTGCTTCTACCATTCGAACCCTTGTGCATACTACTAAGGATGCACATGCACAAAAATTACTTACACCTCTTTTGGATGTTATCGTTCAACCGGAACACAGAGGCCCTGTTGCAACGACATATACTAGGAAAAGGGGCAAGAGAACTCCTTCGTCTCTTGCCTTCAAGGCCCAAACCCAACCTAACAGCCCTCACTCAGAATCACAACATTCTGGTGAGAATATCATAAGGGACAACCACATTATTAGGGAGACTCCTTTGGATGTCTCTCTATTAGGATCAGGATCACTTCCCGGATCCATAGAACAGCCCCCTGAGCCTTTCCTTTCTCTTCTGAACTTAAGTGTTGAGGAACCTGATCAAGATGATGTACCTTCTCCAACTACCACTATCTCGGAGGTACTGATTGATCTTGCTTCCAACACACCCAACCCAAGTTCTTTTACCATGAAGGTCCACTCTAGGAGTTATGAAAGAGTGGATGTGGAAGAGGCTGTCACTACTGTTGGTCCATCAAATGACGAGGAGGACAGTGACAACATTACTAAGACCTCAACAACGGCAACTCACAGTGAGGATGCTTCCTTGGAAACTCCCCTCACTGAGAGGAATCCCAGGTGCCAAGAAACCATGGGTGATGGGGATGAAGAGGCTAGGCCAAAGGCCCCATCTGGATCCAAGGATTCCACAACTGTGGATGAGGACAGACTGAAACTTCATAACTTGGAATTGACGGCCAGGGTGGCTATGCTAGAGGCTGAAGTGTCCAAACTAAGACACCAAGTCTCTAGGCATGAAGCCCATCAATGCCCAACTGTACCTTCTCCCTCTCTTGTATTAGTAGGCACCCAAACTGATGCTTATTTGTCCATTGATGCAACCAAAAAGGGGGAGATGGTCCTAATGGAGGAAGACTCAGACAGTCTTAACGACTGGATTCAAGAGCAGGCTGTATTTCAAAGCACAATTTTCAAGCCAGCTTTTGTACAAGTTCATGACTTACTAGCTTCAGACAACGAAGAAGAAGAGACATCTGAAGACTGGAAGTTAGTCGTCAGGGCTATTGATGAAATGCTGAATGATGCCGAAGACACAGAACAAACATATACACATTTCAGCATCATCCCTGAAGCAGCAGCCATCATAAGTCACTCCACTGCCCCCCCCCCCCAATTTCCACTGACTTCAACACAGCTAGAGTTTGATACAATACTAGCTTGGGGGTATGATGGAAAGTCTGAGAGGTTCTAGATTGGTTGGGAGTTTGGCGGAGTAGAAGAGCTAAACTGAGACTTTCTCAACATCATCCAAGTCCTTCACATATACCAGCTACAATGCATCAACAACTCAACGGACCTCTCAGCAGAACTTGCCATTGGCAGGTTCTATGACTTGACGGAGGATAATCTACCCAACTTTCAAAGACAAATACAAGCAGCAAAAAGGGTATCATATCCTGAATCTTCAACAGCAGTAGAAAGAAGACTGACTCCTAGAAGACTTGAAATAATAAGGAGCAGTCTTCTCACTGAAGAAGAAGTTCTGTGCTTAAGAAGATTTCTGTACAACTCCATTGTCAAGGACTTAGATGTGCTGGGATAGGTAAGCACTAAGTCTCTTGACCACACCTTTCTGCTAAGCAACGGCTCCTCTCTCACCATCAACACCAGGAACATCCTGCTACTGCCTACAGACTTTCTTTACAAGATCTTTCAACTCAGAGCAAATATCTGCAATGTCAACTCCCTCGAAACCCAGGAAATGATGGCTACTGTCAGAGCCCATCTTGAACAAGAAGGAAGGATTGCTGAAGCGATATATGTGTCAAAATCTGACATTGATTCTGACTCAGCTTCCCTTCGAGTAGACATCTTTGCTGCTGCATATGAATCAAGATCCACTGTCAAAGAAATGCTGATAGAATTTACAAGTCCTGAGTGTAAAACAAATGAAACTAATGACCTTCCCTTATCAACCTCTTAAATTGCCAATGAAGCTGAGGCTGAGATTCCCACAGCAGCACAATCATCTGCTGTTGTGATCAGTGAAGTCGAAGCAGAGGCATCCAACAAAGATAAGGGAAAGGGAATTATAACCGAAGAAGACGAAGAGAGGTTGCAAAGAGAAAAGAAAGAGAAAGAAGAAAGAAGAAGAAGAAGAAGAAGAAGAAGAAGAAGAGAAGAAGAGAAGAGGAGATGGCTGAAACAAAGAAAGCTCAAGATAGACTCACAGCCATTCTCCTCAGAGAACAACAAATCCAGATGTATGCAAAACAGTTGGATGAGCTCAAAGTAAACATTCCTGCAGTTTATCAGATTGAAGAAGATGAAGCTCTTGCTCTTCAACAGCAGGAACAATTTGATAAGGAAGAAGAAGAACTAGAGAAGAAGAAGAAGGAAGAGGCTAAGTTCAGAATAACTGATTCTGAACTAGCCAAATAAATGAGAGAGGAGTGGGTAAAGGCTCTAGTTTCTCAAGGTGAGGATGCAGACTACCTTGAGAAACTATCAAATAAAGAAATCTACAGAGACTTCATGGGTCAGCAAGGTCAATTGGCAAAGAAGAAAAAGGCTGAAGAAGAAAAAGCCAAACAAAAGTCCAAAAAGACCATTGCCTTTAATAAACGGACCCATGAAGAAAGGAAGGTCATGATTGACTTCCTTAAGGCTAGAGGAGAGAGTGGAAAGAGGCTACGTCCCATGAATTTCATGAACCTGCAAGCCCTCTATTTCAAAGTCAAGAAGGATGAGGAAGAAAGATTGGAGAAGAAAGGCTCGAAGAAAAGGGTAAACATTCAAGAAGAAGAAAGGAAATCAAAGAAACCCAACACTTCCTCAATCCAACAACCTTCCACTCTCCTTCCTAGACCTCCATCCTCTCCTCCCTCAAAGTCCAAATCCACACACCCAGCTCCTACTCATCAACAACCTCCCAAAAAGAAAAACAAACCCACTTCCAAACCTTAAGACTCAAGAAAAATAATCAAATGGTCATACAGCCCTGAAGACCAATGGTTTGAAGTGTTCAGGGGGAGGACCGAAGCTAAAAGATCAATCTATACTTCTATTGATGAGGTACTACAGCTTCCAGATTCTGATCTAAGAAGAATGATGGAGCTGGGTGAATCCTCTGAGCCTGAGAATGAAGGTGGGAGACATCTTTTGCTGGCAATCAGACATTACTTCAACCCCAGAAAAGATGAAATCATTGACGTCAAACCTCTTCAATCCCACACTCCATTCATCAGCTGGTCCTACAATGCTGAGAAGAATGAATTCACTCTGACAGATGTTAAAGGACAGAAGATGAGGTGTTCAAGCAAAGCTATCTTCAAAATGGCAAGCAAAGACATCAAGACTCTATCTGAGCTTCCTCTTAACAATCCCAGCATGGACCAGAGAGGATATGAGGTTGAAAGGACAGTCAAAAATATGCAAAAGCTTCAGCAACAAAGGCAGTAAGAGAATTTTGGTAGCATCAGTCTAGGGGGAGTTTGTAGAACCAAAGACTGATGGCTACAAAATTCTCTAAGTACAAATGCTGCTGATCTCATAGTTTGCTGCTGACCAACAAACTGTTGCGGACAAGATTATCTACTATGGATACTTGTTCTCCTGCTGAAGAACAAATCTGCTGCGGATAGCCTTATCGGCTGAAGACCAAAGTTGCTGCGGATAGGCTTCTCAGCAGCATCAACACTTGATGCTGCTGACAGGCAAATCATCACCAGCTTTGGATGGTTACATCTTGCTGCTGATCATCATCTTTGCTGCTGACAGCCTTGTGCCTTGAAGACAAATCGTTGCAGCTGACTATCCATACCAAGCGTCACTGACAACTTTCTGCAAAAGCAACTGACACACTCAAAGCAGAAGGAACCTCAATGGCACAACCAATGACGGACAACAATGCTCTTCTCCAAGCATGCAAGTAATGATGCATAAAGAAGACGCTTCAATAAAGTTAACTAGTTTTAGACTAAACGTGTAATAGTTAGCTACATACAACAGATCAACGGTCTGTGTTAGATCTGATCCTTAGAATCAAGGGGCTGTCTTGATTCTAAGTGAGTATAAATAATGTGTAAACACTTCATCGTAAGTGTGCTTTTTGTGCTTTTTTGATTGAGTTTCAATTGTAATCGTTTATCTGCAAAAGCTTAATACAACAGTGTTCTTAAAAGTATTCTTTCTGCTTACTCGATTACACTTGTGTAGTTGTTATTGTTTCCACCAATTTCAACTAAGAACAGAACCATCTTGTAATTTCTCGATCCTACAAGTTGTGAGAAGTATTTTTTTTTATACCGAGCTCTGAAGATGTCGTAGCAACTATTAAGTGTAAATACAATCGATAGCAAACACATTTTGAGAAACAAAGTGACAACAAAATATTTACATACAGGTTTGATAAAAGATTTGTTTCAATCAAAGTTCATCATGACAAGTGCCTTCACCAAAAAATCAAAACGTTTATAATCAAATGCTTTGGTAAAACAAGTCAGCACAATTATCATCGGTATGAACTTTGACAAGATGGATAAGTTTCTTTTCTATACAATCTCTTATAAAATGATACCTGATTATAATATGCTTTGTCTTTAAGTGCTTCACTGGATTGTTTGTAATAGAAATAGCACTCTTGTTTTCAATAAGAATTGGAGTGTTCAAGAATTTTATGCCATAGTCCCTCATCTGGTTTAGAAAACTTGGTTGAATTGAATAACATGGTTTTGAAGACCTAATTGCATTGAATAACAGGGTTACGTGATGAATAAATCAGGGTCTATGCTCCACATGAATTAAGATGGTTACGTGAAGAAGACATGATTGCATTGAATAACATGAAGATTCTCCATCAGTCCAAAGATAGATATTGTAACATTCTTAAAAATTTCGTGCCAAATATTATAAATAAAAGTTAAGGGACTAAAATTGTAATTATATAAAAATTCAAGGGTTGAAAATGAAAATTTGGAATTCTGGATAGATAGCAGACCACTATCTTATCCTTTAACGGTCCGCAATGGGCAGGAGGGTCGGATAGCGGATCGACATCGATTAGATAACGGTCTGACTAGCCGCCTTCACCCGCAATTCTTGGTGCTGACACGTGTCCTATGACTCAGCATTAACTTTTGACGCATGTCTTGATATCGGACCGATATACACCTCCATAACGGTCCGCCAGTCGTAATACGAGGTGCGGTCCAATCAGATTTGGACGTGTAGGGCTGATGCAAGCATGGACGGATATTTGACCGCTATGCCTTGCCATGTCGGTCCAACATGGGTCCAGAAATCAGCCTATAAATAGCAAGCACGGGTTTAGGCATTTCAAAACATAAAAACACGAAATTCTGAAGTTAGCTCTGATATTCCACTCCCCAAAACCATTCCCGCTCATACGATTAAGTTCCCGAGGTGCCGGATCATTTTAGAACGAGTCAAGAAGCTAGAAACGCTCATTTGGATAAAGCAAGCTAGACGACTAAGCAGAGACGCTGTCCACTAGGACACTCACTCTAGAAGATTCCTAAGTCCAACCTCTGTCAAGGTGAATACTTGTATTTTTATAAAATGATTTCAAAACTAAAAATTATTTTGCTTGTGGTCTGACTTGAATGAACTAATACAACCATTGGTTGCATAAGGTGATTTACTATATAGCAGTCAGCCCATAGAGTAACGTATATATACACGTGTTATAGATGAGACGCTATAACAGGGCTAGGGGTTGAACCCCAGGTTGTTCTGAAAGACCTATCATTGGAGGCGTAAGGCAGAATATTGAAAAAACTTAAAACCATATCCAAGGTCCCTAGTGTGGCTGGTGGTTAGAAAGTTGATTGTGTAAATTGACCGGAAACTATGGGCGAATTTTTCTATTTATTCACGCTTGTCAGATTATGATTTCCAATATACTTGTATTCACCAGTTTATGCTAATAAAATATTTTCAAACATTTTTACAGGTAACCAAGGATGATTTTGTATGATATAGCCATGTGATGACAAAGAATAATGATGTCATGAAAAAGGGAACGTCCATCCTAGACATCATTTTGAAAGAAATGGCTCATGTAACATTGGTTTTGTAAATTAAACGTGTGTATACAATATCATGGTTTATTCCTGTTTATGATTTGAAATGAAACGGCAGATTCCCCGTCTTTTGAAAAGATCATGAGTTATTAAAACATTCCGCATTGTTTATATATCTCTGATGAGATAAAATATGAGACAGATACCAATCGTTGGTCGCACGCCCGCGTAGGCTAAATCCGAGGTGTGACATATATGAAGTTGAGTATTGCCACAAATGTATCAAAGAATTTTTCAGTGTTAGAAGGAGGTGAGTGACTTTGGTAGTATCAGCTTAGAGGTAGATTGTAAGGCATAATAAAGGCTGATGCCCACCAAAATTAAACAAGTGTACATACTCCGGAGGAACAACCTATACTCTGGATGAACAAGTTACCCCGAGTAGTGAATAATCCGGATAATTGTGAAGAACTCAAAGTATAAGTATTCCGAATGAAGACTTGTAAGGCCCCAAACCTGGTACCCTACGTTGGTTCTCATCACTGGGCATTCTCCTTAAATTACTCGTTTTAATACTCAAAACTACAGCGGAAGTCTTTTTAGAAACAATAATCACTATTGTTACACATAATCCTTAATTAACTTTACTTCGTGAATGCCTACACACCAATCCGAGTAGCACCGCACCCAAGCCAAGATATGTCAACCACAATGCTCACCTGTGAAACAATCTAACGTACACACAAAGTCAGCTACGCTGAGTGAGTTCTAATAGTTCAATTTAAATTAAAACCAACTCGTCACAAAAGCATTTATCTTCACTCCAGACCCTCCAGTCCTTATAAAATAGTTTTATAAATTATCATCATATAGATAATCCCTGTTATCTTATGATATCCCAAACGATTCACCACCCCAGACTCACCCCGCCATTTAACTCAGTAAATCTCTCCGACATGGATCGAGATTACTACTCTGATAACTCAAAATTTACTACACATATTAACCAAACACTAGTTATCTCCACCAACCTCTAGACACCGACGTAACCAACCCTAACCAAGGCTCTCACCGACCAACTGACACAACAGTTGTAACACAATGTCCACATCCTGACACAACGGTCAATCAGACACTACACACCACATTAATATCATCTACTCACCACCTTAATATCATCTCATATGCAATTATTATAACTTATCACTTGCATGCAATTTAACACATATATACATGCACACAAACCTACTCAAAATTTACCACCTATGGTGACCTCCCGAACGAAATAGTCCCCCACAATCCCGTTTGCCGTGTCATAAAGACAACGATGCAAACACAATACCCGCCATGTCACAAGGACAACGACACAATAACAATTCTCGCCGTGTCACAAGGACAACGACACAATAGCAATACCCGCCGTGTCACAAGGACAACGACACAATACACACAATATATGTATAAAACACATAACATCATACCCTATTTACATGACTCATTAACTGTACATGCACCCCACACATAGCATTAGGATAACGTATCCTACATGTATTCATAAGCGTTAAGCTTATATCCCGACTCACCCCGACTAACTCATAACACAATACGCTGCTAAAATAACAACACATATACAATTATTATGTCTCATTATCCAAGCACATGCCTAGTACGTGCGCACCCCGTAACACCTCCAAGTCATACCATCACGACATGTAAAGTCGTCCCCCGACTCACCCTTATTAGGTCACTATACGACCCACGGCCATATACCCACCTTTAACCGACACGTCCTATGGACAACACACAGTCCCTTAGCCCCATATTTGAATACTTACATTTGTAAACTCATCGGGTTAAACCCCAAAGCTCATTACACATTTAATGTAATAAAGCACGTTTGAAAGTATATGAGATAGCCCCAAAACATTAAAAACATTTAAAGAAAGGATTAGAAACTCATAGGTTATGCTGAGTCTCAGCCCCTGCTCTGCACTCGCCCGTTCACGCTCGAACTCGAACCTGTCAATGCATGATCACCTGATCATACATGTTTTAATCGTACGTTGAATGACTCATGAATATAATAAATCCTTGGCGTTCGCCTTATCTTCTCATCAACACTTCCCTATGAAACCTTAGTTCCACATGATCACCCAAATCGAATCGTCTTCCACTTGCTTAAAAACCGCGTACCCGAACTAGGCTTCCTCCCATGCATGCATGTACGTGCCCATGCACAACCCTAGTGTCCGACTACGCGTGTACTCGAACCGGGTCTCATTCTCAAATGCAAGCCATGCAACGTAAAATGTTAACCAAGCGAAACGCATCACGAAACCCTAGCTGAGCAACCCGTTGTCGGCGTATGAGCTCATCCCGTCCCTAACGTTGTGCATCACCATCACATGTCACCTCGTCTCCCTTGTCGGCAAATCGCTAATCAGCTCCCACCATGCACCGTCGCGTGCCACCGTATGTCTCCCGCATAGCCACCCCCATGACCGGTTGTCGCCATGACAGCCTCCCACGTCCCACCTTGTTTCGCTGCCGAATGCACCAACGTCTTCCTCGTCATGCCCCCATGCCCATCGCTTCTCTCTCCCTTTCCTTCTCCACGACAGCCAACCACCACCACCATAGCCAACTTTCTAATCGTACTCGCCGATCGCTGCCCTCGGCGTCTCTTGGCTCCCTTCGTTAATAGTCGGCCACCACCGTCACCCTCAACCACAAGGCTGGTCACCGCTTTCGTCCAACCCGTCCCCAGGTCACCATCGCCCCTGCTATAAACGAGAACCCCAAATGGGTTTCAAGCAATATTACGAATGTAAACACATAATAAAAGCGTAAACAAGAGTTTACCTTGGTGATGAGTAAAGTTCCTACTCGAAAACGACCTTGAACCACCATCGCCGGCCTCCTCCAAGCTCCGACGTCTCTCTCTTGCCCTCGTCTCTTTCTCCGTCGTGCGCACCCCCACACCTAGGTCGAATGGCCTAGGTTTTACCTTAAACTTGGTATTTAAGTGCTCCATTGTTACATCCCAGTCCCTGGGTTTACTTTTCGCGCGATTCGATCCCATACCATGCGTTAAATGGTTAACCGAGTCCTCTGAGTTAAACTAAATAAAGTTTTACATAACAATCCCTGTTAACCATGTCATTTAAATGAGACGCGGGTTGTTCATTAACCCGAACCATTAACTTAGGGATTTTCGGGATGTTACAAGTTACCCCCTTAAAAGAGGATTCGTTCTCAAATCTTGCGTCGGTACCAACCGACATGACTTATCTTTTCGTTCACGCTCGCACCAAATCCACCTGGTGCCCAGCATTCACCTTAACACTTGTCGAATCTATTTCTTTGTCTTGCGACTCAACCACCACCCTTGGTTTTCAAAGAAGTCTGCTCCGTTGCCCGCTTTCAACTTTTAGACCTATAGGATCGCCTACTTACTCCTTTATTACCCGCCTTTCCAGCCATTTTCCAAACGGCTGCGTTTCCAACTCTTGTTATTTCGACACTAAAGAAACCGTAACTTTTCATTCCAGCGCACCGGCACAATTACCTTAATCCCTATGGTCTCGTCTTTCCGACGGCCATCTCTCCAAGTATGTCTATTACTTTTCACAAATGGATTCATTCGTCGCCCCTCCAAAGTGAAGTCGTCAAACCTCTCGTTTCATACCTTCATCGCCATCCGGTGACGATTTCTCAACTCGATCTCACTGCTTTACCCATAATGGTATAACTTTAGTCCCTCTCTCATGACCTCTAGGAGCTTGTGCAAGCTACACTGGTCCCCACAGGATTCCTCTACCATAGTATCTCTTTACCTCATTACCACGCCTTCAGAACATCCTTTAAGTATGTACACACAACCAACCATGGGGTCGTCCTCATTAGCTCTCGATGTTTCTCAAAGCTCATTTACCTTCGTCATGTCTGTTTCAACAGCCAAACATTTGTTTCACTTGAATGCTCCCCAGGAACCCACTTTAAACTAGTCATAGGTTTACCAGCATAAGCATTTCCTTCCCAGTCACTTATGTGTAATCTTGCACCCACTCTCCCTTCATTCTACTTCCTCGTTGTTGCTCTATCATTACCAAGCAATCACAGACCGCGTCTCACTTATCATGCACGAACATGAAGTTCGTCTGCTCACAAGCCTCACCTATACGTCGTCTCAGTCAGGGAAAACATCCCTATTCCTCTGGTATCTCACCTCGACTGAATCCTTCATATGGAAAGTGTTCTATGAAGACCTTTCGTCACCTCGTTAACTCCGTGCTGAAATCTTCAGCGTTATCACCTTGATCTCCTCATAAATATTTCTAGTTAAGCATTCACGTGAACGCTTTCAACATCAATTCTCATAGCTCCACCCCTTGTTTTCGTGCTCCGAATTCCCGAGACATAAGCATAGGCATCTCCTAGTAGCACCTCATCGATTATCTAGTAAGACGTCAAAACTCCTCGCATCACCCCGATGTACCAACATCAAGAAAATTCTCAAGATAGAAGTACTATGCTTGATCATACTAACCACCTGTCCTATGTACGACTAAGCGTGTACTACAAGGACACAAAACGTCAGGTCATAATAACATAACCCATCACGTTCAAAGTATGTATATATATATATAGGTATAGCATCTCAAATCTCTAACTCGCACAAAGTGCACACATGACTAGCTAGACCTGAGCAATTCTACGTGTATACAATATGACCCCGTCATTTATAGACACGCAAACTCCTGAACCCCACCTCCTATTTATCACATTGGTAGCCCCAGCCACACGTCATCAGATACTCACACAGAGTTCACACGGTCATACCAATGGTTTAGGACGACACAAGACCTTATCCTAAACATTCATAGACGTAAGATATAAAAATATCATAATTTCCCACAGGACCTCGTCCTGAACATTTACACCTACTAAAGATATATAATCATAACTCCCCACAGGACCCCGTCCTGAATACTCACACAAGGTGCAATGCACTCATTGCACTTCAAACAGCACCTAGACATTAACACATAGGTGACACTATATTAAAATCGTAGACACAGACAAATTCAAAACTCATGTCTATACAAGTCTACTCACACCATCTAATCAACCATACTCCAGTCATTACAGCAAAGATCACATTTATTGCTAACTCACATTATTTATAATGCAATCACACAATCACACCATACTACACATGTTTCACTACTGTAAACGCAATCATACGCCGTCACAAACACAGTTATCATCAAATATGTTCAAATCACCATTCGGTAAGACTCACAACAAATGTCAAAATCAAATAATCAATATTTGATTTGAGCATCACCCCACGTAAACGTCTAATCAGTCATAACATCATATCACTCTGAAATCTCTGGTGACATCTGTCACACTAACTAATCATCAAGAAATCGAGCATCCCGAACACTGCCCGTAAAATCACTACTAGACCCGGTCAAGTGCATCTGACGTGTCCTCTTCTCGTCCCTCCTGAAACAGAGCTCTCTTAACTGCCACAAGTGGTCGATCTCCCGCACGACATGTAAACTCGTCCCCTGACTCACCCCTATTAGGTCACTATACGACCCACGACCATATACCCACCTTTAACCGACACGTCCTATGAACAACACACAGTCCCTTAGCCCCATATTTGAATACTTAAATTCGTAAACTCATCGGGTTAAACCCCAAAGCTCATTACACATTTAATGTAATAAAACACGTTTGAAAGTATGTACGACAGCCCAAAACATTAAAAACATTTAAAGAGGGGATTAGAAACTAACAGGATATGCTGAGTCTCAGCCCCTGCTCTGCACACTCCCTGTTCATGCTCGAACTCGAACTTGTCAATGCATGATCACCTGATCAGACATGTTTTAATCTCACGTTGAATGACTCATGAATATAATAAATCCTCGATGTTCGCCTTATCTTCTCATCAACACTTCCCTATGAAACCCTAGTTCCACATCATCACCCAAATCGGATCGTCCTCCACTTGCTTAGAAACCGTGTACCCGAACTAGGCTTCCTCCCATGCATGCACGTACGTGCCCATGCACAACCCTAGTCTCCGACTACACGTGTACTTGAACCGTGTATCATTCTCTCATGCAAGCCATGCAACTTAAAACATTAACCAAGGAAAACGTATGATTTTGTGTCGGGCCTTATTGCATGCATGATACACGAAAACCTAACCGAACCACCTGTTTTCGTCGTACGAGCTCATCCCATACCCTTTTGTCCCCATCGTTGTGCATCACCATCACACGTCACCTCGTCTCCCTTGCCGGCAAATACCTAGTCGGCTCCCGCCATGCACCGCTGCGTGCCACCGTATGTCTCCCGCATAGCCACCCCATTGACAGGTTATCGCCATGACAGCCTCCCACGTCCCGCCATGCTCTGCTGCTGTACGCATAATCGTCTTCCTTGTCATGCCCCCACGACCATTGCTTCTCTCCCTTTCCTTCTCCACGGCAGCCGACCACCACCACCATAGCCAACTCTCTAATCGTACCCGCCGGTCGCTGCCCTCGGCGTCACCTGGCTCCCGTCGTTAACAGCCGGCCACCACTGTCACCCTTAGCCACAAGGATGGTCACCGCCTTCGTCCAACCCATCACCAGGTCACCATCGTCGTCCCTGCTATAAACGAGAACCCCAAACCCTAAACGGGTTACAAGCAATATTACGAATGTAAACACATAGTAAAGCGTAAACAAGAGTTTACCTTGGCGATGAGTAAAGTTCCTGCCCAAAACCGCCCTTGAACCACCATCGTCGGACTTCTCCAAGCTCCGACGTCTCTCTCTTGCCCTCGTATATTTTTCCGCCGTGCGCATACCCACACCTAGGCCGAATGGCCTAGGGTTTACCTTAAACTTGGTATTTAAGTGCTACATTGTTACATCCGAGTCCTCGGGTTTACTTTTCGCGCGATTCGAACCCATACCATGCGTTAAATGGTTAATCGAGTACTCTAAGTTCAACTAAATAAAGTTTTACATAACAATCCCTGTTAACCATGCCATTTAAATGAGACGCAGGTTGTTCATTAACCCGGACCATTAACTTAGAGATTTTCGGGATGTTACAAGACTTCACTCCGAAAGAGTCACTCAGGATAAAGACTGAAGTCTGGATGTTAACTACTACTCCCGATAGAAGACAAAAGAATATAAGGCATATACTACAGATGAGTCAAGTACTCTAGATGATGAAAATAATCATTCGGACCAGACTTTGTTCATCCGTACCAATTTGTTTTTCATCTAAAGAGGCTTATTATGGGGAGCCACTAAGAACTTAGAGTAATTAGTTAGTTAGTTATGCCATGTGACATCAATAGAATTTCATGTATAAGGTTTCTTCTATTCATCTATAAATAGCTAGTAATAGTTATGTTATTTTGTAACTATCATTCCATACTTTGTACGAACTTTGATCAACCAATACAAGAAACATTTTATCTAAATATTTGTTCTTATTTTGATTTGTTGATTATTCCTTTCAATTCAATCTCATAGAATCAAGTTCTTGTTGAATTACGACCCTACAATAAATATATATATATATATATACACATACACATACATGTACACATGTTAATACAAAGAGAAATAACCAGTAAGGCGTTGGTCTCGTGGTCGCAGCGCTTCACCCTTACCTAAGCCACCCAGGTTCGAACCCCAGGTCGCATTTTCGACGCTCGCGGATCGAATTTTCTGTTTTTTGGCCGGTAAGTAAATAATTTTTAACTTAAATTTTAAATTTAATATTTTATTTAATTAAAACATTTAACAAACTAAAGTTTTGAATTGCTAAATTTGGGTTTTATCTTTCCGTTATTCGATTATTTTAAATTGCCATCTCGACGTGTATATTTCGATATTTAAAACATAGCCACCATAACTTCGTACGATTCTCTTTACGTACTTTAACGTGACGCGAAACGCGGGCCTAATGTACTAGTTATGTTTTAAATACAATCAAAATATATTATACTAATTTTAATTTACTTTAATGATTAGTGTACATTTATTTATTTTATCATAAGTAGAAATAATATTTTAGTTTAGTTTTATTCTAATGATCCATTGTAACTTGTTACGAAATAACTAGTGAAATATAGTCATACTTGGTGAAAGATAACCATATTTATTAAAAAGACCATACTTGTCAAACATAGTCATACTTGGTGAAGATAACCAAGACTATTAAAGGTCTGTATCACTCATTAAACCATGTATAACCAATTATAAGTTATTACGAAATTCAGTCATAAAAGAATTTTACACCCGAGCCAAACGGGTTTGTAAAAATAATAATTTACGATCCGTTGGGAGGTAATTATGAAATAAAATAACTATATGTCGAACAATATATTAAAACGAGTTATTTTTATCGGGTTCATTTAAACGAGACCCACCACGTGATTTGGAGACCACCGGCAGATAAATATACATATATATATATATATATACACACTACTTATATAATACATTTTTGAAGAATATTGTTGTAATTTAATCAAAAATTTAAGACACATAGCACAAATTTTTATAAAGGACTATGAGGTAAGTTTGGCCCTTATGCTTTTGTGATGGGCTTTAGGTTAACTTTGTCCTTTTATGCTTTTGTGGTGGGCTTTGGGATACATAATGCTCATCTTCGACAGTATGGTTTATCATCTATTTCGGTTTGGATAAATGATTGTAATTTTGTATGATAGTATGTTTGTTATCTACTTTGATATAACATATTCAAGATGAGGTTTAAATATGTTTTGAATGATGTTGGTTCATACTTTAAGTTGACTTGTTTTAATATATATTCTGGTAAGTTAAGACCTTTAGTGTGAGGACTTGGAGTTGGGAATCGAGGAGGCATCGGAAGGCTATTGGTAAGGTTTGTATTTGGCATAAAGAAGCGTTGTACAACATAACTGAATATAGTTTATTGTACTTTTATGTAAGGCCCCAAACCTGGCACCCTACAGTTGGTTCTCATAACTTGTTATACTCTTTAAAAACATCTAACTTTCATTTAAGTAAACAGCGGAAGTCTTTCTCAAAATAGTATTATCTTTAAACTCGTTAATTTTCATAACGTTACCTGACGAATGCATGCGCACTAACCCGGGTAGCCCGCTTCCAAGCCAAGATACCTCGTCTAGCAGACTCACCTGCAGAACAATCTAAAGTACATACAACGTCAGCTACGCTGAGTGAGTTCTAATAGTTTAATTTAACAAAAGCCAACTCGTCTCATTTAATATTTATTTCCACTCAAGACCCTCTGGTCTATATAAAATCGTTTTATAAATTGTCCTCATATAGATAACCCTGTTACCTTACAATATCCCGAAGGATTCACCACCCTAGACTCAACCCACCACTTTAACTCAGTGAGTCTCTCTGACATAGAACGAACTTACTATTCTGATAACTCACAATTTACCGTATATATTAACCATACACTGGTTCACTCATCCAACCTCTAGACGCCGACTTACCAGTCCTAACCAGGACTTTAATAAACCAACTGACTCAACAGTTGTACACAATGTACTCAGCCCGACACAACGGTCAATCTAACTCGACACACCACATTGATTCCATCTATTTATCACATCAATACCATCTCATACACAATTAATATAACCCATCACTTGCATGCAATTTAACACATATATAAGCACACAAATACATACCTCATCACTGCACCCTCGTCAGGGTTATCCCCGTCGGGATACTTGTCCTAAGCTCAACTCCACCCTTGTTACAGGGCCTCGCTGCTAAACATAGCGACACACTCGTCATATATGATGACTACCCAGCCACCACACGGTGACTATATCATCTACCATACGGTGACTGACACATCACATGTACAATGATGACCCCGAAGGACTCCGTCCTCCACATCACTATTAGCCGTATGCACGGACAACAATGCAAGTACACAAAGCAACACATATATACACATGACACTACCTGGACATGTACTACGACTCACCACCATTTACAGATCACTTACGTGTGTAATCCAAAGCTTACTTAAATGTATCCTCATAACGTCTAGACACCTTACCCAACTCTTTCCGAATAGGAAGTTATACAACACACAAACACCATACTGACTAGCCCATACATACTATGGACACCACATAGACTCATGCAAACACGATACCCGTCGTGTCACGAGGACATCGACACAATACACACAGCATCAAGCAGATGACGTTTAACAGCATACTAGCACCTACTTGACTCGTTAATGAACCACATACGGATTCCCCTACTAACTCTCCTTATATAACCATCGCAGGTTTAACTAAATTCCCGACTATATCACAATATGACACATACAGATCATCACAACTCTTGTTCACCCATCCTGGGGATCCCATAACGACCCTTAGCCCATTATTGCATAATGGTATTCTAAAACGCTTCAAGTTTAAATCTTAACTCGTAATACGTTCGTTTAATAAAACATACAAGTATGTACGATAGCCCCAAAACAGTAAAACGTTTAAAATAGGGGATTAGAAACTCACCGGTTGAGAGGCACTCCAAAATCCTTGCTCTGCAACCTGCCCGTTCACGCTCGAACCCAAACCTGTCAGGCATATGATCGTATGATCAGGATAAGTACTAAACACACGTCAAAAACTCATAAATATAAATGAACCCCGACAATTGTCTTCTTTGCTCGCCATATCATTTCACCGAACCCTTAGCTTCACCTATACATGCATCGGGTCGTCCTCGCCTCGTTTAGAACTTGTGTACTCGAACCGAGTTCCCATGCACGTATATGCTCTGCCATGCAAAACCCTAATCTCGCCATACAAACCCTAGCTTCGTGAAACGTAAGAATTCATGTCGGGTTTCCAGCATGTACATAAACCCGCCATGCAAAGTCCTACCCATCACCATCCTCGGTTTTGTCCTCCTGTCACATCGTTAACCGGTCACCTTCATGCACCACCATGGTAGGCTATCATCTTCCTCGTCGGGCAACCCTAGCGAGTCCACCCCGTGAACCCCTACCCACGTCGTCTGCCGCCGCATCTTCACCTTCACCGTACACTGTTAGTCGATACCAACCATACACCTCCGCTTTCCGCCACCGTGGAGTAAAACCACAGCAGCCCCCCGCTATCGCCGGGCACCACCACCCGCAACCATCATCGTCTCCGGTTATTCCCCGAAACCATCATCACCTTCACTCGTCACCCTCCTCACTCTAACTACCATCTCTCTCTCTCTCGCTTCTCCTTCTCGGCCCTGACCTGTCGCGAACCACCTCCATCACAGCCGGCCGTCACCATGGCCCCCACCTACCTCACCGTAGCCGTCGCCGTCGCCTTCGGCCAAAACCCCACCAACGAAACCCTAACCGGGTTTTCCAAGCAACAACGCAAATAACATGAAAACGTATACATGGAGATTAAGCGGGTATTACCTTGATGAGACTTGAAGTTCCTGCTCGTGGAACCACCCCGCTTCCGGGCCCACCTCCTCTCCGCTTGCTCTCTCTTTGCCGTCGAGTGCCCCTAGACCGATTATGGTCTAGGGTTTGCAAAAATGAGGAATTTAACCTTAGGGATTTTACATTCTAGCCCCTCCTCTCTTGTTTCGTGCCTTCCGATCATAAACCCTCTTTAGGCGACTAACCGTGTCGTTTGCTATCGTTGAAACACCCCAAGCACGACAAACCCTGCCCCTTATTTGATTTAATATAGACTCTGGTCACTCACTAACCCGGACCTTTAACCTTTCGGATTTTCGGGATGTTACATTTTAGTACTTGAGGACCTTGAATTCCGCCAATTTGTTTGTAATGTTATGTTTTGTGTAAATCCAAATGTTCGTCTTGCCCTAGACTTTAGGTATGAAAGAATTTGATTGCAAAGTCCTTCAAAATTAGGTCACAAATGAATTGATTGCAAACTCCTTTACAAAATCCACCGCATAAGAATTCGGTCACAAATGAATCGATTGCAAAATCCATCATCGCAAAATCAACTTCATAACCAAAATCCATCGCAAAAGAATTCGGTTCCAAAAGAATCGATTTCAAAATCCGTCACAGAATATCCGGTTGTAAAATCCGTCACAAATATGGAGTCGCAAAATACATTTAAAATATTTCTTCGTAGAATCCGACGCAAAAGAACTCAGTCGCAAAATCCGAACCGTAAATTCAGCGGCAACAAGTACTGTCGCAAAATTGGTCTCACGTTTGAAGACGACTCTTTGAGTCTTGAAAATCCATCGCAAAGAGATATTAGCTACAAAGGTATGAAATTTTCGTTCGCAAAGCCATTCCATTTACAGGTTTGACAAGGCTAGTTAATTGTTTAAAAATGAATAGATGAGCTTAGGGTAAAATGTTAGTTCATCCGGTATTGGGCATGGGAAGGGGGCGTGGAAACTATGAGGGGCGTGAAACACCACCCCCTTCCCCGTGAAAGGGGCGTGAATGGTGAAGGCGTGAAAGTTTTCACACGTAAAAAAATTGGGGGTGGTGCAATGTTACCGTTTTTTGACCGTCCCAACAGCTACAAATTGATATTTTTTTATATTTTTTTTTCAAACCATACTCTATAAATATCAAACTTTAACTTATATTTTTTACACACAACTATCAATTCTCTCTTATATTTTTACAATTCATACTCAAATCAAAATGAATCCCAATGATCACAAAAACGTTTTAAATTGGTTTTGTTTCGCTCAACAACAAAACGCGTTTAACCAACCTTCTCAACAACCGAATCTGTTTATTCAACAAAACTCATATGTCCAACCTGGATACACACCTTTTATGAACCCAATGTTATTCCCTCAGTTCCAACCAAATAACCCCGACCCTGAATTTGTTCCGGAAACTCAAGAATTGCCTGAATCCGTTGAGGAGACCGAAAAAAGATCAAAAAGAAAAACAAAAAGAAAACGGTTGGGTCATCCGGGCAGACAAGTGGGCTTAATTGTTTATAAAGATTAATGGGTATGTTCAATTAAGTAATTAATTAATAATAGGTTTATATTTGTTAATTAGTTTATAAAAATTAAAAAGTTTATATTAGTAAATTTTTAAAGTTTAAATTATTTTTTTTAGTGTCGTTTTGGTAAAAAAAAATAATCATGGGGGTCAGTATCAATATTTCTATTGGGTTGCTCGGGATTAGATCGTATATATAACAAACAAATTTTATTTTCATGAGTGTCGGACGACCCCATCTCTAAAGGGTGGGAACGCCACTGTTTGTATGTACATATAGTTATAAAAATTGATATATATATATATATATATATATATATATATGGGAGAGATCAAGAGAAAACCACAAAGTTAGGCGAAAACCGACAAAACTACTAAAACAATGTGTAATACTATGGGTTACGTATACGTAAGCCAATATTTAAATGATTTTTTGGTAAAACTTTGTAATATTACATCGATACTCTTATAAAAAAATAAAAATAAAATAAAATAAAAAATAAATATTATTATATTATTGGTTAAAATTGATTTTTTTAGTGGTGTTTTCGATTTTCTCCTAACTATTGGTTTTCTCTGGAACCCATCCATATATTTATATATATATAAAAATAAAAATATGATATTAAAAATTTGTATGGTTAAACCTTATCATTGTTGTTTCAATCCATCATGGAATAAAATAAAATGTAAAACAACCTAGTTATTCCAAATGATCATTTCAAAGTTATTGATTTCCTCTTACTGATTACATATTCGCTATGAGAAATAAGTAAGAAGATATGTAACGCGAATAAAAATAAAGAAATATATGAGATGGTTAAATGCAAGGTTGTCCGGGCACACATGATAGTACACCAGCACAACTAGTAAGTTGTGGAACGTCAGATCCTGGTGCCACTTCAATCATGTGTGCTTGTTGTTCAGGGGTTAGCTGCGGATCAGTCCCAGATGCTACGAAGTAAGCTCCATTTTCGAATACGTCTTTTTCTGATCTCCAGTTCCAGTTCTTCCACTCTTCCTCTTTCGCGTTATTCCTTATTGTCACCTTCAAAACAGATATAGATGATCAAAGTTCGTTCGGAATAACCTTAAGGTCATTCAAATGAAACATTGGTGAACAAGAAGTGAAAAGCATAAATGTGAAAACCAGAGAGGTGACGAGGCTAGTCCTAGTGTATGTTTCGATCGATCACTAATGGTTACAGCCCATCGCAACTTTGGTCAGCCGGCAAGAACTAAAAAGCATGTGAAGAAATGTAATTCAAAATTTTATCTTCATATTTGTGACGGATGTTCTGTCAGAAAGGTCGATGTTCGACACCAAAAAAGTTCCATTGTGATAAAAAAAAGGTCACTAAATACGCAGGGATTATCGACAGACACACACACAAAAGATCTATGTATAACACTATATATCAAGAGAACATGCAAAACAAATAAATCATTCATTTTTTCAACTTTTCTAAGATGTAAAAATGGTTGCTAATCTCTTCTGAAATAAAAAAACATATATAAACAAATTTCGTTTATGTATATAGAAGTAAGTCAATTATCGATTACATTACCTACATATCTTAAATATGTATTGGTAAATGATTAAAAATGAAAAAAAACATATGAGCATTTACTTTAATAGTTTTTTATGTACACAACATACGTATTTATATAAAAAGTATAAGTTTAAAATACATGAACCATTAATAAATAAATAAAACAATTCAAGTTTATTCCTTTTGTTTTCTCAATAATTTAGTATTATGTAAGAAATTATCATACGATAGTTACAGATTTTATTATTTATTTTTAGATCTTTTTTAAATGATTGCCAATGGATACAGAACGTCCATGAGGTTTCGCCTCTAATAATCAATTTTCTAGTTGTGCATATACCTAGTTTTGATACCTGTTTTAAATGACGTTCATTTGGAGCAACGAATCGGTTGCCTTGGCTGAGGATAGTAGGATTCGCACTACCACCAATGGCGTATATTCCCCATCCGTTGTAATCGTTGTTAACGACTTGGAAAAAGCCAAATCGACATCTAGGCATTCTTTGAACACATCCATCAAACTTGTTGAATGCGACAGTGACTTGCATCGCAGTATCTTCTTTGTGTGAATCGTCCGCTCCAAGCAATACGGCCTGTTTAGTTGATCACATACATTAAAATTAAGTAAAAGGGAATATATTCAATCTAGCTAGATGATTGTTACTTTGTCATGATCGCCGAATTTGCAGTTGGAAATGGTCACAAATGTGCTAGCCACTGTGACATCAATGAGCCCATCTGGACCTTTACTAATGGTGCAATGGTCAATCCATATCTTCGTAGAACTTTTAACGGTGATACCATCACCGTCGCAACCTGCTCTTGATCCAAACCCTGGCATTTCTTTGACATCATGGATCTCAATCCCATGAATAATGACATTGTTGACACTATGAAGGGTGATACCTCCACCATGCGCGATCTTAACTTTCGCACCTCTACCATCAATCGTCTTGTCGCTAGAGACCACAAGTGCGTGTTTTAAAGTTATTACCATATCTTTTTCAAATATGATCCACAAAGGCTTGTCTTGTGTGACACCATAACGCAATGTCCCTGGCTTTGGTTTTGTAGCATTATCGTCCGAAGGACAGGTGACCGTGTAGATCTCCCCACTCGCGCCCCCTGTGGTTCCTTTTGCAAAACCAGCCACGCATTCGGCTAACGCTTGTCGGTTTTCCGCCCAATCGGGTTTGCACCTCCAACACTTGTCTATTATGTTCTTTGTTGAACAGTCATGCAGGTCCCTCCTTGTTGAACTTTCCATGTTTCCATAGAACAACTCAGGGTTGTAATAAGCTTCCATGGCCGCGGCGTTAGGATTAGCAGGATCATCCACAGTGTCTGCGATGGTAGTTTCGGTTTCCCCTGACCGAGATGGGATCAAAGAAGCAAAGGTCAGGGTGAAAAAGAGAACAAAATAGTGATACTCCATTGTATGATTCTACTTTTCACAACATTAATTTGACAACAATTTTTCTAAGTACCAAAAACTAGTCTTGATTAATGATTTTTAAGGAATATCAAAGAATCATTAGTGTTCGTTTATGATATGTTTTGTTGGGAGTAAATAAGAAGGTTTTGTTTGTATATATTGAGTGATAAGTGGTTTACAAAAGTGTGCATATATAATAGGACCATTACTGGAGGACAATACAACAATCATCAAATTCCGGGTCAAACAAGCATATAAAATGTGAGATGGAGAGTTTTCCTCGAAGTCCTCGTGTGTAACCAAATAAAAGTTTGTAAATAATAATATGAGTACTATATATTAATGCTGAATATTCTTTTACCCTGCTACTCCCTTAAAAGGTATCAATATTTCCCTACTAGAGAAACGAGTATCGAGAGTTCTTTATAAAAGTAGTGTTTTCTAGAGACGTTAACATTTTTTTAATTTAATTTATAGTGTAGTCGCATTCGAGAAGTGCGACTTCATGGACTTGACAACCGCAACTTTAATAAAAATCCCTCTTGCCAACTCCCTTGAGTTGTGCTTGGCAAATATGTTTTCATTGAAGTCGTAGTTGCTAAGTTCGACTTCAACTTATCGCAAAGAGCATCCGGTAACCAAATTTCGAGGTCTACAAAGTCGCACTAAGTGTGGCCCACTATAAGTCAAGTTGAAAAAGTACAAGAAAAACTCGAAAATACACTAATTCTTTAAATAATTTCATCGATCTAACAAAATCTTAGAAAGAAGCAGAAAGTTATGTTTTTTAAGGTTTTCTGTAATTACCGACAGTTCGAATAAAATTCTAAAAAAATGAAAAATATATTTAGAGGTCGTCCATGATCTGTCAGCATTCTGCCGGTTTGATCCATTAGTGAGTCGTCCCGTCAGTGAAACTTTTACGCATGCTCGGTTTCCCCACAAAAACTTCATCGACAGATTATGACAATTGGTATCTTCACTTGCGTATTAACGACAGATCTTACCGTCGATGAAGTTGCTCTGATTAGTAGTGTTCAAATAAAAATTTAACCATCTTGTCATATATGTGATGTTTATTTAGCTAGGTTGATTTTTCACTCCATAAGAGGCATTATAATTTTCACACTTAAACATGTTAATAGGTCATGTTCAGGTTAACATATGATCGTTTAGGTTGACCCATTCAATAAACGAGGTATGCTAGCCATCCAAAAAATTGATTTTTTTCTGTCGTGTTTCAGGTCATGCCAGTAATTAAAATTAGAGGAGTGCCCATTTCTTGTTGAAAACTTTGCCTAAACCGAGAAGTGATGCTATTGTCTCTGTCATATACAATTGAGATCGGTATTTCGTGTTGCGAAACAATTTCATCTACATAAATCTTTAAATGATTTATTCATAAGATGGCAGAAAGTGACAACTTTATTGCATAAATATTGCTAATTGAGAAATACATTAGTAACGACATCAAAAGTTTTCTCTCTTCATCTGCAATCATGTTATAAGCATGTTCTTTTTCTTCCTTACTTCCTCTGGTTCATTGAGTTTCCTTTGGTAAATCTCGGATAAATGATTACATTGTGTCTTAACTTTGGAGAACTTGATCAAAGGTGACCAATATCACCGCATTAAAAACATGCCCTAGTGACCTAACAATATTTTGCTATATGGCCCAACCCTTTTCAGTTGTTGCATGTTACTATTGAGGTTAACGTGTCCGTTTTTAAAAATATTTTAGCAGCGAAAGTTATGACACACTAGTACAAAAAAAGAGCTTTAATGCGATTATTTTGATTTAATAAAGTGGTTAATGAACCGTTTTAAATGTATGCGTCGTAAAAGAACCATATTTTTTAAATCATTTCAAAAACCTCTTTAAAAATAAAAATGACCGCTTTAAAGAAAAACCCCCATCCAATAATCATCACATTTGAATTAGTTCATTTATTTTAGAACCGCTATAAATAAAAGAAACCGCTGTAAAATCTTTTTTAATAAAAAAATAACAGAACCACTGTAAAATATTTTTTTAATTAAAAAAATGAACCGCCATAAATAATAGAACTGTTGTAAAATGTATTTTATTAAAAAAAATTCTTAAATTGCAGCAATACTATAACCAATTATATACAACAAAAACTCAAAATTTAAACGACAACCAAATAAACTAAATATATATATATATATATATATATATATATATATATATATATATATATATATATCAGAAACCAAAACTGTTTAAAATCATATATTGTAAAAGGCCTCAAACCCGTGATACCTCACTTGTTAGAATTACTCATAAACATAGTCATCAAACTCTGAACTTTCTATTAAAACATTTAAACATAGCGGAAGCGTACATATTCATTCAATTACATAAACAGCGGAAGTCTTAAACATTAAACTTTGTCTTATCATTGAATCAGTTAAACAGGATATCAGTCTTGCGTTAGGTAGCCTCCATGTCTTTGCCCGCATTTTCTTCTTGTTACATGAAGTGCATACTAAAAGTCAGCTAATGCTGATGAGTTCTAGTTTAAAGCAATTAGGTGTAAACATTATTTCTTGTCATACTTTCATAATTATAAATATATATATATATACATATTTACCATTTCAATTCTTTCGCGTTCATTCATGTGTGAGTACGTATATTGATACATATATTCTTACATTCATTTGTACCTTCATTGGTCTTACATATAAGGGGGATCAACCCGTCATTTATTACGTGAGTCACGAAGACAAACGTCACGGTCTACCGTCGTAGGCCGCCATACTTACAACCGTCCGGCAACTAGTGTTCGTCTGTCATTATCTTACAACCGTCCTACCGAAGTAGTCTGTCATTATCTTACAACCGTCCTACCGAAGTAGTCCGTCATTATCTTACAACCGTCCTACCGAAGTAGTCTGTCATATCTTATAACCGTCCTACCAAAGTAGTCCGTCATTATCTTACAACCGTCATACAGAAGTAGTCTGTCATATCTTACAACCATCCTACCGTCGTAGTCCGTCAAATTTGTTTGTCTGCCCTAAGGCATTTGTTTCCCACCCGAGCTATTTATACAGCCGTGCATCAATTGAGGGACTGACTCTACCGTAGTAGCCTTAGCTTAGTCTACTTTTCTTGACTGTTAATTCTGGATGCATAATAGTTGAGTAGTCGTCCGTCTACCGAAGTAGCCGTTATCACCGTTTTCGTCCATAATGTTCATTCATACTTAGCAAGCAATATATACATGGATATAAAGCAAGATTTAATTCTTACACGTTATGTCATACTTTTCATACTTGGCAAGCAATATATATACATGGATATAAAGAAAGATTTCATTCTTATACGTTATGTCATACCTTCTTTTCTTAGCTTATATACATACTTTGTATTCACAATGTATTGTCACATAACATAACAATTATTCATATCATGTATACACTTCAGCCCCAAAACATTGGAAAACATTTGCACATAACACATAGGGGGCACGTAGAACTCAACTGACTACCGTTGTTCAACCCGAAGCTGATGTCTTAACTATTGTTAGTGTCACACCTCTAAATTCCACTAACGGAGTTTTACCGTTAGGGATGTGACACACCAGGATCTCAGTCATTAGTTACATCAAACGACACTATATGGGACTTGAAATGTCATAACATAAAAGTTCAGAGTTAATGCGGAAGCGTTTAAACAAGAAAGTAAATGAGCAAAACAACGCGCCAAAGTTTAGTTTAATAAAGGCAAGTGAATTGTTTAAAATGTTAGAAATGAATGACATGACAATAGGACTCCATGCATGTCCTAAGTGTGCAATCTGTGCCAGAACGACCTGAGAAACATGTAAGAAAAAGTGTAAACACGAGGTTGGTGAGTTCACAGGTTTCAGCTTGTAATAACGTTTAACAGATTAATGTATATTCAATATATATATCAACAGGTAGATAACCAATGTTCATGTATACTAATGCGCTTGTTGGATCGGGATCTACCTTGATCCAATGATTCAACACATTAACCGAACCAAATCGTGCGGAATCCGATTTGATTGGCAATCCAATCTATGACACGGATCGGGTCGTGAGAAACGAGCGGATTAGATGTCGAAACGAAGGTTTCTATCGACCCTTTGGTGTAGAGAAGTTGGATACAAGACCTGGAAACTCTCAACGGACAGAGATTCGACAATGCCGGTGCAAAGAGTTTGTGTGTGTTCTGTTGCTTAGTCTGGTTCTGCTCTGGTTAGTCTCTCTTACTTGTTTTGTGCTCATGAAGTGAAAGTTATATATATAGTGCAGAGGCCATTCGTACGAATGAGCCATGTGAATGGACTCATTCGTGCGAATGAATCAGTAGAATGGTTCATTCGTAAAAATGACTCATCAGAATGGTTCATTCGTACGAATGAATCATTCTCATGACTTATTCTGGCGAATGAATCATTCTCATGATCTATTAGCGCGAATGGATCATTCTCATGATCCATTCGTGCGAATGGGCCTTTCAATAGCACGATTGATCAATGTTATCGATATTTATCAGATCGTTTAATACACAGTCGTTATATATGAGTAAACATTAAGGATAAACATGTAATTTCATTAATATATCAAATAGTTACATTAAACATAGATGAAATACATATTACAAGGGATTAGGGACATATCATGCATCTACATACTCCCCCTTGGACCTAGATCCCTTCAAAATGACCTAACTGACATTAGTTGGTCTTCAACATCTCTTTTGTACGAGTTTTCCAGTTGACCCCGGCGTGTATGTCAAAAGCAAAGCATATACGTATCACCTTCACATACTGCAACGCCTGGTCTATATCTGCAACATCAAAAAACGGCTGACACTTGTATAAAGTTGTAACATCTTGTTCAGACAAGTTGGTCAGCCACAAGGGATCAAAGACCCTGATGGTCTCCCATGACCCTTCTTTACAAAGCACTATAACAGCTTCACCAGTACGTCCATCATAGTACCACCATTTGAACTGATCTGAGAAGTCTTGGATCATTTTCCTTAAAGGAATCTTCTTCATGATCGTTGGAGGTTTCCACTTTAAGACAATTAGGGGCTTCTTGGTGATTGGATGAACCTTTTCCTTGTGAATGTAACGTGTAGGCATTTGTGGCTTGAAGTTCACCCACTTCTTCCGGTATTCGTACTGTAATTGACGTTCAAACCATTCGGATAGACCAGAAGATTCGTTGTATAGAAGCTTTAGACGCGCCAATTGATTTACTTCAAATGCGGGCAGCGTCTTGAAGTCATGAGGGTATTTGAAATATTGTATGCCCTTCTCTCTTTTTATAGCATAGCGGCTTAAGTCGTTGAAGTATGCCCAACTGATTATACGACCATCAGACTTGTGTCCTTTGAGTCGATAAACTTTAGTGTACTTGGTTGGAGGAGAGGGCTTTGAGTTCTTCTTTAATTCGGCCATGTATTCCATCCACTGAATTTTACGTTCATTCAGCTCGTCAATGTCAATAGTGGAGGGACCGGCTTCATCTCCTTTGTTGTCGATAATGCGGTTGACCTCCTCGTCGGACTGCTGAGTGAATAAGTCTGCGAAGGAGGGAAGATCATCACCATCTACTGATGTGTACTTTGGATATTCTTGATCAGTGATGTCTTCGATTTCAACCTCATCAACGTCTTCTAGTTCGTCAGAGGAGGGATAATCAGTTGTAGGAACAGATGCCTCTTCAGTGATGACTTCGTCGGGATTCATTTGAAATAGCTCGGCAATCTGTTCTTTTGACAAGCAGTGTACGATTTCCCCTTCCTCTTTGTCATAAATAACTAAATGTTGGATGATCCCTTGCATGTCAAGCACATAAGTTAACTTTGAAAGTTGTTGCTTGAGAGGCATCACATCCAAAACTATTTACATAAACAATCATAAAATAAACATGTGAGAATAAGAAATATCATTGATTTAATCAAAATAAAACTGAAATTATTTACATAATAATCTAATATTTACAATAAGACAACTTAAAACACTTAAAACAAAAACTATCAACCTTCAGTGCCCTTTTGTTTATCTGATGATGGGCCTTCTGATTTGTCTGATTTTTGCTTTGTTCGCGCTTCTGCTTCTGCTGTCTTTTCAGCACTTGATGCAGCACCAGCATTGGCACCATCGTTCTTATCTTTGTCATTATTGTCATCATCATCATCACTATCATCATCATCCTCATCTTCATCATCATCATCATCGTCACCATCATCACCATCATTGCAAGCACCCTCAATTCTGGGTGTCGGGTCTCTTCTGCTTTCTAAGTCTTCCAACAGTCTCTTGTTTTCCTCCTCTAGCCTTTGTATCCTTGAGCATGTGTATTAACAGTTGTAGACAACTTTTGATTCTGGTTTGTAGCAGTGAGAAGGAGGACTTGCTTATCATTGCATCTAGTGGAAAGACTTGTGATGGCTTGGGCTTGTTCAGTATTTTGCAGAGTCAACTGACTGATATGCGAGCCCTGTTGGTCAATACGCTTTGATTGCTCTTCATTCTGAGCCAGTAAACGAAGTACCAAACTGTTTAAAGTACTGATCTGGTCGTGTAGAGAGACAGTCAGCAGTGACATTGAAGATTCAGCTCGAATAGTTGATGGCTGTGATGTAGGAGCAGTCGTGTAGATGGGAGGAGGCACAGTTTGTGTCTGAGGCATAGATGTTGACATTGGAGCCTCAGACCTGGTGGCAGTTGCTGTAGTGGCAGAGGTGCTCTCCGTCCTTCTAACAAGCTTAAACTTTTGGCGTTTGGCCATTCTTTTCTTTCCTCTTCCCTTCTTGACCGGGGTAGATTGGGAAGAAGGAGCAGCAGATACTTGTAGACAGCCAGGGACAAAGTCAGCATCCCTGACGTCATCATCAACCCTTGAGCTTCCTTGATCTGCTCCCCTTTTTCTTTTTGTTGCGACCAATCTTGCCCCATGTTGATTGATTTCAAATTCATCTTCAGTTTCCTCAGAATCAGTAAACAGGACGGTGTCCAGGTTAACGTCTTCTGGGTTAGTTGGAAGGGAAGGATCGATAGCAGTAACAGTGGGAGTGGTGGCAGCGGTAGATGAAACATGAGGAGTATTGCCACCATCTCCTTGACCATCTTGGTCGTCATCATCTTGGTCGTCAGCTGGAGGTACAACAATATCCTCCCTGTCCGAATCACTGTTATCGTGACGCCATTTTCTGTTTACTGGTGCCACATACTCTGGATTTGCCAGATGTCCAATGAGTCGTTTGTGAGGTGGCTTTGTTGGTCTTCCCCTATAGGTCTGTACCCTGTTTAGAGTGACGTCCGTCATGTGTTCTAACTTGATTATGTCGACGTCTGACCTTGATAGAAGAGGAAGTTGGTCATCTATTATCATTTGTAAGAATCTGGGGTACATAAGATACGCATTGTCCCCTTTAAGATAGATGTTTTCCTTAAGGTGCGTGAACACCATCTCGAAAAAGTTGAACGGAATGTTCAACACCAGTGCAACGAATGCGCTCTGTATTGTTTCGCGCATATCATCAAATCCGCCACGACGGGAACCGAGGCAATGCAGAAGAACATGTCCTAGATACTTGTACTGCGGACAGAGGTTCGCTTTGTTTAAAACTCCCTCGGCGACATTCCCGTCGTACTTTATCCTCATGAAGCATCCTCGGACCAGATATTTATCCCGTGTCACTGGATCTTCAGGATGATCACCAAATTGACACAATCGGCGAATGTGAGCTGCCGATACAACCACATCTTGACCTGCGATCTTCCCTCGTATGACCGGTGGAGATACCTCGCAGTCAATCTCGGCGGAGGCCCAGAACTCCCTTTGGTGCGACGTATATGTTGTGCGGAGATGGGATATGGCATGAGCAATCCTGGATCTGGATAGAAACTCGATCATGCCGACAAACGGACGTGCATTCTTTGATGTCGGAATCATGTACGCACATATGTTTCTTTTTATGGAAGCCTTAAGAACAACTGGAGCTCTGTGCGCCATAACGAACAGTCTGCAAACACAAAAACATGAAGCACCTCAGATCAATACATGCAAGATTTTGGAAATATGAACTTTTGGACCATTTTTCCCTTGGTACGAATGAATCATTCAGCCTATTCATTCGTGCGAATGAGTGTTCATTCGTGTGAATGAGCGTTCATTCGTGTGAATGAGTTTTCATTCGTGTGAATGAGTTCTCATTTGTACGAATGAACATGAAGAGTATGTCCATTCGTATGACAGACGGGTCGCGATCCAACTTGTCCAAAAATCAACCAACACTTGAAAAGATTTGCCGAAAAACGACAACAACACACTCGACTATTGTTTTCAACCAATATTTAGCAGTTTAATTGGTTTATTAAGTCAGTTTTTACGTTTTTAGGTTTGGTTTTCGGTTTTGAACCCTAAATCTAATCGAACATCCACGGATCGGTATACCATCGATGAATACTTGTGGGGTTATACCTGTAAAAAGAAATCGAATGATTAGATTACAGATTTGACAGAGTTTTGTTCAAATTCAGATTTTGATGAAACAGACGTGCGAATGCTTTCTGTTTTGTGCGAATGATTCTGCATATGCGAATGAATGGCCTATTTATAGGATGGCCTGGTTCATTCGTACGAATGTCCATCTATTCGTATGCGTGTGTCCTTCAGTAGTACGAATGGGTATGCATTCGTACTAATGAACCCTTCATTCGTACGGATGGATGTTCATTCATACTAATGAACCTTCATTCGTACGAATGGACCATTCTAGTCAGTCCATTCGTGTGAATGACCTATTCTCATCATTCATTCGTACGAGTGAGCCATTTTGCTCATCCATTCGTACGAATGGGACAATCCCCTTATGCAAATTAAACTTTTCAAGTTAAATGGGGTATCCGACCACATTGGTTTTAACAAAAATTTAATTATGAAGTAATTTACATTTAATTATGAAGTGAGGGATCAATTATGAAGTTTTGGAATAGTTTATGAAGTAAAGGAACGATTTGATCAATCAGGAAGTCAAGCGGTTTTCAAATTTTGATTTTCTGACAGTCGTTCGAGTCTTATCAGATAATCAAAAATTCATGAAAAGTAAAATCTTTTTGGATTTTTGAATATGTAATGCTGAAAATAATATCAACAAGATATATACACGCATGTCTTAGTAAGAATGATCCTTATGAGAAATCATACAGACTTAATGACTAATGATCTGAGACATTTTGAATTTTGTAGATACAACTATACAATGGTATTTACACATCTTTTTGTGAGAAAGATCCGAACGTGGGATCAGTACTAAGCTCATAGCAATCAGCAACATTGCAAATTATCTGAGCTTTAAGTACACTTAGTCAAAATGCGATCATTGATATGTTTGTGCATCTTAAACCTATGCAGACCTCTTCTCAACACTTACAAGATGATCTTGAAGGATTGAGTCCATTGTCTATGTGTCCCACACTAGTTAAGAATTGACTTGAATTACTTTTCAAAACATGTTAATGTTTCAAATCAGCACAACTTACTTAACCAGCCATCATAAGTTCATGAGATCTCAGTTATTCCATGTTACTTCTTTACTACACAAATTATATATATATATATATATATATATATATATATATATATATTAGTATTCACAGTGACAGCCATCAGCTCATGGACGGCTTCAGCTAGGTATTTACAAGGCAATATGGCACGTATGCAGCTAACGGTGTTTGTGTTCATCCTATCCCATGGATGGCTTCAACCAGGCTGCAACCCGGTAATATTGCACATATACGGATTCGGATTCATACTTTTATTTTATTCTTAATCGCATGGACGGCTTCAGCCAGGTATTTACAAGACAATATGGCACGTATACGACTTCGGAATCTAATTTTTAATTTTATAACTACTTTCTGATATCTCATTAAACCGATGATAACTGGTGTGCACAGAATGAGAAACACCTTCAGTTTCTATTGTTGATTTTCGTCAATCCTTTCACCATTATGTGACTCACAAGACAATATCTAATATGGTATAGATTGATCATCAATGGTCGAGATTCAGTAAGATAAGCCTATCAATGCATCACATGTCGACTTAGTGTGACTATTTACTATGACATTAAATGCAATGTGCTTCATACATATGGTTAGTGTGCCATTACTTCCCAAAGGTTGGATACGATTTCTCATTTTTGAGGTTTTCAGATGTTTTTGGGTTTTAGTCTGTACAAAAATGGAAAATCTTTTTGAAATATTTTTTTTTTAACAAACTGTACACAATATAGAAATCTTTTTGGAGTCTCAGATAACTAGCATCTGTGTACTCTCATTTTTCTCAGCGAGAGATCATTTTCTTACTTACATTTTCTCCCCCTAAAATTTTAAAATGAAAAATCTTTTTAAGTTTTTGAGATTTTTAATAAACACAAGAAAGAAAATATATGCAGGAACGTAATTGATAAAAATGATTATTGACTCGACTCTTGGTCCGGAACAACGTCATCCTTCTTTTTCACGCCGTTTACCTCTAACAAGAATAAAAATCTTGATTTGTCAAAGGATTTTGTATAGAGGTCGGCCTTTTGGAAATCAGTGTTAATTTGAACCATATTAATAAGTTTCTTTTCAAAACAATCACGAATGAAGTGATATTTTATACCGATGTGTTTGGTTTTTGAATGCTGAACCGGATTCTTAGTGATAGCTATGGCAGCAGAATTATCTACATAAATAGGAGTGTTAGAGAATTGCAAACCGTAGTCCCGAAGTTGCTGTTGAATCCAGATAATCTGAGAACAGCAACTGGCAGCAGCGATGTATTCAACTTCACATGTAGATGTAGCCACTGAAGTCTGCTTTTTGCATTGCCATGTCACGAGACGGTTTCCAAAGAACTGACACCCTGCAGATGTAGACTTGAAGTCTGTTTTGCAACCACCATAATCAGAATCACTATATGCAGTAAGCTCAAAGTTATCATCATTAGAGTATCATAATCCAAGATCAGGAGTACCCTTCAGATAACGAAAAATCCTTTTGACAGCAATTAAGTGGGAGACTTTTGGTTTTGACTGATATCGGGCACAGAGACACGTGGCGAACATGATGTCTGGTCGAGATGCCGTGAGATACATGAGAGATCCGATCATGGCTCGATAGAGAGTAGCATCAATATACTCCCCCTTGTCATCAGGCGAAATCCCGTGATTGATCGCCAATGGAGTACCAGAAGGTTTGGCATCAGTCATACTGAATCAGCTCAGTATGTCTCCAACATAATTGGTTTGATGAAGGAAAATCCCTGTCTCAGATTGATCTACTTGTAGCCCTAGAAAGAACTTCATCTCTCCCATGGAACTCATCTCGAACTTGTCCTGCATAACTTTTTCAAATTCTTTGCACAGAACATCATTCGTCGATCCGAAAATAATGTCATCCACGTATACCTATACCATTAAAAGTTCTCCACCCTTTTCCCGAATAAAAAACGTGCAGTCGATGACACCTCTTCTAAATCCATTGTTCAGAAGATGAGTGGAAAGTGTCTCGTACCACGCTCGCGGAGCTTGGTGCAATCCGTACAGTGCCTGTCCAATTTGTAGACACGGTCACGATGCATAGGATCTTCAAACCCGGGAGGTTGACTGACGTATACGACTTCACTGATTTCTCCATGAAGGAATGCACTCTTTACATCCATTTGATAGACTTTGAACCTTTTGTAGGATGCATAAGCAAGAAAAATTCGAATTGCTTCCAGACGAGCAACCGGTGCAAACACTTCATTGTAATCTATACCTTCAATTTGCCTAAATCCCTGAACGACCAAACGAGCCTTATTTCTTATGACTATTCCTTGATCATCCCTTTTGCAACGAAGAACCCATCGAGTACCAATCTTCTTAGCTCCTTTTGGTAAATCAGCTAACTTCCAAACTCCGAGCTTCTGAAATTGGAGTAGTTCTTCCTGCATTGCATTTACCCAAGATTCTTCTTTTAAAGCATCTGTTATAGACCGTGGTTCGATTTGCGAGACGAAACATGAATGCGCACAATCGTTGACCACACCAGATTCCATGATTTCTGAGTAGACTCCAGAGTTGATCTGACCCCTAGTTTTGACACCAGATGTGGGATCACCAATAATGTTCTGTTGAGGATGAATTCTATCAATCCTACCCACAGGATGGCAGGAACCTCAACATTTTGATCAAGGTTTGTGATACTCTGTTCAATTGCCACAGAATGTGAAACATCATCACTTAATTGTACAACATCATGGGAAGGATCTTCAATCAGTTGGTCTATTTCTTGTCGAGAACCCTCATACTCTGAAGAAGAAGAAGAAGAAGAAGAAGAGTCATCATCATGTGTGACTTGTGTGTTTTTGGAGGACTTAGGAATGTCAGATGATGAGGGAGTAGGTTGCACATGTTCATCAGGTGCATTTTGAGCATCATACATCATTTGAACAGCAACCTCCTCAAGATTAAACGAGGAAAAAAGTTCTTCATAATCAAACATCCAAGGAAGACCTTTTCCAGCAGCAGGAGAGTTATACTTTTGAACATCAACATGGTACCATTCTTCTACATTCCCAGAAGCTTTGATGTAAACTCTTTTATTGGGAGTGCTGTACCCTAATAAGTAACCTTCCTCTACTTTCTCGTTAAACTTGCCATGAGCATCCTTTTTTAACATGGTACATGGAGCGCCGAACGGTTCAAGATACTGTAAGTTCGGTTTCCGTCGATGCAACAATTCAAAGCAAGTTTTATCGTGACGCTTGACAACTAGAACCAGGTTGAGCGTGTAACACGCATTAGCAATAGCTTCATTCCAGAACTGCACGAGTAAGTTTGAGTCAGCGAGCATAGTCCTTGCCGCTTCTATCAAGGTCCGATTCTTCCTTTCAGCAACACCGTTCATTTGTGGAACATATGGCGCACTGAATTCATGGTGAATACCAAGTTTTTGACAGAAAGTTTTCATAAGGTGATTTTTAAATTCAGTACCATTGTCTGAACGGATCCTCCTAACCTTTAACTTATACAGAGACTCCAATTTGGTAATCAGAATCTCCACATATTCAAAAGTCTCAGATTTTTCTTTCAAGAACATCACCCAAGAATATCTCGAATACTCATCCGTCACAACCAAACAATATAAGTCTCCAGCAATGCTCTTCTGGTTGATAGGACCAAACAAGTCCATGTGTAAGAGCTCTAGTGGTATAGTGATGGAATGTTGAGATTTGGGTTTATGAGATTTCTTGGTTTGTTTGCCTTTCTTGCAAGAGACACACTAGTCAGGAAGATGAAAACTTTTCACAGTGACTCCTTCAACAAGATTTTTGTGCACCAAATGATTCATTTTTCTGAGACTGAGATGTCCCATTCTTTTGTGCCATAAAATAGAATCCTTCTTAGTGGCTTTTGAAACAAAACATGATGTTGTGGACACTGAGGATGATGCTTGTGACATGTCAAGAATATAAAGATCATTCACTCTTGGAGCAGACATAATCACCATGTCTTCTGGAATCATAAACTCCTTTTTCAAGATATAACAATGCTTGTCATCAAAAAGAACCTTGAACTCCTTATCACAGATTTGAGAAACAGAAAGCAAGTTGTTATCCAACTGTTTGACAAAGTTGACCTTCTCAAAGCTGACAGCTCCATTAGACAGTGTTCCCTGAGCTGAGATAAAACCACCTTTATCGCCTGCAAATGAAACATAGCCCCCTTTGATATTTCTGACGTCGAAAAGGAGAGCTAAGTTCCCAGTCATGTGCCTGGATGCCCCACTATCAATAATCCAATTATTGCTAATAGGATTATAAAGGACAACCTGCACAAGAAGGAAAGTAATTAGTTTAGGTTAGGAACCCAAGCCTTTACGGTCTTGGGTTTCCCAGTCTCATCTACAACAGTACAATCCATCCACTGTCCTTGTGGATTTTTGGAACAACCATTTGACTTTGAAGTACAGTCGTCAGAAGCATCATCTGATTTTGCTTTCCACACATGTTGTTTGTGCAACGACTGTTTGTGGTAAACAGTGGATTGCTTAACGATTTGTACATGTGTGGAACTCGAATCAGAGACCAACAAGTCATGCATCTTTTGTTTAACTTTCTTTTGATGCACTTGTTGTTGGGTAAAAGAGTTAGATTTTGACTTTAAAAACTTTTGTTTATTTTCTGGAAAATGATTAACTCTTTTACTTGGCTTCTGAAGATAAGGACAGTTGACAACAACGTGTCCTTGTGTACCGCACTCAAAACAGTATCTCCGCTCAACCAACCTCAGAGATCTGTATTGATTTTCACTTTGGTGAGTTTTTGAACTACCAGCCTTAGCTTCTTTTAGTTCAGCTGAAGAGAGTGACTTGTTTGATTGAACAGACTCTCCAGCTTTAACAAAATTAACCTTTTTGATTGAGGCTTTGGTTACTTGACTCTTCTGATCAGAAGTAGTGGGATAAGATGGACGGCAATTGGTTTGTTTAATTTTAAAACATTTTTAGATTTTGAAATACTAATGCTGTCATTCTGTGGAGCAGACGAGTTTTTGTGTCCCAAACCACGAGTAGGGCACTCATCGTCGTCTTCATCCCACTCTTCTACCATTCCATCAACACACTGGGACTCCGAGGTCGAAGCACCATTATCGTTAACCTTTGGTTGAGAAATTTTGTTTTCGGTTGGATCAACGACAAGTGGCGTTTTGACCTTAAAGTCAGTGATTGGGTTATCATCCGGTGTGTTTACCATAGTATTCAACACAGGTGGAGGACAATTGTTATACCCCATCCCAGCATTTTTCTTTCTTGGACGCTATGAAACCATGTAATCAAGAATGTAAGAAGCATTTGAATAATTTTTCAGCTTTTGATTTAAAGTTTCATAATCACATTCGACAAGCGCCAGCTTTTTCTTTGTTTCATCAATTGTGTTTAAATAAAAGGTGATGGCATTTTGTTTGTTGAGAACACAGATTTCTAATTCATGAACTTGCCTGTTTAAAAGATCAATTTTGTTTTTGAAGGCAAGTTCGTTTCCTTTTAAAACACGGTTTGCTTCAAGACAACCAGTTAAATCAGTAATTAAGTCTGTGTTGTGACTTTTAAGTGCCTCAACTTTCTTTTCAAGTTCATCACAAATTAAACACGGTTGAGATTCAGACTCACTTTCAAAACTGTCAGAATTTACCTGAATGCCTGTGAATGTTTTTACCATAAAAGCACAGCTACAGGTAGATTCAGAAGAGGAATTGTTATCATCCACATCAGCTGTTGATTGACTTGAAGAGACGACAGATGATTTTTCTTCATTCTCAGCTGTGAAGCCAGAACTGTTTGAAGATGTGTCGTCTTCAGCTGATGAACTTTCTGAAGCAATCTCTCTCTCAGCATCAGAATCTGATTCTTCATTGATTTCTACAGCCTTTGCCATGTAAGCTCTATCCCCTGAACTGCCATCAGCTCCAAATTTAAAAGACCAATCAACAGTCTCATCTGTTTGAACAACCATAGCTTTTGTTCCACTTGAAGTTCCCTTATCTTGTGCAAGAGTAACTGGAACAAGGTTTGTTTCTGTATTTTAAGTTTGTGGCTTCGGTTGGCTTTGACGGTTGTTGAAAGGGTTGCGATTTCCAGTCTGTTTAGGCTTTTCACATTGCCTAGCAAAATGCCCTTTCTCACCACAGTTAAAACAAACAACAGCAGACAGATCAAAACCATAAGTAGTGTCTTTGTTCCCTTCGAGAGTTTTTCCTGTCCTTTTTACATAATCTCTCGCTCTTCTGACTGAAAGGGTTGCGGTTTCTATCGATCAAAACCATAAGTAGTGTCCTTTTTACATAATCACTCACTCTGATACCACTTTGTTGGATCGGGATCTACCTTGATCCAATGATTCAACACATTAACCGAACCAAATCGTGCGGAATCCGATTTGATTGGCAATCCAATCTATGACACGGATCGGGTCGTGAGAAACGAGTGGATTAGATGTCGAAACGAAGGTTTCTATCGACCCTTTGGTGTAGAGAAGTTGGATACAAGACCTGGAAACTCTCAATTTCTGAAGAAATTCATTGATGTCAATGGTTCCAAGAGTATTGTTCTGTTTGAGAACCATCAAGAATGAATCCCATTTTGGTGGTAGCGCATCTGCCATGCATTGAACCTTTTCTTCTTTCGTTGTTTTGATCTCATGGGCATGCAATTCACTCATCAAGTGATAGAATCTCTCAATTAGATCATCTAAGGACTCATTCCTAATATACATGAAATTATCAAATTCCTTCTTAATGGCCTTAGCATTGATAGCTTTCAACGAAGCATTTCCTTCGTGACGTTGTTCTAAGGCATCCCACAGAGATTTTGAAGATGTAAACTGTCTGAATTGATGAAATATTTCTCTTGATATGGCCTGAGATAGGATAGCATATGCCTTCTTTTCTAAGTCATAATCTTTTCTTTGTTGTTCACTTAAAAGGGAAGGCAAAACAGGAGTTCCATCCTCACTCAACACTTTCTGATATCCATTCTCTAACATCATCCATAAGTTTGTATCAACTCCTTTAATGTGTATCTCAAACCTGTTTTTCCAGTGATGATATTCGTCCATTGTCATGAGTTTTGGAGCCTTGTTAGCATTTCCAGCTTCATTATCGATTAATAACAAGTTTTGGATTTTGCTATTCTGACTGGCAACAAAGGCTAAGTCCGACATGGTAAAAAAAAAATTTCGACACTAAAAAAAAATTTAGAAGAGATTTGTGCGAATGGGTCTATTCGTGCGAATGGAATTTTCTATTCGTTCGATTGGAAGCTTGAACGAATGAGCAGGAGACTTGATCTATTCGTGCGAATGGTAGGAGCCATTCGTGCGAATGAAGTTCATCATAGTAGCCATTCGTACGACAGAGAGCTGTTTGACTTTTTTGCACCAAAAAGCACCAAATGATTGAGCCTTTTATCAGATCTTGAAACTGAAACGATCAGATCACTTAGAAGCAATAATCACAAGTTTTGAACGTGGCTAAACAGCGATCAAGTGATCTTTATAACATTCAAGAAGATAGAAAAAGCAAGATTAGATTTTCTATGTTGAATCTAGAGCACAATTGCTCTGATACCACTTTGTTGGATCGGGATCTACCTTGATCCAATGATTCAACACATTAACCGAACTAAATCGTGCGGAATCCGATTTGATTGGCAATCCAATCTATGACACGGATCGGGTCGTGAGAAACGAGCGGATTAGATGTCGAAACGAAGGTTTCTATCGACCCTTTGGTGTAGAGAAGTTGGATACAAGACCTGGAAACTCTCAACGGACAGAGATTCGACAATGCCGGTGCAAAGAGTTTGTGTGTGTTCTGTTGCTTAGTCTGGTTCTGCTCTGGTTAGTCTCTCTTACTTGTTTTGTGCTCATAAAGTGAAAGTTATATATATAGTGCAGAGGCCATTCGTACGAATGAGCCATGTGAATGGACTCATTCGTGCGAATGAATCAGTAGAATGATTCATTCGTAAGAATGACTCATCAGAATGGTTCATTCGTACGAATGAATCATTCTCATGACTTATTCTAGCGAATGAATCATTCTCATGATCTATTAGCGCGAATGGATCATTCTCATGATCCATTCGTGCGAATGGGCCTTTCAATAGCACGATTGATCAACGTTATCGATATTTATCAGATCGTTTAATACACAGTCGTTATATATGAGTAAACATTAAGGATAAACATGTAATTTCATTAATATATCAAATAGTTACATTAAACATAGATGAAATACATATTACAAGGGATTAGGGACATATCATGCATCTATAGCGCTCTTAACTGTAAACTGACTATTTATGTTTGAATGCTTCCCACCAGGTCTATTAACCATGGTGCATGTTTAGGTCAATATTACACCCATTCGACCTTCAATCGAGCTAGCGCGACTAACGCGGGTGAGGTTTGTCAAACCCAGTAGTACTACTCAACATACCTCGCTATACTCATGTTTAAACGGTTCGATGTGAGGACTTTCATGATAGAGTTTACGCATAGTCATAACAAGTGATAACATATAAGAATTACAAAAATCAAAAGTGTTTGCATCATGTTTTCTCCCCCAACGAGAAAAAAAACATGTAAAATAATGTTTGTCTACGTACTTGTTTCTCCCACACTTGAAAACAAGTAAAAGTATGATGGTTTGTGTACATGTTTCTTCCCCAACGAGAAAACGAGTAAAAAGGGGTCGTGAAACTCACCTGAGTTGTGTACGAGTAGATAACACCACACAAGGATGCAAGTAGGAAACACAAGAGTTTGCCTGTGAACTGCTTACGTATGCCCTAAAATTATAAGCATAATAGTTAGGGATACAATGGGGTTTTGTGATGACCACACGGAAGATTTAAACGTCTTAAGACATTCCAAGGATCAATGAGTAGACGAACGTGTCCACGGGAATAAGAGTTTCTTAATTTAATTATTAAGATAATTATGTTACGTGTCGAACGTCTCTAATTACGAATAATATTAATATATAAATATATTCGTACGTTTGTACCATTAAAATAATGGCTAGGAAAATAATATAATTTATTATATTATTTTTAAACTTAGCAAAATAACACAATAATTACAATTATGTGACAGAAATAATAAATCTATTATTTTTATTCGAGGATATAAACGTGTGCAAATAATATAAATATTTATATTATTTAATAGTTTGAAACGTCTAAAAGTGTTCATAAACGTGGCAAAATAATATTTAAATATATATTATTTTTAATTGGAGTCACGGGTTGAAAATAATATAAATATATTATTTATTCGAAGTCGGGGTTTGAATATATTATTTTAAAAGTGGAAATAATATTAATTATAAGTTATAAAATCAAACCCGAGCCTACGGGTTGTTTCCGGAGCTAAAACACATTAATATATTATTATAATAATAGTGGGATGATTTTTATATTAAAACTATTAATTAAAAACTGTTTTAAAAATAAATGGGTGTGGAGAGACTCGAACCCGAGTCTCTCCCACACAAGCACATGTTCTTAACCAGTCCCGCCCGCTAGGGTATCGCACAAGAACCCGGTTCCAAATGGTTTTATTAAAGAACTCGAGTGTGTTCTTCCCCTATACCCAATTCTGATCGAAAACCAGTCCTAAACCCTCAAATCTGATCGCGGTCAGTCGAATTATCAAAGGGGTTTTGTTAGTTGGTTCATAACGAATCTGTGGTTAGGTTTAATTGCAAAAGCATCATGTTTAGAATCGTTAATTTATAGTTTGAAGGCCCGAAACCCTAGATTAAGAACACAGATTTGATTAGATCGAATTCGATGATAAAACTTGCTGGAATTATAGGGATTTTGACAAACAAATAATTGCGAGTCAACGCCTACGGTTTAATTTGATTGAAAAGGTGATTTGATTGGGGCTCGATCAAACCGAAAACGTATGAACCCTAGATTCTTGATCTCGGTCAAATCGATAATATGGGATTGAATTGATATAGGACTTTTAAAGAGTATGATATTGTGAAACTAATCATGTAGTTTAATTGGATTTAAATCAGGTCTATAGTGGAGTTCGATTAAACCCGTATACGCCTGAACCCTACACTCAGATCGTGTTAAACCTGATAGTGAAAGCCCGAATAAACATGGGGCTTTGGTTCTAGGAGTGAAAACGTAGTTGTGGGTGTGATTAGTTACCTTAAACGTTATCATATTATTGGTGATCGAATAAAACTCAGCCGCGACCTGCGTGGCTCGGCCTCCGGCTACAACGGCTTTGATTCCGATTGAACAGACGTGTGCAAAGGGTTCTTAGTTGCTCGATTGAGATGTGCAGATGTTCAATTGGAAGAACCATTATCGAATTTGAGGAGTACACGACGTTAGTCGACTGTTACGACTTTAATTAGTCATTAAACGGTTTAATCCGATAATGATTAAGATTAATTCGATAGTTATGGTCGTCAATGTCAGAATTCATGTAGTTTCAGTTTCAATTTCGAATAGAAACGATCGTGGGATTCGAATTCGATTAAAGTTACACGGTTTGACTATCAAAAGTCAAACAGAATCAAGAATGGGTAAATTACAAGTTTAGCCCCTCTGTTTCATGCATGTGAGTTTAATAAATGGCAGTTTCAGTCCCTAAGTTTTGAGTTTGGGTTAAGAATATGGTTATTTGATTTCCCAAAGTCAACAGGAACTTGAAAATTGGATTTTGACTTTATAAGGTCAATTAGAATTGAGTTTGGATAATGACAGAATTAGTCCTTGGAGTTAAAGGTAGGTTAACTAAGTTAGGATTTAACTGAATGTAGTTAACGGAGTTTAACCTAAAAGTCTGGGTTGTCACATCATCCCCTAGTTGAAATAATTTTCGTTCAAAAAATTAAAATAAAAAAATTTTCTAAGGTGTCACATCATCCCTTAGTTGAAAGAATTTTCGTATCGAAAATTAGAATAGTACCTCAAGTGTTTGACGTGGAGTGCTTGAACAGATGAGGATACTTTCGCATTATCTGATCCTCGCGCTCCCATGTGAATTCCGGTCCGCGTTTTGAGTTCCAACGAACTCTAACAATAGGGATTTTATTGTGTTTGAGCATTTTGACTTCCCTATCCATGATTTCTACAAGTTCTTCCATGAAACGCAATTGTTCATCAATGTGTAGTTACTTAAGAGGAACAACGAATGTCTCGTCTGCTAGACATTTCGTCAAGTTCGAGACATGAAAGACGTCGTGTACACCACTAAGTCCTTCAGGTAGGTCCAGTTGATACGCTACTGGGCCAATTCTCTTCACTATCTTGAATGGTCCAACATAACGAGGGTTTAGTTTGCCTCGTTTCCCTAAGCGGATTACACCTTTCCAAGGTGAGACTTTCAATAGGACCACATCGCCTACTTGAAATTCTAATCGTTTACGGCGCTTATCAGCATAGCTCTTTTGGCGATCACGAGCTGCCGCCATACGGTTTAGAATTTGAACGATCTTTACAGAGGTTTCGAATACAAGTTCAGGACCTGTAAGTTGGCTATCCCCAACTTTAGCCCAACAGATAGGAGATTGGCATTTCCGTCCGTATAATGCTTCGAATGGTGTTGCCTTGATACTAGTGTGATAACTGTTTTGCTGTATGAGAACTCCACCAGAGGCAGGTGAGACTCCCAAGTGTTACCGAAATCAATCACACAAGCTCGTAGCATGTCCTCTAATGTTTGAATGGTATGTTCCGTTTGACCATCGGTTTGAGGATGGTACGATGTGCTCATATCTAGACGCATGCCTAAAGCTTTTTGCAGAGATTGCCAGAAATGTGATGTAAATTGAGCGTCTCGATCCGAAATGATAGAAATTGGCACTCCGTGCCAAAAGACTACTTCCTTCAAGTAAATACGAGTAAGTTTTTTCCATTTTATCAGTCTCTCTGATTGCCAAGAAGTGAGCGGATTTAGTCAGACGATCGACGATCACCCAGATGGTGTCGCATCCGCTAGGAGTTCGGGGTAATTTGGTTATGAAGTCCATAGAGATTTGTGAGCTTCATCCATAACCAGTTCTCTTATGTTCCCATACACTGGAACCCATATTCGCCCTACTAGGTAGCGAATGCCTTCTGATTTGACCTCCAGTTGTTCTTCCCTACCGCGTGTGGCTTCTTGTGGTAGGTTTTCCTCTTTAAGGGCTTCGAGTTGAGCACTTCGGATCTTATCAGGTAATCTAGTGTGAATAGTAAGTTGTAATGCTCGAACTCGTTTAGGTTTGGTGTCCTTACGGCTTAGGGCATCGGCTACCACATTAGCCTTCCCTAGATGATATATGATTGCATAGTCATAGTCGCTTAAGAGTTTGACCCAACGACATTGTCGTATGTTCAAATCTTTCTGTTCGAAGATATGCTGAAGACTCTTGTGATCGGTGTAGATAGTGCATTTGGTACCGTACAAGTAATGTCTCTATATCCTTAGTGCAAATACTACGGCTCCCAACTCTAAGTCGTGAGTCGTGTAGTTCTTCTCGTGGATTTTCAGTTGACGAGAAGGGTATGAGATCACTTTCTCGCGTTGCATCAGTACGCAACCAAGACCTTGAATGGATGCATCATAGTACACTACAAAATCATCTTTTCCCTCGAGAAGAGATAGAATGGGTGCACTACAGAGTTTTTGTTTAAGAAGTTGAAACGCTGATTCCTGGGTGTCACCCCGGTTATAGGGCTTACCCTTTTGAGTTAGAGCAGTGAGGGGTTGGGCAATCTTGGAAAATCCTTCGATGAATCGCCGGTACTAGCCAGCCAATCCCAGAAATTGTCGCACCTCGGTCGGGGTTGTCGGTGCCGCCCAATTCTTGATGGCTTCTATTTAAGATGGATCGACATGTATTCCTTTCTCGTTGACTACATGTCCTAAGAATTGTACTTCACGAATCCAAAATTCGCACTTTGAAAGTTTTGCGTACAACTGTTCTTGTTTTAGCAATTTCAAAATCAAACAAAGGTGTTCCTCATGTTCGTCCCTATTCTTGGAATTGATAAGGATGTCATCAATGAAAACAATGACGAACTGATCAAGGTACGGTTTACACACATGGTTCATGAGGTCCATGAACACTGCGGGTGCATTGGTCAGTCCTGTAGATGCATGATATGTCCCTAATCCCTTGTAATATGTATTTCATCTATGTTTAATGTAACTATTTGATATATTAATGAAATTACATGTTTATCCTTAATGTTTACTCATATATAACGACTATGTATTAAACGAACTGATAAATATCGATAACGTTGATCAATCGTGCTATTGAAAGGCCCATTCGCACGAATGGATCATGAGAATGATCCATTCGCGCTAATAGATCATGAGAATGATTCATTCGCTAGAATAAGTCATGAGAATGATTCATTCGTACGAATGAACCATTCTGATGAGTCATTCTTACGAATGAACCATTCTACTGATTCATTCGCACGAATGAGTCCATTCACATGGCTCATTCGTACGAATGGCCTCTGCACTATATATATAACTTTCACTTCATGAGCACAAACCAAGTAAGAGAGACTAACCAGAGCAGAACCAGACTAAGAAACAGAACACACACAAACTCTTTGCACCGGCATTGTCGAATCTCTGTCCGTTGAGAGTTTCCAGGTCTTGTATCCAACTTCTCTACACCAAAGGGTCGATAGAAACCTTCGTTTCGACATCTAATCCGCTTGTTTCTCACGACCCGATCCGTGTCATAGATTGGATTGCCAATCAAATCGGATTCCGCACGATTTGGTTTGGTTAATGTGTTGAATCATTGGATCAAGGTAGATCCCGATCCAACAAAGTGGTATCAGAGCCATTGTGCTCTAGATTCAACATAGAAAATCTAATCTTGCTTTTTCTATCTTCTTGAATGTTATAAAGATCACTTGATCGCTGTTTAGCCACGTTCAAAACTTGTGATTATTGCTTTTGAGTGATCTAATCGTCTCAGTTCCAGATCTGATAAAAGGCTCAATCATTGGTGTTTTTTGGTGCAAAAAAGTCAAACAGCTCTCTGTCGTACGAATGGCTACTATGATGAACTTCATTCGCACGAATGGCTCCTACCATTCCCACAAATAGATCAAGTCTCCTGCTCATTCGTTCAAGCTTCCAATCGCACGAATAGAAAATTCCATTCGCACGAATAGACCCATTCGCACGAATAGACCCATTCGCACGAATAGACCCATTCGCACAAATCTCTTCTGAATTTTTTTTAGTGTCGAAAATTTTTTTTTACCATGTCGGACTTAGCCTTTGTTGCCAGTCAGAACAGCAAAATCCAAAACTTGTTATTAATCGATAATGAAGCTGGAAATGCTAACAAGGCTCCAAAACTCATGACAATGGACGAATATCATCACTGGAAAAACAGGTTTGAGATACACACTAATGGAGTTGATACAAACTTATGGATGATGTTAGAGAATGGATATCAGAAAGTGTTGAGTGAGGATGGAACTCCTGTTTTGCCTTCCCTTTTAAGCGAACAACAAAGAAAAGATTATGACTTAGAAAAGAAGGCATATGCTATCCTGTCTCAGGCCATATCAAGAGAAATATTTCATCAATTCAGGCAGTTTACATCTTCAAAATCTCTGTGGGATGCCTTAGAACAACGTCACGAAGGAAATGCTTCGTTGAAAACTATCAATGCTAAGGCCATTAAGAAGGAATTTGATAATTTCATGTATATTGGGAATGAGTCCTTAGATGATCTAATTGAGAGATTCTATCACTTGATGAGTGAATTGCATGCCCATGAGATCAAAACAACGAAAGAAGAAAAGGTTCAATGCATGGCAGATGCGCTACCACCAAAATGGGATTCATTCTTGATGGTTCTCAAACAGAACAATACTCTTGGAACCATTGACATCAATGAATTTCTTCAGAAATTGAGAGAACAAGAGGTGTTGAATAAGTGGAAGCTAAAGAGAGGCGTACAAACTCAGGATCCTTCATTGTACTATTCTACATCAACTCAACAAAATGTTCCTTTGCAGACTGCGTTTGTATCAAACATGTCAAATGTTTCAGCCAGCCAGTCTTCAACAGCTCATGCTTCAGTTTCATCAAGCTCGGTTCCAAAGCAGGAAAATACTGCTAGTACTCCTCCACCAAGCCCCATTAAATTGCAAACAGACAACTTCGACAAGGTTACTATCGAAGTGGCCAAGGAACACATGACACTGTTGTCTACCGTTATCAATTCATATGACAGTCTTGTTGCTGGACAGGTTGGAAACAGTCATCTGACAGCAGAAGACTATGCTCAGATTGATAAGGATGAAATGGATCGAATTGATATAATGTGGGCTCTTGCAAGTGCAGTCAGAAGAGCGAGAGATTATGTAAAAAGGACAGGAAAAACTCTCGAAGGGAACAAAGACACTACTTATGGTTTTGATCTGTCTGCTGTTGTTTGTTTTAACTGTGGTGAGAAAGGGCATTTTGCTAGGCAATGTGAAAAGCCTAAACAGACTGGAAACCGCAACCCTTTCAACAATCGTCAAATCCAACCGAAGCCACAAACTCAAAATACAGAAACAAACCTTGTTCCAGTTACTCTTGCACAAAATAAGGGAACTTCAAGTGGAACAAAAGCTATGGTTGTTCAAACAGATGAGACTGTTGATTGGTCTTTTAAATTTGGAGCTGATGGCAGTTCAGGGGATAGAGCTTACATGGCAAAAGCTGTAGAAATCAATGAAGAATCAGATTCTGATGCTGAGAAAGAGATTGCTTCAGAAAGTTCATCAGCTGAAGACGACACATCTTCAAACAGTTCTGGCTTCACAGCTGAGAATGAAGAAAAATCATCTGTCGTCTCTTCAAGTCAATCGACAGCTGATGTGGATGATAACAATTCCTCTTCTGAATCTACCTGTAGTTGTGCTTTTATGGTAAAAACATCCACAGGCATTCAGGTAAATTCTGACAGTTTTGAAAGTGAGTTTGAATCTCAACCGTGTTTAATTTGTGATGAACTTGAAATGAAAGTTGAGGCACTTAAAAGTCACAACACAGACTTAATTACTGATTTAACTGGTTGTCTTGAAGCAAACCGTGTTTTAAAGGGAAACGAACTTGCCTTCAAAAACAAAATTGATCTTTTAAACAGGCAAGTTCATGAATTAGAAATCTGTGTTCTCAACAAACAAAATGCCATCACCTTTTATTTAAACACGATTGATGAAACAAAGAAAAAGCTGACGCTTGTCGAATGTGATTATGAAACTTTAAATCAAAAGCTGAAAAGTTATTCAAATGCTTCTTACATTCTTGATTACATAGTTTCACAGCGTCCAAGAAAGAAAAATGCTGGGATGGGGTATAACAATTGTCCTCCACCTATGTTGAATACTATGGTAAACACACCGGATGATAACCCAATCACTGACTTTAAGGTCAAAACGCCACTTGTCGTTGATCCAACCGAAAACAAAATTTCTCAACCAAAGGTTAACGATAATGGTGCTTCGACCTCGGAGTCCCAGTGTGTTGATGGAATGGTAGAAGAGTGGGATGAAGACGACGATGAGTGCCCTACTCGTGGTTTGGGACACAAAAACTCGTCTGCTCCACAGAATAACAGCATTGGTATTTCAAAATCTGCTTCTAAAAATGTTTTTAAAATTAAACAAACCAATTGCCATCCATCTTATCCCACTACTTCTGATCAGAAGAGTCAAGTAACCAAAGCCTCAATCAAAAAGGTTAATTTTGTTAAAGCTGGAGAGTCTGTTCAATCAAGCAAGTCACTCTCTTCAGCTGAACTAAAAGAAGCTAAGGCTGGTGGTTCAAAAACTCACCAAAGTGATAATCAATACAGATCTCCGAGGTTGGTTGAGCGGAGATACTGTTTTGAGTGCGGTACACAAGGACACGTTGTTGTCAACTGTCCTTATCTTCAGAAGCCAAGTAAAAGAGTTAATCATTTTCCAGAAAATAAACAAAAGTTTTTAAAGTCAAAATCTAACTCTTTTACCCAACAACAAGTGCATCAAAAGAAAGTTAAACAAAAGATGCATGACTTGTTGGTCTCTGATTCGAGTTCCACACCTGTACAAATCGTTAAGCAATCCACTGTTTACCACAAACAGTCGTTGCACAAACAACATGTGTGGAAAGCAAAATCAGATGATGCTTCTGACGACTGTACTTCAAAGTCAAATGGTTGTTCCAAAAGTCCACAAGGACAATGGATGGATTGTACTGTTGTAGATGAGACTGGGAAACCCAAGACCGTAAAGGCTTGGGTTCCTAACCTAAACTAATTACTTTCCTTCTTGTGCAGGTTGTCCTTTATAATCCTATTAGCAATAATTGGATTATTGATGGTGGGGCATCCAGGCACATGACTGGGAACTTAGCTCTCCTTTTCGACGTCAGAAATATCAAAGGAGGCTATGTTTCATTTGCAGGCGATAAAGGTGGTTTTATCTCAGCTCAGGGAACACTGTCGAATGGAGCTGTCAGCTTTGAGAAGGTCAACTTTGTCAAACAGTTGGATAACAACTTGCTTTCTGTTTCTCAAATCTGTGATAAGGAGTTCAAGGTTCTTTTTTATGACAAGCATTGTTATATCTTGAAAAAGGATTTTATAATTCCAGAAGACATGGTGATTATGTCTGCTCCAAGAGTGAATGATCTTTATATTCTTGACATGTCACAAGCATCATCCTCAGTGTCCACAGCATCATGTTTTGTTTCAAAAGCCACTAAGAAGGAATCTATTTTATGGCACAAAAGAATGGGACATCTCAGTCTCAGAAAAATGAATCATTTGGTGCACAAAAATCTTGTTGAAGGAGTCACTGTGAAAAGTTTTCATCTTCCTGACTAGTGTGTCTCTTGCAAGAAAGGCAAACAAACCAAGAAATCTCATAAACTCAAATCTCAACATTCCATCACTATACCACTAGAGCTCTTACACATGGACTTGTTTGGTCCTATCAACCAGAAGAGCATTGCTGGAGACTTATATTGTTTGGTTGTGACGGATGAGTATTCGAGATATTCTTGGGTGATGTTCTTGAAAGAAAAATCTGAGACTTTTGAATATGTGGAGATTCTGATTACCAAATTGGAGTCTCTGAATAAGTTAAAGGTTAGGAGGATCCGTTCGGACAATGGTACTGAATTTAAAAATCACCTTATGAAAACTTTCTGTCAAAAACTTGGTATTCACCATGAATTCAGTGCGCCATATGTTCCACAAATGAACGGTGTTGCTGAGAGGAAGAATCGGACCTTGATAGAAGCGGCAAGGACTATGCTTGCTGACTCAAACTTACCCATGCAGTTCTGGAATGAAGCTATTGCTAATGCGTGTTACACGCTCAACCAGGTTCTAGTTGTCAAGCGTCACGATAAAACTTGCTTTGAATTGTTGCATCGACGGAAACCGAACTTACAGTATCTTGAACCGTTCGGCGCTCCATGTACCATGTTGAAAAAAGATGCTCATGGCAAGTTTAACGAGAAAGTAGAGGAAGGTTACTTCTTAGGGTACAGCACTCCCAATAAAAGAGTTTACAACAAGGCTTCTGGGAATGTAGAAGAATGGTACCATGTTGATGTTCAAAAGTATAACTCTCCTGCTGTTGGAAAAAGGTTTTCCTTGGATGTTTGATTATGAAGAACTTTTTGCCTCGTTTAATCTTCCTCCAGAATGTTCAGATGAGGAGGTTGCTGTTCAAATGATGTATGATGCTCAAAATGCACCAGATGAACATGTGCAACCTACTCCCTCATCATCTGACATTCCTGAGTCCTCCAAAAACACACAAGTCACACATGATGATGACTCTTCTTCTTCTTCAGAGTATGAGGGTTCTCGACAAGAAATAGACCAGCTGATTGAAGATCCTTCCCATGATGTTGTACAATTAAGTGATGATGTTTCACATTCTGTGGCAATTGAACAGAGTATCACAAACCTTGATCAAACTGTTGAGGTTCCTACGCATTCATGTTTCGTCTCGCAAATCGAACCACGGTCTATAACAGATGCTTTAAAAGAAGAATCTTGGGTAAATGCAATGCAGGAAGAACTACTCCAATTTCAGAAGCTCGGAGTTTAGAAGTTAACTGATTTACCAAAAGGATCTAAGAAGATTGGTACTCGATGGGTTCTTCGTTGCAAAAGGGATGATCAAGGAATAGTCATAAGAAATAAGGCTCGTTTGGTCGTTCAGGGATTTAGGCAAATTGAAAGTATAGATTACAATGAAGTGTTTACACCGGTTGCTCGTCTGGAAGCAATTCGAATTTTTCTTGCTTATGCACCCTACAAAAGGTTCAAAGTCTATCAAATGGATGTAAAGAGTGCATTCCTTCATGGAGAAATCAGTGAAGTCGTATACGTCAGTCAACCTCCCGAGTTTGAAGATCCTATGCATCGTGACCGTGTCTACAAATTGGACAAGGCACTGTACGGATTGCACCAAGCTCCGCGGCGTGGTACGAGACACTTTCCACTCATCTTCTGAACAATGGATTTAGAAGAGGTGTCATCGACTGCACGTTGTTTATTGGGGAAAAGGGTGGAGAACTTTTAATGGTACAGGTATACGTGGATGACATTATTTTCGGATCGACGAATGATGTTATGTGCAAAGAATTTGAAAAAGTTATGCAGGACAAGTTCGAGATGAGTTCCATGGGAGAGATGAAGTTCTTTCTAGGGCTACAAGTAGATCAATCTGAGACAGGGATTTTCCTTCATCAAACCATTTATGTTGGAGACATACTGAGCCGATTCAGTATGACTGATGCCAAACCTACTGGTACTCCATTGGCGATCAATCACGGGATTTCGCCTGATGACAAGGGGGAGTATATTGATGCTACTCTCTATCGAGCCATGATCGGATCTCTCATGTATCTCACGGCATCTCGACCAGACATCATGTTCGTAACTTGTCTCTATGCCCGATATCAGTCAAAACCAAAAGTCTCCCACTTAATTGCTGTCAAAAGGATTTTTCGTTATCTGAAGGGTACTCCTGATCTTGGATTATGGTACTCTAATGATGATAATTTTGAGCTTACTGCATATAGTGATTCTGATTATGATGGTTGCAAAACAGACTTCAAGTCTACATCTGCAGGGTGTCAGTTCTTTGGAAACCGTCTCGTGACATGGCAATGCAAAAAGCAGACTTCAGTGGCTACATCTACATGTGAAGCTGAATACATCGCTGCTGCCAGTTGCTGTTCTTAGATTATCTGGATTCAACAGCAACTTCGGGACTACGGTTTGCAATTCTCTAACACTCCTATTTATGTAGATAATTCTGCTGCCATAGCTATCACTGAGAATCCGGTTCAGCATTCAAAAACCAAACACATCGGTATAAAATATCACTTCATTCGTGACTGTTTTGAAAAGAAACTTATTAATATGGTTCAAATTAACACTGATTTCCAAAAGGCCGACCTCTATACAAAAGCCTTTGACAAATCAAGATTTTTATTTTTGTTAGAGGTAAACGGCATGAAAAAGAAGGATGACGTTGTTCCGGACCAAGAGTCGAGTCAATAATCATTTTTATCAATTACGATCCTGTATATATTTTCTTTCTTGCGTTTATTAAAAATCTCAAAAACTCAAAAAGATTTTTCATTTTAAAATTTTAGGGGGAGAAAATGTCAGTAAGAAAATGATCTCTCGCTGAGAAAAATGATAGTACACAGACGCTAGTTATCTGAGACTCCAAAAAGATTTTTATATTGTGTACAGTTATTTGTGTACAGTTTGTTTAAAAAAAAAAAAATTTCAAAAAGATTTTCCATTTTTGTACAGACTAAAACCCAAAAACATCTGAAAAACTCAAAAATGAGAAATCGTATCCAACCTTTGGGAAGTAATGGCACACTAACCATATGTATGAAGCACATTGCATTTAATGTCATAGTGAGTAGTCACACTAAGTCGACATGTGATGCATTGATAGGCTTATCTTACTGAATCTCGACCATTGATGATCAATCTATACCATATTAGATATTGTCTTGTGAGTCACATAATGGTGAAAGGATTGACGAAAATCAACAATAGAAACTGAAGGTGTTTCTCATTCTGTGCACACCAGTTATCATCGGTTTAATGAGATATTAGAAAGTAGTTATAAAATTAAAAATTAGATTCTGAAGTCGTATACGTGCCATATTGCCTTGTAAATACCTGGCTGAAGCCGTCCATGCGATTAAGAATAAAATAAAAGTATGAATCCGAATCTGTATATGTGCCATATTACCGGGTTGCAGCCTGGTTGAAGCCATCCATGGGATAGGATGAACACAAACACCGTTAGCTGCATACGTGCCATATTGCCTTGTAAATACCTGGCTGAAGCCGTCCATGAGCTGATGGCTGTCACTGTGAATACTAATATATATATATATATACATATATATATATATATATACATATATATATATACATATATATATATATATATATAAATTTGTGTAGTAAAGAAGTAATAGAGAATAACTGAGATCTCATGAACTTATGATGGCTGGTTAAGTAAGTTGTGCTGATTTGAAATATTAACATGTTTTGAAAAGTAATTCAAGTCAATTCTTAACTGGTGTGGGACACACAGACAATGGACTCAATCCTTCAAGATCATCTTGTAAGTGTTGAGAAGAGGTCTGCATAGGTTTAAGATGCACAAACATATCAATGATCGCATTTTGACTAAGTGTACTTAAAGCTCAGATAATTTGCAATGTTGCTGATTGCTATGAGCTTAGTACTGATCCCACGTTCGGATCTTTCTCACAAAAAGATGTGTAAATACCATTGTATAGTTGTATCTACAAAATTCAAAATGTCTCAGATCATTAGTCATTAAGTCTGTATGATTTCTCATAACGATCATTCTTACTAAGACATGCGTGTATATATATTGTTGATATTATTTTCAGCATTACATATTCAAAAATCCAAAAAGATTTTACTTTTCCTGAATTTTTTATTATCTGATAAGACTCGAACGACTGTCAGAAAATAAAAATTTGAAAACCGCTTGACTTCCTGATTCATCAAATCGTTCCTTTACTTCATAAACTATTCCAAAACTTCATAATTGATCCCTAACCTCATAATTAAATGTAAATTACTTCATAATTAAATTTTTGTTAAAACCAATGTGGTCGGATAGCCCATTTAACTTGAAAAGTTTAATTTGCATAAGGGGATTGTCCCATTTGTACGAATGGATGAGCAAAATGGCTCACTCGTACGAATGAATGATGAGAATAGGTCATTCACACGAATGGACTGACCAGAATGGTCCATTCGTACGAATGAAGGTTCATTAGTATGAATGAACATCCATCCGTACGAATGAAGGGTTCATTAGTACGAATGCATACCCATTCGTACTACTGAAGGACACAAGCATACGAATGGATGGCCATTCGTACGAATGAACCAGGCCATCCTATAAATAGGTCATTCATTCGCATGTGCAGAATCATTCGCACAAAACAGAAAGCATTCGCACGTCTGTTTCATCAAAATCTGAATTTGAACTAAACTCTGTCAAATCTGTAATCTAATCATTCGATTTCTTTTTACAGGTATAACCCCACAAGTATTCATCGATTATATACCGATTCGTGGATGTTCGATTAGATTTAGGGTTCAAAACCGAAAACCAAACCTAAAAACGTAAAAACTGACTTAATAAACCAATTAAACTGCTAAATATTGGTTGAAAACAATAGTCGAGTGTGTTGTTGTTGTTTTTCGGCAAATCTTTTCAAGTGTTGGTTGATTTTTGGACAAGTTGGATCGCGACCCGTCTGTCATACGAATGGACACACTCTTCATGTTCATTCGTACGAATGAACGCTCATTCACACGAATGAGAACTCATTCACACGAATGAAAACTCATTCACACGAATGAACCCTCATTCACACGAATGAACGCTCATTCACACGAATGAACACTCATTCGCACGAATGAATAGGCTGAATGATTCATTCGTACCAAGGGAAAAATGGTCCAAAAGTTCATATTTCCAAAATCTTGCATGTATTGATCTGAGGTGCTTCATGTTTTTGTGTTTGCAGACTGTTTGTTATGGCGCACAGAGCTCCAGTTGTTCTTAAGGCTTCCATAAAAAGCAACATATGTGCGTACATGATTCCGTCATCAAAGAATGCACGTCCGTTTGTCGGCATGATCGAGTTTCTATCCAGATCCAGGATTGCTCATGCCATATCCCATCTCCGCACTCCATATACGTCGCACCAACGGGAGTTCTGGGCCTCCGCCGAGATTGACTGCGAGGTATCTCCACCGGTCATACGAGGGAAGATCGCAGGTCAAGATGTGGTTGTATCGGCAGCTCACATTCGCCGATTGTGTCAATTTGGTGATCATCCTGAAGATCCAGTGACACTGGATAAATATCTGGTCTGAGGATGCTTCATGAGGATAAAGTAGGACGGGAATGTCGCCGAGGGAGTTTTAAACAAAGCGAACCTCTGTCCGCAGTACAAGTATCTAGGACATGTTCTTCTGCATTGCCTCGGTTCCCGTCGTGGCGGATTTGATGATATGCGCGAAACAATACAGAGCGCATTCGTTGAACTGGTGTTGAACATTCCGTTCAACTTTTCCGAGATGGTGTTCACGCACCTTAAGGAAAACATCTATCTTAAAGGGGACAATGCGTATCTTATGTACCCCAGATTCTTACAAATGATAATAGATGACCAACTTCCTCTTCTACCAAGGTCAGACGTCGACATAATCAAGTTAGAACACATGACGGACGTCACTCTAAACAGGGTACAGACCTACAGGGGAAGACCAACAAAGCCACCTCACAAACGACTCATTGGACATCTGGCAAATCCAGAGTATGTGGCACCAGTAAACAGAAAATGGCGTCACGATAACAGTGATTCGGACAGGGAGGATATTGTTGTACCTCCAGCTGACGACCAAGATGATGACGACCAAGATGGTCAGGGAGATGGTGGCAATACTCCTCATGTTTCATCTACCGCTGCCACCACTCCCACTGTTACTGCTATCGATCCTTCCCTTCCAACTAACCCAGAAGACGTTAACCTGGACACCGTCCTGTTTACTGATTCTGAGGAAACTGAAGATGAATTTGAAATCAGTCAACAAGGGGCAAGATTGGTCGCAACAAAAAGAAAAAGGGGAGCAGATCAAGGAAGCTCAAGGGTTGATGATGACGTCAGGGATGCTGACTTTGTCCCTGGCTGTCTACAAGTATCTGCTGCTTTTTCTTCCCAATCTACCCCGGTCAAGAAGGGAAGAGGAAAGAAAAGAATGGCCAAACGCCAAAAGTTTAAGCTTGTTAGAAGGACGGAGAGTACCACTGCCACTACAGCAACTGCCACCAGGTCTGAGGCTCCAATGTCAACATCTATGCCTCAGACACAAACTGTGCCTCCTCCCATCTACACGACTGCTCCTACATCACAGCCATCAACTATTCGAGCTGAATCTTCAATGTCACTGCCGACTGTCTCTCTACACGACCAGATCAGTACTTTAAACAGTTTGGTACTTCGTTTACTGGCTCAGAATGAAGAGCAATCAAAGCGTAATGACCAACAGGGCTCGCAGATCAGTCAGTTGACTCTGCAAAATACTGAACAAGCCCAAGCCATCACAAGTCTTTCCACTAGATGCAATGATCAGCAAGTCCTCCTTCTCACTGCTACAAACCAGAATCAAAAGTTGTCTACAACTGTTAATACACATGCTCAGAGGATACAAAGGCTAGAGGAGGAAAACAAGAGACTGTTGGAAGACTTAGAAAGCAGAAGAGACCCGACACCCAGAATTGAGGGTGCTCGCAATGATGGTGATGATGGTGACGATGATGATGATAATGATGATGATGATGATGATGATGATGATGATGATGATGATGATGATGATGATGATAGTGATGATGATGATGATGACAATAATGACAAAGATAAGAACGATGGTGCCAATGTTGGTGCTGCATCAAGTGCTGAAAAGACAGCAGAAGCAGAAGCGCGAACAAAGCAAAAATCAGACAAATCAGAAGGCCCATCATAAGATAAACAAAAGGGCACTGAAGGTTGATAGTTTTTGTTTTAAGTGTTTTAAGTTGTCTTATTGTAAATATTAGATTATTATGTAAATAATTTCAGTTTTATTTTGATTAAATCAATGAAATTTCTTATTCTCACATGTTTATTTTATGATTGTTTATGTAAATAGTTTTGGATGTGATGCCTCTCAAGCAACAACCTTCAAAGTTAACTTATGTGCTTGACATGCAAGGGATCATCCAACATTCATTTATTTATGACAAAGAGGAAGGGGAAATCGTACACTGCTTGTCAAAAGAACAGATTGCCGAGCTATTTCAAATGAATCCCGACGAAGTCATCACTGAAGAGGCATCTGTTCCTACAACTGATTATCCCTCCTCTGACGAACTAGAAGACGTTGATGAGGTTGAAGTCGAAGACATCACTGATCAAGAATATCCAAAGTACACATCAGTAGATGGTGATGATCTTCCCTCCTTCGCAGACTTATTCACTCAGCAGTCCGACGAGGAGGTCAACCGCATTATCGACAACAAAGGAGATGAAGCCGGTCCCTCCACTATTGACATTGACGAGCTGAATGAACGTAAAAGTCAGTGGATGGAATACATGGCGAATTAAAGAAGAACTCAAAGCCCTCTCCTCCAACCAAGTACACTAAATTTTATCGACTCAAAGGACACAAGTCTGATGGTCGTATAATCAGTTGGGCATACTTCAACGACTTAAGCTGCTATGCTATAAAAAGAGAGAAGGGCATACAATATTTCAGGTACCCTCATGACTTCAAGACGTTGCCCGCATTTGAAGTAAATCAATTGGCGCGTCTAAAGCTTCTATACAGCGAATCTTCCGGTCTATCCGAATGGTTTGAACGTCAATTACAGTACGAATACCGGAAGAAGTGGGTGAACTTCAAGCCACAAATGCCTACACGTTACATTCACAAGGAAAAGGTTCATCCAATCACCAAGAAGCCCCTAATTGTCTTAAAGTGGAAACCTCCAACGATCATGAAGAAGATTCCTTTAAGGAAAATGATCCAGGACTTCTCAGATCAGTTCAAATGGTGGTACTATGATGGACGTACTGGTGAAGCTGTTATAGTGCTTTGTAAAGAAGGGTCATAGGAGACCATCAAGGTCTTTGATCCCTTGTGGCTGACCAACTTGTCTGAACAAGATGTTACAACTTTATACAAGTGTCAACCGTTTTTTGATGTTGCAGATATGCTTTGCTTTTGACATACACGCCGGGGTCAACTGGAAAACTCGTACAAAAGAGATGTTGAAGACCAACTAATGTCAGTTAGGTCATTTTGAAGGGATCTAGGTCCAAGGGGGAGTATGTAGATGCATGATATGTCCCTAATCCCTTGTAATATGTATTTCATCTATGTTTAATGTAACTATTTGATATATTAATGAAATTACATGTTTATCCTTAATGTTTACTCATATATAACAACTGTGTATTAAACGATCTGATAAATATCGATAACGTTGATCAATCGTGCTATTGAAAGGCCCATTCGCACGAATGGATCATGAGAATGATCCATTCGCGCTAATAGATCATAAGAATGATTCATTCGCTAGAATAAGTCATGAGAATGATTCATTCGTACGAATGAACCATTCTGATGAGTCATTCTTACGAATGAACCATTCTACTGATTCATTCGCACGAATGAGTCCATTCACATGGCTCATTCGTACGAATGGCCTCTGCACTATATATATAACTTTCACTTCATGAGCACAAAGATAAGAGAGACTAACCAGAGCAGAACCAGACTAAGCAACAGAACACACACAAACTCTTTGCACCGGCATTGTCGAATCTCTGTCCGTTGAGAGTTTCCAGGTCTTGTATCCAACTTCTCTACACCAAAGGGTCGATAGAAACCTTCGTTTCGACATCTAATCCGCTTGTTTCTCACGACCCGATCCGTGTCATAGATTGGATTGCCAATCAAATCGGATTCCGCACGATTTGGTTTGGTTAATGTGTTGAATCATTGGATCAAGGTAGATCCCGATCCAACAAGTCCGAATGGCATGACCATGAATTCGTAGTGACCATACCTAGTCCTGAATGCCGTCTTTGAGATGTCTTCGTCTCGGACTCTCAGCTGATGGTAACCGGATCTAAGATCTATCTTGGAATAGGAGCTTGATCCTTGGAGTTGATCAAATAGATCATCAATGCGGGGTAGAGGATAATGGTTCTTGATCGTCACTTTATTTAGCTCACGATAGTCGATGCACATGCGGAAAGTTTCGTCCTTCGTCTTGACAAACAGAACTGGAGCTCCCCATGGCGATGAGCTATGTCGAATGAAAACTTTATCCAACAACTCTTGTAGTTGTGTAGATAGTTCTTGCAATTCACTGGGTGCAAGTCGGTAGGGTGCCTGAGCAATCGGCGCTGCTCCGGGTGCTAAATCAATTTGGAACTCGACTTGACGGTGTGGTGGAAGACCAGGCAAGTCTTTGGGAAATACTTTCGGATAATCACTAACGATCAGTATGTCTTCAATTCTCTTCTCCTCATATGGCTGCTCGGCGATGAGAGCCAAAATGGCAGTATGACCTTTATGTAGACATTTTTGTGCTTTTATGAAAGATATGATGCCCATAATAGCACCACTCTTTTCGCCTTGGACAGAAAGGATTTCTCCACTAGAGAGAGGAAGGCGAACAATTTTCTCTCGACAGATAATCCCGGCTTGGTTCTTAGATAACCAATCCATTCCGACAATTACATCAAAACTACAGAGTATGATCGGCATGAGATCAATGTCAATATTATGACCAGCCAGTTCGAGTTTACAACCCTTAAGAATGTGGGTTGCTTCTATTATATGTCCATCCGCTATTTCTATGGTGTACTTAGCTTCTAGTTGGGTTGGAGTACGACCGCACTAGTAAGAAATTTTTGAGGTCACTGAAATAACTGGATATGCTGGGGTATAAATCAAATTAGACCAAGGATTAGTCACATGATGAGGTAACAAGGTTAAATGGAATCTATTGTTAGAGTGTAAGGAATAACGTGTTAGTTTAGAAAGAATTCCTCAATTTCCGTTTACATAGTTGGAGTCGGTGGTTTTACCATGAGGTTCTACTAGAGTTTCAATCGAGATGGTTTCATTGATCAAGTCTGTATGAGAGTCTTAAGTTCACTAAGGCTCTTAGATGAGTGAAATCAAAATATGGATCCTATGGATGATAGATCAGTGTGTTCGTAAATACCTTCAACATGATAGTCGCGTCTATCAACTGTTAAACAGGTTTAACGATACCAACTAGTCGTTGAGCGGGTCACGAGAATTTCTACTGTCAATGGAAATATAAGTATGTAGATCACAGATTAGGACCATTTATCCACACACTAGGTTTCACCAGGACTTACATGCACCTCAAATTACTATTACGTGCGCACCCGTAATGATAATTTGCTTTGCATGCTCACCCAAGTTCTCCATGACCTGTGTCAAAATATCCTTTAGTTTGTATTGCCGAGTACACAGTGTTGTCAGATATGATAAGTCATCAACCATAAAATGATCAACTAGAACTCATTTCAGGATGAGTAGTCGGGAATCGTTTGATCCGAGTATTCACTCGAGTTAAAATACACCACGATGGTCCAATCCAGTGGATTGTTGATGGAATCATGCACGCGAAATGCGAATTTGAGAAGTGAAACTAGTTCATGGTTGTGTGTTACAGGAAGAGGCAAAATAGCCGTCCTTCCAACTGAGTCAGGATAGGGTTTGGGTATGCAATGAGCAAGGCGTTCTCAACCTTGTGGTCAATCTTTCTTCAACAGAATACCGACCAAAGCGCGAGCCCACGGCTCAGGAAAGTGATGACATCTACGTGTTAATGGATTCTGCAATGATGCGTGCAACAGTCTGCCTTCACACGGCGTATTGTTGCTAGTGGGTACAGTATGGACTCGCCTCCGATGATCCCAACTCCCAAAGAGACATGTGCTAGTTCTGTGTGTCGTCCCCAACACGAACTTGAGAAGACCCACCATTCCCTGATTGTGTCCTCGATAGACTCAAGTCGGTGTTATCTTCGGCTCTTATGGTGTAACAAAGGTGCAGATGGTGGTGATGTGAGTGACTCCTCCGAATGCTTCATCTCGCTGCCCACGGATGGGAATGGATGTGGTTTTGGTGATTCCCCGAGTGTCACCACATGGAATGTTGACGCAATGCGAATAACGTGTGCCCCGTCGGTAGAGGGTGAGATGGATGATGTCAACATGCCTACAATACAATGTATGTGTAGATGCTACGTGTAGCATGTATGAGTGTCTGTGTCGTGTAACTAATGTGTATGGGTTATAATCTAGTATGCAAGCCTAGTTCTCTATAACCAATGGCTCTGATACCAATCTGTCACACCCCTAAATTCCACTAACGGAGTTTTACCGTTAGGGATGTGACACACCAGGATCTCAGTCTTTAGTTACATCAAACGACACTATATGAGACTTGAAATGTCATAACATAAAAGTTCAGAGTTAATGCGGAAGCATTTAAACAAGAAAGTAAATTCGTAAAACAACGTGCCAAAGTTTAGTTTAACAAAGGCAAGTGAATTGTTTAAAATGTTATAAATGAATGACATGACAATAGGACTCCATGCATGTCCTAAGTGTGCAATCTGTGCCAGAGTGACCTGAGAAATATGTAAGAAAAAGTGTCAACACGAGGTTGGTGAGTTCACAGGTTTCAGCTTGTAATAGCGTTTAACAGATTAATGTACATTCAATATATATATATCAACAGGTAGCTAACTCATGTTCATGTATACTAATGCGCTCGCAGCCGTAAACTTACTGTTAATGTTTGAATGCTTCCCACCAGGTCTATCAACCATGGTGCATGTTTAGGTCAATATTACACCCGTTCGACCTCCAATCGAGTTAGCGCGACTAACGCGGCTGGGGTTTGTCAAACCCAGTAGTACTACTCAACATACCTCGCTATACTCATATTTAAATGGTTCGATGTGAGGACTTTCATGATAGAGTTTACGCATAGTCATAACAAGTGATAACATATATGAATTACAAAAATCAAAACTGTTTGCATCATGTTTTCTCCCCCAACGAGAAAAAAACATGTAAAATAATTTTTGTATGCGTACCTGCTTCTCCCACATGGGAAAAACAAGTAAAAGTATGATGGTTTGTGTACATGTTTCTCCCCCAACGGGAAAACGAGTAAAAAGGGGTCGTGAAACTCAACTGAGTTGGGTACGAGTAGTAGATATTACCACACAAGGAAACCAAGAGTTTGCTTGTGAACTGCTTACGTATGCCCTAAAATTATAAGCATAATAGTTAGGGATACAATGGGGTTTTGTGATGACGACACGGAAGATTTGAACGTTTTAAGACATTCCAAGGATAAATGAGTAGACGAATGTGTCCACGGGAATAAGAGTTTCTTAATTTAATTATTAAGATAATTATGTTACGTGTCGAACGTCTCTAATTACGAATAATATTAATATATAAATATATTCGTACGTTTGTACCATTAAAATAATGGCTAGGAAAATAATATAATTTAATAACACAATAATTACAATTATGTGACAGAAATAATAAATCTATTATTTTTATCCGAGGATATAAACGTGTGCAAATATTATAAATAATTATATTATTTAATAGTTTGAAACGTCTAAAAGTGTTCATAAACGTGGCAAAACAATATTTAAATATATATTATTTTTAATTGGAGTCACGGGTTGAAAATAATATAAATATATTATTTATTCGAAGTCGGGGTTTGAATATATTATTTTAAAAGTGGAAATAATATTAATTATAAGTTATAAAATCAAACCCAAGCCTACGGGTTGTTTTCGGAGCTAAAACACATTAATATATTATTATAATAATAGTGGGATGATTTTTATATTAAAACTATTAATTAAAAACGGTTTTAAAAAGAAATGGGTGTGGAGAGACTCGAACTCGGGTCTCTCCCACACAAGCACATGCACTTAAACAGTCCCGCCCGCTAGGGTATCGCACAAGAACCCGGTTCCAAATGGTTTTGTTAAAGAACTCCAGTGTGTTCTTCCCTTATACCCAATTCTGATCGAAAACCATTCCTAAACCCTCAAATCTGGTCGCGATCAATCGATTTATCAAAGGGGTTTTGTTAGTTGGTTCATAACGAATCTGTGGTTAGGTTTAATTGCAAAAGCATCATGTTTTGAATCGTTAATTTATAGTTTAAAGGCCCGAAACCCTAGATTAAGAACACAGATTTGATTAGATCGAATTCGATGATAAAACTTGCCGGAATCATTTGGCTTTTGACAACCAAAGAATTGCGAGTCAACCCCTACGGTTTAATTTGATTGAAAAGGTGATTTGATTGGGGCTCGATCAAACCGACAACGTATGAACCCTAGATTCTTGATCTCGGTCAAATCGATAATATGGGATTGAATTGATATAGGGCTTTCAAAGAGTATGATATTGTGAAACTAATCATGTAGTTTAATTGGATTTAAATCGGGTCTATAGTGGAGTTCGATTAAACCCGTATACGCATGAACCCTAGACTCAGATCGTGTTAAATCCGATAGTGAAAGCCCGAATTAACATGGGGCTTTGGTTCTAGGAGTGAAAACATAGTTGTGGGTGTGATCAGTTACCTTAAACGTTATCCGATTGTTGGTGATCGAGTAAAATTCAGCCGTGACCTGCGTGGCTCGGCCTCCGGCTACAACAGCTTTGATTCCGATTAAACAGACGTGTGCAAAGGCTTCTTAGTTGCTCGATTGAGATGTGCAGATGTTCAATTGGAAGAACCATTATCGAATTTGAGGTGTACGCGACGTTGGTCGACTGTTACGACTTTAATTAGTCATTAAACGGTTTAATCCAAAAATAATTAAGATTAATTCGATAGTTATGGTCGTCAATGTCAGAATTCATGTAGTTTCAGTTTCAATTTCAAATAGAAACGATCGTGGGATTCGGATTCGATTAAAGTTACACGGTTTGACTATCAAAAGTCAAACATAAAAGAATGGGTAAATTACAGGTTTAGCCCCTCTTTTTCATGCATGTGGGTTTAATAAATGGCAGTTTCAGTCCCTAAGGTTTGAGTTTGGGTTAAGAATATGGTTATTTGACTTCCCGAAGTCAACAGTAACTTGAATATTGGATTTTGACTTTAAAAAGTCAATTAGAATTGAGTTTGGATAATGACAGAATTAGTCCTTAGAGTTAAAGGTAGGTTAACTAAGTTAGGATTTAACTGAATTTAGTTAACGGAGTTTAACCTAAAAGTCTGGGTTGTCACATCATCCCATAGTTGAAATAATTTTCGTCCCGAAAATTAAAATAAAAAAAAATTCTGAGGTGTCATAGTTAGTGTGTATACAGATCTACGCATAAGTCAAAGTAAGAATTCTATTATTTAATGCAAGAGTCGGCTGAGTCATTAGAGTGTCGGTAATTCCACTTGAGTGTCCGCTGGGAGAGTCGCCAGCCACACTTGAGTGTCGGCTAGGACAATCGCCAGGCACTCATATGTGTCGCCTAAACTTGCGTTCAGGACTTGGTGTTGTGCTAGGGTCCTAAGTCTTGTCGGACAGTCGGCCCGGAGAGTCGACAATCGACCCGGAGAGTCGTCAGTCGATAGTCGGCTCTTGCCGGAACTTGCGTTCCGGACTTTTACTCAACAGTCGCTAATCATGGGTTTAAGAAATGTACCTCCACGACTAGGTGTCTAGAATATGAACCCGAACCGTACTCGTAACTTGACCGTACGGACTCCGAATCGGGTGATTCAAGATTCCCCGAACTCGTCTCGACGCGCCTGTCTCAACTAGAGGGAAATTCCTTGTCGTAAATCCTTGTCATACTCTCATCATTCTCATGAAGCCATCACCCATGTAACCATCATCATTATCATCATAGGCTCATCATCAGCATGTAACTAATCATTGCATCATCATTATCATCATCATATCATCATCATTGTAGATCGTCGTCATCATCATATTTAACACCACCATGAACCACCACCACCTAACACCATCATTTCCTTCTGGAGGACCACCGCTAGCCTCCGTCTATACCACCATCGGCCACCATGAAACTACCATTACCACTACCGTTAACCACCACTAGTCACTATACTTCCATCGCTAGCCAACATCAACCATAATAGTCACCATAAGGCCTTTTGTCATGAATCATAGCAACCCTTATACCCATCGTGAAGCTTGATATACTACCACCACTACCACAGCCCTAACAGGCTTTATGCCTCCATTGTTAACCACCGTGAGCTCACCGCTGGACCATCTTCTACACCAGGCTGCCATACCATCGCCACTACTATTGTGAAGTCTAATACACCCCCACCACCATGACCAGCGGGTACTCACCGGACCTGAGACAAACCACCATCATCTTCATCGAGTTCGTACCACCACCATCATAACCTGTTCACGACCGCTTACCACCCACCATTCTGCCATGAATCTGTCGTATACAAGTTGTTGCTGCTGCCAGAGCTATGGCAGCAGCTCATGCTCTCCGTCACTGCTTCTCATCCTTTACGAACCATCGTCGCCGTCGTTCATGAACCGGAACCCTCCTCTCCTCCGTAGCCTGGTATCCCTTCGGAAACGAGTTCCATCATCACTCCTTGCCCGCTGTCTTCTCTCTTGATTTCTTTATGAGAATCGAGCAATACTAACAGGTTAGGGGTCGATTTTTGGGTTGGTCGAAGGTAATCTTGCAATGTGGGTTTGAGTCGCAGGCGCAAAGGATGAAGAAGAAATGGGTTTTCAAGTTGGCGGCTGTTTGCGAAAGAATGGATATTAGGTTTTTGGAAATTTTCATTTAGGGCCCCTCATCTTTGTATAAATTACCTCACCAGCCCTTTTGATTCAATTAATAGTTAATTTTTCGTGCCACGTTTTCATTCTTTGACAACTCTCGTCCTAAATGAAGTCTCATGCTTTAAATAAAAAGAATTTGGGATGTTACAAGTCTACCCACTTTATAAGAATTTCGTCCTTGAAATTCGATGCCTTTTATACACGATTGAACATGTTTCTCATGATTAGGTTGCCTCTCAGGTTCTTTTGAATTGGTAGGTCTTGCGTTATTTGAATGGTGATCATTCTATGTCATTCATGGGTTGCACGAAATTAGGGTTTACATAATACTACTACCTCTCCTTTGTAACGAACACCTCAGATGTTTTATTGAATTGTATATCCCACTTTACTTTTATGCACGTCTCGTGGGTGGACTTAACTCAAATTCACAAAATACTTGTATGGATTCGACATGATGAGCAAGCCATGAACTCTGTTCAACGCTTAGGGATATCTCTTGTAAATTCTAGTATCTTGTTTAAATTGTCTACTCTGTTCTTTAGGCAGTTATTATCAACACCTTTCTAACGGCTTTGGTTATTATGGGTAACTCATAAACTATACTTGACGCATTTGCCCTCGAAGGAGTATATACCGTGTCGTTTCTGAATGATTCATGCCATATTGTTCCCAAATGAGATTTACTATCTCGTTCCCGAAGGAATCATATTAGTTCGTTCCCGAATGAACCATGTCATTTCATTCCCGAAGGAACCATATCGTTTCGTTCCTGTAGGAACCATATTATGGCGTTCCCGAAGGAACCATATTGTTTTGTTCCCGAATGAACCATATGAAGCATTACTCTATCATACTCAAACTTGTAGGGAATGTATTCATTCAGACAGAACACTAGGTATACAATCTTTACATTCGTATTCTTGTACACGTAACTCCCTTTTGGTCTTTCTTTAAAACATGCTCGGCATGGTTTCACATTTCTCATCATTAGCCTATTATGCACTATTCTTTCTTCGTATCATTGAATGGTCTTAGGGATTGGCATCCTTGTGACGAAAATATACATTTTCTAACCTTTCGTGATCGTTAACATTTTTCGTAAGTGATTCTTTTAGAATTACATTCATATGTTTCATTATGAGTAGATGATACGTGTGGTGATACTCGATCATTTCTTTCCTTTCTAGCCTCATTGGGTTCTTTATCGGCTTTTCAACTTCAGCAGTCTCACATGCTATTGACTTGACTTAATTATTGTAGAGTGTTTACTGACTCGTCTTGAGTCCTTGCTGGTGCTCATCCTTTACTTCGCACTGTTGGGATTGCCTTTCACATTCATCCTGAATAAACAATCCTTAGGCTGGATCTGGTTTCATTTAGTTTTGCCAGCACGCCCTAATTAACATCGCGGTTCCCGTCACTTGTTGTCGTTGGTATATCTATCTTCTCGTTTTAGTGGATACTCATAGTAGTTTATCTAGGGTTGTCTTTTGCGTGGAGAGATACCATTTGTGCATTCGTGTACTCTTCTCTTCTTTGGACATACAGTTGTGTGGTTATTTCCTTCATACTTATGCATACTTCGACCGTAGGTCAATGTTCATTCATCATATCGCGTTTGTGTTAAGCCTTGACAACTCTTGTTCAGAAGCAGTTCTCTAAACATATGTTCGTCTGACGTAAGTTTTTTTTTTGAACGGCAACACCTAGATATTCTAGGATAATTGGGTTTACTCGGGGCAACACCTAGAAAATCCAGGGCAGCCCACCACAGGAGGAACCCTCCAACTGGGTAAACCCCCTGACCTTGCCATGGACCCTTTTTTTGTTGTTGCCAAGATTCGAACCCAAGACCTCCACTGTGGGAAGTCTTGGGGCTACCATTGCACCAAATGGCCAACGGTGTCTGACGTAAGTAGTACTTACATCTTGCACTAAAGTGTAATCCTTACTTTCTCCAGAAGTGTTGAGTTCCTCAAAATCTACTTAATCGGTCTCGCCGTTCGTGGGTTGCCATGCGAAGCAGTCTTCTCACTAGGCTTGATTGGCTTTCTATCATTCTCATGCTAATTCTCTTCTAGTGCAATCTTCCAATTCTTTTCTCTGCTTTGATTTACTACTTTTGTCACTATTGCATCAGGTTCCAGACCAGGTTTTGTCAATCTTCCTAAACTTTTTCCTTAGTGGTATTCATCTCCAACAACTTCATTTAGAGTTTCACTCCTTCTCATTCCACCTCTGGTATGCAGTTGTTGTCATCAATCGTCTTGCTAATTCGTTGCAATCGTCAATACTTAAGTGACTAATCTCATAGTCTTGGTTGGAGTGATTTATTGTTTTTGGTGACATGTGTATTAATCCACACGATAAGGTTCATCAGTATGCACGAGCACCTGTAAATTCACAATTACGTGGATCCTGACGTAATCGCCAACTAATTACACTACAAAAAAGAAGGGTATTTAGGACTGATAAATTAGTCCTTGATACTCCAAAATCAGTACCTAATGGTTATCAGAGACTGATTTTGCCAGTCACATCACCTATTCTTAGTCCTAGCTAGTGTTATCAGTAACTGAAAATCAGTCTCAATTGTATGGCATCAACAGGGACTAACATTCAGTCTCTAAAACATATAAATTTAGTCATCAATGTATCCCATGGCACCATGTTACTTCAGTCCCGAATACATTTCGTCTGTGACTGAAAATCAGTCTTTGAAACCATGTTTTTAAGGACTGAAAATCAGTCTATGATACCTTATTTTTAAGGAATAAAAATTAGTCTGACACCATTATTTTAAGCACTGAAAATCAGTCTCTGATACCTTGTTTTTAGGGACTGAAATTTAGTCCTTAAATCACGTCTATTTTGTCCCAGATACGTTTCATTAGCTTTGAGTTTCATAACAACTGAGTCCTTAATAAGATGTTTTGAAGACTAAGAATTAGTGCCTGATACATATCATTTTAATTTTTAATATGGTTCTTTTAGAGACTGAAAAATAAGTTTAGATATTATGTTATTTAGTCTTCTTTATGTTTTTTGAAGATGGAAAATCAGTATTGTATAACAAATTTTTCAGTCTTGAATATGTTTTTTAAAGACTGAAATTCAGTATCTTATAACAAATTTTTTAGTCCTGGATATGTTTTTTAAAGACTGAAAATCAATCTCTAAATTCAGTCCCTAATATGTTCATTTAGTGACTAAAAAATAGTCCTTGATACTATTTCTTATTTATCAGTAATAATTTTCGATACCATCTTAATTCACTCTCCAATAAGTATATTCAGATTTCACTAATAAAAAACAATTTTTTTGCAAATTCACATAATTGTACAATTTTGTAAAGATATTATACAAATATCCAAATTTCACTAATCAAACCAATGACCCAAGAGTTGATGCTTGAACATAAACTCCTCTACTACTTTTAGCAATCCTACTCATTACATTCCTCATATCATCCATCACTGATTCTTTGATCTCTTCCACAACATAATCATACCCCACCACATACAGGGCGGTACCTGCCACTCATGCTCAAGATTCTGTTGGAGAGAAATAAAATGCTATGGGTCAATAATAAGTGAAATGATAAACTTGTGTTGAATCAAATAAAAGCAAATAGTTTTTCATTTTTTTTGTAAATTAACATCACATGCGGTATTTTTGATCCCTTATGGAGCTTTATTTGTTTTATGATGAATGTATGTTCCCTAAATCAAAGATCAAACGGATTCGTCAATACTTAAGAAAACTGTTTGTTATCCTACTAGTCTAGCAAAATATTGATGCTAATTTTGACTTATAATATGCATACCTTTACTCGGAGTTCTTTGACCAGATGGGGAGTCAATAACAAGCGAATTGTAGTACGAATAGGTCCCTACAAAAGAATCTTTTTGTTAAACAAGACCTACCATAATAACAACTTAAATGCACAAATATAGTACTAGGATTTGCGTGAAAGACAAACAACAATCTCATTTCATTCAGGAAGCACACCATTAACCAACACCACATTAGTGGTTGTTTCAAGCCCTTCTAGACTTCAACTTATAATACTGTACACTAAAAGATTCCAATTCCTAAAAGATAAATCAAAAATCGATAACTTATAAAAGAAGAAAACAAACACAGAAGAAGAAAGATGGTATACGTGAATTTCATTGATGTATGTTAGTTTTTCAACCATTATCTTCGGAGCCCAGTGAACAAGTAGTATAACATTTATAGAATGCCTTCACCACTGTTAACCAAAAAAAGAACAAGTTCTTAGTGCAAAAATCCATTATTCAAATGGCTTATTGCTTTAGATCAGAGAAAAGAAAATTACCCCATAGCACTAGTAGGTACAATACTACAAGTCCCCCCTTCTTTGTTTTTGTTGTATAATTTAATATTTAATCTTTGCTCCTTAAACTGTGTAATTATCTGAAGATATAAAACACAAATCATTTCAAAGCCAACAAGGAAATGAAACTTCAATGTTTTGCTGCCAAAAAACTGTTGACATGAATGAGCCTGTGATCGAATTGAAGTTAGAAATACATGGATTGCTGCTTCATTGCCTTCCCAATTGGTGCGCTTTGGCATGTTTTTAGCCCGTATAAATCTGTCAACCTACACATCCCATAATACAACATATTTATCCACAATTACAAGCACGAAGAGGTTCAATTCATGCTCAGCAAGACAAAAGTCTTGATGAAACTACATAAAACAAGTTGCTGTAAATATTTTGTATGAATTGCATGAGATGTTCAAGTTTAGTTGAAACTTGAAAATTTTCAAATATTACTCACTAAAAAAATACATCCTCATAACAATAGGCAAATTTGAACATGAACAAGATCACAAACACAATATAATCCAGTTTCTAATCAATTACATAACATAAAAACATATTTGGAAATTGTTCCCATTAGAATGAAAATCCTGGTATTTCATGAAAACGATAATGAATGAAGTATGGAGGAATCAAGTATCACGAGGGAATACATATTTCTCATTGCAACTGTTTTGTTTTATTATCTTTTTCTTTCTTAAATTGATTTATAATAAATTATGGTTCGGGTTAAATGAGCCGCTTTAGAAATATGTCATTTTGGTTCGGGTAAGAAACCATATTACCTGTCTAGATTAAAATTGTGGAAGATACAATGAATTTTATTAGTCATCATAAAATAATGAGGTAATTTATTATACTTGACTAGCAACTGGTAGTTATTATACAACAATTGTTTTAAGAGAATCAGTATAAGTTGTGGAAATAAACATACACGTATGAAGTCTAATATCTAGAACCACAAGTAGCTTCATACAAAAAGCTCAAGACATATAGGAGTAATTCTTGCGGGTAAAAGTCAAGGACCAAATTCAACATCTTAGTTTCTTCTTGCACCTCATATATGGACGAGCAAAATGAAACTATAAACATCATTATGATATTAAATTTTAAAAATTACATTATAACATATTAAGAATGAATGATTTTGAACTGTAGCATCCTAAAAACAGCAAACAGGAAGATGTGATTATACTAATTATACTTTAGTTTTTAAATTACATAACCAATTAAATTAACATGATCTGAGCGATGAACTAACCAAATTTGAACTTTCAAGCATCAAACATAATGAAAATATGGATGGATGAATCACATTTCCTATCTGCTTCAAGCACTCAGTAGCTCAGCAAAACCTATTTTCAAGCAATGGCGGTTTCGGTTTTAGAGTGTTAAATATATACATACACATCAATTATACATAAATATGGTGAATGGTGATGCTAAAATGGATGATGGAGCCATATATACATACATACAGTTAAGAACACATAAACATATAGACAAATAGAACCATAAATATACATAAAAATTTAGCTATTTTATGAAATTGTATGAAGTACAGGTATGCAATGCTTGACAAATTGTATGAAGTACCCAAAATCATATGAAAAATGCACAAAAACGAGATCCAATTATACCTAAATGTTAAAAATTTTCAAAAACGAGATCCAATTATACCTAAATGTTATATTTTTCATATCGTATGTAAGATCCAACCAACATACATTATTCTTAACAATTCTGAATGTATAATTTGAAAGCAGATCATAATACAAATGAAAAAAAAAAACACAAAAATTAAACGAGATGGAGATATCCAATCCTATTGCAGCAATAAACGTTCAATCAGGCTTCAACTCGTTCATGAAATTTCTTAACGAATATTGGAACCCTGAAAATCATTAAGAAAACAAAGGGGGAGAAAGTAGAAAACTTGCCTGACAGAAAATCAAGATATGGCAGTGAAGAATGGGGAAAATGGTCTTCGGAGTTGCAAAAGCAGACGAACACTGGTCAGGGATGAATCCCTGAGTATTTGCTTTCCCAGGGGAAGAAGAAGCGGAGAAGAACCGGTTGTGTGCTCTTAGAGGGGAAGATGAAAATTTTGAGAGAAGTAAGAGAGGATTTGAGGAAAATAGGGGATGGAAATGGATGGAATAAGAGGGAAACTGAAAATTTTGGTCTAGAGGTTAATACGGTGAAGGGATATAAAATTAAACATATTTCTTTTATTTTTAATAAATTAATATAAAAAAAATATTTAAGTAAAAATAAAATTAAAACTTATATAATAATATATTTTTTAAAAATATAACAATGATAAGTGTTATGTATAAATAAATAAAATAAAATATGTGTGTACAAAGCTATACAAACAAATAGATGTAATTTAAATTATATATTATATAAAAAATATATGTACAAACAGTTATTTAAAATATTTGGTGCTATTGCTCCTAACCAGCCCAAAAGTTTAAAATTAGTTAACTGCCATTAACCCTCATCGACTAAAAGTGGTTTATCTATAATGGTCATCATTAATCAATGTTGACCCTAATTGAATATATTGACCTTATTCACTGATATTAGACCTAATTGACTTATTTTGACTGATATGGGTTTTGATTGATCATCGTTAGATAATATTGAAGCTTATTGGTCATAACTGACCAATATTAACCTTGAGTGACAACAATGAACTATAATTAATGCATATTTAACTAATATTGACCCTAATTGACTATATTTAACATTGATTGACCATCATTGGTCCGGATTGCCTATCATTAACTCTAACAAACCATTGTTGACTATAATTGAGTCTAATTGACCATCATTGATTTTAGTGAACACTATCGAGTATAAATGATCAATATTGACTATAACTAGCCGTCAATAACACTCATTGGCCATTATTAACCATCATTGATCCTAATTAACCTTATTGATCGATATTGACCCTAATTAATAAAAAATAACATGTTTTAACCAATATTGACCACAACTAATCCTCATTTGACCAATATGACCCTAATTGATCATCATTTACCATTATTTATCCTAATTGACCACCATTAACTCTCATTGACCGACATTAACCCATATTGACCAATATCGACCCTCATAGGACCCTAACTACCCTAAGTGACCGTTATTGACCAATACTAGCCCTGTTCGGCCATCATTAACTAATATAGACCCTAATGACCATAAATCACTCTAATTAGTCATAATTGACCCTAATTGACTAGTAATGACTCTAATTGACCAACAACTGTAATCAATCATGAATGACCCCAAATTGACTATAAATGGCCATAATTAACTATCAATGATTCTAGATGGCCATCATTGACCCTAATTGACTAATAACGATTCTAATAGACCAACAATGACCGTAATTAATCATAAATGACCCCAATTGACCATGAATGGTCATAATGGATCACATTGGGCCTTGATAGCTCTTAAGGGCCCATTGTGGCCTTTAATATGTCATATTAGGTCTTAAAGGGTTGTATCGGGTTGTAGTGAATCATATTAAATCCCAACACACAATAAGAAGTCATACTTGTCTTAAGGACCATATTGGGCCTTGATAGCTCTTAATGGCCCATTATGGTCTTTGATATGTCATATTAGGTTTTAATAGGTTGTATCGGGTTGTAGCGGGTAATATTAAATCCCAACGTATAATAAGAGGTCATGCATGCCGTAATGGACTATATTGACCAATAATGACCCTAATTGACCATAACAACTCTAATTAACTATGAATGAACCTAGTTGACCATAAATGCTCCTAATTGACAATCAGTGGATCTAACCGACCATCATTGGCTCTAATTAATCATCAATTACCGTAAATGACTATCACATACCCTAGTTGACCATCATATACCCTAAATGAACATCATTGACCTTAATTTAAAAACATTTGCCATCACTAGCCATCAATTACACTAATTCATTGCAGCTGCCCATAATTGACAATTATTGACCAATATTGGCCATACTTAACCATCGTTGACCAATAATGACCCTAAATGACCATCAACTATCCTAATCGATCATCATCAGGCAATAGTACCCTAACTGATCAGAATGGCCCTAATTGATAATCAAAGACCCTAATTGGCTATCATTGATTTTAATTGACCATCATTTATCATAATTGACCATCAACAACCCTAATTGGATATTAGTGCCCCTAATTCACCATCTACAACCCTAATTACCCACTAATTATTACAATTGAACATCGTTGACCATAATTAACCTTACATAACCATAGTGTCTAATATATTTCCTCGAAATAGTAGAATAGACGTCGATTATTGAAGAGTGAAAGTCAGTTCCTAATTCTTTCATCTATAAAACACTTCGAAGACTGAATATCAGTCTCTAATTCTATCCGTTTTAGAAATATTAAGAACTGATTTTCAGTCTCTAACATATTACCTCCTTATTAGAGACTTAAAAAAGTAACTAAGTCGTAAAAAAAATAAGTCCCCGATACCATCTGTAACTGATAAATCGGTACCAGATACTATATATTCGAAACTGTACATTAGTCGTTGATACTTTAGTCACTAATGATGAATTGACGATGATGTATAAGAAACTGAACGCCATTCTTCAATCATTTCTTATTTAAAATGCATTTGAGACTAACTATTACTCCCTAATACAGTCTTTTACAATAACTATTAGGACTAAGTTTCAGTCTCTAATTTAATTCATCAAAATGGTAGAATATGCATCGAGTATTAGAGACTGGAGGTCTGTCCCTAATTATTTCATCTACCAAACTCTTAGAAAAATAATTTTTTAGTTTCGAATAAGGTCACTTGCAATATGGTTAAGACTAATTCTCAGTCTTCGATACTTTCTTTAAAACGATAGAACTTGACCTAAATAATTGGATACTAAAAATCAGTCCTTAATCCTTTCATACATAAAAGGCGTTCAATACTGTTGCCAATATTTTTTAGAATATTAAGAACAGATTTTCAGTCTCTAATATGTTCCTTCCATATTAGAGACCGAAGATCAGTAGCCAATACTGTTGCGCCATTTTTCATTGCAGAAAGAACATATTTTAGACTGAAATTTAGTCATGAATAACCTTATATTACCCAAACATATTTATGACTGAATTTTAGTTTCCAATAAGGTGGAAAAATAATAGCGACTAATTATCAGTCACTAACATAAGTCGCATAAAAATTAGTCCCAATTATTATCAGTAACTGATAAATCAGTCTCAGATATTATGTATTCAAGACTGGTATATCAGTCCCTGATAGTTTAGTCTCTAATGGTCACTTTTTTTGTAGTGTTACCTTACTCGTGAATTCCTGACTCTTCTTATAATGCTTCATAAAGTGAATGTCTTCTATAAACATCGTCTAATCCATGTATCATTCTTCCCTTTCTGAACTCCTAGTTGACGGGAGTCGCTCATGACCGTTCGTTACTGATCTACTCGGACCGTTGATAATCCGTCATCTTTCTTTATTTATGGTTTATCGAACTTATACTCGTTGTTTGTGATTCGCCTCACATGGATTCCACCATTCTTATAATTTGTGAGTCAATCGTAGTACTATGCTAACATCTCTTTCACTCACTGTGACGAGTACATACGGCATATGCCAAATCGAGACACACTTACACAGTAAAAGCTTAGTAACAGTAGCTACATGTTATTAAACATTTACTGTACTTATGTGCTCAACCTGTCTACCATCATATGTGCTATGTGTAACTATTCATATTGGTAGTGACATTGATATCTAAGGCATGTGTTCTACGTTAAGGCATCTACCTTAAGCTACACGTATTAACCTTGCTACTTACCGTTTTGGAGTTGGCGTTGGGTACCCGTACTGACATCCTTGCGTTAGTCCCATTATCAGCTTGAGTCCATACATTTAGGGATGTCTGAATCTCTCCAACTATTGCTCTAATACCAACTTGTAAGGCCCCAAACCCGGGAGATCTCACTGGTTGGATTTACTCATAAACATAGTCATCAAACTCTGAACTTTCTATTAAAACATTTAAACATAGCGGAAGCGTACATATTCATTCAATTACATAAATAACGGAAGTTTTAAACATTAAACTTTGTCTTATCATTGAATCAGTTAAATAGGATGTCAGTCTTGCGTCAGGTAGCCTTCATGCCTTTGCCCGCCTTTTCTTTTTGTTACCTGAAGTGCATACTAAAAGTCAGCTAACGCCGGTGAGTTCTAGTTTAAAGCAATTAGGTGTAAACATTATTTCTTGTCATACTTTCATAATTATAAATATATATATATATGTACAAGTTTACCATTTCAATTCTTTCGCGTTCATTCATGTGTGAGTATGTATATTGATACATACATTCTTACATTCATTTGTACCTTCATTAGTCTTACATATAAGGGGGATCAGCCCGTCATTTATTACGTGAGTCACGAAGACAAACGGCACGGTCTAAAGTCGTAGTCCGTCATACTTACAACCGTCCGACAACTAGTGTTCGTCCGTCATTATCTTACAACCGCCCTACCGAAATAGTCCGTCATTATCTTACAACCCTCCTACTGAAGTAGTCCGTCATTATCTTACAACCGTCTACCGAAGTAGTCCGCCATATCTTACAAACGTCCTACCGAAGTAGTCCGTCGTTATCTTATAACCGTCATACCGAAGTAGTCCGTCATATCTTACAACCGTCTGATGTATTGCAAAATACATCCGTTTTACTGTCTATTTTATTCCCACTTTGTGTTTGTTTTGCGTCGGTTTTCTTCTATAACCGCTTCTACTTAATATTTCTATATGTTTTGGTTGTTAGGTCACAAAGGAAGCGAATATGATTGAAAACGAAGAAGAACGAGTTTCCGGTTCGTGCGAGAGGGCTGTGGAGAAAAAAAAAGAAACTTTCTGGATTTTTACCCATGTCGCGTAGCTCGACAGTTCTTGGAATTTCGTCGCGCAACGCGAGGAATGAAAAATGTCAGAATTGCCCTTTTTAAATGATTTTGTCAGGTCTATGGTCCACGCGATACGCGAGGAAGAAGCAAGGTCCCGTCGCGCTACGCGACGGGTTGTTTTTTGCAGAAAGTGTTTTAAAAGCCAAAAATTAGAAAACCCTAAGGGAGAGGACAGAAAAGGACGATCTGGGAGCGGCTGGAGGCGACGAAAAGTGACGAAAAAGGGTGTTTTCAAGAGGAATCAAAGGCTGGGAAGGCATAGGATCGAAGAACCAAAGCATTGGATCAAAGATATCGGGTGTTCATCGTTCGGTTTACCTTGATTCTTTGTTTCTCTTTGATTTCTTGTTCTTCCTTTGTTATAAACAGATTATGAATTGTATTTATATGATGTTTCTTGGCTAAACTTTTAGAACTACCTAGGTTTAGATGAATACATATGTTTGACATTAGGTTTTATTCGGTTTTGGATAATTTGCATGTGATGAACTCATGATGTAAAAGACTTGGTTTTGATCATTGGATGTGTATGCGTATTTAGTATTATCAATTGAATGATTTTTCAGTCCTCATGTGCTTTGATGAATGTCTTTCATATAATAGGTGCATGCTAGATCAATTACCGTGTGTTTTTGATTATTGGATGGTTTGCTAGACGTAGTATTCCATAGGAATGAATTTCGTGAATTGGTAAATCTAAATATTCAACCAATCTTAATAGCTGTGAGGTGAGAGATTGTCGGTTTATCTCGTGTGTCTGATCGCTAGTTTAGAATCTTTGTGAGAAGGTCTGTCTAGTTCGTCGATCACATCTTGTTTTCCGAATCCAATAGGAAATTCTTAGTTATTCCTTGCACTTAGGTGTATTGAGACTTTCGCGCTGTAAGGTAGATTGTCTAGCGGATACTTCTTGAGTAGACTGGTTGACCTGTGAGGGGAACCCGTCCACCCGGTGGTTTAACGGCTTTTAGGTCTCTTAGTTGACAATCCTTGAGAAGGGTCGAGGGTGCTCTAGGTTTCCTTTGAGTTTAGTATTTTAAGATCCCGGTATCACATCAGTTCCATTACCGATAGAACCTTCGTCAGACACGTGTAAGATTCGGGCCTAGGTAGTGCTTTCACCCTATCTGTTTTCGTTCCGTAGTTATTCTCACGCTAGTTTGTTTGTCCTCGTCTTTTCCTTTATTTTCTATAGTTTATTTCTCTCTTAAATAAAAGAAACCCCCCTTTTTGTAATTAGTTATCCTGCATCTGAGTCAGTATTTCGCTGTACATACAGTGTCCGTAGGTTCGATACTCGGTCTTATCTATCTATTCTGCAAACGATCGGTACACTTGCCGTATTGTGCGCGTTAGTCTAGGTTTGTCCGTTTTATTATAAATATTAGAACTTGTAGGTTTTTGCGTATAGTTCGTAGCACACCAAGTTTTTGGCGCCGTTGCCGGGGACACTTGGCAATAGCGAGATTGACTTTGATTTTAGGATTTGTGTATATTTTCTTTTATTTGGGTGTTTTAGATTAGGTTGTATTTCTTTATTTTTATTTATTTTGAAAGAAGAGGAAGATGTGGTGCGAGAATTATGGTGGACCCCATTGGACGCAACAATGTCAGCATTTTTATTCATATGGGTATTCTGCGCACCGGTACGATGAGAGATATCAGGAGGATGAATTGTTGGCGAGGTCGTATCATTTGATGGAGCTGATGGAAAAGGAAGAGAGAGCCGAAGACATCAAATGGAGAGCTGAGATGGATCTTCTGACAAGTCAGATTGAAGCTCTTAAACTTGCAATGGCTACATCTATGAAGCAGATAGAGGATCCTGTGATTGATGATTCATTAGAGCCGGAGACAAGAACGGACAGCGGAGTTTTTGCTATTTCCGATAGTTCTTCCCAAGTCCCACCTCCGGCTCGGCATATATTTGATTTTGAGGATCCGGATGTAGAAGAACACATCCAAGCTTATTTGAGGCACGATCTGCAGGCGGACAGACCAGCTGATGTGGAGAGAGACGTGATTTTTGCTGTAGAGGATACACTTGTTCCGAGTGTAGATGAGGCTGTAGTTGCTCACTTCCGAGCGCAGGAGGAGAGTCTTCACATCCCATCAGCAGAAGAAGTCAGGCAGATTGATTGGAGTGCCCGGTTTGCTGAGATGGAGGCCAGGTGGGCAGAGGAAGGTGATGAGTTGGAGTTTTCATCTGATCCCGTGACCACAGAGCATCCTAATGATCAGATTGATGAGGAAAGTGAGAAAGCCAGGATAGAGCATGACATGACGAAGGAGGAGGAGCATGTACTATCCTGGGATTTTGAGTTTGGTGACGAGTTGGTTGGTTTTACAACTCAAGAGGCTGATGAGGTGTTTGACCCTGTTGGTGACATTACTACTCTCGAGACATTAATTTATGGAGAGCCAGCAATGGTTATCGAGCAGTCACCAAACCGAGAGGATGAAGAGGAAGTGATGGAGATGGAGCGACCACTTCTTGTTGAGGATGAGCAAACCCCAAGTGTGGGGATTGCTGATGATGATAGCCAGCTCGTGGATGACGACGATGATTATGGATCGCCACCCAGATCCAACGTGCCACGGGATAGGGTGAGAGAGCGCCTGGACCGGCGCATTTCGAGGACACAAACCTGGTCGATTAGAGGCCCTGCAGTTGTTCCAGACTGCAGAGACAACCATGCTCCTCATTACATGCATGGCATACAGTTCGGTCCAGGAAAATTCAAGTCTTGGTTGCCCGACTCGAGTCTGTTTCGAGTCTTCTGGGGCCTGGTTGTTGGATTCTTCCCGTCCATCGACAAGAGAATGAGATTGAGTAAAAATGATGGGAAGAGGATTAAGGAGAGGCCTCCTGATTGAGTTTACTTGCGAGGCACGAGTCTGGCTGAAGACTCTTCTGTAAACTTAGCGCTACTGGGAGGCAACCCAGATTTTCGCTTTAGTTATTTATTTGCTTTATTTTAGCTGTCATTGTGTTTGTTGCTTCTCCTGTTCTGTGATTCGTCCTCATTATTATGGCTGCTTGTATTTTCTACATTATCTGTTTTGTTTAGTTTTATTTTTTATTCTATTATTTGTGTCAGTGTTATGCTGCTCGGGTTTTGCTTGTTTTTGTTTTGCAGGTTTGGTTTTATTATATATGATTTTTGGAAGAGCTTTTAGCAGCAGAAAGCGGGTCCCCAGCAGCGAGAACACAACGAGAGCGAAGTGTGGGGATGCTGAATCCTCAACAAGGCTTTGGGAGCTGCTGCATGCTTGGAGCATTTTGACCCGCCAAAATACCAGCTAAGTCTTTTCCATTTTCTTTTGTTTTTCCCTGTTTTTGTTTTTGAGTCGTGTTTCCATTCCTGCATTGAGGACAATGCAAAGTTTAAGTGTGGGGATGGGACACTGTCGTTTAGTTTTGAAAAAAATTAAAAATTTGAAAATGTCTTTTGAATAAAGAAGTTTGCAAAATAAAACGGAAAATGATAGAAAAGAGGGGTTTTTGTTCGGGTTCAAATAATGATAATATAGATTAATATAGTCGAGCTTGTGTCTAGTTTGGGATATGTGAATAGGCTCGGTTCGGTTTTAGGTTCCTTTGATCTAAATATACCTTAATTGTCGGTCTACTAGTGGGTTCTCATCTAGGAAAATGGGAAATTGCAACCGTCAATAATAGTACCAATAATAGTATAAGGAATGCCGTTATAAGCTAAAATTGTTAGAATTTCTAATCATAAAAAAATAGAATAAATGAGCTAGAAACTAAGAAAAGTAGCGCAGGCCTACGTAATCTTCGTTGGGGATGGTAACTCTGACTTAGAATGCCTCTGGGATGTGTCGAAACAAAATTGCAAAATTACCGACGCTCACGTTGTCACTCTCGGGGATGATGACTCTGATTGAGACAGCCTCTGGGTTAGGTGAAGCAAGGTCTTTGCTCAAAAAAAAAAAATTGATTTCAAATTCTCTTGATTTTGGTATAAAACGGTTAGGAAGTGGTCCAGTGATTGCTCCTTTTGTTCTATAAGCTTGAGTTGGGATTAGGTGGGCTGTGGCTTCTAATGAGAGACCCTAGGTAGATTGACCGCACTTTAACTAAAATTGCATGATAAGAGCCTGGAACCAGACTTGGGTTTAAAAGGGATAAGTATATTTGCAATCGCGGCTAACACAAGTTTTGACTCTAATAAGTAAAATAGCTTTTGGCCCGAAAATAATATCCATCTCTGATTCCGTTTGCATAATTCTTTTTCAGGGACGAAAAAGAGTTAAGTGTGAGGATGTGATGTATTGCAAAATACATCCGTTTTACTGTCTATTTTAGTCCCACTTTGTGTTTGTTTTGCGTCGGTTTTCTTCTATAACCGCTTCTACTTAATATTTCTATATGTTTTGGTTGTTAGGTCACAAAGGAAGCGAATATGATTGAAAACGAAGAAGAACGAGTTTCCGGTTCGTGCGAGAGGCTGTGGAGAAAAAAAAGAAACTTTCTGGATTTTTACCCCTGTCGCGTAGCTCGACAGTTCTTGGAATTTCGTCGCGCTACGCGAGGAATGCAAAATGTCAGAATTGCCCTTTTTAAATGATTTTGTCAGGTCTATGGTCCTCGCGATACGCGAGGAAGAAGCAAGGTCCCGTCGCGCTACGCGACGGGTTGTTTTTCACAGAAAGTGTTTTAAAAGCCAAAAATTAGAAAACCCTAAGGGAGAGGACAGAAAAGGACGATCTGGGAGCGGCTGGAGGTGATGAAAAGTGACGAAAAAGGGTGTTTTCAAAAGGAATCAAAGGCTGGGAAGGCATAGGATCGAAGAACCAAAGCATTGGATCAAAGATATCGGGTGTTCATCGTTCGGTTTACCTTGATTCTTTGTTTCTCTTTGATTTCTTGTTCTTCCTTTGTTATAAACAGATTATGAATTGTATTTATATGATGTTTCTTGGCTAAACTTTTAAAACTACCTAGGTTTAGATGAATACATATGTTTGACATTAGGTTTTATTCGGTTTTGGATAATTTGCATGTGATGAACTCATGATGTAAAAGACTTGGTTTTGATCATTGGATGTGTATGCGTATTTAGTATTATCAATTGAATGATTTTTCAGTCCTCATGTGCTTTGATGAATGTCTTTCATATAATAGGTGCATGCTAGATCAATTACCGTGTGTTTTTGATTATTGGATGGTTTGCTAGACGTAGTATTCCATAGGAATGAATTTCGTGAATTGGTAAATCTAAATATTCAACCAATCTTAATAGCTGTGAGGTGAGAGATTGTCGGTTTATCTCGTGTGTCTGATCGCTAGTTTAGAATCTTTGTGAGAAGGTCTGTCTAGTTCGTCGATCACATCTTGTTTTCCGAATCCAATAGGAAATTCTTAGTTATTCCTTGCACTTAGGTGTATTGAGACTTTCGCGCTGTGAGGTAGATTGTCTAGCGGATACTTCTTGAGTAGACTGGTTGACCTGTGAGGGGAACCCGTCCACCCGGTGGTTTAACGGCTTTTAGGTCTCTTAGTTGACAATCCTTGAGAAGGGTCGAGGGTGCTCTAGGTTTCCTTTGTGTTTAGTATTTTAAGATCCCGGTATCACATCAGTTCCATTACCGATAGAACCTTCGTCAGACACGTGTAAGATTCGGGCCTAGGTAGTGCTTTCACCCTATCTGTTTTCGTTCCGTAGTTATTCTCACGCTAGTTTGTTTGTCCTCGTCTTTTCCTTTATTTTCTATAGTTTATTTCTCTCTTAAATAAAAGAAACCCCCCTTTTTGTAATTAGTTATCCTGCATCTGAGTCAGTATTTCGCTGTACATACAGTGTCCGTAGGTTCGATACTCGGTCTTATCTATCTATTCTGCAAACGATCGGTACACTTGCCGTATTGTGCGCGTTAGTCTAGGTTTGTCCGTTTTATTATAAATATTAGAACTTGTAGGTTTTTGCGTATAGTTTGTAGCACACCACCGTCCTACCGTCGTAGTCCCTCATATTTGTTTGTCTGCCCTAAGGCATTTGTTTCCCACCCGGGTTATTTATACAGCCATGCATCGTTTGAGGGACTGACTCTACCGTAGTAGCCTTAGCTTAGTCTACTTTTCTAGACTGTTAATTCTGGTTGCATAATATTCGAGTGGTCGTCCGTCTACCGACGTAGCCGTTATCATCGTTTCCGTCCATAACGTTCATTCATACTTAGCAAGCAATATATACATGGATATAAAGCAAAATTTCATTCTTACACGTTATGTCTTACTTTTCATACTTGGCAAGCAATATATACATGGATATAAAGCAAGATTTCATTCTTATATGTTACGTCATACTTTCATTTCTTAGCTTATATACATACTTTGTATTGACAATGTATTGTCACATAACATAACATTTATTCATATCATGTATACACTTCAGCCCCAAAAAATTGGAAAACATTTGCACATAACACATAGGGGGCACGCAGAACTCACCTGACTACTGTTGTTTAACCTGAAGCCGATGTCTTAACTATTGTTAGTGTTGGGATATCGTGCACCGGTTTTTACATTTAAAACAATACTTTATAAAATCATATTTACAATGGCGGAAGCGTAAACGATGGCACACAATAACAAAGATCTGACCTTTATCCGACAATGATCTGATTACACACGTTTAGACAATAATATTAACCGGGTTGTAACACTTAGGTACAAAGAACGTCACGCTAGATGAATTTAAACAAACTCGTCACACGAACTCGTCTCACGAACACTTGATCCGGCTGACGTGTAGAACCCGGTTCACGGTACTTGGCTCGCGCAAACAAGGAGGGTGGCAGACTAGGGCTGCAACAGCGGTGGCGGGTCACGGTGTTGGCGACAGCAGTCGTGGACGACGATGGCGAGTTGGCTTAGTCACCGGCGGCTAACACGGTGGCAGCAGGGGGCGGCCGGTGGAGGTGGCTTGCGAAACCGGCTTGCCCGATTCCCCTCTTTTTTGCAAATATGGAGGTGGCAAGGATTAGCATTAGGGTTTCCACCTAATGATATATTTATAGTAAAACATATTATCATTTAAACCCTGAATAATTAACCTTTAATTACCAACTGATTAACACTTAATCAGTTCTAGTCTTCTAGTTTACAGTTACACTAATCATAAACTATTTTGCGTAAACCAAACTGATTTTATATTTAGAATATAAAAACCATTAATATATATATTCTACTAATATACATAACACCACATATCGCCCTATTGTTAATTTAATTATTCAAAATAATTAAATACAACTTAACCAATAAATATTTCTCTAAATATTTAATCCACCAAATAATAAGTTCGCGTTTCATGAAATAATGTTTAACAATTAAATGATATAATTTGTTCTTTGCCCAAAGTGTAACTCTTCGAATCGTACCTCGATAGCAACGTTGATATTAACAATGATCGGACATCTAATATCCAACAATCTCCCACTTGGTCGATTCATCGATTAATCACGTCAACGTAGACAGTGGTGGACGCCTAGCTGTATCTCACTGCCCCTAACAAGGTATGACGTATTTATAATCATCAACTAATTCCTCGTGTTTAAGTAACCTTTACTTAACCAAGTACAATAGCCATGGTAAACATATCTATGTGTCCTTTCTATTTAGGTCATCCGGTGAACATGAGACATGGATACAAGTCACTTCTCATATGTGGTTCAACTATTCTTGTTCTCATTCTCTAATGCAAAAATGGTCTAAACAAACTACTCTTTAGTTTATGCGTGGCCACATGATTTATACCAGTTTGAATCAACGACGGCGCCAGAATGTCCATATCCTAATAAAAGGATAACAGAATTCCTTTGGCCACGTATAACTCCCACTTAACTTCATATTACTCCTGATCATATCCTTATTACTGCAGATAAGCTTATCCGCAGCAGTTTGTCGATCTGCAGCAAACTCTGAGGTCCACAATAGTTGTACTTAGAGAATTTTGTAGCCATCAGTCTTTATTTCTACAAACTCCCCCTTGACTGATGCTACCAAAACTCTCTTACTGCTTTTGCTGCTGAAGCTTATTCATGTTGCAGACTATCCTTTCTACCTCATAGCCTCTTGGGTCCTGGCTGAGATTGTTTAGAGGAAGCTCAGATAGAGTCTTTATGTCTTTGCTTGGCATTTTGAAGATGGCCTTGCTTGAACATATCATCTTCTGTCCTCTAACATCAATCAAGATAAACTCGTTGGTATCAGCCTTGAAGGACCAACTGGTGAATGGAGAATGGGTTTGAAGAGGTTTGGCGTCAATGCTTACATCTTTACTAGGGTTGAAGTGATGTTTGATCACTAGCAAAAGATGTCTCCCACCTTCATTCTCTGGCTCATGGGCTTCACCCAACTCCAATATTCTTCTTAGATCTGAGTCTGGGAGTTGCAGGACCACATCAATAGATTTATAGATAGATCTTTTCAGTTCTTCCTTTCCCCTTAAAACTTCAAACCTTTTATCTTGACTGTTATAGAACCAGACAACTATTTCTCTTGAGTCTTCTGGTGTGATGGTAGGTTTGGTTTTCTTCTTGGAAGGCTGCTGATGAGGAAGAGCTAGGTGGAGGGATTTGGACTTTGTGGGAAGAGAGGAATGAGTTCTAGGCTGGAGAGTGGAAGTATGGTGGGAGTAGAAAGTAGTGGATGAGAGAGAAGGCTTGGGTTTCTTTGATTTGTGTTCAGCAGTTTGAGTTATCACCCTTTTCTTGGAGCTTGTCTTCCCCAATCTTTCTTCCTCTTCCTTCTTGACTTTGGAGTACAAGGCTTGCAAGTTCATGAAACTCATGGGGCCTAGCCTTTTTTCACTTTCTCCTCTGGCCTTCAGGAAGTCGGTCATGACCTACCTTTCTTCATAGTCTTCTTGGATTTTTGCTTGGCTTTTTCTTCTTCTTCATCCCTTTTCTTATTTGCCAATTGACCTTGCTGACCCATGAAGGCTCTGTAGATTTCTTTATTTGATAGTTTCTCAAGGTAGTCTGCATCCTCACCTTGAGAAATCAGAGCCGCTATTCATTCTTCTCTCATTTCTTTGGCTAGTTCAGAATCAGTTATTCTGAACTTAGCCTCTTCCCTTTTCTTCTTCTCCCTTTCTTCTTCTTCTTTATTAAACAGTTTATGCAGCTGAAGAGCTAGGGTTTCATCTTCTTGTAGTTGAGAAGCTGCAGAAAATCTGGCTTTGAGTTCATCCAGCTGTTTAGCATACAACTGGATTTGTTGTTCTCTAAAGAGCATGGCAGCTTTTCTCTCTAGAATTTTTCTTAGCTCTGCCATCTCCTCTTCTTCTCTTCTTCTTCTTCTTCTTTCCTCCCTTTCCTTTTGCTCTTTCATTAGTATCTCTTCCACCTCTTCAGTCATTATTCCCTTCCCCTTGGCTTTGGTTGATGCCTCTGCTTCAGCTTCATGGATCACAACAACAGATGTTTTAGATACTGTTAGGATCTCTGCTTCAGCTTCATTGGCAGTTTGGGGAGTGGATAGGGGAAGGTTTCTTGCTTCATCTTCTTCCCCTTCACACCCAGTTACTTCCTTCCAACTTTTCCTTACATCCTCCAACTCTGTTCTTGTAGATTCTGTTGCAGTGTTCAGAGTGGCGGTTGGTGAGGAGAGAAAAGAGAAATCCAAGTCAGAGGAGGCATCTTATGCAAGGCGTCCCTCCTTTTCAAGACGAGCTTTGATAATCTTGATCATTGCTTGGCTCTCTAAGGAGTTGACATTGCAGATATATGTTATGAGCTCAAAAATGTTGTATAGGAAGTCTGAGTTGAGGAGTACGATTTCATTAATGAGGTTGAAGAAGACAGATGACCCATCACTTAGAAAGAAGGTGAAGCCAGAGGGTCCAATGCATGACCATCCTAGCACTGCCAGTCCCCTGACCATCTCATTGTGGATGAAGCTTCTCCAGCAAACAATTTCTTTGTCAGTTAAAGTACTACTCCTGATCAGGTCAAGTCTACTTGGAACCAGTCTTTGTGCTGCTGCTGTAGAAGATTCTACGCGGTCTTTAGGATATGCTACCCTATTTGCTTCTTCTAACAGTGCTTCAAACCAGGGCATATTTTCCTCCATTAAGTCTTGGAACCTGCAGATTGCAAGTTTTGCTGAGAGATCTGAATAGGTGTTGATGCAGCTGGATAAATACAGTTCAAGCACTTGAAGAAGATTTAGTGCATCCCAGTTCAGCTCTTCTACTCCGCTGAACTCCTTCCCAATCTAGAATCTCTCAGATTGACCATCATACACCCAAGCTAGTATGGAGTCAAAATCTAGCTTGTCTGTAGTCAGTGTGAATTGGGGGGCAGTGGTTAGACTTATTATGACCGCGGCTTCAGGAAGTATGCTGACTGATGGAGGTGTGTCTTCATTTTGACTTTCATTCTTTAACACCTCATCAACTGCTCGGACTACTAACTTCCAAGCCTCAGTGATATCTTCCTCTTCGTCTACTGAGTCTGGCAATTCAAGGATTTGAACAAAAGCAGGTTTGAAGAAAGAACTTTGAAAAGCAACCTGCTTTTGTATCCATTCTTCGAGGCTGTCAGCATCATCTTCTATTGCGACTATCTCCCCCTTTTTGGTTGCATCAGTGTAAAGGGTTGCATATGTTTGAGTTCCCACTGATACAAGGGAAGGAGTAGGCACAGTTGGGCATTGATGGGCTTCATGCATAGAGACTTTGTGCCTTAGTTTGGACACTTCAGCCTCTAGTATAGCTACCCTGGCCATCAATTCTATATTTTTGATTTTCAAAATGTCCTCATCCACAGTTGTGGAATCCTTGGAGCTGGATGGGGCCTTAGGCCTAGCCTCTACATCCCCATCACCCTGGTTTTCTTGGCACCTTGGATTCCTCTCAGTGAAGAGTGTTTCAAAGGAAACATCCTCACTGTGAGTTGACGTGGTTAGGGTCTTAGTGATGTTATCACTGTCCTCCTGGTCAGTTGATGTACCAGGAGTAGTGACAACCCTTTCCACATTCACTCTATCAGTACTCCCAGAGTGAACCTTCTTGGGTGATGAACTTGGGTTAGGTGCACTAGCAGCCAAGTCAATCAATGCCTCCGAGATAGTGGTTGTTGGAGAAGGTATATCATCTTGACAAGGTGCCTCTGCACTTAAGTTCAGAGAAGAAAAATAATGGAATGCTCAGTGGGTTGTTCTATGGATCCGGGATATGATCCTGATCCTAATAGAGAAGCTTCCAATGAAGTCTCTCTAATAATGTGGCTATCCCTTTTGATATTCTCATCAGAATTTTGGGATTCTGAATGAGGGCTTTTAAGTTGGGATTGGGCCTTTGAGACAAGAAGAGAAGGAGTCTTCTTGCTCTTTTTCTAGTATATTTTGCTGCAAATGGGGCCCTTTGTTCTAGTTGAACGATAAAATCAAAAACAGGTGTAAGTAATTTCTGTGCCTGTGCATCCTTAGTAGTATGCACAGGGGTTCGAACAGTGAAAGCAGATTGTTGTTCAGGATGTGAAGAGGAGGGTGTGGGATCAGTATCAGCTGGGATTGCTGAACTGTCACCCTAGGTACTTTGTATGTTCATCATTGTAGATAACAATGGAACATTGACCCCTGAGAACTTTTTGGAAACAGTTCTCATACTTTGAAAAATGTTATTTTTTATGTCCCAGCATAAGATAGATTTTTTCCGATTTTGAAAGATCTTCTAATTCGTTATTGAAAACTTCCTGCAAGAATTTTAGGTACATAAAAAATGAAAACTTCCTACAAGATTCCATTTGGAACTTGTTTGACTTGAAGACCCAGAAAGAAATTTAGTTCACCCATTGAACTCATTTCAAACTTTAATTTCATCAGGATCTCAAAGTCTGTACACAACTTCTTCCTTGTTGATCCAGAGATGATATCATCAACGTAGATTTGTACCAGTAAGATTTCTCCCCCTTCATCTTTGATAAACAAGGTCTAGTCAATGGCACCTCTTCTGAAGTTGTTTCTTAGTAGATATCCAGACAAAGTTTCATACCAGGCTCTTGGGGCTTGATGTAAGCCATACAGAGCTTTATCTAGTTTGAACACTTGGTTAGGATGTGCGGGATATACAAAGCCTGGAGGCTGTTTGGCATATACTTCTTCACCAATCTTCCCATACATAAAGGTACTCCTGACCTCCATTTGATAGACCATGAAATTCTTGGATGCAGCATATGACAGGAAGATTCTGATGGCCTCCAGCCGGGCAACAGGAGCAAAGACTTCATCATAGTCAATTCCCTCTTCCTGAGTGTAGCCTTGAGCTACAAGTCTGGCTTTATTCTTGACTACAATGCCTCTCTCATATTGTTTGTTCCTGAATACCCATCTTGTGCCAATGGCAGATTGATCAGGTGGAAGAACAACAAGTTTCCAGACATCTTGTCTCTTGAATTGCAGCAACTCTTATTGCCTCAATCCAACTGCTGTGTTTCAGAGCTTCATATATCTTCTTGGGTTCCACCTGAGATAGAAAACATGAAAACAAACATATATTGGCCTCATGAGATTTGCTTCTTGTTAGAACTCCTTGGTGAACTTGGCCAATAATATTTTCCCAAGGATGTTCCTTGTTGATCCTCTGTGCTGGTACCACCTCCAGCTGTATCCCTTGCTCAAGATTGCTTTGATTTTGATCAGGGGTTTCTTCATTCATGGTTGAAGAGTCTTTAATATATACAGCTACATCAGTATTATCATCAATCGTATTTGCAACATCTACAGCATTTACCGAAGAGTCTTCATTCAAATTTTCATTTTCAGACAGGCTGCTGCTGGTGACATTGGAGAGTCTGGTTCCGGCTTCACTTACTTCAATGGCTTCCATAACAGATAAAGGATCAATGGATGGTCTTTTCAGACTGATAGAAGATTTAGGAAAATCCAGTCTGTAGTCAGAGGAGAAAGTGGAAGCAGGTGCTTGTGAAGAGGTAGACTCCACATTTGAGAAGATGAGAGGCTCAAATATTTGGGTGAAGGAGTCTATGTCAAAGAGCCAGTTTGGGCCTTTTCCCTGTTCACAGACAATGTGTTCTCTACATTCCACGTTGGCTGATTCTTCCACAATTCTTGTTCTTAAGTTGAATACTGTGTAGGCCTTGGATTGAGAGGAATAGCCCACAAAATATCCTTCATCAGATTTGGCACCAAACTTAGGAAGAACCCCATGTGTGATTAGAATTGTGCATGGACATCCAAAAGGTTTTAGAAATCCAATGTAGGGAACTCTTTGGAACCATGGTTCATAAGGTGTCTTGTTGAGAGGCTTGACTATGAGAACTCTATTTTGCACATAGCAGGCTGTGCTTACTCCTTCTGCCCAGAATGTGAGAGGCAATTTTGAGTCAACCAACATAGATCTTGCTGACTCAATTAGAGTTCTGTTTCTTCTTTCAGCAACTCCATTTTGTTGAGGAGTTCTTGGAGCATTGTATTGTCTTTCTATTCCCTTGCTCTCACAGAAACACTTCAAAGTGTGGTTCTTGAACTCTATGCCCTGATCACACCTTATGATTTGTACCTTCTGATTGTTTTTATTCTCTATCCTAAGAATGTAGGATTTGAGAATTTCAGCAGTTTCATCTTTAGTTCTCAAGAAGTATACCCATGAGAATCTGGTGTAGTCATCAGTTATCACCAGACAGTATGACTTCTTACCCATTGACATAATATTTGTAGGACCAAAGAGATCCATATGCAGTAGCTGTAGTGGAGTGTCATTTGTATTCAAAGTCTTGGGCTTGTGAGAACTCTTGTGTTGGTTCCCCTTCAAACAAGCAATGCAATGATCTTCTAGCTGGAATTCTTTGTCAGGAAGCCCTCTAACAAGATTATCCTTCTCTATTTTGTTGATAGTATTGATGTTAACATGGCTTAATCTCCTGTGCCAGAGAGAGCTGATTCATCAACTGAAGCTTTTGACCAAAAACAGGATACACTGCCAGATGGAGTGACCTCATTCATGTCAAGCACATAAAGATTTTCTTTTCTCTGAGCAGTTAATAAAATCTTTTCTTGAGGAGGTTTGGATAAGCCAGGAGACAGTACAAAACATTCTTTATCTGTGAAGAGCATCCAATTATTTTGATCACAGACCTGGGAAACACTCATGAGATTGAAGTCCAATTCTTTGACATAGTTTACCTTTTCAATACTCATTCTTTCATTGGACGCAGTTCCTTGTCCAGTAATAGATCCTCATTTTGAGTCACTTCCAAAGGTGACATATCCTCCATTGACATGTGTGAAGTTGGAGATGATGGATCTGTTGCCTGTCATGTGCCTGGAACAACCACTGTCTACCACCTAGGTGTTATTCTTGTGACCTGGCTGTCCCTGCACATGAGAGAGATTTAGTGGGAGGAATCCAAGAGCTTGCATCCTTGTAAAAAAGGGTTCTCAGATTATCAGTATCAACATGTGTGCATTCAACGGAACCAATGATAATTCTTGGAGGAATTTTGGCTTTCCAATGTTGAATTGGTGGTTTTCTAGCTCTCTTTGCTTTGTCAGCAGCAGATGTTGCAACTGAGGACTTTGGCTTACCAACAGCAGATTTTGTTGCTACTGATGGTTTTACTTGAGCAGCAGCAATCTTGGTTGCTGCTGAAGACTTGTCTTTGGGTCGTTTGGTCTTTAATTGACCAGCAACATTTTTGTTGGCTGCTGATGGTTTAACTTGGGCAGCAACAATCTTGGTTGTTGATGAAGGCTTTTCCTTTGGTTGCTTGAGTCTTACTTGATCAGCAGCAGTTTTGTTTGATGCTGATGGTTTAATCTCCGAAGTATGCCTACCCTTATTCATCTTACTGATAGGCTTTTTGTTGAAGAGGAATTTGATGAAGAACCTGGTTGAGAGGATTAAACTTACAATTTGCAGCAAAGTGGTCTGATTCACCACAGATGATGTAGGATTGTTGAGGTTTTGGCAGATGCTTTCTTGGTGGGGATAGAGAGTTTCTGAACTGAGTTGCTTTGGCTTCAAAGCTTCTTACCTTTTTGTTCTTGTTTGTTTTCTTAAAAGCGTGTTGCTTTAGGTTTCTTTGTTGTTGAAGGTAATAGAAGCAGGTGTTGGCAGTATGATTGTATTTCCCACACACAAAGCATGATTTAGCCAGTTTGTCCCTTTGAAAGTACACATAGTCCTTTCTTTTGAACAAGTCTTTGAAGTTCCAGGGGTGAGCTTTGTTGTGCTCAAAGGTGGCTTCTTTCAATGTCTTTTGAACATATGGAGCACTCTCTCCAGGCGCATGGCATATGTCAAACACCTTCCTTTGTTGGATTGATTTGGATTGAGGCTTTGAGTTGGTGGAGGTTGAAGACTGTCCCTTTTCAAAAGTTAGCTTTCTTCCTTTTGGAGGATAGCTGATGCTGATTTGTTTGGCTGGTTGAGATACTGGTACTGTTTTTGAAGGGATGAAAGGGCTTGGTTTGTTGGCTTTAATAACTTCACAAGTAGGTGGTGATGAAACTTTATTAGTTTCAGTGGAGTCTGAGCATGTTGACTCAGACTCGGATGAAGTAGTGCATTCTTGCACGGGGTTTCTTGGACAACAGGGTCAAGTTTTCGGTTGGCCATGTCAAGGTTGGAAATATTGAAACTTGGTTCATGAATGGCTACATAGTCAGCGGGTGGAGGAACAACATTGTACGGTTGATCAGCTTGGAATCCAAGACCAGCAGTTACCTTTTCATGAATTTGAGCATCCAAAAGTCTTTGCAGCTTTTTGGATGCAAACTCATATTTTTTCACATGGACCTTTTGGTCTGCTAATTCGGCCCTTGTAGCTTTTAACATAACCAGAAGAGCATCCATTTGAGTTTCAAGGTTTGTTTGTTTATGTTTTAATGATGAAATTTCTTTCTTTCAACAATCAATTTTTTCTTTGTAACTGTTTTCAACCTTTTTAAATTCAGATTTCATTTGGTGAAATTCTTCATTTTGATCTATGAGATTCTAGTTATGTTTCCTGTATCCGAGGACCTTATCAATACAAGTTTAAGTACAAATATTTTCATATACCTGAGGTGGTACCTCTGATGTGTCTGCCATGAGAGCTTGATTGTTGCCAGGAATATCCTCATACTTGAAGCTCCAGTCAAAGTCAGTAGTTCCAACAGCTGCACAAGCTGCAGTTTGTGCAGGAGGAGTGGCCTGTTGCTGTTGTTGCTGTCTTGGCTGAGCTTGGTGAGCTTGTCTGGTATGAGCAGCAGCTGGGTTTGCCTTTGGTGCCTTGCATTCTCTAGAAAAATGACCAAGTTGGTTACAGTTGTAACACCTCAATTTGCTTTTGTCCAAGCCAACCCTGGTGTTAGAGTTGTTGCTTGGAACAAGTCTTCCTGTTCTTGAGTAGAACCTTTATGCTCTTAGAGAGAGCATGGCATAGGAGTGCTGTATATTCATTTCTTCTAGATTATCTAGAAGAAAACATTCCAGATCTTCCTTGGTAAAGGACATATTGCTTGAATTTTCAGAGATAAAAGCAGCCAAGGTTGATGTTTGAGGTGGGGCTTCAGGAAGAAATGGTGAGTTGTTTGATTGAGAGGTTGGAGTTTGGGGATGAGTAACGATGGGAGGATAATAGTTGCTTGAACTAGGACCTGAGTGGTCAGAGTGGTGGGCAGAAGAGGTGGTGGTGGATGTTAAGACTGTTTGGTAGCTTGAGCTTCTTTCCTTGGCCTGCATCATCTCTAATTCATAGGTCTTTAGCATACTGAAAAGCTCAGTCATCTGTAGAGTCTTCAGATTCTTAGTTCTTCTGATGGACACTGTGTAGAGTGTCCAGCAACTGGGTAGAGACATGATGAACTTCTTGAGAATATGTTCATTCTCCAGCTTCACTTTTGAGCACTGCAGCTCACCTACAAGATAAGTATATCTGTTATATAAAACAGTTAGAGACTCACCTTCCTTCCGGACGAAGTTTTCATATTGCTGCTTCAGGATGTCTCTTCTGTTTTCTTTTACTTCCTCTAAACCAGCAAACATCTTCTCAAGAGCCTCCCATAGCTCCTTTGCAGTTTTGTATCCTCTGAAGTTGTGAAAAACTTCATTTGGTAAGCACATCTGGATGGCTCCCAAGGCCTTGAAATCTACCTCCATTTTCTTGATGTCTTCATCAGAGTATTTGGAGGATTCTTTGGGAACCAATGTACCTCCGAAATCAGCGGAGGCCACCATGGGTATGTATGGTCCATTTTTAATGGATTTCCACATCCCATATTCTTGATAGTAGAAGAAGCTTTCCATTCTGTTCTTCCACATATCATTGTCTTATCCAGACACCAGTCTTGGTGGTTTGTTGATGCTTCCAATATCTTCAAGTCCATTGTTTTGTGCCATTTTTTATTTGTAATAATGGGTGACTTTAGCAAAGAGATAGTTTTGAATAGAACCAGAGAATGATTAAACAAGTGTGAGTTTGTTTAATCTATGAGCCAAAGGTCTAATACCACTTGTAGGATCGGTGAATACAAGATGGTTCTATTCTAGTTGAGATTGGCGGAAATAATCACAACTAAGTAATGTAAACAAGTAAACAAGAAGAATACTGATAAATGCAATTTGTATTAAGCTTCAAAGATTACAGGATTACAAAGAAAACTCTTTTTGAAAAAGCACTGTATACAATGACTCTAAGTACTACTTATATAGTAACTTAGAATCAAGACAGACCCTTGATTCTAAGGATCAGATCTAACACAAGCCGTTGATCTTGTATTGAAGCTATTCTACATGTAACGACAATAAAAACTACAAAAGTTATCTTTACTCAAACGTCTTCTTAGGCATCATTGCTTGAGTCCTTGGAAGAAGAGAGTCGTTGTCTTTTATTATCTTGCAACAGTAACATTCTTTCTACGTGGAGTGTGTCAATGTTGCAGCAGAAAGTTGTCAATGGTAATGGTTGCTTTATTGAAGCCATTCAGCTGCAACGTTTGATCTTCAGAGGGAATGGCTATCAGCAGCAATGTTGCTGATCAGCAGCAAGACATAACTGTCCACAGCTGCTGATGATTTGCCTATCAGCAGCAACTTTGGTCTTCAGCAGATAAGGCTATCCGCAGCAGATTTGTTTTATCAACAGAAGAACAATTATCCGCTGCAGATAAGCTTATCCGCAGCAGTTTGTCGATCTGCAACAAACTCTGAGGTCAACAACAGTTGTACTTAGAGAATTTTGTAGCCATCAAACTTTATTTCTAAAGTTATGGTACAACATTAGATAAGATCTGTCACACCCCAACCGTGCACCTTAACCACAGGTGCGACTTAATTGAGAAAAGAACGCAATGGAATAAAGACATTTACTATTAAAGTTTCATAATATTAAAAAAATCCCAATTACATAAGTTTCGAATTAAACCAAACAGATAACATGTTCAAAAGACAAGCAACTTAAAATAAGATTCTTCAATTGATATCTAGGCAAATCCTATGTGATATTGACTTGACCTATCACGAGCTTAATCACCTGAAACATGTACGAAAAACAAGTGTCAACTAAAAATAGTTGGTGAGAAATCACAGGTTTAATAAAAGTATAAGTTTGGCAAAGGTGACAATTCATATTCCAAGATCATCATATAGCACGTAATAAAACCAAACACATGATTAGAAAATCCAACCTAAAATGATGAGTAACGAATAAGTGGTACAACTCGCAAGTTGCACTAATAACGAATACGATGTCCAACCAAAAGTTGTCCATAAAGTATATGCGGTTTCCATCCTATGGCCCATATCTGTACTACCGTTGGCTTGAAAGTTTCAAGTTAAGGATTTGCAAGTTTAACGTTTATCATGTTGTGTTCATTTACTCACATACATATATGATTCGCTTGTTTTAGAATTGTTTGAAAACGTGTTTTAATGCGTGCCAACGCGTACATGTTTCCCCCAAAACGATTTGAATAAAGTGGGGCTATGAAGTCTCACCTTGAAAGCTAGACGAGATAAGAAACTTGAACGAATAGACGAGATGAATCACGGACCAGACCCTAAACAAATAAATAAACTAGTTTTAGGGTAGGTTCGATGGTTACGAGTGTTAGATAGGCGGTTCGGGTCATAAGATTAAGAATTAGTTGCAAAAATAGAGTTTTAGTTGATTTTCAAATTTGGACAGCAAAGTAGCTGAACAGAAACGGGATTGTTAAAAATATCAAACGACGTCTAAAAATTATGAAATTTTACATGGAATTATTTAAGTCGTTCCGAATAAGTTTCGTTTAGAAAGTTTTTCCATTTGAGACTCGAATCATAGCCAAAATAGTCCAACAAGACAGAAGGTACTGAAAAAGGTTTCTGTCCCGTTTTGGCTACTACGGAGTCATACTTTTGAATTAGAAAACGATCCAATTATGGTTGGAAAGTAAATTCGACGAAATACGTCGTGGAAATTGAGTTTGCTCAGTTTAGATTAATTATGGTCAAGTTACGCTCAGTTAAATTCAGCACAGTTTCTGTCCAAAATCAATGGTTGCACTTAAGTGGTCCGTTTAGGGTTTTAAGATTACCGAACGCGCAAATAAAAATTAGACGAATGTTATTATGTTATTATAATACATAATATAATCATATTAGGTTAGCCAAAACTTCCCGTGTCACCGGTCTAGCCATGATATTCACAGAAACGTTTTGGAGAATCACATAATGCAATCGGCATAGCCGACACGAGCAAGCGGATTCTATATTTAATTAGCGTGTGAGTTCATATAAGTGATAATATAGAATAAATAACATGTTTTAAGTTAGCAAGAATATACTAAAGCATCGGCAGAGCCACTTTTGCAATAGTTGTCTTGAGGATTCGCAGAATGCGACGGCATAGCCGCCATTGCAAACGGGATCCTTTGTTTGTTAGTTGGTGATGTTAGCTTGATTTATTAGTTTGATTAAGATTATTAGAGGGTTTTTAGGGCTGAGGTTTCACATGATCAAGTGATCATGGATAGAAAATAGAAAAAGATTGAGGGGATGAAGAAAGAATAAAATAAAAAGACGGTATTCAACTTCGGAGGGTTACTTACTTGTTTGATCTTCAAACTCTTGGAATCCTCTAAGGGATTTTCGAAATATTCAAGGTTGGGAAGGGATTTCACAACTTAGGAGGGGTTGGGAGTGTTTGAGGGAGAATTAGCAAAGAAAACAAGATCCTAAGCCTCCTATTTATATTAATGGTTGAAGGGGTGTAAATATGGAATGTCTTGTAAAGCAATTTAGGGTTTTAGGGCCCTCAAATCTGCAAAATTTTCCTCAATGGGGCTGGGTTTTTTGTGATTTCTTGCTTGGGCTAGGTCCAAGAGTAGGTGGTTTGGGTCCTAACTTGATCCGGTTGAGTGCGCGCATTCGAAAATTGCGATTTTAAGCATTTCTAAGCGAAATTGGCAAATGTTTTCAACATTAAAGTTGATTGTCATAACAAAAAGAGTATGTTTAGCTAAAAACATTTAAGTTAAAGTTACGTTATTCGCGTATAGTAGTTGGCGATATGTGGGCGAGAAAACGGACTTTTTGATCGTTTTTCGAATTTCAGGATTTATTTAAGGAAAGTTTTGCAAACAAACTTTGTTTTAATTAAAGAAATGAATATTTTAAACATTTAAAACATAAATTAATGTCATGTTAAACGATTTGTCGGTCGTGGACGGTACGTAGTTAACGACGGTTTAAAAGGCGAACGATCGCACGAAAGTACTAACTAGTACTTTTAAGCATCAATTCACATTGAATGGATTGTAAGAACATGTTTGAGATGTATGTGGGTGGTTCATGTGTATTTAATGTGTCATAAAGATCAATTAAGTCTACGTGCGATCCATGAATCAATCACAGATAAGTATAAGTCTTTGAAATCAAGCATAAACGTAATGTTTCACATGTGAACTAGTATTGTAACAACGTCTGAATAGGATTTCAAGTAAAATGAAATGTCATGCGGATTTTCATTGATAAGTCTAGAATGAGTACAAGTAGTGAAAATCAGAAGTGTCACAGTCTCCCCTAGTTAAAATAATTTCGTCCCCGAAACCAGTAGAGGCTGTAGGGTCTAGAAAGAGATGAGGGTACTTATGTTTTATTTGGTCTTCACGTTCCCAGGTGAACTCAGGACCATGCTTGGCTTCCCAACGAACTTTCTCGATAGGGATGCGGCTACGCTTGAGTTGCTTGACTTCACGGTCCATGATTTCAACGGGCTTTTCAACGAAATGCATAGAGTTGTCGATACGAACATCATCCAAAGGAACTTGAAGTGTGTCATCAGCAAGGCATCTTTTAAGGTTTGATACATGAAAAACGTAATGAACGTTACAAAGTTCGGTTGGTAGCTTGAGTCTATAGGCTACTGGGCCAATCCTTTCAAGAATTTCGAATGGCCCAACGAACCTAGGGGCTACTTTCCCTTCTTCCCAAATTGGACAACACCTTTCTAGGGGGAATCCTTGAGTAAGACTCTATCACCGACTTGAAATTCAAGGGGCTTCCTACGGTTGTCAGCATAACTCTTTTGACGATCGCGAGAGGCCTTGAGTCTTTCTTGAATTTGAAGTATCTTGTCGGTGGTTTCTTGAATGAGTTCGGGACCGGTGATTTGAGCGTCTCCGATCTCGGTCCAACACACCGGAGATCGACACTTCCTACCATATAGAGCCTCGAAAGGGGCGCACTTGATGCTCGTATGGTAACTATTGTTGAAAGAGAATTCGATGAGTGGAAAGTGTTGATCCCAACTTCCTCCAAAGTCAATCACACAAGAACGGAGCATGTCTTCCAAGGTCTGTATGGTCCTTTCACTTTGACCATCAGTCTGGGGATGGTAAGCCGTGCCAAAGCTTTCTGTAAAGATTACCAGAATCGGGAGGTAAAACGGCTATCACGGTCGGAGATAATGGATAGAGGGACACCGTGACGTGTCACGACCTCATTGATATAGAGTCTGGAAAGCTTCTCCATTTTGTAGTCCTCACGGATTGGGAGAAAATGAGCGGATTTGGTTAAGCGGTCAACAATGACCCAGATGGAGTCATGACCACTAGAGGTTCGCGGAAGCTTAGTGATGAAGTCCATGGAAATTTGCTCCCATTTCCATTGTGGGATTTCGGGTTGTTGGAGAAGACCAGATGGTTTCTGGTGCTCAGCTTTAACTTTAGAGCAAGTAAGACACTTCCCTACATAGAGGGCGATGTCTTTCTTCATTCCTGGCCACCAATAAAACTCTTTCAAGTCGTGATACATCTTATCAGCACCGGGATGAACAAAATAACGGAATTTATGTGCTTCATCAAGGATAAGGGTTCGGAGCTCACTTGAGTCGGGGATCCAAATTCGACCCATGAAGTAAAGGAGACCATCGGGTTTGGGTTCCAAGTGCTTTTCGACACCACAATCCAAATCCTTCTTCAACTCATCATTTGCAACAACTTGTTTTTGAGCTAGGAGGATCTTATCTTTGAGACTGGTTTGGACCAACATTCCCATGGCTCGCACACGGGTGGGTTTGATTCGGTCCTTACGGCTAAGGGCGTCAGCCACCACATTAGCTTTCCCCGGGTGGTAACGAATTTCGCAATCGTAGTCACTAAGTAATTCAACCCAATGTCGCTGCCTCATGTTGAGTTCTTTCTGGTTCAGAATATGTTGAAGGCTCTTGTGATCAGTAAAAACCACACATTTAGTGCCGTAGAGATAATGTCTTCAGATTTTCAAAGCAAAGACCACCGCACCCAACTCAAGGTCATGAGTGGTGTAGTTCTTTTCGTGAACCTTGAGTTGTCTGGATGCATAGGCTATGACCTTGTCTCGTTGCATCAACACGCAACCAAGAACTTGGTTTGAGGCATCACAGTATACAACGAAATCATCATTGCCATCGGGAAGACTTAGAATAGGGGAGTTGCACAATTTCTGCTTAGGAGTTTGGAACGCATCTTCTTGCTTTTGTTCCCAGACGAAAGGCTTATTTTTCTGAGTTAATGTAGTGAGAGGCAGGGCAATCTTCGAAAAGTTCGGGATGAATCTTCGATAATAACCCGCCAAACCCAGAAACGAACGGATCTCAGAGGGTGTGGATGGTGTACTCCAATTCTTGATAGCGGTGACTTTGGCTGGATCGACGTGTATACCCTGGTTGTTGATCACGTGACCCAAGAAATGAATTTCTCTAAGCCAGAATTCACACTTGGAGAATTTAGCATAAAGTTGTTCCTTCTTCAAGAGTTCCAAAATCAGCTTAAGGTGGGTTGTATGATCCTCTTTGGTTCGGGAGTAGATCAAGATGTCATCGATGAAGACAATGACAAATTGATCTAGGTAGGGTTTGCAGACACGGTTCATGAGGTCCATGAACACCGCGGGCGCATTGGTTAACCCAAAAGGCATAACCATGAACTCGTAGTGTCCATAACGAGTTCTAAAAGTAGTTTTGGGAATGTCCTCTTCATGGACTCGGAGTTGATGATACCCAGATCGGAGGTCAATCTTCAAGAAACAAGTTGCTCCTTGTAGTTGATCGAAAAGGTCATCGATCCTAGGTAGCGGGTAACGATTCTTGATGGTAAGCTTGTTTAGTTCACGGTAGTCGATGCACATGCGGAAGGACCCATCCTTCTTCTTGACAAAGAGAACCGGAGCTCCCCAAGGTGAGAAGCTCGGTCTAATGAATCCCTTGTCCGGCAGCTCTTGCAGTTGGCTAGATAGTTCTTGCATCTCAGAAGGGGCTAGGCGGTACGGAGATTTGGCAATGGGGTTAGCTCCCGGTAAAAGATCAATCCGAAATTCAACTTGTCGAGTTGGAGGGAGTCCATGCAAGTCATCAGGGAATACTTCCGGAAAATCTCGGATGATCGGTATATCTTGTAATTTCTTTTCTTCAGATTTCTCGACCACATGTGCCAAGAAAGCATAGTATCGCTTCCTTAAATATCTACGTGCCTTCATGCAGGAGATGAATTTCAAACCTTTGCAAGGTTTCTCTCCAAAGATTTTCAAGGTCTCACCGGATGGTAGAGGGATACGAATGAGTTTCTCCGAACAGTTGATTTCCGCATGATTGTGGGATAGCCAATCCATTCCCACGATGATATCAAAACTCCCAAGAATGATGGGAATCAGGTCGATAGAGAATGTGTGATCGTTGAGAGTTAGAGCACAACCTCGGACAACGGAATGCACAACAGTTAGTTTGCCATCAGCTATTTCTATAGTATAAGAAGGTTCAAGAGCGGTACGACAAGTTTTAAGTAAAGGTTCAAATTCTAAGGAGGCAAAGCTTTTATCCGCTCCGGTATCAAATAGATAGAGGCATAACGATTATTGATGAGAAACGTACCAGTAACCACGACATTGTCATTTCTGGCCTCGGTTGCTCCTATGGCAAAAGTGCGAGCACGTGTACCTCGGTTATTGTTGTTGAGCTTCGGGCATTGGTTTTTGAAGTGATCAGGAGCACCACATTCATAACAGGCCCTACCATTGATGATGGCAGGAGTGGCAGTTTGGGTAGTAGCAGCCTTTTCAGTTACGCGACAAGCGTTAGCAAAATGACCAACCCTTCCACATTTAGTGCACGAACGACATTGAACAGTAGTAGGGTGATGGTATTGACACCTTGCACACAGCGGGTGAGGTCCACTATATGGCTTCCTGCCAGGTGCAGGTCTAGGTGCTACTTGGGCAACAGGAACAGCTGGGGTAACCATGGCAAAGCTTTTAGAGGTCTTTTGCTTCTTGTGGCGATACTCAGGCTTTTTCGCCACTTCCTCCTTAACTCTCTTGTCACCTTTCCTGAATAGAACTCCAGACTTAACTAGATCGTCCGTTAAGGACGCAGATAAACGAATAGCAGCTTCAAGTGTTGATGGGCTACTACCCATGACAGTACCCCGAATTTGAGGCGGAAGGCCTCCAATATAACGATCAATCATTCGGATCAAGGGTGTAACCAGATGAGGGACTAGGATGCAGAGTTCATGAAAGCGTGTGGTGTACGCCTCACTCTCCCCACTATCCTGGGTAAGGTCCCACATCTCAATCTCCAAGTTCTTCATCTCATTGCTAGGACAGAACTCCTCGATCATAATTTCCTTGAGCTTATCCCAAGTCATAGCAAGAGCTCCTTCCCTACCCCGAATTTTCTTTTCAGCATTCCACCAAGTCAGTGCCCTCCTTTGGAAGGCACTTGAAGCATATTTTACCCTAAGTTCATCGGGGCAGTCACTCATCTCAAATGTGTTCTCCATGCCTTCAAACCATTGCAATAGCCCTGTCGCACCTTCACATCCAAGCTACTTGTGTGGGTTACAAGAGTTGAAGTGCTTGAAAGTACAAACACTCCCACTAGATCCTCCGGTGGAGTTGTTGATTTGAGTGACAATAGTGGGTAAGACCGTAGCAAGTTGTTGAGTGAGCAGGGTGGCTATGGCGGTGGTTTCGGCGGAGGCTTCACTGGTGTTAGCCACGGTGTTATCAGGATCACGACGAGGAGGCATTCTACGAAAAAGAAATCATAAGTCGGTAGTTAGGATAGACATTCAAGAATTAAAAGTAACAATATTTATAAATAAAATAACTCATTAATTAATATTAATGTCTTACAAGATAAATAAAACATATATTTAAAACATATATGTCGAATTACAAATGAAATATAAAGACAAAACTGACTAGTCAAAATTCAAGATTCGGATGAATGATACTAGTGAGATGTGTTTTAGCCTATAAGTGAGCACTCACTCCAAGGGTCCCCAGGTAAGTGCGACTCGTAACGAACGTGCCTCACTTTCCTTTGACAAGACCCCCAGTGTACAGGCGCTCACCCTTCCAGATTACACGTGTCTCTAGTATCACTATCCAAGCCTTTGATTTTGATGAGAACATTATGGATTGGGCCTTGCCCAAGAGTTGGATTCAGCTTCACAAGTCAGCTTTCTTTTCTTGAACGGGAGTTGGGCCTCAGAAGTGGTTCCAACATGGCTCTTTTGGTCTTCGAATTCCGAATCACTTGATATGTTGATTACTTCAGGCTTCGGTGCAGGCCGGCTTGTCGCATCGGAGATTAACTCAGGCTTGACATTATGTTTCGAGGGTAGCAGGCTTCCAGAGAAAGATGATCGTGGTGAGATTAGCCTACTCCAACTAATTGGGCTTTGGGACCCATCATCGGAAATAAGGCTTGAATTGCTAGAGATGTCAGCAGAGTACGACGACGTACTAAAGATAAGAGAGTTAGTGGGTTAGAATCACATAAGCATATAAGTTTCAAAGGGGAGCTTAGGTTATAGTCTAGGTCAAATGGTTGCCTAATTCTCTATAACCACGTCTCTGATACCAATCTGTCACACCCCAACCGTGCATCTTAACCACGGGTGCGACTTAATTGACAAAAGAACGCAATGGAATAAAGACATTTACTATTAAAGTTTCATAATATTAAAAAAATCCCAATTACATAAGTTTCGAATTAAACCAAACAGATAACATGTTCAAAAGACAAGCAACTTAAAATAAGATTCTTCAATTGATATCTAGGCAAATCCTATGTGATATTGACTTGACCTATCACGAGCTTAATCACCTGAAACATGTACGAAAAACAAGTGTCAACTAAAAATAGTTGGTGAGAAATCACAGGTTTAATAAAAGTATAAGTTTGGCAAAGGTGACAATTCATATTCCAAGATCATCATATAGCACGTAATAAAACAAACACATGATTAGCAAATCCAATCTAAAATGATGAGTAACGAATAAGTGGTACAACTCGCAAGTTGCACTAATAACGAATAAGATGTCCAACCAAAAGTTGTCCATAAAGTATATGCGATTTCCATCCTATGGCCCATATCTGTTCTACCGTTGGCTTGAAAGTTTCAAGTTAAGGATTTGCAAGTTTAACGTTTATCATGTTGTGTTCATTTACTGACATACATATATGATTCGCTTGTTTTAGAATTGTTTGAAAACGTGTTTTAATGCGTGCCAACGCGTACATGTTTCCCCCAAAACGATTTGAATAAAGTGGGGCTATGAAGTCTCACCTTGAAAGCTAGACGAGATAAGAAACTTGAACGAATAGACGAGATGAATCACGGACCAGACCCTAAACAAATAAATAAACTAGTTTTAGGGTAGGTTCGATGGTTACGAGTGTTAGATAGGCGGTTCGGGTCATAAGATTAAGAATTAGTTGCAAAAATAGAGTTTTAGTTGATTTTCAAATTTGGACAGCAAAGTAGCTGAACAGAAACGGGATTGTTAAAAATATCAAACGACGTCTAAAAATTATGAAATTTTACAGGGAATTAGTTTAAGTCGTTCCGAAGAAGTTTCGTTTAGAAAGTTTTTCCATTTGAGACTCGGATCATAGCCATAATAGTCCAACAAGACAGAAGGTACTGAAAAAGGTTTCTGTCCCGTTTTGGCTACTACGGAGTCATACTTTTGAACTAGAAAACGATCCAATTATGGTTGGAAAGGAAATTCGACGAACTACATCGTGAAAATTGAGTTTTCTCATTTTAGATTAATTATGGTCAAGTTACACTCAGTTAAATTCAGCACAGTTTCTGTCCAAAATCAATTGTTGCACTTAAGTGGTCCGTTTAGGGTTTTAAGATTACCGAACGCGCAAATAAAAATTAGACGAATGTTATTATGTTATTATAATACATAATATAATCATATTAGGTTAGCCAAAACGTCCCGTGTCACCGGTCTAGCCATGATATTCACAGAACCGTTTTGGAGAATCACAGAATGCAATCGGCATAGCCGACACGAGCAAGCGGATTCTATATTTAATTAGCGTGTGAGTTCATATAAGTGATAATATAGAATAAATAACATGTTTTAAGTTAGCAAGAACATACTAAAGCATCGGCAGAGCCACTTTTGCAATAGTTGTCTTGAGGATTCGCAGAATGCGACGGCATAGCCGCCATTGCAAACGAGATCCTTTGTTTGTTAGTTGGTGATATTAGCTTGATTTATTAGTTTGATTAAGATTATTAGAGGGTTTTTAGGGCTGAGGTTTAACATGATCAAGTGATCATGGATAGAAAATAGAAAAAGATTGAGGGGATGAAGAAAGAATAAAATAAAAAGACGGTATTCAACTTCGGAGGGTTAGTTACTTGTTTGATCTTCAAACTCATGGAATCCTCTAATGGATTTTCAAAATCTTCAAGGTTGGGAAGGGATTTCACAACTTAGGAGGGGTTGGGAGTGTTTGAGGGAGAATTAGCAAAGAAAACAAGATCCTAAGCTTCCTATTTATACTAATGGTTGAAGGGGTGTAAATATGGAATGTCTTGGAAAGCAATTTAGGGTTTTAGGGCCCTCAAATCTACGAAATTTTCCTCAATGGGGCTGGGTTTTTTGTGATTTCTTGCTTGGGCTAGGTCCAAGAGTAGGTGGGTTGGGTCCTAGCTTGATCCGGTTGAGTGCGCGCATTCGAAAATTGCGATTTTAAGCATTTCTAAGCGAAATTGGCAAATGTTTTCAACATTAAAGTTGATTGTCATAACAAAAAGAGTATGTTTAGCTAAAAAAATTTAAGTTAAAGTTACGTTATTCATGTATAGTAGTTGGCGATCGGTGGGCGAGAAAACGGACTTTTTGATCGTTTTTCGAATTTCAGGATTTATTTAAGGAAAGTTTTGCAAACAAACTTTGTTTTAATTAAAGAAATGAATATTTTAAACATTTTAAACATAAATTAATTTCATGTTAAACGATTTTTCGGTCGTGGATGGTACGTAGTTAACGACGGTTTAAAAGGCGAACGATCGCACGAAAGTACTAACTAGTAATTTTAAGCATCTATTCACATTGAATGGGTTGTAAGAACATGTTTGAGATGTATGGGGGTGGTTCATGTGTATTTAATGTGTCATAAAGATCAATGAAGTCTATGTGCGATCCATGAATCAATCACAGATAAGTATAAGTCTTTGAAATCAAGCATAGACGTAATGTTTCACATGTGAACTAGTATTGTAACAACGTCTGAATAGGATTTCAAGTAAAATGAAATGTCATGCGGATTTTCCTTGATAAGTCTAGAATGAGTACAAGTAGTGAAAATCAGAAGTGTCACAAGATCAAAGAACAAACTTCAGTCAAAGTTAGTTCTAGTGCGTATCTCGGGTCGAAGGATCAATAGATCTTACCATATTCAAAACTTCTCAAGACCTTGATCCATGAAGATAGTTTTGAAGCAAGTTACGTTCAATAATCATTCTCTAATGATTATCATTAATATGACGTCCAACCGTTTGGACTTTCATTCCTAATGAACCAATCATCCAATTCACAGTAGTCTTTCGTTCAGATTGATTCCCATGAATATGATCAACTACGAACATCTAGAGTATAATATAATATTCAAAGATTTCTAAAACGTATAAAATATCGAATCAAAGAAACATCTAATTATAATGCATTTAACCATTAAATCAATATAGAACACTAATGTTTCTATATATTGTTCTAAAGCACCCAATACTAACAAATAAAACTCAATTCTAGCATGTCTAACACCTATCAACATGCTTCTCATACACAGGTTGAGGTATAGGTTTAGCAAATGGGTCAGCTAGATATTGATTTGTGAGAATTTTGTTTTATCATGATGTCTCTAAGTTTCATGACCCCATTAATGAAACTTAACGTGAAAAATCTCTTTCGGAACTCCTTTCCAAACTATTAGAAGTTATCTGAACTCCTTTCATAATACTATCTTCTAATGTTTCCAGGTCACAACATCTCATGTTTGTGCAATTGTTATTGATGGAACTTTTCTATCAGATAACGTTGATGTTTCGTGTAAGAATTCTTAACGTTCATCTCATGGTGTATTCATCTAATCATTCTCAATGATCGTCATTTTGGTATCTATATCTTAACTTTTAAGATAGTAGTGCTTTGACTGACAAGTTGTCATAACTAGTTATGATCTTGTTTCAAGAACCCTTCTTGATTGTCAAAGCTGGTACTCTTAACATCTTATCCAATAAGATAGCATTATCTCATCATAACACTTTATAATCACCATTATGTGTTTCTCAAGCAGTATCTTTTCTTCTGTCACAATTAAATTTCAAAGTTCTTTCATCGTATGAAAAATATTGACAACGCTCATTATCCCTTTTAGATGAAACTACATGAACCATTTCATTTTCATCTTATCCCTATCATTAGGGGTTATAGATAATGTTAACAGAAAATGTTAACGATTTGTCTTTATCAATTTGTCACACAAAAATTTAAGACAATTTTACCATCATGAATGGATTGCTTTGATTCTTACTTTAGAATCTTTCTTTCATATATCTCATATACGGTTGCAATCAATGCAAGCTTTGAAATTAAACTCTAAAGATACTCTATCTTTCAATGATATGTTTAAACTCGTAATTTTAGCAATGTATCACTATACATTCTATGATAACATTTATCATCCCTATTTGTGGTGTTTTATGTATCACTATACATTCCTTTTGATAATGTGTCTGTACACATATCTTTGTCGTAGGTACTCACTCCCACTATCCTTTGCATCTATCATACTGAATTCTGCGATTTGATCTCATCAATTTAATGATTCAATAGTCTTAGACATAGTCAGACATTTATACTCCACTTGAAGCTACTTTATTACAAGAACATTCTAGTATTCATAATACATGTTCATTTTGGTTAGTTTGTTCAACTGTTCAAAACTTGTAATCTGTTTCCTCTTAAGGAAACTTGGAATGCATTTCCACTTTTATCAACCTTTGATAATATTGTAAAGCCCGAAAATATAAAACATAAATTTAAACATCTTGCGGGAAATATGCCCATATTTTTCTTTTTAAATAAGAACACATTTCACCAAAATAACACCTCATATGATATTACACCAACATTCACCCAAAGAATACTCATAAAACGCACCGGTATTTCTCCTAAAATTTTACTTATTAAAAGTAAGTGTTACTTCCTTTTATTTTAACACCAAAATACAACACAACGTGTGCACGTGATACACTTGAGCTTTCTCACAAAATTTCGGCATGACCTGTTCGTAAAATATACTACCCTTACGAAAATCAAAACCTGTTTAAACAAATATGTACTAATAATGAACTTGACCCAAAATATCTATCGACATCCATTCGGTTAAAACAACAAAAGATAGACTCCAAACACCAACGTATAAAAATACTACATAGTTAGGATCACTATGCAAATAAAGAAATCGACATCATCAAATTTCATTTCCGTTGACCCGCTCCCAAGACTTGATCACCCTTGCCTTTCACCATATAAATCTGTCATACGATATCACCAAACCATTAGTTATAATCTTGTGTTTAATCATTTCTATGGTATCATATCCACGACCATAATATACATATATATATATATATATATATATATATATTATGTATATTATTTAACCGGGCTAATTTTGAATCATTCATAAAGTCACTTATCTTTTAGGTTCCCGGTTTAACCACCCTTTTTCTCTCAGGTACCCCCGTAGTAACTTCCTCGGGTCGGTCTCCCAAAACGTTGTGCAATCAAGGACTATCTGCTTAATTCACTTGTCTTGGCCACTTTAATGAATAACCGATTCATCTTACCTACACATTTTCACCACAATGGATTAGCCGAAGCTAAGTGAGGACTCATACCTTGTGTGAATGATTATACAATTATAGTTCAACTTATATATTATATATTTATTCGAAGTATGTCACATTCCATCCCCGAGATGCAATTCCCTTAGCGGATTAAAGCTCAAGTTTGCACATCTCTGTTTCCCCCATCATTTGACCCCTAACGTTAAGTCATTTTACCTCCAAGTAGTCCTGTCAACTTGGAATAACCAAAACACTACAAAACACACCATTAATAGGTTAATTTACTCCATAATATTAAAACACCATTATGCCCCGTTTAGAAGTTATGATACACATAACATATACGGTTATTATCTTAATGATATTCCCCCCACATACCTTTACCATATTTGGTATTCATATCACCCACCATAATATGTAAATCACAGTATTAGTCACAAATACCAACGCTAACATATTAATAACACAAATGTTATTCATTCACAAACACCACATAGTGAAACACGTGTATTTGCACATACAATTCACAACATCTATGACTCCTTAGTTTAGAAAACACACCCCATATCAAGATATCTCTCATTTGAATTCGTTAACCATATAAAAACCACATACAAAAGATTCTTGGTTAATTCCCAATTATTTTGTAAATACCATAAAATTTCTGTTTCAAAAACATATTTGCGCGGTTGTAGTAATTCAATACTTTCCCCCACTTACAGTGAGTATTTCTCTTCAAACTAAAATTCTGAGTAAAGGAGACTCATAGAGCTTTCCGTCGACTTATATTACGCCCCGAACGGACATTCGGTTAATTTACTATGAATATATAAAAACTACTTAAAATCTAGAAATAATGATGAATTTTAAGCACTTGGGTCATACGACCCATTATCATTCTACCCTATTTCTTTATATGTTTAAACCCCATTACACAATCAATTTAATAAATTATTGTTATGTCAAACTATGTTCAATAATTTGTATTAAACCACCTTAACCTAAGAATTTAAAGTCAATAATTTACATGGTATAAAACTAGTTACAATCCTCTAGTATCACCAAACATAATTCGAGTCACTCACCTTTGCCCGTAGGAGTGTTATTGCTTTTTCACCCGTTTGACCCGTTGCTATCCAGGCTGTATCACACCTATCTTCACAAAAAGTCAGTCTTTCAAACAATTAGAACACATAATATGGATATTCACACCATCTATTATTCATCCATTTCATTACATGTGTTCTAAATCATACATTATATTCACCTCCACCCATATGACCCGTTAACACACAATTTAGTTTAGTCACATTCTACGGGTTCTTTTACCATTTACTAAAAGCAATATGCTTTTGAATCACCATAAACATCAAAACATAAGTTATGGTTATAATCCGAACCATTTAAATCCATACACCCAAATGGCCCTTTTGGGTGATTAACCCATTCTTTGTCATAATAAGCTCAAACGAGTCATTTGATAAACAAAACAATCAAATTCACCAACGGGTTTATTTTAAGCTTATGCCTACTAATTTAAACTTGATTTTTAACAAATTATACTAATCAAGTAAACCTTGTAAACCATCCAATTTTTCCACTAAATATTTTGGTTTAGGCATTTAATCAAACACCTTGTGGGCATAAACTTTAAATCACCATTTTTATACCCATAAGAACTCCCATACTCCCTTTTCATCATCAAAGATGTTTACTTACTTTAGAATCCTCCAATAGTACCATCTTTTAACTTATTATTTTGTTTTGAGTAAAATCATCATTGTTTTAGATTATATAATTCTATTTAGATTTACTCAGCAACTACACAATATTTCTATCCCACCCTACTAATTTTCCAAACTTAATAGTTAATCCATAACATGCAATTGAATCCAAAACTCAATAATTGAAATCAAGCTTTCCAACATATAAATTAGGGTTTCTACATAGAAAATCAAATACTATAAACCCCAAATTCGTAGGTTTCAGGTTCACCGCCATATGAACCCCAAATTTTACTAGAAAACATGGAAGATTACATACCAGGGTCTTAGAAATCGAGAAAGGATGGTAGGATTGTACTCCAATTAGTCATCTTCGAGCTCCATGATGAAGATCATCCTTCCCCATCTCGTTTCTGCTCCTGATCGTCGCCAAGACGAGGGTCGTAGACCCCCTCCCTTCTTAATTCATGTTATTTTTTTATATAATCCAACTTTCCCATTTTTACCACTAATTGTGGGTTTTATCAAGATTATTCCTCGTAATTACATATTTATAAATATTAGATGTAACCATTATTACATATTTCACCCAATTACAATATGAATCCCTTTTAATGGAATTATCTCATAGTATTTTAAAATACTATTTCACCGACACAACTTACATTAGGGATTAAATATTTATTAGAGAAATATATTTTAATTTCATGAAAATCGGGATGTTACAAATCTACCACCCTTAAAAATTTCATCCCCGAAACCGAATTACCTTCTACAATAGGCTATTACCACATTTATTTGTTCACTATCTCGAATTATTTACTCACCCATACTTATATAAGGAGTTAAATTTAACTCCGGTTATCACCCAAACCCCATAGGAGTACCATCAATATGGATTTTATAATTAAACCACTTACATGCATTACTATGCACAAAATCCATGTAGACTCGTTTCATCTTTTGTTGCACAACACCCGTGCAATACTCACCTGTCTCAGCCTTTAGCTTCAATAATTTCTTTAGCACCCACAAGTATATATATATTTATCAAAGTTGTTATCACAACACCGCATATGGTTAATAATATCCACTAGTTACTAATTAATCCCAACACCCTATGAAGTTCATAGGCTTCACCACTATGTCGATTAAGGCTTTTGTCCTCACCCCATGTCAATCACCTCCATTGGGATTCAATGATCCCATGGTGAATACAAATGTCGTCTCCTCATCTTTTATTACAATCCACATAAGCATGGCTACATCAAGATCATATTAGGTCTATGTGTTTACTATTTCACTCGCGACATGGAATAGTCACTTAGCAATAATGATTCCTTGTTGTTACCATGTGATGTTTCAAGTCATAAAGTATATAGAAATTACTTACTTTTAAAAAAAAATTTCGTTTATAACCAAGTCATGTAGGTTTAACCCCCCCCCCCCCCACATGTTTTCACACCGTATGTTATATACATATATTCATTACCTCATTTTGATCACAATCTTGTGATTTTTCACCCGCATTTGAGATTTAAGATCTCAACTCTCCCAATATTTAATTAGGAGTTCTAGACTTCAAATCACCCATGGAATATTTAACTCCAAGTCCTACCATCCCCTTTGTACTTATGTACTACGACCGCCATTTAGACAAGTATATACATCATACAAGTCACATTAATCAACCAACAATCAATTAATCATTTAGATACGTCTAATGCGAGAACCACAACTCGCTTTTCTACATAGAGTGGTTGACTCCATGTCCACCCATGAAGTATTTCACTTCACTATCACCCGTTTCAACACAATTACTCGTTAGGCAATTTAACACTTGCATAACACTATAAAATTTTCTTTCTTTCCTTAATGATCATCCCATAATTGGTCAAATTTCATTTCCCTTATGGCACAAGACCATAACTTCTTTACATTTCCATCATGGTACTTAGACTATAAATTCACCATATTTCCATTATGATACTTAGACCATAAATTCACCACATTTTCATTATGATACTTAGACCATAAATTCACCACATTTCCATTATAGTATTTTAACTATAACTACATTCATACACGTGTTCATACCACATTCATACAATAATCATACCACATAAGTTAATTATGCAAACATTCTACACATGTAATTATAATATATCAACATCACTAAGTAAGTGTGAGTACACTTACCTTTCGGATTCGAAGATCCCGCTTTTCCTCCTCGATGGGCAATTAGATTACTTGCAATTCTACCCTTATTACTGGAGATCACCGTCTCCAATTCCCTAGAGTTGCCGTCTCAACACCTCTCGGGACCCCCGTCCCTTTGACTTTAAAGTTCTTCGTCTCTAAATTAACCCGGAGGTTATTTCACCACTACTGAGATCACAATACACCCATGTGACTCTCATATTTACCACCACTATGAGGTCACAAAACACCCATGTGACTCCCATATTTACCACCACTACTTAGGTCACAAAACACCCATGTGACTCATAAGTAGCTCCCTACATGTGATCAACATGTAGTATCGCCCACGGATGATCAGTCCGCATAATCCGGATGGTCACCACCGTGACTCTTACAACCGGTCACACTAAATATCACCATATCAGTAGCCAAATGTCACACACCAGTGACAACCCCATTCAATGGCCGCTTATCTGCATTCTATTGTTTCATCTTTTCCTGCCACAACAAAATTCAACACCATTAGTAGGATATGCCCACTTACTTTTCAGTACTTTCAACATAATCATGACAATAGTAAGAACATTCTAGTTTATGTGTTGATCAATACACTGGCCAGGCATACCAATCAACACATTATAAATAGGTGTTCTTATTATCACCACAACGTGTCATAGGCAATGAATTTCAGTTTCGTATCCGTCAATATTCATAGCAATAAGCTTCCCCTTTAATATATCAACTTCACCTACAAGGGTAATTAAAATCCCATTTCATCCCACATACACCACCCATTGGTCATAAGGCTCTAATCAACAGTTGATATATATATATATATATATATATATATATATTAAAATAAATAATCGACAACCATATAAATTTTACTAACCTCGTGTATTCGGTTGCATGATCAAGTCTCGGGTCAACGCTTCCCCCATCAAGAGCACTAAGGTTGAGTTTGAATACCACCATATATTCAAATTCCTCAACCTACGTCTCTGATACCAAGTTGTAAAGCCCGAAAATATAAAACATAAATTTAAACATCTTGCGAAAAATAGGCCCATATTTTTCTTTTTAAATAAAAACTCATTTCACCAAAATAACACCTCATATGATATTACACCAACATTCACCCAAAGAATACTCATAAAACGCATTGGTATTTCTCCTAAAATTTTACTTATTAAAAGTAAATGTTACGGCCGTTTATTTTAACACCAAAATACAACACAACGTGTGCACGTGATACACTTGAGCTTTCTTACAAAATTTCGGCATGACACGTTCGTAAAATATACTACCCTTACGAAAATCAAAACCTATTTAAACAAACACGTACTAATAATGAACTTGACTCAAAATATCTATCGACATCCATCATTCGGTTAAAACAACAAAAGATAGACTCCAAACACCAAAGTATAAAAATACTACATAGTTAGGATAACTATGCAGATAAAGAAATCGACATCAATGAATTTCATTTTCGTTGACCAGCTCCCAAGACTTGATCACCCTTGCCTTTCACCATATAAATTTGTCATACGATATCACCAAACCATTAGTCATAATCTTGTGTTTAATCATTTCTATGGTATCATATCCACGACCACAATATACATATATATTTATTCTGTATATTATTTAACCGGACTAATTTTGAATCATTCATAAATTCACTTATCTTTTAGGTTCCCGGTTTAACCACCCTTTTTCCCTCAGGTACCTCCGTAGTAACTTCCTCGAGTCGGTCTCCCAATACGTTGTGAAATCAAGGACTATCTGCTTAATTCACTTGTCTTGTACACTTTAATGAATAACCGATTCATCTTACCTACACATTTTCACCACAATGGATTAGCCGAAGCTAAGTGAGGACTCATACCTCGTGTGAATGATTATACAATTATAGTTCAACTTATATATTATATATTTATTCAAAGTATGGCACACTGCATCCCCGAGATGCAATTCCCTTAGCGGATTAAAGCTCAAGTTTGCACATCTCTGTTTCCCCATCATTTGACCCCTAACGTTAAGTCATTTTACCTCCAAGTAGTCCTGTCAACTTGGAATAACCAAAACACTACAAAACACACTGTTAATAGGTTAATTTACTCCATAATATTAAAACACCATTATGCCCCGTTTAGAAGTTCTGATACACATAACATATACGGTTATTATCTTAATGATATTCCCCCCACATACCTTTACCATATTTGGTATTCATATCACCCACCATAATATGTAAATCACAGTATTAGTCACAAATACCAACGCTAACATATTAATAACACAAGTGTTATTCATTCACAAACACCACATAGTGAAACACGTGTATTTGCACATACAATTCACAACATCTATGACTCCTTAGTTTAGAAAACACACCCCATATCAAGATATCTCTCATTTGAATTCGTTAATCATATAAAAACCACATACAAAAAATTCTTGCTTAATTCCCAATTATTTTGTAAATACCATAAAATTTTTGTTTCAAAAACAGATTTGCGTGGCTGTAGTAATTCAATACTTTCCCCCACTTACAGTGAATATTTCTCTTCAAACTAAAATTCTAAGTAAAGGAGACTCATAGAGCTTTCCGTCGACTTATATTACGCCCCGAACGGACATTCGGTTAATTTACTATGAATATTTAAAATCTGCTTAAAATTTGGAAATAATGCTGAATTTTAAGCACTTGGGTCATACGACCCATTATCATTCTACACTATTTCTTTATAGGTTTAAACCCCCATTACATCATCAATTTAATAAATTATTGTTATGTCAAACTATGATAAATAATTTTAACCTAAGAATTTAAAGTCAATAATTTACATGGTATAAAACTAGTTACAATCCACTAGTATCACCAAACATAATTCGATTCACTAACCTTTGCCCGTAGGAGTGTTATTGCTTTGTCACCTGTTTGACCCGTTGCTATCGAGGCTGTATCACACCTATCTTCACAAAAAGTCAATCTTTCAAACAATTAGAACACATAATATGGATATTCACACCATCTAGTATTCATCCATTTCATTACATGTGTTCCAAATCATACATTATATTCACCTCCACCCATATGACCCGTTAACCCACAATTTAGTTTAGTCACATTCTACGGGTTCTTTTACCATTTAATCAAAGCAATATGCTTTTGAATCACCATAAACATCAAAACCGGCTTGCCCGGTTCTCCTCTTTTGCGCAAATATGGAGGTGGCAAGGATTAGCATTAGGTTTTCCACCTAATGATATACTTATAGTAAAACATATTACCGTTTAAACCCTGAATAATTAACCTTTAATTACCAACTGATTAACACTTAATCAGTTCTAGTCCTTCTAGTTTACAATTACACTAATCATAAACTATTTTGCATAAACCGAACTGATTTTATATTTAGAATATAAAAACCATTAATATATATATTCCACTAATATACATAACACCACATACCGCCCTATTGTTAATTTAATTATTCAAAATATTTAAATACAGTTTAACCAATAAATATTTCTCTAAATATTTAATCCACCGAATAATAAATTCGCATTTCCTGAAATAATGTTTAACAATTAAACGATATAATTTGTTCTTTGCCCAAAGTGTAACTCTTCGGATCGTACCTCGATAGCAACGTTGATATTAATGATGACCGGGCATCTAATATCTAACAATTAGTGCGTATACAGATCTGCACATAAGTCAAAGTACGAATTCTATTATTTAATACAAAAGTCGCTAAGTTATTAGAGTGTCGGCAATTCCACTTAAGTGTTGGCTGGGAGAGTCGCCAGCCACACTTGAGTGTCGGCTAGGAGAATTTCCAGGCACTCATAAGAGTTGCCTGAACTTGCGTTCAGGGTCCTAAGTCTTGTCGGACAGTCGGCCCGGAGTGTCGACAGTCGACCCGGAGAGTCGTCAGTAGATAGTCGGCTCTTGCCAGAACTTGCATTCCAGACTTTTACTCAATAGTAGCTAATCAGGGGTTTAAGAAATGTACCTCCACGACGAGGTGTCTAGAATATGAACCTGAACCGTACTCGTAACTTGACCGTACGGACTCCGAATCGGGTGATTCAAGAGTCCGCGAACTCGTCTCGACGCACCGGTCTCAACTAGAGGGAAATTCCTTGTCATCAATACTCGTAATACTATCATCATTCTCACGAAGCCATCATCCATGTAACCATCATCATTATCATCATCATATCATCATCATTGAAGATCATCATCATCATATTATAATCATTATCATATTTAACACCACCATGAACCACCACACCTAACACCATCATTTCCTTGTCGAGGACCACCGCTAACCTCCATCTATACCACCATCGGCCACCATAAAACTACCATTACCACTACCGTTAACCATCACTAGTCACTATACTTCCATCGCTAGCCACCATCAACCATAATAGACACCATAAGGCCTTTGTCATGAATCATAGCAACCCTTATACCCATCATGAAGCTTGATATACTACCACCACTACCATAGCCCTAACAGCCATTATACGTCCATTGTTAACCACCGTGAGCTCACCGCTGGACCATCCTTTACACCCGGATGCCATACCATCGCCACCACCATTGTGAAGTCTAATACACCCCCACCACCATGAAGCTGCCATGGACACCACCATAACCAACGGGTACTCGCCGGACCTGAGACAAACCACCATCATCTTCATCGAGTTCGTACCACCACCATCATAACCTATTCACGACCGCTTACCACCCACCATTCTGCCGTGAATATGTCGTATACAAGCTGTTGCTGCTGCCGGAGCTATGGCAGCAGCTCATGCTCTCCGTCACTGCTTCTCATCCTTTACGAACCATCATCGCCGTCGTTCATGAACCGGAACCCTCCTCTCCTCCGTGGCCTGGTATCCCTTCGGAAACGAGTTCCATCATCACTACTTGCCCGATGTCTTCTCTCTTGGTTTCTCTATGAGAATCTGTCACACCCCGCCAAGGCGGAAACGCGAGGCGTAACATTCACTGGTTTCCAAAGCATATGATTATCGCAAACACATACACGTAATTGGATACATAATCGAGTTTAAAATATTTACATCACAAAGTATCAAATTGAGTTTACAAAATTTTTAGATTTCGCAAATATGACTCAAGACCATGAGTTATACAAGAGAAATCCTCCCAAAAGCCGTATCCACGTGCATGCATGTATCCTACATTGCTAACCTGATGACTACGTTCAATTTCTTGAAAACATACTTAAAAATGTCTACACGAGGTTGGTGAGTTCACAAGTTATTATAAAGAGTTATCATAAACCCAATGTTTAAATCTGATCATTTTCCGATCAAAACTCTTTGTTAAACCTGATCACTTTAACCTGATCAAAACCCTTTTGTTTAAACCTGATCACTTTAACCTGATCAGAACTCTTTTGTTTAAAACCTGATCATTTTAACCTGATCAGAACTCTTTTGTTTAAAACCTGATCATTTTAACCTGATCAGAACTCTTTTGCTTAAAACCTGATCATTTTAACCTGATCAGAACTCTTTTGCATGTATTACCAATAAATATGAATACTAATCCGATCTATTGACCCCATTTGTAAGCTTGCAAGGAATACAAAATAGTATGTAATGTACGAGACCGTAACCAAACCCCAACATTCTGTGCCTCCCCTCGCCTTTCTGCGAGTAAGACAATATGCGGTCATTCGGCCATTTGGACCCTTGGTTAGCGCGACTAACCATGACCGGAGGCGTCACCCCCAATAGTACTATTCATATAATCCCGGGCTAAGTCCATAGCTAATGGTTACTAATTTATTCAGAGGACTTTAAGCGCTTTACTTTTCCTCAATACACACATACGGTCAGATCATTAGTTCAATTCATTTATACACAAAAGTCTTTTACAAGTATGTTTCCACCCCAAATCATTTCAAAACTTTAGAAAAAAGGGGGATTAGTGAAACTCACCTCGACAGTATGAATGCTAGCAAATATTTGAATAATCAGCAGACTCGCCTATCCGTATCCTAATTACACAAGGATAACATACACGTTAAGACTACCCGTCTTAAACGCAAGTTGTTCACCCGACTTAGCAGATCTGATTGCTTTTGTTTAAATATCTTTTTAGTTTTTCAACACTTGTTTCATTATAAAATAGTTCTAAGTTACTGCCCCATGGGGCTGATGAATAGGTATCGAAACTTTCTTAGTTTCGATTGAACATAACAGATTTCGATACTACTTAGTTTCGATTGAGTAATTTGGGTATCGAAACTACCTAGTTTCGATTGGGCAATAGGTATCGAAACTCCTAGTTTCGATTGAACAATAGGTATCGAAACTCCTAGTTTCGATTGAACAACAGGTATCGAAACTCCTAGTTTCGATTGAACAACAGGTATCGAAACTCCTAGTTTCGATTGAACAACAGGTATCGAAACTCCAAGTTTCGATTGAACAACAGGTATCGAAACTATAGTTTCGATTACTGAAATTTTGATTGACAGAATCAGTCCTGTATATTTTTATGTTTTAATCTTGAATTTGACACACTTTTCTTGTTATCTTACTTGCGTTTGAACGATTTACATGTTTAGCTACGGTTTTAAAGAAAATGAAATGGATGGTATCGAGTTTTTACCTCTGAACAGAAATGGTGATTTTTGAGAGAAACAGAGAAATGGTCTTGAATCTTTTGCTAAACTCTCTTCAGGAACACTTGAGATTCTTCTTAAAACACCGAATTATGGTGGATTTTTCCTTAAAACTGGACTTCGACTTGAAGGAAAATGGGGAAATTGCCGTAAGAAAATGAGAAGCATGAAATGAGTTGTGAGAAAAATGATTGAGGTGGTATGGTTTTACTTGAATTTCGAAGGCATGAGGTATGGTCATTCTCAGAAGTTTGGTCGAGAAAGTCAAGGAAATTGAGGGGGAAAACCCACTTGTCTCAGCCGATATGATGATTGGGTTTAGAGTTAATTAAATCAAATAATTTGATTTAAGTGTAACATAATATTCTTTAGAGTTTTTAAAAGGTAAATTTATTTCGGTTTACATTTCTCACGGTATTAAAATTTTAACCAGTTTATGGCTCGTTGAAGAAATATATTGAAATCTTGGTTCAACGTAAATTTTGTGTAATATATATATATATATATATATATATATATATTTCTGGTTATTTAATTTATCCATTAACGTTCGTATTTAGTCGGGTTATACTGCTTACTTTTTCTAGTAATTCTTTAAGATTTACTAGACTTGGAATAAACTCCTTTGCTAGACTTCTTGACTTTACTTAGTCAAAATAAAATATCAGGAAATAATAAGTATGAACGTGCATATATGAAATATGGATATTGACCTGAAATGCTGGGTGTCACAGAATCGAGCAATACTAACAGGTTAGGGGTCGATTTTTGGGTTGGTCGGATGTGATCTTGCAATGTGGGTTTGAGTCGCAGGCGCAAAGGTAGAAGAAGAAATGGGTTTTTGTCACACCCCCAAATTCCACTAACGGAGTTTTACCGTTTGGCGTGTGACAAACCAGGATCTCAGTAATTAGTTACATCAAACGACACTATATGAGTTTAAACAAATCCATTAGTTAATGCGCAAAACAAACGCGCTAAAGTTTAGTTTAATAAAAGTAAGTGAATGGTTTTAAATGTTTGCATATGAATGAAATGATAGTAGGACTCCATGCATGTCCTAGGTGTGCAACCTGTGCCTTAGCGACCTGAGAAAACAAGTAAGAAAAGTGTCAACACTAGGTTGGTGAGTTCACAGGTTTCAAGTTTGTAATAAGAGCGTTGCCAGATTATGTACATTCAATATGTGTATCAATAGGTAGCTAACCTATGTTCATGTCTTACTAAAGCGCTCGCAACCGAAGGTCACTGTTTGTGTTTGAATGCCTCCCACCATTTCTATCAACCATGTCGAATGTGTTAAGGTCAATATTTCACCCGTTCGACCTCCAATCGAGTTAGCGCGACTAACGCGGGTGGGGTTTGTCAAACCCAGTAGTACTACTAAAATTACCTTGCTAATTCCATATTAACGGTCTGATGTGTGTGAGGAATTTCATGATAGTGTGTTACGCTTAGCCTCAACAGTGATAACATATGAATTACAATAATCAAAAGAGTTTGCGTCATGTTTTCTCCCCCAACGGGAAAAACATGTAAAATAATGTTTGTTTGCGTGCATGTTTCTCTCCCAATGGGAAAACAAGTAAAAGATGTTGGTTTGTGTACATGTTTTCTCCCCCAATTTAAAACAGTAAAAGGGGCCGTGAAACTCACCTGAGTTGAGTAGTAGATGGTACTGCACAAGAATGAGATTGAGACCACAAGTGTTAGCCTGTGAAAGGCTTACGTATGCCCTGTAATTATAAGCATAATAGTTAGAGATACAATGGGATTCATGGGATATTGTGATGATGACACGGAAGTTTGAACGTCCTCAAACATACTTAGGATTAACGAGTAAACAAACTTGTCCACGGAAAAAGGGGATTTCTTAATTTATTAATTACGATAGGCGCGTTACGAATCGAGAGTTTTCTAATTACGAATAATATTATATAGATAAATATTCATGTGTTTGCATCATTAAATAATGGTTCAGGAAAATAATATAAATTATTATATTATTTTAAACTCGTAAAAATAATACAATAATCATTTGAGTGGCAAAAATAATAAATATATTATTTTAATTCGATATTATAAACGTGGTTAAATAATATAAATAATTATATTATTTATAAATTTGAAGTATTACACAATGCTCATTAATGCGACAAAAATAATATATAAATATATTATTTTTAATTGAAGTCTTGGGTTGAAAATAATATAAATATATTATTTTTAAAAGTAAAAAATAATATTAACACGGGTTATAAAACCCAACCCGAGTCTACGGGTGATTTCCAAGTTCAAAACACATTAATATATTAATATAATAATATGGGGATAAGTTTTATATTAAAATAATAGTTTAAAAATAATTAAAAACCAAAACAGGGGTGGGGAGACTCGAACCTGGGTCTCCTCCCCACCAACACATCGTCTTACCACTCCACCCGCTAGGGTAACCGCAACAGAAGCCGGATCCAAAATGTTTTAACACAGAACTCCCCTGAGTTCTTATTCCTAATTGAAGCCGAAGCCAAGAACCATTCCAAATCCAACGAAATCGATATCGATTGAACACAAGAGCATAGGGTTTTGCAAATCGAGTATTGGTGAATCTGGGGTGGGATTTAATTTCAAAAACAAACGGTTTTGGATCGTTAAATCAGGTTTAAGAAAACCGAAACCCTAGAACAAGAACATGGAATCGATTTGATCGATTCTGATATTGAAAGATGTTGGATTCATAGGGCTTTTAGTAATTAGGACCATGCGAAACTGTTGGTATAGTTTAATTTGATTGAGGTGGTGTTTAGGATCAAAACCCCCAGCCCAGATTATGAACAAGCTCTAATTACCGGACCATGTTCAATTAGATGATATAAGCCCTGTATTTCATAGGACTTTCAATCTAGAAATCAAAACGAGTCTAAGGACATGTTTAATTTCTATAATTGATATCGAATTAGTAGGGTTCGACTATATCGAAAACAATATGAACCCTAGGTATTTGATCGAGTTAATTCCGATAATGTAAGCTCTGATTATGATAGGGCTTATGTTCTAGGAGTGAAAACGAAACTAAGGGTGTAAGAATTTACCAGATTGGTGCTCGAATTGATGGTGTACGAGTAAAATGGACTCCGACTGTAAAAGGCTTGGCCTTCGGTGATCGTGACTGCTTCTCTGGTCGAATTGGTATATGAAACAACTTCTGTGGAACTCGTCTAGTGTGTGCAGGGGTTTGATTTCAGAAAAGGAATGATCGTGTATTTCAGTTACAATATCAACCGAATTTCAGTTGTAGCATTTGAATTTGAGCCAAGAACGAGGGGTCTGACTTTCTATAGTCAACAAAAATCGAATTTGGATTATTTACATATTTAGTCCCTGCAGTTTCATGTGTTAGGGTTTAGAAAAGGCATAATTAGTCCCTGAGGTTTGAGATAAGTTAACTAGGTTAAGATTTGTCTGGTTTTGGTTAACGGAGTTAACCTTAAATTGCCGGATGTCACAGTTTTCAAGTTGGCAGCTGTATGCGACAGAATGGATATTAGGTTTTTGGCAATTTTCATTTAGGGCCCCTCAACTTTGAAGAAATTACCTTACCAGCCCTTTTGATTCAATTAATAGTTAGTTTTTCGTGCCATGTTTTTATTCTTTGACAACTCTAGTCCTAAATGAAGTCTCGTGTTTTAAATAAAAAGAATTTGAGATGTTACTAATATTTACAATTAATAAGGTCTAAGTGTTGTTTCTACAAAAGTCAAAATTTATAAATTACATTCGTTCATTATCAAACACAGATCATAAAATTGTTTAATTTTTATACTTTGAATACGTCAATTTCATCTTGACGAAGGGACCTATGTTCGTTCATTATCTAAAACAAATAAATAGATCAAAGTTAGGTTACAATTCAAAATATATATATATATATATATATATTCTAGTTTAGCGTATTAAAAATATAAATATATAAAATATACTTACAAGATATTCTCTAATAGTAATCACAAAATCATAATGATCTTCATTACATAATATCCGCATTCCAGGTGTTATCTTGTTGTTAGCACTAAATACATTGAATTAAAAATTAATTAATTAAAATACAAAAATAAACAAATTGTAAAGAAAACAAATAGAAAACTTAGATTAACCATTTTCCACTTAATTTTCTTTCCCGTAACTTTTTCATATAATTTCGTAATGTGATGACACCATGCATTTTTCCTTTTTTAGTTAAATCGATAATGAATATAGTGAAAATTTTATCAGTAGGTTTGTGATGAATCATAATTAACGACCAATGACCCCTGCATAAATGAAATTTTATGAATAAAACTAATATTTTAGTATTAAAATAAATGAAATAAAGAAAAACATCAAAAGTAGCAAAAATAAATAAATACGGTGCCATAAAATATTGTACGTTCGTATGATACTCCATGACACCTTTATTGTGATTCGTTTCAAACTTGGTATATGTTTTGCAGAGACTAAGTTCGATATATCAGGGATTAAAATATGTAAACCTTTAGTTTCCCCAAAATTATATAAATACATAAAATAAAAGATAGAAATATGATAAAGTTAATAACACTCACTTATATTGAAAAAATGTTACTATATAATACTTAAACAAAAAATAATTGAACTTATATTAAAACCAATTCAAAACTCCAAGATCCACCTAACCATTGACAAATAATTGTATTATTGACTCTATTTCAACATACTCAGTATAATCTTCTTTATACATCTCACTCCGGGAAGTAACCTCTACTATGGTGTTTTCATTAGATACACGCGCTAATTGTTACGCTAATCTATATATTTTTTCAGGTCTAAACTCTGGTTGTCTCAAAAGTGTAGCTATCTTTTCATCATTTATTATAGGTTTGGAAACAGGAACATCCTCGGTAACATTAGGATAATAGCAATAGGATCAGAAAAATGAACTTCCTCGTTAGGATTAAGATAAACTTGTGTAATAACCCGAAATTTCGAAAACCTAAATTTGTATGCTTTAAATAAATAAATATACATAGATTAAATAATATATATATAGGTATATTAAAATTTTTATCATTTATGATTAATAAATATGCACAAATTCATATATATTTTTTTATATTTAATGGATTAATTAAAATTTTATAGAAATTATGGAGATTTAAATTGTTATAAAATAAATTAAAGAACTCAACGAAGACTCGTTATGTTTTCGAAGATAGATCCTCCGTTTTATTTGAAATCCAAAATCGGATTTGGGGAACCACATTCACGATCTGGGATATGTTAGGGAAGAAGGTGAAAAAGAAACTAAAGGTTAAATGTTTTTTGTTTCACTCTTAAACATTAAGCATGAGCTCTTGGTTTCAACCCTTCTCATTTTTTTCTCTTGTGTTGTTCTCATCACACATACCAACTAATGCTTTAGTGATCACATATCTTAATATCTCGTTAGTTGTACTCATTCCCTCTATTGTCTGTTATAATAAGATTTAATAAAGTCAAAGATGGTATTGGGCAAATAAGTGAAAATCAAAGTTGGAGGGTTAATTCTGTTAACTTGGAACTTGAGGGGCTGAAGTTGCATTTTCTGAACTTAGTTTGTTACTAACCGTTAACTAACCATTTTGGGGGTTTATGGCTTGTAATCTGTTCATTCTTGTTCATTCTAGTTTCTTACAATTCGTTTGATTCATTCGTGTAATTCATTTTGTATTCTTCTTAATTGTAATCGTTTAGTGATTAATAAAGACATAATCTTTTAGGGGTTGAATCTCTGGTGTGATACTCACAATAGGTATCAGAGCTTCGTTCAAGCTCGTTTGGGGAAGAGGTGTTCAATTACAGTGATTCAGGAAGTGATCAAGGTGTTAACGACGTTCGATCTTGAGAAGTTTGACGGTAAGAACGACTTCAGCCTTTGGCGACTGAAGATGAGAGCTCTCCTAGTTCAACGGGGAGTTAGCGATGCCTTAATGGTGAAGTGAATCTACCAGTTTCTCTGACTGATAAAGAGAAGAAAGAAACTCTAGAGAGGGCGCACAGTGCTATCATCCTAGGTCTAAGAGATAGGGTTTTGAGAGAGGTATCGAAGGAGACTTCCGCTGCCGGTATATGGTCAAAATTGGAGTCATTGCATATGACTAAGTCTTTGGCAAACCGATTGTACCTCAAGAAACGCATGTATACTTTTCAGATGAGTTCAGGAAAGTTAATAGAAGATCACAAAGATGAATTTAACAAGTTAGTCCTTGATCTTGAAAATATTGAAGTTGAATTGGAGGATGAGGACCATGCCATCATCTTCTTAACCTCCTTACCACAGTCTTATGAGCACTTTGTGGATACCTTGATGTATGGAAGAGAAACATTGACTTTAGATGAGGTGTTAGCTGCTCTAAACTCTAAAGAATTGAAGAAGAGGTCTGATTCTAAGAGGATGGTAGAGAAGGCTTGGTAGTAAGTGGCAGACTTGATCAGAGAAGTCAGAAGTTAAGAAACACTTCAGGGTCAAAATCAAGATTTAAGAGAAAATGTTCTGTATGTGGATCTGAGAAACATTTGTAAAGAGAATGTCATGAATGGAAAAGAAAGAAGGGTGATTCAAGTATGCAAAAGAAACATCATGCTGATAGTACACAAGATGATACCTCTGAAGGATATGAAAGCTCTGATGTCCTCATGGTTTCAAGTGGTGATGTCAAATGAGAATGGGTTATGGACAGTGGTTGTTCATTCCATATGTCACTAGTAAGAGAGTTCTTAATGAACTGAAGGAGAAAGAGCTTGGATCTACAAAACTAGGTGATGACAGACCATGAAATATTTTGGGAAGTGGCACTATTACATTTAGAATTGACAGTGGAATGGAGATGGACATTAATGTAGCGTTTGGTATGCAGGAATGGGAGGTGGAATGGAATGGGCGACTACGAGGGAATGAAAAAAATGGTGTGTGGTTGGACGATGGAATGGAATCACCCATTCCACAAAGAATGTCATTCCCTCTAAATCCCTCAAATTAATTCCATCCATCCCTTTTTTTTTCATTCCATCCACTCTTTCACCCTTCATCACCAACACACTTTCCTACCATCACCACCAACCACCACCCAACACCACCTCCCACCACCGCCTCCACCACCCACCACCACTGCCGCCTCCACCACCCATTGCCATCTCTCGCCGTCGCCACCACCGCCACCCGAAGCCACCACCCACCCCCACCACCCACCGTCGCCGCCACCACCCACCGCCACCTCCCACCACCGCCACCACCACGATCGCATCCTCCACCACCCACCACCACCGCCACCCCCCACCCATAACCACCCACCGCCGCCATCACCCACCACCACCTAAAACCGCCACCCACCACCACCGTCGCCACTCACCACCGATTTTATTCCTTCGTCTTTTCAAGCCTACCAAACAACATAAAGTAATGATTTATTCCATTCCCTCATGGTAATCAAACTAGACAATGGAATGGAATGATACATTTCATTTCTTTGTTCCTTCCATTCTCTCGTCCATTTCATTACCCCATACCAAACAGACCCTAAGAATGCAAGGTATATTCCTGACCTCAGAAGAAGTTTCCTGTCTTTGGGACTTTTGAGAGGGAGGGAAATCATGTAGTGCTAAGAAATGGTAAAGCCAAAATAGTTAAAGGGTCTGTGGTAGTGTTGTCAAGAACTAGGAAGGACAATAACACTTACCTATTGGATGGAAATGTAATTTCTGGATCAGTGTATGTGGCTGCATGTAACGTCCCGAAAATAATAAAAGACATCCAGGGTCAGAAATAATGATAAGCAAAGCAGAACGGGTCTCAGAATGAACAAAAGGAAAGAAATAAACAAGAGGACTCGTGGGCTCATGGGCTCAAGGCCATGGGCCAGATGGGTAAGGGGTGGGGCCTTAACATGGCCGCCACCCACTCCCTTACCTTACTTCATCACCTTCACCACCATTTCTAGAGAGAGAGTAAAGGGAGAAAGCTCTAAACCCACACCCGATACCGTCATTTCGACCCGAGATCGTTGCTGGAGTTTGCTATACACCGAAGAAGGAGAAACCCCACGAAAAAACTAGGTAACGAACCTTCCAGATTCGAGCTTTACTTTGAAAATTGGGTTTTAGGGTTAAAGTGGGTTTTCATAAAAAGTCAAAATTTTTACATGTAAAACGTTCTAAAAAGAGTGGATCTACATTCATGGAAGCTGGATAAGGGTTTTGAACGTAAAAAGGTTGAAACTTTGATAAAAAACGAAGAATTTGGCCAAGAACTGTTGAATCTCCCGAAAACAGGATGAATGGTCCGAAAACGATGACTCGTCCGAAATAGTTTTCAAACAGAATGTTTTTGAACAAAATAGTTTTTAGGCATAATTTTTTCGAACAAGAGGTTTTCGAATGAAATATTTTTTGGGCATAATGTTTTCGAACGAAATAATTATCGGATGCGAGACATTTCGAATGGATTAGTTTTCGGTCGAAAATGATTTCAACCGAAATAGATTTCGGTCGAAAAGGATTACAGACAAAGAGTTTTCGGATGAAATGACTTAGAATTAAATTGTCTAGTTACTGACTCTTGGACAACGTCGGTCCCTCCAGGGTGTACTACGGATCTCTAGACTCGCGGTATAACATGTAGACGACGTGCGGAATCCATGATCTACTTGCACGTGTATCAAAACAATATTCAACAAGATGGAACAACACAGGTAAATAACTCTCTCTTGTATTGCTCAAAACATTGTTTACAGATATTGAATCAGAACACACGTGCACAGACTCAATACTGAAATAAACTAAGTTCAGAAATTATGGAGATTTAAATTGTTTTAAAATAAATTAAAGAACTCAACGAAGACTCGTTATGTTTTCGAAGATAGATCCTCTGTTTTATTTGAAATCCAAAATCTGATTTGGGGAACCACATTCACGATCTGGGTTATGTTAGGGAAGAAGGTGAAAAAGAAACTAAAGGTTAAATTTTTGTGTTTCATTCTTAAACATTAAGCATGAGGTCTTGGGTTCAACCCTTCTCATTTTTTTCTCTTGTGTTGTTCTCATCACACATACCAACTAAGGCTTTAGTGATCACATATCTTAATATCTCGTTAGTTGTACTCGTTCCCTCTATTGTCTGTTATAATAAGATTTAATAAAGTCAAAGAAGGTATTGGGCAAATAAGTGAAAGTCAAAGTTGGAGGGTTAATTCTGTTAACTTGGAACTTGAGTGGCTGAAGTTGCATTTTCTGAACTTAGTTTGTTACTAACCGTTAACTAACCATTTTGGGGGTTTATGGCTTGTAATCTGTTCATTCTTGTTCATTCTAGTTTCTTACAATTCGTTTGATTCATTCGTGTAATTCATTTTGTATTCTTCTTAATTGTAATCGTTTAGTGATTAATAAAGACATAATCTTTTAGGGGTTGAATCTCTGGTGTGATACTCACAATAGGTATCAGAGCTTCGTTCAAGCTCGTTTGGGGAAGAGGTGTTCAATTACAGTGATTCAGGAAGTGATCAAGGTGTTAACGACGTTCGATCTTGAGAAGTTTGACGGTAAGAACGACTTCAGCCTTTGGCGACTGAAGATGAGAGCTCTCCTAGTTCAACGGGGAGTTAGCGATGCCTTAATGGTGAAGTGAATCTACCAGTTTCTCTGACTGATAAAGAGAAGAAAGAAACTCTAGAGAGGGCGCACAGTGCTATCATCCTAGGTCTAAGAGATAGGGTTTTGAGAGAGGTATCGAAGGAGACTTCCGCTGCCGGTATATGGTCAAAATTGGAGTCATTGCATATGACTAAGTCTTTGGCAAACCGATTGTACCTCAAGAAACGCATGTATACTTTTCAGATGAGTTCAGGAAAGTTAATAGAAGATCACAAAGATGAATTTAACAAGTTAGTCCTTGATCTTGAAAATATTGAAGTTGAATTGGAGGATGAGGACCATGCCATCATCTTCTTAACCTCCTTACCACAGTCTTATGAGCACTTTGTGGATACCTTGATGTATGGAAGAGAAACATTGACTTTAGATGAGGTGTTAGCTGCTCTAAACTCTAAAGAATTGAAGAAGAGGTCTGATTCTAAGAGGATGGTAGAGAAGGCTTGGTAGTAAGTGGCAGACTTGATCAGAGAAGTCAGAAGTTGAGAAACACTTCAGGGTCAAAATCAAGATTTAAGAGAAAATGTTCTGTATGTGGATCTGAGAAACATTTGTAAAGAGAATGTCATGAATGGAAAAGAAAAAAGGGTGATTCAAGTATGCAAAAGAAACATCATGCTGATAGTACACAAGATGATACCTCTGAAGGATATGAAAGCTCTGATGTCCTCATGGTTTCAAGTGGTGATGTCAAATGAGAATGGGTTATGGACAGTGGTTGTTCATTCCATATGTCACTAGTAAGAGAGTTCTTAATGAACTGAAGGAGAAAGAGCTTGGATCTACAAAACTAGGTGATGACAGACCATGAAATATTTTGGGAAGTGGCACTATTACATTTAGAATTGACAGTGGAATGGAGATGGACATTAATGTAGCGTTTGGTATGCAGGAATGGGAGGTGGAATGGAATGGGCGACTACGAGGGAATGAAAAAAATGGTGTGTGGTTGGACGATGGAATGGAATCACCCATTCCACAAAGAATGTCATTCCCTCTAAATCCCTCAAATTAATTCCATCCATCCCTTTTTTTTTCATTCCATCCACTCTTTCACCCTTCATCACCAACACACTTTCCTACCATCACCACCAACCACCACCCAACACCACCTCCCACCACCGCCTCCACCACCCACCACCACTGCCGCCTCCACCACCCATTGCCATCTCTCGCCGTCGCCACCACCACCACCCGAAGCCACCACCCACCCCCACCACCCACCGTCGCCGCCACCACCCACCGCCACCTCCCACCACCGCCACCACCACGATCGCATCCTCCACCACCCACCACCACCGCCACCGCCACCCCCACCCATAACCACCCACCGCCGCCATCACCCACCACCACCTAAAACCGCCACCCACCACCACCGCCGCCACTCACCACCGATTTTATTCCTTCGTCTTTTCAAGCCTACCAAACAACATAAAGTAATGATTTATTCCATTCCCTCATGGTAATCAAACTAGACAATGGAATGGAATGATACATTTCATTTCTTTGTTCATTCCATTCCCTCGTCCATTTCATTACCCCATACCAAACAGACCCTAAGAATGCAAGGTATATTCCTGACCTCAGAAGAAGTTTCCTGTCTTTGGGACTTTTGAGAGGGAGGGAAATCATGTAGTGCTAAGAAATGGTAAAGCCAAAATAGTTAAAGGGTCTGTGGTAGTGTTGTCAAGAACTAGGAAGGACAATAACACTTACCTATTGGATGGAAATGTAATTTCTGGATCAGTGTATGTGGCTGCATGTAACGTCCCGAAAATAATAAAAGACATCCAGGGTCAGAAATAATGATAAGCAAAGCAGAACGGGTCTCAGAATGAACAAAAGGAAAGAAATAAACAAGAAGGACTCATGGGCTCATGGGCTCAAGGCCATGGGCCGGATGGGTAAGGGGTGGGGCCTTAACATGGCCGCCACCCACTCCCTTACCTTACTTCATCACCTTCAACACCATTTCTAGAGAGAGAGTAAAGGGAGAAAGCTCTAAACCCACACCCGATACCGTCATTTCGACCCGAGATCGTTGCTGGAGTTTGCTATACACCGAAGAAGGAGAAACCCCACGAAAAAACTAGGTAACGAACCTTCCAGATTCGAGCTTTACTTTGAAAATTGGGTTTTAGGGTTAAAGTGGGTTTTCATAAAAAGTCAAAATTTTTACATGTAAAACGTTCTAAAAAGAGTGGATCTACATTCATGGAAGCTGGATAAGGGTTTTGAACGTAAAAAGGTTGAAACTTTGATAAAAAACGAAGAATTTGGCCAAGAACTGTTGAATCTCCCGAAAACAGGATGAATGGTCCGAAAACGATGACTCGTTCGAAATAGTTTTCAAACAGAATGTTTTTGAACAAAATAGTTTTTAGGCATAATTTTTTCGAACAAGAGGTTTTCGAATGAAATATTTTCTGGGCATAATGTTTTCGAACGAAATAATTATCGGATGCGAGACATTTCGAATGGATTAGTTTTCGGTCGAAAATGATTTCAACCGAAATAGATTTCGGTCGAAAAGGATTACAGACAAAGAGTTTTCGGATGAAATGACTTAGAATTAAATTGTCTAGTTACTGACTCTTGGACAACGTCGGTCCCTCCAGGGTGTACTACGGATCTCTAGACTCGCGGTATAACATGTAGACGACGTGCGGAATCCATGATCTACTTGCACGTGTATCAAAACAATATTCAACAAGATGGAACAACACAGGTAAATAACTCTCTCTTGTATTGCTCAAAACATTGTTTACAGATATTGAATCAGAACACACGTGCACAGACTCAATACTGAAATAAACTAAGTTCAGAAATTATGGATATTTAAATTGTTTTAAAATAAATTAAAGAAGTCAACGAAGACTCGTTATGTTTTCGAAGATAGATCCTCTGTTTTTATTAAAAATCCAAAATCTGATTTAGGGAACCACATTCACGATCTGGGTTATGTTAGGGAAGAAGGTGAAAAAGAAACTAAAGGTGAAATGTTTTTGTTTCACTTTTAAACATTAAGCATGAGGTCTTGGGTTCAACCCTTCTCATTTTTTTCTCTTGTGTTGTTCTCATCACACATACCAACTAAAGCTTTAGTGATCACATATCTTAATATCTCGTTAGTTGTACTCATTCCCTCTATTGTCTGTTATAATAAGATTTAATAAAGTCAAAGATGGTATTGGGCAAATAAGTGAAAGTCAAAGTTGGAGGGTTAATTCTGTTAACTTGGAACTTGAGGGGCTGAAGTTGCATTTTCTGAACTTAGTTTGTTACTGACGGTTAACTAACCATTTTGGGGGTTTAGGGCTTGTAATCTGTTCATTCTTGTTCATACTAGTTTCTTACAATTCGTTTAATTCATTCGTGTAATTCATTTTTTTTTCTTCTTATTTGTAATCGTTTAGTGATTAATAAAGAAATAATCTTTTGGTGGTTGAATCTCTGGTGTGATACTCATAATTGATATCAGAGCTTCGTTCAAGCTCGATTGGGGAAGAGGTGTTCAATTACAGTGATTCAGGAAGTGATCATGGTGTTAACGAAGTTCGATCTTGAGAATTTTGACGGTAAGAACGACTTCAGCCATTGGCGACTAAAGATGAGAGCTCTCCTAGTTCATCAGGGAGTTAGCGATTCCTTAATGGTGAAGTGAATCTACCAGTTTCTATGACTGATAAAGAGAAGAAAGAAACTCTAGAGAGGGCGCACAGTGCTATCATCCTAGGTCTAGGAGATAGGGTTTTGAGAGAGGTATCGAAGGAGACTTCTGCTACCGGTATATGGTCAAAATTGGAGTCATTGTATATGACTTAGTCTTTGGCAAACCGATTGTACCTCAAGAAATGCCTGTATACTTTTCAGATGAGTTCAGGAAAGTCAATAGAAGATCACAAAGATGAATTTAACAAGTTAGTCCTTGATCTTGAAAATATTGAAGTTGAATTGGAGGATGAGGACCAGGCCATCATCTTCTTGACCTCCTTACCACAGTCTTATGAGCACTTTGTGGATAACTTGATGTATAGAAGAGAAACATTGACTTTGGATGAGGTGTTAGCTACTCTAAACTCTAAAGAATTGAAGAAGAGGTCTGATTCTAAGAGGATGGTAGAGAAGGCTTGGTAGTAACAGTCAGACTTGATCAGAGAAGTCAGAAGTTAAGAAACACTTCAAGGTCAAAATCAAGATTTAAGAGAAAATGTTTTATATGTGGATCTGAGAAACATTTGTAAAGAGAATGTCATGAATGGAAAAGAAAGAAGGGTGATTCAAGTATGCAAAAGAAACATCATGCTGATAGTACACAAGATGATACCTCTGAAGGATATGAAAGCTCTGATGTCCTCATGGTTTCAAGTGGTGATGTCAAATGAGAATGGGTTATGGAATTTGGTTGTTCATTCCATATGTCACTAGTAAGAAAGTTCTTAATGAACTGAAGGAGAAAGAGCTTGGATCTACAAAACTAGGTGATGACAGACCACACAATATTTTAGGAAGTGGCACTATTACATTCAGAATTGACAGTTGAATGGAGATGGACAATAATGTAGTGTTTGGTATGCAGGAATGGGAGGTGGAATGGAATGGGCGATTATGAGGGAATGAAAAAAATGGTGTGTGGTTGGACGATGGAATGGAATCACCCATTCCACAAAGAATGTCATTCCCTCTAAATCCCTTAATTTAATTCCATCCACCCCCTTTTTTTTCATTCCATCCACTCTTTCTCATCACCAACACAACTCTCCTACTACCACCACCAACCACCACCCACCACCGCCTCTACCACCCACCACTACCGCCGCCTCCACCACCCATTGCTATCTCTCGCCGCCACCACCACCGCCACCCATAACCACACCACCCGCCACCCACCGCCACCACCCACCCCCACGACCCACCGTCTCCGCCACCACCCACCGCCACCGCCACCACCACGGTCGCCTCCTCCACCACCCACCACCACCGCCACCCCCCACCCATAACCGCCCACCACCGCTGCCATCACCCACCGTCACCCACCACCACCAAAAACTGCCACCCAAAACCGCTACCCACCACCACCGCCGCCACTCACCACCGATTTTATTCCTTCGTCTTTTCTAGCCTACCAAACAACATAAAGTAATGATTTATTCCATTCCCTCATGGTAATCAAACTAGACAATGGAATGGAATGATATATTTCATTCCTTTGTCCATTCTATTACCTCGTTCATTCCATTCCCTCGTCATTCCATTACCCCATACCAAACAGACCCTAAGAATGTAAGGTATATTCCTGACCTCAAAAGAAGTTTACTGTCTTTGGGACTTATGAGAGGGAGGGAAATCATGTAGTGCTAAGAAATGGTAAAGCCAAAATAAAGGGTCTATGGTAGTGTTGTCAAGAACTAGGAAGGACAATAACACTTACCTATTGGATGGAAATGTAATTTCTAGGTCAGTGTATGTGGCTGCATGTAACGTCCCAAAAATAATAAAAGACATCCAGGGTCAGAAATAATGATAAGCAAAGCAGAACGGGTCTCGGAATGAACAAAAGGAAAGAAATAAACAAGAAGGACGCGTGGGCTCAAAGCCATGGGCCGGATGGGTAAGGGGAGGGGCCTTAACATGGCCGCCACCCACTCCCTTACCTTACTTCATCACCTTCACCACCACTTCTAGAGAGAGAGAGTAAAGAGAGAAAGATCTAAACCCACACCCGATACCGTCACTTCGACCTGAGATCGTTGCTGGAGTTTGCTATACACCGAAGAAGGAGAAACCTCACGAAAAAACCAGGTAACGAACCTTCAAGATTCGAGCTTTACTTTGAAAATTGGGTTTTAGGGTTAAAGTGGGTTAAAACGGTCTAAAAAGAGTGGATCTAGATTCATGGAAGCTAGATAAGGGTTTTGAACGTAAAAAGATTGAAACTTTGATCAAAAACGAAGAATTTGGCCAAGAATAGTTGAATCGCCCGAAAACAGGATGAATGGTCCGAAAACTATGACTCGTCCGAAAAGTATTTCGGACACAAATAGTTTTCAGGCAGAATGATTTTGAACGAAATAGTTTTGGGGCATAATGTTTTCGAACAAGAGGTTTTCGAACGAAATATTTTTTGGGGATAATGTTTTCGAACGAAATAATTATGGGATGTGAGACATTTGGAACGGATTAGTTTTCGGTCGAAAAAGATTTCAACCGAAATAGATTTCGGTCAAAAAGGACTTCAGACAAAGAGTTTTCGGATGAAATGACTTATTATTAAATTGTCTAGTTCCTGACTCTGGACAGTGTAGGTCCCTCCGGATTGTACTACGGATCTCTAGACTCGCAGTATAACACGTAGACGACGTGCGGAATCCATGATGTACGTGCACGTGTATCAACACAATATTCAACAAGATGGAACAACACAGGTAAATAACTCTCTCTTGTATTGCTTAAAACACTGTTTACAGATATTGAATCAGAACACACGTGTATAGACTCAATACTGAAACAAACTATTTATAACCAACTAAAGTTCGCCTAAACTTGCTGGCAAGTTCGCCTAAACTTGCTGGCAAGTTCGCCTGAACTTGCAGATGTGCGTGTAGATATGATAAATTTATTATATAATAATATATTTAAAGATATTAGTTTCATGAGATCAGGTTTAAAATTTACAAAATAAAATGATAATTACTTTAAACTTAAAACACAAACAATAGGCCGCAAGTTCAGAACTTGGTGATGTGCGTGTAGATATGATAAATATATTATATAATAATAGATTTAGAGATATTGGTTTCACGAGATCATGTTTTAAATTTATAAAATAAAATGATAATTACTTTAAACTTAAAACACACACAATAGGCAAGTGTACCTATCGCAGCGTAATATAGTTTAGGTAAGAACCAAGTATCGAACCAATGGACATGGACGAGTTCCAAAACTCAACTTTTGTTATCATTTAGCCGGTTTAATTAGTGAGTGGGTTTTGTGTGCTTGTGAAGCAGAAACGTAAATGACAGAAAAGTAAATGAAGGTAAAGTAAATGACAGAAAAGTAAAAACATGCGTGAAGTGTATAGCAGAAATGTAAATAACAGAATAGTAAATAGCAGAAAAGTAAATATCTCGAGGATGATCAGGTCACGAAGAGTATTGCTTTGGGCTTCAAATCCGCTTGGTATATGATAATGTTAAGTTGACTAATCTGTTGGTATAGCTAATACAAATGTGTGAACGGTACACCGCTAGAGCCTCATTCTCAACATTTGGTTCATGAATTATAATCTTTAATAATAAAATGGTAGGAATCCCAGCTAGGGACATCGTTACCCTCAACTCATTGGTGTTATCTCCGAGTTGGTTTGAAACATCAAACTTGAGTGCTTAATTATTTGTTGATGCACTTTCCTGTGACAACACTCTGGATAGAGTCTTAGTTTGTATTTCTAATGTCTGTAATTTGTCTTTGTATGTAAGAGTTGTTATGTAATAGTTTATCGAGTTGTATTTACTTTTACATAGTGTATGTTGCATTTCTTCTAAGTGTTTTGCGCACTTACATGTGCGCAGGAGAAAGCTCCTGCGTACTTAGCAAGTACGCAGGAAGACCCATGCGTACTTGCTAAGTACGCAAGAGCATTTGGTCCTGCGCACTTGCTAAGTGCGCAGGCATCAGATCTATATAAATAGGTTTGGTTCACAGAGGATAAGTACGCAGAACTCAGATCTTAGACGAACTCAGTTTGTTAAGTACGCAATTTGTATTCTCTCTGTAACCGTCGAGTGTTTATAATAGAAAGAGCTTTTATTGTGACTCTCGTGTTGGTTTACTTTGTTTTAGTTAGACTCTCCGCCTAGTCACGGGTATTCCGCACCCGGTCCGACTAGTAGACCACTTGCATGCAACGATCCGACACACACGAAGGGGCATACAAGTGGTATCAGAGCATTGCTCTTGAATTCGAGTGTTGTAAGTGAGTTTGGAGACGTTTTTACTGAGTTTTACAAGCAAAAAGAGGTATTTTTGTTGATTTTTGTGATAAAAAAGGGGTAGCTCTTGAGCACTTTTTTAGAAGCAAAAATCTCTCAAAAAAATCAATTTTTGTTGTGTATTTGAGTTATTTGAGCATCAAAGGTTGGATAGAAACAAGTTTCTGACCCTTTGGCTCATTTGCATTAATCATCAGACCAATTTTTACCATCTCCGGCGATTTTCAGGTGACCGGAAAAGGTTGGTGAGAGTTGCTGAAAAGGTATCCTGCGTACTTACCATTTTTGGCAAAAAGTACAGTCTTCTGCGTACTTACGAAATACGCAAGAGTTATCTCCTGCGTACTTATAAGTGCGCAAGACTGAACTTGTGCGAACTTAAGTCATATCCTGCGTACTTAGTCATTTCCTCCTGCGTACTTACAAGTATGCAAAAGGAAATCTAAATACGCAAGACCATTTCTCAAGTGCGCAAGGCCAAAACCAAGTGCGCAACTGTGTCTGACTTTTCTGAAATTTGACTAAGTGTTCACTATGTCGAATCTTCAGAATCTTGGAAACCTGCTGAATTATGATAATGAGATCGGTACACCACAGAAACCACCAAAGTTGCTGAACGTGAACGATTATTCTAATTGGAAAGCACGTTTTGAGCACTACATTTCATATACCGACTCATCATTATGGATACCAATCCTTGAGGGATATAAGCATCCCACACATATCTATCTTGATGATGAATTGCCCAAGCCTATCTCTAAGCTTTCCGACGAAGAAAAGAAAGCTTATGATCGAGAAAACAAGGCACTTAGTTCGATCACTATGGCATTAACTAGGGAATTGTTCCACAGTTTTCGAGGGTATGACAATTCTAAGGATCTCTGGAAAGCCTTACAGAAGAGATTTGAAGGAAATAGTGACATCAAGAAGAGTAAGCGGGAACTTCTCAGGAAGCAGTATGAGTGCTTCAGATTCTTTGAGAACGAATCTTTAGATGACCTCATCTCTAGGTTCTATCATTTACAGACTGAGTTGAATGCTTTTGACCTCAAGTATCCAGATGAAGAGATGGTGGAAAATTTTTTGGATGCCTTACCACCCAAATTTGAGATGTACACAACCCTGATAAGGGAAAATCCTAAATTCTATGAGTTGACAGTTGAGGAAGCAATAGGAAAGATTCAAGCTCATGAAATGAACTTGAAAAGAAAGGAGAGCTCTGGAAGACCCCAGATACAAGACCCTTCTATGTATCATGGGACGACTCCTACATCCAAGTCATCTAGCTCTGGAATTTCCCTCTTCACTGGAAATCCTACTAAAGAAGACCACTCAACTGGATGTGGTGGTCATGCTTGCTATGCTTCAGGATCAGGGTTGGGGTCTCATCATCAAAATACCTCAAGAAATCCTCCTGCTACATCTTCAGTTAATAACTCAGCTATAGCCAGAATAGCTGAAGATCATGTAGCTTTATTCTCATCTTGTATGCTTGCATATGAAAATTTCATAGGTGGCAAGCTTACTCATCCAGAGACGATTGAAGAAGATTTTAATCAAGTGGATCCTGATGACATGGAGGACATGGATATTCAATGGAATATGGCCATGCTTTTGAGGAGAGCCAAGCGTTTCCTGAACAGAACAGGAAGAAAGTTTATTGGCGGGCATCCTAATGCCAAGGTCGGGTTCGACAAATCTAAGGCCAAATGCTACAAGTGTCTGAACTATGGACACTTTGCTCGTGAGTGTCAGAAAGACAGAGCACCTGCCTCTGGTTTTACCTGACCCAGCCAAGGAAACAGCCATGGCCAAAACAATCCAAACCACCACAATCAAAGCCAAAGTGGAACGTCCAATGCACTGGTAGCCCAACAGGACGACAACTTTGATTGGGGCATTCATCTTGAGGATGCCATCATCGCACAAACACAGGTTGGTCTCATGGCTGAGATCATGGAAATGTTGGAAGCAGAAAGAAGGGAAGCTTCTATTGCTGACCCAAAAGAGTCTACTACTGCTGCTACAGAGGAAGAGGAGGAAGCTGAAGGAAAGGAAGCTTCGGTAGCTGAGAAAGAGGAATCGACTGCTGTTGCTCTCATGGCCATTGGAGAAGCAACAAGTTCATCTCATGAGGTAGACTCTAATCCCTTTTCTGTTGTTTCATGTTCTAAGTGTCTAGGGCTAAAATTTGAAAACTCTAAGCTCCAAGACAAAATCGAACCCCTAAGTATGGCAGCTTTAAACTATAAAGAAAATGAAAAATGTTTTAAATAATCTATTGACACATTGACAAAGGAAAAACGTGAGTATTCTTTAAAAATGAGCGATCAACAGCTTCACTTGGATATTGCTTATAAGGGGTTAGAAAAACGGAACAATGAAATCAACAAGCTGCAAAATGAGATCTTGCAGTTAAAATGCACTAATGAGAAGTTGAAAAACTCTCGCTTTGTGGTGGAACACTACGAATCTGTAGTGACGAAAATGAATGGTCTAGGTCTTGGTACCAATGCCATTCCTCCACCAGTGAGCGGGAAGTTTGTCAATAGCTTAATAGACATTGATCTCACTTGTCTAGATGAGTCCTCTGATAAGGATGATTTCCCTAAGAAGGATGAATCCTCAAGTAAGGCTAACTCCGCATCTAGTGAGGAGTTTGTTACTGCTTCTGAAGATGGGTCGGTTAACTCTTGCCCTGAAGGAGTAGTATCTGAGGAGTTGTTAACTAAACAGAAAGTCAAGAAAAACATTATCACTAATGGTGATAATTGCATTTTAACTGAACCTGATGTCATTGAATCAAATGATAAACTTAAGGTAATGCTTTATGGGGGGGTATAAAAACCTTAACCAAGTAAAGAAAGAGGCTTTTTCAGCTCACTTTGGTCTTGGTTACAAAGAAAATTTGGAAAAATACTATACTCCCAAAAATCAAATTGCTAAGGTTCAGACTGCTGTTCAGAAACCAACTCCTCCTGCTCATAATGGAGAGTTTTCTAAGGCCAGATCCAATGAGCCTTACAAGAGAACTTATGTAGACAAGAGGAACTGTTTTCACTGTGGCTTGGTTGGTCACATTTTTGTGAACTGTCCTTCTAAGAACCAAGGGAAACGGCGTGTTGTTTCACAACCAGCTGTTATTCCCAGGTCGCCACCAGTGAAACCATCTCCCAAACATCCAAAGCAGAATGTGGTGAAACCACCAGTCCAACCAATGGCAAAGCCAAAGATCAAATCTGAGGCCAAACCATCAGTGGCAAGAAAGGTAAAGCAACATGCTTTACCTCGTGTATCTACATCTGGTAGTACACGTAATGGTGAGAAATCTGTGGCTAGACTATCTAAGCCACAGAGAAGAAGAAGAATAAGTGGTTGAGAAAGCTGGAACAGCTGACTAAAGCTCAATCAGGTGAAGCTTCCACAAGCTCACCGGCTGTGGTTGAGCCAAAGTCTCCTATTCTGGTTAAGAATCAAAAGAGATCCTGGAACAAGAAAGTAAAAGGTTCTCAATCTCCTGTTCCCAAATCCTCCAAAGCTTCACCAATTTTGAACAGTCATCATGACTGTGAGTTGAAAGAAGTAGTTTATTTTGAGAAAGACGGACGACCCAAGACCACAATAGCTTGGGTCTCCAAATCTAACTAATTCTTTTTTGTTACTCGTGCAGGGACGTCTGAAGGGTACTATCTTTAACCGCTGGTATGTAGATAGTGGATGTTCCAGGCACATGACAGGAAACATGGCCCTGCTTCAAGACGTTAAACCATTCAGAGGCGGCTATGTGGCCTTTGCCGGAGAAAAAGGAGGCAGCATCACGTGTCAAGGCGTGGTTTCAAACGGTTGTGTCAGCTTTGACAATGTCAACTTCTGCGAGCAGCTGAAGCATAACCTGTTGAGTGTCTCCCAAATGTGTGATAAGGAGTACTCGGTGATGTTTGACAAGTCAGAATGCCTAATTCTCAAACCTGGTTTTGAGGTTCCCGAAGACTGGATTATGATGAGAGCACCAAGAACGAATGACACATATCAGATCGATATGAGCGTTGCAACAACCACCTCATCAGTTGCTACTTGTTTGCTTACAAAAGCGACAGAACTTGACTCTATCTTGTGGCATAGGAAACTCAGACATATTTCGTATCGTAAAATGAATCATCTTGTCCGAAACGGTTTGGTAACCGGGGTTCCTAAGCTGAGGTTTACCGTTGCAGATGACCGTATGCCTTGTAAAAAGGGCAAACAGCAACGGAAGTCTCACAAGCCCAAGCTCCAAAACTCTATTGATACCCCTTTGGAGCTATTACACATGGATCTGTTTGGCCCCATAAGTATCAGGAGTATTGGAGGTAAGTCGTTCTGTCTGGTTGTAACTGATGATTTCTCACGTTTTTCTTGGGTGCATTTTTTAGGTACTAAAGACGAGACTGCTGATATCCTTCAATACTTGATCCTGAGCTTGGCATCTCTTTGCAAGCTGAAAGTTAGAAGGATAAGAAGCGACAACGGAACTGAGTTTAAGAATAATTTGATGGAGCTTTTCTGTCTCAAGAAAGGGATCCGTCACGAATTCAGCGCGCCGTACACGCCTCAGCAGAATGGAGTTGCTGAACGGAAGAACAGAACACTGATTGAGACTGCGAGGACTATGCTATCGGATGCAAAGCTTCCTGTCACTTTCTGGGCAGAAGCAGTTAATACAGCGTGTCACGTCTTAAACAGAGTTCTGGTAGTGAAGAAGCACAACAAGACTTGTTACGAGTTGATCAACAATTGACTTCCCAATCTTGATTACCTAGTTCCTTTTGGTAGTCCTTGCTCCTTGTTGCTACAGTACAAAGACCGCCAGTCTAAGTTTCATGCAAAAGCGGTGGAAGGCATCTTCTTAGGATACGTTGCCAACTCGCCTTGCAAGAGAGTGTACAACATAGGAACTCGTACTGTCAAGGAATGGTTTGAAGTGGATTGTAGTAAACACAGCATTCCACCCAAACCAACAGGTCCAACTTGGGGTTTTGATTATGATGCGCTATTCAAGTCATTCAACCTTCCTGATATATCTGCAGATGACGCTGCAAATGTCTATGATTTATTGGGTGGCAGCGATGACTCCATCTTCTCTACTCGTGCTACTGTACCGATTGTAACTCCTGATTCCAATGCTGCATCTGCATCTGGAACTCATGACAGTGATAACAGTGAAGATGTTCTTATCGTTGGAGATGACGCTCCAGCTAATCCTAACACAACTGTAGGAAATGAAGCTCCAGCTGATCCAATTAACATTGAATCTTCTTCCTCTGGAACACAGGAAATGGGGGAGTTAAGCACGAATCTTGATCCAGAAATTCAGGAACCAATTGTACCGGAGACGAGAGTGCATAGCAATCATCCAATTGACAATATTATTGGTGATCCTAATGCCGACGTTCAGACTCGTCATCGAACCATCACTGAGAACACTAGACTTTACACAGAGATACTTGACACTGATGTTATGGAAACATGTCTGCATGCTGCATTCGTGTCCCAGTTAGAGCCGAAGAATGTGAAGGAGGCTCTCACTGACAACTGCTGGATTGAGGCGATGCAAGATGAATTGTCTCAATTCCAAAAGTTGCACGTGTGGGATTTGGTTAACTTGCCAAAGGGTTTTCAACCAATTGGAACCAGATGGGTGTTCAAATGCAAGACGGATGATCGTCATGTTGTTGTGAAGAACAAATCTAGATTGTTTGTTCAGGGTTTTTATCAGCAAGAGGGCTTGGATTACACGGAAGTATATGCCCCAGTTGCTAGAATTGAAGTCATTCGACTGTTCTTGGCTTATGCCACATATGTCGGCTTCAAGGTCTATCAACTTGATGTGAAGAGTGCTTTCCTTTATGGTAAAGTTCATGAAGAAGTCTATATCACTCAGCCTCCCGGTTTTGAAGATCCGCATAATATCAATAAAGTGTATAAGCTCGACAAAGCACTTTATGGTCTTCATCAAGCACCGCGGGCATAGTATGAGACATTATCTAAGCATTTACTGTCTAATGGTTTTGACCGTGGACAGATTGACTCGACTCTCTTCATTAGGAAAGCAGGAGGTGACATTCTTCTTGTACAAGTATATGTCGACGACATCATTTTTTGGTCTACCAATGAAGGGATGTGTAGGGAATTAGAGCAGGTGATGAAGTCCAAACTTGAAATGAGTAATATGGGTGAATTGTCATTCTTCCTGGGTCTACAAGTCAGTCAAAGAGAGGATGGCATTTATCTACATCAAACTAAGTATGTGCAGGACATCTTATCAAAATACAAGATGAATGATAGCAGTACTTATGGAACACCTATCCCAGTCAATCATGGTTTGCATCCTGACAAAGATGGAAAGGATGTAGACAGCGGATTGTACCGTGGGATGATCGGATCACTTATGTATCTCACAGCTTCAAGACCCGATATAATGTTTGTTGTATGTTTGTGCTCAAGGTTTCAGTCTCAACCGAAGGAGTCACATATGATAGTCGTGAAGAGAATTTTCAGATACCTGAAAGGGAAACCCCGATTAGGTCTTTGGTACTCTAAGCAGCAGTCATTCGACTTCAAAGCCTACACTGATTCAGATTATGGCAGTTGAAATCTTGACAGAAAGTCAACTTCTGGTGGATGTCAATTCTTAGGAAGCAGACTGGTCTCCTGGCAATGTAAGAAGCAGTCAACGGTTTCTGTCTCAACTTGTGAAGCAGAATACATTGCTGCAGCGAGCAGTTGTTCTCAGATACTGTGGATTCAGCAACAGTTGAGAGACTACGGCTTAAACTTCACTGGAACTCCTCTATTAATTGACAACAATGCCACCATGTCCATCACAAATAATCCAGTGAAACATTCCAAAACTAAACATATAGAGATTCGCCATCATTTCATCCGTGACTGTGCTGAAAAGCATTTAATTGAACTTGTAAAAGTTCACACGGATGACAATCTTGCTGACCACAAAGGCATTTGATCGATCCCGTTTTGAGCATCTTGTCAACTTGATAGGAATGTTCAATCCTGAGTGAAAAATAAGTTTTCTTAACTCAATTCAATTCATGAAAGTTAAATTTTTAATTCTTTTAAATTTTCTGTATAGTTCTTTTAGTCTTTAAAATATTTTACGAAAACCAAAAACAAAATAGAAAATGGAGAAAATTTCAAAGTTAACTTGAGAAAAGAGGAAATGATAGTACATCAGAAATGATCTAAACACCATAGACTGCTCATATGGGAAATGATTGCGTCATGTTTACGTAATTGTTTAAATTATTATGTTTTTAATCTGTTTATTTACAAGTAATTTGAATTGTCAGTAGGCTGTATGCGTCTTTGAATCACTAGTAGTGTGGAAACTAAATCTAAATTACAACCATGATTTGAACCCATGTTTGCAAGCGTGTGTGCGTAAAAGAATAGAAAAGATCATTATCAGATAAAGGATGTTAGATTTTGGCAATAATTTTCTTTTGAGATCAGTTTCGGGTTATGTCGTTAGCACAATTAATGCGGTTCATCTCACTGCCCATACTCACAAGTATGCAAGGAGAGATTGAATCAAGACATGTCTCTACATTAACCGTTGAGCATGTATTCACCCTTGACTCACTCCTGATTCATTGAAATCAAATCCAGATAAAAGTTGGATCCCCTTACCTAATAATCAAACACCATATCTATTATCCTGAATCATCATCCCGATATTCAAAGAAGAAAATCACATGAAACCAAGACAAATGAATCACTCGATTCTGAATCTTATGATTCCCGATAATCCTTATGGATTCTGCTTGATTTTTCCTGTGCTAATAGATGTAGCTTCATTCTGAAAATCTAGAAAATCATTGGGAAAATCTTAGATGCCTTGAGATAGTGCAAGTTAGAATAGCATATCAGTGGGGTACACGTTGTATGTCTTACAATTAATACCTTAATACACAAGAACATGATACAAAGATGCGTATAGTTTCAAATCTTATAATATTGTCAACTTGAATTACTTGTTTATGTGCTTATTATGTATGAATAAAGAGTAATCCATGACATGATCCCATATTCTTTGATGTTTATTTTGTATCGTTTTTGCTAAAAGATAGCCTGATATGATCCTCTGCTCGTGTCTTTGATCTAAAATAGTTGGTGTGAATACTTGTATATATCTATCTAGAAAAGAACAAAAAGATTTTAAGTTTATGCATTGTTCAAGCTTAATTAGAAAAAGCCAAAAATATTTTATGTTTAATCTTCATGAATTGTATTTGAAACCTCGTGATTGAATACTTTTATCTTGTTCGTTATTTGATCTGAAAAACTTCATAAATCTGAGTTTCAAATTTACGCACTTAAGGCTTGTGCGTACTTGTCAAGTTCGCACGAAGTAAACCTTGCGCACTTAGCAAGTACGCAAGAGTTAGTTTTGCGCACTTGTAAATGCGCAAGAGTTAAGTCCTGCGTACTTGTAAGTACGCAAGAGTTAACTCGTGCGCACTTAACAAGTACGCACGACCGATAAGTGACGGGTATAAAAGTGACACTTAGAAAAACTCTTCAGTTTCAAGCATTCAAGTCGATCTTTTTTCCCTCTGCAAATTTAACTCAAAATCAAGTGTGTCTAAACCATTTTTTCATCCCGTCTATACTTTCATCATCTCATTTCATCTCATTGGTGAGAATCTAGGCGATTTCCATCCATAAAATCGTAACATTGGACCGATTTTTGACTTAGAAATTTTTAGGTTAAATCCGAAATATTTTGGGTAAAAATGGGGTTCTTTGGGTAACTTATTGACATTTCTATGCTAATAGGGTTCTTAATCGACTCCATATTCATCCATTTCGTGCTCGATTCTAGCCGTTGGTGGAATTTTAATCGACAGTGGGATTGGGCGATGTTTTTAAGTCGAAATTGGTCTTGGTTTGGTAGTTACTCGTGTTAATAATGGTCCCATAAGTTTGAATCCTCGATTCCGACCTATTGGCGACCTACTTGACCCGGTCTTTAAGCAATCTGTGATTTTCTTCAAAAATTCTGAAATTTTTGCCAAGTGTTGTTCTTGCGCACTTAGCAAGTACGCAAAAAGCAATTCCTGCGTACTTCTTAAGTACGCAAGAGGAAAAGCCTGCGCACTCGCTAAGTGCGCAGGACCAACACTTAGAAAAATTTTCAAGTCTGAAATTTTTGTTCATAATGTAACTACTATACCGTGTCATGTTTGTTCATCTTCAACAATATACGTTGTTCTGATTATGTTTTCTGTGTGTTTCTGCAGACTATGGCTCGGGCATTCACTGATGAGTTCAACTTGTTAGCAAACACTCAACGTGAGTGGAAAGGGGCAGCTTTGCAGTATCGGCAGATCATTGACTTTTTGAACCGATCAAAAATAAGTTATGCAATCTCAGGTGACCCAACCGTCTCAAGACCTTACTTGGAGCAATTCTGGGAGACGGCAGAGCACAACTGCACGGTATCCCCTAATGTCATAAGGGCTACCGTTGATGGTCGGGCTGTTGCCTTCTCTGAGGATACAATAAGAAGGGTTCTGCAGTTCGGAGACCTCGCTACCGACCCGGCATCCTATCCAGATTACTATGTGGATGGATGTTGGAGGCATAGAATGAGATATGTCAGAGCGAGGGACTATGCCTCTTACAAGAAGATGTGGGTTTTGGATCAATGGCGGTATTTTGCCCACATCATGATCGTGTGCATCTCGTCCAGAAAAGTGGGGAAAAATGCCATGGGTCATGACCTTGCAGCAGCCATGGTGGGCTTGTCTCTTAATAGGGGCTACAACTCTCTCGCTACATCTTCAAAGCAATCAATGATCAGATTAATACAGCAGAGAAGTTTAGGTTCCTATTGTACCCGAGGTTTGTGCAACTTTTGATTGATGATGCATTGCCAAACCTACGTGCTATAGGGGAGAGACTGCAAGTAAAACGGGTGGACAAGAGAGTATTTGCTCAGTTTCTAAAGCCAGGCAGTGTAGATCCTACCCCTGTGCATACTAAACTCTTTGGCCACCTGCTTAATGAAGCATATGTCGCACCAAGAGATTGGAATTGGTATAGTCCCAATTCGGCACCAGAGATGAGTGATGATTCTGATGAACAATAAGAAGAAGAGAATGAAAGTGATGGAGGTGATGACGAAGGTGGTGATTGTGGTGCTGAGGAATCCGATTCAGAAGCAATAGAATCAGATTCTTCTGATTCCGATGACGCACCATCCCAGGCACACCCGAGGAGATTGGCACAGGTAACCCTGCCTGCGTCGTCTTCTAAAAGAAAGCGACAAAGCTCAAGTAGCGAATATGAGCCAACTTCTGACTCTGACGCTGCTCTATAAAGACAAAGGCAAGAGAGTGCCAACAAGAAGAGGGGCGAAAGGTAAGAGGTTGCTATCCCCAGGGTTGTAGAGATCCCGACTGTGCAGCAAGTACAACCTGCAGCTGACAGTCCAGAGTCAGAATCTACCCCACCAGCACAGCAACTGTATAGAAGGAGGAGAAGGCCACTAGTACAAGATAATGTGGCAGTCACAGCGGTCACAAAGGAGATTCCTGTGACGGTGACCCTCCCTACTCCAACCGTCCAGGTGACGGTGACTACTCCACTTCTCACGGAGTCAGTCACCATCACCCCAACCATAACACCCACTCCCATCATTACATCCCCACACCCACCTCACACCACTGAGCCGTCAGGTCAACCCTTCAACTATGGTGATTTCTCACAAGGGTTTGACTTTGACACAATCTTTTCCTCCCCCATCCATAATGCTGAAGCCTCATCCTCTAGGCATTCTGATCCGTATGAAGCAAGGATCAATGTCTTAGAAACCCAAGTTGCTGAACTATTGAAGACCATTCAAAAGTCGAAGGAGGAGTCTGATGCTCAACAAGCACAGATCAATTCCCTGGCCGATGAAGTTAGGATTCTCCACAGCAAGAGGACAGGGACAAATGAGCAACTGAAGAATGTTATGGCACAGAATGAGCTGCTGATGAAAACCAATGAAATGATTCTAGGCCACAGAACTTCACTTGAGCTAAGGATGGATTTGCAGAGAAAAGAGCATGAAGCGATGGTCAAATTAGTTGAAGAACTGACCAAGAAGCTTGGTGCTCAGGGGGAGAAAGAAAAAGAAAAAGAGAAAGAGAAAGAAAATAAATCCACTGGTGCTGAGCCTTGTCATCTAGTAGACTTGACTAAGGATGATGATAAAGACAAGGATCCTGAAGCCGGTCCTAGTGGAGGTGAGCACCAAGCTTTGGCGATTGTGCCCATCTCTTCTGTTCCAATAGCTGAGGGGGAGTCTACTCAGCAAGAGGGTGGTGATACATCTGGTGGTGGTGGTGAGAAAGGGAAGTCAGTGGCTGAAGTACTTAAGGACTTATCTGATGATGAGATCCTATATCTAGAGCCTGACTACTCTAAAGAAGCACAGATCGATGCTCTCTTCAATCTAGAAGAAGGTGAGATCGACTCTGGTGATGACTGGAAAGATGAAGATGAGGATGTGGTGATAGAGATTCCCAAGGGCAACGGGGAAGGAGAGTACGAGTTAGAGGATGGTGAGATCTTTGAAATACCATCGCTCAAATCTCTGCTCGACACAGGCTCAGTTGACATGGCAAGTAATGTTGAAGCTACAACTGAAGCCTCCCCAGTCGACCCTACACCTGTGGACCCCGAGGCACCAAAAGATAAAGACATGCCTTCTGCATCATCTAAGGGTCCAGCTCCCGTGTGGCAAAAGACGTCCATCACAGACAAGCACGGAGCTACAGATATGATCTTGGCTATTAGGTTCGAGAAGGACAAGCAGTTGTTCGCCATCAAAAGATCTGGGGGGGTTCAATACTTGAAACCAACCAGTGAGGCGTTCAAATCTTTGCCCAAGTATGACCTTGTGAACCTCGCAAACCGCGACCTGCTGAGTCACTCGAGTCATGCAGTAGCAATGGGTTTGTGGGTAACACTACAGCGGGAAGCAAGATCGGGGAAATTTGAATACTTCAAGCCTCAAGTGCCCAGAAGAGTCAAGGATAAGCACGCTGTACATCCTGTGACTAAGAAGCACATAAAAAGATTGGTATACAAGCCAGTGCAATGTGAAACTAAGATTACCTTGAGCAAGTTATCTCAGGATATTCTTGGTGACATGTGGTACTGGTACGTAGATCCAAAAACGGGCGAGGCTGTGATCATGGGAAAGGTTCATTCCGAGAGTGGGAACACAGTACCAAAAGAACTGATCAGAATCTTTGATGAAGTCTGCTTCATCAACTTTTCTGTGAAAGATCTGGAGGTACTAGCGGAACGCTACTGTGTCCACACGGACGAATGGACAAAGCTCCTTGCTTCTAAATATGACAAGGTGATTAAGTTCTGACTTGATTACAAGAAGAAGATGGAAGCTAAGGGACCAGTGCTATGAAGACTGAAGATTGAAGACTGAAGACGATGAAGATCCCGAGCTGTTGTCAAGGGGGAGTTTGTTGATGCACTTTCCTGTGACAACACTCTGGATAGAGTCTTAGTTTGTATTTCTAATGTCTGTAATTTGTCTTTGTATGTAAGAGTCGTTATGTAATAGTTTATCGAGTTGTATTTACTTTTACATAGTGTATGTTGCATTTCTTCTAAGTGTTTTGCGCACTTACATGTGCGCAGGAGAAAGCTCCTGCGTACTTAGCAAGTACGCAGGAAGACCCATGCGTACTTGCTAAGTACGCAAGAGCATTTGGTCCTGCGCACTTACTAAGTGCGCAGGCATCAGGTCTGCATAAATAGGTTTGGTTCACAGAGGATAAGTACGCAGAACTCAGATCTTAGACGAACTCAGTTTGTTAAGTACGCAATTTGTATTCTCTCTGTAACCGTCGAGTGTTTATAATAGAAAGAGATTTTATTGTGACTCTCGTGTTGGTTTACTTTGTTTTAGTTAGACTCTCCGCCTAGTCACGGGTATTCCGCACCCGGTCCGACTAGTAGACCACTTGCATGCAACGATCCGACACACATGAAGGGACCTACATTATTATTAATAAAAGAGTGATTAGACTTTGTTCACCGGGAGGCGGTGCAACAATAGGACCACGTATAAAAACGTACTGATCCCAACGTGAGTTCACCAATTCTTGGTCTCATAACAAGTTCGTATAAAGACGTATGACCTTATTCATATTAACCAAGTCTTGGCTTATCAAATTCTTCTTGTATAAAGACGTACAAGTTTCAAGAGAAGTTTGATTAAAAAGGTTTTACAGTCTTACGCTTTAAAATCAAGAACACTCACAAGTGTAAAGACAAGTTTAAATAAGAATAAAAAGCTCACCTAGAAGGTGGTTTTAAGAGCGAATAATTAAATACATAAACATACCACAAGATTAATACGTTAAACATTAACATACACCAAACTTCATCTTCACCTTAGCAATACAAAGAGTTAGCCACGATTGGCCATACTAACTAGCGTAACACTGAGTTTCTTAGGATCCCCTATTGCGGACAAAGAGGAGTAGCCTCTCTACTCTATACTCTAAACTACAAAAACGAACTCTCTTGAGCTCTGGTAATGTATCATGAGGTGTGAGGAATGAAGAACTCAAGCCTCCTACTTATAGGACTCAAAATGAGTAACGCACGGCCGTGCATTGGATTGCACGGGCATGCAAACACCTTGGGAATCAAACAGGGTACAAAGGACAGTGTACTGGAGCTTGGGGAGCAAAGGAGGCAAATGCACGTTGTGCATCCCCTCCCTGCTGCCCAGTTTTGTCTTTTAGCTGCTGGTTTGACTTTCGTTGACCTTGGTTCACTTCTTGGGGGTCAAAGCTCCGGCATGATCCTTCTAGAAGCTTGATTTCTTGGTGTTTTTGATTGATTTTAGCTTTGTTTATCTTTAAGACACCGAATAACCCACAGTTACGAAATATTAACGTTTTAAGTATCAATTGCAAGGTTATTAATCAATTAGTACCATAATATGGGGATTATTATGCATGCAAAACATGTATAATTTAGGGCATATCATAACACCCCACACTTAAACTTTGCTTGTTCTCAAGCAAACTCATGCATGATCAAACCCATAACTAAAAACTTTACAAAAGGTAAGGGAGCTCCAAGTGATTTGGAAACTCCGGGATAACTCATGAGTCGCTTATTCTATTTTTGTGCTTTTCTATATTTAGGATGATGGAACCCATGACAAGCCTACTAGAACTTCAATTATGCATAAACTACCACTCCTCACAATATTCGCTCAACTCTAAGGTTATATATATGTGGATAATGTAAGTTAAGTGGAACACTCAAGTTTGAATCGAATTATGCAATGGTCATAAGCTTGTATGCAAATCATGTCTTCACCAACTACCTAAGGAATATGCATGAATCAAGAGGACTTAAAAGAGTTGTAATGTGGCTGAAAGAAAATAAAGGGTGAAAATGAAAATCTTTTTGGGTTTTTAGGGATTTAAAAAGGGTTGCAGCTAAAGTAGAACACGCAGCTACGGCTTCATGGCTTAAGATTGAAAATACTAGCGGGTCCCACTACAGTACTCAGATCATGAGGGTATAACTAATCTGAAGGCTCGTTTATGGTCAGATTGCCAAGACCGATATTTCTTAGCATGTTCAACTCTTCCCTCACTGCGTAGTACACATTACTGTCTTTCCGTATGGTTCTTTCGACGTGTAACCTAATAGCACCTACTTTGATCATATGCGTATACTCATGTTGGGAGTAAGTTTGATTCTTGTTGCATTTTTCATCGTGGCTCCAGTTGTCACACTTTACACATTTGCCATCTCTTGTGGCTCTTCTTTTGGCGGCGCTTTTTGACAAGCCGCAGAATGGTGGTAGTTGTTCTTGCTTGTGCCACCATTTTCTTACATCACTTGTTGCTTTGAAAACATTTTCTTGGAGTTCGGGCGGTAATTCAGGCTTTGTGAAATGAATACAAGAAAGCAAATTGAAATCAAGAGAATGCATGTCCAGCTCTTTTCTTACATCACTTCTCTCTTTTTTTATTTTTTTATTTTTAATAAACATCAAGACTGCTTTGTCAATAAATCTTTTTCCTCAATTTCCTTCAAACATTTTTCCATATCTTCATTATAGATCGTTCGGCTGTTTCTTCCTAATACATCCATTTTCTTCTGTGTATTTCAATTCCTTGAGTGAGTCAGATCCTTTCTAAATTGTATTAATGGTTGCATACTTGAAATAACGGCATAAGATAATCTAATCATTCTCCATCTTGAAGACAGTTAGCTAATAACCGGTGTTTACGAAAAGATAGTATGGCGATAAACGGGTAATGGGTGATAAAAAAGAAAAGGCTAAGGCTCAAAGGGCTAACTTGGCGGATATTTTGTATGTGCCTCAATCATTTCCATACAACTACTAGATCATGGTCTTAAAATGTATAATTCATACAAGTTCTAATTATACATAAAACTCGATCGAAAAACACTCAATATTACAAACGAAAGAGCATGCGAATAATGGTGATAATAATGCTCGTGAAAAGGCTCAGATTATTCTCACATGAAAATGGATGGGATAGGGTTTAGTGAATCGTTATGCATAATATCCATTTGTTTCTACTTGCCAGGTTTCCATTTATTCCTTTTAGTTTATTTATGTGCGAACTCAAAGAGGTTTAGATTTTTAGGGTTTTAAAATTTTCAACTTTTTAGGGTTTTTAATAAAAGTAGTTTTAGGTTAAGGTAAAGTTTTAGTCGATTGAGAATAAAATCACAAGTTTAGTTTTACTACTTTGAGTAAACAAGTTTGTCCTGAATCTCTAATTCCCCCACCCCACACTTAAAATTATGCATTGCTCTCAATGTACAAATACATGTAATGAAATGCTATGCAGGAATTTAAATGCATGAAGTTTTAAGGGAAAAGAAACTGGTATTCCCCCGGTCAATTCGGTGTATAACCTATGGCCAATGCTTGTGATTGTAGTCAATATTATGCCAAAAACTTCTTATCAAATCTCTCACAAATTTGATGTGGTTTTCCGGCATCCAAGCTTGTAGAGGTGGAGTAGAACTCCTCAAAGAAATAGAGAAACTACTTGACACACAAAGAAAAACATAAAACATAAAACGAAAATAACATGTAGTAGTTAAGCTACTAATGTCCTAGTATCGAGAAGGCATACCTGGAGGCTGAAGTATGAGAAACTTAAACTTGAAAAAACCAAACCTAAGGTCCACGTGTTTTGCCGTATGCTCCAACTTCTCAATTTATTCATGATCATCGGGTTGCCTCCCGGAAGCGCCACGTTCATTTAAGGGTCGTTGGCCAGACCCGTACGTGCTTCATCAATCTATCTTCGGGCGAGGGATTTGGATCTCCCCCGTGTCTCCCATTCCTTTGTTCACGTCCTTTTTCTTAGTCAATTTCGGTTGCTGGTCCCAGTAGTTGTCCATCCAGTTAGTGTTGTTGAGATCCTTGCCGATATTTGGTTTCTTTCCTTTGTTGATTTCCTTAGCTTTCTTCAGTTGGTAGTCTAGATTGGTATCGATGAATTGTACAATTTCAAAGGGATCATTGGATGGACATTCATTTCCTCCAATGTTGTAAGTTACCGATTGTTTTCCAACACGAAGTTTCACACCCTCAAAATCCACATGCGGGGTTTTACCACGAGGCGCGTGACACACCAGGATCCCAATAATTAGTTACCAGGAACGGCTCTAGATGAATTTAAATAAAATACCATTGCTGCTCATAGTCACGATACAATAATCTTTAAGTTTGAAAATGTTGCGGAAGCGTAAATAAAATCCAATGCAAGTAATATCAAATGCGCAAAGCAAGGCACCCAAACCATGCAGTTTAAGTAATTAAAATAAGTTCAGTGTTTGAAAATGATGGGACTCCATGCATGTCCTATGCTTGTGCTCAATACCTTAGCGACCTGAGAAAAACATGCTAAGAAGTGTCAACACAGAGGTTGGTAAGTTCACTAAGTTGTAAGTAAATAACAATTTGATGTTTGCTAGATAGTGTAAATAATGTATACCGATAGATAGCTAGTCTATGTCATGCTACTACAAGTGTTCGAAACCAAAGCTGACTGTTTATGTTTGTTTGCCTTCCGCCATGTCTACCGAACAATGGAAAATGTCTAGGTCAATATTACACCCGTTCGACCTCCAGACGTGTTAGCGCGACTAACGCGGGTGGGGCTTGTCAAAACCCAGTAGTACTACTCAAGATTACCTCGCTATGTTCCAATACTAACGGTTCGAGAATGTAAGGACTTATGTGGTATGTTTGCATTTTAGTAAGCAAGCAATAATACAATAATACAAGATCCAAAATGTTTGCGAGCATGTTTTCTCCCCCAAAATGAAAGTAAGTAAAAGAGAGGGATAGTGAAACTCACCTTAGTATGCGTGCAATTGAAAGCTAAGTAAAAATAGTTGGACCTCTAACTGCCACCTAAAACCATAGGTCTATAAGTGTGTGTTCATGTAGGTTGACATGAACCCTAAGTATCCAAACAATACCATTGTTTAAGTGTTTAGAAAAGATTTACAAGTTTGACTCAAGTTTGACCCGACGACCCGTTGGTGACCCGTTCGTGATTTAATGTTTGATTTGAATACTAACACATAGTACACAAGTAATTCAAGTTTCATGTTACACAACTCAAAACTATCTTAGCATAGCAAGTTATGTCTACACATGCACGATCATCAAAGTTCCTACTTTTATTAATGCATGAACACGGAGTTTGCTTTCCATATGTTAATCATTTATAACACGTTTGCATGATCAATATGTTCATAGCATAAATCTTACTTGCCCTAGATAGTCATAGCACATAACAAAAGCCTTGAACATAACATGCAGATCATACTTCAATTAAAGTTTCCAAGTATAGTAAGTTATGAATATCATGCGTTTTCTGAGATATCTAACACGTTACAACATGATATTATATCCTAACTAACATGTAGCTATCATTAAACCATATCATACATGTCTAAATAGCAAGCTATGAACACTTTAGATAATTAAAGTTTCCTCTTTTAGAAAGTTTGCAAAACCGAGCTAGGTATTAGAAATCTAATTTCACAAATCACTTATACATGAATCAAGTAACACATAAACATCATCATATCACCCTAATCATGTCTAGTATGCAAGATAGAATTTATAAAAAGTTTCCTTTATAGGCAAGTTATGATTTCTAGCTTGTTTAATGATATTCAAAGCACCAAATCAATTGCATACAACCTAACTAGCATGATTATAACCATAATAAACATCAAACACATCTATCATGCAATCCTACATCATCACATAATCAAAAAGTCCCTTCTTTTACAAGTTATCAATCATATGCAACTAGGGTTTTCCAAATAAAATCATCAAATAAATGTAAATCAATGTTAAAGTCACCATCTTTATTGTAAAAACTCATGTTTGGATGAACTAGGGTTTCAATCAAAAATCTAGGAATCAAAAAGTAACGAAATTGAACGAAACAACATACGTAGTAGTGTTAGGAATGCCTAGGGGAGTCCGATTACGCGTTTAATTGCAAGATTGAAGCTTGGAGAGATGGTGTTTGGTTGCAGTGATGGTCTCGGCACAAAAAGGGAGAGGGAGGGGTTAGGGGCGACGATTTGGAGAGGAAAAGAAAAGATTAGGGTTTTAATTTTTATAAAATTGTTTATATACATGTTTGCATGGGTTTTTAATTAGATAAGGATAATCCATGGGTTATCTAAAGATCCATGGTTTATTTTAGAAACAATTAATATTAATAATAATTAAATCCCTCTACTATTATTTTTATAAAATCTCCATAACTATAAAAATAAATAATAAAGTTAATATCTGATAATTCTACGCGATATCACAAAAGTTCAAATAATTCACAGAAAAATCACTAAACACATAAATTCACATAATTTATATTAAATAATTGCTCGCAATTATTTTTATTAGTTCACCAACATTCCGGGTTAGACTCGTGTGCGATCCGGTAATTCTACGTGTTTGTGAGAACTGACACATCTAACTAATCCTAACTAAATGTAATGCATGTGTGAATGTTCGAGATAACTGAGTTTGTATAAATAAATGTTTGAGATAACGATGTTTGTGTTAACGGAGTTAACCTGGAAATGCCGGATGTCACACGAAGTGTCAGAATTCCTTCGTTCATGTCAATGACAGCTCTGGTAGTGGCTAAGAATGGGCGACCCAAAATCAAAGGTACAGAATAGTCGGTCCCCATTTCTAAGACCATGAAGTCGGCAGGGAAGACAAACTTGCCGACTTCTACCAGTAAATTTTCAATAACTCCCATAGGTGATTTAATAGTTCCATCCGCGAGCTCGATAGTTGCATTGTCAGGTTGCGGATTTCCAATATTTAGTCTTTTGAACATGTTGTATGGCATTACATTCACACTTGCTCCCAGATCGACGAGTGCGAAAGTTATCGGTAGTGGTCCGATAGAGCAGGGTAAAAAAAATTTTTGGAATCTGAAAGTTTCTTTGGAAGGCATCGTTCGATGAGAGTGACGCATTGATTAGTTCTTTTAACTACTTCTTCCATGTTTCTTTTGTTAGTGAGTAAATCCTTCAAAAAGTGTCCGTACTTAGGCATCTGTTGTATTATGTCCGGGAAAGGAAGATTGACATGAATTTGGCTTAAAAGCTGGATAAATTTCTCATATTGTTCGTCAGTCCTTTGCTTCAGTAGTCTTCCTGGGTACGGTATGTGAGATTAGAAGGTTCTCTTTGTCGGAACGATGGGAGGAGTGTTCACTGGAGTGGGTTATGGATTCTTCCTTGGTGGTGATTCTTGAGCAGCTGATACTGTGATAGGTGGACAAAGTGGTACTCCAGTGAATATTTCCCTTAGTGGTGTCTGAACTTCTTCCTCTTCTTCTGGCATTGGAGGTTCTGGATAAACCTTGCTATTCCTGAGAGTGATAACACTAACATTCGCTTTTGGGTTGGGTTTAGTGTTACTTAGAAGACATCCTGGCTATCTTTCAGATAAGAGCTTGGAAATATGTCCTAATTGTACTTCGATGGACTGAAGCGTTGCTTTATGTGTTCTAAATTCAGCTTCGTGTAGACTAAAATTTTCCTCATATTGTTTGTAACGAGCATCCGCTAAGAGGACTTGACTTTCGGTTGTAGATATCAACTTAGTTACCGCGTCCTCCAATCTCAACCCGTTACTTGGCTTGTTAGTTCCTTGGAATTGTTGACGAGGCTAATAGTTTTGACGTTATCTTTGTTGAAACTGTTGTTGTTGTCCAAAACCAGATTACCCCAGTTGTTGTTATCTTTCCAGCTGAAATTCAGATGGTTCCTCCATCCAGGATTGTAAGTGTTGTTGTAGAGGTTGTTCTGCGGGTGATTTGTTACAATAAAGTCAACCTGCTTAGCATCAACAGTGATGCTTTTTACTTCTTTAGTAGTCTCAGCGATTGTTTTTCCCTTGCTAAGTTGATTGAGTCAAGTGGTGAGGGCGTTTACTTGAGAAGAAAGTGAAGCGACAGTATTAACAGAATGAACTCCTTGCCTGGCTCCCCTGTTACTCCTTGGATTGTACCATTGATAGCTATTCATAGCTATTTCCTCAATTACGTTGTAAGCTTCTTGTGGCCTCTTGTTTCCAAAAATACCACTTGTAGTAGCGTCGAGTGTCTGACGAGCTTGATTGTGCAACCCATTGTAGAATGATGATACTTGTAGCCAAACTTCTAGTCCATGGTGAGTGCATTTCCTCAACATGTCCTTAAAATGTTCCCATGCCTCATATAGTGATTCATCATCTTCCTGGGCGAAAGTGGTAATATCATTTCTCAGTTTTTTGCTGGTGGGAAGTATTTCGACAAGAATTAATATCATCCCATGTAGTGATTGACCTGGTAGGAAGAGAGTTTAGCCATGCTTTTGCTCGTTCCCTTAAGGAAAAAGGGAAACATTCGAAGGCGAATTGCGTCATTCGAAACTCCGTTTAGTTTGAAAGTTTCACAAATTTCGAGGAAATTTGCAATGTGGGCATGTGGATCCTCATCGGGTAATCCATGGAAAGTGCATGATGATTGGATCATATGAATAACATACGATTTAATCTCAAAGTTGTTAGCATCAACCATTGGCCCTGTGATGCTAGACCCCAAAGCCGTAAGTGATGGTCTTGCAAAGTCGGAAATAGTGCGATTTTCTACGGCCATTTTTCTAGCACAGTTTTCTCGTATTCAGCGGTGGAAGAATCTTTCGGGCTCTACTAAAGGTTGATATAATCCAATAGTGGAGTTATAGATCATACAGTACATGCAACAAACATAATAGAAAAACCGATGCAAAATAGTAGGGTTAAAAGCTAATCTGTTAACTCGAATCTTTCTTGAACTCACCGTGTCCCCGGCAACAGCGCCAAAAACTTGATGTGCGTGTAGATATGATAAATATATTATATAATAATATATTTAGAGATATTGGTTTCATGAGATCAGGTATTAAATTTATAAAATAAAATGATAATTACTTTAAAATTAAAAGACACACAATTGGTAAGTGTACATATCGCAGTGTAATATAGTTTAGGTAAGAACCAACTATCGAACCAATGGACACGGTCGAGTTCCAATACTCAAATTTTGTTATCGTTTAGCCGGTTTAATTAGTGAGTGGGTTTTGTGTTCTTGTGAAGCAAAAAAGTAAACGACAGAAAAGTAAATGACGGTAAAGTAAATGACAGAAAAGTAAAAACGTGCGTGAATTGTGTAGCAGAAAAGTAAATAACAGAATAGTAAATAACATAAAAGTAAATATCTCGAGGATGATCAGGTCACGAAGATTATTTCTTTGGGCTTCGAATCCGCTTGGTATATGATAATGTTAAGTTGACTAATCCGGTGGTATGACTAATACAAATGTGTGAACGGTACACCGCCAGAGCCTTATTCTCACAACATTTGGTTCACAAATTATAAACTTTAATAATAAAATGGTAGGACTCCCAGCTAGGGACATCGTTACCCTCAACTCTTTGGTGTTATCTCCGAGTTGGTTTGAGACATCAAACTTTAGTGCTTAATTATTATTAATAAAAGAGTGGTTATACTTTGTTCACCGGGAGGCGGTGCAACAATGGGACTGTGTATAAAGACATACCGTTCCCAACGTGAGTTCACCAATTCTTGGTCTCATAACAAGTTCGTATAAAGACGTACGACCTTATTAATATTAACCAAGCGTTGGCTTACCAAAATCTTCTTGTATAAAAACGTACAAGTTTTAACAGAAGTTTGATTAAAAGGTTTTACGGTCTTACGCTTTAAAATCAAGAACACTCACAAGTGTAAAGACAAGTTTAAATAAGAATAAAAAGCCCACCTAGAAGGTGGTTTTAAGAGCAAATAATTAAAGACATAAACATACCACTAGATTAATAGGTTAAATATTAACATACACCAAACTTCATCTTCACCCTAGCAATACAAAGAGTTAGCCACGAATGGCCATACTAACTAGCGTAACGCTGAGTTTCGTAGGCTCCCCTATTGCGGACAAAGAGGAGGAGCCTCTCTACTCTCTAATCACTACTCTAAACTATAGAAACGGACTCTCTTGAGCTTTGGTAATGTATCTTGAGTTGTGTGAAATGAAGAACTCCATCCTCTTATTTATAGGCCTCAAAATGAGGAATGCACGGGCATGCAAACACCTCGAGAATCAAACAGGGTACAAAGGACAGTGTACTGGAGCTTGGGGAGCAAGGGAGGTAAATGCATGCCCGTGCATTGGGATGCATGGTCGTGCATCCCCTCCCTGCTGCCCAGTTTTGTCTTTTAGTTGCTGGTTTGACTTTCGTTAACCTTGGTTGACTTCTTGGGGGTCAAAGCTAGGGAATGATCCTTCTAGAAGCTTGATTTCTTGGTGTTTTTTATTGGTTTTAGATTTGTTTATCTTTAAGACACCGAATAACCTGCAGTTACGAAATATTAACATTTTAAGTATCAATTGCAAGGTTATTAATCAATTAGTACCGTAATATGGGGATTATTATGCATGCAAAACATGTATAATTTAGGGCATATCACTAGCCTTGACGAACTTATTATGTTCACCTAATGCAAACACTTAACAAAACATATAACTCAAAAGACAACAACTCAAATGATTACAAAGACATTACAATACAAAGACTAGACTATTACAAAATATATCTTTAAGCATGTTGTCCCAAAAGATGTCCCAACATACTCCCCCTTGACAACAGCTCAAAAGATGTTTTTTGTCTTCATCCGTCCTTCCATTGCTTTGGCAGTTGACTTCCAACATGTACTCCTTGCGTCACACAAACATGCACCACTCTCTTGTATTACAGAGCTTGCATCCTCCATTATTCAATATACAAAATCTCTTTTCTTTCCAAAGTCTTCATATATTTGAGCGAGAAGTTAATGAGATTCATTGCATCATAGAAACGAGCAATGATCTTTTTAATATGCTTCTCCTCAATCACTGTCTCACCAGTGTTTCCATCCACATACCACATCCACATATTACCAAGGAAATCTTGAGGAAACTTTTTCAATAGAATTTTCTTCAAAGACTTGACTGGTTTGAACTTCAGTTTTCTGGAATGCTTCATGGTGACAGAATTGACTTGCCCAAAATCTATAACCCTCTTTCCTTTTTTAGGCTTCAGCTTCTCATATTTCCCTGGCGACTCTTAAGTCCTGATAATCTTCCATATTAGCCCAGTTATATCATTACCAGATCTGTTGATCAACGAATTAGATGCTAGACCATTGACTTCACATCTCGACAAAGAATTAAAATACTTCAGCCTAGGTTCAGGTACTGAACGCCATCATCTCTTTTCAAAGCAAAAAGCTTCAGCTCGTCATTACAAAAACAGCTTATTATTCGACCTTCACAATTAACACGGTTGACATATTTAGTCTTTTGAATCGGACTTGGTGGAGCCACAGGCTTTTCTTTCCACCAGATCATTTTCAAAGCTATCCAATCTTGTTTAGTCATGTCGGTCTTCTTGTAGAAAGTTGTCGATTCATCAGTTAAATCTTCAGTCTTGTCTTCAGATTTATCATTAAAGCCTGGCATATCTTGTTCAAAGTCCAAACTTCCTTCAATATCACTTGAAGTATCTAGCAATTTTGGATTGAACTCAATACCATTCTCTGTTTGATTGACAACCTCAGCTTCATCTTTTTCAAACTCTATTTCAACCTCCATATCTCCTTCATCTTCATCATATAACTCAACATCGTCATCCAGTGTTTCCAAAAATTCAAGCTTCTCGGCAAACTCAGACTCTGAATCCTCAAAGATTGATTCATCAAGAGCCTCAGTCGCTTTGACAACTTTACCTTTGTCACCTGCACCTGAACACCCTTCCAAAACTTCTGAGTTACACTCCCCCTGAGCCTGTGAGCCATGGATCACATCAGTGACTTGATAATCACCACTTCCACCAGCTTCGGGAACTTTGTCTTTATCTTGTTCTTTGGTCAGATCAACAGTGTGACAAGCTTCATTGTCTTTCCTTTTTGCTTCCATCTCCCCCTGAGCATCAAGTCGCTATATCAGGTGGGAGACAAGTTGCTCTAACTCTAATAATCGAACGTTTTGAGCAGAGACCAACTTTTTATTATCCTCATCAAAAGTACGAAGAGTGTCGACTTGACCTTGTAGTCCGTAAATGCTAGCTTTGAGTACAGAAACACTAGCTTCGAGTGCCTTGATCGTATCATCTTTATCTTGAGATGCAGATGAAGAACTTGGCGGGACATATTTAGCTTTGTTCAGATTGTCTAACACATCCTACAATTAAGAAGCAGTAACAGATGGAGTAACTCGAGGAGTTTTTTGTTTAGACTGAGATGGAGTTACAATAAGAGAATCAGCAAAATCAACCTCTTCTGTTTGTGTGGACGCACAGGACTTTTTGAACTTTGTACACGCCCATGGTGGAGTCACTGTCTCTTCAATATAATCTGGATCATCTGAGTCTTCATCTCGAAGTTGTCTCTTGCCTAAAGACGACTCAGGAGGAGGACCCCTCCTCGACTTTTTCCTTGCTATTGTATTTTTTCGACCAGCGGGAACGACTCTCAGAATTCTAGCCAAGTTAGCATAATGATCTGGCCTAAAATCAGGCTCAGAATCAGTTGCTTCTGAATCATTTTCAGAGGCCTCGCCTTCATGTACTACCACATCAGGAATCACATCATCCTGAACATTTTCATCAATTACATTTTCTTGTTATTGCTGATGAATTGCTTCAGCATGAGGTGGAGATTGTATATGTGGCATAACAGGTTCCTGAACTTGTTAAACATCAGGTTGTGCTTGTTGTTGTGCTGGTTGAGCTTGAGCTTGAACTTGTTGTTGAGAGGGTACTTGTTGTTGAGTAGGGACTTGTTATGCTTGATAATCTTGAACTTGATTTTCATTCTCATTGATCTAGTTATCATTAGGAGGTGACACATACGCAGGATTGATTATGTGACCAAATAACTCAGTCGGTACAGAAACCAAGTCCGGTTTCCTTTGTTTAACTTTTTGACAGTCAACAAACATTTGCTTGTGCATGGGAGCTCTATGAAGAAGTATATTGGCTGGTGGCAAGTTTAGAATCATATGATTGATAATCATTTGAATGAAGCTTAGGTACATTAATAATCTTTGATATTCTTGTAAAGTTATCTGTGCCACCAACTCCTTATATATGTACAGTGAGAAATTGAATCCCTTGTTCAAGGTCAACGCGGCCATTGTCAATTGCAATGTCGCCTTCAGTCCATCAGATCCAGCATTTCTTGGTGAAAGACATTGGATGATGACGTGCATAAAATACCTTTACTGTCTAACTAATCCTCCTTTTTGAGCTTGTGAATCATTAGCATTTCCACGATATACATCCTATGAAAGCAACCCATAATAAGAGTATTAGGTAGCATCATTGGATCTGTATCTGTATCACCAAACCCTAAAGTTTGAACTGATATCGCCAAGTCTTGATTATTAACTCTTGCTCTAATCACATTCGGTTCCACCTCATAGTCATGAACGACCGTGGCCTAGAATTCTTGCACGTATTGAGCAGTGATCACCGGAGATGCAGAGATTGCACGGTGAATTCTCGACCGGTTCAAGAAATTTATGATCTATTGATAATGCACGGCTTCAGACAATGTTGGATTCAACAACGCAGTCTGATTATGCTTTGCTTCAAAACGGCGGTCCATGATCTGCAAAACACAAGAATAATATACAATAGAAAATGGTTAGACCCAAGAATCAAGACAAAAACGACAAAAAAATAATTCAAACTTTAGAAATTTTTTCTTGAAAATACTAAGTTTGGAATGCCCCTTTACCCTAAGGCGAACTTAATATCTTCTCCTATAAGTCTCCCAAGGCGAACTTAACAAGTTCGCTGAGAACAAGTTCGCTTAGTTCAAATTCAGGCGAAAATAACATGTTCACTTGAACATGTTTGCCTGCGCAATGGTAAAATCTGACTTTGCTATTTGAATGATTTCAAGGCAATTCAATCCATAAAAGATGATCATAAAGCACCGATAAAGTGATTTGCTTGTTTAATTTGCACTTCCAACGGAACAGTATGTCACAGACAGTCCAGGTACACTTGAAACGCTAGAACAACCCTAAAACTCAAGAATTACTGGTTAAAAACGAGTAATTTTACTCACCAATGATGCGCAATCAAAATTAGAACTTAAATGATATGAAAAATTCCACTTCTAACACAGGAATCAAATGAAATCATAGAAAACCAACAAGTTCGCTTAAATCGCCTGTATGTTCGCTTAGTATATTCGCTCAAGGTATGTTCGCTCAAGTGGGGTAGAACTTCATGTTCGCTCCACTGTTGTATATATACACAACCCAACAAGTTCGCTTACCTGGCGAACATAACAAGTTCGCTTGATGTAACCTAGTGAACTTAACAAGTTCGCTTGAACTCACCAACATTTAGAAAATTTCTTCAACTTTCAAAAGCCAAGCCATCCGACAATTCCTCAAGTTCCAAACTTTTTGTGATATGATCCCAAATATTTAAAAAATAATATTTTCAAGGAAGCCGAGAAATAAAATCTTTTTGAATTTTTCAAATGAACGTGTAAGGCCCCTTTTACCGGGTGACCTTACTCGTTGGATTTACTCATAAACATAGACGATGATACCGAATTATAACATTTAAAACATTCAAGACGCAACGAAAGAATTTATCATTCAAGTACATAACAGCGGAACTCTTAAATTTAAAACATAAACATTGTCTTAACATAAATTAAAATGGGATGTCAGTCTCATGCCGGGTAGCCATCACGCCTTCGCACGACCCTTCCTCTTGTTACCTGAAATGTATACTAAAAGTCAGCTAATGTTGGTGAGTTCTAGTTTAAAGCATTAGGTATAACATTAGTCATTCATTCGTATCATTGGTTCATATATATATACATTTACAACATTGTTTCAGTGAACATACATTGACTATACACGTAAGTAGGTGCATATGCATACATTGAACATTCATTGGTCAACCACATAAGGGTGATCAACCTGTCATTGATTGCGTAAGTCACAAAGACAGACGCTCCGTCCTACCGTCGTAGGCCATAATTCATACCGTGTCTACCGAAGTAGTCCGTCCTTCATTACCGTTCGGCAACCTTTGGTCGTCCGTTTACCATGTCTACTATCGTAGTCCGTCCTTTCGCCCGTCTACCCGAAGGCATCCGTTTCCCATGCGAACTATTATTCATGCAACAGTTCTACTTATCATTGATAAGTCATTTGCTTCGACCGTCCATTGATTGCCTTTCATACGTCCAGCTGATGAAGGAACGTATATGTCCCGGTTGCATGATAGTCACATGGTCGTCCGTCTACCATAGTAGCCGTTTGCATCGAAGCGTCTATAACATTCACATATATTCATAACATGCAGTATATAGTATATATATATAAAGCACGATTTCATACGTTTGTGTTATATCATACTTTCATTCATAATTCATAACATACTTGCTATGTTTCTTTGTTCATAAGCATATCTGTCATACATATAATTATCATGCATTGCCATATAACACATAACATAACATTCATTCATATCATGTATACACTTCAGCACCAAAATCATTTAAAATTATTTGCACGTAACACGTAGGGGGCACATAGAACTCACCTGATGAGTGGTTTCTAAAATACACTTAGCGGGTTAGTGAGCGCCACTAATGTCACTCACAATCTGTATAATGATGTCATACACATAAGGTAGTGCTCCTAGATAATACTATACATTACTATGCTTGAACCCAGTAGTTTCGATGGATGAATCACATCGAAACTATGGCAGTTTCGGGTTATGGGTTTATATCAAAACTATGGTAGTTTCGGGTCATGGGTTTATATCGAAACTATGGTAGTTTCGGGTCATGGGTTTATATCGAAACTATGGTAGTTTCTATAAGTAACTTATGTAAAATCTTCGTAGTTTCGGGCCATGGGTTTATATCAAAACTATGGTAGCTTCGATAAGTAACTTATGTAGTAGTTTCGGGGGGTGAATATATCAAAACTATGGTAGTTTTGATGGATTTACCTATATCGAAACTAGTAGTTTTGATGCATCAGTCTTCTTCCCCGACCAGAACCCTAGATCTGGCAATTTATTTCTAGTTGATCAAGCCTTGAACTTTTTACGTTCAAAACGTTCCTTTTTCATTCATGAGCACAAGTACGTGATTTGTTTCAAATTTTATACGTAAAAACCATGTCTTTATGCGACTTAAACCCGAACCCCAAAATGTGTAAAAACTCACATTTAGAGGTGATGCTTACCTCTTGGAGTCCAGTTTTCGTTGCTATGTGTTGCTGTGATGTAGGCAAACGATTCTCGAGCCTTTGAGCTTCTTTCCCCGCTTTCTCTCACTAGAGCCGGTCTCTCTCTCTCTCACTCTAGAAACTCACGCATGAAGGAAATGAGGGGGAAGGTTGGTGGCTACTGATTAGAAGGTTTCCCTTCATATTTCAGGCCCATGGGTCGAATCTTGGCCAAGCCCACGTTGCTTTTTTTATCTTTTTTTTGTTTTCTATTTATTCGGGATGTTACAGAACGAACTACTAATAAAGAAAATATTTTTGGCTTTTTGAACTTTATATCAAAACACATCGAAAATATTTTTGATTTTAGAAATGAACTAAAACGAAACAACATAAAATCTTTTTAATTTTTATCTGTACAAACTGAAATAAAATAAACTGTAAAATAAGAAAACAAATATTTTTGGTCGAACATCACAAGTAAGAAGATCATATCAATCTATATGATGAATCAAACACACATATTGGATATAAAATCCCTATCAAATCTATTGTTAACATATAAAATTCTTTCAAGTCTCTTTTTGCAGTCCATCAAAACAAGCATCTTTTTCAAGAATTAGTAAACTTAAAACATTTTCAAGATTATCAAACAAGTCTCCACATGGATTATTAGGATTATCACACTCTATCTTCTCAAGACTTAACAAAAAGCATGTAATGATACGCGATAAACTTCAAAAAAAATGGGATCAAAACATGACATACTACTTATTCAATCACCGAATTTGCAATACACAACATGTAAATTTAAGTTGTCAATATTATAAGATTTGAAACTACAAGCATTTTTTTCCCACATTCTTGTGAGTTAATGTACCAATTAGTATGAACTACAACGTGTACCCCACGATTATGCCAACATAAAGTAATTGCAATTATCTCAAGACATATAAGATTTTCCCAAGGATTAATCTAATATCCAGAATGAGGAGACATCGTTTAGCACAGGAAAAATAAAGCAGAATCCATAAGGATTATCAAGAATCATAAGATTCGAAATTGTCTTGGTTTAGGAAGTATTTCTCAGTGACCATCAAGATGATTCAGGTTAATAGGTATGGAATCTGAAGATTCAAGTAAGAGGATCTAACTGTTATCTGGTTGTATCTTCAATGGAATCAGATGTAAATCAAATGATTTGATCCAAGGGGTAGCATATGTTTAGACGGATGTTGTCAAGAACATATCTTAGTTCAATTCAAATTGCATGTTTTTTGGGACATAGGCAATGAAGAGAACCAAAAAAATTGTGCTAAAGACATAACCCGAAACTGGTGTCATAGGATAATACTAGCTGAAATCTTACATTCCTTATCTGATAATGATCTTATAAACACACGCACCCGGCATAATATGGGTTCAAATCATAGTTATAACATAAGTCATTATGTTTTCACACTACTAATGGTCCAAAAATGCTTCTAGCATACTGACAATTCAAATTACATGTAGATATTCAAATTAAAGCTAGATCACAATTTTTAAACTTAAGCAGTCATGATGCAATCATTTCCCATTCGTGCAGTCTAAGAAGTTTAGATCAAAACATATAACACAGATCAATTTAAGTACATAACTACTAACAGGTCAAACTATGGTCATGTGTGAATGATCATCTACTGATGTACTATCATTTCTTCTATAATTTCAAGTGACATCGGTTTTATCCTAAATGAAAAAACATGAAAACAGTAAAGTAGTAAAAATAAAACTAAAATATTAACTGAAAGAAAATAAAAATTAAAGAAAAACTTCCATGAAAATATTTTGAAAATAATTTTACTCAGGATTTATCATGTAGATCATTTTTATCAAAAAAATCGAATCGGGACCGATCAAACGCTTTAGTGAAGAGGTCAGCAAGATTGTTATCAGAATCAATTTTACCAAGCTCAATCAGTTTCTTCTCAGCACAATCCTGGATAAAATGGTGTCTTATCTTAATATGTTTGGTCTTATTGTGATTCACGGGATTGTTTGTGATAGACATAGTAGCATTGTTATCAATATACATGGGAGTACAAGTAAAATTCAAACCATAGTCCATGAGCTGTTGTTGTATCCACGAGATATGGGAACAGCAACTCGAAGCAGCGATGTATTATCATTAAGCGACTAGCACTCGAATGATACCATTTCGTCTTAACCGTCCCAAGTCCCAGAGGCTTGGAACGTTGTGCTTGCACGAATGCAAGATTCGTCTGTTGCTTGTGTACAAGACTACTCTGTTGCTTATCACAACGATAAGACTTCTATGTTTGCTTGTCCGAAGACATGTCTCTACTGTTACTTGCACAAGACTTTTTGTTCATTCTTTCGCCTCGGGTAACATGTACAGGTAGTCTCACACACATTTACATGCTACCACACAATTAAAACACTTTAACACTTTTATAAAATACTTACATACATTGCAAACTAAGTTAATAACACATAATGGCTATAAACACTTAGTAAAAACATCATTCTTTCACTTTCATTTACAGCATGCACTTCAGCTCAAAACTTTTAAAAAGGAAAATGGGCAATAGAAACTCACCATATGGTTGAAGGAGCCGTCTTTTAAAAAGGAAAATGGGCAATAGATACAAGCCAGTTATGAAGGATCTTAAAGAAAATTTAAAAGAAAAGTATAAACTATGAAGAATATTAAGAAGGAACTCACTTAGAATGGAAAGATATGAACTTGAATCTTCCAAGGGAGGAGAGGAACGATCTTAGTAGCTTGAGAGCTCTTGAGTTTACGTTTGAGGTGTGAAGAATAAAGGTGAAAGAGGGGTCTATTTATAGGGTATATTTGAGAGGGATTAGAAAAAAGTTAGTTGGCTAGGATTGCAACAAGATAAATATGGTTTATTAATATAATAATGGTTTGATATTATCTTGGAATTTTTTATATAAATTTTGAATTAAGTAGGAGGGTATCTAGAATATTCCATAGTTTATTTAATAGATACATAAGGACATAAAGGTAACTAGCTAAATAATAATTAACTAGGATTAAATTGTAAGAAGAGGATAAGACCAAACATGGATCTAATCTAGTTAAAAAAAATTCGAATATGGGGTGGGGGAGGATAAAAATGGTTAGTTAGATGGAACTTGGAATTAGATTAGGATAGGTTTAAGAATAAAATAATAGTTTTAATCGTTTAGATAAGTTTAATGGTTTTAACTGATTTTATAGTTTTAAAAATAATATTAATAATATATACATATAAATTTCAAAAATACATATATATAATATGTAATTAGATAATAAATATCCATGGATTTAAAGATGTTACAAAAGAAACCCTAAGTTTAAATATGTGTAACTTTAGTCCTTGAAATTTTACTATGGTTTAATAAAGTTACAAACTTTAATAACTTAGGTTAAGATAGAATCTAGGGCATCCAAGGTTACCATAAGTAACAAGTTCTAGTATGCACACATGAATTTGACATAGAAATCAGGGATGTCACAATGATTTTCATCATACGTTTAAATACATTAATTTAAACAAGGTACACACATCTCAGTTCAAAATCAGATTCAGAGGAACTCACCTTAAGAGCTAAGCGTTCACAATTCACAAATGAGTAAAACCGGCACTAGCCCTTGTATCCACACTAACCTATGGTTATCAAATTATCCCATAGATTCCAATTTGGAGTCTAACCCGGGTTTTCTGAAACAATGCTTGGAATCTCGCTTTGTGACTAAGAAACGTTAATCGATACTCGGGTGTCGGAATCGTGTATGTTGTTTGAGAGAGAAAAAGTCAAAAATCGAATGTTTCCAAATGAACTCTCAAAGTCCTATTCATATATGGAATCCGGGACCCTTAGGGGGCGTTAAGGGATCGGTAGTGGTCCGCTAACATCCCATCGGCAACGATTCATCAAACACGTGTCAGCCTTCGGTTGATTGAGGCGTAGCGGACCGTTAGGAGTTGGGTAGCGGTCTGCCACCGATGTTATGTGTTAAAACCTCCTATTGAGTCATTACACACGTGGCACAACTTTCACGTATCGCCTATGCTTAGTGGTATGTTAGGAAATGCTTAGCGGCCGCTAAGCATTATTTTTCCAGGTTTTTCACTTTTAGCCCAAACTTCAACTTTCGCATATTTACATAATAGTCCCTAAATTTTATTTTTGCTCAAATTAGGCACAAAATTTTGATGATGTTACACATCTTCCACATCAATACATCCATCCCTTCTGCTAAAAACAATTTAAATGTGACATATATACTTGAGTACTTGACCATTCTTCAAACTCCCATTATCGTCTTAATTTGATTTTGTTTTGTGGGTAGACTGGCCTTTGTAAGATGGGCATCCTTACACTAGGATAAACCCATCACTAAATTTTAAAGGTCGAGAGTGCCGATTGAATGCGAAATTATTCCCATCTAAACACAAATATATATACGCTTATCAATACTTGAATTCAACACATGTTATGAGTAAAAAACCACCTGTTTGAATGTTAGTCCAATCATAACAAGTGCAGTACAATGTAGTGTTTCATTTCTGATCTTACCTTAATATATACATAGCAAATTAAAAAATCGGGTGCTTAATTAACAAGGTTGTCCGGGCATGCACGAGAGGACACCTGCAGCATTGGTGAGTTGAGGTACCGATTCACCCGGTTCAGCAACAATCAACAGCTCCTTTTGTTCAGGGGTTAACGGTGGATCAACACCTGATGGCACAAACACGGCTCCATTTAAAAGCGCGTCTTTTTCTGTTCTCCAGTTCCACTTCTTCCACTCTTCCTCGGGTGCATCGGCCCTCGCCAAAACCTTCAAAACCATATTAAAGTGCCACTTTATAGCCATTCTAGGGATCTTAAGATATGTAAAAGTAAAGGGTGTTAAATGATTAGAATACATTTTTCTTTATAGGGTCAGCGGGGGCTGCGAATCTGTTGCCTTGGCTGAGGATAGTTGGGGCGGCGCTACCACCAATGGCGTACGTTCCCCATCCCTCGTAGTTGTTGTTAACGACTTGAAATAACCCAAATCGGCATCTAGGCATTCTTTGGTCATCCTTCACCAAACAAGTTGAACGCGACTGTGGCTTGCATGCCTTTATCTTCCTCATGCGCATTGTCTGCCCCGAGTAGTATTAACTATTTTTGCATTGTATAATTCAGTAACTAAGGGATTTAATCTTGAATTAGTTAATAATAAAAGTTAAAGGGTCTGTTTTGAAAGTTTTATAAATTAGGTTTTATTTCTTGTAGAACAAGTTAGAATAGTATTATAAATAGGGGTCCAGGTTATTATGTTATTTGTCCCTTTTCCTTGATTGTTTGTTCGTTTTGTAAGTTCGTTTGGTAATAAGAAAAGAGTCACGGATTTGTCCCCCCCAATATCTCGTGTTCGTGTTTGCTTGATATGATTGTTTGAACCATCTGGGCCAACAATTGGTATCAGAGCTTTTGCTCGTTACACACGATCGCATTGAAGAAACGACTCGCAGGAGGAGGTTCGATTACCGTGCGGAAGTCGGTTAGGGTTTTGGATTTGGTCGGCGGCTGTGGTCGATCAAAGAAGCCCTTGGAGACGTGTCGTGTCAGAGAAGTCATAATTGTGGGTTTTATTTTTGCCATCATCCTAGCTGCCGTTTTGTTTCTTGTTTGCTGGTCTCGCACCAAGAAAACATAGGAGCCAAAAAGTCAAAGTAATTTTTTATTTGACCAATCAATTTCTTCTTGCGTGGCAGTCACTTGAAGGAGATAAAAATCATTTCTCTTCTTGGGTTTAGATTAAAAGAAATTTTTGAAAAAAAAAACCGGCAAGAGATTGTGACTGGTTAGGGTTTGATCTTTTCTTGTTGAGAATAAGCAGTAGCAAGCAGCAGGTTCTTTTTTCTGAAGTGTTCTTGGTTTTGATCTGGGTGTGCAGCAGAAAGAAGGAAGGAAAGTTTATGTCATCTAGTGGGGTTTTGTGTGTGGCATAAAATCCACCATCGTGACTTTATTTTACAAGTTTTTTTTGTTTTGAAGTAAAAGAAACTACTTTTCTTTTCTAAAAAATAAAAAATAATAGCTGGTGATAAAGAAGAGAACTCAGCCTCAGGAACATTGAAAGAATCGATGGGTAGTTTTGCTTTGCAAGCACCGAAGTTAACCTCGACCAACTACACAGCATGGTCGGTTATGGTGAAGATCGTCTTGGGAGCGAACGGTTTGACAGATGCGATTGATAAAGAAAAAGGGACCGGAATTGAAGAAAGAAAGAAGTTTATGGCCTTGGGTGTCATCTTCCAAACTCTACTGGAAGATGTAATGCTACAGATAGCCAAGTATTCAGAACCGAAAGATGTTTGGGAAGCGCTAAGAGTTCGTTATCTTGGTGCAGAAAGAACTCGGAAAGCTCGTCTTCAAATGCTAAGAAGCGAGTTAGATGGATTGAAGATGGGTAAGACAGAAAGCATTGATGAATATGCAGCAAAGATAGGTGGAGTACAGTCCAAGTACAAGAGTTTGGAAGAAACACTTGAAGAAGAGGTTGTGGTAAGGAAATTCTTGAACTCTATGCCTGATAAATATTAACTATTGTTTCTTCGATCGAGCAATTCTCCGAAATCGAAACAATGACGTTCGAAGATGTGGTTGGACGTTTGAAGGCATATGAAGAAAGAAACAAGTTCAAGAATGTGACTGAAAGTTCATCCCAAAGTCAACTCTTGTTCACCCAAACTGGAAAGAAAGTTGAAAACCACTAAGGACGTGGTAGTAGTCTTGGAAGATTTAACGGGCGAGGAAGAGGGTATCCAAGATGGAATAATGAACGTGAGAATGATGAAGAAGAACAGGGTCAAGACCAAAGGAGAAAGAACCCTGAAGAATGGCAAGATAGAAGGAAGAATCTGAGGTGCTACAATTGTGATAAGATTGGGCACTATTCAAGTGAATGCAAAGCTCCTAGTAAATATAGAGAAAGTAAAGATAAAGTAGATGTGAATTTAACAAAGACAGAAGAGGAAGGTGATTGTGATCCTGCTTTGTTCATGGCAGTTTGTTCGACAAAGAAAGTAAGTTTGAATGAAGAACGGGTTATCTCGGGGATGTTTGAAAACGATGGAAAAGATGAAGGAATGTGGCACTTAGACAATGGTGCAAGTAACCACATGTCAGGTAAGAAAGAATTCTTCACTACCTTGGATGAACAAATTTCGGGTCATGTAACGTTTGGTGATGGATCCGTGATTGAAATAAAAGGTAAAGGAAGTGTAACTGTGATAAGCAAGAATGGCGAAAAGAAAACGTTTTGTGATGTTTTCTACATGCCTAAGTTGAAGGTCAATCTTCTAAGCTTAGAACAGTTGGATGAAGGACATAAGATAGAAATATTCAATGGGATATTGAAGCTACATGATCAGAAAGGAAGATTATTGATAAAGGTTCAGAGAAATCTGAATAGAATGTACAAAATCAAGCTTACGGTATGTTCTAATCCTAAAAGCTTTAAAGATGAAAAGAAAGAAAGTCATGATATGAAAGAGAAATCTATTGTGAAAGTGAAGGAAAGTCTGTTTCAGTTTGGAACGATTCCAAAAGATTTATTTGGAAATCTCGAACATGAAAAAGAAAAGGAGCAAGTCAAGAATGGAATAGTTTATGCAACTTCAAAGTTAAGTACAGAAGGAGAGAATGCTAAGTTTGAATAACCAGTGAAGCAAGTATGCTATAGTCAGTTGAAGAGGAGGTACAGAAACAAGAAAAGAATAATTCAAGATTAAGGGGGTGAATGAGGGATTTAATCTTGAATTAGTTAATAATAAAAGTTAAAGGGTATGTTTTGAAAGTTTTATAAATTAGGTTTTATTTCTTGGAGAACAAGTTAGAATAGTATTATAAATAGGGGTCTAGGTTATTATGTTATTTGTCTATTTTCCTTAATTGTTTGTTCGTTTTGTAAGTTCGTTTGGTAATAAGAAAAGAGTCGCGGGTTTGTCTCCCCAATATCTCGTGTTCGTGTTTGCTTGATATGATTGTTTGAACCATCTGGCCAACAGTAACAAAATATATAGGAAATGAACTCAACTTTTTAAAAAATTTGGATTTTAGTAATCCAAACTGTCATTCATTGGCCGGTAATAATTCATATTTACAATCACACTAGCATAATCATTCATAGATTTATACTCGATTTAGCTCGCAATGGTGATCATGAACAAAATGGGCAAAATGTACGAGCGAAATCTAGTGACAATCGAGTGTAAATCTATGATGATTATGTTACCGGGATTGCCCTTGATAACAAAAGTGAAAGTTATGAGTTTCATTAGTCAAATTGTCGGTATGAATTATTATGGGCCAGTTTGTCAAAGTTTGGATTTTAAAAAAAACTAATTTGTCTTTTAAAAAAATAGGTTATTTCAGAAGGCTTCATAACAAATGGGGTTATTTTTTGTTTTCAATTTTAAGTTAGTTGATATTTAAGATAGTGACTTATGTGTCTTAGAGTTCACAAAAGATATTACAGTAGGATGGGGCATTTTATCTCGTATCAGTTTGTTACAAGACAAAAACCTAAAACTCTGGTCTAATATTAGTATTGGCAACTCTAAGAGATAACTCTAAGACATAGGAAGTCACTATCTTAGACAGAGACTAACCCATAATTGAAAACTTGAATTAAAAATCACCAAAATGAATATTTTAACCAAGTTTTAAGCCAAAATGTTCATGGACTTTTAGTCCACTCCAAAACAAACATATCCAAAATCATTATGTTAGAAAACGTCATCTCACCTAATCCGGCTAAAGAGACTTGAATTTATCCGGCACAAAAAAAACTTACAATGGGCTCCACCAAAAATCAACCAAAACAGACCATTGTAACGGTTGCCAGCTGAAATCTAGCCGGGATAGAGCCATGCTGGCTTAAATCTAGTCGGGATAGAAAGATGTCAACTAAAATCTAGCCAGCGGGCCACATGGTAGTTTTTTATTGGTTTTGATTGGTTGTTTGGTAGACCACATTGTACTTCTCAAGATTTTTTTGTCGGCTGAAATCTAGCCTCCTAGCTGACTAAGCTTACGTGTCCGTTTTATGATGGGTTGCTTTAGAAAATGTTTATTTTCAAGTGGGTAAAAGTCATCACATTTTGACTTAAAACTCGTCAAAATATAGGTACATTTTGATGACTTTCCCAAAATGACCTCCTTTGTCATCACAGGTCACTTGAAAATAACCCATTTTGAAAGAAAAAAAAAATCAAGTAAATTCAGATATAAGCTTCCTAATTAATTACCTTATGGTGATTGGTGAACTTGCAGTTGGAAATGGTTACAGCAGTGCTTTTCAAGGTGACATCAATGAGCCCATCCGGACCCTTACTAAGACTGCAATGGTCAATCCATATCTTAGACGAACCCGTAACACATATACCATCACCATCAGTCTTTAGTCTCAGTCCTGGTGGACCATCCGAATTCTTAATCATCCCCCCTGGTGATTCCTTTATATCATGGATGTTTAACCCATGAACGATCACATTTTTCACATTGTAAAGGGTGAGACCCGCACCCGTGATCTCCACTTTCGCACCTCTACCATCAATCGTCGTGTCGCTCGTTATAACGAGCTCTTGCGTCAGAGTGATCACCATATCTTTCTCAAAGGTAACCCAAATAGCTTTGTTTTGGGTGACACCAGCGCGAAGTGTCCCTGGCTTTGGGGCGGCAGCATCAGCATCTGTAGGATCCGTTACAATATAGACCTCACCACCCGAGCCCCCAGTGGTTCCCTTTGCGAAACCAGCCGCGCATTGGGCTAAGGCTTGTCGGTTTTTATCCCAATCGGGTTTACACCTCCAACACTTGTCGATTATGTTATTTGCCGCACATTCGGCTAGGTCCCTCCTTGTTGCGTTTCCACCCGAAAATTGAAGGCTATAAAAGAATTTGCACATGTTAATGTATACAAGATTTGAAATATCGAAACGCGTGTTTGATTTGGGTCGGTTTTGAAAATATTACACAAATGGGGTTGCCGCAGTTTCGAAGTGCGACATCTACAAATTAAATTAATTTTCGTTTACTTTTTTATTTTTTATTATTTATTTAATATTTAATTTGAATTTTCTCTAGTAACTTGTAATATATGACATTTTTCAAAAATCTAAACACATGGTTATGTTTTATTTCATTTTTTATGTTTTGATATAAACTTTTTGAAAACTGCATTGTATACAGAATAACATATTTTTTGTCTCGTAGTATCAAAAAGTCAATTACATTGAATAAGTCTTGGTTTTTAATAAAATTTATATCGAAACGTAGATAAAAAATAAAAAAATAACCGTGTATTTAGATTTTTGAAATATACCATATATTACATCTTATTAGAGAAAAACTAGATTTAATGTAAATGAGAATTATACCCCAAAAAAATATTGAAGGGAGATGTCGAACTTACCGAGTGAGGCAACCCTATTTTTGTAACAATTTTAAAAAAAGTCCCCCCAATCAAACATGCATTTTAAAACTACCCCTTTCTAAACGAGATTTAGAAGAAACAGTCACCAATTAACTCACAGTTGATCGTCGTCGAGGCTAACAGCATGTCGTACACCTTGCACCGAAATGACGAAGGAGAGAGTAAAAAATAAAACAAGATAATGGTTCCCCATTGTATGATTATTATTTTCACTTCTTTTTAGAACGTTATTTTTTATTTATTTATTCTTTCTTTTTTTAATCTTTATAATTGATCTCCTGTGGGGAATCATTTAACTAAACAAGCCAATGACTAGTTTATAAAGCGAAAATTGTTTATATACTTTGAGTAATAACCGGTTTGCCAAGAAATAGAGGGTCAATATTTGCTAATTTTTGTCGGTCAATCACTGAAATTAAAGAGAGATGGAGAATGTTCGTCGTGATGCGTAATTCTAAATATAACCGAATAAATTATATGTAACAAATATATTTTGGTCGGACGTTAATACTTAGAAATCTGGTTCACGTAAGTCCTCTTCATTTCAGTGTGACCGAACAAAAAATATGAAGCAAGTGTCCAGCACTGAAAACTTGTACATATATATTACCAAACAAGACTAGAAAACACTAGATTTTTGTCGTCGCGTTGGTCAATAGCGACGACGATATTGTCATTAGCGACGAGAAAAGTCGTCCCTAAAAGCCTGATTTCTTGTAGTGATATTAAAGAAGTTCTCAAAATGTCATAAAAGGTAAACAATCACATATTAAAGAATGCATTGAACAACCAAAAAAAGGCATCCATTCATTTGCAATTAAGAAATAAATTGTTAAAATCAGCATAAACTAAATAAAATTGCAATCTTGAGTCTTTCTTGAAATCCTGGGGGTGTTTGGATGTGGGTTTTGAAACTTAAAAGTGATTACAAAGTTTATGATAAAACGGGTTCTTTTCAAGAGGGTTTTCTTTAGCTTCGTTTTTTGGAAATTGCGAAATCATATGAGTCTTGAGGTTTTTTTTATTTTTATTATTTTTAAATCACCAAAATAGGCATGTTGATCACAATTTTTGCTTAAATAGTCATTCAAATTTATATTTGTTCAAATAGGTAATCCGAAACAACCAATCAGAGAGACCAAAATAAGCGAGGACGGCTCCTTCATAGCTCACACACCAATAATCTGATACCCTTACATTGGTATTCGTATCTACGTTCGGGTCAACATTTTCCATATCTCGGGTACGAGACCTAGTATTAGGAGTCCTACCTCTACCACCTCCTCGTTCTCTACCTTTTCCTGCCATTTGTACCTGTACACAAATGTATGACATCAGAATTCGTATAACTAGTGATAATTGAGAAAATCAGAAATTAATAACATTTGGTCAAGAATGTAATTAATTATCTATTTTCATGGCATTACATGTTATATTCATAATGAAAGTCAACATCTTAACCTATTGGCATATCTTATGGCATTCCAGATAACTTACAGAACCCTAGTTTAAGTTTAGATACTAAACCTTAGTACCTAAATCCCTTAAACTGAGGCTTTGATACCAACTTGTCACACTCCGGTCCCAGGCACCGGTTAGACGTGACGCATAGTACAGAACACACAACGGAAGCTAAACCATCAACCTTTTTCGTTAATAACTAAAGTGTTTTACATCATGAAGCAAGCTTCTATTACAAACTAACCAAACCAACAAACATCAGTCCCTGTCAAGGAACTCAAACACCGCAGGCCTTATAGCTCTTCCAAGCATGCCTCCATCCATCACAATCCTCTAATCATCCAAACAACTATCCACATCTACTATCTACCTGGAATGTCACTAAAATATCCACCTACAATAACCATAAAAATAATAAAAGCAACTGGTCAATATAAGTTGGTGAGTTCATGAACCTTTACCACATGGTTGTTATTCGATTATCAGCAATCCCATGTCTCACCCATTAGTTACACTAATTAATAAGCTTTTGTTATATATATATAATTGGTCAACCGTTCCCACCACTTGCCAACCTTTCACCAGTATAAACTAAAAAGCTAAGGATGTAATTACTTCAAAGTTGAGGGGAGCAAATCGAAATATTGCTTTAAGCCTAAAACTTTCATTTCCATTTAACAGCCGCCATCCCGTCGTTTGTTTGAAATCGTATCCCTCCTCTCGGCAACCCGCAACCCTACCTCTTCCACCTTCACGAAAACCATAATCCGGCTAAGCAGCCATCGTGTCTTGGGCGGACTGAAAGGGAGAGCTCAGCTATGTTTAGAAACGCAAGAGACGCCGATGTATAGCGGCTCATAGCACCATGCCGTGCTCGTCGGTGGTGGCAGCGTAGACGGAGAAGGACAGGGAGAACGATGGTATTGCGCACTCCGAAAATGTCCTGGTGGTGGCGTAATGGTGTTGGATATGCAGGTCTCATTTCAGTAATGAGGTGGTGAGCTTCACGGTGAAGTGGTCGTACAGGTCTTACGGTGAAGAAGGTGGTGGTTCGTGTGAGGGCGACGGTGGTAGCTCGGTGGTGTTGATGGTGGCAGCTCGGTGAGGGGATGATAGAGGTTAGTATGGTTGTGTAAACCTCACAATGAAGATGGTGACGGCTAGTAGCAGTTTGAAATGGTATGATGAAGATGATGATGATGATTCTACGATGATGAAGATGAAGATGGTGACGAGGTTATGGCAACGGTGGTGTCACATTGTGTTGGTTTGAGCGATGGTGAGGTTGTGACGATTTGGATGGTAGACGATGGTGGATAATGGTGGTGCGAATGGTGGTTAGTGGTGGCAGCTCGGTGGAGGAAATGGTGGAGGTATGAAAGCTCACGGAGAAGGTGATGACGGTGGTCGGAGCCTAACGGTAGTGGTACGCTGGTGATGATCCCATGTCAGCGGGTTGTGGCGTTTTGCATGACGGAAACGGTTAGGGTAGATCTTGAAAGTACAACCGGCGGGCCGAGACGAGTTGTGGGTATGGTTGAAAAGAATGGTTCAGGTCGAGTCTCGGTTATTTTGCTGGTTCATGCTCGAGAAGGTATAATTCCTAAACCCGTAGAATGTTAATAAGATTATAGGATAGGGTTATGAACACCGTGTTGAGGACTACGAGCAAAGTTTATATTGGACAACACCTTAACCAACGAAAGATTAATTATATTTATATAAGAGTCACTCGTCTAAAAGAAATAATGTAATTAATGCTATCGAAGCTAGTAAAAGCTCATTTAATTATAGACTATTATTGATTGATTTGGTAAAGGAGATTGACAATTTATATAGTCGGGTTTTAGGTAAAAACAAACGGGACTCTATTCGAATTTTGTTAGGATTAAAGAAGAGTATTTTACAACTTAGACGTCCTCCTTACGGTTAGGGTTTATTTGGGAAAAGTCCCAGTTCATGCGAAACTAGCAGGTTCGCCTGAAGCAATGATAGCGAACATAGCATGTTCGCCTAAATGTAAAAGAGCGAACTTAATAGTTTCGCTACGAGTAAGGCAAGCGAACTTCTCTTAGTTTCTCTAGGGTATGATAGGCGAAACTGGTTGGCGAATTTGGCATAGTTTCGCTTGATAAATAGGGAGCAAACTTGTCATAGTTTCGCCGGAACTGAGTATAGAAACCGACTAGTGTCGTTTAGACCTAATATTTATTCGTTTATCCAGATTGTGTGTAGCACCGTTTGGACGATAGATAACACCGTGAGGCTAGCTTATCAGGTGAGTTCAAGAATCTCTATTTTACTGTTTTAGGGTGGTGTGCATACTCATGACTTAAACGTTTATAATAAATGTATTTTATTACTTAAACGTTTGTAAAGAAAGATAAGAAAGATACTGGTTTATATAACTACATGTTTCTAAACGATAAAAGTTTAAGAAAGAGTTTTTGAGAAAGAAAATGTACTATAAAGAGTTTTAAAGAAAGAAAACATTTAAGCAAGAGTTTAAACAGTAAAAGAATGTTTTGAAAGAAAAGAGGTAAGATAATGGTTTATTAAACCGTATGTTTTATAAACAAAGATAAGAAGAAAGTTAACGATTTATTTAACCGAACGTTTTACAAGAAAGGAATATAAGAAAGAAGAATGGTTTGTTTAACTAAATATTTTATAAACTAAAGATAAGATAAGATAATGGTTTATTTAACTATACGTTTTATAAACAAAAAGAAGAGAATTGTTTATTTAACTATATGTTTTATAAACAAAGATAAGAAGAATAAGTCAAATACATTGTCTAATATGTCAGAGTATTAGACCTAGATAAGAAAAGACTTGGGGTAGTAGCGTAGTCCCAGAGGCTAGTGCTACCCTAAGCATAGTAGCAAGTCTTAATGTAGTAGTATAGTCCTTGAGACTAGTGCTACCCGAAGCCGATGTTGCGTCATGGACCGAGACCATGACGTACCATTAGAAAAATCGGGACAGTGCTCGGCAGGGCACTGTAATATACATCCCCACATGAAGGTATGTTTCACTATCAACGGAATAATTGGGTCCCTCTAAAAATAAACATACATGCTTGGTGATCCGAAATGGAAAGAATCCTAACATTTGGTGCTTTAATGAAAAGGGGTATTTTTGTAGACCCTAGCGTTTGTAAATTATGTGGTGAAGAAATTGAATCAGCTGAACACCTATTTGTGTCATGTGAGATTGCAAATGCAATATGTGCGATAATATCTCAATGGTGCAAAATTCCCCCATCTATGCTTTGTCTTTTAAGGACCTACTACAAATTCATAACCATGGAGTGGAGGTTTCACGAAAAAAAAAGGCACCCAATGCGGTAGTTTTATCAACCACTTGGGTCCTTTGGCGGGCAAGGAATGCGGCGGAGTTTGAAAACAAAAAAACTCACATCTTCAAACTCTTGGAGGATATCAAGATTATAAACTATCTTTCGGTAAAAAACCGATCTAAATTGGTTAATTTGGAGTAGTCCAATTGGTGTATGTTCAATTTTTAAGTTTTTCTTGTACTTGGTTATCCGCCTTCTCTAACTTCTTGATAGCGTTTGGCTTTTTTTAATAAATTCTTCCGCCATTCAAAAAAAAATAATAAGGGTGAAAAGACACCAGAGAGTGACATGTTTACACTTACTTGTTTATTTATTATACTAAGGGTTTAATGATAAATATTTTCACTTAACCGTGATGAAAAATCAACGGCTAAGAATGAGAAGCCCTTAAACCGAACAATATCAACGGCCCACAATCTCCGATTGAGAAGAGAAAACACGCACAAACACATACCACCAACTCCCCTCCGACTCAACTTAGGGGGTGTTTAAAACTACTTATTAACTTATTACCTTTTAAAAAAAGATAATAAGTTATAAGTTTGTTTGGGAATCTTAAATGAGATTTTAAATTAACTTTTGAAAAAGGAGAAAAAATGTTATATTTGAGAAGTTAGAATTTGTTACTTATAGGAACTCCTTTTTACTTTTGAGGAGAAAAACTCCAGTCCATCGATCATCTCCACAGACCAAAAAAAAAACCCTATCTCCTACACAGCAGGCGCTCCCAGTCGCGACCATCTTCTCCATCGCTGCTGCTCCGACGATCTGCAGCTCCGACCGCCGGCCCCTCTTCTGCTCGCTTGTTGCTGCTCGCCTCCGCCGGCGCGTCTGCTCCGGTAATATCTCGATTTCTGTTTTGCTTTCTCAAAATAATAAGTTCATATATTTATGTGATTTGTTCGATTTTTTGTTTCAATTATGAATTTGTGGGCTATTGGTTCTTGTTAAAAGATGGATTTGGTTCTTATTTCATGGATTCCTTGATATAATTTTGTGACCTGTGTGTTTGAATTATGATTTGGTTTTCTGTTACAAAAGATGCATAATTGATTTGTTGCTTTTGTTTAGAACTATATATTGATTTGTTTAGAAATGTCTTGGAACCCAAATTGTTTATTATTCCTGACAAGATCCAATTTTGTAGCACTGAAATGATCAGATGTGCATCGACATGTGTATTGTAACTTGATCTGTATGGATTACTTACAAGAACATGAATCATTTTATTAAAGCTAGGATATGTTTTTTTAACTCATCTTCTAATGCTTTCTGATTCGTAGTATGATTGTTTGATAAACCTGTGTCACCAAATCATGTCTGCAATAAGGTTTTTTAGAATTCTTTTTTTATTATATATGTGAATTGTGGTGTGGAATGCAATCCCTTTGACACAATTTCTGTATTTTGGTGTAACTTTTTATCCTTTTGGTCATTGCAGGAAACCTATTTCAGGGTATAAGCTAAAGGAGATCACTAGCAGTGGCATATATGTAGCTCAGGTACTAGCTGTTGTGCTGCCTAAGGATCAGCCGATAAGGTACCGCAATTTGTAGTTACTTCGGATTTTTGGTGGAAATATTGCAAATCTTTCAGGTTTTGAATTTTGATGTGTGAGTTAATTGGATTAGGATGTAATCATGTTTTAAGGGAAAGAATGTTGCATGGCTTGAGCTTCTTTTAGGTGCAGAAGGTTAATAGGAGAAACTAAACAAATATCAATGTCTTGTAAGCTGTTAATATATATATATATATATATATATATATATATATATTAAAGGCATTAAAAAAATATATATAATAGGTAAATAAGCAATCCCTAACTTTAGCCAAACACTTTTTAACTTATTGACTTATTAACTTTTCTCACCTAATAAGTTATCCAAACATTTTTTTTTAAAATTACTTTTTAAAAAGTAATAAGTAAATAAGTTCTTTAAACAAAAAAAAAAAAAAAATTTTGAGGTAAATAAGTAATCCCAAACACCCCCTTAACCGTCTCTGAAACCCACACAAACGATCATCTCTATCTAACGTTTCTCGAACAAGATCAGAGATGGTGAAAGGTCCAGGTCTCTACGCCGACATCGGCAAGAAAGCCAGAGGTAATTCATCAGTTTCTGCTGCCTTTTCATTTCTCCTTTCAGTTTCAAATAGATTATCAATCTGTTTATCTCCATTTCGACTCCGTCTCTTTGTTTATGTGCTTGTTGTTGCAGTTATCGATTTTAGGTTTAATTTCTTTTTGCATCGTGTTATTCTTTTCCCGATTTTACATCTGTTCGTATGCGCTGCAAGTGTGTGTGTGTGTGTGTGTGTGTGCATATGCTAACCCTAGAATTGGTGCTTTCAGATCTTCTGTACAAGGACTACCAAAGCGACCATAAGTTCTCTCTCACTACCTATGCCACCAACGGAGTTGTATGCTCTCTCTCTCTCTCTATTTACATATATCTATATATCTATCTCCCTGTATATGCATTTTGTGGATGAACATATGGTTATATTATTATTTCTGATTTTAGCATGTGATACCTTGCTGTTTATTTAGGGATAAGAAGCTTAAAACATGTATTCACAATGATATCACTAGTGTTTTTGCTGTATATGTTTCATCTGTTACATTGTGCATTGGAGGTTGTAGCATAGAGAATTCAGACAAATGCCTAGGGTTTTCTAGAATACTTAACCGGTGCGCAGTTACATGGTCCAAAATGCTGTTATTTTATCTATTGTATGTATACATATGCTAACTGGTTCAGTTATTTATGTTGCTTTTGGTTATCCCAACTTCTTAAGTATTTCATGCATATGTTACCGATATTGAAATGCCTTTGCTTCCTAGAGTGTGGTATTTGGTTTTCACTAGTCTCTTATTATTGTTAATTTTCTAAATTGTTTTGCCATATAAATAGGGTGTCAGGTTCGACATTAAGATGAGTACTTGCATCAATTGTATCCTCCAAAATCTTAGGTTTTGTATTGTAGCTTTATATGTAGGGAACATTTAAAGTTTCTAAAATTAGTTCCAAAATCCTAGAGAGTGATAAACCGTAAACAGTTTCTAAAATTAGTTCCATCTTGTATAGACACCAACATATGTGAGACGCAGATGATAGAAACCAATGCCTGAAGTTGTACAACCCGCCACTTGGTTTAGAACTTGCCTGAAGTCCATATAGTGCTTTATGTACGTATAGGTGTTTAACCAAGTTCAATTATGATATGGAACCAAAGTTTTTGCTCATTTTCCTAATGTTAAGCTGTTTATGGGGCAAAAATCGCAAAATAATATTGAAAGTGATTATTTGTATGAGCATAGACTTTCTTCAGCAGGTTAGTATTGAAATTTGATATTGTAGACTGAGCTGCTTCAATGCAAAGAATGATACCTTATACCTAGACCTGGCAATTACAACCCACCCACTTAAAAATGGGTTCATATGGACTCTTAATATAAGGGCATGGGCTGTTTTGGGTTAAACATTATTTCCAAGGGGTCTATCTGGGCATACCTAAAAATTAAAAAAATTGGCACGGGTCATAGTGGGCAGAAAGAAAAGATGCTACGGGTCAAAATGAGCGGGTTATCTACTCATCTCCACTACTTCTCGTTCTTCACAGTACCACTCCAATCAAGCACCGCCGCTCCACCGTCTTCTTCATTGCCATCCAAACAACAATCATCATCATCGACCAAAAAACTTCCTTCGCTGCTCAAATTAACACTGTTTGTATTCAATTAATTTTGTTTTTCTGAAGACGCAACAATCATCATCATCAAATTCTCTTTTGTTGATCTGCGTGTGAAAGCAACCCCCATGGGAATAGCTCCGTTGGAAAGTGGCGTAGATGTAGGTAACACATTATTGCCTTTCACGTGACTTCATCGACGTCCACAAACCCATGTCGTATTCATTACTGGTTATATTGAAATTAGTTTTAGGTTTGATATTTCGATTCAATTTTAGATGGGAATTCGCTATTTCTGCATATAATTATCATAAATGTTCATAACACTTGAAACAAAATGAAATTCTTCATAGACGAAGATGCTTGCTGCTGTGATTTCGCCTTGATTTTGCCTTTGTTTTGTGACTATGTTGTTGGTAAGGAATGCACCAACACTCCAACTATTTCAATCTCTCACTCTATAACACAACCAATATTTTTCACTCCAAAATCGAAACAAGTGAAGACAGGTAATTTACTTAAAATCAGATTCAAGTGCACAACCCTCACAAGGTTATTTCGTTTGATGGACCTTTCTCGTTTGCAAGTCAAAAATTTCAATTGATTTCTGTAAATGTACGTTCGAGAACCCAAACCATTAAATTGGAGATGATACTGGCCATTGAAGAGGAGTTTAAATTGAAGATGATGGCTAGCTAAACCTTTAAACGACTACTGTAACTTTCTGTTTATTTTGTCTCAGATTATGTTTGTGATGTTTGCTTTTGCTATATAAGTTGAAGTCAGCCTTAGTGTCAAAAAAGATAATAATTAGAAGCATTTGTGATCAAGATCGAGGACGATTTTTGCCGTGGATTAAATTCATCAATATTTAGAATGACCGTTCTGCCCCGTACCCATTTTTGTTGAAGCCCGTTCCTACCCGAACCAAACTGACCATTTAATAAAGCGACCCGTTCTGACCCGAACCCATCCTGACCCGAACCTGTTTTGACCCATCACCCCGCCCGACCCGACCCGCCTGTTTTGCCAGCTCTACTTATACCTATCATCCCTGGTTACTAACATAGCATCCAATCCATGTATTGCAAAAGGCTTATATTTTGTCTATTGCTTCCCAAATTTTTAAATATCTAATATGCATATGGAACCGATATTCAAACTCCCCTGCTTCATAGGGCATGCTATTTGGTTTTCACTAGCCCTTTATTATAATTATCTATAAATATAGAGGCCACTCTTTCACTTTCAAGATGACTACTTTCATCAAATGAATTTAGATTTCTCTTGTAAGTTTACCCGAACGTGGTAAATAGTTCTAAAAATTGGTTTCTCTTGAATAGACACTACCTAGTGCAAGATACTGTGAGTAGAAACCAATCCTGAAGTTGTAGAATCAGCCTGAAAGTCTATGTTACAGTTAAAAGTTTTTGACTATGATATGGAACCAAAGTGTGTGTGCTTTCTAATTGTGTGAGCATACAGTGAGCAGCAACACGTTCTTCTTCATGTTAATGGTTAAAAGTTTGATATTTTAGACCAAGAGAAAGCTGTTTTAGTGCAATAGTATGATACCTAATAGCTGTGGTCACTGCTATAGAAGTTGAGCAGCTATGCCACTATGGCGTAACGGTTTGTATTGCTTTGCTACAGAAAAAAAATGATATAAATATTTGTCTATCTGCTTTGTTCAGTATTGCATAGTCAAATTTTATATGCATGATCTTGGCTACCTGCAGTATTTGACCTCTTGTATATTTCAGGCCATTACCTCATCAGGATCCAAGAAAAGTGAGTTGTTTTTGGCGGACGTCAGCACTAAACTGATCAACAAAAACATCACAACTGATGTCAAAGTGGACACAAATTCAAGGTAAGTAACATAAATTTGTTCACTCGCTTTTTTTTTAAATTATTTAATAATATCGCTGATTATATGAATAATATGACAACCATGTAGCTATTCACAACTATCACAATTGATGAACCTGCACCTGGACTGAAAACCATCTTCAGCTTCATTGTTCCTGATCAAAGATCTGGCAAGGTATCTATTATTCTACTAAATTCTTTTAAAACATTTTTGTGTTTTACATGAGAAGCATAAAGTCTCATACAAGTTTGGTTACAGGTTGAACTTCAGTACTTGCACGAGTATGCAGGAATCAGTACCAGCATCGGTTTAACCGCTAGCCCCGTGGTCAACTTCTCTGGGGTAGCTGGAAACGGCACAATGGCACTCGGGACTGATGTTTCATTCGACACTGCTACTGGCAATCTCACTAAATATAATGCAGCCCTAAGTGTCTCGACTTCTGATCTCATTGCATCCTTGACACTGTAAGTAGTTTCAAACTACCCGCATGGCCGCATGATTGTCTTAAAACTGGTTTCTGCCAGGAATGCTTAAAAACCGTTGAACCCGACCAAACCGAGCTAAATCGGCCAGTTCGGCCGGGTTAGGAGTAATACGGTTTGAAAAACCGGGTTTCACAGTTCGGTTTATGGTTTACGGTTTGGAACCGGCCGGGGAAACCGAACCGCGGCCGAGATCTTAATAGAAAATAAAAAGAATATATTCTTTTATCCGTATAATTTTAATTAAAATAATCTTTTCATGTATATGTATCTAACGACTAATACATATAAGTATTTTTAATTAGAATACGTATAGATTATCAATTTAACCAATTTCGTGTTTAAGTTTTTTTTTCACTTTGTTTCGTAAACCCTTTTATACTTAAAAGGTAAAATGTTCAGTCTTTTTTAAGTCTTACCATTTTACTGAACTTTCAAAGATCGAATGGTACGTTTCCGTGTTTAAGTTTAGAAGAAAAAAAAAACGGCCCAAACCGCCAAACCCGAATCATTTTGGCCGGTTTAGCTGGTTCGGCCGAGTTTTATTTAGTTTCTCCAAAGACCATAGTTACCGGTTTGGCCCATAAATCCTGTCAAAACCGGCCGAACTGGACCGTGAACGTTCCTAGTTTCTGCTATCATGGTATTTGACAAATTTCGCGCATTGTTACAGGAACGATAAAGCAGACACTCTAACCGGTTCCTACTACCACACAGTTAGCCCACTGACCAACACAGCAGTCGGTGCAGAGTTAACCCATGGGTTCTCAAGCAACGAGAACTCCTTAACAATCGGGACACAACATTCACTTGACCCGTTGACCACGGTCAAGGCTCGGGTCAACAATGCTGGCATAGCGAGTGGTCTTTTGCAGCATGAATGGCGCCCGAAATCCGTGTTCACTATATCAGGAGAGGTTGACACTAGGGCGATTGAAAAGAGTGCAAAGGTTGGACTAGCTCTAGCTTTAAAGCCCTGAGGAGTAAAACACAGTTTACTATGATTTTGGCACAAGAGAAATAAAGTGGGTTGATGTTCTCACTGACAATGTTGCAGTGTTTAAATGTTGTGAAGGCCTTTAAGGATGTTTATTTTGTCTTGCAAAAGTTTTCAATTGCTGTTTAAGCAGATACATTTATTGAATTGGCTTGATAAATTGTCAAGGGTTTGCTGCACTCAAATCATGGGTATCCAATTCATTCCTTTGTTTTCAAATTCATAAACCAAACAACATCCAATTTTACAAGAACATGAATCTTCTCCCATTAATATTTTCATAATTTACCCATGTGAATTAGAATAGAGAGATTTTATTGAGATGATTTGTATATTTCAAGTATATATATATATATATATATATATATATACATCCTAAACCTAATTGGAGCTATAATATATTCACCCTAAGCATAATGGAATCTATAATATATTTCAATATACAGACATCCTAAACCTAATGGGAGCTATAATATATTCACCCTAAGCATAATGGAATCTATAATATATTTCAATATACAGACATCCTAAACCTAATGGGAGCTATAATATATTCAAGCTAAGCATAATGGATCTATAATATACTAGGTTACAATCATGTATATTACACGTGCTGAATAATTATAATGTTAGAGCAGGGCAGGCCATAGACGAAAGTAAACTATAGACTACTTACCGACCTTTGCGGAACTGGAGCCGAAACTCCTTCCTTTCTTTATGATGAAAGTGGTCCTTTAGAAGGCCGCCATACCGATGGAATTCCTATGCACTAGTAATCTTCGACAACAAGGACCATTCTCTTAGATGAGAGCCGATCTACTTTGGTTAGCCGAAATATTTAGTAATAAAAAATTTATATATCTTTAAAAATTTGTGTATTATACGGGTTGAATAAACCCGCATATTACATGTATTGAATAAAATATAATATAATCTGTTAAAACACACTCGTCAAAATATATCTTTAAAAAATGTACTTTGACATGACAATTATAAATTTTGTTAAGTTAATTTTTAAAACATTTTTTTAACTGTGTATTAGTTTTTTTTATGTAATTGATAAATGTTAATTAATCTGTTAAAACACACTCGTCAAAATATATCTTTAAAAAATGTACTTTGACATGACAATTATAAATTTTGTTAAGTTAATTTTTAAAACATTTTTTTTAACTGTATATTAGTTTTTTTATGTAATTGATAAATGTTAATTCATATTAAATTCATTTGGTTAATGATATAATAACTATCTATAATCAAATAATAAATATCCATAATTACATTTATATTAAATATTTAAGAATATATTGTTTTAATATTATTATTTAATATGATAGAGAGGAAAAAGTATGTTAATGATGCACCAGAAAGTAACACGTATCTCATTAGAATTTTTATTTATTAGTATAAAGATTTTAATATTCAGAGTTTATATATCAAATACTCTAGAATTATTATATTTATATTCAACTCTTTTACTTACTGTCATTTATTTGAAAAGTTTTCTCTTTTCTTGTCCTTTTCATTAACTGGAGTTAAGTATTTCTGTTAAGTTAAGGGCATTATTGTCTTTTTAGCCATAAAAGACAATTCTTGTAAATGCTAAAGTTATTTGTTTTCTTTTATTATTCTTTTATTCTTCTTTTATTCCCTTTATCAATTTTATTTTATATATTTTGTTTAAAATTTTATTAATTAATTAACCAACTTATTTATTTTATAAAAATATATATTTTTAAATTTATTTATTTTCGTTCGTTTGAATTAATAATATATTTTTTGTATTCATTTTTTATTAAGCTATTTATTTTTATCATTTTACAACTATTATATTTCTTTATACTTTTTTTTATATATTAAAGTGTTAGTAAGAGTTTAAAGTTTATTTTGTAATCATACACTCAATCTTGAAATTTTATCAGTTAATTAACAAACTTATTTATTTTAAAAATATATATATTTTTTATATTTTTTATTTAATTATCTTTATTTTCGTTTGTTTTAATAAGTAATATACTTTTCTTATTTTTATTTTATAGATTTCTTTAAAATTTTATTTATTATTATTATTATTATTTTGTTTGAACACGCTCATTTTCTTAACGAACGAACACGAACAAGAAAATATCGTTTGATTAATTGTTCGTGTTCAAACGTTTGTTTGGTTAGAGTTAAACGAACGAAACGAATATGTTCGGTTCGTACTCGTTTAGTTCATTTACAAGCCTACGAATACTGACTTAACCGTCACATGGTTGTCTCTAGAACCCCTCAAACGGGTTTCTTTTATGTGACAATTTTAGGTAAAATCCTAAAAAGGTTAGAGCCAGTTTGAACAGCCCCAAGCCCAACCTTGACAATCGAAAACCAACGCTTCACCCTGTTTGGTTCACTCTTTAATTTTGGAATTAATTGAATTTTAACCAATACACATAAAACATTGGTATCAAATCGGTTTACCATGTTTCACTATTACAAATTTCTCAATTAAAACCTATTGAGTTAAAAATAGGCTTTTAAACAAACGAGCATACATTGAACACTTACTATACTGAAAACTAGGCCTTAAGATTGAGTGTATGAATACAAAATAAAGTTTTAACTCTTACTAACCCTCTATTATATAAAAAATAGTCTAAAGAAATATAATAATTGTAAAATGAAAAAAGTAAATAGCTTAATAAAAAATAAATAAATAAATTATAAAAATATAAAAAAATCTATTTTTATGAAAACAAATAAGTTGCTTAACTAATTAATAAAATTTGAAATAAATCTTTAAAATAAAAATAAGAAAAGTATATTATTTACTCAAACAAACAAAAATAAATAAATTAAATAAAAAATATAAAAATATATATTTTATAAAATAAATAAGTTATTTAATTAATTAATAAAATTTTAAATAAAATCTATAAAATAAAATTGATAAAAGGAATAAAAGAAGAATAAAAGAATAATAAAAGAAAAGAAAGAAAAGAAAAAAAAATAACTTTAGTATTTACAAGAATTGTCCTTTATGACTAAAAAGACAATAACACCCTTGACTTAACAGAAATATTTAACTCCAGTTAGTGAAAAGTACAAGAGATAAGAGAACTTTTCAAATAAAGTACAGTAAGTGAAAGTCAAATCTTTAAAGGACTTATTCCATAATTTAAACAAACATAAAGGACAAAAAATGTAATTTACTCTATATTCAATCTAAGAACCTTTATTTTAAGAGATTTTCTAAATATATTTGTTTGTTAATCATTAGAGTTGATAGACTCGGTCATTATAATCATAAGTTTTTTTTAACCAAGTGACAATTAATTTTAATGTGATATTTTCATAATAGATTATTAGGTTAGAGCCAATATGTAAAGTAGATATGCCACAAACCTGAATCTGAAACACGGGGGGAGGGGGGGGGGGTTGGGGGTTGTAAATAGAACTAGGTACGGATTATTTTCAAAATTATTTATGAGTTTGGGACTGTATAGTATTGGGTGATATCCACTTGATTGTCCAAATAGGGATGGTAAAAAAACCCGAATGCGACGAGTATACTCGAAACCCTAAACATCCGGGACGGGTATACCTGAAACCCGGTGGGTATGGGACTAGTTTTAAAAATTTTCGCAGGTATGGGTATGAGATTAGGTTATACACGGATCGATTACCCGAAGCCATCCCTAATGTAAGGCATCTTCATTGTCACATATGAGCTTTATTAAGGAAATCTTGTAAAACTTTAATTTCTCTAAGAAATTGCTTGACCCATGAAAGTTCACATTTTGCATTTTCGATCGCTTGACATTTTCTACCACGTTTTGTTTCTTACTTTTTCAAGAAACCAAATTGCCTTTAAACAAGTGAAAATCATGATGTTAATAGTCTATTAAACGACGAATGTCTATCATAATCGTCATCTGAATAATAAAACTGAACCTCCATATGACCTTAAATCTCGTATTTTAGAATTTGCAGTGCGGCTTCCCAATGGTGTCACAAGTAGAATTCAGAACTGATTAACGAAACTAACAACGAATGAGATATCCACTCTATTTGTTGTGAGATAGTTAAGTCTCCCAACTAACCCCCGATAATTTCCTTGATCTAGCATAGACTCTCCCTGTCATGCTAGGAGTTTAACAATAAGACCATCGGTTTCGTTGAGATATTAAAATTCTGTCTCTTGATTATGCGATTCAATGCTAAGAAAATATCTAAATCTTTTCATATCCTTATAAATGTTTGAACATATGCTCCTTTAGTTGTTGGATACCAATAAAATCATATTACCGAAGATTAATGTATTATATCCACATAAACTATCAAATAGGTGCAATATGATCCTGAATGCCGATAGAAAACTGAATGATCCACCTTAATACGTGTCATCAAAATTCTCTCATTACCGTACTGGATCGACCAAACCAAGCCCCGGGAGAATGCTTAAGGCCACGAAGAGACTTTTGTAAGTTTCAAACTAATCTCGACTCCCCCTTAAGCATCACTCTAGAGGTTGTTCCATGTATACTTCTTCTTGCAACTCACAATGGAGGAAGACATTTTTAGAACAAATTGATGAAGGGGTCATTTACAAATAGCTTCCATAGACAATAAAATTTGAATTTTGGTAATTTTGGTAACGAGATGCAAATAGCTTCCATAGACAATAAAATTTGAATTTTGGTAATTTTGGTAACGAGTGGAAATGCATCATTCTAATCTAGGCCAAAACGGGCCTTTAGGTGATCAAGTGTACCATCTTAACCCACTTTTAGAGTAAAAATCGAATGAAATACAACTTTGGTTGTACCATGAGGTGAGGAAATTAGCTCCCAAGTCTCAATGAAGTGTAATGCCTTCATTTGCATGATGCCAACCAATATAGGATAAAGTCTCTTCTATAGTCTTAGGAATAAGAATAGAGTCTAGACTTGCAACACCAGCGAAAGGTATGTGATAACCGATCGATGTTTAAATATCAATATATGAGAGTTAGAGGTGGATCATGTACCTTTTCATTAGGCGGCAGACATATTGTCATCTTGCAAGATCTGAGAAAAAGAAGCGGTCATCTAAAGAGTTAGGGACTAGTCGTAGGTGGAGATGTTGATCAGTTCTTTAACACATAATGGAAAACAATATTAATCATAAACATTTACCTGGTAATCCAGTAACATTGGAGAGAGAAGTCATGATCTTGATGATGATCGGGTTCCCGTTTAGGATGTACCTTAATGATGGTTTAGGTGAGAGGAGTCTCACGGTTTAGAGAAGCAGAGAGGGTTACGAATTCTAGAGAGAATTCGTGACTTAGTGGTGGTTTTCAACAACCCTTAATCTCGGCCTAATGATTTATATTTATACACCCAAGGGGAAACCCTATTTATATCAGTAAAGATAATTATGTCCATCGAATAATTACCAATTAGTCATAGGGGTAAATAAGTCATTGATCAATAATTAATAAATGATAATAAAGGTCATACAATTAATAGTGAGTCTTACATTCTCCCACTTGGCCAATTGATCATTTATAATGAGCATTAGTAAGTCTAACCAGATGTTAATACTTATTTTGGTTCTAAACTGAAATTGTAACAGAGAAATAAAATCATTGAATTAATATTAAATTCAAGACCCCCATTAATCATACTACAATCCCAAATTTAAAACTTAAGTGAACTTAAGATCAAATTGACAATTAAGCCTTTAACGTTGATTTGTATAATTACTGTCTATATGTCTTTAGGCATGCATAGACATATTAAGAGACAAACAAATTCAAATAAATGAGAAAATTTCATTAAACATAAATAAGTACATTATTCTACTAAATAAGGTCTTTAGAAAAACCCATCTTTGAAACATGTTCTTCGAATACTTTAGGAGGGAGACCTTTAGTCATCGGATCCGCAAGCATAACTTTAGTACTTTCATACTCAATACAAAGATTATTTTTCTCAACTCGCTCACGTACGAACAGGTACTTTGTATCAAGATATAATCCAGCTCCAGACGAACTGTTACTGTTCGAGAAACTAACGGCAACTGAGTTATCACAGTAAAGCTTCAATGGTCTAGATATGAAATTAACTACTTTGAGTCTAGTGATAAGATTCTTTAGCAACATGCCATGACAGATCGCATTATAAACAATGATGTATTCTGCCATCATAGTGGATGTTGTAGTCAACTGTTGCTTATGACTCTTCCATGAGATAGGTCCGCCGGCTAACATAAAGATATACCCCAAAGTGGATTTCTTGTCATCCTTGCATTTAGCAAAGTCAGATTCAGAATAACTAACCAGTTCCAAATTGTCACTTCTTCTATAGGTTAGTTTATAGTCTTTCGTCCCTTTCAGATATCGAAGCACTTTCTTAGCTGCTTTCCAATGATCAAGACCAAGATTAGTCTGATAACGGCCTAGCATTCCAGCAATATAAGCGATATCTGGACGAGTACAAACTTGAGCATACATAAGGCTTCCAACTACTGATGCATAAGGTATCATTCTTATTTGCTCCTTTTCAACCTCTGTTTTGGGACATTGGAAGGAACCGAAAAAATATCCTTTAACTACTGGAGCTACAGAAGGCGAGCAGTGCTGCATGTTATAACGTATGAGGACACGCTCAATGTAAGCCTTTTGAGATAAGCCTAAGATCCCATTAACTCTATCTCGGTGTATTTCGATGCCAATAACATAAGAAGCCTCTCCGAGATCCTTCATGTCGAAATTACGCGAGAGTAAACGCTTCGAATCATGCAACATGTCTAAACTATTACTTGCTAATAGAATGTCATCTACATAAAGGACAAGTATAGTAAAGTTGCTCCCACTTATCTTGAGGTAGGTGCATTGATCCACTTGGTTCTTAATGAAATCTTGTTTCTTCATGATCTCATCAAACTTTAGGTACCATTGAAGTGATGCCTGCTTCAACCCGTATATGGATTTCTTCAACTTACAGACTAAATGTTCTTGACCCTCAAGTTTAAAGCCTTCAGGTTGTCTCATGAACACGTCTTCATTCAAGTCGTCGTTGAAGAAAGCGGTTTTGACGTCCATCTGATGTTGCTCAAGATTAAAGAAACCTACTAGAGCCATCACGATCCTTAAAGAATCCTTTCAAGAAACAGGAGAAAAGGTCTCTTGATAGTCGATGCCTTCTTTATAAGTGAAACCCTTTGCAACCAATCTCGTTTTGTAGCGTTCAATTTTTCCATTCGGATCTAGTTTAGTTTTGAAGACCCATTTACATCCTACGGGTTTAACTCCGTTGGGTAATTCAACTAAATCCCAAACATCATTTTTCTTCATGGAGTCAAGCTCGTCAATCATAGCTTTATTCCATTCAGAATACTGATCACTACTAATGGCTTCATGATAAGAAGTAGGATCGGTAAAATTTCCGGCATCCATTTCAGCTTCAGTCAGGTAGGTAACATAATCATCAAAATTAGTAGGCCTTTTGGACCTAGACGACCTCCTGAGTAGTTTATCGGGTTCAGCATTGTCTTCATGTCGGTCGTTTGATGTGCCTTCATTCTCAGGTATAAATGGAGTAGCATTAAGTTCTGTGTGTATATGAGGTGGTGTAGTGACGTGCGGTGTAGCGTCGTGTACAAGAGGAGTAATCAGAGGTAAAGTAAGCGACAAATCTCCCCCCCCCCCCCCGCGTCTTGTACTTCTTGTAAATCATGATAAGGATTTTCACTGCTCCCACTGACCTCTAAATCCTCAAGGAACTCAGCACGTTTGGTTTCTACAATACGAGTGACGTGAGAAGGACAGTAGAATCTATAACCCTTTGAGTGATCGGGATAACTGATGAAGTAACAAGTGACCGTTTTCATGTCATGTTTCTTTAAGAAAGGATTATAGAGTTTAGCTTCAGCAAGACAGCCCCATAATTTCATATATCTTAGACTCAGTTTCCTTCCTGTCTAGAGTTTATAAGGAGTTTTGGGGATAGATTTTGAAGGAACTCTATTGAGTATATGAACAGCTGCTTTTAAGGCCTCGGTCCAGAGGAATGAGGGTAAACCTGAGTTGGCTAACATACTACGTACCATGTCCATTAAGTCCCTGTTTCTTCTCTCAGCAACACCGTTCTGCTGAGGAGTATCGGGCATAGTGTACTGGTTCACGATCCCCTGGCCTTTACAAAACTCATACAATGGACCAGGAGCCTGACCCACATCAGTATGTCTACCATAATATTCACCTCCTCTATCTGATCTTATAACTTTTATTTGAAGATCAAGTTGTTTTTCAACTTCAGTTTTATAATCTTTAAAAGTTGCAAGTGATTCAGATTTTTCTTTAATAAGATACAAGTACATATAATGAGAATAATCATCGATAAAAGTGATAAATGAAGTATGTCCAGTTATTCCAGCGACGAGGTAAGGGCCACTAATGTCAGTGTGGATGAGTTCTAATAAACTAGAGCTCCTAGTGCCACCTTTCTTATTCGCTACTGTCATTTTACCTTTAAGGCATTTGACACATGTTCCAAAATCATTGAAATCAAAAGAGGGTAAGACTTCATCCTTCACGAGTCTCGATCAACGATCTCATGAAATGTGGTCTAAACGTTGATGCCACAACATGGATGAAGTTTCTAAGTCTCGTTTTCATTTAGTCTTTGTTAAGTTCTCATTGATATTATATGATAACAAAGACTTGGAAAATTCATCATCTAGTTCTAACTTATATAGGCCACCATCTAGAAAACCACGTCCAAACACTTGAGAATTAAAGCTAATCGTAAGTTTGCCATGACCATGAGAAACATCAAAACCGTCTACGTCTAACTTTGGTCCTGATACAAGATTTCAAGTAATCTCAGGAATATATAAGGTATCATAAAGTTTAATACATAAACCAGTTTTCATTATTAATTATCAGGTTCCCACGGCTTCGACAACTAGCTCATTTCCATTCCCCCAGTTTAAGTGTTCTTCGGTTTCTTTCTAGCTTCTGGATTGTAAGGAATCCCTGAGTAGAGTTGGTTACATGAACCATAGAACCAGAGTCAAACCACCATGTGTTAGTTGGAACATTTAAATTAAAGACTCAAGTATCATATAAAGATGATTACCTCTCTTAGTCAACCACTCCTTGAAGGCTGGGCATTCTTTCTGCCTATGTCTGGCCTTGCGGCAGAACCTGCAGTGAAATTTCCCTTTGGAGTTCTTAGAGCTGGAAGAAGCACCTGAATCTTGCTTTTAGACGTTCGGAAATTCCTTTTTACGGAAATTTCCCTTCCTCTTCTTAGAATCACCAGTCATGAGGTAAGCCACATCAGGTTTCTCCAGCTTTAGACGTTCTTCCTCTTGCATACACATAGCAATCAACTCACTCATCTTCCATTTCTCTTTCTAAGTATTGTAGTTGATCTTGAATGCTTCGAAAGACGCAGGTAGGGAAGTCATAATAAAGTGCACCAGGAAACCATCATTGATCTCCATTTCAAGTCCCTTAAGCTTATGGGCCATGCTGTGCATCACCAGGACGTGCTCACGAATACCACTGATTCCGTCATACTTAGTAGTCACCATCTTCAGAATAAGAGTGCTAGCATGCACCTTAGAAGTTCCTTTGAATTGTTACTCCACAGAAGCCAAATAAGTCTTAGCATCAGTTGAATCTGGAATTGCTCCCCTGATGGCGATGCTGATGGATTGCTTTATGAGCATAAGAGACATTCGGTTACACCTATTCCACTTCTCATGGAGTATCTTGTCGTCAGTGGTACTCCTATCAGTGAGAGCAGGGGGTGCAGCCTTTCTCAGTGCATAATAAAAATCCAGCATTGCGAGATTCAACATTAGATAATCTTTCCAAGAATGAAAGTTAGAACCGGTAAGAGTTTCAATTCCCATATTGGGAGCTGCAATGGATTTAGATGAGAAGAATAAGATACATAACTAAATTGAAGGACTAAGAGTGAACTATGGGGTACTAGACTAAGGCAGGCGGAAAGTAAGGATCATTATACTAATGAAGCTGTGATAAAGTCTATTATAACACCAAAATAATAAACTAATTAAGGTTCTACTTAAACAATTAGCTTTCGCTTTGGCTATGACTAATTATTTAAGAATTAGGAACAAATAAGGTATGCAAGTTAAATGTAACACATCATCTTTGGGCAGAAGCGAGACATTTAATTTGCACATATTAAGTTTGTAGGACACAAATGTAACACATCATCTTTGGACAGAAATGAAACATTTATGTATTTAAGGCGAGTGTCATGTGAATATCTAATAGTTTAAGGATACACACTAAGTGACAATGCTTAATTAGACTTGAATAATTTTACACATATATCAAATCACATTTGGGCAAAAATGAAACAATTAGGTATTACTCAAGTAATTTAAGGTTTTGCAAAACATTTAAAATTTAAGTTTTCACACAAAATATAAAAGCATTAGTTAATAACAAATGCTCTATTAGCACGGATTGAACTTTTAAGTACCCGAAAAATTTTGTGGACCCGAGTACTTTTAAGGACCCGAAAACATAAGGATCCGAGTACTTTAGGCATGAGCCGAGAACTATTGAGTAGCCGTGAACTATTATAATTAGTCGTGAACTATTATAATTAGCCGAGAACTTGGGTGAGCCGAGAACTATTGTAATTAGCCGAGAACTATTGATGTTCACGGGAAATAGTAAGTTCTCGGGTTTTAGGTTAAGTTCACGGGAAAATTTATGCTCACGGGAAAGCTGATGTTCACGGGAAAGCTGTTGTTGTTCACGGGAAAAGTAAGGTTCACGGGAAAGTTGATGTTCACGGGAAAAGTAAGGTTCTCGGGAAAAAAAATACGAGAACTTGTTAAAACTGTGAACTCATAAAAACCGTGAACTTAGGGAATCCGGGAACTTCAGCTTTTCGAGTACTATGATGGTTCCGAAATTAAGGGATAGATTTTAGGGATATCTTTTATTTCTAAATTTAAGCTGTTTATTTCTATCCAAGATTTATCAGTTCGTAAAAAAATATTAAAATTTAAATATTTTAAACGAAACTTGGAGATAAAGTTTCTTAATTTAAATTTTTAGGAAACAAGATTAAATCTAATCTATTACCAAAATAAGCATGATTTCACCAAAAATAAGGATGAACGTCAAGAACAATTCCGATGAACATCATAACTGTTCTTTATTAAAATCATGTTGGCCTGGAATCGAAATCATAAAGCATTATATTAAGGATTTCGAAAAATTATCAAAGTTTTATGGATCAAAATAGGTTATTCAGATCAGAAAATTAAACAAATCAAAACCGAAAACTTGAGGTTTAGATCCGAAAACTTTAATATATCATAAAAAACAGTTTATTTGATCCTAATAAGGGATCAAAACAGGTTTTAGAAACTGTTTAAACAGATCAGATCTGGAAAACGTAAGTCCAGAGCCGAAAACTTATCAAAAAATGATTTTCATATTCATTCCAGTTTTAGGGAATGAAAAAGAACTGATTAATCAACATACGCTCTGATACCACATGTTGATCAGTTATTTAACACGTAATGGAAAACAATATTAATCATAAACATTTACATGGTAATCTAGTAACGTTGGAGAGGGAAGACGTCATGATCTTAATGATGACCGGATTCCCATTTAGGATGTACCATAATGATGGTTTAGGTGAGAGGAGTCTCACGGTTTAGAGAAGCAGAGAGGGTTACAAATTCTAGAGAGAATTTGTGACTTAGTGGTGGTGTTCAACTACCCTTAATCTCTGCCTAATGATCTCTATTTATACACCCAAAGAGAAACTCTTTTTATGTGAGTAAGAGTAATTATGTTCATTGAATAATTATCAATTAGTCATATAAATAAATAAGTTATTTATCAATAATTAATAAATAATAATAAATGCTATACAATTAATAGTGAGTTTTACGGATGTAGCGTGAGGTTATCTCTAATAGGTTTTTAAAGGTGAATCTAGAGATATTTTAAGTAGGTATGATAGAAAATACTGAGAGGAAGTGCGTCATTTAGTTGAGACGACTTTTGTGGATTGTCAGAGAAATATACTTGATGGTAAAAAATGGTAACATCGGTCGTCATGACATGCCTATTGAGAGTAGGAGAGTAACATTTGTAGCTCTTCTAAAGATAAGAATTAATTACACGGATGACCCCTGTGATTTATACGGATTTTACTTATGGTCCATAAGAATGAAAAATTACAATTTCAGTCCAATAGTTTACACATTTGTAACAGAGATGACCCCTAAGTTGGTTGTCCGTTAACTTTGACTATTAAATGGATGTAAAATGACTAAAATACCCTTTACATATTAAAATAATAAAAATAAAAAAATAACTCTTCAAAAAAGTGGACCACCAAAACCCACCGGTTCATCTTCTCCAAGCAAAACTCACCTCTACCACTCCACTTTACCTCACATGATCACCGAATCCACACTTGCCCTCAAACCATCTCATAAATCCCGAACTAAACTTCCAGAATTAAAACTGTCACCGTGCAGCGAGAAAGGGTTAAGAACCTGCAACCCAAACTAAACTTCCAGAACGATGGCACTAATGTGCATTGAGAAAGGGTTAAGAACGATGAGGGTAAAGGGTTGCAGCGATCTGAGATTCAATAATTGTCGTCACCGTCAACACCGTCACCGTCTGGTACTCAAGGTGCAACCCTTTACCTCATCTTTATCTTCATCACCCAGGTACTAAACCTACAACCTGAAACTGCAACACTTTACTGAACCCGCAGGTACTGAACCTGCAACGTCCCATTATCGAATCTTCGACTGGAATTAGGAAGGGAGGACCGGATTGACGGTATTGACGGTGGCGCTGTTGATGTCGATTTGGACGCCGTTGTTGGTGTCGATTTTGATGGCCGATGTTGGCGTCGATTTTGGTGGAGGTTATTAGGGGCAGGAGATGAAGTCGTCGATTTTGGTGGTTATTGGTGGAGGTTATTAGGGGTAGGAGATGGAGGTTGTTAGTGACACCAGCGTTAATGGCGTGGGTTTGAGAGAGAGATGGGGTGGGGGTGGGGGTGGGGGTGGGAGTGGGTGATATAGAATTTATTATTGAGGGGTATTTTCGTCATTTTACATCCATTTAACAGTCAAAGTTAACGGACATCTAACTTAGGGGTCATATTTGTTACAAATGTGCAAACTATTGGACTGAAACTGTAATTTCTCATTCTTATGGTCCATAAGTGAAATCCGTGTAAACCACATGGGCCATCTGTGTAATTAATTCTAAAAATAACCAAGAAAAACACATTTGAGGGCTTTGGGAGACAACTTATCTTGGCCCGGATCCGGACAAAGAACGAAGCATAAACATCCAAATATGGATGGTATTGAGACGGGTTTGGGCCGTGTATTGGTAATCTCAGTCCCATACTCGGATGTGAAATCTTGTGCCATACTCGGCCTAACGCTTGTCAGATATTTGTCTGGTAATTACCGGTCGGGTATCGAGCATACCCATGGGTCTAGTATGTTAAAAAATGTCTGTCGAGATTTTCAAATACATTTCTTTTTCTTACTATTCTAAATTTTTATGTATATAGCAAATTAAAAATGATTACTTACATACAAAATACAAATAATATTATCAAATACATATCTCTAAAGTTATGAAGATATGATGGTGAAATGGTATTGGCAGCAATAGGTCCTCCTAAATAGCAGTAGGGGTGCTCATAAACGACCCAAACCAACCAAACGACCCAAACCGAAACAAGTCAGTCGCTTTGAAACATATACAGTTCAATTCACAGTTTGGTTTTACGGTTTACATTTTACACTCAACCGTTTTAACATTTATTCTATTTTTTTTTTATTTTAGGAATACGAAAATATGTACACATAGCATATTCGTAAACAATCTTTATCATTTAAAAAAAACATAATTATGCTTTAAAAAAACAAAACAAAAATATTCGAAACCGCCAAACACCAAAATTAAGTGGTTAAACCATCATACCGTCAAAACCGGTTGGGTGGTTAGCCTTTTGACCTAGGGTTTTCGTCAAAACTAGTCAACCAGATTGTGAAAACTCGTAAGTAGTAACACCCATATGACTCATGTCATTCGGCAATCACTCTTCCTGTGCTTGGGTTCTAGAAAAAAGAAAAAGGAAACACAAAGTCATGTGTGAAGGTTGCATGACGAAAATGAGCTTTTGTGACACGACTGACAGACAGATAATAAGTTAAAAAGGGACGAGAGGGACGTACAAGACAGAGTCGTGGGACAAAAATGAAGTACATTTGGTTTCGTCACTAACTGTAGTCTTATATCCATTAACAAACTAATAGAAGGTAAATTATGATATCTATGTATGAGAGAGAGAGAGGGCGGGATGGAGAGAGAGGGCGAGAGAGAGAGGGAGAGAGGGAGCGAGGGGGGGGGGGAGAGAGAGGGATAGAGGGAGAGAGGGAGCGAGGGGGGGAGAGAGAGAGAGCCCTTTGTTACAACAAATATAATCGATGGCTCCTAAATCAACAATCCATGAACTTATAGATTGAAAACACAAGCGGAAGGATTACCCATATAGCAAATAGGCATCATAGTCACATGACTCTGAGGAGGTACCACAAGTCGACCATTTTCTTCCAACGCTCATCTATGGTCATGCCTTGGACATTCCTAGCCATAAGATCATGTGTTAGTAGTCCCTTTTCTGTTACCACCACAAAAGATGGAAGGTTCTTAATGAGAGCCAGTGGGAGTGACTCATACTGAGTAGTCGTTTGAAGGTGTCCCTCATATTAGGGGTGGTGGAACTGGTAAGAATCTGATGTCTTGTACCTTTGTGCAGTCTGTCATGGACGTGCATCATGTTTTATAGTTTAGATGTTGCTATAAACAGTATACAATCGTTCAATATCATTAGTGTAACACTCAGATGCCTCAGTCCAAGTCTCTTTACATGTCTCAAAAGGTCGGTAAAGTTGTAAGACGGAAAGATCAATAGACTACCACAACAAACCGCATAGTTAGGCTTCTACTTGTTCTCACTTAGCACGGTCAGCCTCAACTATCCCTCAACACGTTCGGTCAACCGATCGGCTTGGCCCTACCCTTTTCAACCACATTTTTACGCTGACAATGAGAGAGAACTATAGTTTATTTTTTAACACAAATGGGCTGAACTAATAGGCCTAACTATAATATATTCTAACAACCAAAAACAACTCGAGAAAAACGACCCGAATCGAAACAATCTCATTTCAAATCACTCATCTATGCACCTCTACATACAAAGTTTCTGCCATCATTTTTGTAGCAGAAATTTGTTTTAAATCAATTTCACAGCTCATAAATTACACTGCCATGATGATCACTTTAAATTCATCACAACAACATAAATTCCACATCTGTTTCTGTTGTTTCTTATACTGCTTTAGACAATTAGAACTAAATTTTAGAAAAAAAAGATTTCATAATAGTGCTCGGAAAAAGAAACCGATGATTAGCATACCAAACATACCATTCTCTATTGCTTCTCATTCGGCTTTGGTGAGTTTTGAGTCAACTGCTGATGAAAAGGTGATGCACGGGTGCTACTTGATATCGAGAGGCTTCTTGGATGCTGTGACCCGTTTCTTGAAAACGACCCATTTTGACTTCGGACGATGTTTCGGCCATTTGGGCTTGACCCGACCCGTTCAGACTGGATATTCTGGAAGTAATATGATGAGCTTGCCATGTCCTTTAGGGCTGGCAATGGCTTTAAAGATTCAACAACTTCACTCATTAGTGGTCTGACTTTTGGGTCCCAGCTCAGGCAACGAGCTGCTAGCTGGGCTGCTTTCTGGGCTCCCTTTATAGAGAAATGACCCTCGAGCCGAGGGTCTATTAGCTTATAAAACCTCCTCCTCTCTCCTAAATGCGGTCGGGCCCATTCAACAAGATTGTGTTCACCGTTTGGACGGTTCTTGTCCATTGACCTTCTCCCGGTCAACATTTCAAGTAAAACGACACCAAAACTATATACATCACTCTTTGCAGTGAGATGTCCTATATGAAAACAACCAAAAATGATCTGACAATCATACAAGAAAAGAAGCACAAAAGGTCAAAGGTCAAAAGTCAAACCTGTCATTACATATTCAGGGGCTGCATAACCATACGTTCCCATGACTCGTGTAGATACATGAGTTTTATCGCCCTCAGGGGCATCTTTAGCAAGACCAAAATCAGAAAGCTTTGCATTATATTCCTGGAAATTTAAATCATTAGAAAGACGAACCGTACAGCAGAATCAAGAAAGTCAAATGTCTGATGAGTTTCGTGTTGCTTACTGCATCTAACAAAATGTTAGAGGTTTTGAAATCACGATAAATCACAGGTCTTGTTGCTTCTTCATGAAGAAACGCTAGACCCTTTGCAGCCCCGAGTGCAATTTTCATCCTGATGGACCACGGAAGAGGCAAAGACCCTACAAAGTTAGGTGCAAATTAGGAACATCAATGTCACAGGGGTGGAAGTACACGAGCCGAGCCCGCCTAAGCTCGAGCTCAGCTCGTTTAGAGCTCTATTTCTAAAGCTCGAGCTCGGCTCATGAGTAGTTTTTCAAGCTCAAGCTTTGCTAGGGCTCGGCTCGTTTATTATTTATTAATTTATTTTTATATATATTTATAATTATAATTTTTATATGTAATATAAGATATATTATTTAAGTATTTTTATCATAACTTTATATATAATAATATAAAAAATTGTATATAATGATTAGACGAGCAAACAACATACTTCTAAACAAATGATTCTCCAAGCTCCCTCGAGGCATGAACTCATAAGCTAGCAGCCTTTGATCATCTTCAATGCAGTAACCGATCAATTTAACCAAATTTGGATGAATGAGATCACCTAAATAATTTACTTCTGCCTGCCAATAACATCATTTTTCATTGAAAACCATGTTACATGATAACACATAGAGGTGGCCATTTTGACCGGTTTACTTGTAAATGGGTCAATTCGGGTTATGTTTCTTCTATAACAGGTCAAATAGGTAAAAATATTATTGGATTAAAAAAGAACCGTGCCAAAAGCCGCCTAAAGTGTCTTTTCAATGCATAAAACCTCCTAAATAATTTTATTCAAGAAATTAGATTGTTATTGAAATAACATAATTTCTGTATTCACACTAATTACTTATAGAAAATTTTAACTTTTTTATGACAAGAAGTATTTCAGGTGAACACAACCTAACCCGTTTTGGCCTATACTAATTACCCATTTTCATGGGAGCCCATTCTGACCCGTTACCAAAACCGTCAGACTCGCGCTTCTCAGTACCTCTAATAATACAAACAAATATAACTAAAAAGAAATGGATAGAAATTTCCAACCAGCCACTCTTTATGGCCCTGAAGCCCGTCATGATTCAAGGTTTTAACTGCAACTGTGAGCCCTGTGCCCGGTTTGACTGGTGCAGTCCCATTCTCTTCAATCCATCCTTTAAATACACAACCGAACCCTCCTTCACCAAGCAGACTTTCGGGTCTAAAATTTCGTGTTGCCATCTTTAAATCATTGAAAGCAAATTTCCGAAGGCGGGAAGCAATTTTTAATTCCTCTTCTAATTTTTGGGTGGATGAATTGCTTTCTCCTGTACTTGTGGTACTTGATGACACTACTTGGACTACCGGTTCATCTTTGCTTGTATCATTTGTTGATTTACTTTCTAATAAAAACACCAAAAAGACACATAATTTGCAAGAGTAAACAATTTTGGAAAAAAATATAAAAATGTATCATATGATTATCTGATTATTTAGGGCTCAAATAAACAAGAAAACTGATTATTTAAGGATAATATTAAACTTCCCTATTTATCCCTTGTTTAAGCTAATCTAAAAGACATTCACTCCCACTCAACATGTATTTCATGGTCATTTTATCTATTAATTTCTTAAATAAACAAATTCTCTAAACACTCAAACATTTGACTATATGATTACTTGATTAGTACAATTTCAAACAACAAAAGCACATTGAAACACTATCTTCTACGGCCTGTTTTATAATGGTTGATTATTTGATTTGGTTATTAAATATTTTATATACTTACTTGAAAAAGGAACATCCAAACATCCCCTAAATAATAGTAGTCAAAGGCTCAAGGCGCTCAAAAAGTGCATGCCCGAGACAAGCAACACACATGTACATGTGTATTCCAGGCCATTTTTATCTATTTTAGACATGATTTTAGACTGGTTTAGACTAGTTTAGGCCGGTTCAGACATGTTTTTTGCATATTTTGGCCAGATTTTTTGCGCGTGGATGGACGCAAGGCGGTTTTGCTGTGCTGGGCTGTGCCTCCAATCATTCAATTTAACATCATTATAATCAATTCCCAATACACCTACAAAACCCTAAATTTTGCCACAAACTTGGATCTAAACTGTAAACCCTAATTCAAAAGTTCTTGATTGAGCCAAAGTAAATAAACCTCCAAACAACATTGTATATACAGTTTACATACAGTATCTAATCAACTTTAAAACAATCACCAGCCACTAAAGATGCAAGAAAAATTAAATAAATAAATAAATAAGGGTTTAACTGAATTTACCACAGTGAGTACTGATACCACTGATTGAAGTATCAACTTTAGATCTTGAAGAAATACAACTACCAATTAATCTCCACTTGTTCCAACATCCAATCTCATCACTTTTTTTATCTTTATTGTTCTTCTTAACCTTTGATTTTGCAACATGCCAAGATTCCACCCCTTTTTCATCACAAGATTTCATCTTTCAAAACAAACCCTAAAATCAAACCCAACTTGTATCATCAAAATCCCCAAATTTCAGCAAAATTCCAGCCAGAAAAAGAAGAATCAGATGCAATAATCAAAACCCATCTGAAGAAAAGATGGGAGATGGTGACACAACCCTTGTTTAAACACACTCACCTCACATGGCTGAAGGAGATAAAGAACAAACTTTTGGCTTCCGTACAACAAAACCCTTCACCAAGATTGGATTTTTGATGAAAATTTGTGTACCCAATTCGGATTTTTAACAGAAAATGACACAAATTTGGAAAATTTAATGTTTTTGCAACAGTAAATAAGAGATTCAGATCACATACACAGTATTCAATGAGAGAGAGAGAGAGAGAGAGAGAGTGAGTGTGTGTGTGTGTGTGTGTGTGCAAGTTGAATGGGAAATTGGGAAATTTAGTCTTAGTTCAAAAGCACCCACCACCAACCTATGTCTACTGCTTAGAAAAGATGAAAGAAGTCTCAAATTCTCAACAAAAGAATGACCTGTTCAATCTTCCCAAAAAAATAAATTAAAATTAATTTAAAAAGAATTATACTATTCTAGAGAGAGATGGGTTATGGGTAGAATTTGTGATTTCCAAGTGGGGCCCATATTTATGAAAGTGTCAAACACACCACCAATTATACCCTTGACCCAAGGGAAAGTAGGGCTGCCCACTCACCAAGACGATAGGAAAAGGCTATCTTTTACAAACCGTATCGGTGAGTATTGATTTAGAGCATCTATTGATTTACAGATACGTGACATCAATGTGAATGAGACATGGAGGAATGTCATTCGAGACGAACGCTATCTATGAGAGTAAGAAGAGGGAGGAGATAAAGAGTGGTGCGTCTGTTAGCATCTGCATAGTCTGTTCGGGCAGGTCTGACGTGGCTTCATCTGCGAAGAGACTAGTTGAGGATGCTCTTACGTAGAACGTTATAATTAAGGGGCTGGCTAAACTAACATCCATTGCTTTACGAATCAAGCCCACTATTAATTTGAGTACCACACGCTCATACATCCCTATGCGGATATAAATGAGTGGATTTGACTGATTTGATTGATGTAACAGTGAAAAGTGTAAATGAAGTAAAAGCCTTTTTTAGAGCATTCGTATCATCATCTCTATATTTATCCCTATCTCTAATATTTAGAGTTTTCTTATATTTTACACATGTATCAAAATCTCTATCTCCATCTATATCTTTAAATTTTAAAGTAAAATAGAAATTCTCGAAATATAGAGAATCATTTTAATCAAACTCTATATTTTTTGTGAGTGTTTAGGAAAGTAAAAAAATAATATTAATTATAAGTGTTTGTAAGTGAGATAAAGATAGAGATATTCTCATTGTTGTCGTTCAAAAAAAATAGAGATAGAGAATGAGATGTGGGAGGTTAAAACAAATTTAAACATAAATTTGAAAAAAAATATGATATTTAGTTAAATTATAGAGATAAAAAGAAAAAAACTGATGTGAATGCTCTTAGACTGATATCTTTAACATGACCCTATAATTAATTTTAAAATGTATTTATGTTTTATAAAATACTTAAATAATATAAGGTTATGTTGTTTATTTCAGAAAGAATAAATACAATATATTATATTTTAAAGATTTTTTTAGATTTGAGAATATTTAATTTAGATACCTAGAAATATACAACTAACGTCTTGATAAATTAGCTGATAAACATTTTCAAATGTGTTTTTAAAGTAAAAGAAAAAAAAGTTACTCAAAGCTGGTCCAAGACTTGTCAAAAATCAGTCAAGAAGTTCATAAATATTTTTATATATGAGTTTAAGTATTAAAATCTGAAATATAAATTTGTGAAAAACAATTTATATATAGTCAAAACTGATCCAACCAATTCATCGGTCCAGTAGGCACTCGTCAAAAATAGTTAGCATGGTTCGTGATCCAGCGGTTTATCGGTCTAGGATTAATAGGAGTTGTTATGCGTACACGACCCTCATTTCTAGAAACGACGCCCCTGTCACTGGATACATGTCGTGTTGTACAATACGATCCGTATCGTTCCTAGTCAACCTGACAACGTTCCAAAAATATCATATCAGACATGTCTTGTCATCATATGTGTCTTATTGTGTTAATACGGGTCGTATTGTTTTCCAACCATACGACCCGTATGACTCTATACGACCCGTATTAATCTTTTGAAATGTGTGCCATATAAGGTTTTTTATTACTATGCATGCCAATTATTTGATACGATACAAGATTCCACCAATTATTTGACACGACACAAAATTTCGCCAATTATTTGACACGACACAAGATTATGCTAAAGTCTCATATATAAGCCTTACGTTTCTTTCATATTTTTCATAACGTGCTTAAACATCTCATTATTTTCATCACACATATTATTACTTTTTATCAAAAACTACTTAACGATATCGAGTTTTGACGAAAACTACCTAACCTTATGTGCTGAATATTCCAACAAGATATCAGCATTCTCCACCGATCATGTGTTCATGTCTCGGGAGGAGTTGGTGAATTAGGTTCAAAATGTCACACCCCCAAATTCCACTAACGGAGTATTACCGTTTGGGAAGTGACAAACCAGGATCTCAGACATTAGTTACATTGAACGACTCTGCATGGGATTCAACTGCTTTGCTTTGTGTCTATTTATGTTGATTGAATTATTTTAATGTACTTTGTTTGGTTGAACGTTTGGACTTTTGGACTTTGGTTTTGGACGCGTGTATTTTGCGCATTTACTTTCTTTACGCTTCCGCATTGATACTCTGATTTAAAAGGATATTTTCATTTGAGTCCCATGTAGAGTCGTTCAATGTAACTAATGTCTGAGATCCTGGTTTGTCACTTCCCAAACGGTAATACTCCGTTAGTGGAATTTGGGGGTGTGACAGAATGGTATCAGAGTAATTGGTTATAGAGAACTAGGATTGCATACTAGACTATAGCCTCACACGTTAGTTACATGTCATTTGAGTTACATGCCATTTGGATGTTGGCACTTATACAAATTGTTGCAGGGTCATGTCGTCAACACCACCTCCATCACCTAACGCATCAGGGCATAAGGCACCTGTACCCTCATCCCCGGAGCCCAAAAGGCGCCGGACTACCTCAATTGAGCAAGGTGAACCGAGCAACGCACGGGCATTGGAGTATGCTCTCAATATGTACCCACATATGATCCAAAGGTGGATCGAGATGGGAGATGTTCCATCACCGTACTTTGCATCCACATCTTCATCGCCTACACTGCCTAGCTTACCATGTACCATGGAACAAGCCTTCGCAGCATTTGTGTCCTATATGTTAAAAGAATTAAGTTTTGTACAAGATGCTACCGAGGAGATACCTAAACTCCTGGAGAATGGAAAACAAGTGGAAAAGAATAGGGTAGGAATAGAAGATTTGACTACCGAACTAGCTGCAACAAATCATGTCCACAACCTTTTAGTGAATCGTGTAGCACACCTAGAGACGAGGGTTGACATTATGGATGATGATATGCAAGGAGTTCTGGAGAGACTAGCTGCTATGGAATCTCAGCTACATGTGGCTAACCACACTGCTGAAGGCCTTCAAGAGAGGGTGACTCACTTGGAAGCCCAACTGCAAGCGGCCCTACACCCGGAAGACATTCCAGTATCTGACGATGAGGAGGAACCCTTTGAGGAAGAGCTCTTTGAGGAGGAGCCCTTCGAGGAGGAACCCTTAGAGGGGGAACCAGCTAAGGAAGAGCCAGTGGAGATTGATGATGCACAGTCATATGTCTCTTCTGATGACGAGGATATTTGAGGATCTTCCTATTCTATCTTTGTTTTTGCTTATGTTATTTCCCTTTTCAAACCTAGATGGATAAGGTTGTTCCCATCCAATAAAAGCATGAGAAGTTTAATATTTGAGTTATTTATTTTGTAGCCTTACAATTTATTTAATTTTCAAAATATTAGATGTTGTATTTCCTTACCCGTACCTGAATAATGTTTAATATGCGATATATTTCTCATTGTTTTCATTTGTGATTGTGAAGAAATATGTCTGGAAGAGGACGAGGAGGTCGTACCGGTGGTCGTGGTACCATCAACATGACGGCAGCAGAACTAGCAGCTTTGATAAACAATAGTGTGGCAGAGGCCCTAGCAGCACAGAATGCTGCAGGTAAATGCTTTCAACTATTGACTAGTAGTGTCAATCCCTTTTTTTTCCTAAGAATATCTTTCTAAACTCTATAATTCCAATTCAATTCGTATTTCTAAATCCAGGCCAGCAAAATCAACAAAATCAACAGCCAGCCTGCACTTTTAAGGCATTCATGGACTGCAAGCCCCACACCTTTAGTGGAGCTGAAGGAGCAGTTGGATTACTTCGCTGGTTTGAGAAGGTTGAATCAGTAATAGCCATGTGCAACTGCCCCGTGGCTAACCAAGTGAAATTTGCTGCTGGAACTTTAGAAGGCCCGACCCTAACATGGTGGAATGCCCAAGTGCAAATGTTAGGACTAGCAATGGCAAATGGACTCCCGTGGGAGGAATTTAAAACCATGATGAAAGAAGAATACTGCCCACGAGATGAAATTCAAAAACTAGAAGGAGAGTTCTGGAACCTTAAGATGGAGGGTTCAGAAATTGAACTCTACACCACCCGTTCGCACGAACTTGCCACCATGTGCCCACATATGGTGACTCCGGATTACAAATGGATTGAACTATACATTGGAGGTTTGGTACCTCAGATTCAAAGCATGGTGACCTCATCCAACCCTACCACCATCCAACAGACCATCAGACTTGCTCACAAATTGACCGATCAGGCAGTGACACAGGGAACTTTACCTCCAAGAGGTTCAATTGCTAAACCCACCGACAGCCACAAACGTAAGTTCGATCACCATTCCAACACTCACAACCACTCTAACTCCCACACCAAAGGACCCCAACTCAACCAGCAACAGTCTAACCAACAGCAACAACAACAACAACGTAGGTTCGAGCCTACCAAGAACTTCAATCAGTCGACCTCTTCTGGCCAAAACCAGGGTGGTTATGCGGGGAAGTCCCCGAAGTGTAACAAGTGTAACTTACACCACTTTGGGTTCTGCAATCGTTGCCAGAGGTGCGGTAAAATAGGTCATGCTGCCAAGGACTGTAGGGGTGAATTACAAACTAAACAACTCTTTCAACAACCAGGGTCTACTAGGGCTTGCTTTGAGTGTGGAAAGGAAGGGCATATTCGGAAAAACTGTCCTCAGTTGAAGAAAGGGGGTAATGGAAATCACAACCCTAACCACAATAACAATGGGAATGGTGGTAATAATGGCAATGGGGGAGGAAATGGTGCGAAGGGACGAGCCTTCGTACTAGGATCTGGAGAAGCCCGTTACGACCATAATGTGGTTACCGGTAAGTTCCTCGTAAATAATTTATTTGCTTTTGTCCTTTTTGACACCGGTGCTGATAGAAGTTTTATATCTAAGAAATTTAGTAATATGATAAAAGGAACTTCATCTCTATTAGAAGATAAGTATACAATAGAGATAGCTGACGGGCAAATAATTGAGGCAACTCACATACTTAAAGGATGTAAACTTGAGCTAGCTACACATACATTTGCTATCGACCTTATGCCGGTCATACTTGGTAGTTTTGATATAATTGTTGGTATGGATTGGCTGTCTAAAAACCGAGCCGAAATTATCTGTCGTGAGAAGATTGTACGTGTACCTCTCCCCAATGGAGAAACCCTTTCTATCCAAGGCGAAAGAGTTGGTGCAGTCATGGGCATTATATCCTTCATGAAAGCACAAAAATGTCTTCGGAAGGGGCATACGGCTATTTTGGCACTTGTTGCTGAACAGCTGTCAGAAGAGAAGAAGATCGAAGATATTCCCGTTGTGAGTGAATTTTTGGAAGTATTTCCCGAGGATCTGCCCGGTCTGCCACCACACCGTCAGGTTGAATTCCAAATTGACCTAGCACCCGGAGCAGCACCGATTGCTCGGGCACCTTATCGATTAGCACCCAGTGAATTGCAGGAACTGTCCACTCAGTTGCAAGACTTATTGGATAAAGGCTTCATCCGACCTAGTTCATCACCGTGGGGAGCTCCGGTATTATTTGTCAAGAAGAAGGACGGTACGTTCCGTATGTGTATTGATTACCGGGAGTTGAACAAAGTTACAATCAAGAACCGCTACCCTTTACCTCGTATTGATGACCTTTTTTATCAACTCCAAGGATCAAGTTTCTATTCCAAAATAGACCTTAGGTCCGGCTATCATCAGTTAAGAGTCCGAGAAGAAGATATCTCTAAAACTGCATTCAGGACAAGGTACGGCCATTACGAATTTATGGTCATGCCTTTCGGTCTAACCAACGCACCTGCGGTATTCATGGACCTCATGAACCGTGTGTGTGTTACCTTGACCAGTTTGTTATCGTTTTCATCGATGACATTCTTATTTATTCCAAGAACGAGGAAGAACATGAAGAACATCTGCGTCTAATTTTGGAACTACTTAAGCAAGAGCAACTTTATGCTAATTTTTCCAAATGTGAATTTTGGATTCGAGAGGTTCAATTTCTAGGGCATGTGGTAAATGAAAAAGGGATACATGTCGACCCGTCCAAAATAGAAGCCATCAAGAATTGGGCAGCACCGACGACTCCGACTGAGGTGCGACAATTTCTGGGATTGGCTGGATATTACCGTCGTTTTATCGAAGGATTTTCAAAGATTGCGCAACCTCTCACCGCCCTAACTCAAAAAGGAAAAGCCTATAATTGGGGCGATAACCAAGAATCAGCTTTCCAACATCTCAAACAGAAACTTTGCAGTGCACCTATTTTAGCTCTTCCGGAAGGAACCGATGATTTTGTGGTGTATTGTGATGCATCCATCCAAGGCTTGGGTTGTGTCTTAATGCAACGCGAAAAGGTAATCGCATACGCTTCACGTCAATTAAAGGTTCACGAGAAAAACTACACCACTCATGACCTAGAGTTGGGAGCAGTAGTTTTTGCACTAAAGATATGGAGACATTACTTGTACGGTACCAAATGCACCATCTACACCGACCACAAGAGCCTTCAGCATATCTTCGAGCAGAAGGAGTTGAACATGCGACAACGTCGTTGGGTTGAACTTTTAAATGATTACGACTGTGCGATCCGGTATCATCCGGGTAAAGCTAACGTCGTGGCTGATGCACTAAGCCGAAAAGAAACGAAACCCAAACGAGTTCGAGCGTTACAACTCACTATTCACCCTGGATTGCCTGACAGAATCCGTAGTGCTCAACTTGAAGCCTTGAAAGAAGATAACCTACCGTTAGAAGGTACACGTGGCATGGAAGCACAACTTGAAGTAAAATCTGACGGAATTCGTTACTTTGTCGAACGAATATGGGTTCCAGTGTTCGAAAATTTAAGGGAATTAATCATGGATGAAGCTCATAAATCTCGTTACTCCATTCATCCGGGTTCCGATAAAATGTACCATGATCTAAAAGTACTATATTGGTGGCCGAAGATGAAGGCCGATATAGCCACTTATGTTAGTAAGTGTCTGACCTGTGCGAAGGTCAAAGTTGAATACCAAAAACCGTCCGGTCTCCTACAACAACCTGAAATTCCCATGTGGAAATGGGAACAAATATCCATGGACTTCATTACCAAATTACCCCGAACCCCTACCGGATGTGATACTATATGGGTAATTGTGGATCGCCTAACAAAATCTGCTCACTTCCTAGCCATCAAAGAAACTGACAAAATGGATAAACTCACTCGAGTATACTTGAAAGAAGTGGTCTCTCGGCACGGAGTGCCAATCTCTATTATTTCGGATCGTGATGCACGATTCACTTCCCGTTTCTAGCAATCATTGCATAAAGCATTAGGCACGCGTCTAGATATGAGCACAACATACCATCCTCAAACTGATGGCCAAACTGAACGTACTATCCAAACTCTGGAGGACATGCTACGAGCTTGTGTGATCGATTTCGGTAACACTTGGGAGTCTCACCTACCATTGGTGGAGTTCTCCTACAACAACAGTTATCACACTAGCATCAAGGCAGCTCCATTTGAAGCACTTTATGGGCGGAAATGCCGTTCTCCCATTTGTTGGACCGAGGTTGGGGATAGCCAACTCACAGGTCCTGAACTTGTATTTGAAACTTCCGAAAAGATCGTTCAAATTAGAAATCGTATGGCGGCAGCTCGTGATCGTCAAAAGAGCTATGCCGACAAGCGTCGTAAACCTTTGGAATTTCAAATAGGTGACATGGTTTTACTCAAAGTCTCACCTTGGAAAGGTGTCATTCGTTTCGAGAAACGAGGAAAACTGAATCCTCGTTATGTTGGACCTTTCAAAATATTGAAGAGAATCGGACCAGTCGCGTATCAACTGGACCTACCTGAAAGACTTAGTGGTATACACAACGTCTTTCACGTCTCAAATTTAAAGAAATGCCTGGCAGATGAATCACTCGCAGTTCCCCTGGAGGAACTACATGTTGATGAACAGTTACGTTTCATCGAAGAACCTGTGGAAATTATGGATAGGGAAGTTAAAACGTTAAAGCACAGTAAGATCCCTATTGTTCGAGTCCGTTGGAACTCGAAACGCGGACCGGAATTCACGTGGGAGCGCGAGGATCAAATGATGCGCAAATATCCTAATCTGTTCAAGCACTCCGCGTCAAATTCTTAAGGTATTATTTAATTTTCGGGACGAAAATTCTTTCAAATAGGGGATGATGTGACACCCCAGAAATTTTTATTTTATTTTATTATTTTAATTTTCGGGACGAAAATTCTTTCAACTAGGGGATGATGTGACAATCCGGACTTTTCAGTTAATTCCGTTAACTATTCCGTTAAGTTTCTTATTAAAAACTTAACCCAGTTAGCTAATCCAGTTAAATTCAAACCCCAGGGACCGATTCTGTTAATATTTAATATCAAAACTATAGGGGTTTGTCTTGCAAATATGCAAAACCTGATTTGTTGACTTCCATTAGTCAAAATCGAAGAAAATCGATTCTGTTGACTTTTTAGAAGTCAAACCCGCAACCAATGTGACTCAAATCCGTATATCTCGATCATGTCGACTGAAATTTGTAACTGAAATCGACTTCAATGCTAATCACGACCATTATTGAACATTCAATCCTCGTTAATTTATCGAATTAAACTAATTATATTCTAGAAATCGTAACCGTCGAAGTTCATCTACTATACACACGAATTCGTATCAATTTGATCGCCATTCCTGAAATTAAACCCCTGCCCACCTTAATCAATCATCTTTGGAACTGTTGCACATATCAATTCAGTCGAAATCACAGTAGAAGTCACCAAAGACGAACCCGCGCGACGACGGAGCCGAACCCAGTCGATAGCCATCAATTGGAACTCGATCCTGGTAATTGATTCCACCATTAGCTTCGTTTTTATCCATTGAATGAAAGCCCTATGGCTATTGGGGCTCATATCATTGAATTAATCCAAACCCGTAATCTAGGGTTCATACGAAAATGATTTGGGGGTTTCGACCCTAAACCCAACCTCAATCAAATTAAAATACATCAACAGTTTCGAAATCCTAAACTCATTGAAAACCCTCTATCAATTTCTCCTTTTATCATCGAATTTAGTATGAACCCGAATCTAGGGTTCATACGTTTCGGGTTTAAACGAACACCATCCTAGACACAACCAAAATCCAATTAAACTATATGGATAGTTTCGCAATCCTTCAATAAGTGAAAGCCCCATGAATTTATCAAGTTCTATTACAAGATTTTGTCAATTCGATCCGGTGTTCTTGAATTAAGGTTTCGGCCCACTTTTCTTAATTAAACGATTTTAAACTTGATGCTTTTCAAATTAAACACACCCACTGAATCGCCAATACTCGATTATCATAACCCTTAATCAATCTTGCTCATTCGTTGTCGAAATCATGGGTATTGGGACGGGTTTCGATCGCGAATGGATTGGGGAAGAAAACCACTTGGACCTGGGTGTTAAAAGCAATGGGTCTCAGGTTTGTTCGCGATAGCCTAGCGGCCGAGATGGTTAAGTCAGTGTGTGCGTGTGGGAGAGACCCGGGTTCGAGACCGGGCTCCCACATCCATTTTTAAAAACATTTTTCTGGAATATTTAATTAATAAAAATCAAACCTTTTAGTATTATATTATTATATAAATGGGTTTTAACCCGAAAAACAACCCGTAGGCTCGGGTTTGAATTATTAACATATTTTTATATATTAAACCCACTTTTATAATTAATATATTGTTATTATTATCAAGTAAAAATAATGTGTTTATATATTATTTTTAAAACCATAAATCCATATAAAAATAATATGTTTATATTATTTTCAAACCGTGACCCGTATTATTAAATAATATATATTTATATTATTTCAAATCATTTTGTAACATCGTGTGTCGATTGAGACTAAACAATAATATAGTTGGTTATACTAGTTACTCGTATACATATATTATTATTTTATTAATTTTTGTGAATGACAAAACACCCGGTTATAATTATTAATATTCGTGTCATTCGTCGTGTAAAGTAATTTCTAACTCCGTGGACACTTTCGTCCACTCTTGAATATTAGAGCGTTTCTTTAGGACGCTTCTCAATCCGTATCATTGTCACATTTCCCATTGTCCTTTATCCCTAATTTTATGTGTTTATAATTTTAGGGCATTCGTAAGTCTTTTGAGACTTACACACTTGGTTCCAACTTTTCCCTTGTGTGATTCAAATCCTTACTCAAGCTCAGGTGAGTATTCACGGCCCCTTTTTACTGTTTTAAATTGGGGGAGAAAACATGCTTAAACTGATTTTAGATTTTGTATTTCATATGCTATCAATGTTAAAGCTAAGTGTAACATGCTATCACAGAAAGTCCTCATCTTATTTCGAACCGTTAATATGGATCTTAGCGAGGTAATGTTTAGTAGTACTACTGGGTTTGACAAATCCCACTCGCGTTAGTCGCGCTAACTCGATCGGATATCGAACGGGTGAAATGTTAGCCTATTCACATGGCCAGTATTGATAGAACCTGGCAGGAGGCAATAAACAAACAGTCAGTTTCGGTTGCGAGCACTTGAGCTAAAACATGAACATAGGTTAGCTACCTATAGATACATATTGAAAGATCATAAATCTGGTAATGCTTACTTATTTATTTGAAACCTGTGAACTCACCAACCTCGTGTTAACACTTTTTCTTACATGTTTTTTCAGGACGCTAAGCTAAGACACAGGTGCACGTTAGGGCATGCATGGGATTCAACTGCTTTGCTTTGTGTCTATTTATGTTAATTGAATTATTTTAATGTACTTTGTTTGGTTGAACGTTTGGACTTTGGTTTTGGGCGCGTGTATTTTGCGCATTTACTTTCTTTACGCTTCCGCATTGATACTCTGATTTAAAAGGATATTTTCATTTGAGTCCCATGTAGAGTCGTTCAATGTAACTAATGTCTGAGATCCTGGTTTGTCACTTCCCAAACGGTAATACTCCGTTAGTGGAATTTGGGGGTGTGACACAAAACACAACACGCAACCTTGGATACGTTATTGTGACCCAAAGATCAAAGAAAAATGTAACTGGCCACGTGATCAAAGTTTTTTCTTAGATGTGATCGTGGTGGTGAATATAAGGGAACATCATTAGTTAGACATTCTGGTACAAAGATAACTAAATGTCCTTCCAATTGGTAGGAAAGTATGTTCAAAAGAATGATGGTTTGACGTTACATGTGACATGTGGTGAACATAATCATTTGCGTTCTCAACATACGGAGGGTCATCTATATGCAAGGAGATTAACTAATAGGGAAACCCATTTGGTGGAAGAGCCGACAAGCTGAAAGAGACACTAGACAAATGTATGCAACCATGTGTCATAATAATAGATAGAGACCTGGCTCTGATGAATGCATGACAATGAGTATTCCTGGATGTTTCTTGCTTACTATGTAAATGGCATATAGTTGAAAATATTTGTAAGAATTACAAACAATCCTTTGTCTAGCAACAAGAGTGGAGTATGTTTGAGTTTATGTGGAAGATCTTAATCGAATCTCCAACGCCAGATGCATATGTGTGCAATTACACGTGACTTTATTCAATGTTGATAACGAGATAACCATGTATTTTTCCTGTCTCTCTTATTCCATTGTTTTGTCTAAATGAAAGTGTTCTTAATCATTTTTATGTGCTTTTTTTTTTCAGAAGTTCTGCAATACTTGACTCAAAATTGGTTGGACAAGTATAAAGAGATGTTTGTGTCTTCATGGATTGATCAAAATCTCAATTTTGAAATCCATACAAACAATAGAGTAGAGACCCAACATTATTATTATTATTATTATTATTATTATTGTACGCTATTATTATTGTAATTATTGTGCAGATTATGGCATCCTCCACTATATGTTCTGGTGCCCTGAGGAAGCAAGGTTGTAGGGCTCACGCTTCACCAGGTGCCCACCTCCAGTCATCATTGTAGGAGGAGCATGTTCAGCAGCTTGATCCACATCCATACCTATAGTTTCATGTGGGTAGCGAGGCTCCCTCTCGACTCTCCATATTCATGGGGAAGGATATTTTCCTGCCCATGACTATCGACCGGGATGTATTAGAGGCAGTCAGAGAGTATGCCAGATCTGTGGAGGCGCTTACGTCACACGTGTCACACCCCAAAACCATGGTGTGACTTAAATGTTGGATTTATACACAACATATAATGGAAGACTTTTAAAACCTATGTTACATAGTTTAAATTACAAATTAAACTCTTAAAACACACTCTACACTAGATGTTAACCTCGTCAGATAGCATGGAGATGCCCTGCCACAGCTCACATGAACTCACCTTGAAACACGTACTGAAAAATGTCAACTTTCGCTAGTGAGTCTATAGTTTATAAAACAAACTTATTTATCAAACTAACATTTAATATTTCAAAAGAGAATTTATTAAATGTTTGATTTTGGATAACCACAACCACCACCCAACACAGTAACACACTCACACCACACTTAATTTACACATTTTTTTTATAAACCACTATTCTTATGTTATGTCTTTCTCTTCAGATGTCTCACTCTAGCTCTAGTGTCATTTAGCTCTCTCACTCTCTAGCACACTCAACCTCTCTCTTTGCAACCTTGAGTTTGTCCTTCAAACTCTTTACTCCCAGCTCACCATCGTATATCCACATCTCGTTCACCTTCTGCATCCACTTCCGCTTCCTGATAATCAACTCACCTCGATCATTTTTCTCTAACGACTCGAATAAAATCGAATCCATCGACGCATCGCCACTATCACTGCCACCATTCTCCACATAATCACCCACCGAAGGTCACTCACCTTACGAACATCTTCCGGTGACTCCTCCGATGGCTCCATCTAACTCGAACGCTCGTTACGGTCCGACATCTTTCACTCACTTCATTAATACATAAACAAATTACCATTGTCAATCACGTCTCAGTCTTACTTGCAAGTCCATCATCGATTAGACACATACACACAAATGTCCTTAACAGGAAATCTACTTACGTGTCTAAACCTCAAACCCTACTTAACACACGATCAAATAGGCATACACACAATGTTAATCACATAACCCAGCACGCTTGCCTCTCATCCCAGTATTCGCATCCGGCTTATCTAACTTCCCACTAGACATCCTATATCACTGTCCCACAAATACCAGTTTAAGTTTAGATTACTAATAATCTAAATCCTTAAAACTATGGCTCTGTTACTAACTTGTCACGCCCCGAAACCAGGTTGTGACTTAAACATTGGATTTACACACAACACACAACGAAAGACTTTGAAAACCCTTGTTAGATAGATTAGATTACATATTAAACAGTAAAAACACACTCTACACTATGATGTCAATTGTCCTTGTGAGATAGCCCGGAGATACCCTACCACATCTCACCTAAACTCACCATAAATTTGTTGGGTTTCCCGTTAGGTTTTACTCATAAAATGCAACGGAAGTTTTGATTATCAAAACATGAAACCCGGTCGAGTGATCCGTTTGCAAAACATAAAGAAACCTGATTTCACAACCATAAGATGTTTTAGAAAACGTACCTTGATTGTTAATTGAATATCACTACTAAAAAATCACACACCATGATAACGTGTGATCTTGGTTGCTTGTCCAAAGCCTAGTGAATCAAAACCGAAAACGATCACAACCATTCACTCCTCTTTCTTTCATGTGGTTGAACCTAAACCGAAAATAGGTTCGGTTCTTTGCTTCCTTGCTTCACATTCCACAAGCCGAGACCGATTGATCTCGGTTTTTGTTCCTTCAAAATCGCCCGAAAGAGAGAAAGATGAAGAGAAAGTGAGGGGCGGCAACAACATTTTATGTGGTGGTGGATTAGGGTTTTTGAATTAATCATGGTTAAATGTGGTGTATGAAGTTCCACCCCTAAGCACATCTTTATAACCTTTCACTAAACCCTAATCAAATAACTTTGGGCCCAAGTCTTTTAATATAACCCACCAACTTAATTAACTTGGTCCACTAATTATTTAGGTTTTAAATGGTTTACTTAATTTAATCAAAATCATTTGATTTAAACACCCCACACACACTCACACACATATATTATTTTGGCTAAAATAATAACAAAAACCAATTATTTATAAAATCTCAATTGTACAAATAATATATAAACCATTAATTAAATGATTAAACGTTTATTCTAAATAATAATTTATTTTATCATTTAATTTATGAATAAATAATTATTATTCTAAATTATAATTGTCCATCCATGATTCAGAATGACATTTAAACTTATTTAAACGTGTTTATCAATTTACGTTATTCGTTGTGTGACCTTTTAGGATCAAGTTTGTTAGTAGTATTGTCTTATGTCGTTACTTGGGCATACTATATCCATTAGAAACACGTACTAAAACATGTGAGCTTACGTCGGTAAGTCTATAATTTACAAAAACACGCTTATTTATCAAACCAATATTAGAACACATTTTATTAAATGTTTGAGTTTAGATAACAACAACCACCACCCAACATAGAAACATACTCACACCATATACCATTTCATTAAATGTTTAACAAGTCACACATAATGCATATTTGCAACACGGTGTGTTTTTGACCTGTAAATGGTAAAACACTAAATAAATCCCAAAAGTAATAAATATGCCGGTGCCTCCCTGTTTTGGGACACTTGAAACGATATATCTGAACCCCTGAGTGCATGTGCCTCAGCCTTATACTTGGGCCTACGGATGTCGGGACAAGGTGATGTCGCAATTCCTAGAGTCTTGGGCCGACATGCACATGTTGCTGAATTAGGATGAGATATTGCTCAAACCTGTAAGAACTGTTTTAGCCAATTACCAGAATGGGTGGGCACATATAAGGCTAATCGTACCAACTCAAGACATTAGATATCTTTGACCGACCTTATAATCATGAGAATTGTTACCTACCTAAATAGATATGTTCTATGGAGAGTAGTTTCCCATTCATAAAACATAGTGAATCATGGATCTCATTCCTGAAACAAGATATAATGTTTTTCTTAAAGGGTCATTATTTTAAGGAAATATTTTTCATTGAAAATACTAAAACCGACTTTGTTCTTTGTAGATGTGTTCGAATTCAAACTTCTCTCATAATGCTCTTCACTACATCTTTGAGAAAGAAACTCTCAATAATACCAACTTTGTGGACTGGTTCCGCAACCTAATAATTATTCTCAGGGATGAGAAAAAGGAATACGTTCTTAAAATCCCCTTACCCAAACAACCTGCTACTAATTCCAAGGAAGCCATTCATGCCTGGAATAAGCATGTTAATGACTCACTGGATGTGTCAATGATTATCCTAGCAACAATTGAACTTGAACTTAATAGAAACGTTAAAATGGGTAATGCTTTTGAGACGATCAATCTATTGAAGGAAAAGTTCCAGAAACAGATAATGATTGAACGTATGAGGTATATGAACATCCTTTCGTCTTGCAAACTGGAAGAGGGTGGCAGTCTTAGTCGACATTTTCAGAAAATGGTTGGCTATGTGGATCAGCTGAAGGAATTGGATTTTGACATGGGACATGGCATTCTTGTGGATCTAATCCTGAGCTCTCTCCCTTACTCATATGATAGCTTCATCAAGAACTATCTATTGAGTGATATGGAATGTTCTTTAACCGAATTGCACACAATGCTAAAAGGTGTAGAGATAACTATTCCAAATCTAAATCAATTCACCATGCTGATGATGGAAAGGGAGAAGAACATGTTCAATGTTTTTGGCAAGGGTATGGCGAAAGTCAAAGGCAAAGTTGTTGCTAAAGTACAATATGCATGTGATTCTCATAACAACGTCAAATGCTTTCATTGTGGTGACCTTGGTCACCGGATGAGGAATTGCCTGGTATACTTGTCAGAGCTGAAAGAGTACACTGCTTTCGTAGCAGAAACTCCAGGTATGTAAAAACATATCATTTTCCTCAAGTACATATGAATATGGTATTCATACTAACATTGCACAATTATTGGTGCAGAGTCTGAGGAAGAATGATGAACTGAAGCAATAGGAATTTTGAAGATCGCATCAAAGTGAAATTTACATTCTTTAAAATTTGGCTAGTTTGAAACATTGAATGTTTTTGAACAATTTTTAGTTTTCGGTTTTTGTTTGATAACATTTTGGTTATGGAATTTTTGGTTGGACCTTTATTTTAATATGTGTTATCAAGCATTAGGTTTTACATATTTGTTACTTAAAAGGTAACCTTATGAAATCTCGTCTATAGTTTTGCCATTAGTTCCTAAGCGAACTAAAATGGTCCTTGAATGATGAGTCACTCATCGGTTCTTGAACCATACATCCTAAAGGATTATGTTTGAAAAGGAATAATAGCAATAAGATTAGACTTAATATCTATAGAGAATTTCACCAGATAAGGAAACCCACTTAGTAACAAAACTTTAATGTCATGTGAGACATGAGATTACTCGAAAGTTTCTCAAAAGAAAGTAAAGCTGGAGGCTAGTTATGTACACACAACTAATCAGGTTAGAGGCTTTAAAAGGATTAAGTAGATTACCAAGTTAGAGGCTTTAAAAGAATTAAGATGGAGGCTAGTTATGTACACACAACTACTCAAGTTTTAAGTTGAAAAACCCTAGCTCTCCTCTCGTCCCTCTTGCACCGCCACCTCCCAAGCCGGCTCCCACTTTTCGCCGCAAGCGCCGCCGGGAGGGCCGCCGTTGGAGCCACCATCACACCATCATCACGCCGTCATCACTGTTACCACTGGTTTACTCCGGTTCAGTTAGTTTGCGAGTGTGAACACTCGGGTGCTGTCAGGTTTCAGTTTTTGCGGTTGTTCTTGTGGGTGGATTTAAAGAGTTCAGTTTGTGCGGGTTCTTGGAGATTAGATTTGAAGGAGTCCAAATCCGATGGAGGATATTTGTGTGTACCAAACCTAGCGACTGGATCATTGTCTTAAGGTGTTGACCTTGTTCCATCAGCCAGTTACGTGAAAGGTATAAAGTCTTTAACCCCATATGGTTGTTTGTTTCTTATTGGTTTGCATCTGGACTCCTGGTGTGCAGTCTAGGGTAGTGGCCTACATTGGTTCGTGTGTATTTTCCACTACGTTTTATTTATCTGATCAAATAGTTTTTGAAATCGTATGCACGGAACCCCAGCAGGTTGCCTCTAACTTCCTCTTGTGTTAAGGCATAGGCTCTAGTCCTTACCTTCGGTTTCTCAGTCTCCCTTCCTTGCCCAGTGCTTGCTGCCTTAGGGCGGCGACAATCCTTGGTAAGGTGACCAGTATCGCCACAATTGTGGCACTTTCCATAACTCGCAGGACTTGGAGCGTTGGTACAGTCACAGGAGATGTGCCCCGTCTTGCCATAACGATAGCATAGGTTCAGTCCGTACCTGCACTCTCCCATGTGCATCCTGCCACACTTACCACAATTATTCTTTTCTTCAACCCTTGGTTTCTTGTTCCTTGACGCAAAACAGTCTCCCCCCGTGCGCTTAGTGGTGCTGGGACACTTCTTTTGGGTTTCAGCGGGGGTTGCGGCTTCAACAGCCACATCATCAAATATCTTACCACTCAGAGCCACCACATGTTCAAAATCACTAGGGGTGTTAGCATTGATAATCATGCGAACTCTCGGAGGCAGCTTATGAATGTAGCATTTGATCCTTCTCTCCTCAATGTTCACCAGGTGACAGCTGAGTCGGTTCATTAAACCTAGAAGTGAACTGTCTGTGCGTCATGCTACCAGCCTTGAGTTCCATGAACTCCGCTTCTACTTTATCGATCTCATTTTAGGGACAGAATTTCTGAATTACCAGTGTCTTTAGATCCCCCCCCCCCACTTCATCTTCTCGATATCCCTCTTAGACTTGGCTTTCTTAACGTTTTCCTACCAACTCAGCGCTTCAAATGCGAACGAAGGTTGGTGTCGCCCAGACGGTCTATAAAAACTATGAATAAAAACCTAATCTAGACTCCTAAGTAATAAATGGAATACCTATGAACTAGACTGCACTGACAGGCAAGTGAACATATCGAGTGTAGCACAGCCTAGAGACACTAAATAGCTAAACTAGACTCTGACTCGATCTATGAATATTGGTTTGGGGGTTTTCTACACTACTGATTAAAATAAATAAAACAAATGAACGACTCTAACTATCAGACAAAGAACTCAGGAAATACCAGGAATGAGAAGAACACTACCTAGGTCGGAATCCTACTTGCAAAGCCAAGACTTCTACCGATTATCGAAATAATGATGGACTGGTTTTCTAAGGATAAAAACTAAAGACAACCTAGTGGATCCCTAATCACATTCAGGGTGTCACCAACAAGGACACTCTAAAGATGCACAACGCTCACCAGATGGTCGGATTACCTTTTAGTCTCTCCAACAATGATAATGTACCCAAAAGACAGATCACTTTCTGTCTCACTGTCCACAATACATCAAAGATGCACGGGGTAATCTCAGATCAACAACTACAACTCGGACTAGCAACAATTACTAGAAACCCAAGGGAACCTCCTCTCAGACAATTCACACTCGGAATCCGAATAACGAAGACTAACTGATTACCTCTCAACTTTTGGGTATCGAGATAAGATGAACACTCAAATCTAATTAACTCTCAATCACAGCTCCTATAGGATACTACGTCTAGCAAACCATACAATCAATCACAAATACACAGTCTATGATCTAGATACGCTATTCAAACTGAAAGACATTCACAAATAGCATACGGAACTATAATTAATCATACACCAGAATTGAACATGCATATTCATCACAATTATTAAACCAAGATTGTTTACAAAATCATTAAACCATCAATTGAATCCAAAAACCGATAAAAACTAAGACTTTAACAAGAAATCATCTTTTGACCTAGGCATTATCAAAGATCTAGCCAAGAAACATGCTTAAAGCATCCATACAGAAGTAAATAAGCAGAAACATGGTTTCAATCAACAATTCAAAGATAAAAATCAAAGCTTGAAAACCGAATATGCTAAACTAACGAACCCGGGATCCAAAGTCTCCAACTTTGCTCTTTAGACGGCTGAATGATCGAACCCTTAACATAATGGCAATCCAAATCTATTTAATTCAAATTAGGGTTTTTTTCTCGGATTTTCCATCTCTCGCGTATCGCGAGAAAAGCTAACTAGTCCTTCGTGTACCGCGAAGGACAATATAGCCCGGCGCCCTCCTGAAGATCCTCGCGTATAACGAGACATACTCAGTTCCTCTTCGCGTACCGTGAAGGAGTAAAAATCCAACTTTTTAACTTCTTTTCTTTCGGGCTTCTTCTCTTGCTCGATTCCTTCGTGATTTGACTTGTATTTCACACGAGCTCCTGAAATCATAACAATGACTCAAATACAAACTTAAACGACTAAAAAGGAATATAAAACTATCTAAAACGCACAGATACAAAGTAATAAAAGATGTGTGCTTTGCACTACATCAAATGTGCAAACAAATTTTACCGCATGATCTGCGTGACCCTCGCTCATCTTGATGACCACACTCATACGGTCAATCCAGTAGTAAGCAGCATTGGCATCCTACTTGTCATCAAAAGTAGGCGGGTCACAGTTTCGGAAAGACTTGTAGTCACATTTGGGTCGTGAATCATAATCAGAGTTATCACTATCAGACTCAGTTTCAACTTCAATTTTGTTCCTGTTTTCGACCCTTGGGCCTCCTCCTCTCTCCAACTCCACAGTCTTCAGGGCCTCTGCCAGTGCCACTGGTAGAGTGCTCTTCTGAACTACAACAACCTCGTCGACTATGGCCTTTTTGAGAATTGGCTCCAGAACCAGCCCTTCTTCATTGTTCACATCATGGTTGGTTAAGTTGTTCTCATTCTCAGTATGGATCGACACGATTCCATGGACGGAAGGTTCGCTTTCCTCCCTCTCTACACGGTTGACTCGAGGTCTACCCCTACGACTAGTATGAGCACCTCTCTTTCCATCCATAATAGTTTCTAACCGCGAACAAGAAATACTCGTGTTATCATGATAGGTAATTATTTAGAACACCTCGAGTAATGTAAATTACTCAGAGACAAGTATGAAATTACTAATTTAGTTGACTACTCGGGTTCTAAACATTTCTTGTCAGAGTGACATTTGCATTCAAGTTAGAGTTCCTACTTTAAGGCACATTCTGTCTACTTTCTATTCTAAGGCAATTACTATCTATGTTCTAAGTTAGTACATGGACTACCTTCTACTCTAAGGCAATTACTGTCTATGTTCTAAGTTAGGACATGGACTACCTTCTATTCTAAGGCATTTACTGTTTACTATTTCTACCGTTTTCTATACTAAGGCCTTTACTGTTCTTCTTTCATGGCTTGGCTGCTCAGACTGTCATCCCATTCTCTTGTCCCATTCTCAGTTTAAATCCAGACAAATTGGCGAATGTCTGAATCTCTCAAATTATGGCTCTGATACCAACTTGAAAGGACCCAAACAGGGAACCTCTCATAGTTGGCACACATAAGCATAAAAATAGTTCTTAAACCTTGAATAAATAAAATTAAACACAACGGAAGTCTATTATAATTTCATAGTTAATTAAAAATTTTAATCAACATTGTCTAAAACCATAAAACTAAAATCATGGGATGTCAGTGTTCTCAGCAGCAGCCATCCAGCCATGCCGTCAAAGCCCTTGTGGCTTCAAATTTTTTTACCTTTGTTACCTAATGTGCATACTAAAAAGTCAGCTAATGCTGGTGAGTTCAAGTTTTCAAATACTTATAAATAGAGCCATTCTTTCGTTTGTCACTATGTATAAAACATATATAACCAAACATTTCAAAAAATACTACGTAACTACAACATAGCAAAAGTTTTAATAACATCTTTAGTCTTTTATGTACTATGTTATTTTAAGTTATACATTATATGTCTACAATTTGTTTCTTTCTTTGCTGTCCAAAAATGACTTCTTTTGTCCACGAAGGACTTCTTTTGCCCACAAAGGACCTATGATGTCCACACATAACCTATTATGTCCACGAAGGACCTATTCTATTAGGTGACCGTCATCACCAGAGTAACCGTCATTACCCCTGTTCTGTACCAGTTGCAACATCACCAGTTACAGTGCCCTACCGAGCACTGTCCCTGTTTTTCATATGACAGTCATGAACTCAGGCCATGACGCTGCCATAGGCTTCGGGTAGCAGTAGTCTCTAGGACTACGCTACTACCTCAAGACTTGATTTTAGGTAACCATACTCTGACATACTAGACAATGTATCTGACTTATTTCTTTCTTTATGTTCATTTATAAAACATATAGTTAAATAAACATGTTCTTTGTTCTCTTTCTGTTGTTTATATAACATTCAGTTGAATAAATCTTTCTTTCCTTTCTGTCACGTTTAAGTAATAAAAATGCATTTATTATAAATGTCTAATTCTGAGTATGCACACCACCCTAAAACTATAAAACAAAATAGGGATTCTTAACTCACATAATAAATTAGCTCAATGTACTACCGATGGATCAACCGGTGTTGCTAGTAATCTGGATCGATAGTAAAATATATCAGTTATACGCTTTATTCCATTCTGAGCGAAACTAGGTTAGTTTCCCTTCATGGTTCTGAGCGAAACTAGGACACTTTCGCTTTCTAACTTACAACGAAACTAAGTCTTAGGTGAAACTGGGTCTCAGGCAAAACTAGGTTAGTTTCGCTTCCTCTGAACTAAGTGAAATTAGCCAGTTTCGCTCCATGAGTAGTTTCTCTTTCTTTTTTAGTTTCGCTTGGTCGTCTTCCCCGATAGAAACTTAGGGTTTCTGCATGAGAATTGCGGCCAAGGTCTTATCACGTCAAGGTACCAACTTTTTACGTTCAAAACTCGTGTTTTATGCTCGTGATGCTAGATCTAGGGCTCGTTTCTCTTTTTATGCATAAAAAACCAACCTTTTGATCAAAACTATATAAAAACCCAACAAAACTAAAAACTCATATTCAGACCGGTTCTTACCTCGAAGTGGCCTGATTCTTCGAAGACTCTTCACGTGAGGGATGGAGAAGCGTGTTGTAGCAATCTTGGCCCGAAACCGACACTTTCTCTCTCTCTCTAGAATCTGAAAATGGATGGCTAGGGTTTGTAGCTCCCCCCTTCCCTTTTCCTTCTTTCGCGTAGAGTCATGCCTGACCCCTCGGTTTTCTATTTCTTTTATTCGAACCCGTTTATTTAGTTTCCATTATTTTTGGGATGTTACAACCCATAGCCGCCACTACTCCTTGCTACTCCACTTGACCATCGTGAACACCATAACCGCTATCGCTAGCCACCTCGCACCACCCGACCACTACCTCACCACTCTCTATCTTCTCTTCAATTACTCTCTCTCACGGTTTTCTCTCTCGGTTATAGAACCGACTAAACAATGAGGGAGGGGCGAAGAGAATGTCGATGATACAAGATTGAGATGGAAAGTTTGTTTAAGTCCAAATCAATCCATTTGAAATTTGAATTCGAATTTATCCCACCTCGCTTATCCACACTCCACAATTATCCACACTTTATAATTATCCCCCACTTATTAATTAATTAGAAAATTCATTAATTAAAACACACATGTATGTGTATTAAACGATTTTAAATTAACTACCCTAAAATCGTGTGTTATAACACATCGCGCAGGTGCTTTAGGAGTTTGTGATGTTACCATCCTAGATACCATTATTGACATTTTCCCCCCTATGTGGTTAGGTTGTTAGACACTTTTTTTCATGCATATCGTTGCGGATTTTTCTAGATAAATGTGTTCGATTCACCCAGGAAAAGGGAGAGATTTGGCAGCCTTAGGAACATCAACACAGGGAGGAGGAGGTCTTCATCAAAAGGCTCTTGGTAAGCCATAACCACCACCCTCGACACATCGATTTATATCAGGGTTACCAGGCCATTTGCCTTAGTCGAGATCTTGTTACAACAGAATATTCATGAGCAGCGACAGGAGGGGGAGTGTGTACAACGACCAAAGGCGTTTATGCAATGATTAAGGTAGAGCATCAATGTGCGAGGGCTGTAGGGACCGATCTTTCTCTGCTACTAATGCCACCATAGGTTCCACATACACCCCCATTATGAGCCACATCCAGATCGAGCTCATGAGGCCTAGTTTGACAGACGGGTGTATCTTTTGGGTATTTTGATGTAGAAGATGTACAAATTGTGTGTATTTTGATGTACAAACTCATATTTACTTTATTATGTACTGTTTGGTTGTTTACTTGTCGTGGTTGTTTATTGTTATTATAATGAAAATTAGTCTACTATTTGCAATTAAATTTTGTTTAGTTTATTAAAAAAAGTTATAAACTTTGATTATTTTTATTAAAGAGTTAATTACACGGATAGTCCATGTGGTTTGCCCATATTACAGATTAGTCCCCGCCTTTCTAAAATAACAAGTATAGTCCTTACTGTTCACAACGGGGTAACACTGGTGGTTCTTAATGCTAACTAACGTTAAAAATTCATTAAATCCATGTATAATGACTTAAATACCCTTTATTAAAAAAATCAATGTTTTAAAAACCGGTTTTTAAACCTTACCGGGTTTGGCTCAGAAATGGTTCAACCGGTTGTACCGGACGGCTCAATCAGGTTGACTAGTTAACCCTATAATTCTATAAAAATACAACACCAACTCAAAAAATAATTCAAAAGTACATGATTCCATAATAAAAAATAATCTAAAAGTTAATCTATAATAAAAAAATAATTTAAGAGCACTTAATTTTCCAACAATTTTTTTTTAAATAAAAGTGTGCCATTTTTTTAAATGGCCTTGGGTAACTGAGGAATTAATTTTAACCGCAAGCAAAAGAATGATTGTTACACAAATTTTTTTTGCTAAACTGGGCCGCTAACTTTTTCGAAAAGGAACTGAACATTTTTTTTGTTTTAAAGTTCAAACTTAAAACCAGTACAACGGTATAACCCGGTATTACCGGTGGTACAACTTACAAACCATTTTTCCAATTTACCAGTCTCAAACTTACCGGGCCAGTGACTGAAACCCGGTCAACCGGTATTACCAGCCGATTTGAACCGGTATTTAAAACATTACAAAAAATAAACAAAAAATATGAATATTGTAGTCTAATTCAATTACAAGTGTCGGTGGACACTTTATGTAATTGACAGTTTCACCCCCAAACTTTGTGTAATTACAAAAATAGCCTTCAACTTTGTAATATATTACTTTGATGTCATCAAGTTTATAAAGTTTCAAGTTTACCCACTGTAATATATATAATTTGTTTTTCCTTAATAATTTTTGTTTGTTTGTTTAATTTTTTTTTCTTGACGTCCTAGTATAAATTTTGTTAAAACGGAGTCGTATTCAAAATAAAGTATTTTTTAGATATCGTGGGTTATGTCGGTTGACGGTAACGTGCTGGTACGGTGAAGAATGAGACTGAAACCGACTGAAAAACATCAGTACCGTTATGTCACTGTCTTTTATCTATGTTTCGATCTCCACAAACGAGTCGCCGCAACTTCATACGTTTTTTTATGTATTTAACCATGTTTCTTTTTGTACTTAGTCACATTAATGTCACCGTATCAACCGTTTATAAGATCTGCCTCTCGCTGCGGAGCGCGGGGCAAAAATTCTAGTTAAATACAATTATGTATTGAAATAAATATTAAAGTAAGTGGGACCCGCCCACCATCTCCTTCATCGTCATTTCACCATTCTCGATCATCAACAACCGTCGAACGCCGCAACCACCATCTCCTTCCTCTACAACTGTTGCGAATGAACCGGAGAAACGAACCAGATTTAAGTCTGAAAATGGGTTCGATTTGCAGATCTTAACCACCAATTGGCAGTGATTTAACCAAAGTGGGTCACCGAAGCTTTCGGAACAAGGGCTTCGGCATAATTATGGAGCTTCTAAAGATCTTCGAGAGGTGGTACACGGTGGAGACAGCTGGTTGTTCGTAAGGTGTTTCTGAACAAAGAAGTGTCACCATATATTTCTCGAACTTTCTGGAAAATCATAAATTTCTTTTATTGTGACTTAAGCAGAGGAATTACCAGATCAGATCTTATGTTGTATAAGGTTAAATGGCATCGATCACATGAGATACCACATGAGATATCACATGTTGGCGTTAAATCAATAGTCAACATGATAAGTTTGTCGACGATGTAAGCTTCTAACTCAATATCAGATGATTAGTTTATAAAAACGGTTTATTTTTCATCCTGATATCTTTTCTTAGTAAGAATTTGCAATATACTGAGAACACCCAAATTGTAGAATGTGGTGTTTGTACACATTCGTAGAAGAGAGATGTTGCCGAGGAATCGATTAGCAGAAGAGAGCGTTGTTGACGAGGGTTATAGATAAACAACACACCGGGTGGAGATGACTGATGAGGGTTGGTGGCCTTCGGTTGGTGTTTTAGTTTTTTCATTCGGAGAAGACGTTTTTAAGGACCGTTTTAGCCGGATAGCAGAGATGGAGTTGGCCGAAAAATGTGTGGATTTGGGTTGTTTCAAGGAATAAGAGTTATTGAAAATATAAACCAAAATATAAGTTTTAGGTCAAAAGTGTAAAAGTCTAAAGTATGTTTTAGTGTTATATGTATTTTTAGGGAGTCTATGGGCTAGTATGTATTTATGTCAAAGTTGAATAGTTGTGTCGTTTAGGTAAACGACGTGTCTATTGTAATTAGGGTTATATAAACACCCTCAAACCGTATGTATCAATTGTCGATACTTTGTGTATGTATGAACAAAATTCTCTCTGCAATTCAATAGCAAGATTATCATAATAGTTGTGTTCTTCATCAATTTGCACTCTTGCTTACCCATCAGTGGTATCAGAGCACAGTTTTCATGTCTGGGATTAAGAAGAAACCATCGATTAAAGAAAGGAAAATCGAATCTGCGGAGGAATCGATCATCAGTAATAATCGATCAAAAGGGGTAATGTTTTTTATTCTATAACCATCGATCAGAAGGAATAAAGAAAGAAGGAACAAGGACGATTGGTTATTACGAATTAGAAGGCATCGCTGTTCTTGAGGATTAACCGATCAGGGAGAAGCAAGTTGAAATCATGTTCATTTTTAATTCCTTCATAGAAACAGAATTATTCAATCAGGGGAAGAAACCGAAGAGGGCGACCAAGTTTGTTCTCTGTACAGTCAATCGAAGAAAGAAGGAAGTCACAGCGAATTGATTGGGGTCGTAAAACCGGGAAGGAAAATAGGAACATCATTTGACTTTTGTGTTGGGTTTTTGCGCATAAAGAAGACAGGAGATTGACGAATCAAACTGAATTTGATCGGTCAATTGGAAGCAACGATAAATTGGTCAATCGAGACAGTCAAAGTCAGATTATGTTGAAGGAAATCCAGAAAGTCAAAGTCAGATTACGGATTTAGTATTCAAGGCCTCTTCAGAAAAGTTCATAGCAAGAATTATCCAGGTTTTTCGTTCCTAAACAAATCTGGAATTTACTTTTGATAAATTCTATACCTTTATTAATTTAGGTTTAGATATGATTATTGATTCCCGTTTTAGAAGTTAGAATTCCTGATTGACTAAACAAAGTAAGAAAATTAGCGAGCAAGAAAACCCGAAACTTTACGGTTCATTAGCGAGCAAGATACCCGAACCTTTTAACGGTTCATTAGCGAGCAAGAATAACACAAACCTTTACGGTTCATTAGCGAGCAAGACACCCGAACCTTTAACGGTTCATTAGCGATCAAGAATAAACCGAACCTTTACGGTTCACTAGCGAGCAAGAAAATCTGAACCCTTGTGGTTCACTAGCGAGCAATAAAATCCGAACCCTTGGTGGTTCACATAGCAAGCAAGACAGACACATTTTGGTCAAAAGCAAGCAAATATCTGATTTATCAGAAGCAACAGCAAGAAATTAGAATCCATTTTTTGGTTCTGATTAGCAAGAAAGTTAGCACAATTCCAAGAATCTAATGATAGGCAAGAAGAAAGCAAGGAAACATGACAGGCGCATATGACAAGAAAATAGAAAATGCATCAAGTAGTACAACAGTTCGTGAGCAAGGAAACATTTCACTTCAATGTTCCAAATTGGATGAAACAAATTATACTACTTGGGCATTGTTTATGGAAACAATCTTGAAAGCATATGGTCTCTGGGAAGTGGTCAATGCGAAGGAAACAGTAGAAGAAAAGAAGGAAAACACAACTAAGGCAATGGTCTTCCAAACATTGCCTCAGGATGTGTTAATGCAAGTTGCACAGTACTCGACTGCAAAGGAAGTTTGGGACTCAATCAAAGTCAAATACCTTGGAGCAGATTTAGTTCAGAAAGCACGTTTACAAACCTTGAGGAGTGAACTAGAGGTTCTAAGGATGAATACAAACGAATCAGCAAGTGACTTTGTGGAAAAGTTAAGCAGTATAAAAGCCAAGTTCAAAAGTTTGGGTAGTACTTTGAAGGATAAGGTACTTGTAAGAAAATTGCTTAACTCAGTTCCAAAGAAATTTCTACCGATCGTGGCAAGTATTGAGAAATATTCAGAACTTGACACCATGTCATTTGAAGAAGCCGTTGGGAGAATAACAACCTTTGAAGAACGTATTAAAGATCACGATGAAACAGAGGCAAACAATCAAACTAAACTTCTAATGATAAGTTCAAATAGTCAATGTCGTGGCAGAGGACGGGGAAGAAATTTTAACATAGAAGGAAGAGGACACGGAAGAGGTGCTGGTCGAGGAAACAAAAGCAAGGAAGAACTTAGGTGTTATGAATGTGGTGGATTCGGTCATGCACCAAATGGAGGAACAAATGCAAGGGCAAGGAGAAAGAGCAAGAATCGAATCTCATCTATGATGATGAACCAACACTGTTGTAAGCGTAAGTCAAGCAAGCAAGCAAGCAAGCAAGCAAGAAGACACTTGTTAAACTATATTTTAGTTTAAGGGGGGATATTGAAAATATAAACCAAAATATAAGTTTTGGGTCAAAAGTGTAAAAGTCTAAAGTATGTTTTAGTGTTATATGTATTTTTAGGGAGTCTAAGGGCTAGCATGTATTTATGTCAAAGTTGAATAGTTGTGTCGTTTGGGTAAATGACGTGTGTATTGTAATTAGCGTTATATAAACACCCTCGAACCGTATATATCAATTGTGGATACTTTGGGTATGTATGAACAAAATTCTCACTGCAATTTAATAGCAAGATTATCATAATAACTATATTCTTCATCAATTTGCACTATTGATTACCCATCAAGAGTGATTGGGTTTTCTTTTGTTTTTTTACTGTATATGTGCGTCCCAGTTATTTTAATACTCCTTTAAATATGTAATTTATTTTATTTTTTTATTTTTCTTAATACAAAAGAGTATTTTAATCGTTTTATACAAAATTAACAGTCATTCACGCAAAGGACCACCACTGTTACCCGTTTATAAACAGTAGGGACCACCAATGTAATTTTAGAAAAATGGGACTAAAGATGCAACATGGCTTAACACAAGACTCTCCGCATAATTAACTCTTTATTAAAAAAATTGAACGACACCACAAAGTGATAGATGCTAGCCGTAATGTTCAATGTTATAGATTTAAATATGTAAGATTTACACCTAGTTTTAAAGATTTGTATTACAATGAAGATTTATCTACTATTTACAATTAAAATTTATTTAGTTTTATTAAAAAATTAATTAAAACAAGTTATAAAATTAGATTTTTTTTATTAAAAAAATTTGAACGACACCACGCATATATATGTTAGCCGTAATGTTCAATGTATAGATATGTAAAGGTTATGCTCGGTTATATATTGAAAATTAGTCTTTTATTTGTAACTAAAACTTGTTTAGTTATATTAAAAAATTAAAAAAAATTGATTATTTTTATAAAAAAACTTAAAAAAAATAGCAAATGACACTTACTTAGGCTGCCTCCAACGCAAGATCCGTCCCCCATCCGTCCTTCTCCCGCACGTCACCAAGGGATGTCACCCGTTTGCTTTGTGTGGGCCCCATTCTCTCTCTCTCTCTCCCTATATATATATATTTGTTTTTTTACTCTTCCAACGGATAGATTTTAGGTATTTTTTATTTTAGTTTTTAAATTAGGTAAATGTTATTTAAAACTTAATTAAAAATTAATTTATTAATTTAATTTAAAACCTAATTTAAACATAAATTAAACAAATAAAACCTACATTAAACATGAATTAAATTATAATTAAAACCTAATTTAATAAACGTTAAACATAATTTATAACTAAATATTAACATTGTATTGTCGTTTGATTTTAATGTTCTAGGTTGTTGCTGCTTTTATTTAATTTAATGTAATTTTAATTTTTGTTTAATTATTTATTTATTTATTTATTAATTTAAATTATTTCATCACTAATAATAATTTAAATAAGTAAATGAAAATAAAAAAGGATGATGTGGAAATAATGAGTTTGTTTGTGAGAAGGGTGAGCATGGTAGTGTTAAGGTAAAAAGAGTTTATGAGAAGCATGACTGTTTGTGAGAAAAATGGATGTCAGCGTTGCGGACAGTCTTACCATTTGATACGGCTAGTATATAAATATCACCAACAAAGATTGACACCGCTGAAATGTGATACGACGCGTATCAAAATGATGAGTAGTCATCACACATGTCAATGATTTCTTGTTAATTTGTAGGTGGCGTAATTTTTCTTTTTCTTTTTTTTCTTTATTAATATTAGAAAATTAGAAAAGTAGTATGTTGGTGAATGTGGGACCCGTATGCTGGGATAATACGAGCAAACGCCACCCACGCGCGTGAATGCTTTTCGTCTCTCCACTGAAGGTGCCGTGTGCACCTAGCTTTTTTTATCTTTATTTTCTAAAATATTTGATATTCCTTTTTTACATTATTCGTCATTTATAAAAAGATATTTCACTTTTTATTATAGTTTAACTAAAAAATATTATTTTTAAATTTACCTTTTATTTTGTAAAAACCTCTTACATCTCATTCCTTATATTTATCTCTAATCAATTAAATAATATTTTTTTATTCTTTTTTTTGATTATTTTTTCTCTTTTTTTCACTAACATTTTCTCATAAAAATATAAAAAATGGATAGAATTGATGAATAGAGACCTTTTAAATATGAGGGATGGGTTTGTTTTTTTTTAAAAATATAGAGATAAAGCATGAGAATAAAGGATGAGATAAAGTAAAATTTTAAATTATTTTATTAAAATATGGGGATGAGGGATGGGCTGGGAATACTCTGACCTTGTACATCAAATTTAATGCAATTATCATTGTTAGTATTTTAGGAAGTCGGTAACTACAATAGAGTTTTAGGGTTTCTTAAATTGACCACCAAACAATGATATTTTGCAAAGAGACCCTGCCAGTCTCAAAGCCACGTTCAAAGAGAATATATATGTGTTCACTTCTTGCTTCTGACGTTAAAAACATTCTTCCCACGTCTGCCTTTGCGTGCGTCTATTTCTCTCTCTATTGAAACCAGACGACGAAGGAAGAAAAGAGACGAGAGAGAGCGACCGTCATCGCCGTCGGATTGCAGGTGCCGGCGTTCGTCATCATCGTCACAGTCACAAGATCGTCCAACATTCAACAAACCCTAATTCCTTCATCACGATTGTTGGTATTATTGAACATGAGTTATTATGTGTATGGGTCCCATGAAATCGGCCCGCTTGATGGGTTTCAGTTACACCCACCAAGGTTTTTACGGAAGAGGTAAGTTTTTGTGTCTGGTATAAAACCCTAAGTGTAACTTTCCCTTTTCTGTGTGATAATTTTGTTGAATTATGTGTCAATTATGGAATTAGGGATTCTGGGGTTTGATTTTAAGGTAGCCACGATCACTCGTGCGCTCTTCTTCACAGGCTTCAGCACTTCCAAATGGTGAGATTTTTGTTTCCTCTTATCTTTCAATTTTAATTTTACAGGTTTTGAGCCCTAATTGAGATGTGATTTTGAGAATTACAGTAAGACGGCGGCGAGGTCAGCGGTGACTCGGATAAATCCTCTGAGGAACAAGAGACAGACGGTGATGAGGCAAATGAGGCGTGACATTGCTTTGCTACTTCAGTCTGGTCAAGATGCCACTGCTCGAATTAGGGTATGTTTGTTATCTACATTTTACTTTATTGTTGGGGGAATTGTTTCGCCTCGGATTATAGTGTGATGATCTTGAAGATTTGATAACGAAATTTGATGCTAGGGTTTGAACAGATTTAGTGCTGAACGTTATCAAAATATTGATTTTGATTGTGGTACTTCTTAAGATTTTGAGTGGATGATGATTGCCTTGGTTATAGAGTTTTCAAACTAACTTTATATACAACTAGGGTTTTTTCTTCACACACCCTGCCGGCTCTTGCGTTTCTTCGATACTCTCATCGCAGCAGCTTCAGGTACTCCAGTCGACTTCATATCTATCATACCCCATGAATTAATGTGATAATCCTCCATATATTCGTCTGATTATCTTTCGAATTATACAGATCATTTGTTAGTTTTATCTACCATTATCGTTTCAATCTAGAAGACGAAATTATTGAGGTCCTTAGCGAAATTGTGTATAGATCGAGGAATTCTACATTTGTTTGAATAGGTTTTTTGGTAATAATTATGAAAATTGGCAATTTTTTCATGTGATTAGTTCTTTACCTGTTTTTATTTGTTTGACTTTATGACTGGTTACAATTTTCTGTCACAACACAGATTGTTGCTTTTGCATTAATTGAATTAATTTGTATTCAGTTTGATTCTGGACATAAAAAGTTCTCATTATTAAATTAAATAAATGATATTATCTCCTCGTTGATACAACGATAATGCGGTCGGGACAAAGTATGTATTATTGATATATTCAAGTGCTTATCCTTGGAGGTTCCAAGGTTAAGCGATGTTATTACAAAGAGGGTCACTTGATATAGCCAGGGGAAGTAACGTAAATACAGGGAAAGATATCAAATAATATAAGGGGAATCAACAAGAGTAAAGAGGAGAGGACCAGGCTAAAATTACGAGTCTAAGCACTTGATCTGGGGTGGTCTTCTAATGGCTTCTGAGGTCAGTATTTATAGAGGTCTTAACGGATTCCTCGTCTTTCAAGTTGATCTCGTGATCCTTCCAGGAGAAGAAACCTGGCAGGTAACTTTCTTCTCCTCGGTTCTTCTCTTTCCTTCTAGTATCCCTAATAAGGTAAAACGTTGACTTTCCTTTTTGTTGACAACAACTACTCCCCTGCTTTGACCTTATGTCTAGGTCTGTGCCCTCTTTATCTCACCTTCTGAGGTTTGACTTATGAGAGTGAGACATTCCTTGGTTATCGTGTTGACGTCTTGCTTGCTCATTTGAAGGGGAAGTCTTCTCTTCCGATCCTCTCAAAGTGTGGAGAGTCCTTCCTTTGAGGAGGAGTCTTCTCCATCCCTTTACTTATAATGTTGACATATCGTTTCCTCATTTTAATTAGGAGGGGATAAATGGAGGTGAATCCTCCAACGTCATCAACCTCCCAGTGCGGGCCTTTTGTGGAGAGGCCAACACGAACGGGCCGAACTTTGTCCTTTTCGCCTTGCGTCCCTTGTATAATTACATGGGCCATCTTGGCCTGTGCGCCACCCCCAATAACAACTTATCTGCCATCCCATCAGTTGTCGCACAGATCCCGAGCAATTATTCCATTTAAAATTTGAATCATCCCATTTTTCTCATTAGTTCTTTCATCCTCTTCATTTTCAAAAGATCCTTCATCACAATCAGGTTAGTATTTCTTCCTTCTTGCTACGAATTTTGTCCTTCGATTTGTGCTATGGGTGGTAAACATGATATGAGCCTTCATTACTCTAGGCTTAATCACCGGTCTTTGGCTGATCACTGGCTCGGTATAACATTGGGGGTGACTACAATCCGACCCTTCCTTCCGATGAGGAAGTTATCTGCAATCCCCATGTTGGTTATATGGGCTAGTACACCATCTATTTCAAAATTTCGAATTTCTTATTGCCTTTTACTCTCTTTTTTCTGCAAATTGTTGAGTCATTAGGGCTTCAAATTCACCAACTTGCGCCGTATAGTCTTAGTAAAATCACCCACTTTGAAATGCTTTGCCATGCTCATGGCGTTGAACCCTCTATCCTTATGTTGCATGAGTTTTTCGACTTGCTCGCAATGGTGATTGCTTACCATCGAAATGCTCAAAGGAGGCAGTCCTCGGTGCATTTATCGTACCAAACCTTCCCTTAAACGCTGGAAAGAAAACTTCTTTTAGGTTATGAAGTTGGCTGTTCCTTTTCAGATGCCCTTTCGTGATCCCCTGGGTTCCCTCGAAATTCCTTCCTTTCGTTGTCAAGCTTATGATTCCGAGGTTTTTGCACGTCTCCAAAGTCCTCTAACTTATGCTCGGGCGTATGATGAACGCGTTCTTGTTAAGGCTGGAATCGACCGTATATGGTCTGCTTCTAAAGAGAAGCCTGTGATTATGAGGGGAGGTGTAGGTGAGCGTCATGGCGTTTCTTCCTTCATTGTATATTGCTTGCTGGTATTAATTGGTTGTGTTTGTTTATTTTGTGGAGATGAGTTTGCTTGATGGTTTGTCTGATAAAAGTTTGGATGGGGTGGAGTTTGAGTCTCGTCCATTGGCTGTGAGGGAGAAGCCGGTCCTTGAGGTGTACCAGTGTGCTTTTTGTAGTGGTGGCGAGTTTACCAATCTTCTTGTCGATTTGGAGGACGAGGAGTTCTTGGGTCCTCCTTTTGGCAATCTTCATCCTGTGACTCCTGTTCCTAGTAGCCCTACCAAGGGGGATCCGATGCCTTTAAGTTCTTTCCCTGTTCATCCTTCACGAAGCCGGTGCTTCAAATAAGGTAAGAAAGAGGAAGAAACATACCACTATGGTAGGCCCTCTGAAAATGACTCAAGCGTCATTGAAGAAACGTGATCATGTTGATCCTAAGGATAGTGGTTTGAATGTACTAGAGTTAGATACAAACAAAGAGGGGGAGGGGGAGTCTCCACATGATCGTGGTCGTCATTCTAGTGCTGAATTGAATGCGGAAGGTGATGCGGTGAATGGGGAGTTGTTTGTTCCCTCATGGTCTATCACCAACAAGGATACTTTTTCTGATCCTTCAGTTTGTCGTCACTTGATCCGTCGGCTTGTTCCTCATGCGGAGAAGCTTTCGGTTGGTGGGTTGCAGCTTGATGCTCTTTGATGTAGTGCAAAACAAACATCTTTATTCCTGGTGTTTTAGTGTGTTTTAATTAGTTTTGAGTCGTTTTTAGTTCCTTTTGAGTGTTTGTTATGTTTTCAGGAGCTCGTGTGAATTACAAGTCAAATCATGAAGAAACCGAGCACGAGAACAAGTCCCAAGAAATAAATGGCAAAAAGTTAGAATTTCGATCCCTCGCGGTACGCGAAGGGAGAGCCACAAATCCTCGCAGTACGCGAGATAAGTTAGAAGGGCGCCCGACTAATTTACAGATGAATATCTCGCGATACACGAGGGCCTTATAATTCGAGAAAAAACCCTAAATCGATTATATATAGATTTTGAATGCCATAATGTTAGGAGTTTGAGTTTTGGCCGTCTGGAGAGGTGCTAGGGCGATTTCTGGAGTTAGAGAAGAAATTAGAGTCAAAGATTGAGGCTTTTGGATCCAAGGTGGTTAGAGATAGCTTATTCGGGTTCTAATTCTCTTTCGTTTGTTCTTGAATTGTTTGATTGAAACCATAACTATGTTTATTACTTCTAGTTTGAATGTTTTGAACATGTTTCTTGGCTAGATCTTTGATACTGCCTAGGTTAAAGATGATTTCTTGTTAAAGTTACGATTTTTATCGGTTTTTGGGATTCAATGTATGGATTAATGGTTTTGTAACGATCTTGGGTTGATTATTATGATGAATATGCATGCTTTATTCTGATTTGGTATTGATTATAATCCCGCATGTGTTCTTGTTGAATGTCTTTCAGTTATAGACGCATGTTTAGGTTGCTTGCTTAATTATTGGTAGCTGTGATGGTATTGCTAGATGTAGTAGTCCATAGGGAGAGTAATTGGTGTTGAATTCGATTGAGTGTTCTTCTTATCTCGATACCCGAAAGGTGAGAGATAGTCGGTTAGTCTTCGTTACTAGGATTCCGAGAGTCAAATGTCTGAGAGGAAGTTGCCCTAGGTTCTTAGTATTCATTGCTGCTCCGATTCATAGCTTGTTAATCTGAGCTTACCCCGTGCATCTTTGATGTATTGTGGACATTGAGACTGAGAGGTGATTTGTCTTTTGGGTACATTATCATTGTTGGGGAGACTAAAAGTTAATCCGACTATCTGGTGAGCTTATTGAATCTTTAGAGTTTCCTTGTTGGTGACACCCTTAGAGTGATTAGGGATCCACTAGGTAGTCTAGAGCTGTATCCTTAGATACTCAGATCCATCATAGTTTCCATAGCCGGTGAAAGTCTGAGCTTTGCAAGTAGGATTCCGATCTAGGTGGTATTCTTCCCATTCCTGGTATTTCCCAAGTCCCTGTTTTGATAGTTAGAGTCGTTCATTAGAGTTTTCATGATTTCATTAGTTTAATAATTAGTGTAGAAAACCCCCAACCAATCATTCATAGTTCGAGTCAGAGTCTAGTTTAGTTATTCAGTGTCTCTAGGGTTCGATAATCCGGTTTACCATTAAGCTGTGCTACACTCGATAGGTTCACTTGCCTGTTAATGCGGTCTAGTTCATAAGTATCCCATTTATTATTTAGGAGTCTAGATTTGGTTTTATTTATAGTTTTTATAGACCGTCTGGGCGACATCAAGTTTTTGGCGCCGTTGCCGGGGACACTTGGCAATAGCAATATTAGCTTTGATTAGTTTTTTGTATGATTTTTGCTTTATTTTCTTTCTTTCTTTTACTTTGAGTTTTAATTGCGTGCTTTGTCTTGTTTGTTTCGTGCATGTCTAATTTAGGATTGAGTCTTTCGTGTTTGAGTCTTTCTTATTTATTTTTGTGTCTTTCAGTTTATGCAACGTACTCGTTCGCAGGGATTGCCACAATATTCAGCTTTTGAAGAGCCCGAACGAGAGCTTCACGAGCGTACCCGCGACTTCTGGGAGCGTTTAAAAACGTTGTGCAAAAACCAGGTACTTTCTACTAGCCCAATTCCTTTTCCTAAAATGGGCGACACTGACCCACCAACGGGACGTACCGTGCACAAGAGAGCCGGTGATGGTGTTACTGGGGCGAGATCTCCGATCATCCGCCCGACTGTGCCAAACACAAGCAGTTGGCAAGTCCCATCACATTCATGAGTACCATAACTCATTCCACTCAATTTCATGGCCTCGAGGATGAGGATGCACCAGGACATCTGTCCCTCTTCGTGCGAATTTGTGATACCTTCAATATCACTGGTGTGTCTGGGGATGCAATCTACTTGCGTCTCTTTTCGTTCTCGCTCTCTGGGCGTGCTGCCACTTGGCTAGATACCCTCCCCCATAACTCTATCACCACTTGGGCGGACATGCAAGCCAAGTTTCTTAAAAAGTATTATCCACCTTCCAGGGCCGCTTGGGGACCAAATCCACTCCTTTCGGATGGACCCTGACGAGCCTTATCACATGGCCTGGGAGCGGTTCAATGCGCTATTGAGCAGATGTCCCCAACATAGTCTCTCTGACCGAGCATTAGTGGAGAAGTTTTACATTGGTCTCACATTCGAGAAGCAGTAAATGTTCGATACTGCTGTGGGAGGCCATATTTCGGATAAGAAGGAACCTGCTGAGTGCGAGGAGATGTTCGAGAGCTTCGATCTCGCTGAGCAACATCGTCCATCTACTAGGACTTCCATTCCTAGTGCTAGAGCACCCGTCTATGCTCCCAGAGGTGTGCATCAGGTCAACCCTGATACTAGCGTGGCTGCTGCACTCGCAGCAATGGCAAATGTGATTAAAGAGCTAAAGCTGAGTGCTCAACGGTGTGAGGTGTGAAGGGGAGGCCACGACACCAGGGACTGTCTCGTCAGTTGGTAGGAGCATGTTGATTTTGTGGGCAACCAGAAACGAGGATTCAACAACTATAGAAATTCTTATGGCTCGGGATGAAAATCTGGAAACAACCCGCCTGGGTTTAATGCCCGCCCTAATCAGCAAGTAGGAGGTGAAGCAGGACGGAGTGGGGGGAGTAGCATGAACACAAAGAGGATTGAGGAGATGCTGGAGACTCAAACCCAAATGCTAGCCCACTTGGTAGTAAAGGACAATGAGACTCAACAGAGACTGGATGCTCATGATACCCTACTGAAGAATCAACAATCTGCATTCCAGGATCTGCAGCGCACGGTGGGAGACATCGCTAAGAGTTTGAAGAATAGACAGAGGTCCGTCTTCAGGCCCTAACGCTTCAGTGATGGCCATGTCTATACGAGGAGTCGAAGAGTATAGGAGAGAGAGCGACCACCGGTGGAAGAAGAAGATGAACCGGAGGACGAGGAGATAGAGATGGAGAAGCCTGCCGAGAAGGCAGAGGAGAAGAAAAAAGGGGGTGAGATGAAGACCCCCCGAGATTGACTTGAGCCGTGTTCCCTACCCAGTGCGCTTGCTGCCTCATAAATACGCTAGGGAATACGGTAACTTCCTGAACATGTTCAAACAACTCAAGGTCAATCTCCCGTTTGTTGAGGTCCTCCAGCACATGCCGAAATATGGCAAATTCTTAAAAGATTTTCTTTCTAACAAGAAGAAGCTGGAGGAAGTCTCTAAAGTGTCATTAAGTGAGCGATGTTCTGCGGTGGTTCCGAACAAACTGCCAGAGAAACTGGCAGATCCGGGTCACTTCACGATCCTGTGTCTGCTTGGCGGTTTGCCCTTGAACCACACGTTGGCCGACCTAGGTGCTAGCATCAATCTGATGTCGTATTCCATATTCAAGCTGCTGGACCTAGGAAAACCTAAGCCAACGCGCATGAGCATATCATTGGCTGACCACTCAGTCAAGTATCCACGGGGAATAGTGGAGAATCTTTTAGTGAAATAGATAAAGTTATCTTCTTCGTGGATTTTGTCATTCTGGACATGGATGTGGATGACAGAGTTCCACTCATCCTAGGGCACCCATTTCTGCGCACCACCAAGTCATTAATCGATGTGTTTGACGGAAAGCTCACACTTCGTGTGGGGGATGAGTCTGTTACTTTTGACGCTGCAAAGTCCATGAAGGAGGCTAGTGAGCAAAGCCACTCTGTTTGCATGATTGATGCCTTAATGGACCACCATCGGGTCTCTGATCCAGGAAAGATAGAAGTTGGTGAACCCGCCCCTGATTTAGGAGAACCATCTGATTGGGTGCTGGAGTTGAAAGAGTTGTTGAATGCACCAGATGAATACGGTGATGAGGTGCCGGATGATCTGTTGGAGATGATGGCGGAATTAGATAAAATTATAGGCAAAACCCCAAGTGTGGGGATGGTAGAGAAGGTAGAGGATCATGATGATCCTGGTGAGAGCTTAGTGGTCATACCATTAGATACATATTCCTAAGCCCCGGTCCATTCTTGTTGTTCATTCTGAGGGGGTAGAAACTGAGTCACCCTAGGTCCAGGCCACCCCATAAGGGAACCCGAGAGTTTAGTGATGTTTGTGAATTAAGGATAATGCAAACCCCAAGTGTGGGGATGTTTAGGGGTGAGAAACAGTTAGGGGTACTTGAACCAGGTTGTTTTTAGACCTGGTAGGTTTAAGTTTTGGTGGAAAGACCTAATTGATAGATCTAATGAAGGTTCAGAGGTTGGTATTTGTATGTTGATGATGTGGAGAGTTGGTATACCGTGTCGAATGACGGCGGTCCCGGTTAGAATCAAAGAGAAGCCTCCTAATAGGCTTGTTTAAATCTCGAGCCAGTGCCCGGGTGTATAGTTTGTATAATTGATTTGCTCTATTTTCATGTCATTTTCGTGTTTTTTGGTTTGTGTGTTTTGTTTGTGTCGTATTTTGTAGGGATTCGCATTCGATTCGGTGGGGAAAATCATCAGGAACGAAGAGCCAGATATTTTTACTTTGGTTTTTATAGTTGGAACTGTTTTTAATGGATTTGGGTGAAAAAGTTTTTAGGGGATCAAAATTTTTCTAAGTATAAAAAACCTTATTAACTTTCTGTGAAAGTAGCTGCCTTGCAGTACACGAGATCATGGTGGCCAGTCTTCGCAGTACGCGAAGTCCAAAAGGTATGGCCGGGCTAATTTCTATCTTCTCGCTGTACGCGAGGACTTGCCCTTAGCCTTTTGCGGTACGCGAGGAGCTCCTGAATTTCCCCTTGTTCTTTTGTTTCCCATGGTTTCCCGTATCCGCCACCATCACCACCATAATAACCATCATTCACAATCCATCCATCACCAATCACTATCCACCACAAATCATCTAAACTCCATTACCATCATCCATTACAATCCATCCATCATATCCACCTAACATGGGAAACTTAAGGACCGTTCGTGACCGATGATTCACCTTGTTTTGGCACTCATGTCTATGTGTTTGTCACTTATCGGGTACGATTCTCTAATCTATCTAGAGTCTTATTGAGTCAGTAGAGTCTTTTCATTTTACTTTGAGTCTGTATTTTGAGTCGGTGTAATGCTGCGGGTTTGTTTGAGGTTCATTGTGCAGGTATTGATCGATCCGCCCGTACTCAATCTCTATTCGGGTGGGGTTCATCCTAATCTTATTTAACTTGTAAAGGCAACCCAACAGAGTGTTGTGCAACCGCGACCGAAATGCTATACGGAGCACAAGTAGAAGAGCAAAGCTGGACACCATTCAGTGCTATATTACCAGCTAAGTCTTCCTAGTTTATTTTTGCCTTTTTATTTTTAGTTGTTTCTCGTTTCACATTGGGGACAATGTTTGTTTCAAGTGTGGGGATGGGAGAATGCGTTGAGTCTAGTTGTCTAGGTTGTTTTTCTTTATAAAAATACAAAAATACAAAAAAAAATTGAAAAATTTGAAAAAAACATCCTTCGAAATCAAAATTTTTGCATAATAAAATGGTAAATGATAGTAGAACTGGATCTGCTTGTTGAGTTTTAAATGAAATAAATAATAGAAAACATGTTGTGATGTTTTGGTAGATCCGGCCAACTAGTAGAGCTTAAATAGCATGTGAGTGTTGATTAGGATTAAAAATTGAAATAAATCGTGATATCTTGTGGGCACTCTTCTTAGGGGTGTCGGTAAAACTGAAATTGTCAACATAGTGTGATGGTACCACGTTAAGCTAAAATTTAGAGGTTTTTGAAATTTTATGGCACACCACTATCTTTTTATGAGAATAAATTTGAGATTCGGTGGCGCCCGCTTCCATAATACCATATTTCATGAGCTTATTAATTAGAATTTTAAGTTTTGCTTATGTGTTACCCTCTAGGATGGCAACATGGAGAAAACACCACTAAGTGATTCTTATATGCTTCATTGATTAAAACTGCAACCTATGTGCTACCTTCCGGGATGGTGACCTGGTTGATGCACCACTAGGTGAGGTTGATTCATACACTTAATAATGCTCATTGGCATTCCATTCATTCATTTATCATCTTAATTTCTAAAACACATAAATTTTAGTTTATCGTGGTGGGTGAATCTATATGGTTTAACCCGGGCCTAGACATGACCTTGAGATGAGATTAGGTAGAGCTGTAGCTTTTGAGTGTGAGTCCCATAGATAGATTGATGTGATGTATAAAATGGAATAAGAACACAAATCGGGGGCTTGAAAGTTGGTGGTTGGGTTTAATTGGACAGAAATACCGATTATTGCTTTTAAGGCGTGAGTATATATAATTGAATAATTGTGATTGTTAAGCTATTTCCAGTTATGATTCTATTGCAGCCTTTTTCGAGTACGAAAAAAGGTTTAGTGTGGGGATGTTTGATATAGTGCAAAGCACACATCTTTATTTCTAGTGTTCTAGTGTGTTTTAATTAGTTTTATATTTGTTTTTAGTTGTTTTTAGTTCCTTTTGAGTGTTTGTTATGTTTTCAGGAGCTTGTGTGAATTACAAGTCAAATCATGAAGAAACCGAGCACGAGAACAAGTCCCAAGAAATAAATGACAAAAAGTTGGAATTCCGATCCCTCGCGGTACGCGAAAGGAGAGCCACAAAATCTCGCGGTACGCGACGAGGAACCCAGATGAATCTCTCGTGATACGCGAGGGCCTTATAATCCGAGAAAAAAACCCTAAATCGATTATAGATGGAATTTGAATGCCATAATGTTAGGAGTTCGAGTTTTGGCCGTCTGGAGAGGTGCTAGGGGCGATTTCTGGAGTTAGAGAAGAAACTAGAGTCAAAGATTGAGGCTTTTGGATCCTAGGTAGTTATAGATAGCTTATTCGGGTTCTAATTCTCTTTCGCTTGTTCTTGATTTGTTTGATTGAAACCATAACTATGTTTATTACTTCTGGTTTGAATGTTTTGAACATGTTTCTTCGCTAGATCTTTGATACTACCTAGGTTAAAGATGATTTCTTGTTAAAGTTACGATTTTTATCGGTTTTTGGGATTCAATGTTTGGATTAATGGTTTTGTATCTTGGGTTGATTATTATGATGAATATGCATGCTTTATTCTGATTTGGTATTGATTATAATCCCGCATGTGTTCTTGTTGAATGTCTTTTAGTTATAGACGCATGTTTAGGTTGCTTGCTTAATTGTTGGTAACCGTGATGGTATTGCTAGACGTAGTAGTCCTTAGGGAGAGTAATTGGTGTTGAATTCGATTGAGTGTTCTTCTTATCTCGATACCCGAAAGGTGAGAGATAGTCGGTTAGTCTTCGTTACTAGGATTCCAAGTTTCAACTGTCTGAGAGGAAGTTACCCTAGGTTCTTGGTATTCTTTGCTGATCCGAGTCATAGCTTGTTAATATGAGATTACCCCGTGCATCTTTGATGTATTGTGAACATTAAGACCGAGAGGTGATTTTTCTTTTGGGTACATTATCATTGTTGGAGAGACTAAAAGGTAATCCGACTATCTGATGAGTTTATTGCATCTTTAGAGTTTCCTTGTTGGTGACACACCGAGAGTGATTAGGGATCCACTAGGTAGTCTAGAGCTGTTATCGTTTGATACTCAGATCCATCATAGTTTCCATAACCGGTAGAAGTCCGAGCTTTGCAAGTAGGATTCCGACCTAGGTGGTATTCTTCCCATTCCTAGTATTTCCCAAGTCCTTCTTTGATTGTTAGAGTCGTTTATTAGAGTTTCTTGATTTCATTAGTTTAATCAGTAGTGTATAAAACCCCCAACCAATCATTCATAGTTCGATTCTGGGTCTAGTTTAGTTATTCAGTGTCTCTAGGGTTCGATAATCCGATTTACCATTAAGCTGTTCTACACTCGATAGGTTCACTTGCCTGTCAGTGTGGTCTAGTTCATAGGTATCACATTTATTACTTAGGAGTCTAGATTATGTTTTATTTATTAGTTTTTATAGACCGCTGGGCGACATCACTCTTATCAGTAAAGCTTACCAGCATCAAGCAAAAATGAATTCGCTTTTGCGAGAAGTTTTGACAAGGCTGTGATTCACAAGGGTAGTTATGATAAGCAGTTATCCCATGCTTATGTATGGTAGAGTCGTTACGCGACTAAGGCTGCATTGGTTAAGTCTATGAAGGAGAAAGCTGATTTGCTAGAGGCTCGTCACTTGGATGACTTGAAAGTTTTGGATCGAACTCGTGTGAAACATGTGGAGGAGTTGATGAGGATGTCGGAGGAGGTGAATTTGCTGAAAGGTAAAAACGTGGATTTGAGAGTGATTATTGTTTCCCTTGATCTTGATAGGGAGTTGTTGGAGAGAAAGAAAAAAGAGTTAAGTGTTAGGTGGTGAAGCTTCTGAAAGAGAAACATTGGCTAGTGACGGATCTTCTTGATAAGGAGCTTCTGAAAGAGAAAGTTGAGTCAGGTGGCAGAGCTTCTTGATAGGGAGTTGTTGGAGAGAGAGAAAAAAAGAGTTTATTGTTCTTTTGTCTATTGTGCAAAGATATTTTAGGGCGATGGGTATGCATGAGGGGATTTCCGTTGGCCACAACGCTGCTTTATTGCAAATCCCTTTTTCCTCTGTGAAAGGTTACGATCCTCAGGCCAAGCAAAACCTTGTAAAAGTTGTTCATGCTTACGAGAAGACCTCTTACCCGTACCTTGCTTCCCTAGCAGCCTGTGCTGACTGGACCATTGCTGATATAAAGGAGATGGAGCCTTGTGGTTTGAACAAAGAGAAAGCTCTTGGCTGGATCGTGGCGAGTAAGAGCGGTAGCTGGCAGACCAGTCAATCCAGTGTTAGTGTAGAGACTCCTTCCTTAGTTTTCTTCAAAGTTCCTCCTACCTCTCTTTCACTGAAGACGATTGAGGCATCTCCCGTGATGAAAGAAAAGGTCGAAGGTAACTCGGCTGCTATTGGAGAGGTGGCAAAGGAGAGGGTCGAAAGTAACCCGACTACTACTGGAGAGTTGACGAAGGATGCAGAAACAGGAGGCGAAGCTGGTGATGGTGAAGCTGTAACAACTGTTTGAAGGGAGGGGTATGCCCCTATGAAATGATGTATTTGGATTTAAGACTGATTTCCTCTTTTGGTTCCTTATAACTGTTGCATGTTTAGATATTTGGCCGGTGGTGTGTTCCACTTGGTTTTTATGGTTTCATCGTTTGGTGTTATCTTGTGTTTTTCTTGTCCCCCTTTTGGGTTATTTATCATTTGACTAAGTGAAGTCCTTTCCTAGCATATGAATGTTTGTTACGTTTGTATTATGACCTGTTGTATTGCATTGTTCACAGGTAAGGAAGGGTGCTTTACTTTTTTGAATGGCGATCAGCCCTTGGTAAGGTGAACTTGATTGTTCGAACCGTTTGTTAAGTAAGCTTTCATTTTCTTTGTGTAGTTTGCTATTATTTTCAATCTTGGTGTATACCGTGTGTTGGAATGTTTGTTGTTTATGGTATTACCCATTTGACACTTTTGTAAATATAACATAGATTAGTTTTTCATTTCCCATTGGCTTACTGTGAAGCTCTCAAAAGGTGATTACAAACGTTCCGTCAGTGTCTTTAAACCTTCACGATATAGGCGAAAAATGACCAAAAGGAGATGAAACAACATAAAAGAAAGGAAATAAATGAAGATGGTCAGGAAAGGGCGTATCTAGCTCCTTTCTCAAAATGCTCCGGGTGTCCCAAGAGTCGTCTTACTCTTTGGAGGGACATTGGGGGTTTATTACCCTCTTATCTTTTGGAAAGGTCTTTCTTTCTCGCTTGCATGTCCTCTTGCTTCCTTTTCCGATCATGTAAGGATCGTCCCTTTTTGGTGCTATTTTCTTCCGCCTTTCTCATGTGTCGGGGAGACGAGGGGTATCCTTGGAGTGTGCACGAGTCTACCTTTTCTTGGGGCGTCCAGATTTATCTTAACCCCTGAACCTTTGGCGCTTGTGGCTCCTTGCTCGTAAGGTTTTCCTATTCCTTTCTAGTCTGCTGGGAGCTCCTTTGTTTTCTCGGGACTTTTGGGCCATGTCGTCACTTCCTTGGCGGATTGGTCGGTTATGACATTGAGCCCAACCAATAGGAGATCGACATTTCCATACGTATAATGCCTCGAATGGTGCTGCCTTGATGATAGTGTGATAACTGTTATTGTTGGAGAACTCCATCAGAGGCAGGTGAGATCCCCAAGTGTTACTGAAATCGATCACACAAGCTCGTAGCATGTCCTCTAGGGTTTGAATGGTACGTTCTGTTTGTCCATCTGTTTGAGGATGGTACGCCGTGCTCATATCAAGACGCGTGCCTAAGGCTTTTTGTAACGATTGCTAGAAACGTGATGTGAATCGAGCGTCACGATCCGAAATGATAGAAATTGGCACTTCGTGCCGAGAGACCACTTCCTTCAAGTAAATATGAGTAAGTTTTTCCATCTGGTCGGTCTCTTTGATTGCTAGGAAGTGAGCGGATTTTGTCAAACGATCTACGATCACCCAGATGGTGTCGCATCCGCTAGGAGTTCGGGGCAATTTGGTGATGAAATCCATAGAGATTTGCTCCCATTTCCACATCAGAACCTCTAGTTGTTGAAGCAAACCAGGTGGCTTTTGGTATTCGACTTTGACATTTGCGCAAGTTAAGCATTTGCTAACATAGGTGGCTATGTCAGCTTTCATGTTCGGCCACCAATAGAGAACCCTTACGTCATGATTCATTTTGTCGGAACTAGGATGGATAGAAAACTGAGATTTGTGAGATTCATCCATTACAAGCTCCCTTATGTTTCCGTACTTTGGAACCCATTTGGGTTTAGTTTCCTTTCGGCTTAGGGCATTGGCTACTACATTAGCGTTTCCCGGATGGTACTTGATAGCACAGTCATAGTCATTCAAGAGTTCGACCCAACGACGTTGTCGAATGTTCAACTCTTTCTGTTCAAAGATATGCTGAAGTCTCTTGTGATCGGTGTAGATGCTGCGCTTGGTACCGTATACGTAATGTCTCCAGATCTTTAGTGCAAGTACCACGGCTCCCAATTCTAAGTCATGAGTTGTGTAGTTATTCTCGTGAATTTTCAGTTGACGAGAAGCGTATGCGAGAATCTTCTCGCGTTGCATCAATACACAACCAAGACCTTGAATGGATGCATTGCAATACACTACAAAATCATCCGTTCCCTCCGGAAGAGATAGAATATATGAGAATGTCATCAATAGATGAGAATGTCATCAATGAAGACGATGACAAATTGATCAAGGTAAGGTTTACACACACGGTTTATAAGGTCCATGAATATCGCGGGTGCGTTGGTTAGTCCGAAAGGCATGACCATAAATTCATACTGGTCGTACCTAGTTCTGAAAGCAGTCTTAGAGATATCCTCGTCTCGGACTCTCAGTTGATGGTAACCAGATCTAAGATCTATCTTGGAATAGAAGCTTGATCCTTGGAGTTGATCAAATAGATCATCAATGCAGGGTAGAGGATAACGATTCTTGATCGTCACTTTATTCAGCTCACGGTAGTCAATGCACATGCGGAAGGTCCCGTCCTTCTTCTTGAAAAATAGGACTGGAGCTCCCTATGGTGATGAGTTAGATCGGATGAAACCTTTATCCAACAACTCTTGCAGTTGCGTAGATAGTTCTTGAAATTCACTGGGTGCAAGTCTGTAGGGTGCCCAAGGAATAAGCGCTGCAACGGGTGCTAGATCGATATAAAAATTCGACTTAACGATGAGGCGGAAGACCAGAAATGTCTTCAGGAAATACTTCTGGAAAATCTCGTACGATCGGAATATCATTAATCTTTTTCTCCTCAGATGACTGCTCGGCGACGAGAGTCAAAATAGCGGTATGACCTTTTCGTAGACACTTTTGTGCTTTCATGAAGGATATGATGCCAACGACTGCACCACTCCTTTCGCCTTGGACAAAAAGTGTTTCTCCACTCGGGAGAGGAAGGCGAAAAATTTGTCATGACAAATAATTTCAGTTTGATTTTCGGATAGCCAATCCATACTGACAATTACTTCGAAACTGCCAAGTGTAACTGGCATGCGGTCAATGTCAAGCTTATGACCAGCCAATCTTAGTTTACGTTCCTTAAGATCGTGAGTTGCTTTGATTATCTGACCGTCTATAATCACTATGGTGTACTTAGTTTCTAATAGAGTCGGAGTACGACCGCACCAACAGGTAATTTGTGAGGTCACGCTGAGACTTCTAGTGAGACCCGTGCTTATAAGGTAAGCGTCGGTCAATGCAAAGGTCAAGGGAAGGGGTTCACCTGTAAGGATAGGATGTCATGTTTAAGTAATCGCGTTCAACTGATGGTTGGTTAGATTAAATCCCCGTTTTCTAATGTCATTGGAATAACTAGATATGCTGGGGTATCAAATTAGACTATGGATTAGTCATAGGATAAGGTAATATGGTCAAATGGAATTTGTTGTTGGAGTGTATGGGATAACGTGTTAGCTTAGAAGGAATTTCTCAAATTCCGTTTACATAGTTGGAGTAAGTGGGTTTACCATGAGGTTCTACGAGAGTTTCAATCTAGGTGGTTCCATTGATCAAGTCTGGATGGGAGTCTTAAGTTCACTAAGAATCTTACATGAGTGAAATCAAATGACGAATACTATGGATGATAGTTCAATGTGTCCGTAAACATTTTCGACATGATAGTTGTGTCTATCAGCTGTTGAACAAGTTTAATGATACCAACTAGTCGTTGAGCGGGTTACAAAAATTTCTATGGACAGTGGAAACTTAAGTCTGTAAATCACAGATTAGGACCATTTATCCACACACTATGTTTCACCAGGACTTACATGCACCTCAAATTACTATTACGTATGCACCCGTAATGATAATTTGCTTTGCATGCTCACCCTAATTCTCCCTGTCTCGTGTCAAAATGTCCCTCAGTTTATTACTGAGTTCAGAGTGTGTTAGAGATGATAAGTCATCGAAAGGCTTTGTCATCAACCACAAGTTGATCAACTAGGACTTATATTAGGAAGAGTAGTCGGGAATCGTTCGATTCGAGTATTCACTCGAGTTTAAACACAATACGAGAGTCCAATCCAGTGGATTGTAAGTGGGAACATGCACATGAAACAAACATGTACATGAAATGCGGCTTCGAGAAGTGAAACTAGTTATGGATATGAGTTATTAGAAGAGGCAAAGTAGCCGTCTTTTCAACTGAGTTAGGATAGGGTTGGGTATGCAATGAGTAAGGTGTTCTCTACCTTGTGGTTAATCTTTCTTCAATAGAATATCGACCAAAGCGCGAGCCCACGGCTCGGGAAGGTGATGACATTTACGTGCCAATGAATTTCTACAATAATACACATAACGGTCTGCCTCCACACGGTGTACCTCAAGCGACGTCCACAAGTTCGGGCTTGAAGTTGAGTAAAGCTAGTGAGGTCGGAGTATTGTTGCTAGTGGGTACGGAGGGATTCACTTTAGACGAACCCAAATCCCAAAGATACATGTGCTAGTGGTGTGTGTCGCCCCCAATACGAACTTGAGAAGACCCACCATTCCTGATTGTGACATTGATTGGCTCAAGTCAGTCTCATCTTCGACTCTGGTGGTGCAACAAGGGTGTAGATGATCGTGGTGTGAGTGACTCCTCCGAAATCTCCGTCTTGCTGCCCTTGGACGGGAGTGGATGTTGTTCTGGTGATTCCCCGAGTGTCGCCACGAGGAATGATAATGCAATGAGAATGACATGTCCCTCGTCAGTAGAGGGTGATATGGATGATGTCATCATGCCTGCAATGCAATGTATGTGTGGATGCTATATGTATCATGTATGAGTGTTTGTGTCGTGTAACTAATGCATGTGTGCGGTTATAGTCTAGTATGCAATACTAGTTCTTTATAACCAATGTCTATGATACCAATCTGTCACACCCCCAAAATCCACTAATAGAGTTTTACCGTTAGGCGTGTGACAAACCAAGATCTCAGTCATTAGTTACATCAAACGACACTATATGAGTTTAAACAAAACCATTAGATGTTTAGAGTTAAATGCGGAAGCGGTTTATGTCAAATAGTTACTGCGCAAGACAAACGTGCCCAAGTTTAGTTTAATAAAAGCAAGTGAATTGTTTTATATGTTTGCATAAGAATGCAATGACAGTAGGACTCCATGCATGTCCTAGGTGTGCAACCTGTGTCTTAGCAACCTGAGAAACATGTAAGAAAAAGTGTCAACATGAGGTTGTTGAGTTCACAGGTTTGTAAGTAAATAAACTGTTTGTGTGTTTGCAGGATCCAAATACGTAAGTCACACCTATTGCTATCTAGAAAATGTACGGAAGCTGACTGTTTGCGTTTGTTTGCCTCCCGCCAGGTCTATCAACTCTGGCAATGTGTTTAGGCCAACATTTCACCCGTTCGACCTCCAATCGAGTTAGCGCGACTAACGCGGGTGGGGTTTGTCAAACCTAGTAGTACTACTAAACATTACATCGCTAAATCCATATTAACGGTCCGATTTGTGTGAGGACTTTCAATGATAGTGTGTTACGCTTAAGTAAACAAGTGGCAGTGAAATACTATGTGATCCATGTTTGTTTGTGTGCATGTTTCTCCCTAACGGAAAAACAAGTAAAATGATGTTTGTCTGCAAACATGTTTCTCCCCAACGGGAAAACAAGTAAAAATGGTGTTTGTTTCTATGCATGTTTCTCCCCAACGGGAAAACAAGTAAAAGAATGTTTGATTGTATGCATGTTTCCCCTCGACGGGAAAACAAGTAAAAGAATGCTCGCTTGTATGCATGTTTCTCCCTAACGGGAAAACAAGTAAAATGATATTCATTTGTATGCATGTTTCTCCCCCAATTTAAAACGGTAAAAGGGGCCGTGAAAACTCACATGAGTAGTGTAAGCGTAGAAGTTAGCACCCCACAAGGATGCAACAGAAACCACAATTGGTTTGCCTGTGAACGGTCTACAAATGCCCTAGAATTATAAGCATAATAGTTAGGGATACATTGTGATTTTTGTGGTGACGACACGGAAGATTTGAACGTCCTAGAATATACTTAGGATTAACGGGTAGACAAACGTATCCACGGGAACATGGGTTTCTTAATATACTAATTAAGATAAATGCGTTTCGTGTCGAACGTCTCTAATTACGAATAATATTAATTATTAAATATATTCGTGTGTTTGCGTCATTAAATAATGACATAGAATAATAATATAATTTATTATATTATTTTTAAATACATGGAATAAATACGATAATCATTTTGTGGCAAAATAATAAATCTATTATTTTATTCAAGGATATAATTGTGGGTAAATAATATAAATAACTATATTATTTATAAGTTCGACGTGTTACACAAAGTTTATTAATGTGGAGAAAATAACATATACATATATTATTTTTAATCGGAGTCGAGGGTTGAAAATAATATAAACAAGGTTCTTAGCCCGCGCGTTGCCGCGCGCAAGTTATATGTTTGTGGTAATGGATGTTATGTACGTAGACAAAAGAAAGTTATTTAGCGGTTACCAACCATTATGAGATATAACAGGCCTTCATAGACCAGTTACAAAAGGCATTGCTAGTTGTTGTCAGCAGTTAGTGTTGATAAGTGATATACAAAAGATTAGGTTTTTAAGCTGCTGATTAAGTACAAAATACACATGTTGCAGCTGTTGGTTAGAAAAGATGTTCTACTGTTTTGATGAGGCGTGGTGTTGAAGCTTACTGTCTTGGCTTTTTGGGTAGCACATCAGCATCTGTTGGAAGGGGGAAAAAATATAAAGCTATGGACTAAAAATAAGAACCACTTGAAAACATAAGGTGAATGTACTAATTACCTGGTGGTAGTTGTAGTTGTTTTTGCTTTGTAGGCTTTTTTGGGTCTGGTGTGTTTGGAGATAGAGTCTGGCATTTTGTCAACTTATTAACCACGAATTTCCCGTCATTTTTCATTGTCACATTCATGGAGCACATGATACCTCGTGCAACAAGTATTTTATCTGGGATTACGCGAGGGTTTGTGTTTTGATGTTTAATGACCATGTCTTTGCAGTCTATGTTCAACAACGTGGTCATGGGCTCGTTGAAGAAGACGGCGTTGGCATTCGATGTTTGGTCCGCAATTGTTGCATTGACACAATACCTTATAAAAGTTGAGTTTATAAGTGACATAAATGTTTTTGGTAAAAAGCTGGTATGTTTGAATAACTTACATAATGTTTGCTTCTTCTGGTCCTTTGTGGTCTTCGTAGATGAACAGTGGCTGGTGTCCATGCTGCAAGTGAGCTGGCTTGTTGCAAACTTTGCATTTTGTGTAATACCATGTATGTTGCTCGTCTATTTCTTTTATAGCGGCTTCGGTTATGAATCGGGTTTGCTGTGGATGTTTAGTTTATTAGTAGGTGGCTGTTATGAGTTTGATTTGTATATGTATATATTTATATAATATATATATATATATATATATATATATATATATATATATATATATATATATATATATATATATTGCAAACCTTGTTTTCACTTGTGTTTCTTGCAAGGATGTCTGCAAGTGTCATTGTTGCTGATGGCAGTGGCGAAGCTTCAATAAAAACCCGGGGGGGCCGGGATTTTTTTTTCCTATCGGGGGGGCCGGTACTATAAAATATGCGGCCGAATACATATAAATTAACACTGTCGAGCAAAAAATCGGCCGAATACGTATAAATTAACACTACTGAGCGAAAAATCGGGGGGGGAAAGATTCGCCCCTGGCTGATGGACCTGATGCCACGCATCTTGGTATGGTAAAAAACCTGCCAAAAAGAGATTTCTTTTATCAGGAGAGGTTGGTATCCATTGTATAAATTTTTGTGAAAAAAACCTCTTTTTTGTTAGATATTGTTGTTTGGTAATCTGCTATAGTACCTGTTCTGATAATCTTTAAGTTGTGGTATTGGAGGGTTTACAGTTAGGTTGTGGCGTCTGTGGATTGCATCTGAATGTGCTCTGCACAATATTTAAGTTATATATATCAGCGTGTGATTGCATAATTTTTCTAATTAAATATATTAGTAATAGAAAGTTAGATAAGCAATATGAATTTATTAAATGGAATTGATCTTTTACCCATATATTTTGTTACCAAAGTAGCTGTAATAGCAACTATGTTTCCAAGAAGTGGTTTGTCTTCAAGTTCTGGTAGCTTTTCCTTCCAGAATGTTACGTCAATTGTGTTTTTGCTGTTGATGTGGTAAATAGTTAGAAAAAATGTAGTATGGAAAAAAGTTTAAAATCATAGTGAAAGTAATTACATTTATAGTAATAAAAGTAATAGTGAAAGTTTTTAATATACAAAGGAAAATCAGCGACAACAATTATGTTATTACAGTTGCATAAATATTCTATGTAAGTTTACCTTTCGTCTTGAATAGTTAGTTTTCTTAGTAATTTGCCTGACCTGTTCTCCACGGGTTTGAGTTCATCCACACGCGCTATGAAATCTGTGTGTATATTGGTTAATGATAATCGTTGATATTTGATGTTTTTATTATGAGGTGTTTTTGTTTATTGTTACCTGTTAACCTTCTTGGTTTTGTTGTATGCTCTTCAAGGATGTTGTAAGGAGCAAAGTCGAAGTAGTACGTTGGTATCTTGTTGTTGTCAACTGGTGTGAAGACGGCTATTTTTCCTAGACGCAGGGATGCCTTGTGTGACACCACCGGATTGTAGCTTCTTGCGGGTTTTGCAATGCATTCGGCTATGATGTAACATGATTGGATCTTTAGCTTTTCGTTGAAGTATGCTTCATCTTTTGAGTTTGCTACTGCTTCTATGGCATCACCCTATAAAACAATATATGTGTTAGTTAAAATAGAAGTATAAGTATGTTAAGCAGTGAGCTATTGAAGTTACCTGTTCATCTACGAAAAGATAACATAAGTCTTCTGTCTTTGTTCGTTGTATCCATTTGTTGATCACTCTAATTTGAATATGTGCAATAGCATGGTTTTCTTGTATGTCACGAATCATTGTGAAGTCCATGCTGTTATTAGAATAAAGAAATTATGGTATGTTAAAATAGTGCTTGAAACATATATCATATATGCACTATTTTTGTTGTTATCATATCGTATTTGCAGTTGACCTGTACGTTATGTTTTAGAAAGTCTACAAATAAGTTTAATATATATACAAATAGCAGTGGTGGGTGATTTTTGGGAAGAAAAATGGGTTACTTAGTTAGAGTTGACTTCGTTTATAAAATCTGAGTAAACTATGTTTTTTTGTTGTGTTTGGTTGACAATTTTCTTGGGGAACAATAAGAATCTTCAAAGCTTTAGGTGTGGTTGCTCGCGATAATGCAACATATAGTTGGTCATGACTAAATACCGGATGGGGAAGGTATATGCCAATTTTGTCCAACGATTGACCTTGACTCTTGTTGATAGTCATTGCGTAACAGAGTTTTAATGGGAACTGTTTTCTGTTGAAACTAAAAGGCAGTTCTTTGTCGTTATGCGTTAAACATATTCGTGTTATGTATACGCAACGGCCGACATGGGTTCCTGTCATTATTACTGCCTCTATTATTGTAGGCAACAGTTGTGTAACAATTAGGCGTGTACCGTTACAAAGTCCTTGAGTTGGATTCATATTTCTAAGCAATATTACGGGACTGTTTGTTTTAAGTTCAAGCCTATGTGGGGGTAATCCAGGAAAGTCAAGCATGTTAAGATAATCTGGCGGAAAAAGTACATCTGGGTCATCGTTGTTGTTTGCGTGTGGAGTAACCGCGTCGGTGCTTAGATAAGAGACCGGTGTTCTTTGACACATATTGTGAACGATCATGTTGATTTTGTGAACTATTTCGTTTCTTGGGCAGACGATTGCTTTTGTGGAAAGCGTTGATGGAGATGTATAGGTCCTGAGCAGACCTGAAAGAACAGATATGCAGAGAAATTCTTCAAACAGTCCGGATCGAGAGGCGGAATCTCTGGATCCGGTATCACTCTCGAATCAGAAATGGTAGAGACGGGTGCGAGAATCACATACACGAACAGAAACATATGAAAATGAAAATAACAGATAATTGAAAGCATAAAACGTATGATTCTTTGACTGAAATGAAAATAAACGCTCGATCATACACTAACAATTAGTCTCACCCCAGGGTGACCCCTGGGGTGGTGATTCCCTCTACAGACACCCACACTCCTAATGGGTATTCTACGATATATAGGAGGCCTCATGTGCCTTGTTTTCCAAGCCACCTGCCAAACAGACCTGAAAAACAGGCATCGAAACTAGGTAGTTTCGATTGAACAAATGTTCAACCGAAACTACTAGTTTCGATACTGTAGTTTCTATTGACAGCATCAGTCTCATTTCTATACCCAACAAGATGGGTTTTGTAGGGTCTCCTCATCATATATAAAACGTATGAGCTTTATGAGTGCATTGTCATCGAAAGGTATTATGAATTGCTCTGGAATTTCAACCATTTTCGTGTTTTGTGGATCGTCTATGCTTGGGGTTCCAAGTAGGCCGTCTCCTATCGCCAACAACCATGATGAGAATGCTGCAATTTCTTCTCGTTCTTCACGGCTAAGTGATGGTCTCTGCAAACGCATGTTCTCCGTTAATTTGAAAACCATGAACTTGTTCCATAGATATGATCTAGGAAGTGATGAAGACAAAATGGTTTCTTTAGAGGCTTTGGGCTTTATTGGTAGTGTTTGTCTAAAGTCACCACCTAAAACTATTGATTTTCCACCAAAGGGTAGATGGTCGTTATCTAGTAGATCTTTTAGGGTCCTGTCTAATGACTCGAAGCATCTGCGATCATTCATGGGGGCCTCATCCCATATTATTAGTGAAGTCTCTGTTAGTAGTTGGGCAAGATGAGTTTTTTTAGAAATGGAGCATGTTGACTCGTCAGTGAGATCTAAGGGAATCTTGAATCTGGAATGGGCGGTTCTTCCAGCAGGTAGCAAAAGAGATGCTATGCCTGATGCAGCGACAGCAAGTACAACTTTTCCTTCTGAAAGTAATCTTGATATTATGGTTGTCCACAAATAAGTTTTGCCAGTACCGCCATGACCATAAACGAAGGCTAGAATTTGTGTATTGGAAGCTACCGATTGTTGGATTCGGTCGTATATGTTACGTTGTTGATGGTTTAGACGACCTTTGTATCATAATTTTTTTCTTCTAGCAGGAGTCTGTTATTAAGACGGGCAATTGAGGGCTTGTCAGGCATCGGTAAGCCATATTTGGAAAGTGTAGAAGCATTAACGCCTGAACGAAGCAGAAGTTCTAACTCATACAATACATATTGTCTTTGATTTATTGGGTTTATGAGTCCATGATTTCTTTCTGCGTCATCGGCCATCTTACTCCATTGATCATGCCATAATTGTTGTGGATTTGCAATTCTACAGTACAGAAGCATGTGGACGAAAAGAGTGCGTAATTCAGATGCGGTTGCCTACGCAGAAGCCTCATTTAATGCATTTGACCATTCCTTGTCATCCTCAAGCAGGTTGAGCATTGCATCACGATACGTAGGTGCTACTTGGCCATTTACAGTTCGAATATCAGTAAAAGACCGACAACCCTTTTGATGGCTTAGTAGCATGGGTAAGTAGAATGCCTCTCCACAGGTTGGATGAATGTATATAAGTCTTCCGATGGAAGGTTTTCTATTTGAGCGCCTTCGTATCCAACATTTAGAGGCGGTGTCCCACCTGTACGCTGATAGGTAGTCGAAGTAACGTAGGTGGCGGCCGCTTTCATCATAGAAGTTGTTTCTAAGCCATTCTGTTAATGTTGTTTTTCTTGAATGGGTGTTAGTCAATATATTTTGAAGAGGGTCCACATCTTTGAAAGTTATATTTTGCATATTTTCCAAGTGAACTGCTAGAAGTTGTATGGCCGGGTTTCTAGAGTGAATAACAAAGTTAAGGGTTCTCCATGCTGCTTCGTGTGGGCAAATGAATCTGCCGTCTACAAAATTACCGATTTCATCTATTTGGGAAGTATTAGCAGCAGATGAAGTGGTAGAACTTGTTGGCGTCTTTGTGATTGAATATCGTATGCGATCAACACCCTTTGATATGTATTTGAAGAGATACTTGATAAGCATACTCCATCCACAATATTCGACGTTTATGTGGGCGTGGTAGTGTAGGCACAAAAGACGGTTATATGGAACAACATAACCATTATCAACAACAGTGTTTTTTTTACACGTAAAGGAATTAGGACGTCTTTTGTATTGTGCATATTCGTTTTTATCAAATGACGTTACTGACTGGTAGTCTTTTGAAAACTTTTTTGAGCAAGATCCAGACTTCATACACGATGCGTTAGGGTTGATGACACCGCAGGGATTGTGTAACATGAGCTCAGTAACAACTCTATACAAAGTGGGTTCTGCTACAGGGTCTGGAATTTCAGCAGAGATGAAGTTGTCAAGTTGTTCAGCAGTTGTAATCTTATGTGATTCAGTCACCCACAATAGTAAGTGACAATGTGGAAGGCCTCTTTTTTGAAACTCTATGGTGTACAAATATGCAAACATGAAAGAGTAGCTGAAAGGTTATAAGGGTTAAGAGTAATAAGAATTGTTTAAAAATGTATGAGACAATGACCTGCAACAACCTCGCCAAATGGTTTTTCTGTTTTAAGAAAGTCAAGCAATGAGTTGAGTTTAAGTTGGAAGACCCTTGCAATAATATCGGGACGGTCGTTTGGTTTTAGCATAGGAAACTGAGAAATATATCTTTCAATTTCAGGCCACTTAACATTACATGTAAATGTAATGAAATATTGTGGATTTCCATGCACCCTGCATATGGCAAGTGCGTCCTGATAGTGTTTGTACATGTATCTAGGGCCACCTACAAAGGATGATGGTAGGAGGAGTCTTTTTCCAATATGACATCCATTAGTATCTCCTCGTTGTACAGCATCATGAACGCCTTGCAGAAACTCAATCCTGAAAGTATTTTGGTTTTGTCTTATGAAATCGAGACGACTTTCCTCAATGCATACATAGGCGTCCACCAAGTACTATTGGAAAAGACGTCCGCCTCTGAGTAATAGACTATATAAGTTCAGGCGATCATGAAGGTGATAGCTGTAGAACATATTCTGTAGGTCCAGATTTGTCTTGAAATCACTGATTTGATCGATTACACACACACACAGGCGAAAACAGTGTGTATGGTGGTGAAACAGATAATAGAAATAGTGTTGGTGAAGATAACAGGCTAACCACACTATGAATCAACACGCAAATGGTATGAAAGTGTAAGAACACAGTGAATAAACAACTGCAATTGTATTGATTCAAGAACAATGTGAAAGAGAAGGTTCAGGGTTACAGCCGCTACTCACACCCTAAACATTCTCAAACTAGGCTATTTATAGTAGTGACAAGTATCGAAACTATGTTCAATCGAAACTACTAGTTTCGATTGACCATTTACAAGTGATACACAGACTGTCGAAACTACCATAAATCGAAACTACTACTTTCGATTGAACAAACTCAATCGAAACTAAGTAGTTTCGATGGCCCAGACTTGGAAAAAAAAACAGTAAATTACAGAAAACTGAAATTACATTTAATGAAATGACAGAAAGTAAACTAGTCTAAAACTGTTTAAACAAACAATAAATGACAACAGCTTATACATAAGATATGACTCTACAATAAAAATTTTAAATCAACACTGTCGAAACAACTAGTTTCGATGGAGATCAATACTGTCGAAACAACTAGTTTCGATGGAGATCAACACTGTCGAAACAACTAGTTTCGATGGAGATGAACTTATCGAAACTATCTAGTTTCGATCAGAGATACTAGGGCAAGTTTGGGTGTCGAAACTAGTAGTTTCGATTGAAAAACTTTTGAGAAGTTTTTGAAAATGTTGAACCCCTTTGTCGAAACTACTTGGTTTTGAAACCCAAACCCCTCTGATTCGTTATACTCAGACTAATATAAACAATTTAAAGAAGGGTTTAGAGTGGCCTGTAAGTGACGGAACTTCATCTTACCTAGTGTGAGACGTTATCTGCAAGAATACACATTAAACGTGAGTTCAAAGATGATAGAGATGTATGCAAACACGAATAAGCACAAAACGACTGTTGTTATGAAGATTTCGTCGAACAAATTTTAAACTTTGAAATCCTAGGTCTGCCGATATGCAAAAATCATCCAAAATGAAGTAGTGAGACGTTACCTGATGATGGAGACGATAGTGACAACGGGGGAAATCAGCTGATATCTTGCAACTCAGACCGATCTTTTGAGAGATTTTGTGAATGACAGAGAAGACGAAGAGGGTTTGAAAAAGTCGAGTGAATGACAGTATGAAGGGAGGGATTGCTTATGAAGGCTTTTAATTTTCGTGAGACAAAAGACAAAAATGCCCCTGTCGAAACAAGTAGTTTCGATAAGACAAACTAGTTTCGATATGCGCAAAGTAGTTTCGATAGTTCAAATTAGTTTCGATATGTACAACTAGTTTCGATAGTTCAAAGTAGTTTCGATAGTTCAAATTAGTTTCGATATGTACAACTAGTTTCGATATTTAATAAATAAAATTATACACAAGATATTTACACTTTTCTTCTTGAAAAAGATCCAACATGAGATCAGATCTGGTCAGTCTCTTGAAACACTTCCTTTTGCAATTAACTACTGTGAGTCCCTGAAGATAGCTGGTATTTGTGCAAAGTAAACCCGAACATTTGTTTGTACAAAAATTTCATGTGATTAGAAGGTACCATTTAAGCAACATACAATGTGTACCCCACATATTAAAATAAAATGATTTTGAAAAACCTATCAATCCTCAAGAAGTACCCATCTTTATCCTATCATCTCTTTCTGATTAACCAAGGTACCGTCTTAGTAATGTCAAAGTACCACCAAAATAAAATAAGATATCCAAGTGGATTTAGAAAATTAAAATAAAATATATCCAAGTAGATATTAAAAAGGTATGAGCATTCTAGATCTTTGCGTAAGCAAAACAGAAGAAGTCGTAAAATTATCCAAGCGGATAGAAAAATGTTGAACACCCGAGATCTTTGCGTAAGCAAAACAGACGGGGTCAAATCATCCAAGTGGATGGGAAAAGGATGAGCACCCGAGATCTTTGCGTAAGCAAAACATACGGGGTCATCGGTGGTAAATATCGTTATATTGACGGTCACTTGGCGTATGAATAGGAATCCAATACGTAAGCCTGTATCTGATTGAATCGGTTTTTTTAGATATAAAAATGGGTTAGATGTTTCAATAATGGATTCAAACACACAAGTATGAGATATATATTAGGTTTTCACACTACTTACAAGTTTAACCATATGTCAGGCCTACCATCTACACCTCAGTAAACATCATCGCTTTTGGTCTATTCCATGTCCAAGAGATGAGATCAGACACTATCATTTCTCAAAGGTCAGATTCAATTTTTCCTGTAACTTGTAAGATTATATACACATCAATTCTTTTCAATATTAAAATATTATATTTCTCCCCCAAAAGATTTGCGTGGATACTATAAATAAAATAAAATAAAAATCTTTTTGGAATTTTCTTAGACAATTTAAACAGAATTAATTAAAAAAAAATTATTTACACAATTTACTGAAAGTTGATCATTCCAAGCATCTCCACCAGTTGGGCAAATCTGGTAGAGTCAAAAGCCTTTGTGAAGATGTCTGTGGTTTGTTTATTAGTTTTGACTTCAACAATTTGAATATGCTTCTTTTCCACACAATCACGGATAAAATGATGTTTGATTTCAATGTGTTTTGTTTTGGAATGTTGAACGGGGTTTTTGGTGATATGGGGAACAGCAGTGTTGTCACACAGAATGGGTGTCTCATGGAATGTGATCCCATAGTCAAGCATCTGATGGTGTATCCATCTGACTTGGGAACAACAAAGGGCTGTGGCAATGTATTCGGCTTCGACGGTGGATTGGGAAACGGTGGATTGTTTCTTACATTGCCATGAGACAAGGCGGTTGCCAAGGAATTGACAACCTCCAGAAGTGGATTTTCGGTCTAAGTTGCAACCCCCGTAGTCTGAATTTGAATAAGCCACAAGATCAAACAATTCAGTTTTAGGATACCACAGACCCAATTTTGGCTTATACCTTAAGTATCTTAAAATACGTTTGACAGAAGATAAATGAGAGAGTTTAGGATTAGCCTGAAAACGTGCACACAAGCACACTGCAAACATGATGTCGGGTCTGCTGGCCGTGAGATACATGAGAGATCCTATCATAGAGGGATAGAGATGCTGATCAACGCTTTCACCATCCACATCAGGAGTCAAACAATGACGAACTTCCACAGGAGTTTTTACTGGATGGGAATCAGCCATTTTGAACTTGGTCAAGATTTCTTTTACGTATTTTTCTTGATGGATAAGGATTCCTGACACAGACTGATCAACTTGTAATCCCAAAAAGAACTTCATTTCCCCCATTGAGCTCATCTCAAACTTAGATCGCATCACTTCTTCAAATTCTTTGCAGAGACGGGGATTTGTAGATCCAAAAATGATATCATCCACATAAATTTGCACCATGATTGTATCCTTTTCCTCCTTCTATTTGAACAAAGTTTGGTCAATTGCTCCTCGTGTGAAACCATTCTCAAGCAGATGCTTTGATAAAGTTTCATACCACGCACGAGGTGCTTGGTGAAGACCGTACAATGCTTTGTCTAAGTTGTAAACACGGTTTGGAAAATTAGGATCAATGAAACCCGGCGGCTGCTTACTTCCTCTTGAACTTTGCCATACAAAAATGTGCTTTTGACATCCATTTGATGGACGGTGAAATCCATGTAGGCTGCATAGGAGAGAAACATTCGGATGGCTTCCAAACGAGCCACTGGTGCAAAGACTTCCTCATAGTCAATCCCTTCTTCTTGATAGAAACCTTGAACCACCAGACGAGCTTTATTTCGAATCACAGTGCCGCCTTCATCCTTTTTGTTGCGAAAAACCCAACGAGTGCCGATTGGAACTTTGTTCTTGGGAAGATCTACCAAATTCCACACATGCAGCTTTGAGAATTGCTGTAGCTCTTCCTGCATTGCTTCCACCCAGCTGTTTTCTAGTAAAGCTGCTTTGATGTTCTTTGGTTCAGCTTGAGAGATGAAGCAAGAAAACATGCTATTTTCAAATGCTTCACAGGCACTTCGGGTACTAACACCCACATTGAGTGGTCCAATGATGTTATTGGTGGGATGAATCTTGTGAATTCGTAGTTGAGGAATTGCATCTTCTTCCACGACTTCTTCCAAATTGGTAAGATTTTCAGCAGGAGGATCGACAATATCATTAATAGGATCTTCAGCAGGTGATTGTGGTGCAACATCTACTATTGGAATGGAGTTGTCTTCAACAGTTTCACTTGTTGCACCAGAACCGGAAGACTCCATATTAGATTCAGCATTAGCAACCACAGGAATTTCAACCTGAGCAGATGAGTAAGTGCCTTGATCATTTATGTTCCCTAGATTGTTCACAGAGAAGTAAGAATTAGCATGAGTTGATTCAATAGAGAAATCAGGAAGATTAAATGATTTAAAAACTGAATCGACGTCAAAGAGCCAATTGGGACCGTCTCCTGCGTCCGTATGATTGTTTTCATGCCAATTGATATCAATGGACTCCATCACTATCCTTTTCTTCTTATGGTAGACACGAAAAGCACGTTGATTGGATGAGTAACCAACAAAATAGCATTCATCAGCTTTGGCTTCAAACTTGTTGAGCTGATCTGAAGTGTTCAACATTGTGCATACACACCCAAAATTTCTGAAGAAATCAATAACTGGCTTGCGCTTGTACATGATCTCATAAGGTGTCTTGTTGCAACTTTTAGTGATAAGAACCCGATTTTGCACAAAACATGCAGTGTTGACCGCCTCAGCCCAGAAAGTCACGGGAAGCTTAGAGTCAACAATCATAGTTCGTGCAGCTTCAATTAAAGTGCGGTTTCTTCTTTCAGCTACACCGTTTTGTTGAGGAGTACGAGGTGCACTAAATTGTCGAGAAATTCCTTTGCTTTCACAGAAGGAATCAAGAGTTGCATTTTTGAATTCTGTTCCATGATCGCTGCGGATAGTCTTCACACTTAGATTGAAGAGGTTCTCAATTTGAAGCAGATAGGTTTTTAAAATCTCTGGCGTCTCATCTTTCTTGGCTAGGAAAAACACCCAAGTGAATCGAGAAAAATCATCTGTTACCACCAGACAGTATGACTTTCGTCCAAGACTCATGACACTCACCGGACCAAAAAGATCCATGTGAAGCAATTGGAGAGGAGAGTCAATGGAATTGGTGGTTTTAGGCTTATGTGAAGATTTGTGCTGTTTTCCTTTGGAACATGAGATACAGTGTTCCATAGGAGTGAAATCTTTGAGAGGTAATCCAGTGACTAGGTTGCCTCGACCCAGTCGGTTCATTGTTTTGAAATTGACATGTCCCAACCTCTTATGCCATAGGAAAGATTCATCTTCGGAAGCTTTTGAGAGAAAACACTATTCAATGCCCGATGGGTTGTTCATGTCCAAGCTATATATGTTGTATCTTCTAGGAGCACGCATGAGAATAAGTTCTTCCGGAATCACCACTCCTAGCTTCAAGATAAGACATTCTTTTGAATTGAATAAGGCACAAAAGTCCTTGTCACAAATCTGTGAGACACTCATCAGATTGTATTTCAACTGAGGAACAAAGTTGACAAATTCTAGACTATTTACTCCATTTGATACTGTTCCTTGTCCTTCAATCTTTCCTCCTCTTGGGTTTCCAGCAAAAACAACATACTCTCCATCAATTTGATGATAATCTTGCAGCAAGTTAAAGTGCCCAGTCATATGTCTTGAACATCCACTATCTACATGCCAGATGTTATCGCCGGTTCTTCTTGATTGTCCCTATACACAACGAACCATTTATACGTTTTGACCAAAATTATTTCAATCAAGAGATCTTAGTGTCAGGATATGACATCTCATTGGAATCAGAATTACAACCATCCTTTGAAGAAGCACAGTCATCGAATAGAACATTATTTTTAATTTTCCACGTCCGTTTTAAATAATTTTTAGCATTTTTAATTCTTTTACGCCTAGATTTTCTACTGTGAGAAGACTTAGGCAACACGTATGAATTTAATGAACTTTTGGAAGGCGATTCTTCATTAGAATTTGTGGTTGTCAATTTACAGCTTTTTGAAACATGATTTGAGGCACCACAACTAAAACAAATGTTTTCACAAGATATCTTAGCCTGATAATAGTCATCACAAGATGAAGATGATTGTGATGTTGAGGAATCTGAACATGAGACAGTTCTCTCATCAATAACTTTGTCTTGAAGACGATGTGCTTCCTTTAATCTGAAAAATTCCATGTTGCTCATGGTTTCACGTGGTACATCATTCACAATAATTCCTACACTTTTAAATTTGGTAACACATGGCATGACATTCAAAGATTTAGGAACAAAAGGCAAAGCATTTTTAAATTTAGAAACATCACATCCCAAACCCGTATGCTCAGCAGGCATCGAATCAAAATACAAGTTTTTAACGTGTTCACACATATTTGGTTTTGACACGGACATATTATTACATTCATCCGACTCAAGTTCTTTTAAAATAGTTCTATCATTAGCACTCTTATCACAATCATCTTCGGAATTTACACAATTTGATTCTGCACAAGAAGCAAAACTGTCAGAATCGGAGGACGTAATATAATCATTAGGAGATAATGTACAAACAAAAGGTGTGGAAACATGTGGAGTTGGCATATCAGCAAATCTTCCTGATTTAGAATAAGGGGGTGGATGAGAGTTATACCCAAGACCTTCTGTGCCTTTTCTATTAAATTGTTTATCAATTATTCCAAACATAATTTTCTGATCCATATCCATGTGGTCAACCTGTAATTTGGCTTTTTCTGCCTTTTGGACTCTTTCAGTTAAAACTGTATTATTAATGGTTTGAGTATTGAGTTGCACATTTAAAGAGCGATTTTCAGCAGAAATATCACGAATTTTCTTTAAGTAAAGTTTCTCATTTTTGGCCACAGAGTCATACATCACCTTAATGTGATTTCGTTCATCAATCAAGGCTTGATTGATGAATCTGTATTTTTGAATTTCATTCAAGCAAGATCTAGAATTACACAGTTTAGAAATAACCTCAGCAGAAACAGCAGTGAGATCCTCAGCAGGTTCAATCATGACACACTTGCTTATGTCCTCCACATCAGCCATCAAGGCTTTATCAGCAGCTTCCTCAGCTTGGTCTCCCCAATGATAATGTCCATCAGCTTGACACACAAGAGCTGTGGAACTTGAAGATGTGTTTGTCTTTGGAGAATTGGCAGCTTGTTTTCCAGAGGAAATCTTATTTTCTTGCTGATCCTTGGAGGACGACTCCTTGCAGTTTCTGGCAAAGTGACCCAGCTGATCACAATTGTAGCATCTCACTTTCTTGATATCAAACCCAAGTGTCTTTCCCTTCTTGAATCTGTCTATGCCAGCTCTTTTGATGAATCTTTTGGCTCTTAAGGTCAACATGGCCATGCACCAATCAATGTCCATTTTCTCCAAATCATCAGGATTAATCTACTCCAAGTCATCAGGTTGAAAGCTAACCGGTGTTAGATTTCCAGAGATCAGTGCATCATAGCACGACATGAAAGCAATCATGATTGGGACATAATCATCAGGTATCATGGTGACAGTCTTTTGAGGAGCAGAGGAGCTGGTAGAATTGATTGCAGCAGCTGAAGGAGGGACATCAGTCTGAAAGTATGGGCTACCGGATGAGCTTGATCCAACAATAAGAGCTGTGTTTCCAGACTGATTTGACGAGGTGACTGCTCCCTTCTTAATCTCAATTTCATAAGATTCAAGAATGCTATAGACTTCCTGTTGAGACAGAGCACTCAGATTCTCAGTCTTTTTGATCATGATTCGATACATATTTCATTCCTTAGGAAGAGAATCTAGGAGTTTCTTGTTTAGATCAAGAGTAGGGTACTCTACTCCCATTACCTTCAACCTTGATACAATGCTTGAGAAACGGTTGATCAAATCAGATATTGATTCTCCCCTTACACTGCTAAACATCACATATTGTTTCTTGATCAGATCTCTTTTGCTTTCCCTGACATCCTCACTTCCCTCATATCTAGTGCACAATGCAGCCCATAAGTCTTTGGCAGTTGTGTACTCTGCAAAGATGTTGAAAATATCCATAGGAAGAGCCATGGCAATAGTCCCGTAGGCCTTGTTGTCTCGGGCAATCAAGGCAAGATCTTTCTCATCATACTCAGATACTAACTTAGGACGTTGAACATCAGCAGTGGTAGTTACGGGCTTGTGGGGGCCATCGGTGATAGAACTCAACAATGTATAATCGTGAAATTGAAAGAAAAGCTTCATCTTTTTAGTCCAGTCATCAAATTCTCTTGTGGACACAAGAGCAGGTGGTCTATTTCCCCCAGAATGTTCTGTTGAACTTGAAGTGGCCATGATATTCGGAATCGAAACTAGAACAGTAACTAGTTTCGATAGAACAACTTCTATCGAAACAACTAGTTTTGATAGAACAACTTTTATCGAAACAACTAGTTTCGATAGGACAACGTTTATCGAAACACCTAGTTTCGATAGGATAGCTTTTATTAAAACAACTAGTTTCGATACTGAAAGTTTTCAAGGCAAGTTTCGATAGAGATAAGACAAAAAATCTAGTTTCGATAGTACCTTCTCCCGACAAATTGTAGACAAGAAGTTTCGATGATCAACAGAAATCAGAAACTGTCCCCAGTAGTTTCGATGCCTTCTTCTCCAAGCTCAGAAATACTCCATTGATGACAAGCTCTAGAAATCAATAATTGAGAAATGACAAACCAATCCAGCAAAAACCTTCGGCTAACACTCCTGATCACTAATCCAACCTCTGATTCTTGAAATCACGAAGAAAAATCCTTGAAACCGATGAAACAGTACGTCTGAGATGTTATGTGCAGATTTCAACAAAAACCTCAAAATACCTCACAAATCACCTAGAATCGATCACAAAACCTGATAACACTCAAAAACACTAGAGCATAAAGCTCTGATACCAATTGTAGGTCTAGATTTGTCTTGAAATCACTGATTTGATTGATTACACACACACACAGGCAGAAACTGTGTGTATGGTGGTGAAACAGATAATAGAAACAGTGTTGGTGAAGATAACAGGCTAACCACACTATGAATCAACACGCAAATGGTATGAAAGTGTAAGAACACAGTGAATAAACAACTGCAAATTGTATTGATTCAAGAACAATGTGAAAGAGAAGGTTCAGGGTTACAGCCGCTACTCACACCCTAAACATTCTCAAACTAGGCTATTTATAGTAGTGACAAGTATCGAAACTATGTTCAATCGAAACTACTAGTTTCGATTGACCATTTACAAGTGATACACAGACTGTCGAAACTACCATCTATCGAAACTACTAGTTTCGATTGAACAAACTCAATCGAAACTAAGTAGTTTCGATGACCCAGACTAGGAAATAAAAACAGTAAATTACAGAAAACTGAAATTACATTTAATGAAATGACATAAAGTAAACTAGTCTAAAACTGTTTAAACAAACAATAAATGACAACAGCTTATACATAAGATATGACTCTACATATTCATTGTCATTTTTTTATCCTGAGAAGAATTATCGCCATGTAAACGTAGACTTGTAGACCATCCACTTTCTCCATAAACAAACAACAATGGATATTGCAAGGACATGTACAGTGGATGCAGTTTACCGATTTGTTGTGGATTACCATCCTTGTGACGAATAACAATATCAAAGCTTTGGGTGGAAGGATTATCGTCTGTAATGATCGCTCCAATAGTGTTACCGGAAGGCTTGTCATAGGACCTTTCAGAATCAGAACCGAAAAGACGAACACTGAACGTTGGTAGCTCAGCAGATTGACTGATATCCCTAGTAGTACGAAAAAGTTTTACCAACGCGTATGTGTTTTCTAGTTCTTTGATAAGTAGCGATATAGTTTCGACATCAAGTTGTGAGTTTGTTTCGCCATTAAAAACGTTAAGTCTATTAGAAACCTCATTGTTGGTGTCGTATATGTATAATTGTAAGAATCTAGGTTTTTCATTTGCAGGCGGACACAAAGTACCAAGCCTATGATGTACTTGGCCTTCGATTTTGAAAATGTAAGGACCACAAGAATGATTGACAGAATGATTAACCTTAGCACCGAAAGATGTCATTGAGAACATTGAGTTATAAGCGCGAATGTTTGAAAGAAAGTTAGGTTGTTCAAATAGTTCAACGATCACCGAACTGTAAGTTCTAAAAACCGAAAGCCTCACACGACCAGCTCTACAACACTGAGTATATGTTGGCCGACGGTTTATTGAGCTGTTAACACAACGTTCATCATACCAGAAAAGCGCATCACAGTATTCACAAACGCAACCACAATCGCCAATATCTATATACATAGATGTTTCAGAAGAAGAACAATGAGACATGGTAGTACGACGCTTATTTTGTGTTAAGGACGTATAGCCAACATAGTCAGATGAAGTAGATGCGGAAGCTATTGAATTATTAGACATACGTGTACGCTTCTTAGACATCGACATGTGGCAGTGTATGAAATAAGCAAAGGTAATACACCAAGATAACTGATACAGTAAATATAGGTAGTACAAATAAAGAAAATAAAGCAAACCTGAAAGGTAGCAGAAAAGTTCAGTGAAAAGGTAGCAGTAATACTACAAAAAACACAACATTAATCAAGAACATCAGTCGAATAAATTACACAATAGTAATGCAAAAGACGTAAAGCAATTAAAATGCATACTACTGAAGGATAGAATTATAAAATACATGTATTTTATAATCCCTTAATACTTTATTCTTGCAGTTCAAAATTTGTTGATTCAACGGATGTATTTCGGATTAGAATTTTGTCATATAGTTTTATATTTTATATGAGAAACAAATATAGTAAAAAATCAATTACTACATGGATGACCTTCAAGAAGTACTAAAGATCGGTTATGTTTTTCTAACGGGTTGAACGGACGATTATCTCTAACGGGTCGAAACTGGGTATGGTTAATCTAACGGGTATAAATCGGGTAATAATTAATCTCTACCGGTTGGATTCACATTGTGTTATATCTCTAACGTGTCAAATGTGGTATGTCTTATCTCTAATGGGAGGTCATTTGTTATCTCCTAACGCTTTGAACTCGGCCTATGTTTTATTTCTAACGGGTCGATTGAGATTATGTTTTATCTCTTAACGGGTCAATTGAAGTTATGTTTTATGTTTTAACGGGTCAATTCGGGTTATCTTTTATCTCTAATGGGTAAAGCGGGCTATGTTTTATATTTAAGCAATCGAAGTCATCTTAATCAAATACAACTTATTTACTATCTTATTAGATTTTCCTCTTCACTGAAACTCAAAAAAAATATTAAATATATACATAGTTCCTTAATAAAGAATAGACAGATTGTGCAGAAATTTTTTTGATTGTGCATTTTATTATATCATTTCTTAAAAATGGAAAATAACATACTTTTGAGCTGAAAATTTATGAGGTATTTCAAGAGCCTAGTTGTTGGAAACCCTTCATACACAAAATCCAATTTCATTCACATAATAGATGGAAAGTAAAACAAACACAAACAGAAATTAGGGTTATGATTGATATCCAAAACACAACCCATGGAAAAAAGCAAAATTAAACATATCAAGAGATGAATAACCTGAAGCAGTAGCTGTAGAGGATAGACTGATTGCAGTGATCAAATGCCGTAGAAACATCGATGTTTTTCCAGAGAATTTATAAGAGGCAGGGAGAAAGGATAAGATGAAAACCCACGTGTTAAACATAGAAATAAAGGAAGCATGAATAGGTTGTACATAAAGCATAAAATGTATGTCTATGTCGGTGGAGGCAAAAAAGTTGAAAGAGAATACTGAACTGAGTATTTGGTTGTTTAATATTAAAAAGTTTTTTTAATTTAAAGCAACAAAGTATTGTACTATTAGCTAAGTGATATGTACATTGATGAATAATACTCATATGTGAGACAAACCAAATTTGTAAATTAATATAGAGTAAATATATTATTTTAAAAGTGTGAAATAATACTAAAAATGGTTTCTAAAACCAAACCCAAGCCTCCGAGTGGTTTCCGAGGCTAAAACATTTTAATCTAATATTAAAATAATATAGGGATTAATTGTATATGTGGAAATTAGCGAAAAAGCCCCCAAAAATAAAAATACAGGAGACCGAACTCGAACCCGGGTCTCATGCGTGTGAGTCATGAGTGTTAACCAACTCAGCCCGCTAGGGTATTGCACACAATCCCGGACCCAATTGTATTTAACATATAAGTCCAGTGTTCTTCATCCCCATACACATACACGTTCGAATCTAGTCCCAAATTCATCAATTTTGACCACGATCGAGCAAGACAGATTAGGGGTTTTGTTAATTAGTCAAATGCGAACCTGTGTGTGATTTTAATTTGAAAAGCATTAGGTTTTGGGTCGTTTAATTCCGGATTGAAATGCTGAAAACCCTAGATATGAACACAATCTCAATTTGATCGATCCTAATAATGATGTGGTTTGAAACAATGGGGCTTTTAACAAGTGGGGGTTTGCGAGTCTAGCCATATAAGTTAATTAGATTGAAATAGTGTCTGGGCTAGTGTTAGATTAAATCCATTTGCGATGAACCCTAGATTCCAGATTTGGGTGAATTCGATAATGTAAGCCTCAATTAACATAGGGCTTTTGTTTTATAGATGAAAATGAAACTGGGGAGGGGTTAGATTACCAGAATTGAGTTCGAATTAATGGTTCCCGACTAAAAACACAGCCGCGGTATAATGAGTTGGACTCCTGCATCTCCTGTGGACTTGGTGTGTGCAATTGCTCCAAAGGGATTCGTCTAATGTGTGCAGATGTTTAATTAATAGAATAACAGACGAATTCAAGCTAATTTGGTAGTGGTCGTTGAAGGCTTCGACGGTTATGGACTTAATTCTCATAATTGGTGTTAATTCGATCAATAATGATGTTTATGGTATCGTTTTGATGAAAAATAGTGAATGGCAGTTACAAAGAAACAAATTTAGCGAATTCAAGCTTCATGAACAAAAGTTTGACTTTCAAAAGTCAACACAAATCAAGAATGGGTTAATTACAGGTTTAGTCCCTCTTTTTTCTTATGTTAAAGTTTAAATGTTTACAGGAATAGTCCCTAGTTTGAATTGGGTTAAGAACTTGTTTGTTTGACTTTTAGAGTCAACAGGAACACAATTATTCAAATTTTGACCTCAAAGGTCAACATAATTAGGGTTTGGACTAATGCCACAACTTGTCCCTATAGTTTTAGTTTAATATTTGACAGAAATAGTCCCTAAGGTTTGAAATAGGGTTACATAGGTTAGGAATTTGACGAGGTTTGTTAACGGAGTTAACCTAAAAGTCCGGATGTCACATCATCCCCTAGTTGAAAGAAATTTCGTCCCAAAAATTTGAATAAATAAAAAAAAAATTCTGAGTGTCACATCATCCACTAGTTAAAAGAATTTTCGTCCCGAAAATTAGAATAGTAGCTTAAGTGTTTGACGTGGAGTGCTTGAACAGATGAGGATACATGCGCATCATCTGATCCTCGCGCTCCCATGTGAATTTCGGTCCACGTTTCGAGTTCCAACGAACTATGACAAAAGGGATTTTACTGTGTTTGAGCGTTTTGACTTCCCTATACATGATTTCGACCGGTTTTTCAACGAAACGTAATTGTTCATCGATTTGTAGTTCCTCAAGAGGAACCACGAGTGTCTCTTCTGCTAGACATTTCTTCAAGTTCAAGACATGAAAGACGTTGTGTACACCACTCAGTCCTTCATGTAGGTCCAGTTGATACGCTACTGGGCCAATTCTCTTCACAATATTGAACGGTCCAACATAACGAGGGTTTAGTTTGCCTCGTTTCCCAAAACGAATCACGCCTTTCCAAGGTGAGACTTTTAGTAGGACCATGTCGCCTACTTGAAATTCTAATGGCTTACGATGCTTATTGGCTTTGACAATTTGAACGATCTTCTCAGAGGTTTCAAATACAAGTTCAGGACCTGAAAGTTGGCTATCCCCAACTTCAGCCCAACAAATAGGAGATCGGCATTTCTGTCCGTATAATGCCTCGAATGGTGCTCCCTTGATGCTAGTGTGATAACTGTTATTGTAGGAGAACTCCACCAGAGGCAGGTGAGATTCCCAAGTGTTACTGAAATCAATCACGCAAGCTTGTAGCATGTCCTCTAGGGTTTGAATGGCACGTTCCGTTTGGCCATCTGTTTGAGGATGGTACGCCATGCTCATATCTAGACGCGTGCCTAAGGATTTTGTAACGATTGCCACAAACGTGATGTGAATCGAGCATCACGATCCGAAATGATTGAAATTGGCACTCCGTGCCGAGAGACTACTTCCTTCAAGTAAATACGAGTAAGTTTTTCCATCTTGTCGGTCTCTTTGATTGCTAGGAAGTGAGCGGATTTTGTCAAACGATCTACGATCACCCAGATGGTGTCGCATCCGCTAGGAGTTCGGGGCAATTTGGTGTAGAAATCCATAGAGATTTATTACCATTTTCACATCGGAACCTCTGGTTGTTGAAGCAAACCAGACGGCTTTTGGTATTCGACTTTGACATTTGAGCTAGTCAGGCATTTGCTAACATAGGTGGCTATGTCAACTTTCATGTTCGGCCACCAATAGAGAACCCTTAGGTCATGATTCATTTTGTCGGAACTAGGATGGATAGAAAACTGAGATTTGTGAGATTCATCCATTACAAGCTCCGTTATGTTTTCGTACTTTGGAACCCATTTGGGTTTAGTTTCCTTTCAGCTTAGGGCATTGGCTACTACATTAGCGTTTCCCGGATGGTACTTGATAGCACAGTCATAGTCATTCAAGAGTTCGACCCAACGACGTTGTCGCATGTTCAACTCTTTCTGTTCAAAGATATGCTGAAGTCTCTTGTGATCGGTGTAGATGGTGCGCTTGGTACCGTATAAGTAATGTCTCCAGATCTTTAGTGCAAGTACCACAGCTCCCAATTCTAAGTCATGAGTTATGTAGTTCTTCTCGTGAATTTTCAGTTGACGAGAAGCGTATGCGAGAATCTTTTCGCGTTGCATCAGTACACAACCAAGACCTTGAATGGATGCATCGCAATACACTACAAAATCATTCGTTCCCTCCGGAAGAGATAGAATAGATGAGAATGTCATCAATAGATGAGACTGTCATTAATGAAGACGATGACAAATTGATCAAGATAAGGTTTACACACACGGTTCATAAGGTCCATGAATGTCGCGGGTGCGTTGGTTAGTCCGAAAGGCATGACCATAAATTCATAGTGGTCGTACCTAGTTCTGAAAGCAGTCTTAGAGATATCCTCATCTCGGACTCTCAGTTGATGGTAACCAGATCTAAGATCTATATTGGAATAGAAGCTTGATCCTTGGAGTTGATCAAATAGATCATCAATGCGGGGTAGAGGATAACGATTCTTGATCGTCACTTTGTTCAGCTCACGGTAGTTAATGTACATGCGGAAGGTCCTGTCCTTCTTCTTGACAAATAGGACTGGAGCTCCCTATGGTGATGAGTTAGATCAGATGAAAGCTTTATCCAACAACTCTTGCAGTTGCGTAGATAGTTCTTGTAATTCACTAGGTGTAAGTCTGTAGGGTGCCCGAGCAATAAGCGCTGTTCCGGGTGCTAGATCGATCTGAAAATTTGACTTGACGATGACGCGGAAGACCAGGTATGTATTCGGGAAAAACTTCTAGAAAATCTCGTACGATCGGAATATCATTAATCTTCTTCTCCTCAAATGACTGCTCGGCGACGAGAGCCAAAATAGCGGTATGAACTTTTCTTAGACACTGTTGTGCTTTCATTAAGGATATGATGCCAATGACTACACCACTCCTTTCTCCTTAGACAGAAAGGGTTTCTCCATTCGAGAGAGGAAGGAGAACAATTTGTAATGACAAATTATTTCAGTTTGATTTTCGGATAGCCAATCCATACTGACAATTACGTTGAAACTGCCAAGTGTAACTGGCACGCGGTCAATGTCAAGCTTATGACCAGCCAATCCCAGTTTACGTTCCTTAAGATTGTGAGTTGCTTTGATTATCTGACCGTCTATCATCACTATAGTGTACTTAGTTTCTAATAGAGTCGGAGTACAACGGCACCAATAGGTAATTTATGACGTCACGCTGAGACTTCTAGTGAGACTCGTGCTTATAAGGTAGGCGTCGATCAATGCAAAGGTAAAAGGAAGGGGTTCACCTGTAGGGATAGGATGTCCTATTTAAGTAATCGCGTTCAACTGATGGTTGATTAGATTAAATCTCCGTTTTCTAATATAATTGGAATAACTGGATATGCTGTGGTATGAATCTAGACTATGGATTAGTCACATGATAAGGTAATAGGGTCAAATGGAATTTGTTGTTGGAGTGTAAGGGATAACATGTTAGCTTAGAAGGAATTTCTCAAATTCCGTTTACATAGTTGGAGTCGGTGGGTTTACCATGCGGTTCTACTAGAGTTTCAATCTAGGTGGTTCCATTGATCAAGTCTGGATGAGAGTCTTAAGTTCACTAAGACTCTTACATGAGCAAAATCAAATGATGGATCCTATAGATGATAGTTCAGTGCGTCCGTAAACATTTTCAACATGTTAGTTACGTCTATCAGTTGTTGAACAAGTTTGATGATACCAACTAGTCGGTAAGCGGGTTACAAGAATTTCTATGGACAGTGGAAACTTAAGTCTGTAAATCATAGATTAGGACCATTTAATCACACACTAGGTTTCACCAGGACTTACATGCACCTCAAATTACTATTACGTGTGCACCCGTAATGATAATTTGCTTTGCAAGCTCACCCTAATTCTCCCTGTCTCGTTTAAAAATGTCCCTCAGTTTATTACTAAGCTCAAAGTGTGTTAGAGATGATAAGTCATCGAAAGGCTTAGTCATCAACCACAAGTTGATCAACTAGGACTTATATTAGGATGAGTAGTCGGGAATCGTTCGATCCGAGTATTCACTCGAGTTGAAACACAATACTCGAGTCCAATCTTTATTCAATAGAATATCAACCAAAGCGCGAGCCCAAAGCTCGGGAAGGTGATGGCATCTACATGTCAATGAATTTCTATAATAATACATGCAACGGTTTGCCTCCACAGGGTGTACCTCAAGCGAGGTCCATGGTTCCGGCCTGAATTAGAGTAAAGGGAGTGAGGTCGGAGTATTGTTGCTAGTGGGTACAGGAGGGATTCGCTTCCGACGAACCCAACTCCCAAAGAGACATGTGCTAGTGCTGTGTGTCGCCCCCAATACGGACATGAGAAGACCCACCATTCCTGATTGTGTCATCAATTGGCTCAAGCCGGTGTCATCTTCGGCTTTGGTGGTGTAACAAGGGTGCAGATGATGGTGGTTTGAGTGACTCCTCCGAAGGCTCCGTCTTGCTGCCCTTGGAAAGGAGTTGATGTTGTTCTGGTGATTCCCCGAGTGTCACCACGGGGAATGATAATGCAATGAGAATGACCCGTCCCTCGTCAGCAGAAGGTGGTATGGATGATGCCATCATGCCTGCAATGCAATGTATGTGTGGAAGCTATGTGTATCATGTGTGAGTGTCTGTGTCGTGTAACTAATGCATGTGTGCGGTTATAGTCTAATATGCAATCCTAGTTCTTTATAACCAATGTCTATGATACCAAATTGTCACACCCCCAAAATCCACTAACAGAGTTTTACCGTTAGGATCTTAGTCATTAGTTACGTCAAATGGCACTATATGAGTTTAAACAAAACCATTAGATGTTCAGAGTTAAATACGGAAGCGGTTTATGTCAAATAGTTATTGCGCAAGTCAAACGCGCCCAAGTTTAGTAAAAGCAAGTGAATTGTTTTATATGTTTGAATAAGAATGCAATGACAGTAGGACTCCATGCATATCCTAGGTGTGTAACCTGTGCCTTAGCGACATGAGAAACATGTAAGAAAAAGTGTCAACACGAGGTTGGTGAGTTCACAGGTTTGTAAGTAAATAAACTGTTTGTGTGTTTGCTGGATCCGCATACGTAAGTCACACCTATTGCTAGCTAGACAATGTACAAGTTACTCTAAGGGCTCGCCACCGAAGCTGACTGTTTCCGTTTGTTTGCCTCCCACCAGGTCTATCAACTTTGGCAATGTGTTTAGGCCAACATTTAACCCGTTCAACCTCCAATCGAGTTAGCGCGACTAACGCGGGTGGGGTTTGTCAAACCCAGTAGTACTACCAAACATTACCTCGCTAAATCCATATTAACGGTTCGATGTGTGTGAGGACTTTCAATGATTGTGTGTTACGCTTAAGTAAACAAGTGGTAGTGAAATACTATGGGATCCATGTTTGTTTATGTGCATGTTTCTCCCCAACAAAAAAACAAGTAAAAGGATGTTTTTCTGTAAGCATGTTTCTCCCTAACGGGAAAACAAGCAAAAATGGTGTTCGTTTGTATGCATGTTTCTCCCCGACGGGAAAACAAGTAAAAGAATGTTCGATTGTATGCATGTTTCTCCCCAACAGGAAAACAAGTAAAAGAATGCTTGTTTGTATGCATGTTTCTCGCCAACGGGAAAACAAGTAAAATTATGTTTGTAGAAATAAATATTGATGGCTACAAAACTTTCTAGGTACAAATGCTGCTTACCTCAGAGTTTGCTGCTGACCAACAAGCTGCTGCGGATAAGCTTATCTGCAGTGGATACTTGTTCTTCTGCTGAAGGATAAATCTGCTGCGGATAAGCCTTATCTGCTGAAGACCAAAGTTGTTGCTGATAGGCATATCATCAGCAGCTATGGAGAGTTGTGTCTTGCTGCTGATCTCCAACTTTGCAGCTGATAGCCATTTCCACTAAAGATCAAACGTTGCAGATGACTGGCTTCGATAAAGCAACCATTACCACTGATAACTTTCTGTTGCAACACTGATACACTCCACGCAGAAAGAATGTCACTGGTGCAGACAATAAAGAACTACAACGCTCTTCTCCAAGCATGCAAGCAATGATGCCTAAGAAGACGTTTGAGTAAAGTTAACTTTTGTAGTGTTTATTGTCATTATATGTAGAATAGCTTAAATACAAGATCAACGGTTTGTGTTAGATCTGATCATTAGAATCAAGGGTCTGTCTTGATTCTAAGTTACTATATAAGCAGTACTGAGAGTCATTGTAAAGAAGTGCTTTTGCTTAAGAGTTTTCTCTGTAATCTTATAAATCTTGAAGCTTAATACAAATTGCTTTTATCAGTATTCTTATTATTTACTTGTTTACATTGCTTAGTTGTGATTGTTTCCGCCAATCTCAACTAGAATAGAACCATCTTGTATTCACCGATCCTACAAGTGGTATCAGAGCTTTGACTCACAGATTAAACAAACTCACACTTGTTTAATCATTCTCCGGTTCTATTCTAAACTATATCTTTGCTAAAGTCTCTCATTATCACAAATCAAAACAAAATGGCACAAAAGACTGGATTTGAAGATATTGGAAGCATCTCCATACCACCAAGACTGGTGTCTGGAGAAGACTATGATATGTGGAAGAACATAATGGAAAGCTTCTTCTGCTATCAAGAATATGGGATGTGGAAATCCATTAAAAATGTTCCATACATACCCATGGTGGCCTCAGCTGATTTCGGAGGTACACTGGTTCCCAAAGAATCCTCCAAGTACTCTAATGAAGACATCAAGAAAATGGAGGTAGATTTCAAAGCCTTGGGAGCTATCCAGATGTGCTTACCAAATGAAGTTTTTCATAACTTCAGAGGTTATAAAACTGCAAAGGAGCTATGGGAAGCTCTTGAGAAGATGTTTGCTGGTTCAGAAGAAGTCAGAGAAAACAGAAGAGACATCCTGAAGCAACAATATGAAAACTTCATCTGGAAGGAAGGTGAGTCTCTAACTGTTTTATATAACATATATACCTATCTTGTAGGTGAGCTGCAGTGCTCAAAGGTGAAACTGGAGAATGAAGATATTCTCAAGAAGTTTATCAGGTCTCTCCCGAGTTGCTGGACATTCTACACAGTGTCCATCAGAAGAACTGAGAATCTGAAGACTCTCCAGATGACTGAGCTCTTTGAAATGCTAAAAACCTATGAGCTAGAGATGATTCAGGCAAAAGAAAGAAGCTCAAGCTACCAAACAGCCTCAACATCCACCACCACCTCTTCTGCCATCCACTCTGACCACTCAGGTCTTAGTTCAGGAAACTATTATCCTCCCATCGTCACTCATCCTCAAACTCCAACCTCTCAAACAAACACATCACCATTTGTCCTAGAAGCTCTTCCGCAAACCTCAACCTCTGCTGCTTTTGTTTCTGAAAACTCAAGCAACATGTCCTTTATCAAGGAGGATCTGGAATGCTTCCATCCAGATGACTTAGAAAAAATGGACATACAACACTCGTATGCCATGCTCTCTATAAGAGCAAAAAGGTTCTACTCTAGAATCGGAAGACCCATTCCAAGCAACAATTCCAACACCAGAGTTGGCTTAGATAAAAGCAAATTAAGATGTTACAACTATAACCATATGGGTCATTTTGCTAGAGAATGCAAGGCACCTAGGGCAAACCTAGCAGATCCTCAATCAAGACAAGCTCACCAAGCCCAACCAAGACAACAACAGCAACAAGCTACTCCTCCAGCTCAAACTACAGCTTGTGCAGCTGTTGGAACTTCTGACTTTGACTGGAGCTTCCAGTATGAAGATCTGCCTGCTAACAACCAAGATCTTATGGCAGACACAACTGAGATACCGCCTCAGGTATATGAACATCTCTGTTCCTAAGCTTGTATTGATAAGGTGTTAGGCTACAGAAAGCATAATCAAAACCTTATAGATCAAAATGTAGAGTTTCATCAAATGAAATCTGAATTCACAAAAGTTGAAAACAGTTATAAAGAAAAAATTAACTGCCTAAAGAAAGAGATTTCATTACGAAAACATGAACAAACCAATCTTGAAACTCAGATTGATGATCTACTGGCTAGATTAAAAGCTACTAGAGCAGAATTGGTAGAACAGAAAGTTCATGTTGACAAATATGAATTTGTATTCAAAAAGCTGCAAAGACTTTTGGATGCTCAAATTCATGACAAGGTAAAAACTGGTCTGGGGTATCATGCTGAACAATACCAAGCCGTTGCACCTCCTGCTGACTACGTTTCCATCCATGAACCAAGCTTCAATCTCTCAAATCTTGAAAAGGCCAAGAAAGATCTTGATCCTTCAAGGCATGAACCATTGGTGTAAGAATGCACTACCTCATCAAAATCTGAGTCAACTTGCTCAGAGTCCACTAAAACTGAGGAGGCCTCATCACCAGTACAAGTACCAGCACCGCATGTTCTTGAAGTCATTCAAACAAGTGCTCCTGTCCCTTTACCAGATGTTCCGGTTCCTATGCCTTTCAACCAAATCAAAATCAGCTATCCTCCAGAAGGAAGAAAGCTAACTATTGAAAAGGGACAACTTCAACCTCCATCAACTCAAAGCCTCAAAGAAAGGTGTTTGACATAGGTGATGCGCCTGGAGAAAGAGTTCCATATGTTCAAAAGACATTGGAAGAAGCCACCTTTGAGCACAACAAAGCTCACCCATGGAACTTCAAAGACTTGTTCAAAAGAAAGGACTATGTTTACCTTTCAAGGGACAAACTGGCTAAATCATGCTTTGTCTGTGGCAAATACAACCACACTGCCAGCACATGCTTCTACTACCTTCAGCAGCAAAGAAACCTCAAGCAACATCCTTTTGAAAAGACGAACAAAAACAAGAAGGTAAGAATCTTTGAAGCCAAGGCAACTCATTTCAGAAACTCCCTCTCCCCACCAAGGAAGAAGCTGCCAAAACCTCAACCATCTTGTATCATCTGTGGTGAATCAGACCACTTTGCTGCAAATTGTAAATTTAATCCCTTCAACCAGATTAACCAAAAGCCTATCGACAAAAGAACTTCTACAGAGAAACCATCTGGTAACAAGGTAAAGAAGGATGGGCATACATCTGTTGTTAAACCATCAGCAGCCAGCAAAAATGAAGTTGATCAAGTAAAGCCCAAGAAACCAAAGGACAAGCCTTCAGCAGCAACCAAGTCTGCTGCTGCTCAAGTAAAACAATCAGCAGCAACAAAATCTGCTGCTGATAAGCCAAAGTCCTCAGTAGCAAAATATGCTGCTGATCAAGCAAATCTGTCTGCAACCAAAGCAACATCTGCTGCTGACAAAGCAAAGAGAGCTAGAAAACCACCAATTCATGGAGAGCCAAGATTCCTCAAAGAATAGCCATTGGTTCCGTTGAATGAACACATGCTGATACTGATAATTCGAGAACCCTTTTTTACAAGGATGCAAACTCTTGGACTCCTCCCACTAACTAGATCTCTCTCATGTGCAGGGACAGCCAAGTCACAAGAATAACACCTGGGTGATGAACTTTGATTAAAATCTGTCTCTAACATTTTGGTTTGTAAATTTGTTTGTCTCTTGTTATAAATAAAAGTTACAACTCAACAGCATCCATTTTTACTGCTGACAGGTTTAATAATCAGCAGCAAAGATTTTTCCACTGACCGCTTTAAGTTATCTGCAGGAACAAGTTTCCTGTAGATAGCTCTAAGGCAGTCAGCAGCAACACCCTTGCTGCGGATCAATGCATCCATCAGCAGCAATAGAGTTTGCTGCTGACAGACTTAACTATCCGTCGCAACCAAGCTTGCAGCGGATAGGCTTAACCATCGGCAGTAACCAAGTTTGCTGCCGATGGGTAAAAATAAGTCTAAATTAACTTTTACCCGCTGTAAAAATTCCTTTCAGTCTTTACCATGACTGCTATAGTGCATTACAGCTGTAACAGTAAAAAGTGAATGAGGTTGTACTGTACAAGTCATTTTGCTTTTCCCTCCTCCGCCGTTATAAGAACAAATCAAATTTCCTCACCACCCCTTCACATTCAATTTCGCCCTAACTCCCATCACTTTCTCTCAAGCCCCCACAACATTCAAAGCCTTCCATTCCTAACCACCCTTCAAAACCTTCATTTTTCCCTCCCAACCAAACAATGGCAGAGGTAGACATAAACCATCCAGATGATAAGTTCTCTCCATATCACAACCTCACAACATACTTAATAAAAGGGAAGAAGTCCGACAGGTTTGATGACATGATCGACTTTCTCTGTCGATCAAAATTATACCATGCACTCACTATCAACCCACCCATTTACATTCCTCACATGGATGATTTTTGGAAATCTGCCATCTACTCTACCGAATAGGGGATACCCTAAATTAAAGCCAAGGTAGATGGTGTGACAACCCGAACTTTCCAGGTTAACTCCGTTAACCGATACAGTTAAACCCTAACCTAGTTAACCTAATCTTAAACCTCGGGGACTGATTCTGTCATAAATGAAACTCAAACTGCAGGGTCTAAAGCTGTAATTAGCCTAAAGTTAAATCTGTTGACTTTGAAAAAGTCAAAATCAATTGATGTTGTTTCTGTTGACTTTTGGAAGTCAAAACCGTGACTTCTTAATTCCAATTCACGAATGATAACCAAAATGGATTAAATTTCATAACTGAATGTCATAGTATTGCAATAAACGATCATAGTTGATCAGTCTATCATTATCATAGTCTAATTAAACTCAATAATTGGAATTAAACCACGTAACCGTCGAACTCAATGCTAAATCAACTGAATTCGACAAATTTAGATTATCAATTCCTATACAAACACCCTGCGCACCTAAATCGAGCATCCCTGAACCTGTTGCACCATCCATTGTGATCAAAGACGCAACCGTGAACGCCGGGGAGTAACTAGAGAAGCCGCGACTGACTTTTAGTCGATCTCCACTTTTCCGATATCATCACAGCACTAGCTTCGTTTTCACTTCTAGAACCAAAGCCCCATGTTAATTCGGGCTTTCGTTATCGAGATTAACACGATCCAGTACCTAGGGTTCAGGCAGTTCAATCTAGTTGAACCCTATCAACCCGATATCGATTAGTGTAATTGATCGCGTCCTTAGAGTCCTCTTTAGGTCTGGATTGAAAGCCCTATGAAACCCAGGGCTTACATCAGCGAATTAAACTCGAATCTGATCTAGGGTTCATCGCATTTTCGGTTTAATCAAACCCTAACTCAGACTCAACCTTAATCAAATTAAATTACATGTTTAGATTCGCAATCCCATTCTTGATAAAAGCCCTATGGTTTCAATAACATCTAACATCAAATCAAACCAATTCGAATCTGGGTTCATGAACCTAGGGTTTCGGGATTTCGATCCAGAAATTAACAAACTTAAACTCTATAATTTTACAATTAAAACTACCCACACATTCGCACACCACTAATGAACTAATCCCCTCTGTTATTTGGCTTAATCACGATCAGATTCAGTGGTTTGGGGAGGGAGTTTGGATCGGGTTCGTATGGGAGGGAAGAACTCAGGAAAGATTTACGTTAAAAGTTTTTTAATCCGGTTTCATAATGCGAAACTCGGGTTCGAGTCCGGTCTTCTGCATTATTTTTTTGGGCCTTTTTCATTATATTAAATTTATAAAAATATATTCCAATATTATTATAATAATATATTAATGTGTTTTAACTCCGGAAACCGCCCGAAGGCTCGAGTCTGAAATTATAACCTATTTTTATTATTATTCTCATTTTTATAATAATATATCTATCTGTTTTCAAACCGCGACTTCGTATAAAATGATATATTTACATTATTTCAACCCCATGATCTCAATTAAAAAGAATATATTTTTATATTATTTTTACCACGTTTATAAACTTTTTGAAACGTTTCAAATAAATAAATAGTATAATTATTTATATTATTTACCCTCGGTTTTCATCATCGATTAAAAATAATAGATTTATTATTTTTGACAAACAAAAGATTATTTGGTTAAACCTACGAACTTAAAAATAATATGTATAGTTATATTATTTTTCTAACCATTTTAAATGGATAACGTACGAACATATTTATTAATATTATTCGAAATTGGAAACGTTCGACACGAAATACTCATTCCAATTATTTATTAAGAAATCCTTATTCCCGTAGACACGGTCGTCTACTCGTAAATCTTAAGTATGTTTGGACGTTCAATCTTCCTTGTCGTCGTCACATATTCCCATTGAGTCCCTAACTGTTATGTTGTAATACTAGGACATTTGTGAGCCGTATCAGGCTACCACTTGAGATCTTAATCTCGTACTTGTGTGATTACTACCTACGCCGTTCAGGTGAGTTTCACGACCCCTTTTTACTTGTTTTACTATTGGGGGAGAAACATGCTTACACACAAACATATTTTACTTGTTTTCCTATTGAGAAGAAACAAACATGTACACAAACTATCATACTTTTACTTGTTTTCCCCATGGGGGAGAAACAGGTACGCAGACAAACATTATGTTACATGTTTTTCCCGTTGGGGGAGAAAACATGACAACTATTTTAGATTATTGTAATTCATATGTGATTACTGTTGAGGCTAAGCGTGACACACTATCACAGAAAGTCCTCATCATACATCGAACCATTAATATGGATCTTAGCGAGGTAATATTTAGTAGTACTACTGGGTTTGACAAGCCCCACCCGCGTTAGTCGCGCTAACTCGACTGGAGGTCGAACGGGTGAAATGTTAGCCTACTCACACCGCCAGTGTTGATAGACCTAGCAGGAGGCAAATAAACAAACAGTCAGCTTCGGTTGCGAGCGCTTTAGTAAGACATGAACATAGGCTAGCTACCTATAGATATGCATATTGAATGTACATAATCTGACAAACACTCTCTTATTGCAAACTTGAAACCTGTGAACTCACCAACCTTGTGTTAACACTTTTTCTTACATGTTTCTCAGGTCGCTAAGGCACAGGTTGCACACTTAGGACATGCATGGAGTCCTACTGTCATATCATCCATTTCAAACATTTGAAACAGTTTACTTATTTACATTGATTGACGCCTATTGCGTGTAATTACTTTTGATTTCATATTAACGTTTACGCTTCCGCATTAACTCTGAACTTTTATGTTATGACATTTCAAGTCCCATATAGTGTCGTTTGATGTAACTAATGACTGAGATCCTGGTGTGTCACCTTCCAAATGGTAAAACTCCGTTAGTTGAAATTGGGGGTGTGACAGATTGGTATCAGAGCCATTGGTTATAGAGAACTAGGATTGCATACTAGACTATAACCGCACACATGCATTAGTTACACGACACAGACACTCATACATGTTACACACAACATCCAGACATTCATCGCATTACAGTCATGTTGACATCATTCATATCACCCTCTGCTGATGAGGAACACATCATTCGCATTGCACCATCATTCCAAGTGGCAACACTCGGGGAATCACCAGAACATCATCCACTCACGTCCGAGGGCAACGAGACGGAGCCTTCGGAGGAGTCACTTACATCACCATCACCCGTTGGGTATGGTGGGCTTTCTCAGGTCCATGTTATGGACGACACTCAGCGCTAACGCATATCTCTTTGGGAATTGGGATCGTCGGAGGCGAGTCCCTACTATAACCACTAGCAACAATACGCCGACTGAAGGCAGACCGTTACACGCATTATTGCAGAATCTATTGACACTTAAATGTCATCACTTCCCTGAGCCATGGGCTCGCTTCTTTGGTCGATATCCTATTGAAGATAGATTGACCACACAGTTGAGAATGCATTGCTCATTGCATACTCAAACCCCTCCTGACTTAGTAGGAAGGACGGCTACTTTGCCTCTTCCTGTAACTCGAATTCATGACTTAGTTTCACGTCTCGAAGTCGCATTTTGCGTATATGATCTCATCTATAATCCGCTGGATTGGGCCATCGTAGTGTATTTCAACTCGAGTGAATACTCGGATCAAACGATTCCTGACTACTCACCATGATATGAGTCCTAGTCGATCAACTTGTGGTGATGACTAAGCCTCTCGATTACTTATCATATCTGACAACACTCTGTACTTGGAAATACCAGCTAAAGGACATTTTGACACAGGACAGGGAAGACTAGGGTGAGCATGCAAAGCAAATTATCATTACGGGTGCACACGTAATAATAATTTGAGGTGCATATAAGTCCTGGTGAAACCTAGTGTGTGGATAAATGATCCAAATCTGTGATTTACAGACTGAAGTTTCCACCATCCGTAGAAATTCTCGCAACCCGCTCAACGACTAGTTGGTATCATTAAACTCGTTCAACAGTTGATAGATGCGACTATCAGGTTGAAGACGTTTACGGACACACTGAACCATCATTAATGGAATCCATCATGTTATTTAACTCATGTAATAGTCTCAGAGAACTTAAGACTCTTATCCAAACGTGACCATAGAAACCAACTCGATTGAAACTTTAGTAGAAGCTCATGGTAAACCCATCGACTCTAGGTATGTAAGCGGAATTGGAAGAATTCCTTCCTGTTAACACGTTATTCCTTACACTCCAACAATAAATTCCAATTGACCCTAATGCATTATCTGGCGACTAATCCTCAGATTAATTTGAGTTATACCCCAGGGTATCAAACTCTGTAAACGGGGTTCTTCTTTCACAAAAACGATCCATTTGTTCTAATGACATTAGAAAACAAGGATTTCATCTAACTGATCATCAGTTGAACGCGAATACTTAAACAGACGTCCTATCCCTTGTACTCATGATATCTATATCTCATTAGACTTTTCTTCCCTACATGTGAACCTCTTCCCTTAGCCTATGCATTGGCTGACACTTGCTTTATAAGCGCGGGTCTCACTAGAAGTCTCAGCATGATTTCACAAATTCCATATTAGTGTGTCGTGCTCCAACTCTATTAAAAGCCAAGTATACTATTGAGATATCAGACTGTAATATCCCACATAGGTTGAGGGGAAGAACGATACGTTCCTTATTAGGAGGTGGATACCTTCTCTATTGAGACGCGTTTTGCCTGGGCGAGCAACTCGTCAGGTAAAAAGAAAACCATGAGTTCCTGGATGGGCAACCCATCGGGGGCAAAGCGGACAATATCCTGGTACGGTTTGCTTGGGATGTTACACAGACGCTCAAAAAATTGAAACAACTCGCATTCTTGCAGATGTAAACTAGCATTGGTTAGTAATAAACTTGACATTGACCGTCTGCCAGTTACACTTGGCAGTTTCGACCATTGTCGGTATGAATTGCTTATCCGAGAACCAACCTGAGGCCATCTGTTGTGACAAAAATGTTTGCCTTCCTCTCCTTAGAGGGGAAATCCCTTCTGTCCAAGGCAAAAGGAGTGGTGCAGTCGTTGGCATCATATCCTTCATGAAAGCACATAAATGTCTTCGAAAAGGTCATACTACTATTTTGGCACTCGACTCCGAGCAGTTATCTGAGGAGAAGAAAATTGATGATATACCAATCGTACGTAACTATCCGGAAGCATTTCCCGAGGAATTGCCTAGTCTGCCACCGCATCGTCTAGTAGAGTTTCAAATCGAGCAGCGTTGATTGCTCGGGCACCTTACAGACTGGCACCCAGTGAATTGCAAGAGCTATCCACTCAGCTACAAGAGTTGTTGTATAAAGATTTCATCCAACCTAGCTCATCGCCATGGGGAGCTCTAGTCCCATTCGTCAAGAGGAAAGACAGGACTTTTCGCATGTGCATCGACTACCGTGAGCTGAACAAAGTAACTATCAAGAATCATCATCCTCCACCCCGCATAGATGATCTGTTTAATCAACTCTAAGGATCAAGTTTCTATTCCAAAATAGATCTTAGGTCCGGCTACCACCAGTTAAGAGTCCGAGAAGAGGATATCTCTAAGACGTCATTCAGAACGAGGTATGGCCATTACGAGTTTATGGTTATGCCTTTCGGGTTAACCAACGCACCTGCGGTATTCATGGACCTCATGGACCGTGTGTGTAAGCCTTACCTTGACCAATTCGTTATCGTTTTCATCGACGACATCCTCATTTATTCCAAGAACAGGGAAGAACATGAGGAACATCTACGACTAATTTTAGAATTACTTAAGCGAGAACAACTGTATGCTAAGTTTTCCAAGTGTGAATTCTGGATCCGAGAAGTTCAGTTTCTAAGGCATGTGGTTAACAAGAAAGGAATACATGTCGACCCATCAAAGATAGAAGCCATCAAGAATTGGGCAGCACCGACGACTCCGACTGAGGTGCGACAATTTCTGGGATTGGCTGGATATTACCGTCGTTTCATCGAAGGATTTTAAAAAATTGCTCAACCTCTCACTGCTTTAACTCAAAAGGGTAAAGCCTATAATTGGGGCGATAACTAAGAGTCAGCATTCCAACATCTTAAACAAAAACTCTGCAGTGCACCTATTCTAGCTCTTCCGGAAGGAACCGATGATTTTGTAGTGTATAGTGATGCATCTATTCAGGGTCTGGGTTGTGTCTTAATGCAACGTGAAAAGGTGATCACATACGCTTCACGACAACTAAAGGTCCACGAGAGAAACTACACCACTCATGACTTAGAGTTGGGAGCCGTAGTCTTCGCACTTAAGATATGGAGACATTACTTGTACGGTACCAAATGCGCCATCTATACCGATCACAAGAGTCTTTAGCATATTTTCGAACAGAAAGAGTTGAACATGTGACATCATCGTTGGGTCGAACTCTTGAATGATTATGACCGTGCGATCCGGTACCAACCGGGTAAAGCTAATGTTGTAGCTGATGCCCTAAGTCGAAAAGAAACAAAACCCAAACAAGTTCGAGCATTACAGCTTACTATTCACCCCGGATTATCTGACAAAATCCGTAGTGCTCAACTCGAAGCCCTAAAAGAAGAAAACCTACCGCTGGAAGGTACACGCGGTATGGAAGCACAACTTGAGGTCAAATCTGACGGTATTCGCTACTTCACCGAGCGAATATGGGTTCCAGTATTCGGAAACCTAAGGGAACTAGTTATGGATGAGGCTCATAAATCTCGTTACTCTATTCATCCAGGTTCCGACAAGATATACCATGATCTAAAGGTGCTGTATTGGTGGCCAAAGATGAAGGCCGATATAGCTACCTATGTGAGCAAGTGCCCGACTTGCGCGAAAGTCAAAGTTGAATATCAAAAAGTCCGCTCATTTCTTAGCAATAAAGAGACCGACAAAATGGATAAGCTTACTCGTACTTACTTGAAAGAAATAGTCTCTCGGCACGGGGTGCCAATCTCTATCATTTCGGATCGTGCTGCACGACTCACTTCTCGTTTCTTGCAGTCGTCACATAAAGCCTTAGGCATGCGTCTAGATATGAGCACAGCATACCATACTCAAAATGATGGCCAAACAGAACGTACTATTCAAAAGCCGGAGGACATGCTACGAGCTTGTGTGATCGATTTCGGTAATACTTGGGAGTCTCACCTACCGTTGGTGGAGTTCTCCTACAACAACAGCTATCACACTAGCATCAAGGCAGCTTCATTTGAAGCACTTTATGGACGGAAATGCCATTCTCCTATTTGTTGGACCAAGGTTGGGGATAGTCAACTCACAGGTCCTGAACTTGTATTTGAAACTTCCGAAAAGATCGTTCAAATTAGAAACCGTATGGCGGCAACTCATGATCGTCAAAAGAGCTACGCCGACAAGCGTCGTAAACCCTTAGAGTTTCAAATAGGCGACATGGTCTTACTCAAAGTCTCACCTTGGAAGGGTGTCATTTGTTTCGGGAAGCGAGGTAAACTAAACCCTCGTTACATTGGACCTTTCAAGATAGTAAAGAGAATTGGCCCAGTCGCGTATCAACTAGACCTGCCGGAAGGACCTAGTGGTGTACACGATGTCTTTCACATCTCAAATTTGAAGAAATGTCTAGCAGACGAGTCTCTCGCGGTTTTTCTTGAGGAACTACACATTGACGAACAACTACGGTTCCTTGAAGAACCGGTAGAAATCATGGATAGGGAAGTCAAAACGCTTAAGCGTAGTAAAATCCCTAGTGTCAGAGTCCGTTGGAACTCTAAACGCGGACCGGAATTGACATGGGAGTCGAGGATCAGATGAGACGCAAGTATCCGCATCTACTCAAGCAATCCACTTCAAACTCTTAATGTACTATTCTAATTTTCGGGACGAAAATTCTTTCAACTATGGGATGATGTGACACCCTAAAACTTTTTATTTATTTATTTATTTTAATTTTCGGGACGAAAATTCTTTCAACTAGGGGATGATGTGACAAACCGGACTTTCCAGGTTAACTCCGTTAACCGATTACAGTTAAACCCTAACCTAGTTAACCTAATCTTAAACCTCGGGGACTGATTCTGTCATAAATGAAACTCAAACTACAGGGTCTAAAGCTGTAATTAGCCTAAAGTTAAATCTGTTGACTCTGAAAAAGTCAAAATCAATTGATGTTGTTTCTGTTGACTTTTGGAAGTCAAAACCGTGACTTCTTAATTCTAATTCACGAATGATAACCGAAATGGATAAATTTCATAACGGAATGTCATAGTATTGCAATAAACGATCATAGTTGATCAGTCTATCATTATCATAGTCTAATTAAACTCAATAATTGGAATTAAACCCCGTAACCGTCGAACTCAATGCTAAATCAACTGAATTCGACAAATTTAGATTATCAATTCCTGTACAAACACCCTGCGCACCTAAATCGAGCATCCCTGAACCTGTTGCACCATCCATTGTGATCAAAGACGCAGCCGTGAACGCCGGGGAGTAACTAGAGAAGCCACGACTGACTTTTAGTCGATCTCCACTTTTTCGATAGCATCACAGGTAATCGAATACACCACTAGCTTCGTTTTCACTTCTAGAACCAAAGCCCCATGTTAATTCGGGCTTTCGTTATCGAGATTAACACGATCCGGTACCTAGGGTTCAGGCAGTTTCAATCTAGTTGAACCCTATCAACCCGATATCGATTAGTGTAATTGATCGTGTCCTTAGAGTCCTCTTTAGGTCTAGATTGAAAGCCCTATGAAACCCAGGGCTTACATCTGCGAATTAAACTCGAATCTGATCTAGGGTTCATCGCATTTTCGGTTTAATTAAACCCTAACTCAGACTCAACCTTAATCAAATTAAATTACATGTTTAGATTCGCAATCCCATTCTTGATAAAAGCCCTATGATTTCAATAACATCTAACATCAAATCAAACCAATTCGAATCTAGGTTCATGAACCTAGGGTTTCGGGATTTCGATCCAGAAATTAACAAACTTAAACTCTGTAGTTTTACAATTAAAACCACCCACACATTTACACACCACTAATGAACAAATCCCCTCTGTTATTTGGCTTAATCACGATCAGATTCAATGGTTTTGGGAGGGAGTTTGGATCGGGTTCGTATGGGAGGGAAGAACTCAGGAAAGATTTATGTTAAAAGCTTTTGAATCCGGTTTCATAATGCGAAACCCTAGCGGGCGTGATGGTTAAGACATTGGACTTGTAGGCAGGAGACCCGGGTTCGAGTCCGGTCTCCTGCATTATTTTTTTAGGGCTTTTTCATTATATTAAATTTATAAAAATCTATTTCAATATTATTATAATAATATATTAATGTGTTTTAACTCCGGAGACCGCCCGAAGGCTCGTGTCTGAAATTATAACCTATTTTTATTATTATTCTCATTTTTATAATAATATATCTATACTGTTTTCAAACCGTGAATTCGTATAAAATGATATATTTACATTATTTCAACCATATGATCTCAATTAAAAAGAATATATTTTTATATTATTTTTACCACGTTTATAAACCTTTTGAAATGTTTCAAATAAACAAATAGTATAATTATTTATATTATTTACCCTCGGTTTTTATCATCGATTAAAAATAATAGATTTATTATTTTTGACACACAAAAGATTATTTGGTTAAACCTACGAACTTAAAAATAATATGTATAGTTATATTATTTTCCTAACCATTTTAAATGGCTAACATACGAACATATTTATTAATATTATTCGAAATTGGAAACGTTCGACACGAAATACTCATTCCAATTATTTATTAAGAAATCCTTATTCACGTAAACACGTTCTTCTACTCGTAAATCTTAAGTATGATAGGACGTTCAATCTTCCTTGTCGTCGTCACATATTCCCATTGAGTCCCTAACTGTTATGTTGTAATACTAGGACATTTGTGAGCCGTATCAGGCTACCGCTTGAGATCTTAATCTCGTACTTGTGTGATTACTACCTACGCCGTTCAGGTGAGTTTCACGGCCCCTTTTTACTTGTTTTACTATTGGGGGAGAAACATGCTTACACACAAACATATTTTACTTGTTTTCCTGTTGAGAAGAAACAAACATGTACGCAAACTATCATACTTTTACTTGTTTTCCCCGTGGGGGAGAAACAGGTACGTAGACAAACATTATGTTACATGTTTTTCCCGTTGGGGGAGAAAACATGACACAACTATTTTAGATTATTGTAATTCATATGTTATTACTGTTGAGGCTAAGCGTGACACACTATCACAGAAACTCCTCATCATACAACAAACCGTTAATATGGATCTTAGCGAGGTAATATTTAGTAGTACTACTGGGTTTGACAAGCCCCACCCGCTTTAGTCGCGCTAACTCGACTGGAGGTCAAACGGGTGAAATGTTAGCCTACTCACACCGCCAGTGCTGATAGACCTGGCAGGAGGCAAATAAACAAACAGTCAGCTTCGGTTGCGAGCGCTTTAGTAAGACATGAACATAGGCTAGCTACCTATAGATATGCATATTGAATGTACATAATCTGACAAACACTCTCTTATTGCAAACTTGAAACCTGTGAACTCACCAACCTTGTGTTAACACTTTTTCTTACATGTTTCTCAGGTCGCTAAGGCACAGGTTGCACACTTAGGACATGCAAGGAGTCCTACTGTCATATCATCCATTTCAAACATTTGAAATAGTTTACTTATTTACATTGATTGACGCCTATTGCGTGTAATTACTTTTGATTTCATATTAACGTTTACGCTTCCGCATTAACTCTGAACTTTTATGTTATGACATTTCAAGTCCCATATAGTGTCGTTTGATGTAACTAATGACTGAGATCCTGGTGTGTCACCTTCCAAACGGTAAAACTCCGTTAGTTGAAATTGGGGGTGTGACAGATGGCAAGGACATCACCATCTCTGAAGCCACTCTCCGCAAATACCTCAAACTTCAAGATGAGGGGCCCGCCATTTCGTACTCAAAAGAATTCTACATGAGGACCTTTAAATCCATAGGGTACACTGGAAATCAGAATGAGTACACAATAGAGAAGGCACTGATGGGACCCCCATGTAAGTATCTATGCCACACTCTTCTAAAATGCATATCTCAGAAGAGAAGTGGATGGCATCAAGCTCTGCACCTGCCGTTGCTGTTCACGGTATGGTTACTGGCCAAGGATTTAACTTTGCATATCTCATCTTTGAAGGTTTGAGATACAACCTTCAAGAGGGTGCAAAGCAGCAATTTTTCATGTACCCAAGGTTCTTACAGGAGGTTTTTAACAATGAATTAAAAGAGCTTTCAAAACCTGCAAAAATCTATCTTATGCTGGGTCATAAAAGTAATATTTTTCAAAGTATGAGAACTGTTTCCAAAAAGTTCTCAGGGGTCAATGTTCCATTGTTATCTACAATGATGAACATACAAAGTACCCAGGGTGACAGTTCAACAATCCCAGCTAATACTGATCCCACACCCTCCACTTTAAATCCTGAACAACAAACTGCTTCCATTGCTCGAACCCCTGTGCATACTACTAAGGATGCATAGGCACAAAAATTACTTCCCGGATCAGGATCAGGATCACATCCCGGATGCTCGAACCTCCTTGGAAGTTTCTCTATTAGGATCAGGATCACATCCCAGATCCATAGAACAACCTGTTGAGCCATACCTTTATTTCTCTTCTCTGAACTTAAGTGTAGAGGCACCTTGTCAAAATGATTTACCTTCTCCAACAGCCACTATCTCGGAGGTATTGATTGACTTGGCTGCTGTGACACCCGACATTTCAGGTCAATGTCCGTACATGTTATAAACGAGTTTACATTATAATTGTTTTCGAGATTTACTTAATTTCACTATCAAGGACATTAAGGTCTAACAAAAACCGTACATTGTCTCATTTCATATTTTGGTAATTCTAGGAGTTACCGGTTCCCATACACATATAACTCGCCTAATACGAACGTTAGTAATTAAATTAAATAAATCAAAAAATATATATATAATATACGTAAAAATTAAATAATGAACCCTTTCGAAGACGTTATCGCGTAGTGTCACCTTTAGGCACTTGTACCTACAAATAATCACTCAACAAATTATACAATTCGGGATTTGAATATTTTTACCAAAATAGTCTTTAAGCAGTTAAATTGTAATCCTAGTACCATTAAGAACCTAAACCGAATTAAATTACCGTTAAAACTCTAATTTCGATTAATACCACCTAATGATCTAGATAACTACTACCTAAACTCACTAAATATTAATACACTTAATGGATTAAATAAATTTACACTTAAAATCTAATTATTTGATTTATCAACCCCAAACCACCCTTGACTTTCTCGACCAAAATCCCAGGGAATACTCCATTCCCACTTCCTGCTACCCATACCTCATGCCTTGGAGAATCAGATATACACCATACCCCCTCAATCAAAATCTCACAATTCCTCTCATTTTCCTCATTTTCTTACGGCAATTTTCCCCATTCCTCTTCAAGTTGAATTCAAGTTTTAAAGCAAAATCCACCATATTTCGGTGTTATAAGAAGAGTTCCAAGTGTTTTTCTCAAGAATCAAGCTAAGGAGCTCAAGATCATTCTCTGTTTCTCTCAAAATCATCATCTCTGTCCAGAGGTAAAAACTCGATACCATCCATATTATTTTCTTTAAAACCGTAGCTAAACATACAAATCGTTCGAACGCAAGTAAGATAACAAGAAAAGTGTGTCAAATTCAAGACTAAAACAAAAAAATATGCAGGACTGATTCTGTCAATCAGAAGTTCAGTAATCGAAACTATAGTTTCGATACCTGTTTACTCAATCGAAACTAGGAGTTTCGACACCTGTTTGCTCAATCGAAACTAGGTAGTTTCGATACCTATTAGCCAATCGAAACTAGGTAGTTTCGATACCTGTTTGCTCAATCGAAACTAGGTAGTTTTGATACCTATTACTTAATCGAAACCAGGTAGTTTCGATATCTGTTTACTCAATCGAAACCAGGTAGTTTCGATATCTGTTTACTCAATCGAAACTAGGAAGTTTCGACATCTGTCCTGTTCAATCGAAACTAGGTAGTTTCGATACCTGTTCATCAGTCCCATTGGGCAGTAACTTAGAACTGTTTTATAACGAAACAAGTGTTGAAAAACTAAGAAGATATTTTAAACAAAAGCAATCAGATTTACTAAGTCGGTGAACAATTTGCATATAAGACGTTCGGTCTTAACAAGAATTACCCTTTTTGTAATTAGGGTACGAATAGTCAAGTTTGACTGGAACAATTGTCGTTGCTAACATACACAAAAACAAGGAGAGTTTCACGGCCCCTTTTTACTGTTTTCAATATTTGGGGGAAGAACATACTTACAACTATTTTTATGTGATAACATGAGAATAAGACTCGACTTTTATGTTTACATGAGTTAAACGATTTGAGGCCGCTAAAGTCCCCTGGAACAATTTAGTAACCATTAACTGTAGCCTAGGATCCTATGAATAGTACTATGGAGAGTGACGTCTCCCGGTCATGGTTAGTCGCGCTAACCACAATCTGGAGGATTTATGGCCGCATAGAACCGGATAACGAAATTAGGGGCGTGTACAATTGTCATGGTTTGGTTACGGCTCATGTAGGAACATATTATTTGTATTCCTAGCTAGTTTACAAATGGGTCAAAAAAAATTCTTATTCTGTTTATCACATGCACCTGAAACTATTTACGAACAATTGAATTTTACAAAGAACTATTTGATTAAACCTGTGAACTCACCAACCTAATGTTGACAATTTTAAGTATGTTTTTCAGGAAATTGAACGTGATCGCAAGGTTAGCAATGTAGATTACATGCATGCACGATGGATACAACTTTTAGGGGATTTCTCTTGTATAACTCATTGTAATAGAGTCATATTTGCGAAATCTTCACTTTTTGTAAACTCAATTTACATTTTGGAATGTAAAACTTTAAACTTAATTTATGTATCCATTTATCATGTACGTGTTTGCGGTAATCATATGCTTTGGAAACCATGAACTGTTACGCCTCGCGTTTCCACCTTGGCGGGGTGTGACAGACTTGGTATCAGAGCCATTGATTATAGCGAACTAGGAGTCTAAAAATCGAACCTAGTCTATAATTTAAATGACTCACTAAGACGTTTTTCATTGCATATGCATTTCATAACTTATCATCATATTGTACGGATATCGTAGACACTGAATATCGTTACACACTAACCCCATTTCGACTTCAGACCCATGGCACCCAAAAGAAGGACACCGCGTGACACTACTGGTGAAAACAACACGATTATTTCCACAGAAGTTGAGCAACTCATATCACAACGTGTAGCCGCCGCCTTGGAGCAGTACGAAGCCAATCAGAATAACGGCGGAGGAAATGGTAGTGGTAGCAGAGGAGGTGCAGGAGGCAGTGGCACTGCTGGAGGTTCTGGAGGTAACAGAATGTGTAATCACCTCTGTAACACAGTCACGATCTAAGTTAACAACATTATTAAAATATTGACTTGTGACCCTACAGATACTTCGAGCAAGAAGTGTACTTATAAAGCTTTCCTATCCTGCAACCCTCGCAACTTCAATGGCACCGAGGGTGCAGTAGGCCTGATGAGGTGGATTGAGAAGATGGAATCTGTGATTGATATTAGTGAATGCACAGCTGACTGTATGGTGAAATATGCCACTTGCACACTTACTGACAAAGCATTAACCTGGTGGAATTCTCAGATGAAAACCTTGGGAAGACAGACTGCCTACCAGCTATCTTGGGATGATCTAAAGGCCATGATGATAGAGGAGTACTGTCCTCGAAATGAATTGTAGAAAATCGAAACTGAAATGTGGAACCTTCAAATAATAGGAGATGATGTGGCTGGTTACACTGACAGGTTTAATGAGCTGGCAATCTTGGTGCCACACATGGTCATGCCAGAATACAAGAAAGTTGAAAGATATTTGTGGGGTCTTGCTCCTCAAATCCGAAGCCTGGTAACTTCATCGAACCCTATGGATGCCAAGAGCGCTATAATTCTAGCTTTCAAGCTAAGAGATAATGCTGTGCGTGATGGTTTGTTTGAGAAGAAGGATACCGAGGAAGGAAGGTCTGGGGAAAAGAGGAAATGGTTTGGAAAACTAAGTAATCAAAACAAGAATCAAACTTACAAGAGACCTGGAATTATGAAAGCCTATGCTGTCAACACTGTGGAACAAAAAGGATATCTTGGAACACTACCGAAGTGTGACAAATGTGGGTATCATCATAGTGGAAGGTGTACCCAATGTGGAAAGTGTAAAAAGCATGGGCATCTAGCCCATAACTGTTGGAACAATGCGAACCCTAATAAGATCAATCAAGTAGCAGGAAAGGTCAACCTAGGAGCAGAAAGGATGAATCAGGGATGCTTTGAGTGTGGAGATCCAAAGCAGTTTAGAAAAGACTGTCCAAAGTTGAAGAACCGAAACGACAATCAGGCCCGTGGAAGAGCGTTTGTGATGGGGGCTGGTGACGCACGACAAGATCCAAACATTGTCACTGGTACGTTCCCGATAAATAATCACTATACCTCTATACTTTTCGATACGGGTGCTGATATGAGTTTTGTGTCAAATGACTTTAAGTCCCTACTCGGTATTAAGCCCAACAAACTAGACCAAAATTATACAATTGAATTAGCAAACGGAAAATTAATTAAAACTGGGGAAGTCATTCAGGGTTGTACCTTATGTTTTAAGAACCACACATTTAGTATAGACCTACTACCTGTTGACTTGGGAAGTTTTGACGTTGTTATTGGTATGGATTGGTTGTCGAAGAATCACGCCGAGATTGTTTGTTTTGAGAAGATTGTTCATATTCCCCTCCCGAACGGAGAAGTTCTTTCGGTTCAAGGTGAGAAGAGTGGAGTGACATTGAGGATGATAAACTGCATGAAAGCTCGTAAGTACCTACGTAAAGGCTATTGCGTGTTCCTGGCTCACATCGTCGAGAAGAAACCCGAGGAACGTCGACTTGAGGATATACCAATCGTTAAGGATTACCCCAAAGTTTTTCCTGAAGACTTACCTGGATTACCACCACCGAGGCAAGTCGAATTCCGAATCGACTTGGTACCAGGAGCCGCCCCGGTTGCGCGATCACCGTATCGATTAGCACCTTCTGAAATGCAAGAATTATCAAATCAACTCCAGGAGTTGCTTGATAAAGGTTTCATAAGACCGAGTTTCTCACCTTGGGGAGCTCCGGTCCTATTCGTAAAGAAAAAGGATGGAACCTTTAGAATGTGCATCGATTATCGGGAGTTGAACAAGCTGACAATCAAAAACCGGTATCCTCTTCCTCGAATAGATGATTTGTTTGATCAACTTCAAGGTTCCAGTTTCTATTCTAAAATTGATCTACGATCAGGGTATCATCAACTGAAAATTCAGGAAGAAGATATACCAAAAACGGCTTTTAGGACTCGTTACGGTCACTACGAGTTCCTAGTTATGCCATTTGGCTTGACTAATGCACCGACCGTCTTCATGGATCTCATGAACCGCGTGTGCAAGCCGTACTTGGATAAATTCGTGATTGTGTTTATTGATGACATATTGATATATTCACGAACTAAGGAGGAACATGAACATCATTTGAAATTAATCTTAGAACTACTCAGGAACGAGAAACTTTACGCTAAATTCTCTAAGTGTGAGTTTTGGATCCGAGAAGTGCATTTTCTTGGACATGTCATCAACAAGGAAGGAATTCATGTTGATCCATCTAAATTAGAAGCGATCAAAAACTGGGAAGCACCAAAGACTCCGACAGAAGTACGTCAATTTTTGGGCTTGGCCGGCTACAACAGACGATTCATTGAGAAATTTTCAAAAATAGCCCTGCCTTTAACCACATTAACCCAGAAAGAAAAGAAGTTTTATTGGAGTGACAAGTAAGAGTCAGCTTTCCAATTACTGAAGCAGAAGCTGTGTAGTGCACCGATCTTATCCCTTCCTGAGGGAATCGACAATTTTGTCGTATACTGCGATGCATCACACCAGGGACTTGGTTGTGTGTTAATGCAAAGAGACAAAGTCATCGCATATGCCTCACGACAACTAAAAGTGCACGAAAATAATTATATGACCCATGACTTGGAGTTGGGCGCAGTTGTGTTTGCACTCAAGATTTGGAGACATTATCTTTACGGTACAAGATGCACTATCTTTACTGATCACAAGAGTCTTCAACATATCTTCGATCAAAAGGAACTTAACATGAGACAACGTCGTTGGGTAGAACTACTAAACGACTATGATTGTGATATCAAGTACCATCCCGGAAAAGCCAATGTCGTAGCAGACGCCTTAAGTCGCAAGGAACGAGTTAAAACTCTTCGTGTTCGTGCCCTAGGATTAACAATTCATACGAGTCTTACTACTCAAATCCGAATAGCACAACACGAAGCACTTAAGGAAAAGAACATCCAAAATGAAGCACTACGTGGAATGATCAAACAATTGGAGTCTAAGTCAGATGATACGTTTTACTTCATGGACAAAATTTGGGTGTCGAGTAACGGTAACCTACGTGGGTTAATTATGGATGAAGCCCACAAGTCCAGGTACTCCATTCACCCAGGTTCAGATAAGATGTATAAGGATCTAAAAGAATTATATTGGTGGCCCAATATGAAAGGAGATATTGCCACGTATGTCAGTAAATGCTTAACGTGTTCAAAAGTAAAAGCCGAACATCAGAAACCGTCTGGCTTGTTACAACATGCCGAAATTCCCCAATGGAAATGGGAACAGATTTCTATGGATTTCATCACGAAATTACCCAAGACGTCTAGTGGTTATGATACCATATGGGTAATTGTCGACCGTTTAACGAAATCTGCTCACTTTCTGCCAATTAAAGAAACCGACAAGACAAAGAAACTTACGAGACTCTACATTAAAGAAATTGTGGCAAGACACGGAGTACCAGTTTCTATTATCTCTGATAGAGACAGCAGATTCATGTCTAGAATCTGGAAATCGTTACAAGAAGCCCTAGGCACGCGCCTAGACATGAAGCTCTGCACCTGCCGTTGCTGTTCACGGTATGGTTACTGGCCAAGGATTTAACTTTGCACATCTCATCTTTGAAGGTTTGAGATACAACTTTCAAGAGGGTGCAAAGCAGCAATTTTTCATGTACCCAAGGTTCTTACAGGAGGTTTTTAACAATGAATTAAAAGAGCTTTCAAAACCTGCAAAAATCTATCTTATGCTGGGTCATAAAAGTAATATTTTTCAAAGTATGAGAACTGTTTCCAAAAAGTTCTCAGGGGTCAATGTTCCATTGTTATCTACAATGATGAACATACAAAGTACCCAGGGTGACAGTTCAACAATCCCAGCTAATACTGATCCCACACCCTCCACTTCAAATCCTGAACAACAAACTGCTTCCATTGCTCGAACCCCTGTGCATACTACTAAGGATGCATAGGCACAAAAATTACTTCCCGGATCAGGATCAGGATCACATCCCGGATGCTCGAACCTCCTTGGAAGTTTCTCTATTAGGATCAGGATCACATCCCAGATCCATAGAACAACCTGTTGAGCCATACCTTTATTTCTCTTCTCTGAACTTAAGTGTAGAGGCACCTTGTCAAAATGATTTACCTTCTCCAACAGCCACTATCTCGGAGGTATTGATTGACTTGGCTGCTGTGACACCCGACATTTCAGGTCAATGTCCGTACATGTTATAAACGAGTTTACATTATAATTGTTTTCGAGATTTACTTAATTTCACTATCAAGGACATTAAGGTCTAACAAAAACCGTACATTGTCTCATTTCATATTTTGGTAATTCTAGGAGTTACCGGTTCCCATACACATATAACTCGCCTAATACGAACGTTAGTAATTAAATTAAATAAATCAAAAAATATATATATAATATACGTAAAAGTTAAATAATGAACCCTTTCGAAGACGTTATCGCGTAGTGTCACCTTTAGGCACTTGTACCTACAAATAATCACTCAACAAATTATACAATTCGGGATTTGAATATTTTTACCAAAATAGTCTTTAAGCAGTTAAATTGTAATCCTAGTACCATTAAGAACCTAAACCGAATTAAATTACCGTTAAAACTCTAATTTCGATTAATACCACCTAATGATCTAGATAACTACTACCTAAACTCACTAAATATTAATACACTTAATGGATTAAATAAATTTACACTTAAAATCTAATTATTTGATTTATCAACCCCAAACCACCCTTGACTTTCTCGACCAAAATCCCAGGGAATACTCCATTCCCACTTCCTGCTACCCATACCTCATGCCTTGGAGAATCAGATATACACCATACCCCCTCAATCAAAATCTCACAATTCCTCTCATTTTCCTCATTTTCTTACGGCAATTTTCCCCATTCCTCTTCAAGTTGAATTCAAGTTTTAAAGCAAAATCCACCATATTTCGGTGTTATAAGAAGAATTCCAAGTGTTTTTCTCAAGAATCAAGCTAAGGAGCTCAAGATCATTCTCTGTTTCTCTCAAAATCATCATCTCTGTCCAGAGGTAAAAACTCGATACCATCCATATTATTTTCTTTAAAACCGTAGCTAAACATACAAATTGTTCGAACGCAAGTAAGATAACAAGAAAAGTGTGTCAAATTCAAGACTAAAACAAAAAAATATGCAGGACTGATTCTGTCAATCAGAAGTTCAGTAATCGAAACTATAGTTTCGATACCTGTTTACTCAATCGAAACTAGGAGTTTCGACACCTGTTTGCTCAATCGAAACTAGGTAGTTTCGATACCTATTACCCAATCGAAACTAGGTAGTTTCGATACCTGTTTGCTCAATCAAAACTAGGTAGTTTCGATACCTATTACTTAATCGAAACCAGGTAGTTTCGATATCTGTTTACTCAATCGAAACTAGGAAGTTTCGACATCTGTCCTGTTCAATCGAAACTAGGTAGTTTCGATACCTGTTCATCAGTCCCATTGGGCAGTAACTTAGAACTGTTTTATAACGAAACAAGTGTTGAAAAACTAAAAAGATATTTTAAACAAAAGCAATCAGATTTACTAAGTCGGTGAACAATTTGCATATAAGACGTTCGGTCTTAACAAGAATTACCCTTTTTGTAATTAGGGTACGAATAGTCAAGTTTGACTGAAACAATTATCGTTGCTAACATACACAAAAACAAGGTGAGTTTCACGACCCCTTTTTACTGTTTTTAATATTTGGGGGAAGAACATACTTACAACTATTTTTATGTGATAACAAGAGAATAAGACTCGACTTTTATGTTTACATGAGTTAAACGATTTGAGGCCGCTAAAGTCCCCTGGAACAATTTAGTAACCATTAACTGTAGCCTAGGGTCCTATGAATAGTACTATGGAGAGTGACGTCTCCCGGTCATGGTTAGTCGCGCTAACCACAATCTGGAGGATTTATAGCCGCATAGAACCGGATAACGAAATTAGGGGCGTGTACAATTGTCATGGTTTGGTTACGGATCATGTAGGAAATATTATTTGTATTCCTAGCTAGTTTACAAATGGGTCAAAAAAAATTCTTATTCTGTTTATCACATGCACCTGAAACTATTTACGACCAATTGAATTTTACAAAGAACTATTTGATTAAACCTGTGAACTCACCAACCTAGTGTTGACAATTTTAAGTATGTTTTTCAGGAAATTGAACGTGATCGCAAGGTTAGCAATGTAGATTACATGCATACACGATGGATACAACTTTTGGGGGATTTCTCTTGTATAACTCATTGTAATAGAGTCATACTTGCGAAATCTTCACTTTTTGTAAACTCAATTTACATTTTGGAATGTAAAACTTTAAACTTAATTTATGTATCCATTTATCATGTATGTGTTTGCGGTAATCATATGCTTTGGAAACCATGAACTGTTACGCCTCGCGTTTCCGCCTTGGCGGGGTGTGACAGCTGCTATTGCACCTAACCCAAGTTCTTCACCCAAGAAGGTTCACTCTGGGAGTGATGATAGGGTGAATTTGGAAAGGGCTGTCACTACTCCTGGTACATTAACTGACCAGGAGGATAGTGACAACATCACTAAGACCCTAACCACGGCAACTCACAGTGAGGATGTTTCCTTTGAAACACTCTTCACTGAGAGGAATCCCAGGTGCCAAGAAAACCAGGGTGATGGGGATGCAGAGGCTAGGCCTAAGGCCCCATCTAACTCCAAGGATTCCACAACTGTGGATGAGGACAGACTGAAACTTCATAATATGAAATTGACGGCCAGGGTAGCTATGCTAGAGGCTGAAGTGTCCAAACTAAGGCACCAAGTCTCTATGCATGAAGCCCATCAATGCCCAACCGTGCCTACTCCCTCCCTTGTATCAGTAGGAACTCAAAAGATGCATCCCTTTACACTGATGCAACCAAAAAGGGGGAGATAGTTGTAGTAGAAGATGATGCTGACAACGTAGAAGAATGGATACAAGAGCAGGCCGCATTTCAAAGTTCATTATTCAAGCCTTCCTTTGTTCAAATTCATGACTTGCCAGACTCAGTAAATGAAGAGGAAGAAATCACTGAGGACTGGAAGTTGGTTGTCAGAGCTGTTGATGAGGTGTTAAAGGATGAAAGTCAAAATGAAGACACACCTCCATCAGTCAGCATAGTTCCTGAAGCAGTAGCAATAATAAAATAAACCACTGCCCCCCAATTCACACTGTCTGTAAATAAGCTAGAATTTGACTCCATACTAGCTTGGGGGTATGACGATTCAACTGAGAGATTTTGGATTGGGAAAGCTGAACTGGAATGCACTAAATCCACTCCAAGTGCTTGAACTGTACCTATCTAACTGCATCAACACCTCTACAGATCTCTCAGCAGAACTTGCAATCAGCATGTTCCAAGACCTAATGGAGGAAAATCTGCCCTGGTTTGAAACACTATTAGAAGAAGCAAACAGGGTGGCCTATCCTAAAGACAGTGCAGAATCTTCAACAACAGCAAAACAAAGACTAGCTCCTAGAAGATTTGACTTAATCAGGAGCAGCACTTTAACAGAAGAAGTTGTCTGCTCGAGAAGATCTCTGTACAACAAAGTGGTCAGAGATGTGGAAGTGCTAGGATGGTCGAGCACTGGGTCTTCTGACTTCACATTCTTCCTGAGTAATGGATCATCTCTCAATCAACATCAATGAGATCCTACTCTTAAATTCAGACTTCCTACACAAGGTCTTCGAGCTCAGAACACACATCTGCAATGTTAATTCCTTAGAGAGTCAAACAATGATAAAAACCATCAAAGCTCAGCTTGAAAAGGATGGTTTACATGCAATGGATGCCTCTGACTCTGACTCAGACCTATCCTTCCTTTCCTCACCTACAGTCAGACTGAACACAGAAGAAGAATCCAAAAGAAGAGAAGAGGAAAAGGTGAAGGAAGGGTGGAAAGAAGTAACAGGTGTTGAATGGGAAGAAGATGAAGAAAGTGTCATTCCCCTGTCTATTCCCCAAACTACCAATGAAGCTGAAGCTGAGATCCCAACAACATCTCCTACATCTGCCGTTGTGGTCCATGAAGCTGAAGCTGAAGCTGAAGTAGAGGCATCCAGCAAAGACAAGGGGAATGGACTTATGACAAAAGAAGATGAAGAAAGGATAGTGAAGGAAAAGAAGGAAAAGGAGGAAAGAAGAAGAAGAAGAAGAGGAGATGGCTGAATTACGAAAAGCTCAAGACAAAAAAACAAGTATTCTCCTCAGAAAACAAGAGATCCAACTGTATGCTAAGCAGCTAGATGATCTGAAAGTCAAGATTCATGCAGCTTTCCAAATACAAGAAGATGAAGCTCTAGCTCTTCAGCTGCAGGAACAATTAAATAAAGAAGAAGAAGAAAGAGAGCAAAAAAGAAAGAAGAGGCTAAGTTTAGAATTACTGACTCTAAACTAGCCAAATAGATGAGATAGGAGTGGATAGAAGCTCTTGTTTCTCAAGGTGAGGATGCAGACTACCTTGAGAAGTTATCCAATAAAAAAATCTACAGAGCCTTCATGGTTCAGCAAGGTCTATTGTGAAATAAGAAAAGGGCTGAAAAAGAAGAAAAAGCCAAACAGAAATCCAAGAAGAGCATTGCCTTCAACAAAAGATCCCATGAAGAAAGGAAGGTCATGATTGACTTCCTAAAGGCTAGAGGAGAAAGTGGAAAAAGGCTGGGTCCCATGAGTTTCGTGAACCTGCAAGCCCCTTGCTTTAAAGTCAAAAAGGAAGAGGAAGAAAGACTTAGGAAGAAAGGCTCAAAGAAGAGGGTAATCAATCAAGAAGAAAAAAGGAAACCAAAGAAACCCAAGCCTTCTCCCTCATCCACCACTTCCTCTATCCAACAACTTTCCTCTCTCCATCCTAGACATCCCTCCTATCCACCCACAAAGTCCAAATCCTCCCACCCAGCTCCTACTCATCAACAACCTCCCAAGAAGAAAAGGAAACCTACTACAAAACTAGAAGACTGAAGAGAAATCATCAACTGGTTCTATAGCTCTCAAGATCAACGGTTTAAAGTCTTCAGGAGAAGAACAGAAGAAAGAAGATCAATCTATACAACTGTTTATGAGGTATTGCAGCTTCTAGATTCTGAACTAAGAAGAATGATGGGGCTGGGTGAAGCTAATGAGCATGAGAATAAAGGTGGGAGACATCTATTGCTGGTGATCAAACATCACTTCAACCCCAGCAAAGATGAAATTATTGATGCCAAACCTCTCCAATCCCACTCTCCATTCATCAGTTGGTCCTACAATGCTGAAAATGATGAGTTCACACTGACAGATGTTAAAGGACAGAAGATGAGGTGTTTAAGCAAGACCATCTTCAAAATGGCAAGCAAAGACATCAAGACTCTATCTGAGCTTCCTCTTAACAATCCCAGCAAGGACCAGAGAAGATATGAGGTTGCAAGAATAGTCAGCAACATGGAAAAGCTTCAGCATCAAAAGAAGTAATAGAGTTTTGGTAGCATCAGTCTAGGGGGAGTTTGTAGAAATAAAGACTGATGGCTACAAAACTTTCTAAGTACAAATGCTGCTTACCTCAGAGTTTTGTTGCTGACCAACAAGCTGCTGCGGATAAGCTTATCTGCAGCGGATACTTGTTCTTTTGCTGAAGAATAAATCTGCTGCGGATAAGCCTTATCTGCTGAAGACCAAAGTTACTGCTGATAGGCATATCATCAGCAGTGGACAGTTGTGTCTTGCTGCTGTTCTCCAACTTTGCAGCTGATAGCCATTTCCACTGAAGATCAAACGTTGCAGCTGACTGGCTTCGATAAAGCAACCATTACCACTGACAACTTTCTACTTCAACACTGACACACTCTAAACAGAAAGAATGTCACTGGTGCAGACAATAAAGAACTACAACGCTCTTCTCCAAGCATGCAAGCAATGATACCTAAGAAGACATTTGAGTAAAGTTAACTTTTGTAGTCTTTATTGTCATTATATGTAGAATAGCTTCAATACAAGATCAACGGTTTGTGTTAGATCTAATTCTTAGAATCAAGGGTCTGTCTTGATTCTAAGTTACTATATAAGCAGTACTGAGAGTCATCATAAAGAAGTGCTTTTGCTTAAGAGTTTTCTCTGTAATCTTGTAAACCTTGAAGCTTAATACAAATTGCTTTTATCAGTATTCTTATTGTTTACTTGTTTACATTGCTTAATTGTGATTGTTTCCGCCAATCTCAACTAGAATAGAACCATCTTGTATTCACCGATCCTACAATGTTCGTTTGTATGCATGTTTCTCCCCCAATTTAAAATGGTAAAAAGGTCCGTAAAAACTCACCTGAGTTGTGTAAGCGTAGAAGTTAGCACCACACAAGGATGCAACAGTAACCACAATTGGTTTGCCTGTGAGCGGTCTACAAATGCCCTAGAATTATAAACAAAATAGTTAGGGATACATTGGGATTTTTTGGCGACGACACGGAAGATTTGAACGTCCTAGAACATACTTAGGATTAACGGGTAGACAAACGTGTCCACGGGAACAGGGGTTTCTTAATATACTAATTAACATAAATGCGTTTCGTGTCGAACGTCTCTAATTACAAATAATATTAATAATTAAATATATTCATGTCTTTATGTCATTAAATAATGACCTATGAAAATAATATAATTTATTATATTATTTTTAAATCAATGGAATAAATACGATAATCATTTTGTGTCAAAATAATAAATATATTATTTTATTCAAGGATATAATTGGGGGTAAATAATATAAATAACTATATTATTTATAAGTTCGACGTGTTACACAAAGTTTATTAACGTGGCAAAAATAACATATAAATATATTATTTTAATCTGAGTCAAGGGTTGAAAATAATATAAATATATTATTTTAAAAGTGTGAAATAATACTAAAAATGGTTTCGAAAACCAAACCCGAGCCTACGGGTGGTTTTCGAGGCTAAAACATTTTAATCTATTATTAAAATAATATAGGGATTAATTGTATATGTGGAAATTAGCGAAAAAGCCCCCAAAAATAATAATGCAGGAGACCGGACTCGAACCCGGGTCTCCTGCGTGTGAGTCATGAGTGTTAACCAACTCCACCCGCTAGGGTGTCGCACACAAACCCGGACCCAATTGTATTTAACATATAAGTCCAGTGTTCATCCCCCCATACACATACACGTTCGAATCCAGTTCCAAAATTCATCAATTTTGACCACGATCGAGCAAGACAGATTAGGGGTTTTGTTAATTAGTCAAATGCGAAACTGTGTGTGATTTTAATTTGAAAAGCATTAGGTTTTGGGTCGTTTAATTCCGGATTGAAATGCCGAAAACCCTAGATATGAACACGGTTTCAATTTGATCGAACCTGATAATGAGATGGTTTGAATCCATGGGACTTTTAACAAGCGGGGGTTTGCGAGTCTAGCCATATAAGTTAATTAGATTGAAATAGTGTCTGGACTAGTGTTAGATTAAACCCATTTGCGATGAACCCTAGATTCCAGATTTGGGTGAATTCGATAATGTAAACTTCATTTGACATAGGGCTTTTGTTTTATAGATGAAAACAAAACTGGGGAGGGGTTAGATTACCATAATTGAGTTCGAATTGGTGGTTCCCGACTAAAAACACAGCCGCGGTATAATGGGTTGGACTCCGACGTCTCCTGCTGCGTCTCCGGTGGACTTGGTGTGTGCAATTGCTCCAAAGGGATTCGTCTAGTGTGTGCCTATGTTTAATTGATAGAATAACAGACGAATTCAAGCTAATTTGGTAGTGGTCGTTTATGGCTACGACGGTTATGGACTTAATTCTCATAATTGGTGTTAATTCGATCAATAATGATGTTTTAAAACTTTAATGGTGTCGTTTGAATGATAATGATCGTGAATGGCAGTTACAAAGAAACAAATTTCGCGAATTCAAGCTTCAAGAACAAAATTTTGACATTCAAAAGTCAACACAAATCGAGAATGGGTTAATTATAGGTTTAGTCCCTCTGTTTTCATGTGTCAAAGTTTAAATGTTGGCAGGAATAGTCCCTGGGGTTTGAATTGGGTTAAGAACTTGTTTGTTTGACTTTCAAAGTCAACATGAACACAATTATTAAAATTTTGACCTCAAAGATCAACATGATTAGGGTTTGGACTAATGCCACAACTAGTCCCTATAGTTTTAGTTTAATATTTGACAGAACTAGTCTCTAAGGTTTGAGATAGGGTTAAATAGGTTAGGAATTTGACGAGGTTTCTTAACAGAGTTAACCTAAAAGTCCGGATGTCAAAGTATGGCGGTCCGCCATGAGTACACACGTCAGAAAAACTCCCCATTAGTCATTGGACACGTGTCACACATGAGTTGTTTGCTTTATGGCTAAGTAGTAGACCGTTACAGAGGATGGTGACAGTTCGCCACCTGTGTATTCTGCGTAGAGGACCAGCCTTAGTGGACCTCTAAAGAACCTTAACCCTTAGAGGACCGTTATGGTAGACCTTAGTGGTCCGCCACGACTTAAATTTCCAAAATTTTCATTTTAAACCCTGGACTTTTGTAATTTAAACACAATAAGTCCCTGTGGTTTATACCTTGGCATTTCTTGGACAATTCATGGCAAGTGTTACACCTATGGACAAAACCTGAGACACTCATTCTTTCACTGGCTTCTCCCACGCAGAGGCTCTCCTTCTCATATCTCTCCTTGAAATTCTCCAGGGGCTCGTCCTCCCTTTGCCTGATGTAGTGGAGAGAAATGGTGTCCTTAACACACTTCCTTTATTTCATGACGTTGGTCAAAAAGCTCTTGCTTAAATCTTCAAAACTGTCGATGCTTCCTTTGGGGATGTCATTATACCATACTCGTGCTGCTTCCATGAGGGTTTGGACAAACATGTAGCACCAGACAGGCATGGACCACTGTTCCATCTTGGATGCTCCTGAGAAAAGTTAGAGGTGATCATTCGGATCTCTGGTTCCGTCGTACACCCGTATGCTAGACGACATCTAGGTCTTGGTCGGGAACTTGAATTCGGCAATTCTATTTATGAACTTGTCAGAATATAGGGGTCTATATGGGTTTAAAATCTCATCGCTCTTTATTTGCATGATGAATCTTCCGGCCCCTGTCTGAGACGTGTCTCTTCCTGTGTCGCTCGGTGTGAAGTATAGGGGAACAGGCGGTCCCTCCTGGTAAGGAGGAGCCAATGGCATCCTCACGTGTTGCCAAGGGTAGTACGACGTGTATAGGACGTATGGTATGGTCTGCATTGCGAGGAGTTGGCTCCTTGGGAGTTGCGGCCGCGTTGGGGCTTGTAGCTGTTGTACCGGGGGAAAGGTACCTCCTAAGGCTGTGAAAGTCGGGCCTTGTGACATTACTCCCAGTATGGGTGTGGACACGGATTCGGGAGTTACCCCTATTTGTCCGGAGGCTCTTTACGACCCTGAACTTGGTTTCACGGGAAATAAGGGTCTACGGGTTTCCAAGTGTTCTCGGCCAAGAGGAGGTTTACGGGCTAGCTGTTCACGGGAGATTGACCGTATACGGGAATTCCAACAGGTTCACGGTTCTTTTGAACATAATCGTGATCCTATTTACGGGTAAAAGTAGTCTTCCAAAATTGATCAAATCCATTCATAGTTGTGAAACTTTGACCATACACATGTGATCGCCTACTTGTTTCGACCCTCATCAAGCATTTAATTTTAGTTTTCACCCGTAAACCTTGGAACTAGAGCTTGAGTTCTTTTGCTTGAAAGTTTTAGGCTAAAATTGAGAGCCCAAGGGTTGAATTCAAAACAATTAAGAGATAATGTAAGATAATAGTACCTTGCACCTGCAACAAATCTTGTCAATCAAACACACATAGGAATTATATCAGAGATTGAAGATTTCTTTATCACCGAGAGAGAAATGGATGAGTTGAACCGTGAACGTAAACCCTTGAATGAGGTTTTAATTCACTGAGTTGCCACACATGGGGGCCCACCGTGAACTTTGGTGGGCTAGAGCCAAAACCCGCATACTTTAAACTTTTAATCCCTTAGAGTCATTGAGTTTTTAAAATTTGAAAAAAGGTCATATGATAATTTAAAATAAAAATAAAATACAAAATAAAAAATAAAAAAATAAAACAAAAATAAAGTAAATTTAAAATAAATTACAATTAAAAGAACAAAACAAAGCCATATCTGTACACACTAGTAGCAACGAGCCTTTAGGAAATTTGCAATGGGATCATATCGTTCTACAGGCAGACCAATGAACATTTTTCAGCATGGATTTACTCAGACAGGTCAAGTAGATTGCCAATATTCATATCCTTTTAAACTCATGCTTTAGTGTCAAACCTAAGTTTTTCACTGTAATTTAAGTTATCATGTTTTGATAGAATTATTTATGACTCAATGGGTCCCACACTCATATCTTAAAAACCTGTAATTATTTGTCTATGATTTATGTGAATTCTTGATGAATTTTAATGGACCCCACAGCTTATCAGTGTAAGGCCCCAAACCAGCCACCCTACAGTTGGATCCCATAATGGGTTATACTCTTTCAAAGTACTTGTTTTATTTAACAAACGTACAGCGGAAGTCTTTCTAAAAACATTAATTTCTTATTAATGACGTTAGCGTCGTTAAATTTACCTCACGAATGCCTACACACCAATCCGAGTAGCACCGCTTCCAAGCCAAATACGCCTACCCCAAAGCTCACCTGCAACACAATCTATCGCACAAATAAAGTCTGCTACGCCGAGTGAGTTCTAATAGTTTAATTTAAACAAAATTCATCTCGTCTCATTCAATACTAATTTTCACTCAAGACCCTCTTGTATTTAGAAATAGTTTTGTCATTTATTAATAGATAGATAACCCCCGTTATCTTATAATATCCCAAAGGATTCACCACTACAGACTCTACCCACCATGTTAACTCAATAAGGCTCTCCGACAAAGAACGAGCTTACCACTCTAATAACACACAATTTACCATATATATATATATTAACCATACACTGGTTAACTCAACCAACCTCTAGACGCTGACTTACCAGTCCTAACCAGGACTCTTACAAATCAACTGACTCAACAGTTGTACACAATGTACTCATCCCGACACAACTGTCAATCTAAATCGAAACACCACATTGATTCCATCTATTTATCACATCAATATCATCTCGAACACAATTAATATAAATTATCACTTGCATGCAAATAAACACAAATATATGCACACAAATATATACCTCATCATAAGCTCAGCTCTACCCTTGTTACAGGGCCCCGCCACTAAACATAGTGACACACTCGTCATCTACGATGACTACTCAGCCACCCACAAAGTAGCAATATAATCTACCATACGGTGACCGACACCTCACCATATGATGACTGCCATATCACGCGTACAATGATGACCCCAAAGGACCCCGTCCTCCACACCACTTTTGACCGTACACTCGAACAACAATGCAAGCACACAAAGCAACACATATATACACATGATACTACCTGGACATGTACTACGACTCACCAGCCTTTCACGAATCACTTGCATGTGTAATAGAACACTTACTTTAGACGTATACTCTTAACATCTAGACACATTACCATACTCTTTTCGAATAAGAAATTATAGGACACAAAAACATCATACTGACTTCTAGCCCGTATACACTATGGACACCCCCATAGACCCATGCAAACACGATACCTATCGTGTCATGAGGACAACGACACCATAACGATACCCACAGTGTCACGAGGACAATGACACAATACACACAACATCAAGCACACGACCCATGACAACATACTAGCATCTACTTGACTCGTTAATGAACCACGTACGGGTTCCCATGCTAATTCTCATTATATAACCATCACAGGTCTAACTAAACTCCCGACTCACCCTGACTAACTCGTAAGATGACACGCATGGATCATCACAACTCTTGTTCACCCACCCTAAGGACCCCACAACGACCCTTAGCTTCAATATTATGTAACGATCTCATAAAACACTTCAAGTTTAATCATAACTCGTAATAAATTCGTTTAATAAAACATGTGAGTATGTACGATAGCCCCAACACATTGAAACGTTTAAAATAGGGGATTAGAAACTCACTGGATATGTCAAGTCTCTTTCCTTACTCTGCAACTCGTTCTCTTTCTCGAAGCCGAACCTGTCAAATGTTCGATCATGTGATCAGAACACGTCCTAAACATACGTCGAGTAACATATAAGATAAAACAAATAAGTCTCGACACTTGTTCTCATTTGCTCGTCATACTGATTTTCTTTGAATTCTAGCTCTACGAACACACGGGTCGGATCGTACTTGACCCGTTCAAGGTCCATGCACCCGAGCAGTCCCCTTCTCATGCACTCTCGTGCACATGCATATCCACGCAAAACCCATATCCTCCACACCTTGCCATGCAAACTCAAGTTCGGGAAACACACGTGCATGAGCCGGGTTCCCCCTACGCACGCATGTCATGCAAGCGTAACATCTTAACCGGTGTTGTTGGCCTCTGCGTCATGCACCCCCATGCTTCACATCGTCACCTGTCACTCTCACCATCTTGTGCGGCTAGCCGGTCACCACCAAGCACCATCACTCGCCACCACGTATCACCAGCACAGCCGTCACCATGACCAGTTGTCACCTTCCTCGTCGTGCCTATAGCCATCAATGCAACACCCCGAGCCGTGCTTGCTGTCGGGTTTCCACCTCTCATGCCGTTCACAACCGTGGTCCCCTCTCCGGCTACCGTACCTATAGGTCCCTCAGGTGTGGCAGATCGTCACATGCAAGTGTGTTCCTGAGTCGGACCGGGTGCGGAATACCCGTGACTAGGTGGAGAGTCTTACAACACAAAGTAAACCGACAAGAGAATCACTTTAAACTTTCGTCTATTATAAACACTTGACGGTTACAGAGAGAAATACTGAGTATACAATATCTGAGTATCTGACTGCATACTTGTCTACTGTCAACCTATCCTATTTATAAGTGCGCAGGCCAAATTGCTCATGCGTACTTAGCAAGTACGCAAGGTATTCCTGCGTACTTGCTAAGTACGCAGGAACTAATTCCTGCGCACATACAAGTGCGCAAAACACTTATAGATTTTAGCAACTATCAACATGCATTAATAAATAGAACTCGATAACTAATACATACAAACACTTACAAACAAAGACAAATACATACAATGAAAGTACAAAACTAAGACTCTATCCAGATTGTTTGTCACACAAAAGTGCTTCAACAAACTCCCCCTTGACAACAGCTCTGGATCGACTTTGGTCTTCAATCTTCAGTCTTCGGTCTTCACAGCTCTGCATCTTTAGCTTCCATCTTCTTTTTGTAGTCAAGACAAAACTTGATCACCATGTCCTATTTAGAAGCAAGGAATTTCTTCCATTCGTCCGTATGCATGTAATACCTGTCCGCTAGTGCCTCCAGATATTTAACAGAGAAGTTAATGAAGCAGACTTCATCAAATACTCTGATTAGTTCCCTCGGCACTAAGCATCCACTTTCTGACCGTACCTTTCCTATCACCACAGCCTCGTTTTAGGATCTACGTACCAGTACCACATGTCACCGAGGATATCCTGAGATAACTTGCTCAGGGGAATCTTGGTTTCTCATAGCACTGGATTGTATACCAGTTTCTTTAAGCGTTTCTTAGTCACTGGATGTCTAGCATTCTTATCCTTGACTCGCTTGGGCACTTGAGGCTTGAACACTTCAAACTTCCCAGATCTTGCTTCCCGCTGTAGAACCTGCCACAAACCCATCGCCACTACGTGATTTAAGTGACCTAGTAGCTCTCGGTTTGCTAGGTTCATGAGGTCGTATTTAGTTAAGGATTTGAACGCTTCATTGGTTGGTTTCAAGTATTGAACCCACCAGATCGTTTGATTGCGAACAACTGCTTATCTTTCTCGAACCTTACAGCTAAGATCATCCCTGTTGCTCCTTATTTGTCTATGATAGATGTCTTTTGCCAAACAGGAGCCGGATCCTTTGATGAACTAGCAGGCATATCTTTATCTTTCTGTGCCTCTGGATCCACAGGTGTAGGGTCGGCCTGGGAGGCTTCAGTCGATGCTTCAACATTACTAGCAGACTCGACTGAACCTGTGTCGAGCTGAGATTCAAAGGATGGAACTTTGATAACTACATCATCATCATCTTCATCCCAATCATCACCAGAGTCTATCTCTCCTTCTTCAAGATTGTAGAGAGCCTCGATCTGTGCTTCCTTGGAATAGTCAGGCTCTAAGTATAAGATCTCATCGTCAGATAGATCCTTTAGAACATCAGCCGCTGACTTTCCTTTATCACCACCAGAAGTATCACCACCTTCCTGATGAGTAGACTCCCCCTCAGCCATTAGAATAGCAGAAATGGGCACGATTGCCAAAGCTTGATGCTCACTTCCACTAGGACCGACTTCGGGATCCTTGTCTTTGTCATCATCCTTCGTCAAATCAACAGGATGACACAGCTCATCACTGGTAGGTTTATATGTCTTTTCCTTCTCTTTCTCTTTATCTTTCTCCCCCTGAGCATCTAGCTTCTTGGTCAGATCAGCAATTAATTTGACCATCATGTCATGCTCTTTTCACTGTAGATCAAACCGAAGCTCAAGAGATGACCTGTGTCCCAGAATCATGTTGTTTGTCTCGATCAGTAGCTTGTTCTGGCCCATCACATTTTTCAGTCTCTCTTCAGTCCCAGTCCTTCGGCTTTTCCAAATTGTAACTTCGTCCACCAACGAATTTATTTGAGCCTGTTGGGCATCAGATTCCTCCTTTGATTTCCGAACAGTATCCAGTAGAGTAGCCACTTGGGTTTCCAGAGTTTCTATCCTTGTATCATTAGGATGAGGATTCCTGGATGAAGACACTTTAGAATTATGAAGTGGGGATGAGAAGATAGTATCGAAGTCAAAACCCTGAGTAAACTCGCCATAGTTGTAAGGTTGATAGATCGGTTCAACGGTGGTTGTTGGGATTGTGGATGTGATGATGGTTGTAGGAGTGATGGAAGGTGTGATGGTGACTGACTCAGTAAGAATCAGAGTAGTCACCACCACAAGGACAGATGATACATGGAGGGTCACTATAACAGGAACCTCCTCTGTGATAGAAGTGACCGCCACATCAGGTTGTACCTGTGGCCTTCTCCGCTGTCGCCGGTATAGTTGTTGTGAAGGTGGGGTAGATGCTGAATCAGTACTTGCAGCTGATACTTGTACTTGCTGCTGAGTACTAACCTCTACCTCACTGGGAATAGCATGTTGCTGCCTATCCCCCCTTTGTTTGTTAGTACTTTCTCTTCTTTGTCTTTGAATAGCAGCGTCCGAGTCAGAATCTGGCTCGTACTCACTGCTTGTTGATTGTCGCTTTCTCTTTGAAGATGACTCAGGAAGGGTCACCTTCGTCATTCTTCTCGGGTGTGCCTGTGATGGTGCATCATCAGAATCAAAAGAATCAGACTCTGTATCTTCGGAGTTGGATCCTTCAGCACCATCATGACCTGCTTCTTCGTCTCCACTTTCCGACGATTCATTCACACTTTCAACTTCCTCTTCTTGTTGTTGTTGTTCATCTGAATGTTCACTTAGCTCCGGCTCTGAGTCTTGGCTAAACCATCTCCAGTCAGCCGGTGCCACATACGCTTCGTTTATCAGGTGGCCAAAGAGTGCGGTGTGCTCAGGGGTAGGTTCTACACTGCCTGGCTATAAGAATTGTGTAAACACCCTCTTGTCCACCCTCTAGACTTGCAATCTCTCCCCAGTAGCAGGTAGGTTTGGCAACGCATCATTTATCAGAAGTTGCACAAACCTTGGGTATAACGAGAACCTGAACCTCTCAGCCATGTTTATCTGATCATTTATGGCTTTGAATATGTATCTTAAGAAGTTGTAGCCCTTGTTGAGAGATAGGCCAAACATGGCTGCAACAAGATCATGACCCATTGCATCCTTTCCCTCCTTTCTTGAAGAGATGCACATGATCATGACGTGGGCAAAATATCTCCATTGATCGAGCACCCACATTTTCTTGTATGAAGCATAATCTCTTGCACCGACGTACCCCATAGGCTGCCTCCAACACCCATCCACAAAGTAGTTAGGATAGGCTGTTGGGTCGGTGGAGAGATCTCGGAATTGCAAGACCCGTCTAATTGTGTCTTCAGAAAAGGCGATGTCATGACCCGCCATGGTAGCCCGTATAAAATTGGCGGTTACCGTGCAGTCATGTCCCGCGGTCACCCATAAATGCTCTAGATATGGTCTTGATACTATCGGGTCTGCTGAAATAGCATAGCTGATTCTTGAACGGTTCAAGAAGTCAACTATCTATCGGTATTGTAATGCAGCACCCTTCCATTCCGGTTCAGTATGTGCTAGAAGATTGAACTCATTTGTAAACACACGAGCCATAACTGCAAAAACACACAGAAAACATAATAAGAACAACAAGTTTCATTGGAATTGAATACACATGACTAAGTATAGCAGTTACTCATTGAACTGAATTTCCAGACTTAGAAAATTTCACAAGTGTTGCGTACTTAACAAGTACGCATGAATTACTTCTTGCGTACTTGTTACGTGCGCAAGAAACGCATTTGTTCAATTTTTCAGAAATCCAACTTTTTCAACAGATGCTCAAAATTGATGTAGATTAGGTCACCACAAGGTCGAAATACATGATTCTAGCCTATGGGACCAATATCAACACCAATCAACTGCTACATTTGTCACAATTTTGACCTAATTGACGACCCAGACGAACCGTCGGTCAATCGAGGGTCAAAGGTCAAAATCAATGGTGATTAAGGACTGATTAAGGGTCGATTAAGGATTCTAAACAAGTTTTAATTATCATGTTTTACCAAAACAACCAAACATTTGACTAAAATCACGAATTAAACCCTAAAATTTTTTTAAAGTCTAAATCAGTCCATAATTTGTGATTTTGTGGATGGAATGTCCTTAGATTCTCACCAAGAGATTGTAATACGATGAAGGAACTAGACACGGGACGAAAAATCGGTTATGAACACACGAAATTTTCTGAGTAGAAGGAGCAGAGGGAATACAACAGTCGAAAATGATTTGAATGATGTAACATTGTGAAATTTTCTAAGTACTGTTTTTATACCCAACACAAAAAGGTCTTGCGTACTTACTAAGTGTGCAGGACTTAACTCCTCCGTACTTGCTAAGTACGAATGACTTAAGTCTTGCGTACTTGTTAAGTACGCAGGGTTTACCTCATGCGCACTTATCAAGTACGCAGAGACTCTTGTATGCTCAAACTTTCAACTCAAATTATGAAGATTTCAAGTCAAATAACGAACAAGATAAAAACATTCAATCAAGAGGATTCAAAATCAATTCAGGAAGGTTAAACACAAATATTTTTTGCTTTTCTGAATAAAATTGAACTGTACACAAACATAAATTTTTTTTGATCTTTTCTATATAGAAATATACACACACTATTTTTGCTTCAAAGACACGAGCAGAGGATCATATCAGGCTGAGATATAGCAAAAACGATACAATATAAACATCAAAGAATATGGGATCATGTCATGGATTACTATTTATTCATACGTAATAAACACATAAACAACTAATTCAAGTTGACAATATTATAAGATTTGAAACTATAAGAATCTTTGTATCACGTTCTTGTGTGTTAAGGTGTTAATTATAAGATATACAACATGTACCCCACTGATATGCTACAGTATGTAAGTTGCACTATCTCTAGGCATCTAAGATTTTCCCAGTTATTTTCTAAATTTTCAGAATGAAGCTACATCTATTAGCACAGGAAAAATCAAGCAGAATCCATAAGGATTATCAGGAATAATAAGATTCAGAATCGAGTGATTCATTTTTCTTGATTTCATTTGATTTCTTCAGTGAATATCGGTTTGATGATTCAGGATAATGAATATGGTGTTTGAGAATTAGGGTAGGGGAATCCAACTTTTATCTGGATTTGATTTCAATGAATTAGGAGTGATTCAAGGGTGAATACACGCTCCACGGTTGATGTAGAGACATGTCTTGATTTAATCTCTCATTGCATTCTTGTGAGTATGGGCAGTGAGATGAACCGCATTAATTGTGCTAAAGAGATAACCTGAAACTGATCTCAGAAGAAAATTATTGCCAAAATCTAACATCCTATATCTGATAATGATCTTTTGCATTCTTATACGCATACACACAAGCAAACATGGGTTCAAATCACAGTTGTAATTTAGATTTAGTTTCCACACTACTAGTGATTCAAAGACGCATACAGCCTACTGACAATTCAAATTACTTGTAAATAAATAGATTAAAAAACATAATAATTTAAACAATTAAGTAAGCATGATGCAATCATTTCCCATATGAGTTGTCTATGATGTTTAGATAATTTCTGATGTACTATCATTTCCTCTTTTCTCAAGTTAACTTTGAAATTTTCTCCATTTTCTATTTTGTTTTTGATTTTGTAAAATATTTTGAAGATTAAAAGAACTATACAGAAAATTTAAAAGAAATAAAATTTAACTTTCATGAATTGAATTGATTTAAGAAAATAAGTTTTCACTCAGGATTGAACATTCCTATCAATTTGACAAGATGCTCAAAACAAGATCGATCAAATGCCTTAGTGAAAAGGTCGGCAAGATTGTCATCCATGTGAACCTTTACAAGTTCAATTAAATGCTTTTCAGCACAATCACGGATGAAATGATGGCGAATTTCTATATGTTTAGTTTTGGAATGTTTCATCGGGTTATTTGTGATGGACATGGTGGCATTGTTGTCAATGAACAGAGGAGTTCTAGTGATGTTCAAGCCGTATTCTCTCAATTGTTGCTGAATCTACAATATCTGAGAACAACTGCTCGCTGCAGCAATGTATTCTGCTTCACATGTTGAGACAGAAACCGTTGACTGCTTCTTACACTGCCAGGAAACCAGTATGTCTCCCAAGAATTGACATCCACCAGAAGTTGACTTTCTATCAAGGTTACAACCGCCATAGTCTGAATCAGTGTAGGCTTTGAAGTCAAATGATTACTGCTTAGAGTACCAAAGACCCAATCGGGGTTTCCCTTTCAAGTATCTGAAAATCCTCTTCACAGCTATCATATGGGACTCCTTCGGTTGTGACTAAAACCTTGAGCACAAGCACAAAACAAACATTATGTCGGGTCTTGAAGCTGTGAGATACATAAGTGATCCGATCATCCCACGGTACAATCTGCAATCCACATCCTTTCCATCTTTGTCAGGATGCAGACCATGATTGACTGGGATAGGTGTGCCATAAGTACTGCTATCATTTATCTTGTATTTTGACAAGATGTCCTGCATGTAATTAGTTTGATGCAGATAAATGCCATCCGCTCTTTGACTAACTTGTAGACCCAGGAAGAACGACAATTCACCCATGTTACTCATTTCAAACTTGGACTTCATCACCTGTTCAAATTCCCTACACATCCCTTCATTTGTAGATCCAAAAATAATGTCGTTGACGTAGACTTGTACAAGAAGAATGTCACCTCCTGCTTTCCGTATGAAGAGGGTCGAGTCAATCTGTCCACGGTCGAAACCATTTGACAGTAGATGTTTAGATAACGTCTCATACCATGCCCGTAGCGCTTGATGAAGTACACTTTAATGATATTATGCGGATCTTCAAAGCCGGGAGGTTGAGTGACATAGACCTCTTCATGTACTTTTCCATATACGAAAGCACTCTTCACATCAAGTTGATAGACCTTGAAGCCAACATATGAGGCATAAGCCAGAAACAGTCGAATGGCTTCAAGTCTAGCAACCGGGGCATATACTTTCGTGTAACCTTGCTTTGTTCTTCACCACAACATGACGATCATCCGTCTTGCATTTGAACACCCATCTGGTGCCAATTGGTTGTAAGCCCCTTGGCAAGTCAACCAAATCCCACACATGCAACTTTTGGAATTGAGACAGTCCGTCTTGCATTGCCTCAATCCAGCAGTTGTCAGCGAGAGCCTCTTTCACATTCTTCGGCTCTAACTGGGACACGAATGCAGCATGCAGACATGTTTCCATGACACCAGTGGCAAGTATCTCTGAGTACAGACTAGTGTTCTCAGTAATGGTTCGATGACGAGTTTAAACACCGGCATGAGGATCACCAATAATGTTGTCAATTGGATGATTCTTATGCACTCTCGCCTCTGGTGCATTCGGTTCCTAAATTTCTGAATCGAGGTTCGTGCTTAACTCCCCCATATCCTGTGTTCCAGAAGAAGAAGATTCAATGTTAATTGGATCAGCTAGAGCTTCATTTCCTACACTAGTGTTAGGATTAGCTTGAGCGTCATTTCCATCAACATGAACATCTTCACTGTTATCACCACTAAGAGTTCCAGATGCATATGCAGCATTGGAATCAGGAGTTACAATCGGTACAGTAGCACGAGTTGAGAAACTGGAGTCATCGCTGCCACCCAATAATTCATATACATTTGCGCCATCAACTGCAGACAAATCAGGAAGATTTAATGACTTGAATAACGCATCATAATCAAAACCCCAAGCTGGACCAGTTGGTTCTGGTGGAATGCTATGTTTACTACAATCCACTTCAAACCATTCCTCGACAGTACGAGTTCCTATGTTGTACACTCTCTTGCAAGGCGAGTTGGCAACGTATCCTAAGAAGATGCCTTCCACTGCTTTTGCATAAAACTTAGACTTGCGGTCTTTGTACTGTAGCAACAAGGAACAGGGACTACCAAAAGGAACTAGGTAATCAAGATTGGGAAGTCGATTGTTGATCAACTCATAACAAGTCTTGTTGTGCCTCTTCACAACCAGAACTCTGTTCAAGACGTGACAAGCCGTATTAACTACTTCTGCCAAGAAAGTGACAGGAAGCTTTGCATCCGACAGCATTGTCCTTGCAGTCTCAATCAATGTTTTGTTCTTCCGTTCTGCGACTCCATTCTGCTGAGGTGTGTACGGGGCACTAAATTCTGACAGATACCCTTCTTGAGACAGAAAAGTTCCATCAAATTATTCTTGAACTCAGTTCCGTTGTCACTCCTTATTCTTCTAACCTTCAACTTGCAAAGAGATTCCAAGCTCAGGATCGGGTATTGAAGAATATCAGCAGTTTCCTCCTTCGTACGTAAAAAATGCACCTAAGAAAAACATGAGAAATCATCAGTTACAACCAGACAGAATGACTTACCTCCAATACTCCTGATACTTATGGGGCCAAACAGATCCATATGTAATAGCTCCAAAGGGGTATCGATGGAGTTTTGGAGCTTGGGCTTGTGAGACTTCCGTTGCTGTTTGCCCTTTTTAAAAGGCATACAGTCATCTGCAACGGTAAATCTCAGCTTAGGAACACCGGTTGCCAAACCGCTTCGGACCAGATGATTCATTTTATGAAAAGATATATGTCCGAGTTTCCTATGCCACAAGATAGAGTCAAGTTCTGTCGCTTTGGTAAGCAAACAGGTAGCAACTGATGAGGTGGTTGTTGCCACGCTCATATCAATATGATAGGTGTCGTCTGTCCTTGGCGCTCTCATCAGAATCCAATCTTCAGGAACTTCAAAACCAGGTTTGAGTATCAAGCATTCATTCTTGTCAAACATCACCGAGTACTCCTTGTCGCACATTTGGGAGACACTCAACATGTTATGCTTTAGCTGCTCGCAAAAGTTGACATTGTCAAAACTGACACAACCATTTGATACCACGCCTTGACACGTGATACTCCGCCATTCTCTCAAGAAAAGGCCACATAGCCGCCTCTGAATGGTTTCACGTCTTGAAGCAAGGCCATGTTTCCTGTCATGTGCCGGGAGCATCCACTATCTACATACCAACGGTTAGAGATAGTACCCTTCGGATGTCCCTGCACGAGTCACAAAAAGAATTAGTTAGATTTGGAGACCCAAGCCATAGTGGTCTTGGGTCGTCCGTCTTTTTCAAAATAAACAACCTCTTTTAACTCACAATCGTGACTGTTCAAAATAGATGAATCCATAGAAGAATTAGGACTAGGAGATTGAGAACTTTTAGATTTGGCAATCCAGGATCTCTTCTGTTTCTTAACTGGAACAGTAGACTTAGGTTCAACAACAGTCGGTGAACTAATGGAAGCTTCACCTGATTGAGCTACAGTCAGGTGTTCAAGCTTTCTCAACCTCTTATTCCTTCTCCTCCTCTGTGGCTTAGAGAGTTTCACCATAGATTTCTCACCAGTAGGTGTACTACCAGAGGTAGATACACAAGGTATATCAGGTTTCTTTCCCTTTCTTGAAACAGATGGTTTAGCCTCAGATGTTATCTTTTGCTTTACCATCGGTTTTACTGGTGGTTTCACCACATTTGTCTTTGGACTTTTGGGATGCTTCACTTGTGGTGACTTAGGGATGACAGCCGGTTGTGAAACAATTGGCCGTTTCCCATGGTTCTTAGAAGGGCAGTTCACAAAAATGTGACCAACCATACCACAGTGAAAGCAAGTCCTCTTGTCTGTGTAAGTCCTCCTATAAGGCTCATTAGATCTAGCATTAGATGACTCAGCATTATGAGCAGGAGGAGTTGGTTTGTGAACAGGAGTTTGACCCGATATAGATTGGTTTTTAGGAGTATAGTATTTTTGCAAATTTTCTTTATAACAAGCCCATAGTGAGCTGAAAAGGCTTCTTTCTTAACTTGATTAAGATTTTTATACCCCCATAAAGCATTACCTTTAATTTATCATTTGATTCAATGATATCGGGTTCAGTTAAAATACAATTGTCACTATTAGTGATAATGTTTTTCTTGACTTTCTGTTCAGATAACAACTCCTCAGATACTACTCCTTCACGGCAGGTGTTAACCGACCCATCAGCAGAAGCAATAAAGAACTCCTCATTAGATGTGGAGTTGGCCTTACTTGAGGAATCATCCTTGTTAGAGGAATCATCCTTACCTGAGGACTCATCAAGGCAAGTTAGATCAATGTCTACTAAGCCGTTGACAAATTTCCCACTAACTGGTGGAGGAATGACATTAGTACCTAAACCTAAGCCATTCATTTGTCTTACTACAGATTCGTAGAGTTCCACCACAAACGAGAATTTTTCAACTTCTCATTAGTCCATTTCAACTGCAAGATCTCATTTTGCAGCTTGTTGATCTCATTGTTCCTTTTCTTTAACCCCTTGTATGCAATATCCAAGTGAAGCTGTTGATCGCTCATTTTAAGTGAATAATCACTTTTTTCTTTATTCAACGTTTCAATTGAATCTTTAAATCGTTTTTTGTTTTCTTTGTAGCTTAAAGTTGCAATACAAAGGGGTTCGACTTTGTCTTGAAGCTTAGAGTTTTCATCTTTTAAGCCTAGACATTTGGAACAAGAAATGATAGTAAAAGGATTAGAATCTACCTCATTCGATGAATGTGATGCCTCTCCGATAGCATGAGGGCAGCAACAATTGTAGACTCTTCTCGGTCAGCCACAGAAGCTTCCCGTTCCTCAGCTTCCATCATCTCCATAATCTCAGCCATGAGACCAACCTGAGTTTGTGCAATAATGGCATCTTCCGGATGAACACCCCAATCAAAGCTTTCATCCTGTTGAGCTACCAATGCATTGGACGATCCAATTTGGCTTTGATTGTGGTTGTTTAAGTTGTTGTAGCCTTGGTTGTTTCCTTGGCTAGGTCTAGTGAAACCCAAAGCCGGTGCTCTGTCTTTTTGACATTCACGAGCAAAGTGTCCATAGTTTAGACACTTGAAGCACTTGGCCTTGGATTTGTCAAAACCAACATTGGCATTAGAGTGCCCACCAATGAACTTTCGGCCAGTTCTGTTCAGGAAACGCTTTGCCCTCCTCAAGATCATGGCCATATTCCATTGAATATCCATATCCTCCATATCTTCCGGATCCACCTGATTAAAGTCTTCTTTTATTGTTTCAGGATCCGTTAGCTTGCTGCCAATGAAGTTCTCATAGGCAAGCATGCATGAAAAGAATAAAGCCACATGATCTTCAGCTATCTTGGCTATTGCTGATTGGTTAGCTGAAGATATGGATGAAGGATTTCTTGAGGGATTCTAGTGATGAGATCCAGAACCAGATTTTGCATAGCATGCATGACCACCACAAGTCTTCACATTTTCTTCCTCATGAGAGTTTCCAGAGAAAAGGGCAATTCCAGAGCCCGATGACTTGGTTGTAGAAGACGTCCCATGATACATTGAAGGGTCTTGTATCTGAGTTCTTCATGAGCTCTCCTTCCTTTTTAGGTTCATGTCATGAGCTTAAACCTTTCCAATTGCCTCATCAATTGTCATCTCATAGAACTTAGGATTCTCTCTCATCAGGGTTGTATACATCTCAAACTTGGGAGGCAAAGCATCTAGAAACTTTTCAACTAATTCTTCATCAGGATACTTTAGCTCAAAAGCTTTCAACTCAGTCGGCAGATGATAGAATCTTGAGATGAGCTCGTCTATAGATTCGTTCTCCAGAAATCTGAAGCACTCATACTGCTTCCTGAGGAGATCCCGTTTACTTTTCTTGATGTCACTGTTGCCCTCGAATCTTTTCTGTAACGCCTTCCAAAGATCCTTGGAGTTATCTTATCCTCTGAAACTTTGGAATAACTCCCTAGTTAAAGCCATAATGATAGAACCGTGAGCCTTCTTCTCTCGATCATAAACTTTATTTTCTTCTTCATCGAGTTTAGAGATAGGCTTGGGCATTACTTCATCAAGGTAAATGTGTGTGGGATGCTTATATCCCTCTAGAATTGTTATCCATAACGAAGAATCGGTATAAGAAATGTAATGCTCAAAGCGTGCTTTCCAGTTAGAATAATCATTTACATTTAGCAACTTTGGCGGTTTCTGAGGTGTTCCGATCTCGTTGTCATAGTTCAGAAGGTTACCGAGGTTCTAAAGATTCGACATGGTAAACACTTAGTCAAATTTCAGAAGGGTCAAAGACACTTGCGCACTTGATAAATGGTCTTGCGCACTTATGATTTGCTCTTGCGTACTTGTTAAGTACGCAGGAGTAGAAGATAAGTGTGCAAGCGTTAACTTAAGTACGCAGAAGATTAGTCTTGCGTACTTGATAAGTACGCAGCAAGACTGAAATTTTTGCCAGATATGGTAAGTACGCAGATAACCTTTTCACCAACTCTCACCAAACTATTCCTGTCACTGGAATCTCGCCGGAGATGGCAAAAATCGGACAGATGAACAAACAAAATGAGCCAAAGGTCAAAAACTTGTTTCTAACCAACCTTTGTTGCTCAAAACAATCAAATACACAACAAAAGTCGGTTTTTTTGTGTGATTTTTGCTTCAAAAGTAGTGCTCAAGAGCTACCCCAATTTTATCACAAAAATCAACAAAAATACCCACTTTTGCTTGTAAAATCTCTGTAGAAAACTCTCCAAACACACTCACAACACTCGAAATCAAGAGCAAGGCTCTGATACCACTTGTAGGTCCATCGGGTGTGGAGGATCGTCACATGCAAGTGTGTTCCTGAGTCGGATCGGGTGCGGAATACCCGTGACTAGGTGGAGAGTCTTACAACACAAAGTAAACCGACAAGAGAATCACTTTAAACTTTCGTCTATGATAAACACTTGAAGGTTACAGAGAGAAATACTGAGTATACAATATCTGAGTATCTGACTGCGTACTTGTCTACTGTCAACCTATCCTATTTATACACGACCTGAACCCTGCGCACTTAGCAAGTGCGCAGAGCAAATTGCTCATGCGTACTTAGCAAGTACGCAAGGTATTCTTGCGTACTTAGCAAGTACGCAAGGTATTCTTGCGTACTTGCTAAGTACGCAGGAACTAATTCCTACGCACATACAAGTGCGCAAAACACTTAGAGATATACAACTCGATAACTAATACATACAAACACTTACAAACAAAGACAAATACAAACAATGAAAGTATAAAACTAAGACTCTATCCAAAGTGTTTGTCATACAAAAGTGCTTCAACAGTACCGCTGTACACACCCACAAAGACACCACCGGCTCCCGTCGTTGCTTCCCCCTGTCGTACACCAAGCACAGCCGCCGGCAGCAGCCATTGCCTTCTTCTCTGACCAACAAGCGCCACACACGGAACCAATACCCTAATCGGGTAACCTTGTAAAACGAATACGTAAAGGTAGAAGAACGAGATCGTGGTTTACCTTATCGCGTCGCGCATTGTTGAAAACCACCTCACGCCGGTCTCTCTCTCTCGTACATCTCCTTTGCTACCGTCGAGCACTCTCCCTAGCCGAATGGTTAGGGTTTGTAGCTTAGGTGGTATTTAAATCCCTTAAAGTTCCGCTTCGAGTGCCTCCTAAATTCGTTCAGCACGTTTCCGTCTCAAACCTTTAAAATAACGGTTAACTGGGTCTCTTAACCCTGAGAAGCCCAACTCTATGCGAAACCGTTATAGTGTAACTAAAGAAAACTTAATAATATGATTATGCTCCCTTATAGACCCGATCTGTTAGTTAGATAGGTTTTCGGAATGTTACAAGTCTACCCCCTTAAAAGAGGATTCGTTCTCGAGTCATGCGTCAGTATAAACAACCCAACATATCATTTTGTTTTTACTCGATACCAAATTCATTCGGTGTCAAGCATTCACCTACCCAATATTATTTTTCGTTACCTTGCCTTGCAGTACGACCACCCCCTTGGTGTCTAAAGAAGCCTTACTCTTTGCCTGGTTTCAACTCCGGGACCTGTAGATCTCACCTACATGTTCCGTCGTCTGTCATCTTTCCTGCCATAGATCCATACCACAATACTGATTTGCACATGTTCTACTTAGCATCCCCTTATTAGCAACACCACTGGGTACTTAATGTTAAATGCCACTTAGTACATCGCTCCTTGCATTCAATGCATCTCCTTAAACACCTCTTCGATACATTTGCCGTTGTGTCTTACATAGCCCTGATAATCTCATCATTCTGACGACCATCCTCCCAAGTAGGTCCTTGTCTTTCACAGACAGGAGCATTAGTTGTCTTACTATCGCGTGTCCATCACACTCCTCTCTCCCATGCTCCGATCTCCATCTTGCGATGATTCCTCAAACTCAATCCCACTACCCTACCCATAAGGGCATTGCTTTTGTCCTTTTCTGACGATCTCCAGGAGCTTGTGCAAAGCTACACTGGTGTCCATCAAATTCCTCTACCATAGTATCTCTTTACTTCATTATCACACATTCCATACATCCCTCAATAGCTCTCGATGTTTCTCAAGGCTCATTTACCTCTGTCATGTCGGTTTCAACATCCAAACACTTGCTTCACTTGAATGCTCCACATGAGCTCACTTTAAGCTAGTCATATGCTTACCAGCATAGGCATTTCCTTCCCAGTCACTTACGTGCAACCCTGCACTTGCCTCTCTTGAGTTTTACTTTCCTCCTTGATGCTCTACTATTACCATGCGATCCCCGACCGCATCTCATTTAACATGTACGAACATGAAGTTCGTCTGCTCACAAGCCTCAGCTGTTCGTTGTTTCGTTCAGGGAAAACATCCCTATTCCTCTGGTATCTTACCTCGACTGGATCCTGCATATGGAACGTGTTTCATGAAGACTCTTTCGTCACCTTGTTTACTTCGTGCTGAAATCTCCAGCGTCATCACTTTAATCTCATCATAAACATTTTTGGTCAAGCGTCCACGTAAATGATTTCATCATCTACTCTCATAGCTCCGTCCATTGGCTTCGTGTTCCGAATCCCCGAGATATAAGCGTACGCATCTCATAAGAGCACCTCACCGGTCGCCATGAAATACGTCAAAGCTCCTCGCATCACCTCGACGTATCAATGTCGAGAAAATCATCACGATAGAAATACTATGCTTGATCATACTAACCACTCGTCCTATGCACGACTAAGCGTGTACTACAAGGACAAACACCGACACACATAACTACAAAACACACAATGTTCTACACATGTACTAGTAACGCCAACCTCTAAGCACACATCACGTACACACATACAATGGCTAGATCTGAGTAAATCGACGTGCATAAAGCATGACCTCGTCATTTACAAACACACAAAATCCAGAACCTTATCTCTTAGTCACTACAACGGTAGCCCCTGCCACACGTCCTCATATACTCACACATAGTTTACTCGGTCATACCCATACGGGTCGTACCCATTTTTCAAGACGACACACTACTCAGTCTAGGCATAAACATCCCTAAACATTCATTCACACAAGATATAAAAATATCTTATTTATCTACAGGATCTGGTCCTAAACATGTATACCTAGACATAAGGTATGTACCTACAATTACCCACAGGACCTCGTCCTGAACATTTATGCATACTAAAGATGTATATTTAAGATTTCCCACAGGACCTCGTACTGAACAGTTACACAAAGTGCAACACACCCATTACACTTAAAACATCACCTAAATATAACACGTAGGTGACACTATCTTAAGACCGTAGACACACAAATAATCAAAACTCAGGTCTACACAGGTCTACTCATACAGTCTAATCAACCAAGCTCTAGCAACACATCAAAGATTACATTTAGTATGAACTCACGTTGTTCAAAAGGTAATCACATAATCACACATAATTAACACTGCACCATCAATAACAAGCTATCACACATGCAGCTATTATTAACTATGTTTTAAACCATCCCATGGTAAGATCCACTGTCAAGGTTAAAATCAAGCAATTGAAAAACCAAGAACAAATATTTCGTCACAAAAGTGTCTGGCGACCACTAATCAAAATGCTCTAGTCCCCTTGTGGTAACCACCACTACTCTAATCAATGAACAAGTCAAAGTTATCACCCACTTGTTCCTCTTCGTCAGATTCCTCCAGCCATCCGTTTCCCGATCCTGACTCCTGCCTCAGAGGCAGATGCCTAACCGCAAATGCATTTCTTCCTCTCTTGTAAAAGGAGCTACTGAGCCCCCCCTAGAGTTGCCCTGGTAGTACTGGGGGCATTTGGCGCCCAAAGCGCCAGAATCACCTCCTGTGCTGGTAGCTCCTACTCATCCACAGCCGCCGGTGGAACCACCGTCAATGGAACTGGTGCTAAGATCCGTTTCCTGCCGATAACTACCGTGCGAATAGCAGCCAAACGTCTAGCCCGACGCTCGGCTAGTCTTCTGCCAAGACTTCCTCCCCTGATCCACCTTATCCAAAGCATCCTCACCATCAATACCTACACAAGATAGAACGTTGGAGTTATTACTATGGCGTTGAATTCAGAATATGAGAGTAATCATAGACTGCCAAATAACGGTGATTAAATGCATTTTGGTGGTCCACATTGCTGCTCAAATTCTAAACCTTCCCCATCATATTCACACTAGCTTTTTATCTTTTACACACCGCGGATGCACATGCATCCCACACAACTCACATAGCACCACACAATAATCTAGCAAGTCATCATCTTTGTCATAATTTCACCCCATCCAAGGTTACACACAGAATCACTAAACCGTGCTGACACACCAAATTATCACACATAGTTATAATTAATGCTACTCCACGTTACGCAACTCACATCATAGTCTCATTTAATCACACCACACAACTTCAAGTAGTTTTACACAATACTACAACACATATCACACCACGTGATCCCACACGGAACCATAAATAATTTACTCATGCCAATCACTTTACCTGGTGTAACACTACACAAATGGTAAATAATAATTACTGCTCAACTCGAAAGACGTAACTCTTGGCTCGTGGTTACTCGTAGTGGCATTCGTTTCACCCTTGTCCCATTCTCAATTTAAGTTAAGGCATTTTATTTGTTTAAAAACACTAGTTTTCTTTTAAACCTCGGCTCTGATACCAACTTGTAAGGCCCCAAACCAGGCACCCTACAGTTGGATCCCATAACGGGGTTATATTCTTTAAAAGTACTTGTTTTATTTAACAAACGTACAATACAATGGAAGTCTTTCTAAAAACATTAATTTCTTATTAATGACGTTATCGTCGTTAAATTTACCTCACGAATGCCTACATACCCAAGCCGAATACGCCGACCCTAAAGCCCACCTGCAACACAATCTATCACACACACAAAGTCAGCTACGCTGAGTGAGTTCTAATAGTTTAATTTAAACAAAAGACATCTCGTCTCATTCAATATTAATTTCCATTCAAGTCCCTCTTGTATTTAGAAATAGTTTTGTCATTTATTAATAGATAGATAACCCCCGTTATCTTATAATATCCCAAAGGATTCACCATCACAGACTCTACCCACCATGCTAACTCAATAAGCCTCTCCGACATAGAACGAGCTTACCACTCTAATAACACACAATTACCACACACACATATATATATATATATATATATATATATATATATATATATTAACCATACACTGGTTAACTCAACCAACCTCTAGACGCCGACTTACCAGTCCTAACCAGGACTCTCACAAATCAACTGACTCAATAGTTGTACACAATGTACTCATCCTGACACAACTGTCAATCTAACTTGACACACCACATTGATTCCATCTATTTATCACATCAATATAATCTCGATCACAACTAATATAACTCATCACTTGCATGCAGTTAAACACATATATATGCACACAAATACATACCTCGTCACTGCGCCCGCGTCAGGGTTATCCCCGTCGGGTTACTCGTCATAAGCTCACCTCTACCCTTGTTACAGGGCCCCGCCACTAAACATAGCGACACACTCGTCATCTACGATGACTACTCAGCCACCCACAAATTAGCTATATCATCTACCATACGGTGACCGACACCTCACCATATGATGACTGCCAGATCACGCGTACAATGATGACCCCGAAGGACCCTGTCCTCCACACCACTGTTGACCGTACACTCGAACAACAATGCAAGCACACAAAAACACATATATACACATGACACTACCTGGACATGTACTACGACTCACCACCCTTTCACGAATCACTGTGTGTGCAATAAAACACTTACTTTAAACGTATCCTCTTGACATCTAGACACCTTACCCAACTCTTTTAGAATAAGATATACGACAAACAAACATCATACTGACTTCTAGCCCGTATACACTATGGACACCCTATAGACCCATGCAAACACGATACCCATCGTGTCACGAGGACAACGACACCGTAACGATACCCGCCATGTCACGAGGACAAAGACACAATACACACAACATCAAGCACATGACGCATGACAACATACTAGCATCTACTTGACTCGTTAATGAACCACGTACGGGTTCCCATGCTAACTCTCCTTATATAACCATCACAGGTCTAACTAAATTCCTGACTCACCCCGACTAACTCGTAAGATGATATGCACGGATCATCACAACTCTTGTTCCCACAATGACCCCTAGCTTCATATTACGTAACGATCTCATAAAACACTTCAAGTTTAATCATAACTTGTAATACGTTCGTTTAATAAAACATGTGAGTATGTATGATAGCCCCAACATAGTGAAAGATTTAAAATAGGGGATTAGAAACTCATCGGATATGTCATGTCTCTGTCCTTAATCAACAACTCGTTCTCTTGCTCGAAACCGAACGTGTCAAACGTTCGATCACATGATCAGAACACGTCCTTAACATACGTCGAGTAACATATAAGATAAAATAAATAAATCTCGACACTTGGTCTCATCTGCTCGGCATACTGAATTTCTCCGAATTCTAGCTCTACGAACACACGGGTCGGATCGTACTTGACCCGTTCAAGGTCCATGCACCCGATCTGTCCCCTTCTCATGCACTCTCGTGCACATGCATATCCATGCAAACTCTAGTTCGGGAAACACACGCGCGCGCGCCGGGTTCCCCTTACGCATGCATATCATGTAAGCGTAACATCTTAACTGGTGTTGTTCCGGCCTACGCGTCATGCACCACCATGTTTCACATCATCACCTATCACTCTTACCATCTTGCGCTGCTAGCTGGTCACCACCAAGCACCATCACGTGCCACCACGTATCGCCCGCACAGCCGTCACCATGACCAGTTGTCACCCTCCTCCTCATGCCCATAGTTGTCAACGCAACACCCTGATCCGTGCTTGCTGTCGGGTTTTGACCACCCCTACCGATCACAGCCGTGGTCCCCTCTCCGGCTACCGTACCGCTGTACACACCCACAAATCCACCACCACCTCCCGTCGTCATTTCCCCCTGTCGTGCATCAAGCACAGCCGCCGGCAGCAGCCATTGCCTTCTTCTCCGACCAACAAATGCCATGCACGGAACAAATACCCTAATCGGGTAACCTTAAACGAATACATAAAGGTAGAAGAATGAGATTGAGGTTTACCTTATCTCGTCGCGCATCGCAGGAAACCACCTCACGCCTGTCTCTCTCTCCCCTACATTTCCTTTGCTGCCGTCGAGCACTCTCCCTAACCGAATGGCTACCGTTTTAGCTTAGGTGGTATTTAAACCCCTTAAAGTTTCGATTAGGGTCCCTCCTAAATTCGTTTGGCGCATTTCCATCTCGAACCTTTAAAATAACGGTTAATTGGGTCCCTTAACCCTGAGAATCCCAGCTCTATGCGAAACCTTTATGGTCTAAGTAAAGAAAGATTAGTAATACGATTCTGCTCCTTTATAGATCCGATCCGTTTGTTAGATAGGTTTTCGGGATGTTACAATCAGGTAAACCTTCTCTTCCTCATGATCTTTTGAGCACCTAAATAATAACTATATGTCCATAAGAGGAATATGAAAAATTTTGCCAAAGAATACAACATGATGGACTTATGTATCCTGAATTCGTCAAAGACCTTTTATCTCAGTCACCATGGCTCAAATGAAAAAAAAATAATATATATAGATTTATGTACGCCTTTAGACATATCTTTTGAATTTTACCTATAGCACGACATTGCGTGTCTTTTTGCTCTTAATCTCTGCTTTGCAGATTAGCTTTGCACTTTCATTGAGTGTCTTTTCACTTTTTGCATGACAACGCATGCCTTTTATTAATATGTAATATGTACAGAGACTTGTAACAAGTCGGCTCGTAACCCCTTTGTGAAGGGTCTTGGTTTGTGCAATCCCGATAGAGCATGGTTTATCCACAGTTCATCAAACTTTATGTTTAAGTTTTCTATTATTAACATGAATCACTAATTACACTAATTTATGAGATATTCCCCACTAAGGCCATAGGATTATTTTGTTCAAGTGTATCACATGCAGAGCCTATCAACATATCCCACATAGAACCTGTAGGTCCAGATTTCAATCGAAAATCAACAGAAGATCGATTACACACACAGGCGGAATCTATGTGTATGGTGGTGAAAAAGAGGGTAGAAACAGAATTGGTGAAGATAAACAGGCAAACCACACAGGAATCAACACAAGTATAATATGAAATTGTAAGAATAACAGATGAAATAACTCCAAATGTGTATTGATTCAGAAAAACTGGGAACGAGAGAATTTCAGGGTTACAGCCGCTATCCACACCCTAAACATTCTCAAACTAAACTATTTATAGTAAGTTGACAGGCATCAAACTATGCTCACCGAAATTAGTAGTTTCGGTTAAGCATTTACATGTGAAAAAAGGCCTATCGAAACTTCCTATCTATCGAAACTACTTGTTTTGATTGAACAAACCTCAATCGAAACTAAGTAGTTTCGATGGCCTAGACTTAGAATAAAGAAAACAGGAAATTACATCAAATGAAATAACAAGTAAATAAACTTAACTAAACATTGTTAAAAAATACATTGATGACATCAGCTTATAAAAATACTAGACTCTACAATCTCCCCCTAAGCTGCTGCATCAATGTCTTCAACTCATCGCTAAGCAGTTGGCTCTTGACTTGGTTTTTGAAAGTGAGGTTTTGCATTAATAGTCACCACCCTTTGATATGCCTTGGAATCAGCTTCATCATCTTCATTAAAGATCTTTGATAGGGTTGTTGAATAACACTTCAAGATCCTCAGGTTGAAATTTTAATAACTCCATGAGCTCAAAAATATGGATGTCTTCCATTCCTTCACAGTCAATCACCGCACTTCCAATGGTAGAGTTTTAAAACCATTTTCTAAAATTCTGAAGTTGCACTAGTATTGATCGTGGCAGTATGATAGATTTGACAGTTTCGGCCGGCTTGTACCGAAGGCTTACCCAAGGCCTTTGAGTTCTGGGATGAATTCTAGTCTTTGAGATAACTCTTCTTGGTTTAGCGGTGGTCATGGACCTGAAATTATTGAAGGTATGATTTCTCAAGAAGGTCTCAAAATCTCTTGCAATGCCCACATCTCTAGGGTTTTGTAGAGGTAGCTTGGCAAGTGCTCTTAAGTCATATTTAGGGAGGGAGCTGAAGTCATGAGGAGACTTAAAGTGCTCCACTCTTCCTTTGTATATTCTGACTATGAAAAGTGAACGTTCTTTATCGTACTTCCACCCGACTGGTGGCCTTTTTAACTCTTGATACTCAGGAAACCACTCATAGTGCTTTGGTGGTTCCTGAGCTTGCATTTCTTTGAACCAAGACCTTCTAGGATATGTGGCCTGGACGGATGGAGTATCAGTTCCTGTTGCAGTTGGTGTTGGAGTTGCTGTTGGAGCTTCTTTAGTTGTGCCTGTTTGGCCCAACAATGTTTACAGGCTCAACAAAGGTCACTGTAACATTCTGGTCCTCTAGCTCATTATATGATGGAGCATCAAACTCATTTCCTTCTTTAGTGAAATACTTGAGCTTATGTCCCTGTTCTTCACCTAATGTAATAATTTCAGGATAATCTTCAATTGATCCAAAATCATCAACTTGCTTTAGTAGTTCAAGCTCATGATCTGATCCAACTTCTTCTTCATCAAGAATTACAACTGCAACATTTGATTCTTTTCCTTTTCCTCTTTCCCTGACAGCTCTCCTTTCACTAGCTGATGGGAGATCATATTCAGTTTCTTCATTCTTGACTTCCACAGATTCCTTTGTCTTGGAAACCGGGCCAGTGAAGATAGTCAATGCAGACTGAGGATTTGTAACAAAGGAAGGGGAAGAAGGTCCACCAGCAGAAGTGGTGTCCCCCTGAGCTGTGGAAGGGGTTCCTTGCTGAGAAGATTTAACCATTGAAGCCTTGAGTTGCTCAACTATGTCAGATAGAGCCTTAAAATCTTGTTGTTGTTGAAAAATTAACTTCTGTTGAGTTTCAAGTTGAGTCTACTGAACATCAAGTTGGGTATGCAAACCTCCAACTTCCAGCTTAAGATCTTTAACTTCTTCCTTGCACTCACTTAGTTCGGTCTTCAAATCCTCTATCACTTTATCTTGTTTTTGTTACTTTCTCCTGTGTAACTTTTTCACCTCTAGGCTTACTGATGATGACAGGTCAGGGGCAAGGGATGCAGGTGGTGTAGGAACAGGTGCATGTTGTGGAGATGGTTATGATGAGAGTGGTGGAACATGAATAGGTGAATTAGTGGGTGTTAGGTGTTCTGGAATGTCAAAAAGTGATTATGATAAAGAGGTTAAAGATTCCAGACCTGTCTTGATTTTCTTGGCTAGGGGTTCTTCCTTTTGATAATCAGAACTTGAGTTAGCTTGTCTCTTCGAGAAGGATGCATAAGACTCAGTCTGCTCCTCTGATTAGTGGTTGATTTACATGTGTTAAATATATTTAATTATATATTTTTAGTCTGAATTACGTGCGAAAGAAGCTACTTTGAGTTTGTTTTATGTTTCAGGTTACAATAGAGAATGTGTAAAAAACCGAGCCTAAAACGCGTGCACGATTTGAAAAAGAAGAAACAAGGTGCTCATGGATTCTTGGTTTATAAGATAATCAAAGGATGATGCATAAGTGGTATGTTATGTACATGATGGCATAAATGAAGGTGAAAGTGGAAGGTGAGGTAGGATGGCATGCAAGTGACGTAGGGTACATGAGAATTGAAAGTTGAGTATTATATGCATGTGGAAATTGGAATGGCAGTAATTCTTTTTTGGAAGCATGTGGCGTCCCACATCAAACTAGTTTTACATGTCGGTTAAACTAGACTCAGGGTTTTGAGACGGTGGAATACTTTATTATAAATAAACATATAATTAGGGTTTGGGAATAACTCTCGACGGTAGAAAATAATTCAAGGTATACATCAAAGGTTTTTGCATCTAATCATTATTCTAAATTCAAGGATGTCAACCAAATCAAGTTTTGAAGATTTCTTTATGAAGATGCAAGGCTAAACCACTTGTGGCTTTCTTCGGGCGGACGGTTCGTATAGGTTTCATGTTTTGATTCAGTTTGTTTATGTTTGAATCTTGTTAGTTTTTGACACAAACTTGATGGGTTGATGTATTAGTTGATTTAAATAGTATATGTGTATGCTTTGAGTTTGCTTGCTTTACGATCTTGTGCGGTTGATAACAAAACCTAGTAGCAGGGTTGGGTGACTAAATGGGATAACTTGATATTAATAAATTGGGTAGTTGGATTGTACTGGTTTGTGACGAACCTAGTTGTATAGGTTTGCTGACAACAACCTGTCTTCAATTACTATTTTAACTGATTTTCAAACACTATGTCTATGTGGTGTCTAATTGAACAACTGAGTTTTATGTGAAACCTAGAACCTGAAGTTTGGAGGGAGTTGCATATTTATTTAATCTGAATTTTAATTAGAATAATTTGCTAAACTAAATCAAGTTTTCTTTCCACTGATTCCCTATGGATTCGACAACCCTACTTCCCTGTCTACAGTCTAAGGTAGCTAAGGAGTAGTTTATAATATAGTTTTTGATTAACCTTGACACCGCGATCAAAATGGCGCCGTTGCCGGGGAATCGGTGCGCTTAGTTTTGTTGCTTTAGTTTAGTTGGTTTTTTTAGTTTAGTTGGTTTTTCTAGTTTAGTTGATTTTGATTCTTTTAACAAAAACTCAAAAAGATTTTTTTTGCTTTTATTTTTATTTTGTTTCGTTCAGAACTACTCGGGTGTGCTACTTGTGCATGTCGCCATGGACAGGAATTATAATAATGACCAATACTACTATGAGCCATGCAATAACTATGGCATCACTGGCCATTGGGCTCAAGATTGCCCAAGGTACAATCAATATGGTGGTTGTCCTGAGTATCAAAGCTATCAGGAGAATTACAATCAAGACTACCACCTGAGCGGGCCACCTGAACAAGACAACTATCAGTCTGAATTGGATGCCATCCGGTCAGATATGAAGGAGCTGTCCAAAGTGGTGCATGAAGTGGTGAAACAACAGGAGAGCTAGGAAAAGCATCATCAAACTTTGTTAGATCAAGTTGTCCACTTGGCCGAGATAGTTGCAATGCTCGTCAAAGAATCAGGTAAGCCTTGCAGTGCACATTAATCCCCAGGTTCCCAAACCACCAACAGTGCACACCTCAATGCTGTAAGTTTCAATTCTTCATTTGAATTTCATGCTTGTGAACCGGCACTCCTTCTACAGCCGGTGGAATACAGTGAATCTGAATTTCACCCTAAACAGGAGTTTATGTCACAAAATAATTTAAAAGCTGAAAATGTGAATAAACCTATGAAAATCCCATTTCCTGATACTTTAATCAAACTGGTTCAAAAAGAAAAAGAAAATGATCCAACACACGATGAACGATGGGAAAAGTTTGAAAAACGTAAAATTAACTCACTATTTTTAAACACGCTTAAACAAGATCCTGATAGTGTTGAATGTCTAAAAGGTTTGAGTACCCGAAAAAGACGGCACAAATGTCCCGAACAGATAAAGCTAAGTGTTAGTGTGAATGCCGTGTTTACGGGTACCCTTCCCCCGAAACTCCAAGATCCAGGGGCACCTATTATTTCAACACAAATAGGTGAAATTAATCTGGATAGAGCGTTGCTGGATCTTGGAGCATCTGTGAGTATAATACCAGGTAGTCTGCATGATCAGCATGAATTTGTTCCATTACAAAGAGTTAACACCACCGTGGTGTTGGCTGATCAGACTCCCGCACATCCTCGGGGGATTGTAAAGGATGTGATTGTGAAGGTACGAGAGTTTTATTACCTAGTGGATTTCTTGGTGTTGGATTGTGTTACTAACACACAACCAACTATTATTTTGGGTAGACTATTCTTGGCCACTGCTCAGGCAAAATATTATCTGTGCTGAGGGAACGGTAAGGATGAGGTTTGGGGCTCAGAAATATTTTCAAACTTGCCAACTCTGAAAGCTAACAAATGTGGATCACCTGAAAAGGTGAATCATACAGTCGAGAATGATTGTTTTTGTAAGTGACAGGTTGACAGAGCGAAAGCATGGAAAGACTCCAAACATTGGGAAAAGAGGGCCAGAGAGAGAAGGCGGAAAGGGAAGAAACCGCTAGTTCAAGATGCAGAGTGAAAGTTGTTTGCCTTGTTTGTGCAAGCATGGAGGAAATTTGATAAGGAGAGGAACTTAAGTGCGGGGAAGGAGGACTGCAAGCACCCCACCCGATCACCATGATTCAAATAAGGTACACCGCGTCTGGCTGAAGACGTTAAACTTAGCACTCATGGGAGGCAGCCTAAGGTTAGTTTGTTTATTTTCATGTCTAGTTGAATGAACGTTGTGGGTATGTTCTCTAGGAACCCTCACGTGACTAAACTCGTCCTCTCAGGCTACCGAGGGGTTTAAAAGACTTGTTGCGTACGCTAAATGCAATCGTGATTCCTACGATAGTGAGTTAGGATTTTATTTTTGTTTTGTGTGTTTTTGTGTGCGAGCCAGCCAAGTGTGGGGAATTTTCATGGGTTTTCAAGTTAGTGTGCGTGATTTCAAATGAATGGTAGCCCGTTTGTAGAGTTTGTAGAGGTGTGTGTTTTTCGGTTTTTATCGAGTCAGTTCGAGTCAGTTTTATGTTGTTATATATTTAGTCAGTTTGATGCTTTTGGGTTTGTTTCGAGTTTAATTTTGACAGGTTTGGATTTATCCGCCCGTACTCAATCTCCATTCGGGTGGTGATATTTTAAGCTTGATTTTCTTGTAAAAGGCAACCAATTAGCATATTTTGAAGACGATCGTGAAGGAAATGCTATACGATCGTTTGAGTTTGGATTTAAGACGGTTACAGCTTGCGACCAGCTAAGTCCTTCCCAATTCTCTGTATATTTTTATTTTTGTATATGTATTTTTAATCGTCTCTCTTCTTACATTGAGGTCAATGTAGAGTTTAAGTGTGGGGAGGGGAAACCTTAGTCCAGGTCTGTATTTTGAGTTATAAAAATCAGAAAATCCATAAAAATAAAAAAAATAAAAAAATTTTAAAAATGTCCTTTGATTAGAATTTTTGCAGCTATATGAAAAATGATAGGTATAATTGGAAAGTATGCTTAAGGAAAAATAAAAATAAAAAGCGCGTCTAATTTGTAACATTTTGGTAGGCCCAACCAACTTAAGAGCTTAATCATCCTGATAGTGTATCTAGGTTTAATTGAATAATTAATTCAGGATGTCTTGTGGGTTCTCATCTTAGGGGTGTCGGCAAAGTCAAAACTGTCAACATAGGGTGATAAGTACCACTATAAGCAAAAATTTATAAATTTTTAAAATTACTTGGCACACTGCTTTCTTTTTATGAAAATAAATCCGAAAGTTGGTGGCGCCCGCATTCCATAATCCATTGCATGAGCTTTAATTAATTAAATTGAGAGATTGAGTTTGCCTACGTGTTACCTTCCGGGTTACAAGCTTGGTTGAAACGCCCATGAGCAGATTCTTGAGTAATCAATTCTAGATGACTACTTTGACTTATGTGTTACCTTCTGGAATGGAAACTTGGTCGAAACGCCTCTAAGTTGAGTTATGTTCTTCATTGCTAAAAAACTGAAGCCTATGTGTTACCTTCCGGGATAGTGACTTGGTTGAAACACTAATGGTTAAGGTTTTTTAATTAAATGTTAATAAAAGTTCATGTCATTCATCGATTCATCATTCATTGTGATTTTTAAAACTTACAAATTAGTGGTTATAGTGGTGGAAAATCGATAAGGATTAACTCGTGCCTAAACATGACCTTGATATGGGATTAGGTTGAATCGTAGCTTTCTGAGTGTGACATCCATAGATAGACTGTTGCTTGGTAATAAATATGATAGTAGATCACAGAATTGGGGGCTCGATAGGTCGGTGGCTGGGTTTAATCGGATCGAAATACTAATTGTTACAGTTAGTGTGTTAGTAAATTTAAAATGCTGAATGGATGAATGTGTGAAAGGCGGTTCCAATTATGATTCCATTGCATGATTTTTTTGGGGACGCAAAAGGTTAAGTGTGGGATGTGATTAGTGGTTGATTTACATGTGTTAAATATTTAATTATATATTTTTAGTCTGAATTATGTGTGAAAGAAGCTACTTTCAGTTTGTTTTATGTTTCAGGTTACAATGGAGAATGTGTAAAAAACCGAGCCTAAAACGCATGCACGGCTTGGAAAAGAAGAAACAAGGTGCTCATGGATTCTTGGTTTATAAGACAATCAAAGGATGATGCATAAGTGGTATGGTATGTAGATGATGGCATAAATGAAGGTGAAAATGGAAGGTGAGGTAGGATGGCATGCAAGTGACGTAGGGTACTTGAGAATTGAAAGTTGAATATTATATGCATGTGGAAATTGGAATGGCATCAATTCTTTTTTGGAAGCATGTGGCTTCCCACATCAAACTAGTCCTACATGTCGGTTAAACTAGACGCGGGGTTTTGAGACGGTGGAATACTTAAATAAACATATAATTAGGGTTTGGGAATAACTCGACGGCAGAAAATAATTCTATACATCGAAGGTTTTTGCATCTAATCATTATTCTAAATTCAAGGATGTCATCAAGTTTGAAGATTTCTTTAAAAAGATGCAAGGCTAAACCACTTGTGGCTTCCTCCGGGTGGATGGTTCGTATAAGTTTCATATTGATTCAGTTTGTTTATGTTTGGATCTTGTTAGTTTTTGACACAAACTTGATGAATTGATGTATTAGTTGATTTAAACAATTTATGTGTATGCTTTGAGTTTGTTTGCTTTACGATCTTGTTCGGTTGATAACAAAACCTAATAGCAGGGTTGGGTGACTAAAGGGGGTAACTTGGTATTGATAAATTGGGTAGTTGGATTGTACTGGTTTGTGACGAAACTGATTGTATAGGTTTGCTGGCAACAACCCGTCTTCAATTACTATTTTAACTGATTTTCGAACACTATGTCTATGTGGTGTCCAATTGAACAACTGAGTTTTATGTGAAACCTAGAACCTGAAGTTTGGAGGGAGTTACATATTTATTTAATCTGAATTTTAATTAGAATAGTTTGCTAAACTAAATCAATCTTTCTTTCCACTGATTCCCTGTGGATTCGACAACCCTACTTCCCTGTCTACAGTCTAAGGTAGCTAAGGAGTAGTTTTTAATATAGTTTTTGATTTACCTTGACACCGCGATCATCCTCATCTTCGGACTCATAATCCGACTGATCATACTTTGTACCGTAAATGCCTTCGTCCAAGGTTTCACTTGACTCAGCTTCATCATGTGCTTCAGCTTTTATGTTTTCAACAGGTTTCTCTTCAATCATAGGCTCAAGATTCTCTATCAATTGATCAATGAAAGGAGCTTCCAAGATAGGCTGTTCAACATCTTGCTCTATGTGTTGTTCAGCTTCAACATCCGGCTCTTGGTTCCCTTGACCCTGTTCTGCTTCTTCTTCTTCAGATGATGATGATTCAACTTGCAGTTGTGGATCCACGTCAGGAACTTCTTCTTCTACTTCTCCCAAAATGTAACCAAACAAAGGAAAATCGGCAATCACTCTGTTGGTTCTCTTGCTTGAACTTTTCATATAACTTACGGTTTTAGCTGTCATATGATAAAAAACAAATACATGACCATCTTGTTGCAGGTTAGGATGAAGGTGATTGATAATTATCTGGAAAAACCTAGGATAGACTAAGAACTTTTCTTTAACCCCTGCAGTCAAGTTTTCCTTCAATTGCCCAAAGACCAGTCCAGAGAAGTTGTAATATCTTCCTTTAATCAACCCCAAGACTGCAGATGCCACCATGGCATTAGCTGAATCAAAACCACCTTTTCTGATAGACAGGCAGTGAATAAAAACGTGTACAGTGTATCTCCATAGTGGGGGAAGGTCATTCTTGATAATCTGTCGGCTTTTGAATTAGTCTGGATGCCCCAACCTTCTGAAACATTCCTTGACATAAAAACTTGGAAAATCAACAGGTGCTTCAGGATTATCATTAAAGTGCAGCACCTCTCTGATAGTAACCTCAGATAGTAGTAGTTCTTGATTGTGAACTGTGACCCGGATGTGCTCCACATTGTCAATGTCTGTTGTTGTAGCAGTATACCAGAATTGCCTTATAGTTGTTTCAAATACTAGCAGATTGTGGCTTATAGCAAAGCTGATGTTGGAGTTGGTAAAGAAGTTGAGAACATGTATGAAATCTGCATTCTTAGGATCAGTAGTGTTCAAGACAGCACAAACATTGTGCCTTTTAACAAATAAAAGATCCATATCTGCACATAAACATGATATTAGAATATTAGAAAATTTGACATTTAGAAAAAAAATTCAAAGAAGCCTGATTGAAACTACTAGTTTTGGGCAAGTAAACCTAATCTAAACTACTTAGTTTCGGGCAAGCTTGGGTATCGAAACAACTAGTTTCGATAGAAACCTGTTCAAATTCTGAAAAACTCATTTTAAAACCAAAACACCTTTTAATCGAAACTACTAGTTTCAATGCCTGAACTCTGAACAGATTTAGGGGACTTAAAACATATAGAAAAAGACCTAAACATATATACAGACACATCGACAATCATCAAACAAGCTAAACAGATAAAAAAATAGGTTAAGAAAGGCCTGTAAGTGTTGAAACTCCATCTTACCAAGAGTTGTAGAAAAATCTATAAGAATATGCAATAAGAAAATGAGATATCAACAATGGCAGGATTAATTAACAAGATTTGAACGCAAAACGACCAAGATTATGAAGATTTAATCGTGAAACTCTCAGAATTGAAACCCTAGGTCTGGCATTTTGTAAAAACGCACACAAATAAACAAAAATCAGTACCTGATGATGAAGACGACGGGGGAATCAGATGAGAAACCCTGATTTTGCAAACTTAGACATGATATCAGAATATTAGAAAATTTGACATTTAGAAAAAAATTTCAAAGAAGCCTGATCGAAACTACTAGTTTTGGGCAAGTAAACCTAATCTAAACTACTTAGTTTCGGGCAGACTTGGGTATCGAAACAACTAGTTTCGATAGAAACCTGTTCAAATTCTGAAAAACTCATTTTAAAACCAAAACACCTTTTAATGGAAACTACTAGTTTCGATGCCTGAATTCTGAACAGATTTAGGGGACTTAAAACATATAGAAAAAGACCTAAACATATATACAGACACATCGACAATCATCAAACAAGCTAAACAGATAAAAAAAAAATAGGTTAAGAAAGGCCTGTAAGTGTTGAAACTCCATCTTACCGAGAGTTGTAGAAAAATTACAAGAATATGCATTACACAAATGGGATATCAACAATGGCAGGATTAATTAACAAGATTTGAACGCAAAACGACCAAGATTATGAAGATTTAGTCATGAAACTCTCAGAATTGAAACCCTAGGTCTGGCATTTTGTAAAAACGCACACAAATAAACAAAAATCAGTAGCTGATGATGAAGACGACGGGGGAATCAGATGAGAAACCCTGATTTTGCAAACTTAGACCGAGGAATTGAGTGATTTTGTGTGTGAAGATGAAGGTGAGAATGATTTCTGTGAGTGCGAGAGAGAATGAGCATGAGAAGGAGTCTGATTATGAAGTCATTTAATTTGAGGTTGACAAAAGACCAAAATGCCCCTGTCGAAACTATTAGTTTCGATAGGGCAGAGTAGTTTCGAGTGGGAGGAAGTTTTGGGTAGTTTGAGTAGTTTCGATGGAGATGTTGTTTCTGGTGACATGAGATAGTTTCGGGTGGCTTGATATACTTGAACAAAAACAAAAGAAAAACTTTCATATGTACACTACTTAAACAAGCTAATAAAGAAGATTAAGAAATTTATTAAGAAAAAATAAAAGTAAAAACAATAAAATGTATGAACACTTAGCCTTGGAAAATATCCAACGTGAGATCATGTCTGGTCAAAACCCTTGAAACACTTCATTTTGCACTCAGCTACTGTGAATCCCTGAAGATAGCTGATATTTGTGCAAGATAAACCCGAACATTTGTTTGTACAATGATTTCATGTAATTAAGAGGTACCATTTGAGCACGAAACACGACGTACCCCACATTTTAAAAAAATGGTTATGAAAGCCTATCAATCCTCAAGAAATACCCGCATTCATCTTATCATCTGTTACAAGTTAACCAGGGTACCATTTTGGTAAGTCAAAATCACCGCCAAAAGTAAAATAAGATCTAACTGGATAGCAGAAGTTGTAAAATGAAAAATATCCAAGTAGATATTAAAAATGTATGAACATTCTAGATCTTTGCATAAGTAAAACAGAAGAAGCCGTAAAATTATCCAAGTGGATAGGAAAAGGTTGAACACCCGAGATCTTTGCGTAAGCAAAACATACGGGGTCAAATCATCCAAGTGGATGGGAAAAAGATGAACTCCCGAGATCTTTGCATAAGAAAAACAGACGGGGTCATCGGCGGTAACTTTCGTTACTTTGATGGTCACCTGGCGCATGAATCAGAATCCAACACGTAAGCCTATATCTGATTGAATCAGTTTTCTTAGCTTAAAATGGGTTAGATGTTTCAAAAGAGGGTTAGATGTTTCAAAAATGGGTTCAAACACACCTGTACGATTGAGAATTAGATTTTCACACTACTAAAGAGCTATAACCATATGTCGGGCCTACCGGCTATACCTCACTAAGCACCATTGCTTATGGTCCATTCCATGTTCAAGAAGTGTGATCAGACTCTATCATTTCTCACAAGTTCAGATCCGATTTTCCTGAAACAAAACATGATACTTACATTGATTTTTTCTTTAAGCAAACAATAAACAAAACAAATATTTTATTTTCTTTTTGACTAAATAAAGCAAATATTTTCTTACTAACTAACTACAAATTCCAATTTCTCCCCCAAAAGTTTTGCTTTCACAAACTGAAAAAGGAAACAACTATATAGAAAAATAAAATCTTTTTAGAAATCTTCCCGATTAACAAGTTTAAATAGAAAAGACATTACGCAAAAGGGTTACTGAAAGTTGATCATGCCGAGCATCTCCACCAATTTCTCATATCTGGCAGAATCAAATGCTTTTGTAAAGATGTCGGCGGTTTGTTTATCGGTTTTGACTTCAACGATTTTGATATGTTTCTTTTCGACACGGTCACGGATGAAGTGGCGTTTGATCTCAATGTGTTTGGTTTTTGAATGTTGAATGAGATTTTTAGTGATATGGGGAACGGCGGTGTTGTCACACACGATGGGGGTTTCATGGAAGGTGATCCCGTAATCAAGCATTTGATGGTGGATCCACCTCACTTGGGAACAGCAAAGGGTTACGTCAATGTATTCGGCTTCGGCTGTAGATTGGGAAACGGTGGTCTGTTTCTTACATTGCCAGGAAATAAGGCGGTTGCTAAGGAACCGACAACCCCCAAAAGTGGATTTTCGGTCTAAGTTGCATCCCCCGTAGTCTGAATCTGAATATGCCAAAAGATCAAACAAGTTATTTTTGGGATACCAAAGCCCAAGTTTTGGCTTGTACTTCAAATATCTTAAAATACGTTTGACAGTAATTAAATGAGAGAGTTTAGGATTAGCCTGAAAGCGTGCACACAATCACACTGCAAACATGATGTCTGGTCTGCTAGCAGTGAGATACACGAGAGATCCTATCATCGAGCGATAGAGGTGTTGGTCGACGCTTTCACCATCCAGATCAAGAGACAGACAGTGTCGAACTTCAGCGGGAGTCTTGTAAGGATGAGACTTAGTCATTTTGAACTTGGTCAGGATTTCTTTGATATATTTCTGTTCATGGATAAGAATTCCTTACTCAGACTGATCTACTTGCAAACCAAGAAAGAACTTCATTTCTCCCATAGAACTCATTTCAAACTTAGAACGCATCACTTCCTCAAACTCTTTACACAACCGAGGATTTGTGGATCCAAAAATGATATCTTCAACATAGATTTGCACCAAAATGGTATCCGCACCATCCTTTCATTTGAACAAAGTTTGGTCAATTGCCCCTCATGTGAAAGCATTATCAAGAAGATGCTTAGATAACGTCGCATACCACGCACGAGGTGCTTGATGGAGACCGTACAATGCCTTGCCAAGTTTGTAAACTCTATCAGGATAGTTTAGATCAATGAAACCCGGTGGCTGCTTGACATAAACTTCCTCTTGAACCTTTCCATACAGAAATGCACTTTTGACATCCATCTAATGAACTGTGAAGTCCATATAGGCTGCATATGCGAGAAACATTATGATGGCTTCCAAGCGAGCCACTGGTGCAAAGACTTCCTCAAAGTCAATCCCTTCTTCTTGATAAAACCCCTGAACCACCAGGCGGGCTTTATTTCAAATCACTATTCCCCCTTCGTCCTTCTTGTTGCGGAAGACCCAACGAGTGCTGATTGGGACTTTTTTCTTTGGAAGGTCTACCAGATTCCATACATGTAACTTGTTGAACTGCTGCAATTCTTCCTGCATGGCCTCCACCCAACTGTTCACAAGCAATGCAGCTTTGATATTTTTAGGTTCGATTTGAGATAAGAAGCAAGTGAAGAGAACGTCGTTCAATGCATCAGCACTACGAGTTTGGACTCCCACATTGAGTGGACCAATGATGTTGTCTATAGGATGATCCTTGTGAATTTTAAATTGTGGAATCTCATCCTCTTCCAAGTGGTCATCCAGATTGCTAATGTTGTTGTAAGGAAGGTCAACTTCATCATCAATAGGACCTTCAACAGATGATTGTGGAGCAACATCCACTATTGGAGGAGTTTCTTCCTCAACAGTTTCACTTTTTGCCACAGAGTCCAAAGAATCCTGAGTGGATTCAGCATTAGCTATTTTAGGAGGAACATCTATATGCTGACTTGACGAAGAGGAGCATGAAGTAGTAGAGGTACCTAAGATATTTACAGACATAAGAGGATTAGCGGAGATATATATGTTATTGAAATCAGGAAGATTAAATGATTTAAACAAAGAATCGACATCAAAAAGAAAATCAGGACCGTCCCCAGCGTCCGTATGATTGCTTTCATGCTAGTTGATATCAATATACTCCGGCACAATCCTTCGTTTCTTGTTGTAAACACGAAAAGCTCTTTGGTTAGAAGAATATCTCTCGAAATAGAACTCATCCGCTTTAGCTTCAAACTTGTTCAGCTGATCAGAATTATTCAGCATTGTGCAAACACACCCAAACTTTCTAAAGAAATCAATAACAGGCTTGCGCTTGTACATAATTTCATAAGGTGTCTTGTTGCAGCTTTTGGTGATGAGAACTCGATTTTTCACAAAGCATGCGGTATTAACTGCCTCGGCCCAAAACGTGACAGGAAGCTTAGAATCAACGATCATAGTCCTTGCTGCTTCTATCAACGTACGATTTCTTCGTTCAGCTACACCATTTTGTTGATGAGTGCGAGGTGCACTGAACTGCTGAGAGATTCCCTTACTTTCACAGAAAGAATCCAGAATGGCATTCTTGAACTCTGTGCCATGATCACTGTGAATAGTCTTCACGCTTAGATTGAACAGATTCTCAATTTGTAGCAAATGAATCTTCAAAGTATCTGGCGTCTCATCTTTCTTTGCCAGGAAGAATACCCAAGTAAACCGAGAGAAGTCATTGGTTACCACCAAGCAGTAGGATTTCCTTCCATGACTTATGACACTCACAGGACCAAGAGATCCATGTGAAGCAATTGAAGAGGGGAGTCAATGAAATTGGTGGTTTTGAGTTGATTTGTGTTGCTTGCCCTTGGAACAGGAAAGACAATGTTCCACGGGTGAGAAGTCTTTTAGAGGTAAACCGGTGACAAGTTTCCCTTGAACAAGGCGGTTCATTGTCTTGAAATTCACGTGTCCTAATCTTTTGTGCCAAAGAAAGGACTCATCTTCTGAAGCTTTTGAGAGAAAGAAGGATTCGATTCCTAATGGGTTATTCATATCCAGACTGAATGTATTGAATATTTGAGGGGCACGCATGAGGATTAGGTCTTCGGAAATAACCACTCCAGGCTTCAGAATCAAATATTCTCTATAGTTGAAGATGGCACAAAAGTCTTTATCACAAATCTGGGACACACTCATCAGATTATACTTCAGCTATGGGACGAAGTTAACATTCTCCAAGCTATTTACACCGTTGGACACAGTTCCTTGTCCTTCAATCTTTCCTCCTCTTGGACTGCTTGCAAAGGCGACAAAATCTCCGTCTATTGGATGATAATTTTGCAATAAAGAAAAACGACCAGTCATATGTCTTGAGCAACCACTGTCGACATGCCAGATATTATCTCCAGTCCTCCTTGATTGTCCCTGCAAAAAATGAATCATTTAGACATTTGTACCCAAACCATTGCTAACTTGGAACTTGTTAATTTCACAATATGCATTTCGGAAATCATAGTCAGAATCCTCCTTTAATGTATTATAAAAAAAGATCATTATTTTTAATTTTCCAAATCCTGTTCGACCAATTTTTAGCATTTTTAATCCTTTTACGTCGCAAAGTTCTACTATGTTGTGATTTAGAGAAAACATTTGAAGCACATTCAACTGAATTTTGAATAACAGATGGTACGTTTTCTTCTTTAAAATGATATGTAGACAATTTACATGTCTTCAAAACATGATTGGATTCCCCACAACTAAAACAAACTTTATCATAAGACGTCTTAGCCTGATAATTGTCATCACAAGATGATGAAGATGATTGTGATGTTGAGACATCAGAACTAGAGGCAACTCTTTCTTCAACAAGTCTTTCTTGAAGACTTTAATCTGAAAAATTCCATTTTGCTCATTGAGTCTTGTGGAATATTAGTCACAACAACTCCTGCACTTTTAAAGTTTGCAATACAACTCATAGAATTTACATATTTAGGAACAAAAGACAAAATAGTCTTAAACTTAGAAATAACATTTCTCAAACTGTCATGCTTAAAAGGCATAGAACCAAAATACAAATTTTCAATGTGTTCACAAATATCTGGTTTTGACACGGACATATTATTACATTCATCCAACTCAAGTTCATTTAAAACATTTCCCTTACTAGAACTCTCATCACAATCATCTTCGGAACCTACACAATCTGACTCTGCAAACGAAGCAAAACTGTCAGAATCTGAAGTTTGGATATAATCATCAGCAGATAATTTGCAAACAAAGGGTGTGGGAACATGAGGAACTGGCATATTAGCAAATCTACAAGACTTGGAATGCGGAGGAGGGTGAGAGTTATACCCGATGCCTTATGTGACCTTTTTATGAATTTGGTTGTCAATGATTCCAAAAATAATTTTCTGATCCATACCCATGTGTTCAACTTGAAAATTTACTTTTTCAGCCTTTTGAAGTCTTTCAGTTAAAATTTGATTATTATTCTTTTATGTAGTAAGTTGTACAATCAAATATCGGTTTTCTCCAGAAATATATGACGATTTTTCTTTAAGTAAAGTTTCTCATTTTTAGTCACAGAATCATACATCACCTTTACGTGATCTCGTTCATCGACCAAGGCCTGGTTGATGAATCTATATTTCTGAATTTCATTTAAACAAGATTTAGCATTGCAAAGTCTAGACACTACCTCAGCTGGTATGGCAGTGAGATCCTCAGCAGATTCAATCATGACATATTTCTCTTTTTCTTCAATGTCTGCCATAAGTGCCTTGTCAGATGCTTCCTCTTCTTGATCTCCCCAATGATAGTGTCCATCAGCTTGACAGACCAGAGATGTGGATCTGGAAGTTGTAGTGGATTTAGGAGGGATGAAAGCTTGCGTTCCAGATGAGTTCTTTTTCTCATGATGCTCCTTTGATGATGGCTCCTTGCAATTTCTTGCAAAATGACATAGCTGGTCACAGTTGTAGCATCTCACCTTTTTGATGTCAAACCCTAGAGTCTTTCCTTGCTTGAATCTATCTATCCTAGTCCTCTTGATGAAACTCTTGTCCCTTAGAGTCAGCATAGCCATGCACCAATTAATATCCATCCTATCCAAATCTTCCGGGTTGATCCGCTCCAAGTCATCAGGTTGAAAGCTGACCGGTGTCAGGTTTCCAGAAATCAGTGCATCATAGCACGACATGAAGGCAGTCATGATAGGTAGATACTCATCGGGGATTATCGTGGTAGGCTTTTGAGAGGTGGATGAAACAATAGGCTGAATTCCAGAAATTGAAGGTGGGGCATCAGTTTGAAAGTATGCCATTGTAGTTTTGTTGGATGAGGTGGTGGAAATTTGACCAGCAAGAAGACCTGTGTTTCCAGACTGATTAGTTGGAGTGACTGCACCCTTCTTTATCTCCAACTCATAAGACTCCAGAATGCTGTAGAGTTCTTACTGTGACAAGTCACTTAGCTTTTAGGTTTTCTTAATCATAATTCGGTACATATTCCATTCCTCGGGCAGTGAATCAAGCAGCTTCTTGTTTAACTCAACAGTGGGATACTCAGTTCCCAGAACCTTTAACTTAGAGACAATGCTTGAGAATCAGTTTATTAATTCCGACATGGGTTCTCCAGGGACACTACTAAACATCTCATACTGCTTCTTGATCAAATCCCTCTTGCTTTCTCTAACCTCAGCACTTCCCTCATACCTTGTACATAAAGCGACCCAAAGACCTTTGGCAGTAGTATACTCAGCAAATATGTTGAACACATCCATAGGAAGAGCCATAGAAATAGATCCATAAGCCTTGTTATCTCTGGCAATTAAGGCAATATCCTTTTCATCATATTCAGACACAAGCTTGGGACGCTGAACATCTGCAGTGGTAGTAACTGGTTTGTGTGGACCATCAGTGATTGACTGCAAAAAGATTATGGTCATGGAACTGAAAGAAAGTGTTCTTTTTATTGGTCCAATCATCAAAGTCTCTAGTGGACACCAAGACAGGTGGTTTGTTCCCCCAGCATATTCATTGTTGCTTGAAGAATCCATAACTCAGAAAAATAAAATAAACCCAAACAGTAGCTAGTTTCGGGTGAACAGTGTTGATCGAAACAATTAGTTTCGACAGTGAGGATGCTGACCGAAACTCCTAGTTTGGATAGAACAAAACTCACCCGAAAATTCTAGTTTCGATAGAAGAAACAGAATCCAGAAACAACTAGTTTCGATGTTGAAGACTTAGCAGAAAATACAGCAAACTCAGTAGAAACTACAAGTTTCGATTGAAACTAGTTTCGATAGTGCAGTAGTTCGGGTGATCAATCTGCACAGGTTAGTTTCGATACAACAGGACAAATAACTAGTTTTGATGATACCTTCTCCAGACAAGAGTACAGACAAGAAGTTTCGATGACCAACGGAAAGGCAGAAATTGTCTCCCAGTAGTTTCGATGTCTTCTTCCCAAACTCAGAAAATCTTCATTGATGAACACCTTCAAAAATAAAAAGCAAAGAAATAGCAATCCAATCCAGCGAAAAGCTTCTAACAATACTCCTGATCACTAAAATACCCTTTAATCCTGAAAACTTGAACAAATACGACCGAAAATTGATGGAACAGTGCTTCCAAAACACAGATACAGAAAACTTCAATAATAAACCGAAAAACACCTAAAATCGATCACACAAACCTGAATACACTCAGAAATCAAGAGCATAAAGCTCTGATACCAATTGTAGGTCCAGATTTCAATCGGAAATCAACAGAAGATCGATTACACACACATGCGGAATCTGTGTGTATGGTGGTGAAACAGAGGGTAGAAACAGAATTGGTGAAGATAAACAGGCAAACCACACAGGAATCAACACAAGTATGATATGAAATTGTAAGAACAACAGATGAAATAACTCCAAATGTGTATTGATTCAAAAAAACTATGAAAGAGAGAATTTCAGGGTTACAGCCGCTATCCACACCCTAAACATTCTCAAACTAGGCTATTTATAGTAAGTTGACAGGCATCGAAACTATGTTCACCGAAACTAGTAGTTTCGGTTGATCATTTACAAGTGAAAACAAGCCTATCGAAACTTGCTATCTATCGAAACTACTAGTTTCGATTGAACAAACCTCAATCAAAACTAAGTAGTTTCGATGGCCCAGACATAGAATAAAGAAAACAAGAAATTACATCAAATGAAATTATAAGTAAATAAACTTAACTAAACATTGTTCAAAAATACATTGATGACATCAGCTTATAAAAATACTAGACTCTACAGATCCTAGTCATTTCAATTTAGTGTTGTACATGTGTTGATCTAATCCTTAAGAAACGAACATTCATATCACTTTCCGTTTATTTGCAAACTACCGACTCAAGCAAAAGCACAATTGTTTTTGTATTTTTCTTTAATTTGAACTATAAGCAGACTCAAACAAACTAAGAAACAAACTCTTTTTGTATCTTTCTTGACACTAATAAAATTGAAAACAGACTCTTTTTGTATTTTTCTTGACTCTAATAAAATTGAAAACAAACACTTTTTTGTATTTTTCTTATTTCTTATAACACCCAAAAATCTAAACCGATTTTAAATTTTATAAACACGCGGAATTAAGGTCCCAAAACAACAATTAACGTAGTCCACACGTTTTATTTTTACAAACATCAATTAAACTACAAAATTTTCACACAAGTAGTTTAACAAAAGCTAACAAAAGACAAGTTAATCACAACTTATTACGACCCCAAATAGTTTGTAAAGACTCCCCATGAGAAGGTTAACAAAATCATTTACAAAACACCTCCATGAGAATCCAATCCACATGATGCGAGACACGAGAATCACTCTAGAGCTTTCCTACATACAAAACATCAATTTGTATATGGTTAGTATAGATAAGTAGCCCTAGGGACCTCTCCATAAGTCCTACATTGACTACTAAGTCCATAGACTCCCCACATTTCATTGGTAAAACCTACGAAAAGTCATTTTTTTCTGACTACTAAACCCTAGGGACCACTTCTCTACGTGAACCGGGGCTTCTGGGCACGCTTATCGAGGCTAAATGTGTGTTTTGTGAGTGTGTTTTGCTGTGTGGGACCGTTATACATATGGATGTTTATCCGACATCCATATGAGGCGGCCTATTGGCTTGGTGAGCACATAGCGGACCGCTATGTTCATGATGTCGGTCCTTTATGTGGATAGCGGACCATTATGGTCTTCATGTCGGTCCGTTATCTACTATACACGTGTCAAATTTCAATGATTAGTCAGCTGACACGTGGCATCTCCTGACCGATTCCTTGCGCCCTACATAGCGGACCATTATTCTTCGAGATGTCGGTTCGACATTGTCCAACTTTCACCATTTTTCATTTTCAGTCCCTAAACATTGATTTAATTGTAATTTGATCACTTGTCCTTTAACATATTTTCATTAACCCCTAGGTTTTCATCATATGACCACTTCAGTCCTTCTACTTGTATTTCTTTAAAAATTGGGGTGTTACAAATCTACCCCCTTACAAAGGTTTCGTCCTCGAAACCGAACACTTATTCGAATAAGTAGGGATAGGATTGTCTCATTTCTACCTCTGTCTCCCATGTGGCGTCAGACCCCTTTCTATGTTGCCACTGGACTTTCACTTGTTTGATTACTTTATTTCATAATCTCTTTTCTTTCTAATCGAGTATAGCCACTATTTTCTCGACATAATTCAATCTTTCATCTACTTCAATATCATTCAGTTGTACATGAGAGGTTTCGTCTGCCAGACACTTTCGCAAGTGCGATACATGGAAGGTCGAGTGGATTCCACTCTATTCCTCTGGCAATTCCAGTCCATATGCAACCTTCCCTACTCGAGCTAAAAATTTAAATGGTCTAATAAATATTAGACTCAACTTTCCTCTCTTACTGAATCTGATGATTCCTTTCCATGGAGATGCTTTCAACATAATGAACTCTCCAATATGGAATTCTATCGGTCTTCGTCTTTTATCTGTGTAGGACTTTTGTCTGTCCTGTGCAGCTTTCAGAGGAGCTCTAATCTGATCTAATTTTATACATTTTTGTCCAACTTCTCTCAACATATGGGAGTTCTACATTTTCTTTCGTACAACATTTCATATGGCGGCATGCCAATACTTGCATGATAGCTGTTGTTATATGAGAATTCTACCAAAGGTAGATGACTATCCCAACTTCCACCAATGTCAATAATGCAAGCATGCAACATATCGTCCGGTGTTTATATTGTTCTTTCACTCTGGTCATCCGTTTGAGGATGATATGCCGTGCTAATCAATAATTTAGTTATTTCTTTGAGGAACTTCTTCCAGAAACATGACGTAAAGCGTGTGTCTCTATCAGATTCAATTGAAACTGGCACTCCATGCCGTGAAACAATTTCTATGATAAATGCTTAAGCTAACATTTCAGAAGAGAAAGTCTCACGTATTAGTAAGAAATGAGCACTCTTAGTTAGCCTATCAACTATCACCCATATGGTATCATAACCTTTAGCTGTTTTTGGTAGCTTAGTTATGAAGTCCATAGTGATATGTTCCTACTTCCATTCTGGAGTATCTAGTGGCTGTAATCTGCCATAAGGCTTTTGATGTTCTGCTTTGACTTGGGAGCAAGTTAAGCATTTAGCCACATATTTCATGATATCGAATTTCATACCGGGCCACCAATAATCTTGGCGTAGATCTTGGTACATTTTTGTAGTACCCGGATGAATTGAATTTCATGATTTATTAGCTTTATCCAAAACTTTAACTCTGAATTCACCCATATGTGGTATCCACATACGGCTGAATCAAATCTTAACTCCATACTCATTTTCTTCCAATTATTTATCTTGACCATCCATTCTCTCTTTCTTAACATTTTCTGTTTTCAATGCTTCTATCTGGACATTCCTGAGCTGAGTCATAAAGCCTGGAGTTATGACTACCTTATATGACTTCAGCCTGATAGGAGGATGCTCTTCCTTACGGCTTAGAGCATTGGCCACTACATTAGCTTTTCCTAGGTGATATAGGATTTCACATTCATAATCCTTTATCAGCTCTAACCACCTTCGCTGCCTCATATTCGGATCTTTTTGCTCAAAGAAAAATTTTAAGCTTTTATGATCTGTGTAGATTGTGCACTTAACTCCATTCAGATAGTATGTCCATATTTTAAGTGCAAATATTACTGCAACTAACTCTAAATCATGGGTCGGGTAGTTAGCTTCATGAGGTTTGAGTTGCCTTGAAGCATAGGCTATAACCTTGCCTCTGTACATTAATACACACCCCAGTCCCTGATACGAAGCATTAGAGTAAACTACTAGATCCTCTGTCCCTTCTGGTAAAGACAAAACCGGAGCTTGAGTTAATTTCTCCTTTAGTTTTTGAAAAGCATTTTCTTGCTCTGCTCCCCATATAAACTTTGTCTCCTTCTTTGTGAGTTTTGTCAATGGGGTTGCAATCTTGGAGAAATCTTGAATAAATCTTCTATAGTAACCAGCCAAACCTAAGAAATTGCGTATCTCTGTAGGTGTCTTTGGCGGGTTCCATTTCATCACCGTTTCTATCTTTGAAGGATATACAAGAATTCCTTCCGCGTTTATCACATGGCCCAAGAACTGAACTTCTCAGAGCAAAAATGCACCCTTGGAAAATTTTGCATATAACTTTTCCGTTCTAAGTGTTTCCAGCACTTCTTTGAGATGACATCCATCTTCTCCTTCACTCTTTGAGTAAATTAGAATATCATCGATGAACACGATCACGGATCGGTCCAACATTGGTCGACATACCCTATTCATGAGGTCCATGAATGCAGCAGGGGCATTAGTCAAACCAAATGACATTTCTAAGAACTCAAAATGTCCATATCTCGTACAGAAGGATGTCTTTGGAAGATCTTCATCTCTTACTTTCAACTGATGATAACCTGACCTTAGATCAATTTTAGAGAACTATTTCGCTCGTTGTAATTGATCGAATAGGTCATCGATCCTTAGTAACGGGTATCTGTTCTTTATGGTAAGTTTGTTTAATTCTTAGTAATCTATGTACATACGCATACTACCATCCTTCTTTTTTACAAAAAGAATCGGAGCACCCCAAGGTGAGATACTCGGTCTGATGAAACCTTTTGTCTAACAACTCTTGAAGTTGAGACACCAGTTCCTTCATTTCTGATTGAGCTAAATGATAAGGTGCCTTGACCACAGGTTTAGCACCAGGCACTAAGTCAATTCGAAACTCCACTTCTCTTTCAGGAGGTATTCCTGGTAATTCTTCAGGAAATACATCAGGAAAGTCATAAACTACTAGCACATCCTTTAATTCCTTAGTTTTCACTTTGGAATCAATAACGTATGACAGGTAGGCCTCACTGCCTCGACTGATAAACTTTGTGGCTTTTATCATAGAAATGATCCTAAAGGCTGATCTTATCTTATTACCGTGAATTGTGATCCAATTGCCGTCCGGATTCTGTATCTGGACTGCTTTCTTGTTGCAAATGATCTGGGCATCGTTTGCTGCTAACCAGTCCATTCCCAAGACTACATTAAATCCATCGAGGGTCAACGGATATAGTCTAATGGGAAATTTGTGCCCTTAAAGATTGATGAAAAAATATTGAATGACTTATGCCACCTTCATCGTCTTTCCGATGGCTGTTTCAACTTCAAAGGTTTCATCTACTCTTACTGTAGTTCTAGCTAAGGAATGATAGAAATCTAAGGATACGATACTTTTGCTAGCACCGGAATCAAATAATACAGTAGCAGGTACATGGTTAATGAGAAACGTACCGGATACTACGTCTGGCAACGCCTTAGCCTCTTCAGTTGTCAGGGTATAAGCCCTACTCCTAGCTTTGGAGGCTTCTCCTTCCTTCACTTTCAAAGGCTCGAGATTGTTAACCTTAAGTGTTGGCATTCCAACATTCTATGCCCAATCTCTCCACACTTAAAACATTTAGGCTTGATAGGACAGTTGTACGTCAAATACCCAGCCTTGCCACATTTGAAACATGTGCCAGATTTCAATCTGCATTCTCCGGCATGATTCTTACCACAGGTGGTACACGTGGTGACACCACTTGTAGTTTTATTCTTCTTCCATTCACCGTCATTCTGCTTCTTCTGGCCCTGAGAATTTTCAGACCATTTTCTCTTTGATTCCACTGGGCGAGAACCATAGACCTCATCGTACATAGTCGAAGTAAGTTGTACGGCGGATCTAAATCTTTTCAACTCTGAAGTTTTCACTAACCTTCGGATCTCAGATGGTGACCATTATACATATCTCTTAATTCGTACAGCTTTAAGGGTCACCAAGTGGGGTACCAAATGGGCCATTCTATTGAATTTTGTAGTATACTCTCGATGAGTCTACTACCGGCTTCTAGCCTGAGAAAATCCCTCTCGAGTTTGTCCATTTCGTTATCAGGATAGAATTCCTCAATTAGCAACTCTTTAGCTCCTCCCATGATATTCGGTCAATATCCTTCTCACCCATAGTTATGACCAGATTCTCCCACCAACACAACACTTCTGATACGAATGAGTGAGCGGCGTATTTTACCTTTTGATCATCTCTACATTCACTAATCTTGATTACTGTTTCAATCTCCCAGATCCACTGATGAGTAACTGTGGCATCCTTTGTACCATCAAACTTTGGAGGACTGACGTCTTTAAATGCTTTATAGGAGCATCCTTTCCTTCCTTTCTTCACTGGTATGACTTTGTAAGAATCATCGGATTCATACTCGTAAAGATCGTCATCTTCTACATTCTTAATAGTTTCTTCTGCCGGTTGAGTTTCATCTCTCTTCCTTTGATTCTCCTCTAAGCTTGTTAATAAAATTGGCAAAGTTGTGTCTAATGCTTTAGCAACGTCCATGTCCACAAGATTCTTAAGTTGTGGATCTACCACTGGTTCTTCTACCCTTTCATTTCTTTCTACATTTTCTCTATTTTCAGGTTCGACATTGGCGCTAAACCGCGTCTGCCTTTCTCGAGTGCTAGGATTAACCCTTCCTCCTCTTTTACCCTTTCCTCTACCGACCATTTTCTACAAAAGATATGGAGTGTTTTTAGTATTCGCATGATAGATTGATAGCTCATAACACAAGTGTATTGTAAACATTAATAACTTTCGCCACACCGAAATTAATTATTTACTAAACTTTCGGTGCTCTAGTTATCTTTCTATCATGTTCTTACTAAATACTCATCCTTTTTCCCTTTCCCTTGGCATTAGGCTATCTTGATTGGCATTACTACTGGCATTCTTATAGTCCCTTAACACTAGTTTAAGTCTAGATACTTGGGCAAGTACCTAAATCTCTCAAACTATAGCTCTGATACCAACTTGTGACACCCACATACTAGATCATCCAAAATGCTAGTCACTTGTCGGATTTACTCATGAACATATAGTAATCAGAGAAACATACATAGTGGAAGAATTTAAAAACATTATTTATTCATAAAACTTGTCTTAGTACATTCTAAAGAAAATACAACATAATCCTAATGCAAGTCTTCAACTTGGATGCAAGATAGCCTGCTCATGATGCCTCCTTGCCCTTACTGCTTGATGCTACGTTCTTACCTGACACACATGCTTAGACATGTGTCAGCTTACGCTGGTGAGTTATGAGTTTAAATCAAAATATCTTTCATCCATTCAAATGGTTTGTATATGACACATTTTTAAAACATCACTTTTACCTTTCACATACGCCCCTGCCCAAACATAACATTTATTCTTGCACAACTTACATCTTATCGACGTTACCACTTTCCATAACCTTTATAAAGGGTCCCCCGTTACATACCATGAAGGAATGTAACGGTCTGCATTCAATTTCCCCTTTCAAAGATATAGCAATCACTGCCCATAAGTTGCAAGATATTATGTGGGATTTTACAAAAACATTCCTTTACAGACCAAAATTGTCAAAACATTCCATTCCAATGCAATCACTGCTAATGACATCATTTCATCATTATTTATCTTGGTAACCCAGGACAAGTCTTTAAAACATTTTATGAGTCAAAACATAATCTTTCCTTTAAAATATTATAAGGTGGTTATCTTCCTAGAGTAGTACCTCCAACAGATATGTTCCCAGGAAAGAATGACGGGTACAGGAGGGATTTATATACCACTCTTTCCTTAGACAGAACATTATGTTTGCCAGATAACTACATACTGGTCGGATGGTTACCTTTTATTTTATAACATAAACATTTCTCTTACAACATCATGGATGTTGGCTCATGGATTTAAATCAATGGCGTAAAGTATCTAAAACATCATAACATGTGCATCATGTCTAAAACATTTAAAAACATTTAAAAGGGGCATCATAGAACTCATTTCTAACTTCCTTCCTGTTTAGATAACTTTAACCTTTTCTAACGTAAATAGCACAATGACTTTGATCAGGGTCCTAAGTCATTACAACATTACTCAATCACAAGTTCCTAGCTTAGTGGAAATAACTAAGTCATTAGGAACTAGTCAGAATATTACCTAAAAACTGTCTAGTGCGTATTGGGGTCGAAAAGCGGAAACCGGACTTCTCTACGTGAACCGGGGCTTCTAGGCACGCTTACCGAGGCTAATGTGTGTTTTTGTGAGTGTGTTTTGCTGTGTGGGATGTCCTAAAACTGAGCTCATGGTCTATCTATTTATAGGCTGCCCGTCGGGTCCATGTCGGACCGTTATACATATGGATGTCGGTCCGACATCCATATGAGGCGGCTTATTGGCTTGGTGAGCACATAGCGGACCGCTATGTTCATGATGTCGGTCCGTTATGGGAATAGCGGACCATTATGGGAATATCTACTATACACGTGTCAGATTTCAATGATTAGTCAGCTGACACGTGGCATCTTCAGAGCGATTCCTTGCGCCCTACATAGGGGACCGTTATTCTTCGAGATGTCGGTCCGACATTGTCCAACTTTCACCATTTTTCATTTTCAGTCCTTGAATTTTGATTTAATTGCAACTTGATCCCTTGTACTTTAACATATTTTCAGTTTAACCCCCTAGGTTTTCATCATATGACCACTTCAGTCCTTCTACTTGTATTTCTTAAAAATTGGGGTGTTACAATATACCTGCCAAGAGTGCTCCAATACTGTTAGTCAAGGAAGGTAGAGTCAGGAAACCTAAAACCGAGAACAAGAACAAAAGAGGCAAGGTTAGGGTTGATGCCAAGGGCAAAGTGTTTGCGCCTAGGCACTCTTCCAAGAAATCCGAAAAGGATGCCAAATGCTTTCATTGTGATGAAATAGGACATTGGAAGAGGAATTGCCCTATGTACCATGTTGAGTTGAAGAAGGGCAAAGCCTTGGAGGCTAGCACTTCCGGTATTTTCGTAATATAACTATATTCATGTTCCCGTAAGTAATGGGTTTTTGACACCGGATGTGGTTCTCACATTTGCAATAATATGCAGGGACTAAGGAACATTAGAGAACTGGGGACTGGCGACATGGAGCTCCACGTTGGGAATAGAGCTAATGTTGCGGTCAAGGTAATTGGAGAGTATATGATACTTCTACCAAGTGGTCTTTATTTGATTTTAGACAATGTCTGTTATGTTCCTAGCTTGACTAAGAACATAGTTTCAGTTTCTCGATTACGTGAACAAGGTTTTTATTATGTGTTTTATTTTGAGGCTAGGCCTCATAATGGAATATATGAAATTGATGTGAGTGGTTCATGCTATGATAGTTCTATGTACGCAATTAAGACCATAAGATCGAATTTGGACTTCAATCAGTCATATCTGTGGCATTGTCGGCTTGGGCACATAAGAAAGAACCGCTTATCGAAGCTCCAAACGGATGGAATTTTGGAATCCACCGGAACAGAATCCTTCGAGGTATGTGAATGACAAAGGCACCTTTCACTGGTATTGGTGAGAGAGCCACAAATATGTTAGGACTGATACATACTGATTTATGCAGACCTTTCAGGACAATGACTAGGACTGGTGAAAGATACTTCATTACATTTACAGATGATACAGTAGATTTGGATATGTGTACATAATTGTTTTGGGTAAAAATTAACAAGACTAATTTTGTAACCAAACTTAGTTTGTGAGGTAGTGTGCTTGTAAAATCAATGTAAAACAATGTAAAAACATAAAGAGTGAAACGGTTGTTTACAAGGAAAGCCCTTGATCGTTCAGGATCTCCGGCATAAAACCTAGGGAGGTGACAATCGACACCTGCCTCATTTCTTTAATAAATGATAAAGAATTACAAGTGTTGAGCAGCAAACGATAGATATCTAAGTGTTACAAGACTAATCGCGAGTGTATTCTATTGCTAAGTGCGTTTTTGTGTGTTTTCTAATCGACCAAGCTGCTGATTATATACAGAGATTATGATAACTAACTATCCGAGAATCCCATAATCGACTTAGTCTTCAAATTTGACCGTTGGAGGCCAATCTACGCGTCTTCTACACGTTCTCCTTGACTTAAAGAGCGATTCTTCAAGGATGAACTTGACCACGCACGTTTTACCTGCGAATAAGTCAAGATAGAAGGAAGATACAACGGTTAGGTAATATATATATTAAGGATACCGAAACCTGTTAGGATACCGAAGTACGTTGAAGATCTATGATCCTTAGTTGCAAAATGACCTCTAACAATTGTCCCCAAATTTAACAGATGTCAATTATATCGACATCTGTAAAATTTTAAAATTCAAATAGTAAATAATGATAGGGTTGCGATATGACCGTTCCCGATTTCCGAGGCGATTTAACCGTTGCCTTCCTGCATGATAAATTCATTATTACCCTCTTATTCTTCGTTCCAACCTTCTCAAGACTTAAGCAGGTAAAAATCTTCATTGATTTCTGATTTCTTCTTTCTTTCTAATCTTTCACAGTCATGGGTAAGAAAATTACCAGGTCGGCTTCCTCCATCATCGTCAAAACAATAGAGGACTTCATTGATCAGGGGATCCTTGACCACTCTGATCTTGAACTCTGTTCTTTCACTGATTCGGAGATCAAACTCTTGAAATCAAACAATACTTTTCCTCAAAAAACCGTTTTTAGGGCTTTCGATTCCAGAACAAAAGCGGATTTGATTTCTAAAACATGGTTTTGTTTCCATAGCTATCCTTTTACTCTAGGTCTATCATATCCTTTTCCTCCACTCATCACTGAGTTTTTCAAACTTACTGGTCTTTGCTATTCCCAAATCAGGCCGATGGTTTGGAGGATTTTACCAACTTTGGAAAAGTTGAATCGTTCTCATTCTTTGATCATTGGCGTACCTGAGCTAGCCTCTGTCTATAATTTGAGAACCCATGGTTCTTCTTGATTCGTTCTTCAGCTTAAGTCAGGAAAACTCATTTGATTCCGAAAGCCACCCAAAATGATATTGACTGGAAGAGAAAGTTCTTCTTTCTAAGGAGAGATTCAATCCCCGGTGGGAAACATTTGTCGCTTGAATGGGGTAAAAAGGGTAGGAAATAGCTAGGATCCCTGCAATTTATATTACATTTCACCTGTTGCTAATGATATTTGTTTTATCCTTGTGTAGCTCCAAAATTTGTTGAACTAGTTCCTGCAAGAAGTGACACAGAAAAGAGAATCGAAGCCTTGTTAGAAATACATGTGGGGGAGAGATCCTTCCGTTCTGAGTCCACTGTAAGTGAAGCGACCTTTGAGACCCAGCATTCCGAATATGAGATGTCTTCAGGTACAGAACAATTAGTATTTATGTTACTAAAATGTTATGATTCTGAATAGCTTTATCTTTGTGTAGGAATCCCTAAGTCGAGTTCCCAGTTTACTTTGTCTGATCTTGATAGCCTTTTTCTCGGGGCTGTTGTTGTCAAGAAAGAAGGTTCCACACCTATCACCATCAAGTATCGTATCCCGGCCCTACGGTTTAAGGCTTCTGGAAGCAAAAAGAGGAAGACAACGGATGTGATGGATCTGGAATTCTTTGAGGGTATGGATTCTATTGAAACTACCAAGAGGCTGCAAGGCTTGATGAACCTAGTAAGTAACTTTTTGGTATCCCTAAATTAATGTCAGGATTCCTAAATTACTCATGTATTTGAATCTTGCAGGGTCTTGAGAAGCTGAACGCCAACTTGGCTGTGGCAGAGAAGAACACTGAAGAAGCTTTGAAAATTGCTACCAACAAGTCCAAGTACTTGGAGAAAGAGATCCAAACTTTGAAGGAAAAACTGCAGGAGGATCTGACTCAGTCCAAGCAGAAGTTACAGGAGACTGTGGATAATGCCAAGAGGTATGCGGCCATGGCTATTCTTCAATCCAGGATCCAGATGGTTGAGCAAGCTGCTACTGAATGTTTTGATCCTGCAGTCTGGGATCTTAAGGGATGGCGTTCTTCTTTGGCTAAGCTTGGAGTGAAGCAATGGAGACTAGCAAGGTTGCTGAGGATGCTGGAGTTGGTGATGGTGAAAAGCAAGCTAACCAGGGAAATGAGGGTAACGATACCTAGGCCTGAGCCCTGGTATCCGTGGTTTTTCTACCTGATTGATCTTGATGGTACCTGTTAAAAACAATTTTTCTTTTGTGTTTGGGGATCCCTACATGGGATAGACAATTTGCTAACTTGTGAACCGTGTGGATGGGTCCAGGTTTTGGATGAAGCCCAGATCACTTTCTTTTTCTGCACTCTAAATATTAGTAGATGGTTTGCGACTATTTGCCATGATTGTTATGTGTTTGGCTTGCTTAGACATATTTTAGAAAATTGGGATCTCTATGTGGCAAAACCTTGAAATACTTAGAAAAACAAGTTTAGATATATTTTCAAGATATCGGATCATTAATAATTATTCATAAATAACCTCTCAGGTTTTCATCAAACTTAAGAAAATATAGTTTGTTTTTGACAAATATTACGCAAGAATACCAAACATATCATGACTTAGCCATTCTGCTTTCAAATCTTCTTGTAATTGAAAAATTAGTAATACATACCTTTGTGGAGTACGAAGTCGTATATATATACATACCGAATCAACATGAAATTTAGAGTATAACAACTATTATTTGTCCCAGTGTTCAGTCATCGAATAAGTCGTATGCTTAGTAAGTACACTTCGGGATCCTCATTAGTTTTTAACTTGTTTAAGGATCCTGAGTCAGCATATTGATGCTAAGTTTTTGAGTTAACACATAAGTGTTACATATTTAAAATCATGGGCCAAGCCAGAAAACGTGGGCCAAGCCAGAATAACCTGGGCTAGGCCAATAATGTAGGCTAAGCCAATTACATGGGCCAAGCCAGAATAACATGGTCCAAGCCAGACTTAAGTTAGCATGAAAATGCTAAAAACCTTAGGAGTAACACGTATATTACTATTGTAGCATTCAAGATATAGCCAACAGTGATGAAATTATCAGCCACTGTTACATGGACTGGTCGCACCACCTTGAACTATACTTGAATATCGTGCGCTCCTGGCGAGGTGTAGAAATCCAATCTACTTATAAAGGCGAAAGTCGTTTAAACCTTTGAGGTATTCAGGATACCCAAACTTAGGAGAGTTGGCCAATCTCTTTCTTCTGTCGGGATCCCTGGAGATATTTCCTGCAAAAAAGGAAATCTTGGTGAAGGTGGGTGTTAGCCTGGCTAACACCGCTCCGACGCTCAAGTCAGTACTTTGATCAAGGGTAAAAACTATAAAAATAGTCAGGGACAGAAGGCATACCAGTTTTAGTTAGAATTTAAGTTTTAACTTACATAAAGTAGGTTTTGAGATGGATAGTGTTCCAGGATCTTGGCAGGATATCTCCTTCCATAGTAGCCAACCAATAAGCACTCGTTCCTGCTTACGAGTCAATCGAGCATGGGCCTTCCCACTTTGGTGCAATTTCCATCATTGGTTTTGGTAGTATTTTGAAATGCCTTTCTTAATACGAGATCACCTGCTTGAAATCTTCTAACCCTTATGTTTTTGTTGTATGACTTTGCTATTCTTTGCTGATAAGCTGCAATGCGAATTTTGGCAAGATCCCTGAGCTCATCCACATTGTCGAGATCCTGAGCGAGAGCTTCGTTGTTGGTCTCTAAAGATTGAAAGTTGGTTCTAGCAGTAGGGATAACCATTTATGTCAGGATCATGGCTTCTGTTCCAAATACCAAGGAGAATGGAGTTTGTCCCGTCGCATTCTTCGTGGTTGTCCTATCTACCCAAAGTACAAAGGGTAGCTCTTCAACCCATCTTCTTTTCTTTGCTCCTAATCTCTTCTTGAGGTTGTTAACGATGATCATGTTGCTAGATTCTGCTTGTCCATTGGCTTGAGGATGTACTGGGGTAGAAGTTATCATTTTGATTCCCCAACTGGCACAGAAGTTAGTTGTTCTCTTGCCAATGAACTGAGATCCATTATCACATACTATCTCCGCCGGGATCCCAAATCTCGTCAGGATATTGCGCTTGATGAAGGAGATGACATCTTTCCCCCTGACTTGGACAAATGCCTCAGCTTCGATCCATTTAGAGATGTAATTCGTCATTGCTAGCATAAAGACCTTTCCTCCTGGTGCTTTGGGAAGTTTGCCAATGATATCCATTCCCCACTTCATAAATGGCCACGGAGAGATGATTAGGTATAAAGGTTCGGCCGGTTGATGGAGTATGTTGTTGTGCCTCTGGCAAGTGTCACACTTTTGAGACTAAGTCACATCATCTTTCCTCATGGTAGGCCAGTAATATCCTGTCCTCAGTATACTTGAAAATAGCGCACTGCCCCCGGTGTGATTACCACAATCTCCTTCGTGTAGATCTTTTAGGACTTCACATGCTTTAGGATCTTCCAAGCATCTTAAGTATGGACCTGCATTTGATTTTCTATACAAAATATTTTCAAACATTATTAAACGAGACATCCTCATGCGAAAAGCCTTGTGGTTCTTTTCATCACTTGGGATTTCACCATCCTGCAAGTATTTATTAATAGGTGAAATCCAGGATCCTGGAATAGGTTCAAGATCCCGAATGTCTGATTCTTCTTCAGTGTTGGATACTTCATTCACCTTCTCGATTGTTGGGTTTAGAATGTGTGTGATGGGTATTTTGGTACCTTCTGGTATTCTAAGAGCTGAAGCAAGGTTTGTTAAGGCATCAGGCTCAATGTTATCTTCTCTAGGCACCTGTGTAATGTTAAAAGTTTCGAATTCCATGGATAATTGCTTAACTATTGTGAGATATTTGGCTAACTTCTCACCGTTTACTGCCTATGAACCATTGAAATGATTAGCAATTAACAATGAGTCTACATATACTTGAAGATACCTGATCTTGATATCCTTGGCTAATTGTAATCCTGCTATCAGCGCCTCATATTCTGCTTCATTATTTGTAGCCTGGAACTCACAGCTTATGGATTAGGATAATATGTCCCCTTGTGGTGATTTTAGTATGATTCCCAGACATGTTCCTCTTACATTTGATGCACCATCAGTGAATAAGGTCCATTCGTCCTTCAACTCTTCTAGTTGTGGGACTTCAAGATCTGCTTCGTGTTGGATATCACTGCTGAAAATAGCCACAAAGTCCACCAGTGCCTGAGACTTTATCGCTGTTCTAGGTTCGTATATGAAGTCATAGGCGTTAAGCTTGACTGACCATTTAGCCATCCTTCCTGACATCTTTGGCTTTCTTAAGACACACTTAATAGGGTAGTTAGTCTTAACATGAATAGCATGAGTTTCAAAATAATGTCTTAGTTTAGTTGATGCCATTATTAAAGCTAAAATTAACTTTTCTAAATGAGAATACCTTGTTTCTGCTGGTAGCAAACTTTTACTTACATAGTATACCGAATGCTGCTGTCCCTCATGATCCTTGACTAATACAGCACTTACGGTGCTTCGGGATACTGCCAAGTATAGGGATAACGGTTCACCGTCTTCTAGTTTCATCAGTAGAGGAGCTGTTGACAAGTATTCCTTCAATGATTGGAGTGCTTGTTCATGCTTCTCTTCCCATTCGAATTTCTTGTTTTCCTCAGGATGTCGTAGAATTTCTTGCATTTTTCTGAGGATCTTGATATAAATCTGTTGAGTGCTGCTACTCTGCCGGTCAGTCTCTGGACATCCTTAGTATTTGCTGGGGATTTTAGATTGATGATAGCTTTGATTTGTTCTAGGCTGGCTTCTATTCATCTTGGTCACCATGTAGCCCAAGAACTTTCCTGCCCCCACTCCGAAGTGACATTTTGAAGGGTTCAGCTTCATATTGTATTGGTCCAGGATATCAAATGCGTCTCTAAGATCCCTGAGATGATCCTCAGCTTTCTTTGGTTTTACCACCATATCATCTATGTAGACTTCCATAGTGTCCCCAATCTTGTCTTTGAACATCATATTTACCAGTCTTTGATATGTGGCACCTGCATTTTTCAGACCAAATGGCATAGCTGTGTAACAATAAATACCTGTCGGGGTCATGAACGCCGTGTCTTCCTGATCCAATGGCTCCATTTGGATCTGTTGAAATCCTGAAGAGGCATCCATAACGGTCAGGATCGCGTGGCCTGTTGTAGCGTCTACCATTAAGTCTATGTGTGGTAATGGGAAGGGGTCTTTAGGACACGCCTTGTTGAGGTCCGTGTAGTCTACATAGACTCTCCACTTCCCGTTCTTCTTTTGGACTACCACCACGTTGGCTAGCCACCTTGGGAATTTCACTTCCCTTATCATTCCAGACTTGAGAAGCCTTTCCACCTCTTCTTGGATGATTACGTTTCTCTCCGGAGCAAATTTCCTTCGCTTTTGATGTATTGGCGTGAAACTTTTATCAATTCCAAGTTTATGAGTTATGATATCTTTGGATATACTTGTCATATGTTCGTGCTTCCAAGCGAAGGTTGCTTTTCTGCCCCTCAGGAAATTCAGGATATCTTTTTCAATATCTTCAGGGATATTGCTCCCTACCAGGATCTTCACATCTGAATTCTCGGCATCTAGGGACACTTCTTTAACGTCCTGTTCTTTAGTCTCTAGAACATCCATGGCCTGCTTCGTCAATTGCTATGCTTGCCCAATTTTGACAGACGCTTTCATTGAAGAAGTGTAACAGTTTTTGGCCCCTTGTTGATCGATGTTGATCTTCACCACTCCCCAGGGGGTTGGCATCTTGACACATTGGTGATATGTTGAGGGTACTTCTTTCATGTCGAGTATCCAGGTTCATCCTAGAATAATGTTATATCCAGATAAAGAATCGATAACACAAAACTTGTGTATAGAATTTACCCCTTCGGTGTAGATTGGTAGCTTTATTTCTCCAATAGTGTTCTTAACCTCTCCACTGAATCCTACTAATACTGAGGATTTCGAGATGATCTCAGAATCTGGGATCCCTATTCTTTTCAGGACTTTGTGCTCGATAATATTTACAGAGCTTCCTCCGTCGATCAGTATCCTGCGAATGAAGTGGTTTGCAATGTATAATGTAATCACCAGGCCATCGTGATGAGGATCATGTATGTCATCTCTATCATCTTCGTCGAAACATATCACCTTTTCTTCAGTTAAGCTGGAGGTCCTGATAGGTCTGTCCCCATTCTCTGTTTTCGCTTCTTTGGCATTTCTTTTTGCTGCAGAGTAAGAAGTACCACAAATATCAGATCCACCAGATATAAAACCTATTACCTTGGCATCTGGTGGTGGGGATTTTGCTCTTTGCGGGATCCTGTCTTGATTCTTGGTCTTGTTTTTTCCTTTCCCCGAAAATTCTTTGAGATAACCCTTGCTCAAGAGATAGCTTATCTCCATCCGTAAAGCAAAACAATCCTCAGTTATATGGCCAAAGTCTTCGTGGAATGCACACCACTTGGACTTGTCCTTTACCCCTGAGTTCCTCTCAAACTTGCGAGACCACCTGGCTTTTTCTCCAAGATCCTGCATAGTAAATAGCAAACCAGTTGTATCAAGAGAAAAACAGTATTCAGACAACTTAGGATATTCTTCCTCATCCTCGTCGTCTTCTACAACATTGACCCGTGATTGTCTGGCTTAGAATACGACTTGGATCTGTACGACCTGAATGGTGTAGGTTCAGCTTTCCGGTTATCATCTTCCAGCCTAATAAAACTCAATGCACGGTTCCTGACTTCATCAAGGTTCCTGCAAGGATTCATCACAAGGACTTCGTAAAATTGAGAATCCTTCTGTAGTCCCATCTTGAAGGCCTTGACTGCAGTGGCAACGTCAAGGTTCGGGATATCCAGGGATTCCCGACCAAATTTGCAGACATAGTCTCGGAGGGATTCTCCGGGATTTTGAATTATCCTGTATAAGTCACTTGTTAATCTTTCAAAAGTTCTACTACAATAGAATTGATTGTTAAACATGTTAATTAAATGAGCAAATGAAGTAATAGAATATGGAGGTACATTAAGCAGCCATTTTAAGGCTGATCCTGTCAAGGTAGAGCCGTAGCCTTTGCATAAGCAAGCTTCCTTTAGGTCCAATGGAATGGGGTTTATCTCCATCCGTTCCCTATACTACGCGACGTGCTTCTCGGGATCTGTAGTTCCATCATACAACTTCATGTTAGGAGTCTGGAAGCGCTTGGGGATCTCAGCATCACATAACGGTGGAGCGAATCTGGAGATCCTGTGACTGGTAGAGGACATTTCCGATATAGGTTGGACCACACCTAGTACACTGGAGATCATCTCTCTCAACTTCTTTAACTCCTTAGCCATGGACGGAGTGATTCCTGTCTCCCGCACAAATTCGTTAGTATTTGAAAATTGATTGAATATGTTACCGTTCTCAGGATTTCGGAACGATGATTCCGGAGTAACTTCAACATCCTGATTTGTCATAACTCTGACAGCCGGGGTAGGGCCAACTGCAGTAATCCCTGTTTGCATGGGAAGGAAATCTCCCTTATGGATTTCTGAGGATCCTCAATAATTGAAATCCAAGATCCTTGGTTGCAGAGGGGTCGTCATTTCCACTGGTTTCTTCGATTCCTTAACCTTCTCAATCTCCCGAAACAGCGCATGGTTAGTCTTCCTCTGTTGTTCCATTTGTTGTTTCATCTCCGAGAACAGATCGAGGATATCGTTGTTTGATACGATCACAGGTCCACCAGCAGGTATTCCGGATCCTGAAAAACCCATATGAGTAGTTTTCTTCGGCTGATTAACACTTTTTTGAAATGGAGGAGGAGGAATAGGGTTGACCAACCCAGAGCTCGAAGATGGAGCAAAAACAGAAATATTTTTGGATTGGGACGACATTTTCGAAAATAGCTTTGAAAGATAGTGATTGAATACAAATTTTAGTAAAGATTTGAAGATGAAAAGAACCACTTGCCCCACGGTGGGCGCCAAATTGTTTTGAGTAAAAATTAACAAGACTAATTTTGTAACCAAACTTAGTTTATGAGGTAGTATGCTGGTAAAATCAATGTAAAAACGTAAAGAGTGACACGTTGTTTACGAGGAAAGCCCTTGATCGTTCAGGATCTCCGAAAAAAAACCTCCGGAGGTGACAATCTACACCTAGCTCGTTTCTTCAATAAATGATAAAGAATTACAAGTGTTGAGCAGCAAATGATCGATATCTAAGTGTTACAAGACTGATTGCGAGTGTATTCTATTACTAAGTGCGTTGTTGTGTATTTTCTAATCGACCAAGCTGCTGATTATATACAGAGATTATGCTAACTAACTATCCAAGAATCCCGAAATCAACTTAGTCTTTAAAGATGACCGTTGGAGGCCAATCGACGCGTCTTCTACACGTTCTCCTTGACTTCAAGAGCGATTCTTCAGGGATGAACTTGACCACGCACGTTTTACCTGCGAATAAGTCAAGATAGAAGGAAGATACAACGGTTAGGTAATATATAAATTGAGAATACCAAAACCTGTCAGGATACCGAAGTACGTTGAAGATCCAGGATCCTTAGCTGCAAAATGACCCCTAACAATAATGAAACATAAACATGAGGCTTTTGAAGTGTTCAAAGTGTTTCAAAATGAAGTACGAAATCAACTCGATAAAACAATTAAATCCATTCGATCGGATCGAGGTAGTGAGTACTTAAGTTATGAATTCGACGAACATCTAAAACAATGTTGAATAGTTTCACAGTTGACTCCACCAGGAACGCCACATCACAAAGGTGTTTCCGAGAGGAGGAATCGAAACATATTGAATATGGTTCGATCCATGATGAATCGAACTAACTTGTCGCATTCCTTTTGGGGTTATGCTCTTGAGACTACTGCTTGAATTGTACAAGTGGTCACAACCAAGAAGGTCAACAAAACACCATATGAGATATGGCATGGGAGGAATCCCATCTTGTCATACCAAAATGTATAGGGTTGTGAAGATTACGCCAAACGTGAGACTTCCAACAAGTTAGAACCCAGAGGTGAAAAGGTTGTTTTCGTCGGATTTCCAAAGGAGACAAGAGGTTACTATTTCTATCATCCTAATGAAAACAAGGTTTTCATAGCTCTTAGAGGAGTGTTCCTTGAGAAGTAATTCCTTACGAATGGGCCGACCGGAAATACTATGGATCTGGAAGAAGTTCAGAAACCACAAGTAACTTCACCAGAGATTGAGACTACGAGTCAACAAAGAGTTGTTGAACCTGAACACGTAGGGATTCAGGAACCGGCTAAAACTCCAGGCGTCCGCCGGTCGGGTAGGAATCGCCAGGAATCTGAAAAATGTGGATTTCTTATAGAAAATGACGATGTCTTTTTGGTGGATCAAGTTGAGCCGATCAATTACAAGGCTGTAATTTCATATTCGGAATCTAAATAGTGGCTAGAAGCCATGGGCACAGAGATGCAATCCATGTACTATAACCAAGTCTGCCACTTAGTTGATCTACCGCCTTACTGTAAGACAACAGAGAGTAAGTGGGTTTTCAAGAAGAAACCCAACATGGATGGAAATGCGCAAACCTTCAAAGTTAGACTAGTTGCGAAAGGATTCACTCAAAGTTAAGGACTTGATTATGAGGAAACCTTCTCGCCGGTGGCTGTGCTTAAGTCAATCAGAATTCTAATTGAAATATCTGCGTATTATGACTATGAGATATGGCAAATGGATGTCAAAATGGCTTTCCTAAATGGATACCTTACTGAAGTTATCTATATGGCTTAGCCAGAGGGTTTTTTAGATCCAAAGAATCCGGATAAGGTGTGCAAACTACAGAAATCCATTTATGGATTGAAACAAGCATCTCGAAGATGGAACCTTTGTTTTGATGAGAAAATCAAAGAGTTTGGTTTCATCAGGAATGAAGATGAGCCGTGTGGAGACGACAACTCCACTACAACCAAGGATCTTGAACTTTGACGTTGCAGGATCCTTAGGAAATCATCAAGGAGACTTCATCCCCGTGCAGGCTGGAACCACGATAGTTGGCCCAATTCCAGCTGTTAGAGTCGCTGTAAACCGGGATATTGGAATCACCCTAGGACCGTCATCGCAGAATCCTAACATTGGTAACACCTTCAATCAGTTTTTAAACACTAACCATAACGAACATGTGTAGGATGTAGGGATCAATCTAGTCATGGCCAAAGAACTGAAGAAACTAAAGGATATGAACTCTAGTGTATCCGGTGTAATCCAACCAATACCGGAAGTATCCTCAGCCAGTCACAGGATCTTAAGATTTGCTACTCCAATATGCGATGCAGAGATCCCGAAACGCTTCTAAACTCCCAACATGAAATTATACGATGGAACTACCGATCCCGAAGAGCATGTTGCTCAATATAGAGAGAGAATGGAGATCAATATATCCCTCTAGATCTAAAAGAGGTCTTTCTATGCAAAGGCTTCGGATCAACTTAACAAGATCTGCCTTGAAATGGCTATTAAACGTCCCTCCTTATTCTATTACTTCATTTGCTCATTACGTTAATTTATTTAATAATCAATTTTCTTGCAGCCGAACCTTTGAGAGACTAACTATTGATTTGTACAGTAAACCAAAATGCTGAAGAATCCCTAAGGGATTATGTGAGCAAGTTTGGCCGGGAATCCTTGAATATCCTTCCACCTATGATCATCCCAACAGGAAAACTGAATCATCATCTTTCAAACCCCATAGATCAAAGCCTTATTCGAGATCTAACAATCATAGGGTCAACGTTGTGGAGGATGATGAGGAAGAAGAAGATTATCATAAACTAACTGATTATTGCTTTTATGTTGATGTTTCAGGACTCATGTATGCTATGCAGGATCTTGGGGACAAAGCCAGATGGCCCAAGAAAACTGACAAGGGATCCGGATGGAAGGATAAATGCAAATGGTGTGCCTATTATGAGGATTTTGGGCACATAACTGAGGATTTCATGGCCCTTAGAAAGGAAATAAGCTATCTCCTTAACAAGGGCCACTTTAAGGAACTCTTGGGCAGAAAGAAAGAAAAGAATCAGAATTCTGATACTTCCCCAAGACGAGCGGAATCCCCTCCTCAGGATGCCAAGGTAATAAATTTTATTTCTGGTGGTTCTGATATTTGTGGTACTTCTTATTCCGCAGCCAAAAGACACGCAAAGGAAGCCAAGATGGAGAAAGAAGATAGGCCTACCAGGACATAAACCTTGACTGACCAGAAGGTGATATCGTTCGTTGAAGAGGATAGGGATAATGTGCAGGATCCTCATCATGACGGTTTGTGATTGCTTTATATGTCGCCAATCATTTCGTACGTATGATCCTGATAGATGGAGGAAGTTCAGTTAACATTATATACAGTTGGAAGCATTGAAAAAGATGAATATTCCTGAAACTGAGATCATATCAAAATCCTCAGTATTAGTGGGATTCAGTGGAAAAGTCAAGAATACAATAGGAGAAATCAAGTTACCTGTCTACATTGAGAGGGTAAATTCAATTCAAAGATTTTGTATTATTGATTCACTCTTTTGCTATAATATTATTTTAGGGAGACCCTGATGACATGAAGGCAGTACCTTCAACATACCATCAATGTGTCAAATTACCGACCCTTGGGGAGTGGTAAAAGTTGACAGTGATAAACAGGAAGTTAAGAATTGCTATACTTCGTAAATGAAAGCCTCTACTAAAACAACGCAGGCATAGCAACTAAAGAAACAAGCTCGGGATGTCCTGGAAGACAGGGAACAAGATGTCAAAGAAATATCCCTAAGCACGGAGGATCCTAACGTCAAGGTGCTTGTAAGAACCAATATCCCCAGAGATATTGAACAGGAACTCTTAGAATTGCTGAAAAGTAGAATTTCAACCTTCGCTTGAAAACACGAAGATGTGATAGGTATTTCTAAGGATATTATTACACATAAATTGGGTGTTGATAATAGTTTCAGGCCAATACACCAAAAAGAAGAAAATTTGCACCGAAAAGGAATGTAATCCAGGAAGAGGTGGAGAGGCTGCTAAAAGCAGGAATGATAAGGGAAGTAAAATTCCCAAGATGGATAGCTAATGTGGTGGTGGTCCAAAAGAAGAATGGGAAATGGAGAGTCTGTGTAGACTTCACTGACCTGAATAAAGCATACCCCAAGGATCCTTTTCCATTACCACACAATGACTCAATGGTTGATTCTACAGCAGGCCATGAAATGTTAACATTCATGGATGCTTCCTCAGGATTCCAACAAATTCAAATGGAACCCTCGGATCAGCAGGATACTGCATTCATGACTCCAACGGGTATTTATTGTTATATAGCTATGCGTTTTGGTTTAAAAAATACAGGCGCTACTTATCAAAGGCTGGTGAACATGATGTTTAAATACAAATTGGGGGACACCATGGAGGTCTACATGGATGACATGGTGGTCAAGTCAATGAAAGCCAATGATCAATTTAGGGATCTCAAAGCTGCCTTTGATATCCTCGACCAGTATAATATGAAGCTGAATCCTTCAAAGTGCAACTTTGGAGTAGGGGCAGGAAAATTTCTGGGATATATGGTAACTAAGAGAGGAATAGAAGTCAACCCAGAATAGATCAAGGCGATCCTAAACCTAAAATCCCTAATAAGCACTATAGACGTCCAAAGACTCACAGGAAGGATAGCAGCCCTTAACAGGTTTATATCAAGATCCTCAAAGAGATGAAAGGTTTGAGTGGGATGAAAAGCATGAAGAAGCACTTCAAGCCTTGAAGAAGTACTTATCATCAGCACCTCTACTAATGAAGCCGGAGGATGGTGAACCACTATCCCTATACTTAGCAGTATCCGGGAATGCAGTAAGTGTTGTATTGGTCAAGGATCATGAAGGGCAGCAACATCCTGTCTACTATGTAAGTAAAAGTCTACTAGATACGGAGACCATGTATTCTCATCTTGAAAAGTTAATTTTAGCATTAATTATGACATCTACTAAACTTAGGCATTACTTTAAAGGGAAAACACGACAGAATAGTAACCAAGTTTCAAAAGTGTTCCAAATAGGCCACTCACTATAGTATACCCGATGGTGTATACCGAGTAACATACATACTGAGTGACCTAATTGGGACATTTTTAAAACTTGGTTACTATTCTACAAAGTTACCCCTACTTTGAAACACATACTATTCACATCAAAACTAATTATTATATAAAATGTGTGTTAAGAAAACCAGAAATGCCAGGTAGAATGGCTAAATAGTTTGTTACACTTAGTGCATATGATCTAGTATATGAACCTAGAACAGCAATAAAGTCCCACGCATTAGCAGACTTTGTGCCAGATTTCAGTAGTAATATTCAGCATGAAGCAGACTTAGAAGTCTAGCAATTAGATGAAACTAAAGATCAATGGACGCTATTCACTGATGGTGCATCCAACATAAGAGGAACAGGACTAGGAATCATACTAAAATCGCCACAGGGGGACATAATACCCCAATCGATTAGCTGTGAGTTCCAGGAAACAAATAATGAGGTGGAATATGAAGCACTAATAGCAGGACTACAGCTAGCCAGGGATATAAAAATCAGATACCTCCAGATACACGTAGATTCATTGTTACTTGCTAATCACTTTAATGGTTCGTATGCTGTGAAAGGTGAGTAATTAGCCCAATATCTTGAAATAGTTAAAAATTTATCTGTAGAATTCGAAATTTTTAGTATCACACACGTACCTAGAAAAGATAATGTTGAGGCTGATGCCTTAGCAAATCTTGCTTCGACTCTTAAAATACCAAAATGTATTAAAATACCAATCATACTTGTTATGAGCCCAGCAATTGAGAAAGTAGAACTCAAAAGAGATGAAGTGTCAAACACAGAAGACCTAGAGACTCAGGATCCTAAAACAGATCAAGGATCCTGTACCTTACCTATCAAAAAATATTTACAAGAGGGTGAGATCCCGAAAGACGAAAAGAATAACAGGGCTTTTTCGCATGAATGTATCCCATTTTATAATTTTTCATCATGTTTTGAATAGAAAATATGTTGCAGGTCCATACTTGAGATGCTTAGAGGGTCCTGAAGTACAAGAATTCTTGAAAGACATGTATGAGGGAGACTGTGGTAATCACACTGGGGGCAGAGCATTATTCTCGAGGATCCTGAGAACAGGGTACTACTGGCCTACCATGAGGAAAGATGCTATCATTTATGCCTAGAAATGTGATGCTTGCCAAAGACACAGCAACATACTTCATCAACCAGTGGAACCCTTGTATCCAATTATCTCCCCATGGCCATTTATGAAATTGGGAATGGATAAAGTCGGCAAACTGCCCAAAGCAGCAGGTGGAAAGGTATTCATGCTGGCATTGACTTATTATTTCTCCATGTGGATAGAAGCAGAAGCATTTTTCCAAGTCAGAGAAAAAGAAGTTGTGTCCTTTATAAAGCTTAATATCCTGACAAGTTTCGAGATCCTGGCAGAAATAATATGCAACAATGGATCCCAGTTTATTGGCAAAAGAACAACAAACTTCTATGCCAGTTGGGGGATAAAGATTGTAACTTCAACCCCTATACATCTTCAAGCTAATGGACAGGCGGAATCCAATAACAAAATCATTATAAACAACCTCAAGAAGAGATTGGGTGCTAAGAAAGGAAGATGGGCAGAAGAACTACCATTTGTACTTTGGGCAGATAGGACAACCGCAAAGAATGCAGCAGGCCAAACTCCATTCTCGTTGGTGTTTGGTAATGAAGCTATGATCCCTACGGATATGGTTATCCCTACTGCCAGGACAATCTCTAAACTCCAGAAACCAACAACGAAGCTCTTGCTCAGGATCTTGACACAATTGATGAACTTAGGGATCTTACTAAGGTTCGGATCGTAGCGTATCAGCAAAAGATAGCAAGATCCTACAACAAATAATAAGGATTCGAAGATTTCAAGTGGGTGACTTAGTACTAAGGAAAACATTTTAAAACACTATCAATCCAAATGAAGGCAAACTCGAACCTAAGTGGGAAGGCCCGTACTTAATAGATTCAGAAGCAGGCAAGGGTGCCTATTGGCTAGCTACTACGGAAGGAGAAGTCCTACCAAGATCCTGGAACGCTATTCATCTTAAAGCATACTTTATGTAAGTCAAAATTTAAATTTTGACTCAAGCTGGTATGTTCATTATCCCAACTTACTCCAATCTCTGGTATGTTTCCTATCCCATATTTGTTTCAGCTTAAGTTCAATTATTTTTCTCTCTACAAATTACTGACTTAGGCATCGAAGGGGTGGTAGCCTGGCTAACACCCACCTTCACCAAGGTTTTAGTGTTTTGTATATTAAACTACCAAGGATCCTGATCAAAAGATAAAGACTGGCCATCTCTCTGAGTCTAAGATATTCTAAATCCCTTCAAAGGTTTAAAGGTTTTCATCTTTCTATGAGATTGGGTTTAAACACTCCGCCTGGCGCACGATATCCAAGTATAGTTCAAGATAGTGGACAATTTCACCATTGTTGGCTATATATTGGACCTTACGAATATATTCAATGGAATAACATGGACATGTTATACTCTGGGCTTGTCCCAAGAATTTAACACTTACATGTTAAACTAAGGTCTTGGCATTTTCATGTCACTACGATCACCGAGTATAACCCACGGATATGAACAAACGTTTTTGGCTAGTCCCAAGTTTTTAGCATTTATATGCTAACTTAAGTCTGAGATACTCAAGTAAATGGGGAATACCCTCGGGAATCCTACAAGTTCTTTATTCAGGCAAAGTGAGGACAATTATAAGGATCCCAAGGTACATTTACTAAAAGGTTGATTCATTTATAAACAATACACAGAGGACAATCAAAGCCATCAAAATATTAAGACCCACCCACTATTATCTGGTATGAATTCCTACTCAAAGTCCCTTTTTCTTATCCTGAATAAATGTTTTCGATTTATCTTAATTGTCAAATAAACTTAATGACTAAGTCATGATATGTTAATAACTTATATTTCTCAAAAACTGTTTAAAACAAAGTATGTTTTTTGTGAAAACTATTTTAAATCTAAATTATGATTTATATCCTAGCAGGATCCCAAAGTCAATTTTTAAGGCCTAAGTGCCCAGGGATCCTTACTTAAAAAAAAATTCATCACAACATAACAAAACACACCATGGCATAGAGTCGAAGGATTATCTACTAATATTAAAGTACAAGAAAATCAATGATTCAGGTTTTGTCCAAAACTAGGACCCATCCACCCAAACCATAGACCATCAGTCAGAAGTTAGGATTGTCTATCCCAAAACTAGGGATCCCCAAACAGAAAAATAAATTGTTTTCAAACATCAACCACCATTATCAGATCAAATTAAACAACCAAAAAATCCAGGGCTCAGGCCTAGGCATCATTTCCATCATTGCCCTACTCAACCTCCTTCTCGACATCCCCAGCTCCAGTATCCCCAGCAGCCGTGCTTGTCTCCACCGTTTTGCCACCAAGATTAGCTAGAGAAGTGCGCCATCCATGAAGATCCAAAGTTGCAAGGTCAAAACCCTCCACATCAGCCTGCTCTACCATCTGGATCCTAGACTGGAGGACAGTCATGGCCGCAGATCTTTTAGCATCATCTATAGTGTCTTGCACTTTCTGCTCGCATTGGGTCGTGGTCTCTTACAGCTTCTCCTTCAAGTCCTGGATCTCTTTCTCCATGAACTTGGACTTGGCAATGGCGGTCTTCTTCATATCTTCAATCTTTTCTTAGGCCTCCTGGCTTCCGTGAAAGCAAAGCCTAAAATGGCATAACCAAACAATTTAGTATCCAATTACGGACGGCCTTCTTCTCTGCCACTCCCAAGTTGGCGCTCAGTTTCTCCAGACCTTGCAACAATCAAATGTATTAAGAATTTCGGGATCCTATCATCAAATTAGGAATACCATAAATCACTTACCAGGTTCATCAGGGATTGCAGTTTCTGAGTAGTCTCGCTGGAGTCGATGCCTTCAAAGATCTTAAGATCCACCACATCTGCTGTCTTTATCTTTTTACTCCCTCAGGCTTTAGAGCGAAGCATCGGAACATGGGATTTGGTGTTCAGAGGCGTAAGACCCTCCTTCTTAATGACAATGGCCCCAGACAGAAGACTGTCAAGATCAGACAGGGCGAATTAGGAGCTTGATTTTGGGATTCATACAAAATTTAAAGCGAGTCAGGGTCATAATATACAATAATACAAATATGAGTTGTTCTTTACCTGAGGACATATTGGATTTGGAGTATTGCGTGTTGAAACTCGCTTCACTAATGGTTGAATCAAGAAGAAAAGATCTCTCTGCGATAGGTATCTCTAACAAAGCTTCAATTCTTTTGTATGTATCGCTTCTTGTAGGAACCAACTCTGCAAACTTGGGGCTGCACAAAAAAACAAAAATCGTCAGAAACGGCTTAGAAACACTAAAAACTTATTTCCTACACTTCTTAACGCGCTGGAGTGGCAAAAGATCTCCACCGGGGATAGAATCTCTCTTCACAAAGAAAAATTTCCCCTTCCAGTCAGTGTCATTTTGGGTTGCTTTTGGAACCAAAGATGTTTGCCCAGATTTAAGTTGAAGAACGAAGCGAGAAGATTCGTGGGTTCTCAAATTGTAAATGTTGGTTAGTTCAGGGATACCAATGGTTAAAATATGGAGATGGTTCAAATTTTCCAGAGTGTGCAGGATCCTCCAAACCATAAGCATGGCTTGGGAATAGCACAAACCAGTGAGTTTGAAAAAGTCGGTAATAAGCGATGGAAACAGATAAGTAAGACCCAAAGTAAAGGGGTAGGCGAGGAAACAAACCGAAGTAGCAGAGGCAAAATCAGCCTTAACCCTATAATCGAAGGCCCTAAACTCAACTTTTTCAGGAAAAGCACCGCTTGTTTTCAAGAGTTCGATATCTTGATCGGTGAAGGAACAAACCTCCTTATCAGAGTGATCGAGGATTCCTTGATCGACAAAATTTTCAATCATCTCAGCAACGATGGAGGAGGATGATCGGGTCATTTTCTTGCCCATTGTTAAAATAGCTAAGATGTTTGTAAAGAAAGAAACGAAGATGGGAGTGAAAAAACTTTACCTTTTTGCTCTGTGAAGATTCGAATGAGAGAGACGGTTGAATATAATGTGGATAACCATGATTATAACCTACATGAGAGGCAACGGTGATATCGCATCGATACTCGAGATACGTCCTATCGAAACATTACAGCTTTCAATTGTGATAACAGCTGTTAAATTTAGGGAAAATTGTTAGGGGTCATTTTTATGACTTGTGATACTGAACTCCTAACAATTTTTAGTATCCTGACAGGTTTCGGTATCCTTAATGTTTACATTACTAATCGTTGTATTGTCCTCCTATCTTAATTTTTATGTGTAGATAAAACGTGTAGACTTAGTCTCTCCTGAAGAATCGCTCAAGACTCGTTATGAAAAACATGTGAAAGATGGGAGGAAGGGTTTACAACAGTCATATTTGAAGACTTAGTCTATCCGGGATTCTCGAATTGTTTGTTACATTTATCTTTGTATTTATAGCAGTGAGATCGATATAGAAAAGACACACCACACTCGTAAACTACATTGTAACACTTAGCTCTCGATAATTCACTACCAAAATTGTACCCATTTCATCGATTTATACAAGAACATGAGGCAAGTGACTTTTGGTCACTTCCCGAGGTTTTATATCGGCGATCCCCAACAATCAAGGGCTTTCCTCGTACATCATTGTGTCACCTCTTTACATTTACGCTCATATTCTCATATTTTGATCAACCACACTACCTCACATACTAAGTTTATTTACAAAATTAGTCTTTTTAATTTTTACCCAAAACACTGCGTATATTGAAAAGGTTATACAACATTTCTCAATGCAAGATTCCAAGAGAGGATTCTTGCCTATAGCACATGGAACGATACTAAAGAAATCGCAGTGTCCGAAAACGGATAAGGATAAAGGGAGGATGGAAAGAGTTCCATATGCTTCTAAAATAGGATCGATCATGTATGACATGTCATGTACTAGGCCAGATGTTTTGTATGCTTTTAGTGTGACTAGCAGATATCAGCAGAATCCAGGGGATGCCCACTGCATTGTTCTGAATAACATTATGAAGTACTTGAGAAAAACTAAAGATATGTTCCTGATATATGGAGGAGTGGAAGAAGAGCTCACTGTAAGGTGTTACACTGATGCTAGCTTCCAAACTGATCAAGATGACTCTCGGTTACAGACGGGATTTGTATTCACACTGAACAGTGGAGCAATAACTTGGAATAGTTCCAAACAGAGTGTCGTTGCTCAGCCCACCACCGAGTCTGAATACATTGTGGCATCGGATGCTGCAAAGGAGCCTGCTTGGATGAATAAGTTCATAGCTGATCTCGGGGTAGTGCCATGTGTTGAGATACCTATCGAGATATTGTGTGACAACACCGGTGCTATTTCTCAAGCAAAAAAACTAAGGTCACATCACAGGAGACACCACTATAAACAAGGTACATACATATCATAATCTAGCAGAACCGTTTACTAAGACTATGCCTCAAGTGAAACATGAGGAGCATGCTACAAACATAGGGCTTAGGATTGCTAGTAAGTGATATGATTTTTTTTGGTATTTGGATGTTTTTGAACTGTAACAGTAATATTTGAATGCTTTTGAATTTAATGGTTACATTCCTTATCATGAATATTTTTTGTGTTCAATATTTGTACGTTTAAGAATCCTTAAATAATGGTTATTCTAAAAGTTCGTGGTCGATTAAATCTATGGGAATAGAGTTTGAACCAAGACCATTGTGAATCGTTGGCTTGTTTCATATGATGAAAAGTGCAAAGAGTTAGAGGCCAAATTCACATATATTCACTAGAGAATGAATATTGAATGCAATCTGCTTCAGAACTACTTCATGGATCATTATCATAAGTAGGTTTTGAAAATGGCATAGTCCATGTATCCTCATACCTAAGATGCATATTAGAACTTGATTAAGTGTAAGATTGCGCTTTCACATAATCTAGAGATGTTCTTTGACCAGACATTTATAAGGATCATCGTTAGGAGTTAATCCAAAACTTAGCGAGAGTTGTATGTAGTCAGTGGAATCTGTTCCCTTACTACGGTAAGCAGGCAGACGTCTCTAGGCCCCTCGTTTATCAAACTCTTGTAAATGCATAGCCATGCTTAAACTGGGAGTTTGATTAGCCAATTTGAAATTATGATTGAGAAAGAGAATGTTGAACACTATATGAGAATGAAACATGATCCATGTCTCATGGTCAACGGGATGCCAACTACAGAAGGATAATCGACTGATGACCATAGCTATTACGAATGGTTCACTAAGAGTACTTAGACTATCGGGAATAATAGACAACTTTAAAGTGTCATACCTAATAGGGGCTGTTTTGACCAATAATTACCAAGCATAATTCCATGATCAAATTAGTAAGTGAGGTAGTGTGCTTGTATATTTTGTACGACAAATATAAGATTGAAAGCAGTAAAATGACATGGGTGTTTACGAGGAAAGCCCTTGATCCTTGATGATCTCCGGCATAAAACCTCGGGAGGTGACTAATCGTCGACCTGCCTCTTGTTCTTGTGATTAAACAAAACAAAGATTACAAATGTGGAGCAACAGATCATAGCTAAGTGATTAGAGAGAGTATTCGAGTGTGAGTTGTGTCTTTCCTATCGATCATAATGCTCTATTAAATAAGAAAATATCCTAACTAACTCTCGATTATCCTGGGAATAACTCGGTCTTCTCTTGTGACCGTTGGGAGTGCTTCAACACATGTTTCTTTAGTCAATCTTTGACTTCCACGGATACACTAAGTCCTTTGTTGAATGCCTACGAATACAAGTCAAAGACAAAGAGAAAATAGTTGATTAGTACTGTTAATGTTTGGGATACTAAACTTACTTGAGATCCTGGATCCTGAGTCATAAATTTAGCCCGTAACAATTGTCCCCAAATTTTGACTGTTGGAGATGCTTTTATCGATAACTATAAAAATTTCAAACATGACTTGAACGTGAAGAGACGTGAGCTGTTGTGGTGCGAGGATTTAGATCATTAGACGTTGTCGTTTCTTTTGGTTATAATTACCCCTTTTGTTTCTCTCTCTTCATTCTCATCTGCCATTCTCACTTCATCCCTAAAAGAACTTCTCTGAGGTAAGGTGTTTTCTGGAACTACTTGTTGAGGAGAGGATGTTCCGATATAAAATCTTAACTGCCAAAGGAAGCACTGATACTAAACACTCAGAATCCGGGATGTCTAGCAGTGTGCAACTTTCTTTTGTCTTTTCATAGCATACGTGATCCTCACATGTTAAATTTTTTGCAGGTGCTCATAAATCAGGTTTTAGTTTCGCTCTTGATGACATTGGCAATCTCATCTCTGTGGGGGTACAATAATTAAGTAGGAGAAGTCAACTCCCGTGATCCCTAGATCTTCTGCCCCTATTCTGCGCTCAAAAGCGTCTGGGAGCAAGAAGAGGAAAAATACTAACCTGGTAGATGTCGAATCCTCCGAGGAGATGATTTTCCATGACTTAAACAAGAAGGTAAGTAGGTTCTAGTGTTCCTGATTTTGTACCTGCATCTTGAAGACTTATATGTACTAATTGGAACAGATGTAAACCTGCTACGATGTCGAGGTGAGGAGGGCCAATGACCCCGAGAAGATGGTGGAGGACCTGAAGAAGATTGTCACAACCAAGAGTAAGCTGATGGAGAACGAGGTTAGAGAGCTTGTTTGCCTAAAGAAAGAATTAGGAGAGACCACGGCCAAAAGCGCCCAAGAGCTGGAGGAGATCAAAGCACAACATGCCCAAGAACTTGAAGGGATCCTTAACGATGCCAAGAAGTCTGCCACTATGACCGTTGTCTAGGCGAGAATTCAGATGGCTGAACAGGCTAGTGATAAGGCTTTTGATGTTGCTGCTTGGGATCTTCAGGGGTGGCATAAGGCATTGGTTGCTCTAGGTGGCGAAGTGGGTGAGGCAAGTGAGAGGCTTGAGGCTGAGGTTGGCAGGAATGATGAGAAGGAGATAGGTGTGGAGGAGGATGCGGTACAAAGCAATGAGGGCAAGGATGTTGAGGCCTGAGCTTTGGTTTTAATGGTTTGACTTGTGGTTCTTGAACAATCTACTTTGATGTTAGCTTAAAACACTTTTATTTTCTGGTCTCCTGTGTTCTAGGAGTTTTATGGTTTGTGTGCTTCAAAACAATTTCCTTTTGGTATCCCTGGTTTTGGGGATGGTTTGGTTGCTTTTGGTACATGACTTTAGGTTTTAAAATTTTTTTTACACCATGCTTGATATAATTTGTCAAATGTTCTAGTTTGAAACGATTAATCTAGATAGTTGAGACTTATCACATCGAAAAACACATTTATACATTTGGATAAATCATCTTTTAGAGTAGTAATTCTAAGTCAATATCTTTTCAAAAAATCATATCATGAAAGCATTAAACTCTGCACTTATAAATTAAGATAAAAGTATATATTCTGAGAAATCTTGAATGAGTATATATAACGGGTGAGTTTAAGCTCGGGTGATTAGTAGGTTGTAGCCTCTTAGTCATTTCATGTGCATTGCTGATAAGCAAATTATCCATTTAGTACTTCTTCCATAGTTATGTCTTAGGATCTTTGGGGATGTCCCCATTCCTGAGTAAGTCTTGGTTAGTATGCAAATGCTAAATACTTGAGTCATATCAAATGAAACTTTATATTTAGCATGTCAATGTTAAATGCTTGGGATATGCCAAAGGAGACATTATGTTTAACATGTCAATGTTAAAAACTTGAGTCATGCCAACTAAAGTTTTATGTTTAACATGTTAATGTTAAAAGCTTGGGCCATGCCAGATGTATAACATGTCCATATTATTCCATTAAAAATATTCATAGGGTCCAACATATAGCCAACAACAGTGAAATTTCTAGCCACTTTTACATGGACTGATCCCACTATCAAGAACTATACTTGGATCTCAAGCATTCTAGCGGGGTGTATAAACCCAACAACTTTGGAAAGGTGAAAATCTTTAAACCTTAGAACGGATTTGGAATACCTTATACTTAGAGAGATGGCCAGTCTCAGTTACTTTGCTCAATGTCTTTAGGAGCCTAATCTGCAAAACCTTTAAACGTTGGTGAAGGTGGGTGTTAGCTAGGCTAACACCCCTCCGATGCTTATGTCAGTAACTTGATTAAATAATGAATAAAAATTGAAATAAGTAATGATAGAAAACATACCAGCCTGATTTAGAATTCGGATTCTAACTTACATGAAGTATGCCTTGAGATGAATGGCATTCCAGGATCTTGGGAGGACCTCTCTTTCCATAGTTGTCAGCCAGTAAGCACCTTTGCCATCTTCCAAGTCTATCAAATATGTTCCTTCCCACTTGGGTGCTACCTTTCCCTCACTAGGGTTGATAGTATGTTGGAAGGTCTTTCTGAGTACTAAGTCACCCACTTGGAATCTTCTCGTTCTCAGGTTTTTGTTGTAAGACTTTGCTATCCTTTGCTGGACGCTGCAATCTGGATCTTGGCATGATCCCTAATCTCGTCGATGGTGTTAAGATCCTGAGTAAGGGCTTCGTTATCGTTTTCAAGAGCTTGAAGGCTGGATCTTGTTGTAGGGATAACCATCTCTGTAGGAATCATTGCCTCTGTGCCAAACACTAATGAGAATGGGGTTTGCGCTGTTGCGTTCTTTGCGATCGTCCTATCTGCCCAAAGGACAAAAGGTAGTTATTCTGCCCATCTTCCTTTCTTGGCGTCCAACCTCTTTTTGAGGTTGTTGACAATGATTTTATTGTTGGACTCTGCATGTCCGTTAGGTTGAGGGTGGACAGGAGTTGAGGTTATCATTTTTATTCCCCAGTTGGCACAAAAGTTAGTTGTTCTTTTGCTGATGAACTAGGATCCGTTGTCGCACACTATTTCTGTCGGGATCACGAATCTTGTCAAGATATTTCGCTTTAGGAAAGATACCACTTGTAACATTTCTGATTTTCATTATCTGTATTTCAATTCAATGTAATGCATTTCAAATCAAATTCTAGTACTCTAATTTGTTCTATTCGTACCAACAATTAAAAACTATGTTTCAATACAAATCCGCAATATATACGCGAGTATATCCTAGTTAAATCAATAAACGTTCTTATTTATACGAATTTGGTAATACTGGAATTTCAAGAGGCTGAGTTTGGAAAATAACCAGAAACCCCAATAGGCACGGCCGCGCCTCGTTCTGGCACGGTCGCGCCAAGTGCTTTGTAACGGTCGCGCCCGGTGCCTTGGCACGGTCGCTCCACTTATAGGCACGGTCGTGCCTCGCGTCAGTTGAAACGTAAAAGCAGTTTTAAATGCAGAATCGTTTGATTTCATAACCGATATTCACTTCATTCTCATTAACGAGAATAATAAGTCTATCAATTACAACAATTAACTCAGTATAATTCGATTAGCCTCAAAACCGTCAAAACATTCATGAAACCACTGATTCTCCCTTTTCAATCCAAATTCTCTCAAGAAACTCTCCATACGTATCACTCGATCCCCTCTAAAGCTTCTGGACACGCTGGTGTAGCCGGAGTTGCAGCATAGAGCACCAGAAATCAAACCGTTCACGCCGAAACTCTCCTTTACTGTAAGCTATCGATTCACTATTCTTCCGGGTAATTACAATCTTATACTCATTCGATTAAGTCTATAGATCAAAAGCCCCATCTTAGTTTGGGCTTGCAATATGGAAATCACCTCGAACCCGAATCTATATTTCGTTCAAAAAAATGATTTAATCGAATCGGACCTTAAACACGTCTTAAATACAATTAATCTATACAAAAAACTGGTAATGATATAATGGGTGAAAGCCCTATGATTTTTAACACTGTTATTCTAAGAATTAGTCAATTCGTTCCTGTTTTGGAACAGACGCGGTCGCGCTAGTTTCCTAGCGCGGTCGTGCTTCATGAGACACGGTCGTGCCAAATCCAGCGCGGTCGTGCCTCCTGCTCAGACCCGGTCATGCCCTTTTGACTAGTCTTAGTCATGTCTCTGAATCACAGACACGGTCGTGCCTGTCCAAGGCACAATCGTGCCTAATGAGCAATTCAATTAAGCCCTCTGTTTGATCAACACGGTCGCGCCCTGACTAGCACGGCCGCGCCCGTGGTCCTAGCACGATCGCGCCTTGTTCCAGACACGGTCGTGTGTGAGAGAAAAATCTTGGCAGAATACAAAAATTTATATTTCTAAAACCAATAAACATTTCAAATAAATTTTCAAATAAAAATAATTAATTTATATTAAACTTATTTAAAAAGGTTCAAATTCCTATTTCTAAAATAAATAGAAATTATTTATTTAAATCTCCAATATTATATTTACACATATTTATAAAAATTAGATTTACAAAAGTTATTTATTAAATCTATAGTTGATAAAAACGCTCGGTACATTTTTATCACTAAATGACAAATTACATATTTTTATAAATAAACAAAGTGACAATTATTTATTTAACTTATATTTAAACATTAGTTTTCATAACTAAATGAATGAACAATAATTATTTAAGTTATTTAATTATTCCAAATTCAAACCTTAATTTTATCCAACTCCTTTACCTACAATTTCAATTCCTTATACACACATCCATTTCAACCTTAGACTTAGACATAGACATTTGTATACACTATTAATTCAATTCACATTACACTCTAGGTTAACGTTGTGCATTACAAGGATCTCATTTCTAGCTAGTCTCTCGTGTTAGCTACACCGTTGGAATCAAGTGAGTATTACATTGCCCCTTTTACTCTTTTACACTTTTTGGGGTGGAACATGAACATTATACAATACTATTGTGTACATTTACACAAACAACACAAATACAAATCCTCTTTAAATTCATGTGTGCAATTTGAGCTTTATGCCTGAGTGCTAGTTGTGCTAACTTATGTGTGAGATTTATGTGCAATCATTAACTATTCAAGCCGACGATTTACAATGATAGATCTATTAAGTCTGACAAACCCACCCAGATTGGGGTGATTGTTACCGATAACACAATTTTGCATGCTAGTTACAAAGGTTTGATTGTACTTGGTTACACAATAGCTGCTCTCCATAAATGCCTTATTTTATCATGTTATGTAAGGATTTGTTTATTTATAATCTATATGCTATCTATATACAAACCTGTGTATGCTCGCAAACTTTTTAGTTGACTTTATTTTATTCATGTTTCAGGTACTAATGTGTGAATTGATCAAGATATGCTACACATAGGCCTTGGGACTTAGTTAATTTAAATAAAGAATTCTATGTATTTCAATTATGTTCTTTCTTGGATTTGGTTGTGTTGGATTATTTGAAATGAAATTGACGTTTAATATATTACAATTTAGTCAACCTTGTGCTCATGAACAGTCTACATGTCCCGCCCCGACGTTTCCGCCGTCGGTTGGGGTGTGACAGATTGGTATCAGAGCCTTGGTTATAGGGAACTAGGTTATTAGACACCCTTGACCTAGACTATAACTTTAGGACACCCACTTATACCATGCTTCATGATTATGTGTTACATGCTACATGCTACGTGTTACATGCTTATTATATTAATATTTATTTCATTATGGTGCCTTATTTGTTAGAGTTCATGAATTATTAGACTATACTTAAATAATAAAGTAAATAAAACAATATCCCTACCCTTACCCTAAATCTCATAACCTTCATGCCTACTTCTTTGTCATTATCATCATAGCATGTGGAATCTTCATGGAGTTAAATCTATAAAAAAATTTCTTTATTTCCTCGTTAAGGCTTTTAAACTTTGTTAATTATTTGAGGACACGTGCAATCTGGAAGGGTGACACCAGTATTATGGGTTTTCTGTCTAGGAAAGCATTTCGCATAAATCCCAATCAACCGAGGGACCCGTATGCTTTCCTGGGAATTCCTGGGATGAGTGTTTACTTATAGGCTAAAGCATGTCTCCTTGAAAATTATATGAGTTTAATTAACCTTAATATGTCATAGTATTCAAGTGATTTTGTCACTATTTGAGTACAATCCAAAGTATGATTAACTATTTTATTTGTTATCTTATTCTTTTAAATCCAAACAACATTCATAAATTCTTACATCTTTTCTTGTGTTGTGCAATTCTGTAGAATGCCTCCCCGTCGTGCTCCCATGACCAAAACCAACACCGACATCACTACTATCCTTGCACAACTCGTAACTCAACTCACTCAAGCAAATGGTGCCACCAATGGTAACCATGGGGCTAATGGTGGTAATGGTGGAAATGGTAGTGCCAACCCATCTCAATGCACCTTCAAGCATTTCAACTCATGTAATCCCCTCAAGTTCTATGGTACCGAAGGAGCTACGGGACTTCTTCAATGGTTAGAAAGTATTGAGAATACCTTTCTCAATAGTGACTGCCCCAACAATCTTCGTGTTCGACATGCCACAAGTGTCTTACAAAAACGGGCTCTCACGTGGTGGAGTGGGGAAAAGAGGAACTGAGGTGTGGATGTAGCAATGGCCTTACCTTGGGATGAGGTTAAAAGGCTAATGACTGAAGAATTTTGTCCTCGAAATGAGGTAAAGAAACTCGAAGCCGAATTTTGGGATCTTGCCCAAGATAGTGGTGAAAACTTGGAATATACAACTCGATTCCATGAGTTGAGTCTCCTCGTGCCCCACATGGTCACACCTTTATCCCGTTGCATTGAAAAATATATTGGTGGATTACCTAGGCAAATTCAAGATACTGTCATAAGGAGAAATCCCGCAACACTTGAAGATGTTATCCGTTTATCCGCTACCTTAACCGATAACCATGTGAAGGCGGGGACTCTTACTAAAAAGGGCACAAAGAAAGTTTCTGACACCACAACTCCTCCCACCCACAACAAAGAAGCCACAACTGAACCCTCCCGTAATAATAAGAAAAGAAATGCTAGAAACTATGCTATGGTCACTCCTGCTATCACCGTTAACCAAGCCGCACCTATGGTTCAAGCACCAGTCAAAAAGCCATATGTTGGGATCTACCCGCTTTGTGCCACAAGCAACTATCATCATCCCCAAAGCATCCCATGTCGCCTTTGCACTCATTGTGGGAAATATGGCCATACGGTCAATGTTTGTAAGGCCAAAGCTCTTGCGGGCCAGGTCAACCCACCAAACCGAACCAACCCGCAAATGGCTAATCAAGGTGTTCCCGCTATTGCAAATGGACGTGCTTGTTATGAATGTGGTGACCCAAATCATTTCCGTGACCAGTGCCCAAGATTTATCAGTGCTAGACAAGGCGGAGCTCGTGGGCGTGCTTTCAACATAAACGCCAATGAAGCTCAAGCCAACAATGATGTGGTCAATGGTACGTTCCTTGTTAATAGTCAATATGCCTCCATTTTATTTGATACCGGTGCCGATAAAAGTTTTGTGTCACTTAACTTTGAACCCTTACTTGCAAAGACACGATCCCAATTAAAGAAAACCTTTACCGTCGAAATAGCAAATGGTGACTCTCTTACAATTGACTCCATTATCTATGATTGCTCCCTAGAACTTAATGATCATACGTTTCCAATCAACCTTGTACCAATGCCACTAGGAAGTTTTGATATTATCATAGGCATGGATTGGCTATCAAATCATCATGCCGAAGTCATCTGTTTCGAGAAGTGCATCCGAATACCTCTACCGTCGGGAGAAACGTTAAAAGTCTTTGGTGAAAAGTCTTGCAAAGGACTTAAGTTAATGTCATGCACTACCGCCCAAAAGTACCTAAGAAAGAAGTACGTGGCCTTCTTAGCTCATATTGTTCAAAAGGATGTCAAAGAGAAGAGTATCCAAGACATTCCCATCATTCAGGATTTTCCCGAGGTATTTCCCAAAGATCTATCCGGTCTTCCACCCGTTCGACAAGTAGAATTTCGCATTGATCTTGTGCCCGAAGCTAATCCCGTGGCTAGAGCTCCATACTGTCTTGCACCCTCTGAAATGCAAGAACTTGCAAGTCAACTCCAATAGCTCTCCGACAAGGGATTCATTCGTCCGAGTCATTCACCATGGGGTGCACCCGTCTTATTCGTCAAAAAGAAGGATGGATCATTCCGCATGTGTATTGACTACCGCGAACTCAACAAGCTTACCATCAAGAACCGTTACCCTTTGCCTAGAATTGATGACCTCTTTGATCAACTTCAAGGTTTGACCTGCTTCTCAAAGATTGATCTTCGATCTGGTTATCACCAACTCCGTGTACAAGAGGAAGATATTCCAAAGGCTGCTTTTCGAACAAGGTATGGTCACTACGAGTTCATAGTCATGCCTTTTGGATTAACCAATGCACCCGCAGTCTTCATGGACCTCATGAATCGTGTGTGCAAACTATACCTTGATAAATTTGTGATCGTCTTCATTGACGATATCTTAATCTACTCCAAGACTAAAGCCGACCATGAACAACACCTTAGATTGGTTTTGGACCTCTGAAGGAAGGAACAACTATATGACAAATTCTCCAAATGTGAATTTTGGCTAAAAGAAGTTCAATTTCTTGGTCATATCGTCAACGACAAGGGAATTCATGTTGACCTTGCTAAGATCGAAGCGGTTAAAAATTGGAATACCCCGAAGACCCCCACCGAAGTTCGTTCATATCTTGGTCTTGCGGGATATTATCTTCGTTTCATCTCAAATTTCTCTAATATTGCTGTCCCTCTTACCGCTTTGACCCACAAGGGTAAAACTTATGAATGGGGACCAAAACAAGAAGAAGCTTTCCAAACTCTCAAGCAAAAGTTATGCAATGCTCCAATTTTGACTCTCCCTGATGGGAATGATGATCTAGTTGTCTACTGTGATGCCTCCAACCAAGGTCTCGGTTGTGTCCTCATGCAACGAGGCAAAGTAATCGTTTATGCATCAAGGCAACTTAAAATTCATGAGAAGAATTATACAATGCATTATCTCGAATTGGGTGCGGTTGTATTTGCATTGAAGATTTGGAGACATTATCTCTATGGCACGAAATGTGTGGTGTTCACCGACCACAAAAGTCTCCAACACATCTTCAACCAAAAAGAACTCAATATGAGGAAACGACGTTGGGTTGAACTCCTTAACGACTATGATTACGAGATTCGTTACCATCCCGACAAAGCGAATGTTGTAGCCGATGCTTTGAGTCGAAAGGACCATGTCATGCTTCAATGTGTCCGATTTCAAACCAACATTCAAAATCGCATCGTAGAAGCTTAACACGTCTCAGTCACCGAGGGTAACATGTACGAGGAAATGTCGTGTGGTGTTGAACTTCAGCTTGAATCAAAACCCAATGGCTTACTTTGTTACTTGAACCGTATTTGGATTCCCGATCGCGATGATCTTCGTACATTTCTCATGAACGAGGCTCACAAGACTCATTATTCTATTCATCCTGGTGCGAATAAAATGTACCAATATCTTCGCCAACAATATTGGTGGCCCGGTATGAAGAAATACATCGCTCTCTATGTTGCCAAATGTCAAACTTGCTCCAAAGTCAAAGCCGAACATCAACGTCCTTCCGGCCTACTTGAACAACCAGAAATTCCCGTGTGGAAATGGGAGAACTTAGCTATGGATTTCATTACCAAACTCCCTCGTACCTCAAGTGGTTACGATAGCATTTGGGTGATCATTGACCGTCTCACCAAATCTGCTCATTTCTTTCCCATCCGTGAAGACTATCGGGTTGAGAAACTAGCCCGAATTTACATTGACAAAATTGTGAGCCGTCACGGTATTCCTTTGAACATAATCTCCGATAAAGATGCTCGGTTCACCTCTCATTTTTGGCAGTCTCTCCAAACTACTCTTGGTACTCAATTGGATTTGAGCACGGCTTACCATCCCCAAACTGATGGTCAGACCGAGCGAACAATCCAAACTCTTGAGGATATGCTTAGAGCTTGTGTAATTGATTTTGGTGGCAATTGGGATTCACATCTATCCCTAATCGAGTTCTCTTACAACAATAGCTACCACACAAGTATCAACATGGCTCCATTTGAAGCTCTATATGGTCGCAAGTGTCGTTCTCCTATCTGTTGGAACGAGATTGGTGAATCACAAATCACCGGTCCCGAGCTAATACAAGAAACATCCGATAAGGTTATTCAAATCCGTGACAACATTCGAGTAGCGAGGAGTCGACAAAAGAGTTATGCCGACAAACAACGAAAACCCTTGGAAATTCCAAACCGGTGACCTTGTTCTTCTAAAGGTGTCTCCGTGGAAGGGTGTGATCCATTTTGGAAAGAAAGGCAAGTTAGCACCTAGCTATGTGGGTCCATTTAAGATCCTTGAAAGGATTGGGAAAATGGCTTACAAACTCGACTTACCTCCATCACTTGGCAATGTGCATCCTACATTTCACGTGTCTAATCTGAAGAAATGGCTTGCTGATGAGAATCTCCATATACCTCTTGACGACGTGTGCATTGACGAAACGATGCACTTCGTTGAGAGACCTATAGAGATCATGGATCGCGAGATCAAACAACTCAAGCGAAGCCGTATCCCTATTGTCAAAGTTCGTTGGGAATCAAAGCGTGGCCCCGAGTTTACTTGGGAACGTGAGGACCAAATGAAGCTCAAGTACCCGCACCTCTTTGCCGGTTCAGTCGCTCCAACTAGCTAAATTTCGGGATGAAATTCCCTCAACATGGGGATACTGTAACATTTCTGATTTTCATTATCTGTATTTCAATTCAATGTAATTCATTTCAAATCAAATTCTAGTACTCTAATTTTTTCTATTCGTACCAACAATTAAAAACTATGTTTCAATACAAATCCGTAATATGTACGCGAGTATATCCTAGTTAAATCTATATACGTTCTTATTTATACGAATTTGGCAATACTGGAATTTCAAGAGGCTGAGTTTGGAAAATAACCAGAAACCCCAATAGGCACGGTCGCGCCTCGTTCTGGCACGGTCGCGCCTCGTTCTGGCACGGTCGCACCAAGTGCTTTGGCACGGTCGCGCGCCTTGCTTTGGAACGGTCGCGCCCGGTGCCTTGGCACGGTCGCGCCACTTATAGGCACGGTCGCGCATCGCGTCAGTTGAAACGTAAAAGCATTTTTAAATGCAGAATCGTTTGATTTCGTAACCGATATTCACTTCATTCTCATTAACGAGAATAATAAGTCTATCAATTACAACAATTAACTCAGTGTAATTCGATTAGCCTCAAAACCGTCAAAACATTCACGAAACCACCGATTCTCCCTTTTCAATCCAAATTCTCTCAAGCAAACTCTCCATACGTATCACTCGATCCCCTCTAAAGCTTCTGGACACGCTGGTGTAACCGGAGTTGCAGCATAGAGCACCGGAAATCAAACCGTTCACGCCGAAACTCTCCTTTACCGTAAGCTATCGATTCACTGTTCTTCCGGGTAATTACAATCTTATACTCATTCGATTAAGTCTATAGATCAAAAGCCCCATCTTAATTTGGGCTTGCAATATGGAAATCACCTCGAACCCGAATCTATATTTCGTTCAAAAAAATGATTTAATCGAATCGGACCTTAAATACAATTAATCTATACAAAAAGACTCGTAATGATCTAATGGGTGAAAGCCCTATGATTTCTAACATCGTTATTATAAGAATTAGTCAATTCGTTCCTGTTTTAGAACAGACACGGTCGCGCTAGTCTCCTAGCGCGGTCGTGCTTCATGAGACACGGTCGTGCCAAATCCAGCGCGGTCGTGCCTCCTACTCAGACCCGGTCATGCCCTTTTGACTAGTCTTAGTCATGTCTCTGAGTCACAGACACGGTCGTGCCTAATGAGCAATTCAATTAAGCCCTCTGTTTGATCAACACGGTCGCGCCCTGACTAGCATGGTCGCGGCCGTGGTCCTAGCACGATCGTGCCTTGTTCCAGGCACGGTCGTGTGTGAGAGAAAAATCTTGGCAGCATACAAAAATTTATATTTCTAAAACCAATAAACATTTCAAATAAATTTTCAAATAAAAATAATTAATTTATATAAAGATTTATATTAAACTTATTTAAAAATGATCAAATTCCTATTTCTAAAATAAATAGAAATTATTTATTTAAATCTCCAAAATTATATTTACACGTATTTATAAAAATTAGATTTACAAAAGTTATTTGTTAAATCTATAGTTGATAAAAACGCTCGGTACATTTTTATCACTAAATGACAAATTACATATTTTTATAAATAAATAAACAAAGTGACAATTATTTATTTAACTTATATTTAAACATTAGTTTTCATAACTAAATGAATGAACAATAATTATTTAAGTTATTTAATTATTCCAAATTCAAACCTTAATTTTATCCAACTCCTTTACCTACAATTTCAATTCCTTATACACACATCCAATTCAACCTTAGACTTAGACGTAGACATTTGTACACATTATTAATTCAATACACATTACACTCTAGGTTAACGTTATGCATTACAAGGATCTCATTTCTAGCTAGTCTCTCGTGTTAGCTACACCATTGGAATCAAGTGAGTATTACATAGCCCCTTTTACTCTTTTACACTTTTTGGGGTGGAACATGAACATTATACAATACTATTGTTTACATTTACACAAACAACACAAATACAAATCATCTTTACATTCATGTGTGCAATTTGTGCTTTATGCCTGAGTGCTAGTTGTGCTAACTTTTGTGTGCGATTTATGTGCAATCATTAACTATTCAAGCCGACGGTTTACAATGATAGATCTATTGAGTCTGACAAACCCACCCAGATTGGGGTGATTGTTACCGACAACACAATTTTGCATGCTAGTTACCAAGGTTTGATTGTACTTGGTTACACAATAGTTGCTCTCCATAAATGCCTTATTTTATCATGTTATGTAAGGATTTGTTTATTTACAATCTATATGCTATCTATATACAAACCTGTGTATGCTCACCAACTTTTTAGTTGACCTTATTTTATTCATGTTTCAGGTACTAATGTGTGAATTGATTAAGATATGCTACACATAGGCCTTGGGACTTAGTTAATTTAAATAAAGAATTCTATGTATTTCAATTATGTTCTTTCTTGGATTTGGTTGTGTTGGATTATTTGAAATGAAATTGATGTTTAATATATTACAATTTAGTCAACCTTGTGCTCATGAACAGTCTACATGTCCCGCCCCGATGTTTCCACCGTCGGTTGGGGTGTGACACCACTTCTTTGTCTTTGACTTGGACGAATGCTTCTGCTTCAATCCACTTGGAGAAATAATCAGTCATTGCTAACATGAATACTTTTCCTCCCGGAACTTTGGGTAGCTTGCCAACTATGTCCATTCCCCATTTCATAAATGGCCAGGGGGAGATAATCGGATGCATGGGCTCTGCTGGCTGATGAGGTACATTCCCCTGTCTTTGGCAGGCATCACACTTTTGGGCATAGCTCGTGGAATACTTTCTCATAATCGGCCAAAAATATCCTGTTCTCAGGATTTCGGAGAAGAGTGCTCTGCCCCTAGTATGGTTGCCACAATCTCCTTCGTGTATATCTTTTAGGACTACTTGTGCTTCATGATCTTCTAGACACTTCAAGTATGGACTTGTAGAAGATTTTCGGAACAAAGTATCATGCAAAATAATAAAACATTATACCTTCATGCGGAAGGCCCTGTGATTCATTTCCTCTATAGGGATTTCGTCATTCTAAAGATATCTCTTGATGGGTAGGATCCATGATTTATTAGTTTTTTCATGATCATGGATTTTGAGGGCCTCCGAGTTTGACACTTCTTTTCCCTTGTATTTCAGCAGATCAGTTGCTGGACTTAGGATGTGTATGATCGGGAACTTGTAATCTAATGGCGTCTTAAGAGCTGATCCAAGGCTTGCTAAGGCATCAGCTTTGGCATTTTATTCTCTACGAACCTGTTCAATGCTAAAAATTTTGAAGTCTTGTGCTAGTTGTTTGACTATTTCAAGGTATTGAGCCATTTTTTTGCCTTTTACTGCATAAGAGTCATTGAAGTGGTTAGTAACTAATAACGAGTCAACGTATACTTGTAGATATCCGATTTTTATATTTTTGGCTAGCTGTAATCCTGCTATTAAAGCTTCGTATTCTGCTTCATTGTTTCTTGCTTAGAATCCGTAACTAATGGACTGGGGTATAGCGTCCCCCTATGGTGATTTCAGTATGATACCTAATCTTGTGCCTCTTACATTAGATGCACCATCAGTGAACAATGTCCTCTTTTCTTGTGTTTCTTCTAGCTGTTGGACTTCCATGTCTGCTTCACGTTGAATATCATTACTGAAATAAGACACAAAGTCTGCCAGTGCTTGGGATTTGATTGCAGTCCTGGGCTCATACATCATGTTATAGGCACTCACCTTGACAGACCACTTTACCATTCTTCCTGACATTTATGGTTTTCTCAAAACACAGTTTATAGGATAGTTAGTTTTAACATGAATAGGATGTGTTTCAAAATAATGTCTAAGTTTAGTGGATGCCATAACTAGTGCTAAGATTAATTTTTCGAGATGTGAGTACCTGGTTTCTGCATCTAATAGACTTTTACTTACATAGTAGACGGGATACTGTTGCCCTTCATGATCCTTGGCCAGCACATCACTTACTATGTTTACGGATACTGCCAAATATAGAGATAATAGATCATTATCTTTCGGTTTCACCAATAGGGGTGCTGATGATAAGTATTTTTTTCAAGGCTTGGAATGCTTCTTCATGTTTTTTGTCCCACTTGAATTTTTTTATTTTTCTTCAGGTTATCATAGAATTCTATGCATCTTTCCGAGGATCTTGAAATAAACCTGTTGAGTGCAGCTATCCTTCCCATCAGTCTTTGAACATCTTTGGTATTTGATAGTGACTTAAGGTTCAGGATTGCTTTGATCTGTTTGGGGCTTGCTTCTATTCCTCTCTTCGTGACCATATATACCAGGAATTTTCCTGCCCCCACTCCGAAATGGCATTTCAAAGGGTTAAGTTTCATGTTGTACTTATCCAAAATGTCGAAGGCTTCTTTAAGATCCCTTAGATGATCATTGGCTTTCTTTGATTTGACCAGCATGTAATCTATGTATACCTCCATTGTGTCCCCCATTTTGTCTTTGAACATCATGCTTACTAGCCTTTGATAAGTGGCACCTGCATTTTTAAGACCAAAAGGCATGGCAGTATAGCAATATATACCTGTCGGGGTCATGAAAGCAGTGTCTTCTTGATCTGAGGGTTCCATTTTGATTTGTTGAAATCTTGATAAGGCGTCCATGAAGGTCAGCATTTCGTGGCCTGCTGTGGCATCAACCATGGAATCTATATGTGGCAAAGGGAAAGGATCCTTAGGACAGGCTTTGTTGAGGTCGGTGTAGTCCATGCAGACCCTCCATTTCCCATTGTTCTTCCGTACCACCACCACGTTTGCTAGCCATCTTGGGAACTTTACTTCTCTTATCATTCCTGACTTGAGTAGCCTCTCAACTTCTTCTTGGATAATGGTATTTCTTTCAGGTGCAAATTTTCTTTGTTTTTGATGTATAGGCCTGAAACTGTTATCTATACCAAGTTTATTAGTTATAATATCTTTAGATATACCTGTCATGTCCTCATGTTTCCATGCGAAGGTTGACATTCTGCTTCTTAGAAAATTTAGGAGTTCTTGTTCAACATCCCTTGGGATATTGGATCCTACAAGTACTTTAATGTCTGGATTCGCAGGATCTAGAGACATTTCCTTGACATCCTGCTCCCTAGCTTCCATGACGTCTCGTGCTTACTTCTTTAATTTCTATGCTTGTCTTATCTTTTTTGACGGCTTCATTGAGGATGTATAGCAATCCTTTGCTTCTTGTTGATCATTGTTTATCCTCACCACTCCCCAAGGGGTTGGCATCTTGACACATTGGTGATAGGTTGATGGTACAACTTTCATATCATGGATCCAGGATCTCGCTAGAATAATGTTGTAATAGGATAGTGAGTCAGTTACACAAAATTTTTTGATAGAGTTTACCGCTTCTATGTAGACAGGTAGCTTGATCTTACCAATTGTGCTCTTGGCTTCTCCACTGAATCCCACCAGTGTCGAGGATTTTGATACAATCTCAGCTTCGGGAATGTTCATCCTCTTTAGTGCTTCTAGCTGGATAATGTTGACAGAGTTGTCTCCATCAATCAGGATCCTACGAACAAAATGGTTGGCCACATACAAGGTGATGACCAGGCCGTCATGGTGCGGATCTTGCGCATTCTCTCTATCTTCCTCGTCGAATGAGATCACCTTCTGATCAGTCAAGGTTGATGTTCTTGTGAGCTTGTCTTCTTTTTCTGCTTCTCTTTTTTTGCATGTCTATTGGCTGCAGAATAAGAAGTACCACAAATATCATAACCACTAGATATGAAATGAATTACCTTTGCATCCAGAGGAGGGGATATTGCTTGTTGCAAGCTTTTGTCATGATCCTGGTTCTTGTCTCTTTTTCTACCCATGAGTTACTTCAAGTGTCCTTTGCTTTGGAGGTAACTTATCTCCTTTCAAAGTGCAATGCAATCGTCAGGCATATGGCCGAAGTCCTCATGTTAAGCGCACCACTTAGATTTGTCCTTCCAAGGGGAGGTCTTATCATTCTTCTTAGGCCATCTCGCTTTATCACCGAGACCCTGGATTTCAAACATTAGACCTGAAACGTCAACATAAAAACAGTAATAATCTATGTTAGGGTATTCTAATTCTTCCTCATCATCTTCCACAGCATTGATCCTATGGTTGTCGGGTTTCGAATAAGGCTTGGATCTGTGGTGTTTGTAGGTTGAGGATTATGATTTTCGGATAGGATAATCATATTTGGAAGGTGTGTTGATCCTTTTCTGGATCTTCTTATCCTCTTCGAGCCTTAGTAATCTTAGAGCCCAGTTCCTGACTTCATCCAAGTTCCTGCACGGGTTCATTACAAGATCCTCGTAAAATTGGGAATCCCTTCTTAAGACCATTTTGAAAGCTTGGACTGTAGTAGCAACATCAATATTTGGGATATCTAGGGATTCCCAACCAAACCTGCTCACATAATCTCTGAGAGATTCATTAGAATTTTGAGTTACCATGTATAGATCATTGGTTAGTTTCTCAAATGTTCTACTGCATGAAAATTGGTTATTAAATAAGTTAACTAAATGAGAGAACGAAATAATTGAATAAGGAGGAACACTTAGTAGCCATTTTAAGGCTGATCCTGTGAGGGTTGATCTGAAGCCTTTGCACAAACATGCTTCCTTTATATCCAAAGAGATTGGAATGTTTTCCATCCTCTCCCTGTAGTGGGCGATATGTTCTTCAGGATCTGTGGTCCCATTATACAGCTTCATGTTGGGAGTCTAGAAGCGCTTAGGGATCTATGCATCACATATGGGAGTAGTGAATCTAGAGATCCTGTGACTAGATGGAGAGACTTCAGGTATAGGTCGAACCACACCGGGTACACTGGAATTCATGTCCTTCAGCTTCTTTAATTCTCTGGCCATAATTGGACTGATCCTTGTATCCTGCACATTGTTAGTGTTCAAAAATTGATTATCCGAGATGTTACCAAAATTATGGTTTTTGTGATGATGATCCTAGGGTGACACCGGAATCCCTGATAGCAGTAGCCCTAGTAGCCTGAGTTGGATCAACTGTTTCGGTTCGAGGCTGCATGGTGATAAAATCTCCCATGTAGTTCCCCGGAGATCCTGAATCATCAAAGTTCAGGATCCTAGAGAGCAATGGAATGGTCGTCGCTTCTATTAGCGTCTTCCTTTCTGACTTCATCTTTTCTATTTCTCTCATCATCATTTGATTTATCTTCTGTTGTTGTTCCATCTGTTTTTTCACTTGTGAGAACAAAGAAAGGATTTCATTATTCGAGACAAGGATAGGTTCTTCATTAGATCTGCCAGATCCTTGAGTGAACTGACCAACAGGAGTTGTCTTTCTGACCAGAATGTCAATTTTCATTTGAGATGATGGTGGGGGTGGAATAGTCTGATTCAAGCCAGAGCTTGAAGATGAGATTGCAGATGAGGATAGCTTGGATTGGGATGATGTTTTTGAAAACAGTTTTGAGAAGTAGTGATTGAATAAAAAATTTAATATAAATTTGAGAATGAAAAGCACCACTTGCCCCACGGTGGGCGCCAAATTATTTTGACCAAAATTACCAAGTATAATTCCGTGAGCAAATTAGTAAGTGAGGTAGTGTACTTGTATATTTCGTATGACAAATATGAGATTGAAAGCAGTAAAATGACACGGATGTTTACGAGAAAAGCCCTTGATCCTTGATGATATCTGGCCTAAAACCTCAAGAGGTGACTAATCGTCGACCTGCCTCTTGTTCTTGTGATTAAACGAAACAAAGATTACAAATGTGGAGCAATAGATCGTAGCTAAGTGATTATAGAGAGTATTCGAGTGTGAGTTGTGTCTTTCCTATCTTTCATAATGCTCTATTAAATAAGAAAATATCCTAACTAACTCTCCGATTATCCTGGGAATAACTCGGTCTTCTCTTGTGACCGTTGGGAGAGCTTCAACACACATTTTCTTTAGTCAATCTCCGACTTCTACAGATAGACTAAGTCCTTTGTTGAATGCCTGCGAATACAAGTCAAAGACAAAGAGAAAATAGTTGATTAGTACCATTAATATCCGGGATACTAAACTTACTTGAGATCCAGGATCCTGAGTCATAAATTTGACCCGTAATAGGGACAGTGAGATATAGCTAGATGTCCACCACTATTTGTGATGACAGATGATCGAGACTTGTGCAAGTGGGAGTCTGTTGGACTAGTATGCCTAAGTAACGACATCTGATAGCACTGCTACTAAGGTAGGATCCAAAGGGTTGCACATAGTTAAATAATCTAACACGATCATACTTAAAGTGTGGCGGGAGGCGTTTAATTATTTGTAATTAGATTGTGAATAATTAAACGTATTAAATTAGTTAATTATTAAAGAGTTGATAATTAGAGAACTGGTTTAATAATTATCAAAAAGTTTGATAATTACTGATTAGGTTTATTTACTAGATTAATTATTAATTGGATTAATAATTGATTAGTAAATTAAAATGTATTTTATTTAATAATTCATTGTTAATTATTAAAACCTTAATTTAATCCCCAAGTTTCGGAGGATATACAAATAAGGAATTAAAAGTAAGAGGAAATACAGAGAATCAAAAGAAAAACCCTAATCACACCTCCCCTCCCTCTCTCCCTTGCGTCGGTCACCGCCTCCCCTCCCTTCCCCTTTGCGCCGTCCGACGCCACCGACCAGCCTAAAGTCGCCGCAGCCGGCTTTTGCGGGGTTCGCTGCCGTCGTTCGTTTCGTGAACCGGTTTCCAGACCGGGTTTGCATGAGGGTGAATCCAGAGGAAACCAAAGGAGTTTGGTTGTCCTGGGAGTTCGTGTTAGCATATTTAGCAACTGGGTTCGTTCATCCATGGTGTTTTCGTTCGGTTAGTTGTCTACTTCTGGGAAGGTAGAACTCTAAACTGACTATGGTTGTCTTTGTTTCTATTATGTTTGTATCTGGAGTCCTGGTGGGCAGTATAGGGTTTTGGCCTAGACTGGCTCGTCCATGTTTTGTTCCGCTACGTTTACGATAAATTTGTTTTGAAACCCTTGTATGCTGTACAAAAATGTAGTCACTTTTATGTTTATAAAAGATATCTCTATAAATTTGGTTCAGTTTATAAAAGATATCTCTATAAGCTTTATAAAAATGTAGTCATTTTTAAGTGATCGTGAGCTCAACTTAAACATTCATAATTTTCTCACGTTGATGTGTCTTGTATACCGAAAAATATGTAGACTTGTTGTTTGACTTGAGAATTAGAAGAATATATGGCTGGCTTAATTTGCCTAGACTTTCCAAGTTCGATCTACAGTGAACCGTCCTATCAAGTGTGGTTCTTCTGTTGCTTGGTTCTTGCGAATTCATTTAGATGTTGGTGAGGTCGATCCATGGGCGATCACGATCTGACCGTGATGCTTTTAGTTAATATCTTTTAACTGATTGGTTTTCTTTTATATATTGATATTTTAGACATTTTTGTTGATGATTGGAGAACGTAGGATATATACATATGGGTAATTATATTTAGTATTTATGTCATATATTTGTATTTTTTTTATTATAATAAGGACTAGTATGATTCGTGTATTCAACCCTGTTGTTCAAACTTTAATCTGTACACAAGACTGAGTTGAACGTCATTAATCACATCGAGGATTTAGATGAATTCAACGATTTTGCAAAACTTATTTTCATATTGTTGTTCTTATTATATAATTAATCAAAGTATTTTTATTTCTAATTGTTAATTTTTTTTAGATATTTCTGAATATGAAGACAACTAGTAACCTACCCGGCGGGTCGTGAAACGTTAAACAGCGGACGTAAAATGTTTTCGAACTTTTAAGAAAAAGAGAAAACCTAAACCGTTAAATTAATAAATGTCTTCGAAAAAGCTAAAAAAACAGACACCAAACGGCTTCGAAATTTTATAAAAAAAAGCTAAACCGTTAAATAAATCAAAGCATTTAAAGAACCACGCGCGTTGTAACGCGAGAACTTACACGTAGCGGCACATTAAAACACGCTATACATAAAAAAGAATCAAAACATTTAATAGAGCATTGATAATATTAAAGATATTATATAGAAAAACGAAATCGATTATCGTGTATGAAATAAATAAACGCATTCGAAAGTTTATATAAAAAACAAAACATTTACGCAAAAGCACGCGTTGCAGCAAAATAGTTAATAACATTGTACAAACTTCATGCAAAAAAAGAAACCGTAACAAAGTTGTTAAAAAAAAGTTAACCATAAAGAAATTAGTATGTGAAAGCAAAATCTTTTTTTTGGTGGGGGAGGGGAGGGGTCTATGAAAAAAAAAGATTCATTGGAACATTGTCACTGCTCCTAAGGGCTCGGGTGGACTTGGGCTAGGAAAGCTTCAAGATCTAAATTTTAGTCTACTTTATAGGTGGTGGTGGAGGTATAAGGTTGAAAGTAATAGGCTGTGGAGGGATGTGATAACGACCATTCACTTCAAGGTCAATTCCAGGAATTCCATTCCATGTAATAAAAGGTTCTCGGGAGTTTGGAACTCGATTGCTAACTTACATCAGGCAATTGCAAAAGCAAATCCGAATGTGCCACACTCTATCGTGGGGAAGTTGGGGAATGGTGGGTCTATAAGGTTTTGGATGGATCATTGGATCGGATCGGCTCCATTGATGGTCTCCTTTCCAGCCTTGTTCAGAATATAGTCAAACAAATCTTGCCTCGTTCAGGACCGATGTCGAACGTCGGGATCCTTATCTTCGTCTTGGATTACAAATGTGTTTCTCCCTATTGAATTGCAGGAATTACAGAGTTGTTGTGTACTTTTAAACCAAACAAAGACGTCTGATCGGATGGACAGCTGGGTTTGATCTAGATGTTTGGATGGTGTGTTTTTGGTCAAATCACTCAAATTATCATTTGCTGATCAAAGAGTACAGTTCCCAGGCCAAGCTTTTGACTGGAACGCTTGGCTTCCGCTGAAGATCAACATTTTCGGGTAGAGGCTGTTAGCTTAGAGGATCCCCACAAGGATGATGCTTCAAAAAAGAAACATTAATACAACTTCATCTTCATCTGTTTTGTACGGGGAAGCCGACGAGACGGCGAATCACATCTTCACGGCATGTTATGTTGCCTCTATTATATGGAAGCATATATCAACGTGGTGCAAGTTACCTACAATTTTTGCTTTCACGATTAACGATCTATTTATGTTCAAAGAAGTGGTGAGCTTCAACGATCCAAACAACATATGATTCGATCAATAATTCTTTTAGCATGTTGGGCGATTTGGAAATCTCGAAACAAATTTTTATTCAAAAAATTTTCGATATCCCTCTCCAAAATCATTGGCGATATCAAAACAATGGCTTTCCTATGGATAAAGAGTAGGTCCAAGATGAGCTCCTTGGAATGGGTTGATGTGTTAGAATTTACACATCTTTTTAGAACAAAACTTCACTCATTTATTTCCAACGTTTAGACACTTATTTGCTGCATTTCTAGTTTTGTAGGTTTTTGTGAAGCTGAGTGAACAAACATGGGAATTCCAGGATAAAGATGAAGTTTTTAGGGTTTCTGAGGTAGAGGCACGGTCGTGCCCCCTACTTGGCACGTCCGCGCCAAGCCAGGAAACCCTAGGCACGGTCTCGCCCCGTACCTAGCACAACCGCGCCGGCACTTTCTCGAGCACAACCGTGCTCCAACGCCCCTACGGCCGCGTGTAATCCCATGAGTTTGACACATGACCTCAGAGTCGTACTTTCTATTTCAATGGGACCAAACAGAAGCTCCGGATCGGTCAACCCTCTTCACCACGACCGTGCTAGTTCTTGGGCACGATCGCGCCCCAGTGACAGGCACGGTCGGGCCTTCCCTCCTGGCGCGGTCGTGCCCCCTTCGGTCTATAAAAGCATAAGCCCTTCTCTCATTCAGACATTCAGCAACCAGAGCAAAAACCCACTGTTTGAGCTCCGAACCAGCCTTGTTCCAGCCACATTTCAAGCATCATGGTGAGATTACAACATCAAGAGGATCACCATACATCAACAACAACATCTATTCTTATAGGAGTGTGTGACAATCCGGACTTTTCATGTTAACGCCGTTAACAATCCCGTTAGATATTCTTTTAAAAACTTAACCTCGTTAACTAAATGCAGTTACATCTTAACTTATTTAACAAAATTAAATCCCAAGGACTAATTCTGTCAATATCTGGATTCAAACTTCAGGGATCAAGTTGTAATTAGCCCAATTCTATTTCTGTTGACCCGGAAAGTCAAAATCAAGAGTTCTTGTTCCTGTTTGACTTGTGAAAGTCAAACCTTATATTCTTAAGGCTAATCCGCGAAGTATAGCCGAATTCAATTGGAATTCGTAACCGAAATAGACCTTAATGACAATCACAATCATGATTGAACCTTTAACCCTCGTTAAATTACCGAATTAATCCCAATTATGTCACTATAGTCGTAACCGTCGACTTCACTAACAAATACTATCAAATTCACCATTTCATGTATACCAATTCACGAATACACATCAAGTTCACTGTGATCGAAGCCAGAGTCGTGAAAGAACAACCGTACGCGAAGTCGGAGCTGCCCTAGTCAATCTCGGTCGATCCACAACTATTTCTGGTATTTAAACCCACCTATAGCTTCGTTTTTACCTGTTAATCAAAAGCCCTATGATTATTGTGGCTTGCATTATCGAATTCTGCGGGAACCAGTTCTAGGGTTCATATACTTTCGGATTTAATCGAACCGTATCAATTCGGTAATGAATACTGAAATTGAACATGTCCACAGACTCGTCTCGATGTCTATATCAAAAACCCTATGCTAATTCAAACTTATAACATCAAATTGTTTGAAATCACTAACCTAGGGTTCTTACGAATTTCAATTTGGGGCTTTCGATATTAGACACTATATTAATCAAATTAAACTACATGATCAGGTTCGCAACCCCTCTTTTAATAAAAGCCCTATGATTTCAATCCAAATCAATACCGAATTCGATCAAATTAATCTTGTGTTCTTGGGCTAGGGTTCGGCCCGTATTTGCGTGATTAAATGATTCAAAACGTGCAAGTTTTACAATTAAACATCACTTCAGATTCGCCATATCTCAATTAACAAAACCCCTATGTCATTTGGTGTAATCGAAGCCGAATTCATCGGGTATGGGATGATCCGGGGTTCGAAATCGCGTTTGGGGGAAGGGACTTGATGGCCGAGATGATTAAAACCATTTTGGTTTATTTAACATTGTGATTCCCTAGCGGGTGGAACTGGTTAAAGTAGTGTGCTTGTGTGGGAGAGACCCGGGTTCGAGTCTCTCCACACAGTTTTATTTTTAAAACAAATTTTTAATATTATTTTGATATTAAAACCCAACCCAATATTATTATATTAATATATAAAAGTGTTTTATCCCGGAAAACGACCCGTAAGCTCGGGTTTAATTTATTAATCCATTTTATTAGTTTTCCCACTTTTATAAAAAATATATTTATGTTATTATCAAATAAAAATAATATATTTATATTATTTTCAAACCGTAACTTCGTATAAAATAATATGTTTATATTATTTTCAACCCGTGACTAATCTTATTAAATAATATATATGTTTATATTATTTCGTATCGTTTTATACCTCGTGTGATGTTTTCAAACCAATTAATAATATAATTGTTATATTATTTACCCACGTTTATAAACTCAATGAAACGTTTCAAACTTGTAAATAATATAAGTTATTATATTATTTACCTTCGGTTTTATCCTCGATCAAAAATAATATATTTATTATTTTTCCACACAAATGACTATTTTAGTAAATCCTTCGAACCTAGAAATATTATATTTAATTATATTATTTTCCTAACTTTTGTAAACGACTTTAACGTATGAATGTATTTATTTATTTAGTATTTGTTATTAACGTACGACACGTAACGCTTTTTCCTTAATGATTTTATTAAGAAATTTATCTAATTCCGTAGACACGTTCGTATACTCTTTAGTCCTTAGAATACGTTAAGATGTTCAATCTTCCGTGTCGTCGTCACAAATCCCAATGCATCCCTAACTGTTATATTTGTATCTCTAGGGCATACGTAAGCCGTGCAGGCTAACACTCGTGTACCAAATCTCTTACTTGTGTGATAATACCTCCTACACAACGCAGGTGAGTTTCACGGCCCCTTTTACTGTTTTTATTTGGGGGAGAAAACATGTCACAACTTTTTGGTTTATTGTAATTCATATGATATCACTGTTGAGGCTAAGCGTAACACACTATCATGAAAAGTCCTCACACACATCGGACCATTAATATGGTATGAACGAGGTAATTTTGGTAGTACTACTGGGTTTGACAAACCCCACCCGTGTTAGTCGCGCTAACTCGATTGGAGGTCGAACGGGTGTTATATTGACCTTAACACATTAGTCAGAGTTGATAGACCTGGCTGGAGGCAAGCAAACAAACACACTGTCAGTTTCGGTTGCGAGCGCTTTAGCAAAACATGAATATAGGCATGCAAACTATTGATATGCATATTGAATGTACATAATCCGTAAACGCTTTACTTTAAATGATTGAAACCTGTGAACTCACCAACCTAGTGTTGACTCGTTTTCTTACATGTTTTCTCAGGTTGGCACTCAGGATCACGTTAAGTCATACATGTGTCTTGGACTCCAATTGAAATAATTGTCTACTGAATAATATTTATGTTTTGTTTGTAATTGGACTTAGGCGTGTTGTTTTACGCATTTACTTTCATTTAACGCTTCCGCATATACGCTCTGAACCTTGATCTTTTATATTATTACATTTCAAGTCCCATATAGTGTCGTTTGAAGTAACTGATGTCTAAGATCCTGGTTTGTCACCTTCCAAAACGGTAAAACTCTGTTAGTGGAATTTGGGGGTGTGACAGATTGGTATCAGAGACATTGGTTATAGAGAACTAGGACTGCATTCTAGACTATAGCCACACACATTAGTTACTTGGCATAGACACTTACTCCTTATGTTTCAGGAATTATGTCTACACCACCCTCTTCACCACCTACCAATCAGGAACATGACATTCCTGCCATTGCATCACCGGAGCCCAAGAAGCGTAGACTTGAGCCCATTGATAACTCTATTGTGTATGGAGAGCCCATGCATATCCAGAATGGGAGTGACTAGGATTGGTACCCCGGTTTACTGAGCAAATGGGTTAGACATGAACGAGTTCCATCACCGTACTTTGGAGCTTCATCATCATCAGGACCACGTTTACCATTATAACCTTGCCACTTGGAGCAAGCCTTTGCAGCATTTGTAGCAACTATGGATCGAGAGATCCGGAATATGAGAGACGCAGCAGGAGCGATCACAGGTCTGTTAAGAGGAGAGAAACAAACGGATCACAGGATAGATCTGCTAGTAGCAGAACTGGCAAGCACTGACCGCTTGCATAATGCATTAGTGGACGAGGTAAGGGCGTTACAGGCTAGAGTGAATGCACTCGAGGAGGCTGAAGTAGAATCTCAGGAAAGAATTGGAGAGTTAGAGATACAACTTGCAGCAGCTTTAGAGCCAGCTGAAGTACCCAATTTTGAGCCTGAGGATGAGCCCGAGGAAGTAGAGGAGGATGATGCTGAATCAGTCATCTCATCCGCCGGCAGTGGAGCATGATATTCCATTCTATTCTATCTTATCTTATTTTGTCATTTCTTTATGTTTCAAATAAAAACCTAAATGGGTAAGGATGTTCCCATTCCAATAAAATCTTAGTGAACTGTTTGAGTTGAACTATTTATTCTATGGCCTTATGATTTAAGTTAGCCTTATACTGAAATCATAAACCTGCATGTCTTTACACATCTCCTTCTGTTTGCTTACACTTAAGTGATGTCAATATGCAATGTATTTACTCATTTCTCGTGTTTGTGATTATGAAGAATCATGGCCGGACGTGGACGTGGCGGTCGCAACGGTGGTCGCGGAAATATCAACCTGACACCAGCCGAACTGGACGCGTTAATTAATGACAGTGTTGCTGAAGCCTTAGCAACACACATTGCAGGTAAACCTTTCAACCGTTAACTCTAGACAACCAACTGTACACATTTATTCCATTCTTTCCTAAACCCAACCTACTCTTTCTAATCCAGGGCAAGCGAACAATCCACAGAACAATCAGCATGTCTGTACCTTCAAGACATTTATGGACTGCAAGCCCCACACATTCAGTGGAGCTGAGGGAGCTATCGGATTACTTCGATGGTTTGAAAAGATTGAATCTGTGTTCTCCATGTGTAACTGCCCTGTGGCCGACCGAGTCAAATTTGCATCGGGAACTCTAGAGGGTCCTGCCCTCACATGGTGGAATGCACAGGTCCAGATGCTAGGTCTGGACATGGCCAATGCATCACCATGGGAAGATTTCAAGATCCTGATGAAGGAAGAGTACTGTCCCAGGGATGAAATTCAGAAACTCGAGGGAGAATTCTGGAATCTGAAAATGGAGAGTTCTGAAATAGAACTCTACACCACTCGCTCGCATGAACTAGCGGGGATGTGTCCTCACATGGTCACACCACCCTACAAGAGAATTGAAACGTTCATCAGTGGATTAGTACCACAAATCCAGAGCATGGTTACTTCATCCAACCCCACTACCATTCAACAAACCATCCGTCTTGCTCACAAACTGACGGACCAAGCCGTTACCCAAGGGAAACTACCTCCCAGGAAGTCAGCATCCAAGTCTACTGACAACAACAAGAGGAAGTTTGACAGTAGCAATAACAACATGGGATTTCAGCCAAATCAATCACAGCAACAACAACAGCGTAGGTTTGAACCTACGAAGAACTTCAACCAGTCGACCTCTTCGGGTCAGCATCAAAGTGGTTATATTGGGAGACACCCCAGGTGTAACAAATATAATTACCACCACCTCGGTTCATGTGACAAAAACCGTTGCCAGCGGTGTGGCAAGGTGGGCCATGCTGCCAAAGACTACAGAGGGGAATTACAAGCCAAGCAGCCCTTCCAACAACCGGGTTTTACCAAAGGTTGTTTTGAATGTGGAAAAGAGGGACACTTCCGAAAGGATTGTCCACAATTAAAGAAGGGTGACATCGACAACAACAACAACCACCAAAACAATAATAACAACCAGGGCAATAATGCAGGGAATGGTGCAAAGGGGCGAGCCTTTGTGCTAGGATCCGGAAAAGCTCGTTATGACCACAACGTGGTTACCGGTAAGTTCCTTCTAAACAACTATTTTGCTTCTGTACTATTTGACACTGATGCTGATAGGGATTCCATGACTAATAAACTTAGCAACCTACTAAGAAAAACCCCAACCCTGTTAGAAAACAGATACACCGTAGAAATAACCAACAGACAAGTAATATAAGCAACCCATGATCTTAAGGGTTGTAAACTTGAACTGACTAGTCATAAATTTGACTTTGATCTCATACCGGTCACACTCGGTAGTTTCGACGTGATTGTCGGAATGGACTGATTATCTAAGAACCAAGCTAAGATAATCTGTTGTGAGAAAATTGTTCGTCTTCCTCTTCCTAATGGAGAAACCCTCTCCGTCCAAGGCGAAAGGAGTGGTGCTGTTATGGACATCATATCCTTCATGAAGACACAAATAATAGTCTCTCTTACCTCTAGTGGAGTCCTCCTACATTAATAGTTATCACACTATTATCAAGGCGGCACCATTCGAAGCATTGTACGGACGTAAATGCCGATCTCCTATCTGTTGGGCTGAAGTTGGGGATAGCCAACTTACAGGTCCCTAACTTATATTCGAAACCTCTGAAAAGATCGTTCAAATCCGAAACCGTATGGCGGCAGCTCGTGAGCGTCAAAAGAGCTATGCCGATGAGCGTCGTAAACCGTTAGAGTTTCAAATAGGCAACATGTTCCTATTCAAAGTCTCACCTTGAAAGGGTGTAATTCACTTCAGGAAACAAGGTAAACTGAATTCTCGTTATGTTGGAACTTTCAAGATAGTGAGGAGAATTGGCCAGTAGTGTATCAGCTGGACCTACCTGAAGGACTTAGTGGTGTACACAATGTCTTTCATGTCTCGAACTTGAAGAAATGTCTAGCAGACGAAACACTAGTAGTTCCTCTTGAGGAAATACAAATCGATGAACAACTGCGGTTCGTTGAAGAACCGATAGAAATCATGGATAGAGAAATCAAAACGTTAAAACACAGTAAAATCCATATTGTCTGAGTTCGTTGGAACTCGAAACGCTGACCGAAATTCACGTGGGAGCGTGAGGATCAGATGATACGCAAGTATCCGCATCTGTTCAAGCAATCCACTTCAAACTCTTAAGGTACTATTCTAATTTTCGGGACGAAAATTCTTTCAACTAGGGGATGATGTGACACCTCAGAATTTTTTTTTTATTTTAATTTTCGGGACGAAAATTCTTTCAACTAGGGGATGATGTGACAATCCGGACTTTTCATGTTAACGCCGTTAACAATCCCGTTAGATATTCTTTTAAAAACTTAACCTCGTTAACTAAATTCAGTTACATCTTAACTTATTTAATAAAATTAAATCCCAAGGACTAATTCTGTCAATATCTGGATTCAAACTTCAGGGATCAAGTTGTAATTAGCCCAATTCTATTTCTGTTGACCCGGAAAGTCAAAATCAAGAGTTCTTGTTCCTGTTTGACTTGTGAAAGTCAAACCTTATATTCTTAAGGCTAATCCGCGAAGTATAGTCGAATTCAATTGGAATTCGTAACCGAAATAGACCTTAATGACAATCACAATCATCATTGAACCTTTAATCCTCGTTAAATTACCGAATTAATCCCAATTATGTCACTATAGTCGTAACCGTCGACTTCACTAACAAATACTATCAAATTCACCATTTCATGTATACCAATTCACGAATTGAGTCCCTGCACACGATTTACGAAACCCTCTGGAGCATTTCCACACATCAAGTTCACTGTGATCGAAGCCAGAGTCGCGAAAGAGCAACCGTACGCGAAGTCGGAGCTGCCCTAGTCAATCTCGGTCGATCCACAACTATTTCTGGTATTTAAACCCACCTATAGCTTCGTTTTTACCTGTTAATCAAAAGCCCTATGATTATTGTGGCTTGCATTATCGAATTCTGCGGGAACCAGTTCTAGGGTTCATATACTTTCGGATTTAATCGAACCGTATCAATTCGGTAATGAATACTGAAATTGAACATGTCCACAGACTCGTCTCGATGTCTAGATCAAAAGCCCTATGCTAATTCAAACTTATAACATCAAATTGTTTGAAATCACTAACCTAGGGTTCTTACGAATTTCGATTTGGGGCTTTCGATATTAGACACTATATTAATCAAATTAAACTACATGATCAGGTTCGCAACCCCTCTTTTAATAAAAGCCCTATGATTTCAATCCAAATCAATACCGAATTCGATCAAATTAATCTTGTGTTCTTGGGCTAGGGTTCGGCCCGTATTTGCGTGATTAAATGATTCAAAACGTGCAAGTTTTACAATTAAACATCACTTCAGATTCGTCATATCTCAATTAACAAAACCCCTATGTCAATTGGTGTAATTGAAGCCGAATTCATCGGATATGGGATGATCCGGGGTTCGAAATCGCGTTTGGGGAAGGGACTTGATGGCCGAGATGATTAAAACCATTTTGGTTTATTTAACATTGCGATTCCCTAGCGGGTGGAACTGGTTAAAGTAGTGTGCTTGTGTGGGAGAGACCCGGGTTCGAGTCTCTCCACACAGTTTTATTTTTAAAACAAATTTTTAATATTATTTTGATATTAAAACCCAACCCAATATTAATATATTAATATATAAAAGTGTTTTATCCCGGAAAACGACCCGTAGGCTCGGGTTTAATTTATTAATCCATTTTATTAGTTTTCCCACTTTTATAAAAAATATATTTATGTTATTATCAAATAAAAATAATATATTTATATTATTTTCAAACCGTAACATCGTATAAAATAATATGTTTATATTATTTTCAAGCCGTGATTAATCTTATTAAATAATATATATGTTTATATTATTTCGTATCGTTTTATACCTCGTGTGATGTTTTCAAACCAATTAATAATATAATTGTTATATTATTTACCCACGTTTATAAACTCAATGAAACGTTTCAAACTTGTAAATAATATAAGTTATTATATTATTTACCCTCGGTTTTATCCTCGATCAAAAATAATATATTTATTATTTTTCCACACAAATGACTATTTTAGTAAATCATTCGAACCTAGAAATAATATATTTAATTATATTATTTTCCTAACTTTTGTAAACGAATTTAACGTATGAATGTATTTATTTATTTAGTATTTGTTATTAACGTACGACACGTAACGCTTTTTCCTTAATGATTTTATTAAGAAATTTATCTAATTCCGTAGACACGTTCGTATACTCTTTAGTCCTTAGAATACGTTAAGACGTTCAATCTTCCGTGTCGTCGTCACAAATCTCAATGCATCCCTAACTGTTATATTTGTATCTCTAGGGCATACGTAAGCCGTGCAGGCTAACACTCGTGTACCAAATCTCTTACTTGTGTGATACTACCTCCTACACAACGCAGGTGAGTTTCTCGGCCCCTTTTACTGTTTTTATTTGGGGGAGAAAACATGTCACAACTTTTTGGTTTATTGTAATTCATATGATATCACTGTTGAGGCTAAGCGTAACACACTATCATGAAAAGTCCTCACACACATCGGACCGTTAATATGGTATGAACGAGGTAATTTTGGTAGTACTACTGGGTTTGACAAACCCCACCCGTGTTAGTCGCGCTAACTCGATTGGAGGTCGAACGGGTGTTATATTGACCTTAACACATTAGTCAGAGTTGATAGACCTGACTGGAGGCAAACAAACAAACACACTGTCAGTTTCGGTTGCGAGCGCTTTAGCAAAACATGAATATAGGCATGCAACCTATTGATATGCATATTGAATGTACATAATCCGTAAACGCTTTACTTTAAATGATTGAAACCTGTGAACTCACCAACCTAGTGTTGACTCGTTTTCTTACATGTTTTCTCAGGTTGGCACTCAGGATCACGTTAAGTCATGCATGTGTCTTGGACTCCAATTGAAATAATTGTTTACTGAATAATATTTATGTTTTGTTTGTAATTGGACTTGGGCGCGTTGTTTTGCGCATTTACTTTCATTTAACGCTTCCGCATATACGCTCTGAACCTTGATCTTTTATATTATTACATTTCAAGTCCCATATAGTGTCGTTTGAAGTAACTGATGTCTGAGATCCTGGTTTGTCACCTTCCAAAACGGTAAAACTCCGTTAGTGGAATTTGGGGGTGTGATAGAGTGGTTTGATTCTTGTTTTCATAGCATGTTTTGTACTATTTTTCATTTCTTATTTGTCATTCTTGTGCTCATGATGAGCTAAAAATCTTGTTCACTTTGGTTTAGATGAAGTTTAGAATCGTTTGACAACATTCATGGATTATTGGCAATTATTATGTTAATGTTATGACAATCGTATGATTATTCTTCAATGAAATTATGTATTCAAGTATTTTGAGTTGTCTACAAGACTTGTATTTGTGTATGCCATATCATGTTGGAAAACTTATGGTTTATGCTTGTGTTCATGGATTGGTATATGTATTTATGCTAGTTTGTGGCATTTGACTAGGAATGGTGAATGAAGTCTTGTTTATGATTTATTATTATTGTATGTGTATCCTTATGCTTATGTTTGGAAAGACAAAGTGTTTGTTATTGTGTTTCATGCTTAGTTTTATGTTTATCTAGGATTTGTTGACACAATCTCCTGATTTATATGAACTTTGTTTGAACATTGTATGTTGAAGAAATGCATGTGATTGTCTAATTAAATCAACTTGAGGTGGGTAGTGTGTTTTTCATATTATTTTTCCAACTAGTTGTTGGATTGGTGTACCTTAATCGGGAGTTAGTTCAATCTTTATAAACATTGACATGATTACAACACGTGAGCTTCATTGCATGATTTTAGGTGGTTAGTTTGTTATTCATTCTAGCTTTCCGAATGGTCATTTGATTAGATGTCTTTGACGAGAATTTGATCAATCTATGTTTCGTGTATTTGCCATGTTTCTATGAGTGTATTGAATGTATTCTAGATGGATTCGACACCGAAGTGATCTTTTCTCCTTGATTGTTTGATTTGTGATCTTAGTCTAGTTTTATATATTTTCATGTTAGTTAATTAAAACAAACTCTTCAAAATATATTTTTACCATCACTTGATTGAATCTTAGTTCCGGTTCATTATCGCATTCCACCATGTCCACGGATTGATATCCGGTTCTTACCTTTACTATATTGGCATCCGACGGGTACACTTACCTGATATGTGTGTGATTAGTCTTTGGTGAAAACCCTTTTTAAAACTAATTGTGTAAAAATCTTTATTAAAATATATATACAATTCAACACATCATGAGTGGATTAGTGTTCTTTCAAGATTTAGATTCTTGGGTTGGATGTTTACCGTTGTAAGTTTAGTTTGTTTCTACCATTTTTTTCCTTCTATTCTTTACTGTTTGGCATGGCCACTGGCTTGTGACTGCTTCTTTTTATGTTATTGAAATTTGCTGTTCAAGAAAAAAGGTAAATTAGTGAAAGTCTTGGGGTATTTTTGAAGAGAGAAAGAAAAAGACACAAAGAGAATGTGCATTGATAACTTGTAACTAATGCATTGATGGTTAGCTTCATGGGTTTTGTAAGTTACTAACTAGAACTATGCCCACGCGCATTACGGCGAGTTAAACCGTAAAAGAAATTAACATCCTCGAAAGCTTATAAAATAGTTATCGTTAAACGAAATAAATAAACGTACTCGAAACTTTATATAAAAAAGCAAAACCTTTAAAATAAACTACGCGTTGAAGCGAAATAATTAGTAATATTCCAAAAACTTTATACCAAAAAAAAACTGTAACGAAGACATTAAAAAAAAGTTAATATCAAAAGTTAGTAAAAGAAAGCAAAAACCGTTTAAAAAGGGTAAAGACTTAAAAAAAATTTGTAACGACGTTGTAGGCAAGTGCCTAGATAACTTATATACTATCAAGCGTAACTCCGTTATAATTGTGTGTATGCCACGTCTCGTAACTCGGTTGTTAAAAAAAGAGAAAAAAAACATTTAGTGTGTAATGATAACTTTATAAAATTTTAGGGGCTGTAGTATAAACTAGTTAAAGAAAAAGTAAAAAAAAAACTTTTTTAAAGTTCAAAGACTTGAAAGTAAATCTGCTATAATTCAGGGGTTTAATGTAAAATCATATAAAAAACAAAATAGATGTCTGCATTCGGTGGTTCTACTTTATGCATGACATAGAAAACAAAATAGACACATGCAGTCAATGGTTGTACTTTATGCATGGACTATTCTCATTGTGAGAATTGTAAGTATTTGAATTAGAAAAGATTTCCGATGGTAGATGCTAGCCGTAGCCGAGTTCCCATCAATAAAAACTAGTAATTTTACCCGTCGTGTATTGCGGCGGCGTCGAAACGTAGCCTAAGTCGAATTTCCATGCTATGCGGCGTGAAGCGGATCTTAAACGGTAAGATAAAAATAAGCATGTCGCAACGGTATTTTCAAAATTTAAAAAAAAAATCATATTTTAATAGTTATAGGTAAAAAAATAAAATAACTTCAAAATTGTTTATGATAACAAAATAATTAACTACAAAACAATAAAATGTTGATGACGGATTGACGCAATCGTGCATTGAATATTTGTAAGCTATGCTTAAACAATTATCGTTTTGGGTTTTAAAGTTTAGTAAATAATCATTTCTAAAGTTAGTCAATTATATATACCTACCTTAAAATTTTAATTACATATATCCCATTTTTTAAATATAGATATTACATATATTATCCATTTCAAATTATTTTATTAAAAATAACTTGTACAATTACTATTTTACCCTTGTTTTTACTAAAATTATAAAATTCCATATTTACCCATTTCTTAACTAGTTTTTTTTCTTTTTAACTACCTCGGGTTTTGATGATTTGTTTAGGTTTCGATACTAACGTTTTTCCTACATTTTTTTGTTTTTTGTTACCATGTTTATGTTTCGATACTAACATTCTCTTGTTCGCGTACGAAACACTTCCAATCCCTTGCGCAAAACGATCCGAACACAATTTTACTTGTTTTTGCGTCGTGAGTATTTCTCCGTCTCAGATCATGCATTTGCACCCATTGGCTTAAAACCTGTGAGATTCGAACCTTCTCACGAATCTATTCGAGTAGCTCGAAACAACTAGAAACGGACTCGGAACATACTCAAACCAACTGCGCTAGAATCGTCTCATCACCATCCACCACCCCCGGTCGTCCGCCGCAGCATCGGCCGACGTTACCCACATCATATATCAAAACGATGCGGTTGTCGACATTCCACATCATCTTACTCGACTCCGTTCTTTTTATTTGATCGTTGTTTCTCTAGATCTCCTATGGGTATCGTGCAAGAACTCACCGTACCTGGTCCGACCTCTGACCGCGGTTCGCCGGTCCAGCCGTAAGCCGTTTAAACCGGCCGGTATAAACGTGCACGACTCAAAAGTATGCAACCAGACCGTCGGCGTAGGCAGTTCCCGGTCCAACCGGTCCGGTTTTAATTTACACGTTCTTGAAAGATTTAGATGTTTTAATCCATGATTTATTAGTTGAAGACAGGCTAATAAACCACCATAGTTTGGAAAGAAGGGGAAATAATAACCCAAAATCCTTGCAGCCCGACATAACTTATTTGATCTGGCCCATAAATCATAGCCCAAAATCCTAGGCCAAGGATAGTATCTGACCCAAAATCATTGCATAGCAACATAATTTGAAAGAAGGATCACTAGGCTAAAAATATTTAAACTAACCCAACCCAAGATCCAACCCGACCAAGAAGCCCTGACTCCACCGAGGCAGTTCTAGCCCGGGCTTCGGTCTTATATATTCTAGGTTTCCAGGTTGAGGTCGGGTTCTACCCGGTTTTGTAAAAATCGTTAGGCGCTAGTCGGGCGGTGGGGTACCGACTAGAGATTAATCAGGATTAATCGAGATTAATCGGGATTAATGGGAATTAATCGAGATTAATCAGGATTAATGGGAATTAATCGAGATTAATCGGATTGGATTTTTATATGTAATTTTCAAAATTATATATATACACATTTTTATATATAATTTTCAAATTTATATATATATACACATTTTTATAAATCACTAGAATTTACAAGAAAATGACCGGAAAACCGGGATGCCACCGATTTTTGGCCCATTAGGGCCGCCTAGGACCAATTTTGACCACCGTTGAACGATTAGCGATATTTTGTTCGATTAGGTGAAAATTACTCGACAACCCACCAATTAGCGATATCACGATTTTTGCAACCATGGTTCTACCGGTCCAGCCTTGACCCGTTACACAGCGTCACAGCCCCATACGAAATGAAACATAATATCTGAGTTATCTTTAATGTATATATTTTCACCGTTCAGTTAAGTACTTAAATAATTAAATAGATAGCACTGAATAGCATTCTGTGTAAATCATATGGCAAGAAGATGGAACATTTTATAGAAAGACAGTTAACTAATACGTGATTTTGAAAAAAAAGAATAAAATAAAATAATCGTGAATAGAATCATGTTGTAGTATTTAAATGTTTATATTAACTCATAGTTATAAACTTGGTACCACAAAAGCTGATTTTCATATGTTAACTCATTAAAGTTTTTACTTAATAATTTTCAAAGATTCGGTAAGGATACTTTAAAAGCATTGGTGGCAAATCATCCCATCCTGCCCCCTTCGGTTATGCATGTTTCCTTACTTTCTGAGCCTCCTCTTGTTGGGGATGTTGATACCGTGCTTGGGTGCATTAACTCTTTCCCTAAAGGGAACTTATGTGGGAGGGACGGATTGAGGGCCCAACACATTTTGGATGTTTTTTTGTGGGGAGGGGTCTGCGATCGTCGTTGGGTTGCTCAGGGCTATTTCTATGGTAGTTATCTTTTGTTTGTAGGGGTGGGGGGGAGGAGGAGCCCTAGGGATTTGGCAGAGTTTGTTGCGTCTGCCCCCTCACGCCGCTGCTCAAATCGGACAACACGATTAGACCTATTGTCGTAGGTGCGATCTGGAGGAGGCTAGTTTCTAAGGTGGTTATGAGGGGTGTCGGGAAAGAGATGGCTAAATATCTTTGTGACTTTCAATTTGGGGTGGGGGTCCCTAGCGAGGCAGAGGCCGTACTCTATAGCGTGAACAAGTTGTTAAATAAGTTTCACTCGGATGGATCGTTGGCTATGCTTAACGTCGATTTCTCCAATGCCTTCAACTTGGTAGATAGGGCTGCCCTCCTACACAAGGTTCGGACCCAATGCCCATCCATTCCCTAAGGGTGGATTTTTTCTATGGGCAGCCGGCTAGGTTATATGTGGTGATGATCATATTTGGTCCACCACTGGGGTTCAGCAGGGGAGACCCTTTGGGGCTTCTTCTTTTTGCCTTAGTTTTGCATCCGCTCGTTCACCGGATCAGGGATTGTTGCAAACTTCTTTTCCATGCTTGGTACCTTAATGATGGTACGATTATTTGAGACGCTAAATAGGTGGCTAAAGCATTAGCAATTATCAGGTCTGAGGGGCCTTGTTTAGGCCTTGAACTCAACGTCAAGAAAACAAAAGTATTTTGGACGTCGTGCATTGGGGTGAAGATGCAGGATGGATTGTTCCCCTGTGGGATTGGAAGGCTGGTGTTGGGTGTGAAACTCCTTGGTGGTGCCGTTACCTTGGATGCGGGGTTCAACAGTAGTTTGGTTGTGAAAAGGGCATCTTGTGCGGTGGAACTGATGAGATGTCTCCCACGTCTACGGGACCCTCAATGCGAGCTACTTTTGCTCTGCTCGTGTATGGGAATAGCAAAGATGTTGTTCTGTCTCAGTACGTGCCAGCATATGTATGTGGGGGGAAGTTGCTTCTGTTTTTTATAAGAGCTTTCGGAGGGCGATCGAGGATATCGTGGTTTGTCGGGGGTGCTTTTTTTGGGATTTTCAATGGAGTTTGGCATCATTTCTGACCATTTTGGGGGGGGGGGGTGGGTTGGGGTTTATGTTCGGTTGAGGATGTATCTGAATATGATTTTGTGGTCTCGAGGACTCAATCTTGGAGTTTGCAGGACCACATTCTTCGGGGATGTGGTATTGATGGTTTAGACTCTGATTTACGGGTGTGCGATGGATCGCTTGCACATATCTATTCCCGATTTTGATTTTAGCGGTTTATCTAATAAGGACACCGCCCCTATAGCCCAGCATGCTTTGGCGAGTGCTCTATTTAGTAGAATCGTCCAGACTTTGGGAGGGAAGTTTGATCTATCCCCTCGCTAAAAAGAGGTGTTTGAATGTCACCGGGCTCCTCAGACTCAGGTGTGACGTTTCGGATTTTTCGTTCTCGCACTTGTATCATAATTATCGTGTAATCATTCTCTGTTTTAATAAAGTGTAAGAGCTTTATTTAGTTTTATACAAATAGGTATTTTATTTTACGGATTTAAATTAATTGAAATTTTATAAGTTTTAAAAACTAATATAAAATTTTATATATAAAAATCTAAATTTTAAAAGTTGCATATTTAATAAAATAATCTATTTAAATAAGATAAATAACTTTTATAAAAATTATTTATAATAATAATAATAAAATAGGTTTATAAAAAACATTTAAAATATAATATTAAATTAAATTGATTTAAAAGAAATTAAATTTATTTATTTAATAAAAACTTTAGGGGTTGTTTTGTAATTAATCAAACTAGAAGGTTTTAAAACTGAAATCGATTGAGGGGCTGTTTCTGGACAATTTAAACTACAAGGACCCATCCGTATTTATTTCAAGGGCTAATTTAAGTCAAACCAAACTCCAGGGACTAAAACTGCCAATTCCCAAATCGTTTATCCGGTCACCCCCTTCGTTGGTCCGGCGGGTAAAGGAACTTTCCGGCGACGCCCGACAAGGCTGTTTCCCTGCACCTCGACAGCCGCTAAAGGCTTCTCTGGCTTCGTCTCTCCCACACGAACTAGACCCCCCGACCAATTGGTCTCCCCAACATATGGATCGTCTGATCCTGTTGGTGGCCGAGAAACCCACGCTCAAATTCGAGCCCGACAGTCCACCTCCACGCGTGTTGAATAGCTGGTTAGTTTCGTCTCGTCCAGACTAGTGTCGGGACGTGCCCAATTGCACGTTTTGACATAAGAATCGAGCTCGGCTATAAATAGCCATAGTCGGCCCTACACTCGCTACCCTCCTTCCACCCACTCTCACTCCAAATTGAGGACACCATCACCTTCGTCGCCTCTGAGTAAGCTGTGACCAAGATTTCAGGAGCTAATTCCACACAGAAGTCGATTCCCACTTGTGACATTTTCGAGTTCCAAAGCCTTGCCGACCAGACCCGTTGCGACTAGGTTCGAGTCTCAAAACGATTCCACTGTCTTCTATTAATCCCTGGTAAGCAATTCCAGTCGAAAACACGGCAATTGCCCGTGAGTTACCGGGCAAACCCAGTGTCCTCGGACACGGTTTGCCGGTCACCGAGGACCAGCGACCAGACTTGCTGTTGTGTATTTAAATTATCCAATACACACATAACAAGCGATGGGCAGTAGCCCGACTGGTTATGTGTGTGTGTTTGAGTTACAGGTCGCGGGTTCGAATCCGGTTGGCCTTCGGCCCAATCTTTTTTTACTTCTGTTTTCATTTTATTTATTTTATTTAATTATCTTAACTTATCTAAATATTCTTTTTATACAATAAAGACTAAAACAAGTCGGTTTACTCGTTCGTTTATTTCGGAAACCATTAAAATTCTTTTATACCTATTTAATTCACAAGAATTTTTATAAAATAATAAATACTAAATTTTTATAAATTTGTTAAAATAATTTCAACTTGTAAAAAAGAATATATATAATGATGACAAAAAAATAAATAAATAAAAACTTTTATAAAATACTTAATAACTACTTAATTAAAAATGTAATATTTTAACAATATATATATATATATATATATATATATATTTATAAGTTAAAGTTTTACAAAACCATTATCATTTTTCCTACCGTATTTTATACAAATAAATATTAAGGAATATTAAAACCTATATACATTTAAATACAAATACACACATATAAGCATACAATAATACCCAATTATCTACATAGGGTATTAACGTGATTAGACTACAACATCCTTACCACCTACACGCGTGGAAAAATACCCGCTTGCAAGGTGAGTTACATAGCCCCTATTTTACATTTTTATACATTTTGGGGTGAAACATTATTCATGCTACTCACATTGTTTATACGTGTTATACATGTGGACTATATGCTTATTATTTGGATGTACATACATTTAAACACAAGAGAACCAACTGTAATATTGATAGATCTATTGTGCCTGACCAGCCCACCCGGTTAGGGTGTTTATTACTACATACTCAGATATAGCCTTGGGTTATATTCAAACATATCGGATATAGTGGATAACTATATTCAAACATACCGGACTTAGCTGTTGTGCTATGTTCAAGCGCGTCAAACAAGGTTTGAATTGTGATTAAATAAATGATACATCGTATATGCTATGGTTAACAAAATAAACAATGAGTCGCAAAACGTTTTACACTACTATTTACCGGAATTACTAAACCTACGTACTCACCAACCTTTTAGTTGACACTTGATTTAAATAATGTTTCAGGTTTGGATATGTGATTGCTTGCCGAAGATTTCTCCACTTAAGAACTATGGACCTAGTTAAATAAATCAATGTTTTGAACTAGACTATGTTATTTGAAATGTATTGTAGTTGGATCTTTGTTGTCTTTAAATTTAACTAATGAATTATGCAATATTTTAGTCATCATGTGCTTATGAACAATCATTCCATTGTCCGCCTCGATGATTCCGCCATCGGTCGGGGTGTGACATCAGGATTTCCTGACAATCATCCCCATTAAAGGACTGAGCCAACATATGTTGGATGTGGAGTACCGGGTTATCCTTAAGTACCAACTAATGATCCCTCTGTTTTCTGAAAGATGAGCCCTACCCAGTTTGTCGCAAGGCTTGTTTGGATTCTTTTGACGAGCATGCGGTCCATTGCAAGGAGCTACCTGGGTTTAAAGACATGCATGGTTTGGTTAGAAATGTTCTATGTGATGTTCTTAAGCGGGCATGAATTTCTGCTAAAAATTAGGCCCCTATTAACTTCCTGACTGATCCGCTTGAAGGGGGTCTACTCTACGACCAACTGATATTCTCATCTTTGGGTGGGCTGGGGGAAAATACGCTTGTGTGGACCTTACAGGAGTATCCTCTCTTGTGGGGCTTAGGGATAAGGGGTTTGTTGCGGGCCAGGCTACGATTAAGGCGGAATCAGACAAAGTTGCTAAACACGAGAAAGCTTGTTTAGAGAATCAACACGTGTTTACCCTTTTGCATTTGATACATTTGGTTTCCTAGCCCCGGAGATTGTGTAATTACTGAATATGGTTCAGCGGGTCATGATTAGTAATTTTTCGGCTCCTAAGACTTAAAGATTTGTTTTTAGTAAGATCAGTTTTGCTATCCAAAAGTTGCTTGCGGCGCAACTTATTACCCGTTTACCTACCTCTTTATTGTAATCATCTTTTGATTTTTGATATTTATAATATAAAATATTTACACACATATCTAGCTTTACTATTCATTTCATAACCATCACTGTTTTTTATATATTATTATTAAATATATAACAAATAATAATATAATACGTTTAAAAAAATAAATTATTAAAAAGATCTCTGTAATACGTAAAATAAAACGAATATAGAAATATTAATGTTGTGCATGGTATTTTTAATTCAGATATAAATAGAACACATCTTTTTCTTTAATATTAACTAGTGTTCCGCGCGTTGCGGCGGGTGACGCGGCACAACAACTCGGTTATGAACATCGAGATAAAACGTAAGTACAAATAATCATGCCATAACGCAATTCGTATTCGAATTCGAATCCAGATTTCAAAATTCCAAATTTGAATAATTCGATTATCATAACCCGATTTGATTCGATTGAACACCCCTGGTTACACATGTTAATTAAAAATGATGAAGTAATAATATTTGTTTGATGAAAATGAAAAAGAAAAGGAGGTGATAAAAGATCTCCATTTCCAAATTTAATAATCAAGAAAATCTAAAATATTTCTTGAACTATGCAAATATTTCTTAAACTAAGGAACATGCCTAAAAAATTTAAAGCAAGTTTCAAACCGACGTTGGTCAACATGGAAAGTGTGCGTCGGACCATTTGGACAAAAGTTTTTGTTTATGATTTGCTTGTTAATTTATTTAACTTATAAAGAAAGTGTAGTTTTTTAATATTAAAATTACTATAGAAACCGACCTCTTTCACCCGTGATTCGCGGGAGAGTCTGGTCAATTTTCCCCTACGCCTCACGGCAGGAGTTTGGTCATTATCGGTTGGGCTCGTCGAAAACGAAAACCTTAAAAACGAACACCGATACCAGTTCCGATAATACCAATACTGGTAACCGTACCGCAATGGTAACGGCACTCGCTATAGCATACGATCCCAAAAAATACTCGATTTGAAATACAACTCTGTTTTCAAAAAAAATATCTGAAACGTTGAGAAAAAAACTAAAAACAGGTTTTAAAAAAAAAGTTAACGAATAAAAGTTATTATAGAAAACGAATTTATTAGAAAAGTAAACATACTAAAACCGTATATTATGTATAGTATTAGGGGTGAAAATAAAAATTTTAAATGAGTGCCAAATGAAACTACCAAAATGAATTGGTGTGTGTGTGGGGGATGAAGGAAGGCTCGATCCTGCATCAAATGAGTAAAGGACAAAAGGATAATAACCATCACAACAAAGAGAGCTCTTGTTATCCCTTTAGAAAAAGAAATACTAAAGAATAAGATACAGCTGAATAAAAAATTTCCTTTAAAATTTTTTTAATCCAATCAAAAAGCTATACCTGTCTATAAACGAATAAGAAGCTGCAAGTATTAAATATTAAGGAGAAATTCATGAAACCACTGTAATAACTAGTCTAAGATAAAATATATGGCAGACAAGCGATACTGAAAATCAGCTAGGTTTTTAAACCCGTGTGCTATAACATGAGGGTTAAATTTGTAATGCTATGTTTTTACGACTCATGCAATGTTAGTGACTCAACGAAAAAATTAACGTTCAAACATTAGGAAAAAACGAAAGTAAAAAACATTATTATTTTTTAAGTTAAATATGTTAGCAGTTAAATAATAAAAAACAATAGAAAAAAAAGGCAAAAACTAAAGAAAATGAGCATTCTTTTTGTAAAAACAATTAACGAATAAAAGTTATAACAGAACAACGAAATTAACTGAAAACTAAGATAATGTTTGGTATGCATGAATGTACAATGGAATGGAATGAGTTATTACAATGGAATGAAAAAAAAACATGTTTGGTAAACACATAGGATGAGAATGAACAATTACATAAGGAATGTGATTCCTTCAATTTTAATGATTTTCATTCCTTGGTCGAGTGATATATATTTTTTCATTACTTCAACGAATGGAATGAATTTGTTTAATTAATTACCCAAACCATGTCCCGACCCAAACACTAACCCATGATCCGATTCATGACATGAACTATGACCCGACCCATGACCCGAACCATGCCCCGTCCCATACCCGGCCCATGATCCGACCCATGACCGCCCCATGGTTCGTCCCATGCTATGTATCATGACCCAACCCATGACCCAAACCATTACTTGACCCATGACCCGTCCCATTCCTGACCCATGACCCGACCCATTCCCGGACCATGACCCACCCATGACCCGACCCATGAACCGACCCATGGCCCCTCCCCATACCTCGTCCCACGACACGACCCACGGCCCGACGTGACTCGACCCATGGCACGTCCCATGCTCTGACCCATGACCCGAATCATGACCCATCCCATGCCCTGATCCATTACCTTATTATCATAGGGTATTTATTTATCTTTTCATGAGTTGTATTCCATTCCTTTGTCTTTTCCCTCTTAACAAACAACAGTAAATATGGATTCATTTCATTCTCATAGGGTAACCAAACATGACAATGGAATGGTAATGCTCCATTCCTTTCCCTCATCCATTCCATTCACTCGTCCATTCCATTCCCTCGTCCATTCCATTCCCTCGTCCATTCCATTATCTCATACCAAACAGACCCTAAACGGGTTGAAAGCGTACATTATATGTAGTATGTGTGGCTAAAACGATTGCCCCTCGCTATGCGGCGGGGGCACGATCGTAATCGGTTCGGTTTGTTTGCGGGGCTAAAACTTACGCACGCTCCATATAGCGTACGATAGCAAAAAAAATACTCGAATTTAAATATAACTCCGTTTTAAAAAAAAAATCATATCGGAACGTTGACAAAAAAAGTTAAACAAAAGCGAGCGATCTGTTTTAAAAAAAAATTAAAGAACGAAAGTTATTAAAAAGGAATTATTAGAAAATTAAATGAGTTAAAAATGTATATTATATAAAATAAGAGGGGTGAAACGGAACGCTGACAAAAAAAAATTAGCCAAAGGCGAGCGATCCGTTTAAAAAAAAAAAGCTAACGAACGAAAGTTATTAAAAAAACATAATTATTAGAAAATTAAATGAGTTAAAAATGTATATTATATAAAATAAAAGGGGTGAAAAGGAAATAAAAAAAATGACATGTGTCACACACATATTGGGAAGCTACTGTTCACTCGCGTTGCTTTTTAAATGGGGTTCTAGCTCGTGACGGTACCACAACGGTAACGACACTCTCGCTATAGGCAACAATAAAAAAAAATTGATTTTGAATACAACTCCGTTTTCCAAAAAATTATATCGGAACGTTGACAAAAAAACTAAAAACAGCCGCTCACTCCGTATTTTGAAAAAAGTTAACGAACGAAATTTATTAACGGAAAACGAAATTAATAGAAAATAAAACGGGCTAAAAGCGTATATTATATATAGTATAAGGATTAAAAATGAAAATATAGAAAACATATAAAAAATTTTTAAAAAAACATGGCAAAATTTTAACAGAAAAGCTACTGTTCAATGTGGTTCTGCTTTAAACTTAGTTAGTAATGTTGTGCATGGTATTTTTAATTCTGATATGAATAGAATACAACTTTTTCTTTAATATAGTTTTATTGATAAACGAACAAAGACAAACAATTAAATAAAATATTTGAAATAAATTCTAAATATAACATTTAAAAGGTAAATATAACATTTAAAAGGGAAGCAACAATATCATTAGAATAAGTTAAATATATGCTCCAAAAACAAAAGAGTTAAATACGGTTTTAGTTTGTGTGGTTTGACACAAATAAACATTTTAGTCTAAAAGTTTAAATTTGACTTTTTTAATATAATAGTTTTAATTTTGTAACAATTAAAGTCCAGTCCACTAACCCTATTAAAATTTTCCTGTTAAGTATATATAAAAAGACTATAATACCTCTATTAATAAAAAAAAAATATAAACCTCTCTACCTAATTCCCCTTCCCCCAAATTCAAGAAAACTCTAAATACTTCATTCTGATTATAAGATAAAGAAACCTTCAAAACCTCACAAAATTCCGTTATATCTTTGAAATCAAGAGCCAAAAACTTGAGTCATAAATCAAAGAAGGAGATGTCACGAGAACTAGTTAAACTAATTGCTATTACACACCAGCAGACTAAAACATCATAAAGATTTTTTTGTAAGATCTCAAACCGGGCATCCTACAGTTAGTTCTCATCACTAGGTATTCTCTTTAAAAGCACTCATTCTCTTATACAAAAATACAGCGGAAATCTTTCTAAAAATAATAATCTTTTGTACATATTATCACTAATAACTTTACCTCACGAATGTCTGCACACCAATCCGAATAGCACCGCTCCCAAGACAAGATACGTCGACCACGAAGCTCACCTGCAAAACAAGCTAACGTACACACAAAGTCAGCTACGCTGAGTAGGTTCTAATAGTTTATTTAATAAGAAACCGCCTCGTCACAAATGTCATTTATGTCAACTCAGGACATTTCTGTCCTATATAAAAATGGTTTGTCATTTAAGACATATAGATTTCCCCCGTTATCTTACAACATCTCATAAGAGTTCACCACCCCAGACTCAACCCACAATTATAACCCAGTAAGTATCTCCGACAAGGATCGAACCTATTACCCTGATAACTCAAAATCTACCAAATGTATTAACCATACTCTGGTTATCTCAACCAAACTCTAGATACCGACTTAACTAGCCCTAACCAAGACTCTCACAAGCCAACTGACACAAACAGTTGTAAACACAATGTCCTCATTCTGACACAACGGTGACTCTAACTCTACACACCATATTAATATCATCTACACACCACATCAATGTTATCTCATACGTAATAAATATAACTCAACACTTGTATGCAATTTAACATATATAAGCACACAAACACATACCTCATCACTACACCATCGTCAGGGCGTTGGTCACACCCCGAGCTCATCGTTAACCTACTCAGAATTGCCACCTTTGGTGACCTCCCGAAGGACTTCGTCCTTCACAATCCCGTTTTCCATGTCATAGAGACAACGATGCAAACACAATACTCGCCGTGCCACAAGGACAATGACACAAAACACACAACATCAAGCACATAAGCCACAACATTATACTAGCATTTACATGACTCATTAACTACACATGCCCCCTGCACATAGCACTAGGATAATGTATCCTACACGTATTCATAAGAGTTTAGCTTATATCCCGACTCACTCCGACTAACTCATAACACAATCGACCACTATTATAGCAGCACACATACAAATACTATGTCTCGTTATCTAAGCACATATCATGTACGTGCACACCTTGTAACACCTCCTAGTCGTACCCGCACGACATGTAAACTCATCCCCCGACCCACCCCTATTAGGTCACTATACGACCCACGACCATATACCCACCTTTAACCTATACATCCTATAGACCACACACAGTCCCATAGCCCATATTTGAATACTTAAATTCATAAACTCATCGGGTTAGACCCCAAGGCTCGTTACACATTTAATGTAATAAAACACATCTAGAAAGTATGTACGATAGCCCAAAACATTAAAAACATTTAAAGAGGGGATTAGAAACTCACCGGTTGTGAAGCTTTCCTTTCGTAAGTCGCATACCCTTAAATGCGTAGTCCAATGTGAACCTGACGTCAGATGGATTATCCAGATCAACATTATTACTTTAATAATACTAGCCCACCTACTCAGGACCAGCGAGCTACAAGCTCGGTCTAAATCATCCTAAACCGCACAACTGACGCGCTCGTTCGCGTACAAAAACCCCTAAATTAACGTTACCGAAAAACGTTCCCGAATGTCATCCCCGGCAATTTTCTCACATCCCAAAATAGTCCTCAACAATGAATATAAAGTTATATGCGGTCATACCTTTGCGTACAAGCCGTTCTAAGCGGTTTTGTATGAAACTGCTGAGCACCACACGAGAGAAAAACTTGTTTTGCTCATATCTCGACCACACGAGCTCCGTTTCGCGTAATCCACCTATCCACGCGTTCGTCTCGACAAACCTGAGTTCAAAAAATTATTAGTGTCGGCCGCCACCACCACCGATGCTGCCAAAACGCAGACTTGTCTTTCAGCACGTTCGGTTTTGCGCGTCAATATACGAGTAGCTTAAAACCGACCCAAATGAACTCCGTTTTAGGGGAAAAATATGTCCACGCGTCCGTATGACCAAACCCTTTCAGACCCACCACGCCGTTGCCGGAAACCTTCGCTTCCGTCACCAGAAAGCCAAACAATGGCTGGATTCGCCCCTATTTGCGCGTCTGTCTTCGCGCTGCTCGAACCCCTATCAAACGAACTCGGAATTAGACAAATATTATATCCACGCAGCCGTATCACCAAGCCCTTCAACCTTATACCATCGGCACTGCCTGCCACCACCGGAAACGCAAACAGTGGCCGGAATCCTCTCCGAATTTCTCGTTTTCGCTTGATTCCTTCACCAATTACCTCCAGGTCGCCTCCTAGTGGCTTTAACACAGAAATTTAGAAACCCTAAACACAAACGATTATTACAATGAATCAAGTACTTGAAACACTACGGATGATTATAAATCATGTAAATACCTTGATTCGGACGTGAAACGCGACGAACGGCCTCCTCCTCTTCTCCCTTTACTCTCGGCAGCCACAAACACCAAATGGGGTTCCTCCCCCATTCGTAACTGTAACATCCCAAACTCCTAACATTATGTTTGGACACGTGTCGGCTAAGAAACGCGACACTAGAACGTAACCGGACGCGAAAACAGAAAGACGGTTTGCCCGAAAATAGCCCAAAACTTCATATAGGCATATCCCGAGCTAGAAAATGAGTTACAGAAGCCATAAAATATGAAACTTGGGTGCCTCAGCGAGGGGAATTTGAAAATGGAGTCATAACGGGCCGTCACTAGGTGTAACGGTCCATCACGACCGCCCAGAAGCCATAACGGGTCGTCACCGTCCGAAATGGTCCGTCACGCAGCAAAATCGCGAAAAACTCATCGTTTTACGCCAATTATCAGTCACTCATCCAACCCTAAGGCCATGACAGACCGTCATGATCCGTGACGGTCTGTTACGTGGTCAGAAAGTGCTTGGAGACCATGAAAACGGTAACGGACAGTCACCAACGGTAATGGTCCGTAACGGGATCAGAAATTTGCCTATAAATAGTTATAGCTGGCCGTTCACTTGCAAACATAGCACACAAAAAACCATATCATACACATACAATCTGGAGAAGATTAGAATACCAGTGCGACGCGTTTAAGTACGAGTGCGGTACGTTGCGAGTGCGGTTCGGATCCAGAGAGACGTTTAAGTAAGGAATGAGCGTAGGAAACGACCTGAGACTATCGTAAGTACACTGGACCCGTACCTTAGATAAATTTTTATGTGAATTATATGATTATGTGCTATGTGCTATATGTGAAACAGAAGTACGGGGAAATAAAAGAAGTTAATGGGCATTAGTCTAAACACTAAACAAGAATAATGGAGTAGCCACGACGTATCCAAGGGGTGGTGGATACGCCGCTGGTACTTCCTATATATAAATCTCTTGGTGCTTCATGGTGAAACCATTATGAATGTTTAGGGGTATAGGCTAAAAGATAATACAGAAAATATCCGGCCGATATGTAGTTATCTGACAAACGGAATGTTCTGTCTAAGGAAAGAGTGGTGTATAAATCCCTCCTAAACCCGTCACTCTTTCTTAGGAACATCTCTGTTGGAGGTACTACTCTGAAAGGATAATCACCACAGTTTACAATATATGATAAGTATGAATAAGGGAAGGCTTAAATTTAAATAAAGGAATATATGTGATGTATTATAGGGGTGGTGGGTACGCCGCTGGTACACCCTATATAAACCTCTTTAATGCATCATAGAGACGCCTTTAGGTGGAATTAGAGCAAGGATTGGATAAAAGCATTAGGAAGTCATGCTATCAAATAAACGATGATAAATGTTTAACCTTAAGCAAAGGAGTATTCATGAGATGTTAAAGGGGTGGTTGATACACCGCTGGAACTTCCTATATATAAACCTCTTTAACATAACATGACGAAACTTTTGTAAGGGATTAGAGCAAGAGTTAAGATAAAAGCATAAAATAGATCATGCCACTAAATGAGAATTAGATAGGAAAGCTTAATTCTAAGTAAAGGAGTATTTATGGGACGTTAAAGGGGTGGTGATACGTGATGTGTTGCAAAGCACACCTCTTATTCCTGTGTATTTCTTAGTATTTTCATATCGTTTTTATGTAGTTTTAGAGCCGTATTGAGTCGTTTATGTTTAGTACTGAGTTATGTCTTGGTTTGTGGGTAATCGGGATGCTTTGGAGCAAAAACGAGCAAGATAGGTGAAAGCACGAGCAAACGAGGAAAACCGATCAAAGTCTGAAACTTTCTGTCATTGTGGTTCTTTGGCTGTACGTGACAATTGGGCCCCACCCCCTCGCGGTACGCGAGGGGCATGCCTTTAAGAAATTTTGCGTGAGTGCTAGTCTTTGGAGGTATGCGAGAGGTGGCAACCCTGAGCCTCGCGGTACGCGAGAGACCCTAGATACGGGATTTTTGGCCTATTTTCATGGTATGAAAGGTTGGGATCGATCCTAGGGTTTAATAATCGATTCCAGACGAAAAGAACATAGCTTTTTGGTGATTTATAGTGGGAGAAGTCACAAGGGATCAAGGATTAAAGCGTTGGATGTGTGAATCAATTAGATTATCATCTTTTTGGTTTATGTTTCTCATATTTTGCTCTTTGATTCATCTATCTTTTATCATGATTCTGGATATTAGACTTTGTGTTGATGTTTTGATGATGGTAGTAGGGAAGATTTTTTGAACTACCAAGATTGTGATGATTGTTCGTTGTGATGTGTTGCAAAGCACACCTCTTATTCCGTCCTGTTTCATGTTTTTTTTGTATAGTTTTAGAGTCATTTAGAGTCGTTTATAGTTAGTATTGATTTGTGTCTTGTTTTGGAGGTAATTGGGCCACTTTGGAGCTTAAACGAGCAAGTATGGTGAAGGCACGAGCGAACGAGAAAATGAAGAAAACTTTATGTCAATATGGTGCCCTCGCGGTATGCGAGCCAAATAGCTTTTCCCACTCGCGGTATGCGAGGGGTGTAATTTCTGACGTGACTATTTTGTCTATCGCGGTACGCGAGAGACTGGACTCCTGGGCCTCGAGGTACGCGGGACACCCCAACTACGCAGAATTTTAGGTATTTTCATGGTATAAAAGCTTAAGTATGTTTCTAGGGTTAAAAAGTCGATTCTAGACACAAAGGTTGGAGCTTTTTGGAGATTTTGAGTGGGAGAAGTCTCAAGGGATCAAGGATTGAAGCGTTGGATGTGTGGATCGATTGGATTATCGTCTTTTCGGTTTATGTTTCTTATCTTTTGTTATTTATTCATCTATCTTGCACTATGATTCTGAATATTAGACTTTGGGTTGATGTCTTTATGATGGTAGTAGGCTAGGTTTCTTGAACTACCTAGGTTTTGATGATTATGTTTTGTTAATTGGTTTGATTTCGGATTTCGGATATTTTTTGATGGATTAATGTTAAAGTAAAGAACTTGGTTTTGTTTGATTGGATGTTTATGCATATTTGATCTTGATTGATAATCTGTTAAATGTTCCATATGCTACTTTGTGAATGTCTTTCATGTATGGTTGCGTATTAGGTCGCTAGCTGTGTGCATGTGATTGGTTTATGGTTGATTAACGTCATATCCATAGGAACATCGATTGGGAGTTTATTAGGATTAAGTATTCTGCCTGCTTCAATAGCTGAGAGGTGAGAAATTGTCGGGTAATCTGTGGTGTTAAGGTTTTAGGTTAACTTCTCTGAAAGGAGGGTTTCCTAGGTTGTCTTAGCGTCATTGTTATTCTGTGTCTAGTCAAGTGAATTCAAGTTACTCCTTGCACTGAAAGGTGTATTGAGATAATGAGACTAAGAGGTAATCTGTCTAGCGAGTACTTTAGTGTTGTTGGAAATAGCTGAGAGGTGATTTGACTAACTGGTGAGTTTCAAACGTCCCTTAGGGTTTCCTATTAGGTCACACCTGGAGATTGATCGGGGATCCACTAGGTTGTTTAAGTGTGTCGTATTCTAAGAGCTCGGTTCCATCATAGTTTCCGTATCCGAGAGATTTCCAAGGTACATGCATAGGATTCAAGGTCTAGGTAGTGCTTTCCCCACTTGTGAGTTGTCTAAAGTTTCTTGCTTTCTATTTGGTTGTCGATAGTTAGTATTCCATTAGTTATAAACAACACAAATCCCCCCGATATAATTCAGTTTAGTTAGTTGAGTCAGAGTCTAGATAGAGTTGTCGCTAGTGTCTCGTGGGTTCGATATCCAGACTTCATTTGACTTTGCTACATTGGTCGGTACACTTGCCGGTTGTGTGGTCTAGTATTAAGTTGAGTCTTGATTTATAAATTTAAAGCTAGAGTGTCTAGGTTAGGTTTTATAGACCGTCCAGCACACATCAAGTTTTTTGGAGCCGTTGCCGGGGACACTTAGGCGATAGCATATCTAACTTTGATTGAACTTATCTGATTAGTTAGTCTTTTGTGTTTTGAGTCTTTTCTATTTTGTTGAGTCTAGTTTGTGTGTCCTTTGGTGAGTATTTGTTTTTAGTGTGTCTAGCTTGTATCTTGAGTCTGTCTAATTAATTTTTATTATTTTCTGTCATTATGTGTGAAATCTGTGGAGGACCCCATTTTACTCGTCGTTGCCCATATTCATCGGGGGATTCTGCAAACTGCTATGATCATTTTTATCCGCAGGTACAGCCATATGCGAAATATAGAACTAAAGAAGAGTTGAATGCCTGGTGCAAGGAAGCAAATGAGCAGTATGAGAAAGATATCTAAGCATTAATTGCTTGCATTGGATCACATCGGCCTAAGAATCTGGAGCGTGTGGTTTATGATCATGAAAGGAATGAGATAGGGATTGAAACTGCATCGAGGGAGTTAATTCTGACAACCCCATCGTTGGAGACTATAATGGACGACGTGCAAATCACAATAACAGAAGGTGAAGCACAAGTCCCACCTCCAGGTAAGTCTTCTGCTCTTAATCTAAATAATGATGAAGTTTATACCGATTCCTTGCAAGATCATGAAATTTCTTATGATACTTTACACTTGTCATGTGAGAATGAGTTGGTGCAGGTAATACGGGACGAAGATACAATCAAGGAGGAGAAGAGGACGGTGCAAGAAATCATGAGCACTTAATGGCACCTGATAACTAAAGCCGAACAATTGCACTTTCTGGAAGAAAATGGGAGGCTACTGGATGAGCTAGAAAGTTTGAAGCTAGAAAGAGAAGAAACCGCCCTAGAAGCGAGGACAAAAATGAACGTCTTAGTCCCTCCCTCGGACCTGCAGGGTGTTAAGCAAATTCGGCCGGGTGTTTATGAATTTTCTTGGGATGATAGTGATGATGATACAATGTAGGAGTCACAGGAAACTCTAGAGCCGGAGATGACAATGGACATCAAAGTCCCACCTCTGGTTCAGCAAGACATCAAGCAAAAATTTTGGTGTCCCACACCATAGAATAATGATGATGGCTTTTGGAGTGATTAGGAAGATGTGATTGAAGAAGAAGAGCTGATAGAGATCCCTAAAACCCCGACAGACGATGAGTGCTTTGAAAAAGGATTAGCCGGGTTATTCGAGATAGAGGATGATAGTGAGGATGAGTTTTTGGTTGAGATGATAGAAGAGGAGCAGGTCCCATCCTGGGAGGATGAGTTCGGTGATGAGTTGGCGGACCTGTCGACTCCCAGTGAAGGAAGTTTCGACCCACTTGGCGATCTGAAATTACTTGAAGAACTGCTGTGCCAAGAGCCAAGCGTGGGGATGCAAGAAGAGGTGCAAGTACAGGAGGTTATCAACGAACCACAAATAGAGCTGGTGTCAGACCCACCACATTGCACCCGAGAGAGAGAGAGAACAACGAGCCCGTGGAGGTAGTAAATGGTGGATCGCCACCCAGATCAGCACGACCACGGGCCAGGGCACAAAGACGTATGGAACGACATGTTATGAAGGTCCTGGGATGGTCACACAAGGACCATAGGATGCAATACACTGAAGATGATCATGTACCACATTACATGCCACATATCAGGTTTGGTCCAGGTAAGTTCAAGTATTGGTGGACTGACACGTTTAGATTTTTAGAAACCCATTTAAGGTCTGCCACCAGAGTTTGTCAAATCGGTGGTAGACCAATCATACTAAACGCGCTGGACGGGGGCGGCATAAAGAGAAGTCTCCTGATTAGAGTGGTTTGATGCTTGGGTTAGAACCCGAGTGTATAGTTTGTACAAGTTTTGAGTCTGTTTGATTCTGTTTGGGTTTGCTGTGAGTTTATTTCTGCAGGGATAGATAGCCTCGTTCGTACTCAATCTCCATTCAGGCGGGGTCGATTCTAACATGATAATTATGTAAAGGGGACCCAACAGAGTATCTGTGCAGCCGCAAATGGAATACTATATGGTGCACAAGTGGAAGAGCAAAGCTGGCCAAGAAGATTGCTATGATTACCAGCTAAGTCGTCTTCACTTTATTATTTTTATTTATTTGTTTATTTTCTTGTGTTTTGAGTCGTTATTTTTATTTTTCTGTTGTTTCTCGGTTCACATTGAGGACAATGTGTCGTTCAAGTGTGGGGATGGGAGACAGTCGTCTAGGTTTCATAAGTTGAGTCTATTTTTCATAAGTTGAGTCTATTTTTGTATTTTTAGGTAAAATTTTAAATTTAAAAAAAATGTCCTTTGAATTAGAGTGTTTGCAAGCAAAATGGAAGATGATAGGTATAACTGGATTTTCTTTATATGTTTAAAGGAAAATAAATGATAGAAAACGCGTATAATCTGTGATGTTTTGGTAGACCCAGCCGATTTGATTGCTTAAATATCCTGTGTGTGTTGTTTAGGGTAATTAATTGAATTAAATCTTGATATCATGTGGGTTATCATCTTAGGGTGTCGGTAATACTGAAACTATCAACATAGGGTGATAGGTACCACGTTAAGCTAGAATTTAGGGTTTTTTGAAATTTCTTGGCACACCACTCTCTTTTTATGAAAATAAATCCGAGTTTGGTGGCGCTCACATCCATATAATTCCATATTCATGAGTAATTGATTAGAAGTATGAGTTTTGCTTATATGTTACCCTCTGGGATGGCCACTTGGAGAAAACGCCTCTAAGTGATTCTTATGTGCTTATTGATTTGGTTGAAACGCCTCTAGACGAAAGTTCATTTGCTTGAATTAATGCTCATTATCATACCATTCATTCCATTATTTCATCTGAATTTCTAAAACCTGTAAATCTTAGTTTAACGTGGTGGGAGAAATCTATACGGTTTAACTCGTGCCTAAACATGACCGTGAGACGGGATTAGGTGGAACTGTAGCTCTTGAGTGTGGGACCAATAGATAGATTGATATGCTTGGTAATGTAGATTTTAGAACACAAACGGGGGCTTGATAATGGGTGTTGGGTTTAATCAGATCCAAATATCATTTGTTGCAATTTTAACGCGTGATTATATCTGTGCTAATGAAATTTATAAGATTGTTAAAGCTTGTATTTCAGTTGTGATTCCATTGCAGAGATCTTTTTCGAGGACGAAAAAAGATTAAGTGTGGGGATGTTTGATGTGTTGCAAAGCACACCTCTTATTCCGTCCTGTTTCGTGTCGTTTTTGTATAGTTTTAGAGTCATTTAGAGTTGTTTATAGTTAGTATTTATTTGTGTCTTGTTTTGTAGGTAATTGGGTAACTTTGGAGCTTAAACGAACAAGTATGGTGAAGGCACAAGCGAACGAGGCAAAACGAGAAAAAGAAGAAAACTTTCTGCCAATATGGTGCCCTCGCGGTATGCGAGCCAAAGAGCCTTTCCCTCTCGAGGTACGCGAGGGGTGTAATTTCTGACGCGACTATTTTGTCTATCACGGTACGCGAGAGACTGGACTCCTGGGCCTCGAGGTACGCGGAACACCCCAATTACGCAGAATTTTAGGTATTTTCATGGTATAAAAGCTTAAGTATGTTTCTAGGGTTAAAAAGTCGATTCTAGACGCAAAGGTTGGAGCTTTTTGGAGATTTTGAGTGGGAGAAGTCTCAAGGGATCAAGGATTGAAGCGTTGGATGCGTGGATCGATTGGATTATTGTCTTTTCGGTTTATGTTTCTTATCTTTTGTTATTTGATTCATCTCTCTTGCACTATGATTCTGAATATTAGACTTTGTGTTGATGTTTTGATGATGGTATTAGGCTAGATTTCTTGAACTACCTAGGTTTTGATGATTATGTTTTGATAATTGGTTTGATTTCGGATTTCGGATATTTGTTGTGGATTAACGTTAAAGTAAAGAACTTGGTTTTGTTTGATTGGAAGTTTATGCATATTTTATCTTGATTGATAATCTGTTGAATGTTCCATATGCTACTTTGTGAATGTCTTTCATGTATGGTTGCGTATTAGGTCGCTAGCTGTGTGCATGTGATTGGTTTATGGTTGATTAACATCGTATCCATAGGAACATCGATTGAGAGTTTATTAGGATTAAGTATTCTGCCTGCTTCATTAGCTGAGAGGTGAGAAGTTGTCGGGTAATATGTGGTGTTATGGTTTTAGGTTAACTGCTCTGAAAGGAGGGTTTCCTAGGTTGTCTTAGCGTCATTGTTTTTCCATGTCTAGTCAAGTGAATTCAAGTTACTCCTTGCACTGAAAGGTGTATTGAGATGTGTAGAGTCTTATTTTTTATAAGATGTTGTCATCAATGTATTTCTTTTTGAACATTGATAGTTAGTTTATTTACTTGTATTTTCATTTTCATGTAATTTCCTGTTTTATTTTCTAAGTCTGGGCCATCGAAACTACTTAGTTTCGATTGAGGTTTGTTCAATCGAAACTAGTAGTTTCGATAAACAGTATAGTTTCGATAGGCTTTTCACACATGTAAATGCTTCACCGAAACTAGTAGTTTCGGTAAGCATAGTTTCGATGACTGTCAACTTACTATAAATAGCCTAGTTTGAGAATTTCTAGGGTGGGAGTAGCGGCTGTAACCCTGAAATTTCTCTTTCACTGTTCTTGAAGAATCAATACAATTTGCATTTGTTTAATGCTTTGTTCTTACTCTTTCACATCATATTTGTGTTAATTATGTGTGTGGTTAGCTGTTATCTTCACCAATTCTGTTTCTACCCTTTGTTTCACCACCATACACACAAATTCAGCCTGTGTGTGTGTGTGTAATCGATCTGTTGAGTGATTTCCGATTGAAATCTGGACCTACAATTGGTATCAGAGCTTTATGCTCTTGAATTTTTAGTATATTCAGGTTATTTTGATCGATTTTAGGTGTTTTTCGGCTATTTTTGAAGTTTTTCTGAATCGGAGTTTTGGAAGCACTGTTTCGTCTTTTTGGCATTATTTCTTAGAGTTTCTCGAATCTAAAGATTGATTTGTGTTCAGATGATTATATGGAAGCTTTTAGCTGAATTGGATTATTGTTTCTTCGTTATTCATTATTGAAGCTTTTCATCAATGGAGTCTGCTGAAGTTTGAAGAAGGAGGTATCGAAACTACTGGGAGACATTTTCTGCTTTTAGTTGGTCATCGAAACTTCTTGTCTGTAATTTTGGTCTGGAGAAGGTATCATCGAAACTAGCTTTTTGTATTGTACTTTCGAAATTAACCTTTGCAGATTGATCACTCGAAACTACTGGACTATCGAAACTAGTTTCTATCGAAACTTGTAGTTTATCTGAGTTTGTTGGATTTTCTGCTAAGTCTTCTTCATTGAAACTTGTTGTTTCGGGTTTATGTTTTCTCTATCGAAACTAGAAGTTTCAGAAAGTTTTGTTCTATCGAAACTAGGATTTTTGGTCAGTGTTTTCTATCGAAACTAGTTGTTTCGACCATCCCTATCCACCCGAAACTAGCTACTGTTTTTTCTTTTAACTTCTCTGAGTTATGGCATCTTCAAGCAACAATGAATATGCCGAGGAAACAAACCACCTGTCTTGGTGTCCACTAGAGACTTTGATGATTGGACCAAGAAAATGAAGACTTTCTTTCAATTCCATGACCACACTCTTTTGCAGTCAATCACTGATGGTCCACACAAGCCAGTTACTACCACTGCAGATGTTCAACATCCCAAGCTTGTGTCTGAATATGATGATAAGGACATTGCCTTAATTGCCAGAGATAACAAGGCTTATGGATCTATTGCTATGGCTCTTCCTATGAATGTGTTTAACATATTTGCTGAGTATACCACTACCAAAGATCTTTGGGTTGCTTTATGTACAAGGTATGAGGGAAGTGCTCAGGTTAGAGAAAGCAAGAGGGATTTAATCAAGAAGTAATATGAAATGTTTAGCAGTGTCCCTGGTGAACCCATTTTTGAGTTGATCAACCTTTTCTCAAGCATTGTCTCTAAGTTGAATGTTTTGGGAACTGAGAGTCCCACTGTTGAGTTAAACAAGAAGCTGCTTGATTCACTGCCCGAGGAATGGAATATGTAACGGATTATGATCAAGAAAACTGAAAAGCTAAGCGACCTATCACAGCAAGAACTTTTCAGCATTTTGGAGTCATATGAGCTGTAAGGCCCCTTTTCCGGGAGGCCTCACTTATTGGATTTACTCATCAACACATAGCACTTTAAACATAAGACATTCATTAACACAGCGGAAACGATTTAAAACTTCAACATACATAGCGGAAACATACATGTCTAAACCAAACTTGTCAAATACAACTGAAACTAGTCTTAATCAACATAATCAAAAGAAACATAAACGAGATGCCAGATGCTGATCTTCGGGTAACTCTTCCCGCCAAGCCAAGCATCCATATCCATCTACTGCCACCTACACTTAACTGATGTGCATACTAAAAATCAGCAACGCTGAGTGAGTTCTAACGTTTACTTTAAATCAATTTTTACAAAAGATTTACCAATACATACATACTGCCCTTAAGGCAAAACTTTACATACTTTGCTTTTCAAACAGTTTAAAACGTATAAAAAACCGTCAATTACTCTTTACTGTACAGCCCTCATGGCTTACATCCATGAACCGACAAGTACCTGGTCAATGCCCCCATGATCAACGACCATGAACCGACAATACCGCTTATCCGTCAATTCCTTGTCACTACTGTACCGCCCCCATGGTCAACGACCATGAACCGACGAGTACCTGGTTAATGCCCCCATGATCAACGACCATGAACCGACAATACCCTGGTCAATGCCCCCATGATCAACGACCATGAACCGACAATATCGCTTAACACTACGGGGAGGTTACGTGGACCTCCCGAGCAACTGCCGTCACTCATCCCAGTTGTACAACCGTTAGCGAACCCAAAGGTTCTTACTAATGGGTAGAACCCATATCTGACATCTTGTACAAGTAACATCTGTCCCAAGAACCTTTATAGCTGGTACACATTCCCGAAGGAAAACTGTTCACTTTACTGTTCATAAAACTTTCTGTAAATCTTGTTCATAACTTAACATGTATTATGCCTTTGTTTATGTATATAAAAATATAGTAAACGCTTGCCATAAATACCTTTTCTTTTACAGAAATATATCTTAACACATATATCATGCCTTAGTTTATGTATAATAAATATAGTAAACGATTGCCAAATGATATATCTTGCTTACTTGAAAATACTAACACATATATTATGCCTTTGTTTATGTATATGAAAATATAGTAAACGCTTGCCAAAATATATATCTTGCTTTACTTAAACATACTAACACATATATTATGCCTTTGTTTATGTATATAAAAATATAATAAACGCTTGCCAATAATATATATCTTGCTTTACTTGAACATACTAACACGTATATTATTCCTTTGTTTATGTTTATGAAAATATAGTAAACGCTTGCCAAAATATATATCTTGCTTTACTTGAACATACTAACACATAATTATGCCTTTGTTTATGTATATAAAAATATAATAAACGCTTGCCAATAATATAATCATACTTTACTAAAATGTACTTTTGCCTCTTTTAAAGTTTTCACTAAAACATAGCTTTTCCCTTCAGTTTATAATATATAAAATATAATAAACGCTTTACACTAAGTATGCACACCACCCTAAAGAAAGCAAAAAGGGGATTAGAACTCACCTGGTATCTTAACTGCAATGGTCTACTGGATCTCACACAATCTGGACAATCATAACAATTGACACGTATCAGACTTAACTCAACGCTAAATGTTTTCACTATTTCTGGCTAGGCGAACATACTGACTTTACTAACCGGCTATATATACCCATAGAATTCATGCTTGCGCACTTGGCAAGTGCGCAAAGCCTTGCTCTTGCGTACTTGATAAGTACGCAGGTTCTTGTTTCTTGCGTACCTGATAAGTACGCAGGCTTTACTTCATGCGTACTTGATAAATACGCAGGCTTTACTTCATGCGTACTTGATAAATACGCAGTACCTGCTTCATGCGTACTTGATAAGTACGCAGGATCCTCTTCTTACGTACTTGGTAAGTACGCAGTATCAGCTTCATGCGTACTTGATAAGTACGCACGAACTGCTTCCTCGCAAAAACCCTAACTTTCGCATCCGGGTCTGATCACATCAAGATCCTGAACTTGTTTACATTCAAAACGTTTACTTTTCATTAAGGAACTTAAATCTATGTTTTTCCTTCAGTTTAATCCATAAAAATGTTACCTTTACCTCCAAAACCCGAAAAACCCAAAAACGAACAAAAACTCAGATCTAGGAGAATCGGTAACTGTAAACGCTTCTTCTTCACAGCTAATCGTTCCAAATACGTATGCCTACGGTCCTATGAGCTCAGATTCGAAAACCGGGACTTTCTCTCTCTCACTTTCTCTCTCTAGAAATCCGGAAATGAGGTTGGGAGTGAGGTTTTTGGGCTGATTTTGAGGGTTATAAGGGCCCGACCCTTGCCCCTTTCGGCCCATACACCCCGACCCAAGCCCGCTTCCCTTCTTTTCTTATTTAAGTTTTTAATTCTCGTGAATTCTTTCGCGCTCTAAAACTCGGGCTGTTACAAGTCTACCCTCCTTACAATAAGTTTCGTCCTCGAAACCTGCCATAAGCTAAACTGATAGCTAATCACAGAATGGGTGGCATAAACCGTAGCTATGCAAGGCAGCTTGGTCATGAAGGCCATTGTGATTAACTACAACTGGGAGATTAACTTTGGTCGATATCAAATTCCAAGACACCTAGACTAATGGGGCTAACTAATTTAGTAAGGAAATAATAACATAAACTTGACAAATCAAAAATAAGAGCTTGCAACGTACCTTACTGAGTCATCTGGTAGACCCTCGCCTTGGCTCTGTTCATGTAGGGTTCCTTCTCTGCACCCTTTCCCTTTCCAGATCCCCCTACTTCCGTTTCCATGGGTTTCCTACAATCTCGGCTCACGTGTCCCTGTCCCCCACAATTGTGGCATCTTGGCCTTTCCGAGCAGTCCCGTGATTGGTGTCCAAACTTGCCACACCTGAAACATCCCACCTGACCCGCCTTACACTCACCTCCATGTCTCCTTCCACATTTCCCGCATAGACCCTCAGCTTCTACCCTTGCCCTCCTATCGTTAGGACCCTGGAGTTCCTCAGCAGTGCTCTTAGCTGCCTGTTTCTTGGGTGCTTCAGCAATGACTTCAGAGGTGATGTCATCATACACAACTCCGCTCAGGACAACCACCGACTCAAAGGTACTCGATTTGTTGGTCTTTACAAAGGTACGTATCTTTGGAGGCAACCCCTGATCGTAATAATGAATCCTCCTCTCCTCTGTCGTTACAAGATGAGGCACCAGGCGTGCCAGTTCGTTGTACTTGGAAGTGTATTGCCTGTGAGTCATGAGTCCGACTTGGAGAGTCAAGAATTCCCTTTCCACCTTATGGACCTCGTTCTTAGGACAAAACTTTTCAGTTACCAACGCTTTCAGGTCGCTCAACCTCATCAATCCGACCGCTTGGTCACCCTTAGCCTGTTTCACAGTTTCCCACCAGTGTACTGCTTCTCCTTTCAATGACTTCGTAGCGAACATGACTGCTTGTTTCGGTCGACATTCACTAAGATGAATGGTCGACTCCATGCCGTTAATCCAATCTAAGGTATCTGATGCTTCCTTCTCCCCAGTAAGCACGGGTGGATCACAACCCCGAAACGCCTTGTAGTCGCAGCCGCGAGCAGGCGGTGCAACATTCTCTACCAGATTTGGTCCTCCCATTGTTGGAAGCATCATAGGCTCTTCAGTTATGTTAGGGCTCTCCTTGGCCTTCCTCAAGGCTTCGTCCAGTATGGCCGGTAAGGTTTCCTTCAGCAGTCAGGTAAACTCATGGCCAATAGCCGCTTGCACGGCTGGTTCAAACTCAAACGGTTGGTCATCTCCTTCCACATGTTCAGCATTGTGGTGACTAATCTCTGTCTCAGTATGGGTAGTGTGAACACTCCCCTCAATCACTTGGTTTGTGCTAGCTCCACCGTGGCGGCCTGTACGCCCACCACGTCTTCCTCCTCCACCCCCTCTAGTTCCTCCACGTCAAGCCATTTCTAACTGAAAGATAGAGAACAAAAGGATTTAATTTCATCATGCTAGGGAATATGTAGAACACAATAAGTAAGGTAAGATGTTAATTTACACTGGCCATCTGCAATTAACCATTACATCACTTCTTGTTGTTCTATTTATTCGCTTTCATGGCTCCACTAAAGCCTCTATTCGTATCTTGACACTCTAAAAGGTAAACTTTACTTACTATACGCCTCTGATGCTTTGGCTTGAGTTACCCGTTACTGGCATCCGCTACTTGGTCCCATTATCAGTTTAAGTCTGGACATCGGGGATGTCCAAATCTCTCAAACTATGGCTCTGATACAAACTTGTAAGGCCCCTTTTCCGGGAGGCCTCACTTATTGGATTTACTCATCAACACATAGCACTTTAAACATAAGACATTCATTAACACAGCGGAAACAATTTTAAACTTCAACATACACAGCGGAAACATACATGTCTAAACCTAACTTGTCAAATACAACTGAAACTAGTCTTAATCAACATAATCAAAAGAAACATAAACGAGATGCCAAATGCTGATCTTTGGATAACTCTTCTCACCAAGCCAAGCATCCATATCCATCTACTGCCACCTACACTTAACTGATGTGCATACTAAAAATCAACAATGCTGAGTGAGTTCTAACGTTTACTTTAAATCAATTTTTACAAAAGATTTACTAATACATATATACTGCCCTTAAGGCAAAACTTTACATACTTTGCTTTTCAAACAGTTTAAAAGATATAATAAACCGTCAATTCCTCTTTACTGTACTGCCCTCATGGCTTACATCCATGAACCGACAAGTACCTGGTCAATGCCCCCATGATCAACGACCATGAACCGACAATACCGCTTATCCGTCAATTCCTTGTCACTACTGTACCGCCCCCATGGTCAACGACCATGAACCGACGAGTACCTGGTTAATGCCCCCATGATCAACGACCATGAACCGACAATACCCTGGTCAATGCCCCCATGATCAACGACCATGAACCAACAATACCGCTTAACACTACGGGGAGGTTACGTGGACCTCCCGAGCAACTGCCGTCACTCATCCCAGTTGTACAACCGTTAGCGAACCCAAAGGTTCTTACTAATGGGTTGAACCCATATCTGACATCTTGTACAAGTAACATCTGTCCCAAGAACCTTTATAGCTAGTACACATTCCCGAAGGAAAACTGTTCACAAAACTTTCTGTAAATCTTGTTCATAACTTAACATGTATTATGCCTTTGTTTATGTATATAAAAATATAGTAAACGCTTGCCATAAATACCTTTTCTTTTACTGAAATATATCTTAACACATATATCATGCCTTAGTTTATGTATAATAAATATAGTAAACGATTGCCAAATGATATATCTTGCTTACTTGAAAATACTAACACATATATTATGCCTTTGTTTATGTATATGAAAATATAGTAAACGTTTGCCAAAATATATATCTTGCTTTACTTGAACATACTAACACATATATTATTCCTTTGTTTATGTATATGAAGATATAGTAAACGCTTGCCAAAATATATATCTTACTTTACTTGAACATACTAACACATATATTATGCCTTTGTTTATGTATATAAAAATATAATAAACGCTTGCCAATAATATATATCTTGCTTTACTTGAACATACTAACACGTATATTATTCCTTTGTTTATGTTTATGAAAATATAGTAAACGCTTGCCAAAATATATATCTTGCTTTACTTGAACATACTAACACATATATTATGCCTTTGTTTATGTATATAAAAATATAATAAACGCTTGCCAATAATATAATCATACTTTACTAAAATGTACTTTTGCCTCTTTTAAACTTTTCACTAAAACATAGCTTTTCCATTCAGTTTATAATATATAAAATATAATAAACGCTTTACACTAAGTATGCACACCACCCCTAAAGAAGGCAAAAAGGGGATTAGAACTCACATGGTATCTTAACTGCAATGGTCTACTGGATCTCACACAATCTAGACAATCATAACAATTGACACGTATCAGACTTAACTCAACGCTAAATGGTTTCACTATTTCTGGCTAGGCGAACATACTGACTTTACTAACCGGCTATATACACCCATAGACTTCATGCTTGCGCACTTGGCAAGTGCGCAAAGCCTTGCTCTGGCGTACTTGATAAGTACGCAGGTTCTTGCTTCTTGCGTACATGATAAGTACGCAAGCTTTACTTCATGTGTACTTGATAAATACGCAGGCTTTACTTCACGCGTACTTGATAAATACGCAGTACCTGCTTCATGCGTACTAAGTACGCAGGATCCTCTTCTTGCGTACTTGGTAAGTACGCAGTATCAGCTTCATGCGTACTTGATAAGTACGCATGAACTGCTTCCTCGCAAAAACCCTAACTTTCGCAACCGGGTCTGATCACGTCAAGATCCCGAACTTGTTTACATTCAAAACGTTTGCTTTTCATTAAGAAACTTAAATCTATGTTTTTCCTTCAATTTAATCTGTAAAAACGTTACCTTTTCCTCCAAAACCTGAAAAACCCAAAAACGAACAAGAACTCAGATCTAGGAGAATCGGTTACCTGTAAACGCTTCTTCTTCACAGCTAATCATTCCAAATACGTATGCCTACGGTCCTATGAGCTCAGATTCAAAAACCGGGACTTTCTCTCTCTAGACTCTCTCTCACTTTCTCTCTCTAGATATCCGGAAATGAGGTTGGGAGTGAGGGTTTTGGACTGATTTTGAGGGTTATAAGGGCCCGACCCTTGCCCCATTCGGCCCATACACCCTGGCCCAAGCCCGCTTCCCTTCTTTTCTTATTTAAGTTTTTAATTCTCGTGAATTCTTTCGCGCTCTAAAACTCGGGCTGTTACATGAGCTGGAGAAAAAGTAAGGTGCAGTCACCCCAACTAATCAATCTGGAAACACAGCTCTTCTTGCAGGTCAAGGTTCCTCCACTTCATCCAACAAAACTACTATGGATTACTTTCAAACTGATGTCCCACCTTCAATCTCTGGAGTTCAGCCTACTCCTTCATCCAACTCTCAGAAGCCAACCACTATGATTCCTGATGAGTATCTGCCAATCATGACTGCTTTCATGTCATGCTATGATGCCCTAATTTTTGGAAACTTGACACCTGTCAGCTTTCAACCTGATGACTTGGAGCAGATCAATCCGGATGGTTTGGAAAAGATGGATATTGACTGGTGCATGACTATGCTGACTCTAAGGGACAAAAGATTCATCAAGAGGACTGGGATGGATAGATTCAAGCAAGGAAAGACTCTGGGGGTTTGACATCAAGAAGGTGAGATGCTACAACTGTGACCAGATAGGTCATTTTGCTCGGAACTGCAAGGAGTCGTCATCAAAGGAGCAACATGAAAAGAAGAACTCCTCTGGAAAGCAAGCTGCTGTTTCTTCCAAATCCACTACAACTTCCAGCTCAACAGCTCTGGTCTGTCAAGCTGATGGACATTATCAATGGGTAGAACATGATGGAGAAGCAGCTGACAAGGCACTGATGGTAGACATTGAAGAGAAAGAGAAATGTGTCATGATTGAACCAACTAAGGATCTCACCGCCGTACCAGCTGAGGTAATGTCTAGACTTTGTAGTGCTAAATCCTGTTTAAATGAGACTCAGAAATATAGATTCATCAACCAGGCTTTGGTTGATGAACGAGATCATATAAAGGTGATGTATGATTCTGTGGCTAAAAATGAGAAACATTATTTAAAGAAAATTCGTGATATTTTTGGAGAAAACCGATCTTTGATTGTACAACTCACTACACAAAAGAATAATAATCAAATTTTAACTGAAAGACTTTAAAAGGCTGAAAAGACAAATTTTCAAGTTGAACACATGGGTATGGACCAGAAAATTCTTTTTGGAATCATTGACAACCAAATTCATAAAAAAGTCACAAAAGGCATTGGGTATAACTCTCACCCTCCTTCTTATTCTAAGTCTGGTAGATTTGCTGATATGCCAGTTCCTCATGTTCCCACACCTTTTGTTTGCAATTTATCTGCTGATGATTATATCCAAACTTCAGATTCTGACAGTTTTGCTTCCTGTGTAGAGTCAGATTGTGTAGGTTCCGAAGATAATTGTGATGAGAGTTCTAGTAAGGAAAATGTTTTAAATGAACTTGAGTCGGATGAATGTATTAATATGTCCGTGTCAAAACCAGATACTTGTGAACATATTGAATATTTGTATTTTGGTTCTGTGCCTTCTGAGCATGATAGTTTGAGAAATGCTATTTCTAAGTTTAAGAATGTTTTGCCTTTTATTCCTAAATCTGTAAATGCTATGAGTTGTATTGCAAATTTTAAAAGTGCAGGAGTAGTTGTGATTGACATTCCACAAGAAACAATGAGCAATCTAGAATTTTTTAGATTAAAGGAAGATCAAAGTCTTCAACAAAGAAATATTGAAGAAAGAGTTGCCTCTAGTTCTGATGTCTAAACATCACAATCATCTTCATCATCCCGTGATGACAATTATCAGGCTAAGCCAACATGTGATAATGTTTATTTTAGTTGTGGGGAATCCAATCATGTTTTTAAGACATGTAAATTGTCTACATGTCATTTTAAAGAAGAAAACGTACCACCTGTTATTCAAAATTCAGTTGATTGTGTCTTAAATGTTTTATCTAAATCACAACATAGTAGAACTTTGCGACGTAAAAGGATTAAAAATGCTAAAAATTGGTCAAAAAGGATTTGGAAAATTAAGAATAATGATCTTTTTGATAATACCTTAAAGGAGGATTCTGACTATGACTTCCGAAATGCATCTTGTAAAATTAAGAAGTTCCAAGTTAGCAATGACGTGGGTACAAATGTCTAAACAATTCACTTTGTTTAGGAACAATTAAGGAGGACTGGAGACAATATCTGGTATGTTGACAGTGGTTGCTCAAGACATATGACTGGTCATTTTTCTTTATTACAAGATTATCATCCAATGGACGAAGATTTTGTCGCCTTTGCAGGCAATCCAAGAGGTGGAAAGATTGAAGGTCAAGGAACTGTGTCTAATGGTGTAAATAGCTTGGAGAATGTCAATTTCGTCCCACAGTTGAAGTACAATCTGATGAGCGTGTCTCAGATTTGTGATAAAGACTTTTCTTCCCTCTTCAACTCCAAGGAATGTTTGATTTTAAAGCCTGGGGTGGTTATTCCCGAAGATCTAATCCTTATGCGTGCTCCTCGAAGATTCAATACTTACAGTCTGGATATGAATAATCCATCAGGAATCGAATCCTGCTTCCTTTCATAAGCCTCAGAAGATGAGTCCTTTCTCTGGCACAAGAGATTAGGACATGTGAATTTCAAGACAATGAACCGCCTTGTTCGAGGAAACCTTGTCACCAGTTTGCCTTTGAAAGATTTCTCACCCATGGAACATTGTCTCTCTTGTTCCAAGGTCAAGCAACACAAATATTCTCACAAACCCAAAACCACTAATTCTATTTACTCTCGCCTTCAATTGCTTCACATGGATCTTTTCGGTCCTATGAGTGTCATGAGTCATGGAAGGAAATCTTACTGTTTGGTGGTAACCGATGATTTCTCTCGGTTTACTTGGATATTCTTCCTGGCAAAGAAAAATGAGACACCAGAGACTCTGAAGATTCATCTGCTACAAATCGAGAATCTGTTCAATCTAAGTGTGAAGACTATTCGCAGTGATCATGGCATAGAGTTTAAGAATGCCACTCTTGATTATTTCTGTGAAAGTAAGGGTATCTCTCGGAAATTCAGTGCACCTCGTACTCCACAACAAAATGGTGTAGCCGAATGAAGAAATCGTACATTGATAGAAGCAGCAAGAACTATGATCGTTGATTCAAAGCTCCCTGTCACATTTTGGGCCAAGGCAGTTAATACAACATGATTTGTGCAAAGTCAAGTTCTCATCACCAAAAGCTACAACAAGACTCCTTAGGAAATTATGTACAAGCGCAAGCCTATTATTGATTTCTTCAGGAAATTTGGGTGTGTTTGCAGAATGCTGAATACTTCTGATGCCCTGAACAAGTTTGAAGCCAAAGCGGATGAGTGCTATTTCGTGGGCTATTCTTCTAACCAAAGAGATTTTCGTGTTTACGACAAGAGACGAAGGATTGTGCTGGAATCCATTGACATCAACTGGCATGAAAGCAATCATACGGACGCTGGGGACGGTCCTGATTGGCTTTTTGATGTCGATTCTTTGTTTAAATCATTTAATCTTCCTGATTTCACTAACATATCTGTCTCAGCTAATCCTTTTATGTCTGTGAATATCCTAAGTACCTCTTCTGCTTCTGCTTCAAGCTCCTCTTCATCACCAACTCCGGATTCTTCGGACTCTGTAGCAACAAGTGAAACTTTTGAGGAAGAAACTCCTCCAATAATAGATGTTGCTCCACAATCATCAGTTGAAGATCCTATTGATGATGGAGTTAACCTTTCTGACAATAACATTACCAATCTGGATGAACAAGTGGAAGAGGATGAGATTCCACAGTTGAGAATTCACAAGGATCATCCTACAGACAACATCATTGGTCCACTCAATGTGGGAGTCCGAACTCGTAGTGCCACCGAAGCAATGAATGACGGTCTCTTCTCTTGCTTCATATCTCAAGTTGAACCTAAGAATATCAAAGCTGCTTTGCTTGAGAACAGTTGGGTGGAGGCTATGTAAGAAGAATTGCAGCAGTTCAGCAAGTTACATGTGTGGAATCTGGTAGACCTTCCAAAGAACAAAGTCCCAATCGGCACTCGTTGGGTATTTCGCAACAAAAGGGACGAAGGGGGAATCGTGATTGGAAACAAAGCCTGCTTTGTGGTTCAGGGATTTTATTAAGAAGAAGGAATTGACTTTGAGGATGTCTTTGCACCAGTAGCTCGTTTAGAAGCCATCAGAATGTTTCTTGCATACGCAGCCTATATGGACTTCAAAGCTCATCAGATGGATGTCAAAAGCGCATTTCTGTATGGAAAAGTTTATAAACTTGACAAGGCATTGTACGGTCTTCATCAAGCACCTCGTGCGTGGTATGAGACGTTATCTAAGCATCTTCTTGATAATGGTTTCACACGAGGAGCAATTGACCAAACTTTGTTCAAACGAAAGGATGGTGCGGATACCATTTTAGTGCAAATTTATGTTGATGATATCATTTTTGGATCCACAAATCCTCGGTTGTGTAAGGAGTTTGAGAAAGTGATGCGTTCTAAGTTTGAAATGAGTTCTATGGGGGAAATGAAGTTCTTTCTTGGTTTGCAAGTAGATCAGTCTGAGTCAAGAATTCTTATCCATCAAGAGAAGTATGTCAAAGAAATCCTGGCCAAGTTCAAAATGACTGAGTCTCATCCTTATAAGACCCCTATGGAAGTTCGACACTGTCTGTCTCCTGATTCGGACGATGAAAGCGTTGATCAACACCTCTATTGCTCAATGATAGGATCTCTTCTGTATCTCACTGCTAGCAGACCAGACATCATGTTTGCAGTATGCTTGTGTGCACGCTTTCAAGCTAATCCTAAACTCTCTCATTTAATTGCTGTCAAACGTATTTTAATATATTTGAAGTACAAACCAAAACTTAGGCTTTGGTATCCCAAAAATAACTTGTTTGATCTTTTGGCATATTCAGATTCAGACTACGGGGGATGCAAATTAGACCGAAAATCCACTTCTGGGGGTTGTCAGTTCCTAGGCAACCGCCTCATCTCCTAGCAATGTAAGAAACAGACCACCGTTTCCCAATCCACAGCCGAAGCCGAATACATTGCCGCAGCCCTTTGTTGTTCCCAAGTTAGATGGATCCACCATCAAATGCTTGATTACGGGATCACCTTCCATGAAACTCCCATCCTGTGTGACAACACCGCCGTTCCACATATCACCAAAAATCTCATTCAGCATTCAAAAACCAAACACATTGAGATCAAACACCACTTCATCCGTGATTGTGTCGAAAAGAAACATATCAAAATCGTAGAAGTAAAAACCGACAAGCAAACCGCCGACATCTTTACAAAAGCATTTGATTCTACCAGATTTGAGAAATTGGTGGAGATGCTCGGCATGATCAAATTTCAGTAACCCCTGTGCATATTGTCTTTTCTATTTAAACTTGTTAATCGGGAAGATTTCCAAAAAGATTTTACTTTTCTGTATAGTTGTTTTCTTTATTTACCTTTAAAAGCAAAACTTTTGGAGGAGAAATCGGAATTTGCAGTTTGAAAGGAAAAGATTTGCTTTAGTAAAAAAGAAAAGTAAATATTTGATTTGTTTATTGTTTGCTTAAGAAAAACTCATTGTGAGTATCATGTTTTGTATTTTAGGAAAATCGAATCCGACCTTGTGAGAAATGATATAGTCTGATCACACTTCTTGAACATGGGATGGACCATAAGCGATGGTGCTTACTGATGTATAGTCGGTAGGCCCGACATACGGTTATAACTCTTTAGTAGTGTGAAAACCTAATTCTCTATTGTACATGTGTTTGAACCCATTTTTGAAACATCTAACCCATTTTAAAGCTAAGAAAACCGATTCAATCAGATATAGGCTTACGTATTAGATTTTGATTCATGCGCCAGGTGACCGTCAAAGTAACGAGAGTTACCGCCGAAGACCTCGTCTGTTTTGCTTACGCAAAGATCTCGGGAGTTCATCTTTTTCCCATCCACTTGGATGATTTGACCCCGTCTGTTTTGCTTACGCAAAGATCTCGGGTGTTCAACCTTTTTCTATCCGATTGGATAATTTTACGACTTCTTCTGTTTTGCTTACGCAAATATCTAGAATGTCCGTACCTTTTAATATCCCCTTGGATATTTTTCCTTTTACAACTTATTATATCCATTTGGATTTTATTTTATTTTTGACGGTGATTTTGACTTACCAAGATGGTATTCTGGTTAACTTGTAAGAGATGATAAGATGAATACGGGTATTTCTTGAGGATTGATAGGCTTTCAAAACCATTCTATTTCAAAATGTGGGGTACGCCGTGTTTCGTGCTCAAATGGTATCTCTTAATCACATGAAAACATTGTACAAGCAAATGTTCGGGTTTATCTTGCACAAATATCGGCTATCTTCAAGGATTCACAGTAGCTGAGTGCAAAATGAAGTGTTTCAAGGGTTTGACCAGACATGATCACACGTTGGATCTTTTCAAGGCTAAGTGTTTATATCTCTTATTATTTTATTTTTATTATTTTAGTTTTACTTTTATTTTTTCTTTTTTCTTTATTTTTTTCTTTATAATTTTCTTAATCTTACTTATTAGCTTGTTTAAGCAGTGTACATATGAGTGTTTTTGCTTTGTTTCTGATCAAGTATCTCCTGTTCACCCGAAACAACACTGTCATCGAAACTACTCAAACCGCCTGAAACTACCTCCCACCTGAAACTACTGTGCTCTATCGAAACTAATAGTTTCGACAGGGGCATTTTAGTCTTTTGTCAAGCTCAAATTGAATGTCTTCATAATCAGATTATTCTTCATGCTTCGTTCAGTCTCACTCACCCGAAACCATTTTCACCTTCGTTTTCACACACAAAAGCGCGATTCTCCGGTCTAAGTTTGCGAAATCAGTCTCCCTTATCTGATTCCTCCGTCGTCGTCTTCATCAGGTTTGATTACTCAATATTGTCTGCTACTGTTTTATTTGGCGACGGCTAGGGTTACAGTTTTTAGCCTTGTTGCGACTGAAATAGCGTGTTTTGGGTCGTTTCTTGCTTAGATCTTGTTTTGTACTTCTCATTGCTAATATCTCACCATTCTATTGTGTATTTTTGCAGATTTTCTCAAATATTTCGGTAAGATGGAGTTTCGACATCTCAGGTGACCTTGTCTTGTTATTTTTATTCATTTTTGGTTTTTCTGTATATAGCTTTCACTTAGTCTTCTTAGCTTGTTAATACTTGTGTTTCTGTTTAGATTTCTGTAATCGAAACTAGTTGTTTCGATTAAAGGGTGTTTTGTCTTTAAAAAGGGTTTTCAGAATTTGAACAGGTTTTCCATCGAAACTAGTTGTTTCGTTACCCTTTGGTGCCCGAAACTATGTAGTTTCGATATACCTTTTTACCCGAAACTAGTAGTTTCGATCTATCTTTTCTGAAATTTTTCTAAGTGTTGGACTGATGCATAAAATTCTCTTGTGTTGCTTATGTGTAGATATGGATCTCCCATTTGTCAAGAGGCACAATATGTGTGCTGTGTTGCACACTACTGATCCCAAGAATGCAGACTTTCTACCTGTGCTTGATTTCCTGGCCAACTCCAATATCAGCTTTGCTATCAGTCACAATTTACCTGTGTTTGAAAATAATATAAGGCAATTCTAGAGCACTGCAACAACATCTATTATAAACAATGTGGAGCACATCAGGGCCACAGTCCATAGTCAAGAAGTTCTCTTTTCTGAAGCAACTATCAGAGAGGTTCTACACTTTAATGATAACCATGAAGCACTAGTGGATTTTCCAAATTATTATGTTGAAGAATGTTTTAGAAGATTGGGGCATCCAGATGAATTCAAGGGCGGACAGATTATCAAGAATGCCCTTCCACCTCTATGGAGATATATTGTGCATGTGTTCGTTCACTGCCTATCTATCAGAAAAGGTGGTTTCAACTCAGCCAATGCAATGGTGGCTTCTGCAGTCTTAGGTGATCAAAGGCAGAGATTACAATTTTTCTGGGTTAGTTTTGGGGAGTTAAAGGAAAACCTGACTGGAGGAGTGAAGGAGAAGTTCTTGGTATTCCCTAGGTTCCTTCAAATTATCATTAATCATCTCCATCCTAACTTGCAACAAGATGGCAATGTGTTTATCTTTGATTACATGACTGCCAAGACCTTAAGCTACATGAAGAGTTCAAGTAAAAGAACCAACAGAGTGATTGCTGACATTCCTCTGTTTGGTCATATCTTGGGTGAAGAAGAAGAAGAGACCATTCCTGATATTGATCCGCAATTACAAGTTGATTCATCATCTGAAGAAGAAGAGGTAGAACAAGACAATCAGGGTAACCAAGAAGCTGAACAGCCTATCTTGGAGGCTCCATTCATGGATCAACTGATAAAAATCTTGAGCCTATTATTGAAGAGCAACATGTGGAAAACATAGAAGCTGAAGAAAATGTTAATGTTGAAATTGAGATTCTAGAAAATGTGGAGATGGCAGAAAATGTTGAAGCTGAAGCTGATTTTAGTGATACTCTGGATGAAGGTATATACGGCACAAAATATGATGTCTCTGATTATGAGACTAACACTGAAGAACAAACTGAACCTCATGCATCATCATCCAAAAGGCAAGCTGACTCAAGTTCAGACTATGAAAAGGAAGAACCCCTTGCCAAGAGAATCAAGACTGGGTTGGAACCATTGTCCTCCTCTTCTGAGTCACCGTTTTCTATTCCAGAAAAAACTAACACCAATTCAGTCACCTATCCATGTTTCTTCCACACCACAACCCTCACCACATACCTCTCTTGTTCATGACACATCACCCCTTGTTCCCCGGGTGAAAACCCTAAGTCTGGAGGTGAAAAGGTTACAAGACAAAGTAACAGAACAAAATAAAGTGATAGAAGAATTGAAGTTCGAGTTGAAAGAAAGCAAAGAAAAATTGAAAGATCTTAATGTTGAAGTTGGAGGTTTGCATACCCAATTAGATGTCCAACAAACTCAACTTGAGACTCAACAGAAACTAATCTCTCAGCAACAACAAGAGTTCAAGGCCTTATCTGATGCTGTTGAACAAATCAAGGCCTCTTTGACTACGTCTTCTCAACAGGAAACACGGGAGACCACTTCTACTGTTGGACCCTCTTCCCTTTCTCTTGTGTCTAATCCTCAATCTGCTCTAACTATCTTCACTGGCCAAGCTGCCAATACAAAGGATTCTATGGAAGTCAAGATAGAAGAAACAAGTTATGATTTTCAATCAGTTAGTGAACGAAGAGCTGCCAGAGAAAGAGGGAAAGGAAAGGAATCAAGTGCTGAGGTGGTCATTCTTGATGAAGAAGAGATTGGGTCAGATCATGAGCTGAATGCCCTCCTTGATGAGATTGATAACTTTGGATTTAATGATGATTATCCAGAGATTTTGGCTACAGAAGATCTACATGAGGAAAAGGTCAGATACTTCACAGAGGAAGGAGAAGAGATTCATGCACTCTCTGATGATGATAATTGTGTTAAAGTTGATCTGGTACACACTGAACTAACCCCCACTGAACCAACTCACACTGAATACACCCCTACTGAACCTATTCAACCTCCTAAACCAAATCCAGACTATCCCGACCCAAAAAGGCCTTGGATGAGGAAATTACATGTTGAGGAGCCTACAAAATATTATGAATGGTTTGCAGAGTACTAAGAGCTGAAGAGACCTCCCATGGGATGGAAATATGACAATGAAAGGGGCTTATATATTGTCAGGAGGTACAAGGGAGGAGTTGAACACTTCAAAACTCCTCATGAGTTCAGTTCTCTCCCTAGATATGATCTTAGGGCACTTGCCAAATTACCCCTACAGAACCCTGGAAAAGTCAACGAGGCATGTAACTTTGAACAGTTTCTGAAACAACAAGCCATCCATAACTTCAGGTCTATGAAGACCACTCTTCCAAAAAGGATTATATCCAAAACCCGGATTCATCCTAGAACTCACAAGCTTTGGGTTAGCCTTCGGTACAAGCCTGCTGAAACTGTCACACCTATAGTTCTACCACGATCAGTACCTGTGCAGCTACAAAATTTCAGAAAATGGTTCTATAACTCAACCATCGGAAGTGCTGAGATCGAGTGTGATGGAAAGGAAGATATTGTGATCTTTGAGCCCATGGAGCTTCTGAAGTTTCAACCTGAAGATCATTAAGTTTTGTTTAAAAACCCCATCAAGCTCTTTTATGGAGATGATGAAGCTGATGCTAAGGCATATCAGAGAGTGGTGTAATTGAACGTCAAGCCTTTCTTACAGAAACCAAATCAAGGGCCAATTGCTTGAGAAGAGTTGAAGACATTGATGCAGTAGCTTAGGGGGAGATTGTAGAGTCTTATTTTTGTATAAACTGTTGTCATCAATGTATTTCTTTTTGAACATTGATAGTTAGTTTATTTACTTGTATTTTCTAAGTCTGGGCCATCGAAACTACTTAGTTTTGATTGAGGTTTGTTCAGTCGAAACTAGTAGTTTCGATAGATAGTATAGTTTCGACAGGCTTTTCACACTTGTAAATGCTTCACCGAAACTAGTAGTTTCGGTAAGCATAGTTTCGATGACTGTCAACTTACTATAAATATCCTAGTTTGAGAATTTCTAGGGTGGGAGTAGCGGTTGTAACCCTGAAATTTCTTTTTCACTGTTCTTGAAGAATCAATACAATTTGCATTTGTTTAATGCTTTGTTCTTACTCTTTCACATCATATTTGTGTTAATTCTGTGTGTAGTTGGCTGTTATCTTCACCAATTCTGTTTCTACCCTCTGTTTCACCACCATACACACAGATTCCGACTGTGTGTGTGTAATCGATCTGTTGAGTGATTTCTGATTGAAATTTGGACCTACAGATAGTGAGACTGACAGGTAATCTGTCTAGCGAGTACTTTAGTGTTGTTGGAAATAGTTGAGAGGTGATCCGACTAACTGGTGAGTTTCACACGTCCTTTAGGGTTTCCTATTAGGTCACACCTGGAGAATGATCCAGGATCCACTAGGTTGTTTAAGTGTCTCATATTCTAAGAGCCCAGTTCCATCATAGTTTCCGTATCCGAGAGATTTCCAAGGTACATGAATAGGATTCAAGGTCTAGGTACTGCTTTCCCCACTTTTGAGTTGTCAAAAGTTTCTTACTTTCTATTTGGTTGTTGATAGTTAGGATTCCATTAATTATAAACAACACAAATCCCCCCAAAATAATTCAGTTTAGTTAGTTGAGTTAGAGTCTAGATAGAGTTATCGCTAGTGTCTAATGGGTTCAATATCCGGACTTTATTTGACTTTGCTACATTGGTCGGTACACTTTCCAGTTGTGTGGTCTAGTATTAGGTTGAGTCTAGATTTATAAATTTAAAGCTAGTGTCTAGGTTAGGTTTTATAGTTAGTTTTTTTAGACCGTCCAACACACATCACGTTGTTAATTGGTTTTCTTTGGTGAAAGGTGCGAAGTTGTCGGGTAATCTTTGGTGTTAGGGTTTTTAGGTCAACTGCTCTGAAAGGAGGGTTTCCTAGGGTTTCTTAGCGTCATTATTATTCCGTGTATTGTCAAGTGAATTCAAGTTACTCCTTGCACTGAAAGGTGTATTGAGATAGTGATACTGAGAGATAATCTGTCTAGCGAGTAGTTTAGTGTTGTTGGAGATAGCTAAAAGGTGATCCGACTAACTGGTGAGTTTCACACGTCTCTTAGGATTTCTTTTTGGTCACACCCAGAGAATGATCTGGGATCCATTAGGTATTCTGAGTGTGTCATATTCTAAGAGCCCGGTTCCATCATAGTTTAATGCTAGAGTGTCTAGGTTAGGTTTTATAGTTAGTTTTTATAGACCGTCCAGCATACATCAAGTTTTTGGCGCCGTTGCCGGGGACACTTAGGTCATAGCGTATCTAACTTTGATTGAACTTAACTGATTATTTGCTCTTATTTGTGTTTTGAGTCATAGAGCGTCTAGGGTCCGTGTTTTTTTTCTTTGTTTTTAGTGAGTCTCTGTGAATATTTGTTTATTTGCTTAGCTTAGTATTTTTCTTTTTTATTTATTTTTTTATGTTAATATATATCTGGTTCCCTATCTTTTTGTTTCAGTGTCCTTTGCAGGGATTTATATGGAGCGTTATTACGGGAACAGCTACTAAGGACGTTATTTTGCTCAAGGGGATCAATACGTGGACATGTTGTGCGAGGTTTGTGGAGGTCCCCATTACACTCAGAATTGCTCTAATTTATCGGGATACTCCACAGACTACTATGGTAATCCTCATCCGCATCCACAGTCATATGAGAGTTCTGAACGAGAGGTAAGCCTGTCCTTGATTGAAAACCACAACACCCTATGCGAGACTTTTAATCAATGGATGGAGGAGAATGAAGAGAGAAAGAGAGCTCAAGCTGGGAAGACCCCACTCTGGGAAGAGTTGCTTCAATAATCGAATGACATGCTTGCTCAAATGATGGAGAATATGAGAATTAATGATGAACAAAGAAGGATCGAAGAAGAAGAAGAGCATAGGGAACAAGAGGAGAACTCCGTAGAATAGAGGCACTTGAAGCTGAATATCAGGAGATGTGTGCTAATTATCGAGGGGAGAGTTCGTCTTGCAACACGAAGCTGACCAGGGATGAAGAAGATGATGTGTTTTTTGCTACTACACGTAGTTCCACACAAGTCCCACATCCAGGTAAGTTTTCTGACTCTACTATCGATGGTGACGACCTTTGTTCACCAGATCCTATACAAGATCACATGTTTCATTATAACTCTTTACAATTTTCTTGTGAGATTGAGTCAGTGCGGGAAATACAGGTCGAAGAAACACTCCAGGACAAGGAAAGGAAAGTGCTTGAGATAATGAACACTCAATGGACCCGTTTAAGTAAGGACGAGCATCTGTACTTCCTAGAAGAAAGTGGTAAGCTTACAGACGAGCTAGCAAGCCTGAAGCTAGCTAGAGAAACGAAGATTCTAACCGAAAAGGTGCAAGTCAAAAGTGTACATTACTTTGTGCCAGACCCACCTCCGGTTCCTACACCCCAGAATTACGGACTAGAGCCCATCGAGGACGGTTTTTTCAGTGACGATGAGATGGAGATAGAAGAGTCCTCAGATGACACTGTGGGTGATGGTCCAGGTAAGTTTTTAGAACCCGTCTTTATTCAGTATGATTATGACATCCCTGAGTCATTTAATTTTCCAGATGACGAGCTTGAGTCTTCGAATATACTTGATACTTTACGCTTGTTCGTTGAGAGTGATGTGATGCAGGAACTAGAGAGCGAAGACGGGTGCATCGAAGAGGGTCTACCAGAGTTGGATGAGCAAGAGGGGGAGTTAGAAGAGGAGCAGGTCCCATCTTGGGAAAGTGAATTTGGAGACGAGTTGGGGGGACTGCCGACTCCTAGTGAAGAAAGTTTCGACCCACTTGGCGATCTAAAATTACTTGAAGATCTGTTGTATCAAGATCCAAGTGTGGGGAGGAAAGAAGAGGTGCAAGTGCAGGAGGTTATCAACGAAAAATAGAGCTGGTGTCGGACCCACCACATTGCAAGTGGATGAAGCCGATGGCAGGGTGCCACAGCAACCAAAGGCACCACGGGAAATAGAAAGGAAGACTGGGCACAAGGCCAACTCAGGAATGAAGGGACAACCACAAAAGCTGCTCAATGTTCTATCACAAGATAAAGCTGACCGTCTCCTTCACTATACATCGCGTATCAAGTTTGGCCCAGGTAAGTTCAAATATTGGTGGTCCGACCCTTTTACATTTTTCAAAACTATTTTAAAGTCTACCATCAGAGTTTGTCAAATTGGTGGTAGACCAGTTACACTAAACGTGCCCGAAGGGGGTGGCATAAAGGATAAGCCTCTTGATTAGGGTTGTTTCTTGAGTTAGAACCCGAGTGTATAGTTTGTATAAATTTTGGTTTTATTTTGAGTCTGTTTGATGCTGTTTGGGTTTGTTGTGAGATTTATTTTGCATGGATAGATCGCCCCATCCGTACTCAATCTCCATTCGAGCGTGATCGATTCAAATCTTATATTCATGTAAAGGGAACCCGACAGAGTCTGTGCAACCACAAATGAAATGCTATACGGTTGCACAAGTGGAAGAGCAAAGCTTGCCAAGAATCGTGCTATCATTCCCAGCTAAGTCGTTTCCACTTTACTATTTTTTTTTTGTTTATTTTTGAGTCTTTATTTTTATTTTTCGTTGTTTCTTGGTTCACATTGAGGACAATGTGTCTTTCAAGTCTGGGGATGGGAGACTATGTCTTGAGTCTGGTTTGTTTTTCTTTTATAAAAAGTCAAAAATACAAAAAAAAATTCAAAAATGTCCTTTGAATTAGAGTTTTTGCAAAACAAAATGGAAGATGATAGGTATACCTGTATCTGCTTTTGTGAGTTTAAATGAATAAATGATAGAAAACACGTATAATCTGTGATGTTTTGGTAGACCCAACCGATTTGAAAGCTTAAATATCTTGTGCGTGTTGTTTAGGGTAATTAATCGAATTAAATCATGAAATCTTGTGGGTATTCATCTTAGGGTGTCGGTAATACTGAAACTGTCTACATAGGGTGATAGTAACCACGATAAGCTAGAATTTAGAGGTTTTTGAAATTTTCTTGTCACACCACTCTCTTTTTATGAAAATAAATCCGAGTTTGTTGGCGCTCGCATCCATAATTCCATATCATGAGTTTTGACCTACGTGTTACCCTCCGGGATCGCGACTTGGTTGATACACCCATGGGTTGGGACTTAAATTATCAATGTTTTGGATAAATAAGATTGATTTATGTGTTTCCCACGGGGATAGTGACTATGTGGATATGCCTCTAAGTTGATTTCTTATGTGCTTAATTGATAAACTGCAGCCATTCTGGGATGGTGACTTGGGAGATGCACCACTAGGTGAGGTTGATTCATATGTTTAAAAATACTCATACCATCTTGTTGTGGTGCAAAACACATATGTTTATAATGCGTATTTTACCACATTAAAAAGGTTTTCATTGTGAATTCATTGGATTATGATACTTATGTCTATATATGATGTAATTGTAGGTATTGTACGAGAAACTAGAAGAATAAGCGAATAAACGAGTTGCAGGAATGAAGGAATAAACGAAATCGACGGTAAAAAAAAGTCCGAACTTCAAATGGGCATATCTCGGGCTAGAAAATGAGATACCGGGCCCATAATATATGAATCTTGGGTGTCTAGAAAATTCCCAAAGCCCAACACGGATAAAAACCAGAAATTCCACCCATATCGGACCGACATCCCTGACCATAACAGTCCGACGTCGACTCAGCGGGCAGATTCACAATTTTTGGCTATTAAAACCCTTTTTGACGGCAGTTGGAAGGGGGGTTCTATCTAATTTCGATTAAGAAAGGGGGGTTCGACCTAATTTCGATTAAGGAAGACTAAGGACTATTAGATACAAGCTTTGGAGTCCTACGAACACCCGGATCGACGTTGGAAGATCGTTGTCGGTTTGAGAACGTTCGATTTGCGATTCGTATTCATTTCTAGAACTTTTTTTCTAGTTTATCATATGTTCTTCGATATTTTGCATGATTATGAGTAGCTAAACTCGTGTGCTACCTAGATTAGGATGATTATTGACATTGTTTGAATGTTTTTCGGTTGTGATTGACTCATATGACGAATACTATTGTCAAGGCTTCTAATTTATTGATTATGAATGTGTTTGAATGTTGTGTTTTTTAATAATCTTGCATGAACATGTTTCGCTTGTCATCTTGTTCGTTTCCTTTGTGTGTTTCGAGTTTTAGGTCATTTACTTGGTGTTTTTGGTCTAAACGATTCTATCGGTCGTAGGAGCAGTTGTGTGGGTCTTTAAAATACAGTGTTTTACCAACCTTAAGTCTGAGAGGAGATAGGTTGTCGGGTTGTCTCTTGGTTTTGGTGATTTGGGTAGCAATTGCACGAGAGTGAGTTGTCCAGGTTAGCTTTATCACTTGCAATTTCATGTCATGGTCGGTATTTTAGTGCTTACTCCTTGCCCTTAGGTCTGTCTAGGATAGTCTCTGGGTATAGTAACGGTTGAGACCGTGAGGTGAAACTGTTTTCGAGTACTTGGTGTTCTAAGGAGTGGTGAGTCTGAGAGGAGATCCACTGTCTTACTGGTGAGCTTATCTTGACCCTTAGGATACTTGCGGTGTGTAGGTGAGTCTGAGAGGAGATCCTACGTGTCTTAGGGATTCCTGAGTTAGTCTATCTTTAGAGTCGGTGTCATACGGTTAGTTGTTCCCGAAAGCATTTAAACTAGTCAATAGGATTCCTGGTCTAGGTAGTGCTTGTCTCATATCTGGTTTTCGTTCGTATTTTAGTTCGTTTGGTCTTTTCAGTGTTCCATCTTTGTCTTCGTCTTTTCTCGTGTATTTCCTGTGTTTGAGTCGAGTCAGTGTTTTAGTTATTTTAATATAATTTTGCATGTTCTAAAAATAAAATAAAATCATCACTTGTTTTCCATCGGTTAGGAGTCGATAAAGGTTTAGTATTGAGAGCCGCCATAGGTGTCCTCGGAAAGATATCTGGTGTTGCCTACGCTTATTACATACCGACCGGTACACTTGCCGTTTGTGTGTTTTAGGATTGGTAATTCCTTTTTAAAACCGTTGTGTGAATTTGACTTAATATTATATATACTTTACACAAATCACATCTCATTTCATTCTTTCATCTTAATTTCTAAAACCTGTGAATCTTAGTTTAACGTGGTGGAGAAATCTATACGTTTTAACCCATGCCTAAACATGACCATGAGACGAGATTAGGTAGAACTGTAGCTTTTATGTGTGAGACACGCATATAGATTGATATGCTTGGTAATGTAGAATTTAGAACACAAACGGGGGCTTGATAGTTGGTGTTGTGTTTATTCGGATCGAAATATCATTTGTTGCATTTTAACGCGTGATTATATCTGTGCTAATGAATTATAAGATTGTTAAAGCATGTGTTCCAGTTGTGATTCCATTCTAGAGATCTTTTTCGAGGACAAAAAAGGGTTAAGTGTGGGGATGTTTAATATGTTGCAAAGCACACCTCTTATTCCTGTGTATTTCTTAGTATTTTCGTATCTTTTTTATGTAGATTTAGAGTCGTATTGAGTCGTTTATGTTTAGTATTGAGTTATGTCTTGGTTTGTAGGTAATCGGGATGCTTTGGAGCTAAAACGAGCAAGATAAGTGAAAGCACGAGCAAACGAGGAAAACCGATCAAAGGCCGAAACTTCCTGTCATTTTGGTTCTTTGGCGGTACGCGGCAATTGGGCCCCACCCCCTCGCGGTACGAGAGGGGCATGCCTTCAGGAAATTTTGCGTGAGTGCTAGTCTCTGGAGGTACGCGAGAGGTGGCCACCCTGGGCCTCGCGGTACGCAAAAGACCCTAGATAAGGGATTTTTGGCCTATTTTCATGGTATGAAAGGTTAGGATCGATCATAGGGTTTAATAATCGATTCTAGACGAAAAGAATAGAGTTTTTTTGGCGATTTAGAGTGGGAGAAGTCACAAGGGATCAAGGATTGAAGCGTTGGATGCGTGGATCGATTGGAATATCGTCTTTTCGGTTTATGTTTCTCACCTTTTACTCTCTGATTCATCTATCTTGTATCATGATTCTGGATATTAGACTCTGTGTTGATGTTTTGATGATGGTAGTAGGCTAGATTTCTTGAACTATATAGATTGTGATGATTGTGCGTTGTTAATTGGTTTTCTTTCGGATTTCGGATATTTGTTGATGGATTAATATTAAAGTAAAGAACTTGTTTTCGTTTGATTGGATGTTTCTGCATATTTAATCTTGGTTTATGATCTGTTGAATGTTCCATATGCTGCTTTGTGAATGTCTTTCATGTATGGTCGCATATTAGGTCACTAGCTTTGAGCACGTGATTGGTTTATGGTTTACTACGTTGTATTCATAGGAACATCGATTAAGAGTCTGTTAGGGTTAAGTATTCTGCCTACTTTAATAGCTGAAAGGTGGAAAGTTGTCGGGTAATCTTTGGTGTTTGGGTTTTTAGGTCAACTGACCTGAAAGGAGGGTTTCTTAGCGTCATTGTTATTTCGTGTCTTGTCAAGTGAATTTAAGTTACTCCTTGCGCTGAAAGGTGTATTGAGATACTGAGACTGAGAGGTAATTTGTCTAGCGAGTACTTTAGTGTTGTTGGAGATAGCTAAGAGGTGATCCGACTAACTGTTGAGTTTCACACATCTCTTAGGGTTTCTTTTTGGTCACACCCGGAGAATGATCTGGGATCCATTAGGTGTTCTGAGTGTGTCGTATTCTAAGTGCCCGGTTCCATCATAGTTTCTATATTCGAGAGGTTTCCAAGGTACATGCATAGGATTCAGAGTCTAGGTAGTGCTTTCCCTATTTGTGAGTTGTCTAAAGTCCTTTGTTTTCTATTTGGTGTCGTTAGTTAGAGAGTTCCATTAATTATTATCAATACAAATTCCCCCATTTTTAATTCAGTTTAGTTAGTTGAGTCAGAGTCTACGTCGTTGTCACTAGTGTCTCGTGGGTTCGATATCCAGACTTCATTTGACTTTGCTACATTGATCGGTACACTTACCGGTTGTGTGGTCTAGTATTATGTTGAGTCATGATTTATAAATTTAAAGCTAGAGTATCTAGATTAGCTTTTATAGTTAGTTTTTATAGACCGTCCAGCATATATCAATATGCCGCTGGTACTTCCTATATATAAACCTCTTTAATGTAACATCGAGAAACCTTTATAAGGAATTAGAGCAGGGATGAATATGAAAGTATGACAAGATGTCATGATATACGTGCGAATATGCAATATGTGTTAAATGTGAATATGTGAATACATGATAGATGATCATGCTATACGTGTAAATATGAATATGTGATGTAAACGAGTCTAAGTCATAAAAAGGAATAACGGAGTACTCACGAAGTGTTAAAGGGGTGGTGGATACGCCGCTTGTACTTCCTATATATAAGCCTCTTTAGTGCATCGTGGGGAAACTGTTACGAAGTTTTAAGGTGAGGACTGGTTGGGAATACATTGGGAGGCTGTGAGTCTATGATACTCAAGATCCCAATGTAATGAGATGTCCAGCCTACGGGGCGGGTCTCAATGAACGAATGGAAAGTAGATGTCCAGCCTATGGAGCGGGTCTCAAATGAATGAATGGAATGAGATGTCTAGCCTACGGGGCGGGTCTTAATAAGGAATAAGTGAAAAGATATGTCCAGCCTATGGGGCGGTCTCCGGAATGAAATGAAAACTCTGACCGGAGGTACATCTGAAGATGGTCGAGAGGGGGTTAGCACACCCATTAAAATTAACGAATGACGTGACCGAAGGTACGTCCAGAGATGCTCACGGGGCGCCGAGAGCCCGGGAAACTTGAACAATAATAAGAACCTAAAGGGTTCATAATAAAATAAACGATGCAGTGCACTTACTTAGCGTAAGCTAATTCAAAAACGTTTTCCAAACACTGTAGGAAAGAGGCACGTGGAATGAAACTTCCTAAGGACGTGGCCGGTCAGAGTTAAAGAATCTCTATGTTACATAATGTAATAGTTTATGTAAAAATAATATTTCTAATAAAATATATCTTTATCACTTTAGTGATAAGGTTTTGAAAAATCTGATTGAGGGATTAAACTCTGATTGGATAATAATGAATAAGTAGGATGTTTCAGGTTGGTATTAGAGCACGGTTTGAGGGATTTGAGTATCGAAAGGATACTTAAACTCAAACCATAAGTGCTCGTGATATAAATAGGGATTCCATCCGAGGCCGTCCAAAGAAGCAGGTATGTTTAAATTCCAGTGCTTAAACATAAATGTGTGAGTATAAGTGGGCTGAACTTTGTATGAGATAAGCTTCATATGATAGTTGGGAGTATCATGATGCGTAACATACATTGCCTTATGCCTGGCTAGTATTGGAGCTAATGTATGGGACCCCGTGATATCACAAACATCATATGATAACTTATTTCAGCAGATAGTAACCCGAGAATATGATTATACATGATTGAAATGTATATGAGTAGTGTAAATGTATGAAAGGGCCTTACGTAAAACCCTAGAAAACTTAATTAGGGTTAGAATAGTATGAGGCCTATAAATATGAAACCCTAGACTATAATTAGGGTGAACGAGCGAGTGATTAAACGAAACTTGTGTATCAGCAACAATGGCTGAACGTCAGAACATAGAAGTACGTTACGAAGGGAGTCATACGAGAGATGTATCTCCACCTCACGATGAGAACGACGTAGAAAAAATCCCGGAGAATATATGAAGGAAGATTGCGTTAGAAGTAGGGAAGGCATTCGATGCAAACCTCCCAATTATGCAAGCAGAACTTCAAAGTTCACTGGAGAGCTAGTTTGATAATCATAAGGAGATAGAGAAATCCCAGAATAGAGAAGATAGAAATTTTAAATCAAACTGATGCACGTATAAGGACTTTATGACGTGCAAACCAATGGATTTCAAGGGAGCCATTAATCCCTTAGAGAGTCAAAGATGGATAGCTGCAATAGAAACAACATTTGATACTTGTCATTGCAGTAAGGAGGACGGAGTAACCTTTGCCACCAACCAACTCAAAGATAAAGCTGACGATTGGTGGGGTGTAGTGAAGAGAGAGAAAGGTAGAGATAAGATCAAAGAAATGAAGTGGGAAGAATTCAAGGATATTTTTCTGAATCATTATTGCCCGCGAGCGGCAATAGAAAGAATCACTGAGGAGTTCCTTCAACTCCGTTAAACAAATGAATCTGTGGATGAGATTACTGGCATTTTCTTCGATAAAGCCAGGTTCTGTCCCGCGTTGTTAACAACTCCTTAGATGTGGATGACATGATACCATCTCATTCTGAAAACAGAAATTAGAGAATTCATTCATCCATCCAAGTGCGTAAACTTAGAGGAAATGATTGATTGGGCACAAGAACGAGAAACAGAGCTCAAGAGGCAGGAAGAAGGAGACCGGAAGAAAAAAAGGGAGAATTACCCATCTCCTATGCCTCTTAAGAGAATTAAATTTAGAAAACCTGAAAGCGATTCCTTTCAAGAGAAAGAAATAAGAGACTGTGAAATCTGTGGAAGAAGACATTCTGGAAAGTGTTGGCCCAGGCCTCTCAATTGCATGAAGTGTGGAAGGACTGGACATATGACACATCAATGTACAAGTCTAGTTAGATTATGCTACACTTGTTACAAGCCAGGACATTTCAGCAGAGAATGTCCTGAACTACGACCTCAGACTGAGAAGGCCGGTGAAGGGTCAAGAATGGCAGATAATGAAATCAAGAGGATTGAGGCTCCGAAACCAAGAGTTAGGGCTTTCCAAATTACAATCGAGGAAGCAAAAAAACCCTGACGATGTATCAGGTATCTTCCTCTTGGAATTTCTACCTACTTACATTTTATACAAGAATTAGTAGATCGTAGAAACTTCAATATAAGCAAGTTGGCTAGGGCATTAGAGGTTAAAATTTCAAGTAATAGAAATTGCGTAGTAACCAAAATATGCCGAGACTGCCAACTACTAATCAAGGAAGAAGAATATCTCATCGATCAAATCCTGATGCCAAAGCAAGAATTCGACGTGGCCATCGGAATGGACCGGTTATCTATACACGCTGCAACAAAAAGATTGTACGATCCACGGTGTCTGTAGGAAAAAGAACTTAGTGTCATTATGACGAAACCAGATCACGTAATGTACGATGGCAAAGATAAATAGCTATGTGAGACAAGGTCACTAAGCCTTCATAGCTTATGCGGCTGAAGTGGAGATAAAAGGAAAGAACTGAAGCAAGTTATAATAGTAGAATAAATTCCCAAAAGTATTTTCAGACTGTCTTCTAGGTGCTCCACCTAAGAGAGAGAGAGATCGAATTCAAAATCAATTTAATTCTGGAAACTAAGCAAGTGGCTAAGACTCCTTACCAATCAGCACATACTGGAATGAAGAAACATATGTCACCACTGAGAAAGTTGTTAGACAAAAGACACAGACCAATAGAATTCTAAAAAGAAGATTACGTTTTATATCTCTTTGGAAATGTCTAATTCGACGTGAGAAACATGGCAAGATGATTCATTGGTCCTTTTAAGGATCATTAAGAAAGTCGGGAGAGTGACTTATCAACTAAAGGTGGCCTATCAACTAGAATTACCTGAAGAATTCGATATGATTGGATGATGAAACTTCACACGTTCCCCTGGAAGAAATAGAAGTTGACGATAAACTAACTTATGTCAAAGAACCTGTAAGTATTCTAGAAACAAGGAAAAAGAAGATACATCAAGAAATAATTGAACAAGTATTAGTACAATAAGAGGCACACAAAAAGGGTCAGAGACGACCTGGAAAGCAAGGAAAGAATGAGAAAGACTTATCCTCAATTATTTATGGACTAACAGGTTTCGAGGACGAAGCCTAAAACAAAGGGGGTAGATATGTAACATCCCAAACTCCTAACAATAGGTTAGGACATGTGTCGGCTATGAAACGCGACACTAGAATGTAACCGGACGCGAAAACAGAAAGACTGTTCGCCCGAAAATAGCCCAAAATTTCATATAGGCATATCCCGAGCTAGAAAATGAGTTACGGAAGCCGTAATATATGAAACTTGGGTGCCTCGGCGAGGGGAATTCGAAATGGGAGTCATAACAAACCGTCACCAGGTGTAACGGTCTGCCACGTCGCAACATCGCGAAAACTCACCGTTTTACGCCACGTATCAGTGACTCAGCTAACCCTAAGGCCATGACATACCTTCATGAGCCGTGATGGTCAGTTACATGGTTAGAAACTGCTCGGCGACCAAGAAAACGGTAACGAACCGTCACAAACGGTAACGATATGTTACGGGATCAGAAATTTGCCTGTAAATAGTTAGAGCTGGCCGTTCACTTGCAAACACAACACACACAAACACCATATCATACACATACAATCTGGAGAAGATTAGAAGACCTAGTGCGGCGCATTTAAGTACGAGTGCGATACGCTGCGAGTGCGGTTCGGATCCGGAGAGACATTTAAGCAAGGAATGACCGTAGGAAATGACCCGAGACTATCGTAACTACACTGGACCCATACCTTAGATAGATGTTTATGTGAATTATATGATTATGTGCTATATGTGAAACTAAGGTGCGGGGAAATAAAAGAAGGTAATGGGGATTAATCTAAACACTAAACGGGAATATTGGAGTAGCCACGACATATCTAAGGGATGGTAGATACGCCGCTTGTACTTCCTATATATAAATCTCTTGGTGCTTCATGGTGAAACCATTATGAATGTTTAGGGGTATAGACTAAAATATAATAATGAAAATATAGTAAACGAATGGGAGATCTTTCGAGCGATATGTAGTTATCTGACAAACGGAATATTCTGTTTAAGGAAAGAGTGGTGTATAAATCCCTCCTAGACCCATCACTCTTTCATGTGAACATCTCTATTGAAGGTACTACTCAAAAAGGATTATCACCCCAGTTTACAATATATGATAACTATGAATAAGGGAAGGCTTAATTCTAAATAAAGGAATATATGTGATGTATTATAGGGGTGGTGGGTACGCCGCTGTTACACCCTATATATAAGCCTCTTTAATGCATCATAGAGACGCCTTTAGGTGGAATTAGAGAAAGGATTGGATAAAAGCATGAGGAAGTCATGCTATCAAATAAACGATGAGAAATGTTTAATCTTAAGCAAAGGAGTATTCATGAGATGTAAAGGGTGGTGGATACGCCAATGGTACTTCCTATATATAAACCTCTTTAACATAACATGACGAAACCTTTGTAAGGGATTAGAGTAAGAGTTAAGATAAAAGAATAAAAGAGATCATGTCACTAAATGAGAATTAGATGGGAAAGCTTAATTCTAAGTAAAGGAGTATTTATGGGACGTTAAAGAGGTGGTGGATACCCCGCTGGTACTTCCTATATATAAACCTCTTTAACGTAACATGGAGAAACCTATATAAGGAATTAGAGCAGGGATGAATATGGAAGTATGACAAGAGGTCATGCTATATATGTGAATATGCAATATGTGTTAAATGTGAATATGTGAATGCATGATATATGATCATGCTATACGTGTAAATATGAATGTGTGATGTAAACGAGTCTAAGTCTTAAAATGGAATAACGGAGTACTCACGAAATGTTAAAGGGGTGGTGGATATGCCGCTGGTACTTCTTATATATAAGCCTCTTTAGTGCATCGTGGGGAAACCGTTACGAACTTTTAAGGTGAGAACTGGTGGGGAATACATTGGGAGCCTGTGAGTCTATGATACTCAAGATCCCAATGTAATGAGACGTCCAGCCTACGGGGCGAGTCTCAATGAATGAATGGAAAGGAGATGTCCAGCCTACGGGGCGGGTCTCAATAAGGAATAAGTGAAAATAGATGTCCAACTTACGGGGCGGATCTCAGGAATGAAATGATAACTCTGATCGGAGGTACGTCCGAAGGTCGAGAGGGGATTAGCACACCCATTAAAATATACGAATAACGTGACCGGAAGTATGTCCGGAGATGGTCACGGGGGCGCCGAGAGCCCGAGAAACTTGAACAATAATAATAACCTAAAGGGTTTATAATAAAATAAACGATGCAATGTACTTACTTAGCGTAAGCTAATTCAAAAACGTTTTCTAAACATTGTAGGAAAGAGGCACGTGGAATGAAGCTTCCTGAGGACGTGGCCGGTCGGAGTTGAAGAATACCTATGTTACATAATGTAATAGTTTATGTAAAAATAATATTTCTAATAAAATATATCTTTATCACTTTAGTGATAAGGTTTTGAAAAATCTGGGACCTGTTTTTCACATTAAACTCTACTAAGATAATAATAAATAAGTAGGATGTTTCAGTAACATCCTAAAAGGTGTAAGCCTTGGACCGGGCTTGGCCCCCACACCCCACCGACCCCTTACGGGCTTCGCCCGTTTCATAGTTTTTATAAAAACCCTCCTTAATGTTTCGCTAGAAGCTCGTTAACCCCCTTGTATGTTATTTACACATAACGATATTAAACTACTCCCGACTAGCTTCTAATACCTTGTACAATCGTTTACAATGATTACAAGGCCCGTTTGTTATCCGAAAACCGGGATGTTACAATTTTTCAGATTATAAATCAAAGAAGGAGATGTCACGAGAACTTACCCCATTCTTACCAGGAATTGTACACTGGCAGATTATCAAATTCACTGTACCATCAGGTTGTGTCTCCAACATAAATGAAAGGCGGTGATATTGGGATCTGTAGGTTGCCGGTGATTGAAGTATTCGGAATCCGACGGAGACGGAGGGTAGAAATTCCTCCAATTCCAGACGGAGGAAGCTTGAGAAGGAGAGTTGACGCTGGTTGATGGCAGCTGTCCGGCTAGGGGCGGGGGAGATAATCGGCGGAGACGGAGGGTTGATGTTGATTGACGGCGGCGGTCCAGCTAGGAGCGGCGAAGAGAATCGTCTGGTAGGAATGAAATGAAGGCGATTTGGCGGTGGTGGTGGAGGAGGCAGAGGAGCGAGTGGGGAGGAGGACGGAGGTGAGGGGGCGGTGCAGGTGGTGGCCTAAGGTGGCAGTCGGAGCTGAAGGGGCGGTGCAGGTGGTGGAGGTAGATTGAATCGGGGGAAAAGGAAAGTATGGAGAGATATTTATATCCGAATATTTATATTTTTTAACAAGGGTATTTTAGTCTTTTTATACATAGTTAACAGAAAAATTGTAACGAGGTTAGTGGACTGGAATTTAACTTTTACAAAATTGAAAATATTGGAATAAAAAAGTCAAATTTAAACTTTTGAATTAAAATACTTATTTTTGTCAAACCATGAGGAGTAAAACCGTATTTAACTCAAAGCAAACATAAAGAAATAAATATTTAAATCGTGAGCCAATTTACTAAATAATTTTCAGATTATTTTAACTGATTATAAAACCTATAATTTACACACATATCTAGCTTCACTATTCATTTCATAACCTTCACCTTTGTTATATATTATATATTAAATACATAACAAATAATAATATAATACGTTTAAAAATTAAATTATTAAAAGATCTCTATAATACGTAAAATAAAATGAATATAGAAATATTAATGTTGTGCATGGTATTTTTAATTCAGATGTAAATAGATCACAACTTTCTTCAATGTAGTTATATTGATAAACGAATAAACACAATTTAAACGAACATATTCGAAATAAGTTCCAAATACAACATTGAAAAGGTAAACAATAATATCAAAAATAAATTCTAAATACCATTAGACCATTGAGAATAAGTTAATTAAATACATACTTCAAAAACAAAAATAAACAAACATAAAGAAATGAATATGTAAATTATGGGCCAATTAGTAATTTAGTATTAGTGCTAACTAGTAAATAAATTTAAATGAATAACATAAATAAAATAATACAAACAAACATAAATGTACGATTTAGAGACGTAAATAAACAAACAATACATTTACATATCTTTGTTCATTTAAATAAATATAAATGAACAAAATATTTATTCATGTAAGATTCTCGTTTACATAAAATGTTTGCGTAATTCAAATCCATGTATGATAAATTAAAATTTATATTTTTAAATAAACATTTTATTTATGTTACGGTATTATACATGGGCACATGAATTAACATTCCTATAAAACACAATTAATATGTACCTAAAATACTTTTTATTTACTTTTGAATGATGAGATTTTTCTTTATGTAACAAATATATTTTTGAGTTCAAAGTTTTATACGTCACACAAATATTTAAATGTTTTCACTGAATAATGAAATATTAAAAAAAACAATACTTGTTACTAACTAATTATCATTTTAATTTTTTTTATATCTTTTCAATAAATAAAAATTAAATTTTTTTTTAGAAAACTACAAATAACTGCATATTATTCATATCATAAGAAAATTTTATCATCTAAGACAAGTTTCTATTTTTTTCTTTATCAAAATCAACATAAACAAAAAGAAATACATATTCGAATTATCTCTAAATTAACTCTAATATTATTTGGTTTACTTAATTATATAATATACACATTATCCTTATACCCTATCACCCCATCTTCATGAAAATATAAGTCATATTTGAAACCGTTTCCTCACATCACAGTTTCCTCGATACACCTTCAACTTCTCCATAATTTAACTTCTAGCCCCTCTAGATTGATACTTGTACCTTTTCGCCCAAAACAAAAAATGAAGAAAATTCAGCGCACTCAAAATGCACATCAACCAGTAAAACCTCTCCAAATGATAATGGTTCAAGTTTCCCCCGGACAACCATCCCGACCGGCCGGAGCTCCCGGTGGCACTGTTCACCACCGACACAATCACCGTACTCAGATAATACCCCATGGCCAGCGACGCGAATGACAAAGCCGTCGCTAAAGACTTCATATTCGCCGGAGCTTCGGTGAAGAAAAACTCCATCAATCCGGCTAAAGTAAACAGATCAGCTGACCCAAGAAACAAGTACTGCAAAGCTATCCAGAGAAATGTAATCTGTAACGGCTCTTGTGAGTCGAGCCCGATTCTCGTCGCTATTCGCTTGCGTTTAATCTCGACGACAGCAGCGACGGCCATAGCCATGATCGAAAGAAATAGGCCGAATCCGATACGTTGGAGGTGTGAAATGCCCATTTCGGATTTGTTTACCTTACGGGCGAATGGGATTATGATATGATCATAAACCGGAGCCAAGAAAATGATGAACATGACCGGAAAAACGGGTAGCGACGCAGCTGGGACTTTTAGCGACCAGATTTTGGTATTCATGGTGGAGGCTTGTTGTACGGAGAATGTGGAGAGTTGAGCTAGACAACAATTGAGCATGATGGTGCAACCGAAGATTGGGAGGACTCGAAGAACGATTTTGACGTCTTCGACTTGTTTGATTGAGCATCGGAGGAAGTCGTAGGCTGGTTTAGCGACGGCTGCTTGGTTTAAGAATTTGAGGCTTGTGGAGGGGGTTTCGAGTTCCTCTGGATCTTTTGTGACGGTTTGTTGTTCTTGTTGTGGTTGTAAGGTGTCATTTGGGGATAATGACATGTTCACGATGGCATTGCTTGGGCTTCTTGCAATACAGTTGTTTAACATCGCTCCAATCAGTACCTGAATCAAATATTATCAGTTAAAAGACTTACTATTTATTAACAGTTGCAAAACACCACACATGACAACACTGCTATAAAACATATATTTGGTATGAAATTCTACTACGGAAAAAATCTGTCATACATGTTTTATGGGTGAGCTACGGACGAGTTTCAAAAAAAAATTAATAAAAAAATTGTAATACAATCATGAAAAAATATTTAAAAGATAATTTAATACAATCCGTAACCAATTCCGTATCATATGTGAAATAAATATTTAAAAAGTAACTAAAAACAGTTTAATAAAATTTAGTAGCAAATTGGGGAATAAATATTTAAAAAAAAATAAAAATAATTTAATAAATTCCGTAACAAATTCTAATAAAAAACTTATGAAAAATAATTTAATGGAAACAGGAATTTTCAATAGTAAGGCCAGAAATGGATAACATAGAAAACTAATCTTGAAATTATGTTATTTTTAAGTCACATGGTATTACCATAAAAATTGTGGTGAGGGGGCTACCAGACGGGATCTTGTTCCTATAAAAAGCCGAACCAGCCAGAAACACCGGAATAGACAACAGTATTGTCAACGTAGAAATCCCGAACCCCCATTCCCATCCTTTGTTGTCTTCGATCCAAATCACGAAGGTAACCGCAATAAGAGCCCCAAACGCAAGGCAAAACACAAAGTAGTTGAAAAATGTCGATCGTTGTTTTCTCCCTTTTATCGTGTTCTCGTCGAATTGTTCAGCACCATGCGCGGGTAAAGACCCTTTTATGCCTCCAACACCTAACGCGACCAAATAAAGGCCCGAAAAGAGCATTGCAGCCTTAACACCATGCACTTGTTCGCAAGGGACCGTGGCTCCTTTAGGGTTGCACTTAGGCGGCTTCAGCGACGATGAACGAGCTTGTATTGTTAGTATCACAAGACCCTGATCACACGTCGAAAACACAAGTGTTAAAGAGATTATATGATGTTTTAAATAGATTTTATAAGTTAATTTTAGAACGATTTTATAAACGACGGTCCATATACTACCATGGAAAAGACTGTTACGGTGGACAAAACCGTCGAAATTTTTTTCATAAATATTTTTTTTCAACAAACCCAATGTTTTAGTAACCTAGTCGTCGAAACAATTGTCTTATTGATCCGCCGGTTGAATTGGATTCAAAAACAAGATCACGTCATAAAAAAATTTAAAAATTATAAATGTATAAATATAACTAATTTATAATAAATATACAAGTGCTTTATCCTTTATGTGGATTTGTAATATTAATAAAATATTATGTTTGAAATAAAAAAAATGAAAGATAAAGTAGTAAATAAGATTTTGTGTGAAAAAAATATAAAATATTTTTTTTTTAAAAATCTGGTCCAAGCACGTGCGTGGTTGACTGGATAAATCGGTCCGGCCACATAATCGGTAGGTTATGAAGGCATTCAAAAAGTACTTGACTAACATGTTCTGTACAAGTAGCCTGTTCAACAATCGTTTCAGGCCAGTTTAATTTGAAAGAAACGAAAAAAACTATCAGTCAGAAATAGTTTCGTCACGTAGGTAAATGTTGGCTTTTGTGGATGTCAATATCTCAATCTATGGAAATAGACTCAAAATCTGAACAACCCACTTAAAGGACACTTTCGGCAAGACAAATCCAATCGAGATCATTTTACAACTTTTTATTTGGTATATTGATTGACAATAATTGATTATTGTTACACGTTTAGAAGCATCTCAACCCTAAGAGATTCATACTAATTTCCCAAACACATACATGATATAAACACCTATGTTAAAATAAATTGTATACCAAAGGTAATGTTATTTATACTTTTGTATTGACACTAGCAGACAAATTAATAGCTTCCAGCTTAAATTTTGGTTGAAGTATTATTAAAAAATTGTTATATTATTTTAAACTAATGATATAAAATTATAATATTTATTCTATCAGGGATGGAAATTATATGGAGTCAGTTATTACACCCCTTTTAATTTCAATCATTTGATGGTAAAGGGATTTGTACTTTTTGATTTGATAGATATAATATCCTATAACAATCAAGAATTAATTCATATATTAATATCATAATATATGCTAATGATGATATATGCATTAATTTAAGTAATCAATAAATCACCTTCGTAAATATCGGATTTAAGATAATATCATATATCATACTAACTTAAAAATTCATACATGGGTTGAATAAATCTAATTTGTTGTAAATCAATAGTTTCTATAAAATTTTTATGTTTGATGTCATTAATCATTGGTGAAATAAAAAATAATGAAGATTTAGAAATTATAAATAACAAATAATGAAGATTTAAGAATTATAAATAACAAATAATGAATATTTAAGATTATAAAGTTTTATTTTAAAATAAGATATAAATAAAATCTTCTTATAATTTAGTAAGTTTTAATAAATTATTAGAACAATTTTTAAACATTTAATTATTTAAAATCATTATCTATACTTCTATACTATATAATAAAGAAAGGTTTTTGTATGCCACGTGTCGTCACCATATTCAATCTCATCATTGTTTTCCCGCCTCTCTCTCTTATTAAATGCATTCATATCTTTTAATAAATTAATAATATACTAATAAAACACTTTTATTTTTAAATTATCCTTTATTATAATAAAAAAAAACTTTGAAATCTAATTATGTAATTTTTATTTTCAATAAAATAGTAAATGAAAGTCAAATTACATTAAATAGTAATTGACGTATTTTCGAAACCCAATTATATATTATTTTTACATATTTTGAATTTTGTTTTATATCCTTAATATACAGTAATACATTTTTACACATGTAAAATACAAAAATAAAATTTAAGAAATTTATGTATTAATATTTTTCACTATTTAATATAAGAGAGAAGCGTGAAATAAAAATCTAGACTTCACAGAAGTCGACCCGTTGCAGATAAAGTTATTTATTTATTATAATAAATATAATAGAGATGTAATAAAATCATAGACAAATAATTTAAATATTTTTTATTCAAAAAAAAACTTTATAATCGTGTATGTAACTACTATAAAGAGTTCAATTAACCACTAATAATTTAATTATATCACGTGTTACAAAACAAAACTTTACTCGTGCTATAAAATACTTTAACTACACAACAAATTATAATCATCAATAGTCTCAAACAATACAAATCATTCTTATTTGGATCGATCCTGAAAGGATTCTAAGATCTAGGTGAGTCGATAAGAAGATGACATTATCACAATTTTTAAACATATCCCACAACATGATGAATTATGTGGTCAAGTTGTATTATTTTGACTTCAAATGGTAGATATGTGTCACAAGTATATATTTAAAATTATAGGTGTCAATTGGGAGATGGTACCACGTGGCACATATAGGAAGGGCAACTATATTTATTGAGGAAATAAAGGAGCACCGATGAAACGGCCTTATTGGGACAAGAGACAAAACATTAATGGTATCTAAGTCCGCCTTGTTTTCATCTATTGCAATCACATACGTGGATGTGTAACATGAGCCTGGACCCACAATCATTAAACCTCCAAGGAAATGCAGTTTGACATAAATGAGATACATATTTTATTTCTTTTTGTTGAGTTTTATTTGTTTTTCTTCATGATCTAGCTTGTCCGCATATGAAAATATCTTTGGTTGAAATGGATCTCATTAGCGCCAAACTTGGTGGTAACACGTGTCTTAATTTCTATTAGTCCAGTAATTATATTAATACACGTAGATAAGGCGGCGAATTATAGAGTGTACTTAGACCATTCATAGTTGGAGGAGGGAGATGGACTGTCACATCAGTTGACAGTGATGTCCGGTGAAGTGTCACACGGACCATTGCGTTTCTCTCCTCTTCTAGAACTTCCTTCCTCTGTCCCGTTCTCTTCTTTCCATTTCAAAGAACCTACAAGCGTCTCCCAAGTACTGTTTGTGACCAAAGACGCTTGCTTCTCTCTCCTCCACGACGGGTACCTTTCCTTCATCTCTATTTCACGTATGTGTCTGTCGGGGTCGGCGAACCCCTATTGCAGATGTTTTTATGTTCAGACAGCCGAGTGCTTATGGGGCGTTACTTTCATTCAAATGAGTTGTTTAGAGAACGTTCAGTTTGTTGGAATTCGTTTTATTTTACTATCACTAGAATTTAAATTCTATTCCTTATCCGTTTGGTTTAAAGAACTTATGAGAACTGAAATATGAAATTCAAGAAATGAGATTTTTTTGTTGGAGAATAAAGAGATCTAGAATTGGAATATGAATGAATTCTCTCAAATTGCTTCAAATAAAAAGATTTCAAGATTCCTTGCAAAATAGTGAAGATTTTAACTAAAGCAATTGGAATCACCTCACCTAGTCCCTTATCATCGTTATGCTACTATCGTCACCACCATAATAGCCACAACCTTCTAATCATTGTTGCACCATCGTCGTTGCCGCATCCACCATTACCCCCAAACTATCACAATTGCCTCTTATTACCACCACAGCCCTAAATCCACCACCATCGCCCTAAATCCACCACCATCACCCTATATCCACCACCATCACATTCAAACTTCTTTAACAAACTTACAAACTAAACATGTATATATTTGTCGATCAAATGCATCACGAATTTGCATTTTTTATTGATTCCAACTGCTTCAAGTTCTAACTCTTTTGAAAATTCAAATTCCAATTATTGTGATAGATTCAATTCATTCAAAAGAAATTATATGAACCAAACGCCGCTTGCATATTCTTCTTTCATTCGCAATACATTTTGGGTTGGAAACATAGGATCATGTACTTAGAACAGATTATAATAAGAAAAGCACATTCGACTTTTAAGCCTTAAGTTTCAAGAAGAAAGAGGGGATGCGAAAGCTTAAAGGCAGGCATTCGATAGGATGCTTGCAAGATAGGCTTCATGAACAATAGGATTACATCACTTAAGATTAAGCTTGAAGCGTACTCGCCGCATCAAAGACATGAATATATACATGCACGTGCGTTTACGATTATATCTCAGGTTACATCCTATAAAAAGTAGTGTACGAAATTCATGTGCGCTTCTTCTTATTGGTTCACGCCACTCCGAGTAACTCGAAGTTGTTATCATGAGTGCAAGGAAAACGCGACTCTTTTCAATAAAAAAGGAAGCTTTCATTTAGTTCTAAATCTCTATTTTTTTGGGAGAAAAACAATCAATAATGTAACACATCAAATGATTGCTCTAGAGTAGCTATTTCTCACAATTGCTATTTGCGAGATAGATCGAAGTGGAGAAGTAATTACTATATATATTTTTTTGAACGACGGTAATCTATATAAAATATAGAAACGTCCAACAAGAAGCGGAAACACTCAGACGAAAACAAGTTACAAGATTACATCACGAATAATTAAATCACACAATCTCTACCGGTTTAACTTACCAAATTTTGATCTATTCTTGACGCATAAAAAAAGTTTTCTATGATTACTATTTACACCATAGTAGTGCTTATTTCTATTTAAGCTTCTTTTTTTTCATTTAAAAGAGAGTTACACTGGCACTTATGTGTGAGAGAGGATATGTGTGTGTGAGAGGGCATAGATATGATATGATAATAAAGTGGTTGTGTTATATAAATTCTGATTTCTTTTAACGTAGCGTAGGATTAAGGGAATCTCCTAGGGCAAGTTTGATTCACATGTTTCAACTTGTTTTCTGGAAGATAATATTCGATGTGTAACGGTTGTGTCACATTATCCATGCTATATATTCACTAAATTTCAAGAAGTCATATATACTAGAAAGCAAGATATTCTAAATAAAGAAATTAGATTGTTGAACAGGCCATCATATAATTAATTTATACACATATGTACATAACTTCATGTTATTATATGTATGTAACGAATTTTTTTCAATTCACACAAACTTTTGCATCTATCAAAAGATTGACACGTTTTTCCACTAGTAAACTAAAGTGCAAACTACGCTAGCTATACACCGTTTTTTTTTTGCTTTCTTTTTCCTATAATTTTTTTAATTTTCTCAAAGTTATTTGTACTTTATATAGTCACAATCAATCGTTTAAGTTATTTTTAAATAGATGGAGATTAATTTCGAATTTAGGAAATTTAATCCTACATGTATAATTATATATGCACATTGAACATATACTTGGCTGAATCAAACATTCACAATATATATGTTTGTTCAATAAAAGATGATTCTCTCTGTGTTTGTGTTTGTATGTGTTTGTGTTTGTGTGTGTGTGTGAGTGTGTGAGAGAGAGAAAGAGAGTTACCAAAAACTCAACAAGTGCACTGATGAAGTAGATTTGATAGGTGGTGAAGAAAGCATCAGATAAGAAGCCACCAAGAAGGGCAAGAAGAAAAGCAGTTCCCATGAAATCTGTGACATGATTTGCTGCTTTTGAAGGAGAAAAGTGCATGAATTGTGTCAAGTACAACACCAAGTTGCTTGCATTTGCTAGATATGCCAAGTTTTCCATCACCTCCACAACTAAATAAACAAAATCAACCCATCATGATTTGACAAAAAAAGGATTCAAGATTTCAAATTCCCATTTCAGATATTTGAAAATCTTTGAGATACATGAATTAACCCTATTGAAAAAAGTTTTGATCTTGATCACTTTTGACTGTACCTAAGACAAAGGAGGCAGCAAGCATGCCACCATGATGGCCTTTGATTGCAGGTTTCTTCCTCCAATCCACATAACCTTCCCATATGTTGGACTGTTCTTGTATTTCCACATCCTGAGAAACACATATTAATTCAAGAAAAACCCTAGTTGTATAAGTGATCAACTTCAAGAACAAAAGTCACACTTGCTTTGCAAATGGTCAGAACTGTCAAAGAGGAAGAAAGAGATGATGAACTCACCATTTCTCTTGTAAATCCTTTGAAAAAGAGAGTTTGGAGTTGGAAGTGAGGTATCAATTGGAAGGAGAGATGAAGAAAAAGGGTTTAATTTAAAAGATAGAGAGTTGTCTCGAAATAATCTCTCTCTCTCTCAACCTTCACTTTTTTGGAGGAAAGAAAGATTGTAACATAAATCACTTTCACAATCTCCTATAGTCTGTATTGGAACATCTATATATATATAGTGCTCAAAAGCCCTTTGAGTTTGACATATTTGGGATTGATAAAGCAATCAAGGACTCTTTTTAGATGGAGGAGAGAGAAACCGAAAGAACTATGCTTTTCAATTTATGTGGTGGGAAGATCGGAGGGAGAGAAAGGCACAAGGTGGGGTGGGGTGGGGTGGGGTGGGGTAGAAAAGAGAGGCATCAAATGCTCCAATGGTAAGTTTTAAAATGAAGATATTACAACGAAAAATGTGTTCATATATTATTTTAGAATTTTGTGTGATTAATTTTTTAAAATAGTCAAACTTAAAGGTTCTTAATTAAAAGATATCGTGATATACAAGTCACAATTATATTTTGCCAATTCAAAGCAAGTTATACATGATAGAAATATATAATTGTTAATTTTGAAGATACCATGACATAGATTGTTAGACCGTATTTAAGGCTAAAAGCTTTCTAGACGGTTCACGTCAGCATAACCGGCTCTCTCTCATCCCTTTCCCATGGGCGTCACCTTCTCTCTTCTCTTCCCTCCCATTCTAATAGACCACGTGTGCCCTCATCCTTTTACACGTGCTCTCCCCCATGGGCGGCCTTCTCCAGTGGTGCCCCCCCCCCCCCCACCTGACCACACAGATGTGTCACAGTCGTGCCGTTAGAGATGGTCTTAGGGATACATTATTGTCAGTTCAAAGATATCATGATATAAATGTTATAAAAGTCTACGTCTAGATGTCACTTGTATGTTGCTACATGATCTAACAAAGACACACCAAAAAGGCAACACACAAACAAAATTTGAAGAAAAGAAAGAACACAACTATTATGTGACTAACCGACTAAGCTATGCTCATGATTTTATTGTAGGTTTACAATTACAAGCCAGAGACAAAATTAGTGTATTACCTATACGGAAACTTACTTGCTAAGGTTACAATTTGTGTTGCTAGCCTAGAATGTTTTAAGAATTTATGTTTTTCTAAATTTACACATGACCGGTAAGTATACAAGAAGGAGAGATACCATACAATCCAGAATATTATTTAATTAAGTTGAAAGTCCACCGGTTAATACTCTCCTACCACACACAACACTCGCACAATCCGAAATTTATGAGAATCTGGTTTCTTGTTTCCATCGACACAATTGGATAACAAGTTGAGCGTAAATCAACACCATGATGATCCAGATTGAATAGATGCTACCGATAATTTCCCCGACCGAGTCCACACCAACAGTCCAACTCATTTAGAGTATATCACGTTTCTTCTCCTGTAAATAAATTATAAAGTGGCACTATTAGATTAATAATAACGGAGTGCACTTCAGCGTGTGAAGTATCATGCCCGGAGAAGCTGTTACGGCTCCCTTCTCCGAAATGCATTAGATTGGGAGCCTTATTATTGTGCGTGTCACCCTTGTTGGCCTACCTAGTCTAAAACTGTCGTTTGTTATCGTTTTCAGAAGTAATTAAAATGTTAAACATAGCCAATCATTGCACATTAGATCAAGTTACATAGCCATATCAAAGTTACACTATTATATCAACTTACACAATTATATCAAGTAACACAACCAATCCTAAAATCAAGTTGCATAATAATATCATCAGTTAGAACACCTTTAAGCCACATGATCATATCATAATAACCAAATTTTAAATACACATACATAGATACCTGCAATTGGCACATTTAGTGTTCCATATACAAAGATACTACATCACTAGTTGCTAAATTTGGTCATGAACATGATAATAAATACAAATAAATTACAAATCAAACTACATCAACTAACACAATTCATAAATCAAGGTTATATCGATTCCCATGAGCGACACACACACATATCAACAATAAATGGTGGTCGGTTGCGACGGTGATGGTGATGCGACAAAGAGAGATCAACAGTGAGCGTCATTGATACGGGTCCACCAAATGAAACTATCCACGTTCATCTGCTTTTATTTAGGATCTAATTTCCATATTCCAATGTTTGCGTGTTTCCATTATCTCCTAGATGTTAAGATGTGTAGTTGATTATTTTACTCAGTTTCTGTACGTCGGCATTTCTGGAAAGAAGAATTATAAATAGAAAATTTGCTCCGATCTTTTCGTTCTTGATTATTTCTTTTAAGGAGACTTGCCAACTCGAATTTGGATATATCACTGGTTCTTTCATTCCTATTCCATCATACCTCCCAAACGTGACCCACTCTCCATGGAAGAAACCCTAGCCACTATCACCATCTTCCGCTTCTACTAATGGTCACCACTACCACCTCCACCACCACCACGGGCGGTTAACACTCATCTTCGTCCACCAAAAATAACCTCCCTACTTTTGACGATTCCAACCCATTAGATTAGATTTTCCAAGCTAACAACTATTTTGACTACTACTCCGTCGCCCCATCTCTAGTTGGCCGTTTTCTACTTCATTGGGGATGCGCTTAGTTGGTATAAAAACCTTGCCAACAACCGTTTATGAGGCACTTGGAAAGAGTTTTAACGAGCCTTGGAGTTACGTTTCGATTCGTTAACCTACGAAAACCATGAAGCAACTCTCTTCAAACTACGCCAAACCAGTATTGTTGTAGCTTATCAGACCAATTCTAAACGTATCACTAACTGGGTAGTCGAATTATCCTCCAAGACACTCAAGAACTGTTTCATCTCCGGACTTAAACTCGTACTCGAACACTACATCAAGCGTACGGTTTGGCTCATTTAATCTTAGACAAGATTCACTCCGGGTTCCTTGTTCTTACTGTAGCCCACCGTAAAACCACCCTCCCACCACCTCAGTCTCCACAGCTGATTCCCCTTCCCTTGAAGCGCCTGGGCACCATTGCTTCGAATGTGACAAAAAATTCCAGCAAGGGCACCATTGTATAACCCCCACCCCCCAATTCTTGCTTTCTGAGCCCCCAAATGATCCACCATGGCCCCGTGTAACTTCCCCAGCCTTGGGTCATGAGGACACGAGCCGCTTTAAAGAGGTAGGTATTGATACGAATCCACTGTGACCTGGTCAACACCAAATCAAGCTATCCACGTTCACTTACATTAATTTAGGATCTAATTCCCATATTCCCATGTTTGCATTATCTCTTAGAAGTTAGGATATGTAGCTGATTAGTTTACATATTTAAGTTTCTGTAAGTCAACATCTAGTCTAACTACAACCACATCCTTAAATCTGTTGCGTCTCATAATCTCAATGTGTTTATGGTTTTCAATTCAAAATGTTTGCATATGATCTCCCTTATGAAAGTGAAGATGTATCAAACCAAACCATGTATCAAGTCACCAAGTATCTTGAGACTGATTTCTAGGATTTCTTCCTTGATCTTGTAGTTCAACTCGAAACTCCATTCACTTGTATCATATTAGTCACTTGTGTCATGTATGATGGTTGATGCACTTGTATCATATATGATGGATTCCTTCCTTGATATGTTACTTTTAATATAATTTTGCAAGAAGTGCCTGTTCAAGAAAGTGAGACTTTTTAGGAAGGTGTTACAGAGAGGTATGTGGCTAATGTCTTCGTTCAAGGTCTATGCGAATGGTTTGTTGATATAATATCTCAAGGATATTGAAAGTTGAATTCAAAGCAGATCTTGAAAGAGCTCAAGGATCTTCAGAAAAATCCTCCTACCTATTGGAGTGCATGTAAGTTATGTAAATCAATATTAGATCTTGTTTACGCTTTATATGTATGTTTGAGTTGCTCTCTCGTGTTTTGTGTTTATATGTATCTCAATGTTGCTTCTTATACATGAATGAAACTAACCTTAAAGTTAAGTTTTACTTTAGGTCTCAAAACATACTGGGCCGGCCCTAGTGTAGATGTGTATATCCAGCTATCCGGCCTCAGTAGAAGACTAAAGAAGAACTTTAAATGAAATACCCGTAAATAAAAGTAGATCAATAAATAATTAATAAAATCAAATATAAACATGATTGAAATAAATAATAATAATGGTAAATGAAAAGATAAATAAATAAAAGGTACGAACTCTTATCCCTCCACTTGTTATTATTGTGCTCGTTTGTTAAAACCCCTTTGATTATCACATTTCCTTGGAACTCCTAAACATATTTGGCATATCAATCAGAACCATTTTTTTGTGCTTCATGATCTAGTTATGTTCGTTTGGACTCGAGATATGAAACTGATATTTATTGCATGCGATAGAATTTATGATAAGTTGTACTCATTATCGCATGTTCCGAGAATTAATATACCGTTGTGATATTGTTGTTGTTGATATGTGACATACGATCTGGATTTGCTTGAGCTCCGGTACTGTGAGTGCTACGCTTCCTGTGGAGTGTCCCACATACATGACATTGCGACGTCAATGTTATGTGCACTATCCGCGACGGTGAGATCAGTTCACGGCGTCTCCATCATACTTGTGAGGTAATAGGCGATATGGGAAGTGTATTGCTCGATCCTATGTTATTTATTATTCCGCAAATAACAAATAATAATGATAATAATAATATTAATTATTCCCTGAATAATTAATGCCACTATTAGTTTTTCGCGTTTAATGCGTCTAACACATTAACAACAAATGTCATTGTCCGTGGTGTGGCTCTTTAGGATCAACTTCACTAGCAGTATTATATCATGTTAACACTTGGGCATACTAGATCCAACAATCTTCCACTTGCACAAGTTTCAAACACATATACTAATACAGAGAGTGTCGAGCATTTAGCATCACAACATTGCCCCTAATGAAGTTGGATACTTTAACAGGTCATCCACTATTACCAACCAGTCAATGTATTCTTATTGTTGTAATGATCTACAGCTCTTTGTCAATCTTTATCCTTTCTGTTGTTCAGACATTGCATTGAACGTGTGACATGGATTGAATCATTATCACTTATGTTAAATTATTCTATTTCTCGCTCGAGATTCAAAGTGGTCTATCAAAAATCTAAGTTTGAGCACGACCATGCATTTTATACCAGTTTGAACCAACGAGGTGCTCATAGATGTCTTCCGCTCACAGTAGTAAGGGTACAGATGCCTTCTTGGCTACATACAACTCTCACTATACATCCAGTCATTTACGACTATGGTCCTTATGGCCATCCGATTAGGGACAGTGTTAGACTGTATCAGCGAATAACCTTTTGTATAATCAAGCATCAAGTATGCATCTCAGGTCTGAGTATACAAGAGACAACATTGTTTCAAAAACTACTCATGAAGACGATACATGAAGTAGTCTTGAAGCGAGTCACGTCCAATATTTATCACTCTATAAATGTCTATGCATCTTGGTTGCAACACTTTTTCAACTCTCACCCATGTGAGGAATAACCAACTGATTCATAATAGTCTTACTTTAGAATTATTCCCACAATTCTAATCGACTACCGACATTTTGAATAAAACTTTAATTTAAGGATTTTAAACATGCTAATATACAATATTCATTAATGTAAAAGACAGTAACCATTTATTTCTAATAAGATAAAATGATACTGTTTACAAAAATTATCCAAATACTAAGTACAAATCATATCCAATCACTAGCATAACGAAGCCTGATAGAACTAGCATGATTCTCGTGCTTGACATGATTCATCGGCTTTGTGAACGGGTCAGCTTAATTTAGTTATGTATGAGTTTTGCTTATCTTGATGTCTCTTTGTCTACTACTTCCCGTATGTAGTGGAACTGCCTCTGGATATGCCTGTTGTTATGATGAGAGCTTAGTTCATTTGTTTGCGCAATGGCACAAGAGTTATCACAAAATATCTCTATAGGTTCCTTGATAACGGGCATCACCTCTAGATCATATATGAATTTCTTCATCCAAGCTGCTTCTTTAGCCGCATCCGAGGCTGCAATGTATTCAGACTCAGCCGTGGCTTGAGCAACAACACTTTGCTTAGTACTCTTCCAAGTAATAGCTCCCCCATTGAGTGTGAAAACATATCCCATTTATGACTGAGAATTATCTCGATCTGTCTAGAAGCTAGCATTAGTGTAACACTTTTACAGTCACTCTTCTTCTAGTCCACCATATATTAAGAACATATCCTTAGTCCTTCCCAAGTACTTTAGGATATTCTTAACAACTATCTAATGGCTTTCACCCGAGTTTTGCTGATATCGGCTCGTCATGCTCAATGCATACGACACATCAGGTCTAGTGCATAATATAGCGTACATGATCGATCCATTGGTTGAAACATATGGAACTTTTTCCATCTTCTCCTTCTCTATGTCCGACTTGGGACTTTGAGATTTGTCTAAGATCGTTCCATATCCCATGGGTAAGGTTCCATGCTTGGAATCTTTCATTGAAAATCGTATGATTACTTTATCACTATATTCACTTTGGCTTAGGGCATTAAGTCGCTTTGATCTATCTCTATAGATCTTTATTCCAAGGATATAAGCGGCTTCACCCAGATCCTTCATTGCGCAACATTTCTCGAGCCAAGACTTGACTTATTGTAGCACCGGAATGTCGTTACCAATAAGCAATATGTCGTCCACATATAAGATCAAGAATGTGATCTCGCTCCCACTAGCCTTATTGTAAACACACAACTCATCTTCTTTCTTTATAAAACCAAACTCTTTGATCTTCTCATCGAATCGAATATTCTAGCTTCTAGATGCTTGCTTAAGTCAATAAATGGATTTCTTAAGCTTACACACTTTATCCAAATGATTAGGATCGACAAAACCTTCTGGTTGAGCCATATAGACATCTTCACTTAGATGTCCATTCAAAAAAGTCGTTTTAACATTCATTTGCCATATCTCATAGTCATAATATGTTGCTATGGCAATCAATATCCTAATAGACTTAAGCATGGCTACTGGAGAAAATGTTTCTTCATAATCAATTCCTTCAGTCTGAGTAAATCAATTTGCTACAAGCCTTGCTTTGTAGGTGTGTACATTTCAATCCATGTCGGTTTTCATCCTCAAAACCTAAACATATTTGCTTCCAACTGCCTTGCAGTTTGGAGGTAAATCAACTAAGTCCCAAACTTTTTTATCACGCATTGATTGCATCTTAGGGCCCATGCCTTCTAACCATTTTCTAAATTCAGGATCTGGAATAGCAGTCTTGTAGTTAGTGGGCTCACTTTGATCCACTTCGTCATTGCTGACGAGATAACCATATCTCTAAGGTTCTTGACGAGTTTACCAAACATGCGGGCACTCGGTGTTACATTTGTTTCCTGAACACTCTGAGGTTCAGGCTCAACAACCTTTTGTTGATTTGATGTTCTTCTTGAGACGGGGCATTTTGTGGTTCTCGAATCTCTTCAAGAACCAGACTTCTTTCTACCGGTTCTCTTGTGAGGAATTCTTCATAAAAGAAGACTCCTATCCTGTTGATGAATACTTTATTATCTACAAAATTATAGAAGTAATAGGCTTTAGTCTCTTTTGGGTATCCGATGAAAACACACTTTTCACCTATAGGTTCTAAATTGTTGGACGTCTCACGCTTAACGTAAGCATCACAACCCTTGGCCCCTTAGGTACGATAAGTTTAGACACTTCCCATGCCATATATATTTCATATGGGTTCTTATCTAACCTTTTGGATGGAACCATTTTGACTATTTAGGCAGCGGTTTCCAAGGCATAACTCCAAAAGGAGTGTGGTAGGGTGGTATGACTCATCATCGATCAAACCATGTCTAACAATGTTCGATTTATCCTTTCAGACACACCATTATGATGCGATGTTCCAAGTGGAGTTAATTGTGAAACTATTCCACAATTCTTGAGATGATTATCAAAGTCGTAACTTATATACTCGCCACCTCGATCCTATCGAAGGGCCTTTATCGTTTTCCCAAGCTGATTCTGAACTTCATTCTATAAGGTTTTAAAGATTTCAAAATCTTCATGCTTATATTTCATCAAATAAACATAACCATTTCGACTATTGTCGTATGTGAATGCTATGAAGTATCTCTCGCCAAATCTAGACAGTGTCCTAAAAGGACCACATTCATCCGTATGTATGAGACTTAATAGATCTGAGGCTTTTTCACATATACATGAGATAGATGCCTTGTCATCTTACCACTTAAGCATGATTCGCATATGTCAAATGCCTTAGAATTGGTAAGTTCTAAGATTCCATCAGACTAAAGTTTTGACATACGTTTCTTACTTATGTGACCAAGTCTACAATGCCATAGATATGCCTTGTTAAGATCAACCTTTGATCTTTTGGAATTTAGTGTATAGATAGAATTATTGCATGAATTACTTAGGTTTATTTCATAAATACCAATGTGATGCCTAGCCTCAAAATAAAATATATTATTGAAATAACCCAAAATATCATTATCACAAAAAGTATAAAGAAAACCTTGTTCACGCAAACGAGAAAATGAAAAAATTTTCCTAGCCAAGCTGGGACAAAAACAAACATCCTCTAATGTCAAATACATGCCATTTGGTAAAAGTAAGGGATATAGTCATATTTCGTTCACAGCAACACAATTTCCATTCCCCACATGCATATCCAAATCGCATGGATTCAGTTCTCTAACTCTTCTCAGTCACTGCAAATCATTGCAAATGTTAGTACCACAGCCAGTATCAAATACCCAGGTGTCACGGGAGTGAGAATATAATTAGATCATGTAGATTCTAGAAGTGCTTGCTTTATCAATACTTCCTTTCTTCAGTTCAGCAAGGTACTTAGGGCAATTCCTCTTGCAGTGTCCAATTTCATCACAATGGAAACACTTGGCATCTTTAGGAAGTTTCCTTGCAGACTGAATTGTGGCAACAGACTTGCCATTAGCTTCTACTTTGCCCTTCTTACCCTTGTGCTTTGTTTTGGTCTTTTGTTTCTTGACTTAACCTTTCCTGATCATCAACACTTGACCTATTTCCCTTCCCAGAATATCCATTTCGGTAGTCTTTAGCATCATATGCAATTCTGGGATGGACTTTTCCTAACCATTCATATTGAAGTTCATTACAAACTGATCAAATAATTTGGGTAGGGAGTTGAGGATCAAATCAACTGCTAACTCCATGTTTAGAGGGAATCCAAGTCTCTCAAGCTGATCTAAAAAGCTCTTTATTTTGAGAACATGAGCACTAACCTGAGTACACTTTTTCATGTGGCATGAGATGAGACTCTTGATCGCTCATGATGATCTTGCTACTAGAACATTTCCTTTAGCTTCTCAACCATATCAAATGTACGGAGATCCTCCAAATTCTTTTGGATCTCGGGTACCATAGATGCTAGCATAAGGCATGACACATTTGATTAATCATCCACATGCTTGAGCTATGCGTTCCTAACAGCCGCGGTAGCACCTTCAAGTTCTTCAGGTATAGGACCTTCAATGACATACAATTTCTTGTCCGCCTTAAGGACTATCCTTATGTTACGGAACCAGTCTAAGAAATTTGAGTCATTAAGCTTATCTTTGTCCAGTATGGACCTTAGTGAGTGGTTAGCGGGGATAATTTGTTTTGAGGCCATCTACAAAATAAAATTCACTTAGTTAAGTACTTTTTATAAAACTTTATTATTAATTAATGACTTTTTTTAATCTTATAAAACATTAAATAATTAATAGTTAGGATCCATGGTTCACTATATTCGTGCAAGGACCATGCGTAATACACGAATGTAGCTATGTAGGTAAGTAACGGTTACTAATTGTATCTATACAACTCCCAATCCTTATGGGATCGTTTAGACAATTACTTGTCATGTTGGCACGTTTAATACCATATATGACTACTCTAGTTTGTGCTTGGCATGCGCACTTTCCACAAACGTTAGTGATACGTCATCCTTCTCTTGGACTCGTGTGCACCGGTCCGAGACCCTCGGATATCGCGGTACACCTTATCCAGAATACCAAAACCAAGACTCTTGTATTTGAATATGTCGTTAAGTGATCCAAAAAGGGAGGCACATAACTTATCATTAATAAAAGAATTTCTTATATGTTTTTTATTCTCGTGTCAAAACATTTTGCGATGAAAGAATTCATAGCGGTTTTATAAAATCTCTATTTTACTTGGTTCTTGCGTTTTAATAAAACATTATCGGACGTTACATTTAATACCCTAATTAAATACACTTCGGTATAAAACTCGAAACCAATTTTTAATTTAATAAACTTTTTTTATTAATATTATGAGTTTTAAATAAATAAAATCTTTGTTTTATTTATATTCCAAAAATTCAATTTTAATCGTAAAATTAACTCTTTAATCTTAAAAACACAAGATAACTAAAATCCAGTTTTAAAATCACGTTGTTTTTAATCTTGTCGTTTTAGTTTTAAAACCCCGTTATAAAACTTCCTTTTGTTTGTTTGTTTTTGTAACGAACCAAAAATCCGGGTTTCGTTTTCAAATAAATAAGATTTTTCAATAAATATTATGGTGAAAACAATATTTTAAAAATAAGTTGAAACAAGTGGTTTTCAAGTTAGTAATAGGGTTTTACTAGTTTTAACTAGTTTTGAAATGAAATGATGTAATGAAAGTGGAAGGGCCAAAAGTGTAATATGGTAAAATCTGCCATATTTGACATTTAGAAGTCAAAATTGAGTCATTTTGATGGTGTGGGTCGTTCATCTCAAGATAGAAAAAGGAGAAATCGATTTTTGAAGCTAAATCATGCATTTTAGCTTGGATTTGTGAAGGTTTTGGCTCACACAACACCTTCCTAACACCAAGTAAGTGATTATCTTCCTTTGATTTCACTTTTGATTTTGTAAGAGGTTGAGTTTTGTAGAAATTCGAAAATGTTGAATGCATGTGGTAAATTGGTGTTAGATTATGGATAATCTAGCTTAACTAAAGTTAAAGAGCGGTGATTATCATCCTAAAACCCTTTGATTTTGATTATGAGAAGTTAAGGTTCATATGGTGAAAATTGGGGGTGTTTGGATCATGATGCTAGATTGTTAAATTAATGATGATTAAGTGTTTAGGCGGTATTAGACAATTGAACAAATACCAAATTAACCTACTGATAGAAATATAATAAAAAATTAGTGTTAAGGAATTGGTAATGAAACTCAAGTAGGTGAGTTTGGGTGGAAAGAGGGTGTTTGGATAGTTGAAATTGGGAAATTGGGCTGTGAACCCAATTATAATGTGATTTTGATGTATGTTAGATTACTAAACAAGGTGTATATGTTTAGGTAATCAAATTGCAAACCTTGAAGGTGGTGCGGGATCTTCTAACCCGTAAGGTAAGTGCTTTAGCACTTACTTAGTATTGATGTTAAATGGTGTTTATGCAATTTGTATGCGCAATGTGTTAAGTTTGCATAATTTGTTTTTGAGGTATGAATGTGTATTGAAGTGTACAAATAATTGATTGAATGTAGTTATAGTATTTATACTATAATGGATATGTAGATATGGAGTTATGGTATAAGTACCATAATAGATATGTGGATATGAAGTTATGATCTAAGAATCATAATGGAAATGTGGTGATGAGGTTATGGCCTATGCGCTATAATGGAAAAGGAAATGTGTTTAATGTGAATGATATATGAAAAGAATGGAAATTGTAAGGTGAAATGCAAGTTAGAAGTCGCCTAATGACCAATTGGGTGCAAACAGGTCAAATGGGTGATTGGGTGAAAACAAGTTATAATTACTTGTTTAATATGTTTATCGTCATTACTAACGGTGTTATGTTAATGTGGTTATGTAGGGAAAGCTCCGAAGTAGGTCAAATTCAAGTCCAAGGCGTGGAGGGTTCTCGTATGCAAATTTTGGTATTTTGGGGATTTTAAGGAAAATCCTTGTAAAGTGGTGTAAAATGACACTTGAATTGTGTTTTGGTGTGTATAAATGTGTCTTGAAAGTTCTTGGTCGAAAACCCAAGTGTTTGAGAAATTTTGTGACTAGTTGAAATGGTAAAAGTTGGAAAAATAGTTAAGTGTTGAAAACTGCACAGGTCAATAAACTTTCTGTTTGCTGGGTCGCCCCGCGGTACGCGAGGGACCGGGTTTCCGGAAGAGTGTTGCTTCCTCGCGGTACGCGAGAGTATGGGTAAGGTCCTTTGCGGAACACGTGGGACATTTAAAAAAATTCTTGGGATAAATGCTTCTGCGTGTTTTAACGATCTAATAATCGGTCTTTGAAAATAGAGTGTTACAACTTGGTATCAGAGCAATGGTTTGAGGGATTTGGTGTGGGTGGTACCAAAATCAAGCCGGATGCTCTTGATATGGGAGAAATGATACGAGAATCCAAGAAGGACTTGACTAAGACTCGGAGCTTTCGGAAATGAAATGTTAGTAATGATTTGCTAAAGTAGATATATATAGGGTGTATATGTATATGTATGAATAAATGAAAAGGTGTTATGTGTGTCGAAACTTGTTTTGTGATTTGTTATATGAATATGATAATTGCAATTAGTCATAGCGTATTATTAAACATGTCTGGCCAATATGATTAATAAGACGATATGTGCAAGGGTCTTTATGATAACTATATGACAATGAACATTTACAAGGATTAGGAGAAGGTGATTATATATGTATGTATGTATATAGGTAGATATATATATATACCTAATGCATATAGGAGTGTAAGTGTCATGGATACATAAGGTATTGAAAGTGTAAGGATGTTAAGGTGTTTTTGTTCTAATTCTCAGTTAAGAGATGTCAGGAGGAGCGAACAATGAACCGTTGGATCCAAGAATCCAAGAGATGATAAAGGAAGAAGTGGCTAAGGCTTTTGAGCAAGCCACAACTCTGATAATGGAGGAAATGAGAGGGGCTATTAAGCTCACTCTTGAGGAGGTTATGAAAGAAAAGGAAAGGGAACCACAAGGTTGTACCCTAAAAGAATTTATGGTGATTAAGCCCAAAGAGTATGATGGGCAAGTGGACCCGATCCTTAGCCACATATGGGTGGTGGATATGGAATCTAACTTTGAAACGACCAAATGTAAGCCCGAAGATAGGGTGATGTTTAGTGTGCCTTTATTGACAGGAAAGGCAAAAGAGTGGTTGTTAAATCTCCGAAAGGAGAGGGGTGATTTGGGGGTGACCTCCATGACTTGAGAGGAATTCAAGACGGCCTTTCTGAAATATCATTGCCCTCAGGACGCAGTAGACAGGATGACTGAGGAGTTCCTCCTCATGAGGCAAAAGAATGAGTCAATACATGAATTGGCTGGGGCATTCTTTAATCGCACCAAGTTCTGTCCGGATGTGGTGTCGACTAAGAAGGCAAAGATTGACAGGTTTTATGCTATGCTGACAGTGGAGTTCAGAGATAGTATATCTCCATCCTCTTTTACCACACTTGTAGATTTGATAAACAGGTGTCGGGAAAGGGAAGTGGAGTTGAGGAGGCAAGAAGCTAGAGGGGAAAAGTGGAAAAGGGAGCAAGTGGTGAATAAGATAAAGGTCGGGAGCCCTAGTAAGAAGCCTTTTAGCAAGTTCTCTTCTTGAGGGTGCAAAGTTTGTGGAAAGGAGCACTTTGGGGAGTGTAGAAAGGGATCGACGAAGTGTTATAAATGTGGGAAGCCGGGGCATATGGCTAATCAGTGTCCAAGCCAAATCCATATATGCTATAATTGTTACAAGCCCGGGCACCTTAGGGCGGATTGCCCCGAACTGAAGCAAGGTGGAAGTGAAAGGAAGGTTGATATACCAAAGCCAAAGGGTAGAGCTTTCCACATCTCGGCGGAAGAGGCAAAGACAAATTCGAAAGTGGTGACAGGTACATTCAAGATTAACTCTTTACCTGCACTAGTTCTTTTTTATTCGGGGGCTAGTCGTTTGTTTGTGTCTTTGAAATTTGTTAAGCATTCTTCGTTTCTAAGTAGCAAGTTAGATGAACCCTTAGAAATCGAGGCGGCAAATGATAAGAGTTTCCTAGTGTTTGATATTTATAGGAATTGCAAGTTAAGGGCGGGGGGTGAAACTTTCCTTATTGATTTAATTCCTATGTCCATGGGGGATTTTGATGTTATTGTGGGGATGGATTAGTTGTCAAGGAACAAAGAGAATATTCTATGTGGACCTAAGGCGATACAACTCGATTCCCCGTCGGGTGAGTCCATTTACATAGAAGGTGAAAAGAAAGGTAAGATAAGATTATGCTCTTATGTGAAAGCAACAAAGTACATGGGCCATGGGTGCAAGACATACATGGCTTGCGTTGCGGATGTGATTGAGAAAGTGAAAGATATTCGTGATGTTCCAGTTGTGAATCAATTTGAGGATGTGTTTCCAGATTAGTTACCGAGGGTTCCACCGGAAAGAGAAGTAGAGTTTGGGATTGATTTGATACCGGGTGCTAAGTCGGTAGCCAAAGCACCTTATCGGTTGGCACCACCGGAGATGAAAGAGCTAATGGAGCAATTGCAAGATCTACTTGATAAAGGTTTCATATGCCCAAGTGTTTCGCCTTGGGGTGCACCCGTTCTTTTCGCTAAAAAGACGGACATAAGCATGATGATGTGTATGGATTATCGGGAGTTGAACAAGTTGAAGGTGAAGAATAGATACCCATTACCTCAGATTGACGACCTCTTCGATCAATTGCAAGGGGCGTCTTGGTTTTTTAAGATTGATTTGAGATCCGGGTACTATCAGCTAAAAGTGAAAGAAGACGACGTTCCTAAGACAGCTTTCCGCACTCGATACGGTCACTACGAGTTCACGGTTATGCCATTCGGCTTAACCAATGTACCCGCGGTTTTCATGGATCTTATGAACCAGGTGTGTAGACCGTTCCTTGACCATTCGGTCATTGTGTTTATTGACGATCTTCTCCTTTATTCAAGGAGCGAGGGTGATCATGCTTGTCAATTGCGTGAGATTTTAGAAGTTCTTCAAAGGGAAAAGCTTTATGCAAAATTTTCTAAGTGCGCATTTTGGTTGCGTGAAATCCAGTTTTTGGGTCATGTAATTAATGAGAAAGGAATTACTGTCGACTCATCTAAGATAGTGGCGGTTAAAGATTGGTAATCGCCGAAAACGCCTTCGGAAATTAGAAGTTTCTTGGGGTTGGCGGAATATCATCAGCGGTTTATTGAAAACTTCTCTCGGATTGCTTTGCCAATGACGAAGTTAGCGCGTAAAGTGACTAAGTTTGTATGGGGTTCCGAGCAAGAATCTGCCTTTCAACTCTTGAAAGAAAATTTGACTAAGGCACCTATTCTATCCTTGCCGGACGGGACAGAATATTTTGTTGTGTATTCGGATGCCTCGCATTCGGGGTTGGGGTGTGTATTGATGCAAAGGTGGAAATTGATTTCCTACGCGTCTAGGCAATTGAAGACTCACGAGGTGAATTACCCTACCCATGATTTAGAGCTTGCGGCCGTGGTGTTCGCACTCAAGATTTGGAGGCATTATTTATATGGGGCTAAGTATACGATCTACATGGATCACAAAAGTCTCAAGTATTTCTTTGACCAAAAGGACCTCAACATGAGGCAAAGGCGGTGGCTTGAATTGGTCAAGGATTATGATTGTGAGATACTTTATCATTCGGGTAAAGCGAATGTAGTAGCGGATGCGCTTAGTCGGAAGGCGAGTCATACACCTATCAAGGTGAAGTCATTTAAGATGGCAATTTCATCATCTCTTATTGATGAAATCCGGGAGGCTCAAGTGTTAGCACTAGGTGGTGATTTGAAGAAAGAACGGATGGTTGCTTATGATGATAAGCTTGGGGAAAATAGTTTGGGATTAAAGACATGCTTTGATAGAGTTTGGATACCTAGGTTGTCAAGTGTTTTGACAACAATTTTGGATGAGACGCATAAATCCATGTATTCTATCCATCCGGGGGCCACAAAGATGTTTTATGATTTGAGTGTCATTTTTGGTAGCCGGGTATGAGGCGTGATATTGTTAAGTATGTGGAAAGATGTCTCACATGCTTAAGGGTAAAGGGGGAGCACCAAAAGCCATATGGAAAGCTTTAACCGCTTAAAATACCGCTTTAGAAATGGGAGAACATAACCATGGATTTGATCACTAAACTACCAAAGACTCGAAAGGGTTATGATGCGATATGGATAGTAGTGGATCAGTTAACAAAGAGTGCACATTTCCTTCCTATAAAAGAAACGTATTCATCGGATAGATTGGCGAAAATGTATGTGAAGGAAATTGTGTCACGTCATGGTGTACCGGTGTCGATTATATCGGATCGTGATACGAGATTTACTTCTCTTTTTTGGAAGAAATTCCATGAGGATATGGGGACTAGATTGAATCTTAGCACCGCTTATCATCCACAAACGGATGGTCAAAGCGAGCGGACGATTCAAACGCTTGAGGATATGTTGCGAGCGTGTGCATTGGATTTTGGGGGTAGTTGGGATGACCATTTACCGTTGGCGGAATTTTCTTATAACAATAGCTACCATTCTAGTATTGGTATACCGCCTTTTGAGGCGTTGTATGTGAGGAAGTGTCGAACACCCGTGTGTTGGGGTGAAATTGGTCAACGGGAACTTGGAAGCAAAGAGGTGGTCAATGAAACTATTTATAGTATTAACCAAATAAGGGCACGCTTGAAGGCGGCCCAAGATCGCCAAAATTCATATGCGGATAATAGAAAGCGGACGATTGAGTTTCAAGTTGGGGACTTTGTGCTTTTGAAAGTCTCTCCTTGGAAAGGGGTGATACGGTTTAGGAAACGGGGGAAGTTAAGTCCACGTTTCATCGGACCGTTTAAAGTGATAGCAAGGGTGGGTGCGGTGGCTTATCGTTTGTAGCTACCGGAGGGACAAAGTAGACTTCATAACATGTTTCATGTGTCTCATTTGCGAAAATGTTTGGCGGATGAATCTACTTTTGTTCCATTGGATTATATTGAATGGGACGAAAAGTTGATTTATGTTGAGAAACCGGTGGCAATCCTGGATGGAAAGGTGAAGCGTTTGCGGAATAAAGAGATTAGCCAAGTTTTGGTAAGGTGGAAACACAAGAAGGGGGCGGAAATGACTTGGGAAACCGAGGAAGAAATGCTCAAGTATTATCCGAACCTTTTTATGTGGAAACCCAAATAAGGGGAGGTGATTTGTAACGAACCAAAAATCCGGGTTTCGTTTTCAAATAAATAAAATATTTCAATAAATATTATGGTGAAAATAATATTTTAGAAATAAGTTGAAATAAGTGGATGTCAAGTTAGTAATGGGGTTTTACTAGTTTTAACTAGTTTTGGAATGAAATGATGAAATGAAAGTGGAAGGGCCAAAAGTGTAATATGGTAAAATCTGCCATATTTGACATTTAGAAGTCAAAATTGAGTCATTTTGATGGTGTGGGTCGTTCATCTCAAGAGAGAAAAAGGAGAAATCGATTTTTGAAGCTAAATCGTGCATTTTAGCTTGGATTTGTGAAGGTTTTGGCTCACACAACACCTTCCTAACACCAAGTAAGTGATTATCTTCCTTTGATTTCACTTTTGATTTTGTAAGAGGTTGGGTTTTGTAGAAATCCGAAAATGTTGAATGCATGTGGTAAATTGGTGTTAGATTGTGGATAATCTAGCTTAACTAAAGTTAAAGAGTGGTGATTATCATCCTAAAGCCCTTTGATTTTGATTATGAGAAGTTAGGGTTCATATGGTGAAAATTGGGGGTGTTTGGATCATGATGCTAGATTGTTAAATTATGTTGATTAAGTGTTTAGGCATTAGACACTTGAACAAATACCAAATTAACCTACTGGTAGAAATATAATAAAAAATTAGTGTTAAGGAATTGGTAATGAAACTCAAGTAGGTGAGTTTGGGTGGAAAGAGGGTGTTTGGATATGAGGATTACCCAAACGGGCCGATTTGGGTTGGAAATGGAAAATTGGGTTGTGAACCCAATTATAATGTGATTTTGATGTATGTTAGATTACTAAACTAGGTGTATATGTTTAGGTAATCAAATTGCAAAACTTGAAGGTGATGCGGGATCTTCTAACCCGTAAGGTAAGTGCTTTTGCACTTACTTAGTATTGATGTTAACTGGTGTTTATGCAATATGTTAAGTTTGCATATTGTGTTTTTGAGGTATGAATGTGTATTGAAGTGTACAAATAATTGATTGAATGTAGTTATAGTATTTATACTAAAATGGATATGTGGATATGGAGTTATGGTATAAGTACCATAATGGATATGTGGATATTGAGTTATGGTATAAGTACCACAATAGATATGTGGATATGAAGTTATGATCTAAGAATCATAATGAAAATGTGGTGATGAGGTTATGGCCTATGTGCCATAATGTAAAAGGAAATGTGTTTAATGTGAATGATATATGAAAAGAATGGAAATTGTAAGGTGAAATGCAAGTTAGAAGTGGCCTAATGACCAATTGGGTGCAAACGGGTCAAATGGGTGATTGGGTGAAAACAAGTTATAATTACTTGTTTAATATGTTTATCGTCATTACTAACGGTGTTATGTTAATGTGGTTATGTAGGGAAAGCTCCGAAGTAGGTCAAAGTCAAGTCCAAGGCGTAGAGGGTTCTCGTACGCAAATTTTGGTATTTTAGGGATTTTAAGGAAAATCCTTGTAAAGTGGTGTAAAATGACACTTGAATTGTGTTTTGGTGTGTATAAATGTGTCTTGAAAGTTCTTGGTCGAAAACCCATGTGTTTGGGAAATTTTGTGACTAATTGAAATGGTAAAAGTTGGAAAAATGGTTAAGTGTTGAAAACCGCACAGGTCAATAAACTTTCTGTTTGCTGGGTCATCCCGCGGTGCGCGAGGAAACCAGTGTAGGTTATCTCACGGTATGCGAGGGACCGGGTGTCCGGAAGAGTGTTGCTTCCTCGCGGTACGCGAGAGTATGGGTAAGGTCCCTCGCGGTACGCGAGAGACATTTAAAAAAAATTCTTGAGATAAATGCTTCCGCGTGTTTTAACGATTTAATAATCGGTCTTTGAAAATAGAGTGTTATAGTTTTTAATAAAATTATTTTTTGTCCGGTGCCTGAAAAGTCAATTTAAGGCGTCGAACTAGATTAAAAATAATGGATAATTAAAATAATCAATTGCTCCAACTTGCTTTGACATCTTCTTTGAGTCCCGGTAGTGCCCGTCTTGCCGTTTTCCGTTTCGTCTGGATTTCCACGTTCGTCTCATTTCGTCTTTTCTTGTCTTGAATGTTTTGAGGTAATAATAATAAAAATAAAATTCTATTATATTACATTCATGGCTTCCATAACAACGTCAAAAAAAAATACAGTACAAGATACAAACCGAAAAAATAAAACTATATAACCAACAAAAACAATCACACGAGGTCTAGGCTCGGTTTACAATATAAACAAAACAATCAACCAAAACGAAAGGATGCAACTAATATTACTAACTAAAAACAATATTGGTAATATATAAAAAGAACAATTAAAAATAAAGTTATGATTAAAGATCAAAACTTCACCCGGTTTAACAACTTTAAACCGGTTAGGGTTTCTAGAGCCTCAAAAAAGCGGCTCTGATACCACTGTTGGGTTTTCCCATATATTTTTAGCTTTTCAATAAAGAAGATCCAAATCAAAAACGCAACGGAAGTCTTAATCAAAATCAAGATTGGAAAACCGCACCAGTGATCCAGTTGCAAGAACTTTAGAAATAGAAGATGGAAACACGTAATTAACAACTTTAATTACTTACCTTTGATATTGTAGAGAACAGTGGATGAATACAGTTTAGATATCCACAACAGTTCAACGAACAAAGGTCGCTAGCCCCTACGCGAATCTCCTATCAACAAGCAAAACGGAGCACCCGAACACCACCTATGTGGTGGCCGAAATCTCCTCGAGGGAGAGGAGGGTGGCAGCATTAACTAGGGAGGAGGGAGTGGCTAGGGTTTTCAAGTGTATTAGTAAATATCTAGGTTTTAAATCATGATTTAAAACAATATATAAGCCTTCTAAATGGAATATTCCTTATGGCATATTCCATCAAGATATATATAGGGGAGATTCAAATAAGAATTGGTTTTTTGCTAAAAAACCCTAAGAAATGACAAAAACCTTAAGAAACGATATCAAACGAACTCCGATTGAGCTCATTTCAGTGGCGCTTGAATTGTGTTGTCTAACTCTACCATCTTAGCTTTTAGGGTTTAGCTTTTAAGGTTTAGATTTTATGGTTGAATTTTAGGGTTTTAGACTTAGGGTTTATGTTTTTTTTTGGTGGGGTGGGGGGTTTAGGTTTTGGGGGTACGTGGGGGTGGGTTTAGGTTTTTTTTTGGGGGGGGGGTGTGGGGTGGGGGGTTAGATTTTTGGGGGGTGGGGTGGTGGTTTTGGGCTTTTCGGGGTGGGGTTGGAGGGGGGGTTTTGGTTTTTAGGGGTGCGGGTGGAGGGGGGTTTAGGTTTTTGGGGGCGGGTTAGGGTTTGATTAGACGGTTCCAACTTGTAACATCCCAGAAATCTAGACGCTAATAGTTCGGGTTGATGGACGACCCGAACCCAAATTTATAAAATAAAATACGGGTAGAGTTTGCCGAAGGAAACACGTTTAGCTACTGAGATAGACTCGTGTGGGTCGTTAATGAGCGGTTCAAGTTAAAAACACACAGTTATGGCTAGTACAGGGACCCGGAAGGTAAATTCTCTTGGTTTAAATACCATAACAGGGCAAACCCTAGACCATATTCGGTCCAGGGAGATCGACGGCAACAGGGTGGCCGCAAGGGAGGAGGCCGACGACGAGGGAACTCCGATAACGGCTTCAAGCGGGAAACTCCACCTTCAACCAAGGTAACCCTCGTTTATACTCTTGACGTGTATTGTTTATAATTGTTGGAAACTGATTGGGACTTGTGGTGGCCGACTGTGAGCAATGGTAGCCGGAGGTGGCGCGTGACACTGACGGCCGTAGGTAGAGGACAAGTGGCCGTAGGGGGGAGGACGGTAAGAGAGAGAGAGAGAGAGATAAGGGGCGCGAGGGTGTTGGTACCTGATGACGGGGGTGTTGGGCCGACAGTAGTGCTGCCGGGGGCTGCCGTGGTGGTAGTTCACGACGGCGAATGGCGAAGTAAAGGTTGGTGTTGCATCCTGCTAGGATTAGACTTGACGAGAAGGGCGGCGTAATCACGGTGGTGGTATAGGTTGGAGACCAGATAAGTAGTGCACGGCGACGAGAATGAAGATGGCAATGGTGAGGGTACTCCATGTGGTGCTCGGCTAGCGGTACATGAGGAAGGATACAAGGGCGACAACGGTGACAAGCGGATGATGGTGCACGGCGTGGGAACCAGAGTAACCCGGTTAGGGTTTAGTTGCGTGGCTCGCATGCAAGGGAGAAAACCGGTTCGAATACGTGTGCTCTCGTGGGATTATTATTTGCATGGTCATGTTACGCATGCATGGGGGGAAACCGGTTCGGGTGCGGGTTCCAAATGAATCAAGGACGGTCCGGATCACTTGAACGAGAGAAACTAGGGTTGCATAGTGTTGGATGAAAAAGTGAATGGGACGAGTGGTGGGGTTTTTATTATGATGTTATACGTTATCCAACGTATGTTTTAAACGTATCCTGATCGTGTGATTATACGTTTCTCAGGCTTGGGATTCTAGCGTGGACGGACGAGTTACAGAACAAGGAGCGGGACGTAGCATAACCCGTGAGTTTCTAATCCCCATATTTTAAATGTTTTTAAACATTTTGGGGCAATCATACATACTTTCGAGACATGTTTTAACACATTAAATGTATACCGAGCTTTGGGGTTTAACCCGACGAGTTTATGAAGTTAAATAGTTAAATGTGGGGCTAATGGACTGTGTGTGTGTCCATGGGATGTGCGGGTTACAGGTGGGGATATGGTCACGTGTCGTATAGTGACCTAGCAGGGATGAGTCAGGATCGTAGTAAACGGATCGTACGGGTACGACTAGGACGTGTCACAAGGTGTGCATGTACGTGGTATATGCGCAAATAATGAGATATAGTAATTGTATATGTGTTGCTATATTAGCAGTGTAATGTGTTATGAGTTTGTCGGAGTGAGTCGGGATATAAGCTAAACGCTTATGAATACCTCTAGGATACCTTATCCTAGAGCTATGTGTGAAGTGCAGGTGCAGTTAATGAATCATGTATATAGAGTATATTGTTATGTGATTATACATGTGTTGTGTGCATTGTGTCGTTGTCCTTGTGACACGGCGGGTATTGTGTTTGCATTGTTGTCATTATGACATGGCAAACGGGATTGTGGAGGACCAAGTCCTTCGGGAGGTCACCAAAGGTGACGATGTCCAACAGGACAGTGATGAGCCCAGGGTGTGTTGAACGCCTTGACGTGGGTAACCCTGACGAGGGTGCCGTAATGAGGTATGTGTTTGTGTGCTTATATATTTATGTTAAAATGCATACAAGCGTTGAGTTATATTTATTATGCTTGAGATAGTATTAATGTGATGAGTAGAGTTAGATTGACCGTGGTGCCAGGATTGTGATGTGATGTGATGTTCATAACGATTATATCAGCTGATTTGTAAGTGTCTTGGTCAAGGCTGAGTGATGTTCTAAACGTATAGCTATTAAATTATTAACTAAATTAACCTATTCTAGAAAATAAGTTATACTCTAGACTCTCTAAAACTCGACTAAACTACTAACCGGCAAGTGAACCGATCGACTCTAGTACAGCTAAATAAGTCCGGAAATCGAACCCACGAAACTCTATTTATTACGTAAATTAGACTCACTTAAACAGACTGACTGACACGACTAATTGTTTTTATATTTTTTTTTGGGGGGGGGGGTTGTCTAAAATCCTAAGAGAAAAGCGATTAAAATACTATCAATTAACTAAATTACCTAAGACACGAAGGTGATTTTGGGTTTTACTTCAGATGACGATGGGTAACTACCTAGACTGGAATCTTGGGATACTTCGAGCTATACTTTTAACGGATGCAAGTTAATAAGGAACTGGGATAATAAATTTCTAACCTCTTGAGACACCGAACAGGACTCCCGACCCTTTTCGGGAAGACACCTAAGGGACTCTGAAGGCTGCTGAAAACACCGGTTGATCTAGACTTCCTCTCGGTTATCTAAATGTTTATGTAAAGTACCCTAATATGACCTACTCCCTCTCGGGTTGTAAACCTAGGATGACTTGGGTTCTTGATTCGACTCGATAGACAAATATTAGCAAGGTAACTACGACAGACTTCTCTCAAAGACCACCCTAGCAATTTACCAATTTAGACCTATCAATAATCTCGCACCTCTCGGCTATTAAGATTAGTATAACACCTAGACCTATTCAATTATCAAATATAGCTTCTAAGGTATTTTGGCCAATTAACCCAACAAATCACAACGCAAGTTAATGATCTAGCATGACCCTATTACGCGAAAGACATTCACCAAAGATCATACGAAGCAATATATAACAATTAGAATAATTCTAAGCATGCATATTCAACGAATCAATAATCAAGTTTGCTACTTTATCATGAAATCCAAAATTAACAAGCATCCAATATAAAAATCACAACTTTAGCATCCCATTCATCATAGTCTAGGTAGTTTATCTAATTTAGCTACTCATCATTATCCAAATCAAAGACGCAATTTCAACAAAGTGGAAAGACATGGTAAAAAATAAGAAAACAAAGAATTGATAAACCCGGATAGCCAAACCACGAGCTTGATCGATCCTAGGACTCCAACCTTCAACCGTTTCTCCTTCTTGCTTGAAATTGCTCCAAAATCTCTCCTAAATTCGTCCTAGATTCTTCAAATCGGCTAGGGTTACAAGTATATGATTGAGATGTATTTATACCCCAATCCAGCATCAACCCACCTGAAAGTCGAAACATTCTGTGGAAAATAGGCCTTCGCCACCCGCGGAGCCCATTGGCTTCCATTCTCGCGGGTGGCGAGGAGTTAAAAACTGTGTTTAGTGATACAACTCCCTCGCGGCCCGCGAGGGACAACTCCTGACCTTCTCGCGGGTGGCGAGAAGGTGTTTCTTCTCGAATTTCTTGCTTTTAATTGACTCTTGACCTCCCGATCTCTTCCGGTACTCGGTTTTGCATATTTTTGACTCGTTTTCTGCCCATTTCAGCAAAAACTATCACTCGAGACCTGGTAAACCAAATGGATCAGTAGTAACATATTCTAACTAAAAACTAAAAGAAAACTAAACAAAACCACTCAAACTGAACACGATAAATGGGTGTATTTTGCAATACATCACTAAGTAAGTTGAGGTCTAGGGGATTGTTGTGTTAACCAAGTGTTGAGTTAATACATGTACTTGAACATGAGTTATTATGGGATGAGTCTTGGGTAATGAGTTACTATGGGATAACGGGTGATAACAGGGGTTATCTACTTGTTAATGAATTGTGGACCTATTTTATAAGGACCGTGGGTCCTTAGTAAAGTTTAAATAACTTTTGAGACGGATTGGCTTTTAATTAAACTAAACTATTAGAACTCACTTAGCGTAGCTGACTTTGTGTGTGCGATAGATTGTTTGCAGGTAGGCGTTGCGGTGACATATCTTGGCTTGGGAGCGGTGCTACTCGGATTGGTGTGCAAGCATTCATGAGGTAACCTAATGACATTAATCAGTAACTAATGTTTTTAGAAAGACTTCCGTTGTAGATTAAGTGATACTTTATACGTTTTAAAGAAAATAACCCGTTATGAGAATCAACTGTAGGGTGCCTGGTTTGGAGCCTTACACAACGGTGTTGGAATGAGCTCTATCGGAGTTCGCTTGACCCATTTCTTAGCATTTTTTAGTGAAAAACCACTCTACCCTCGACGAGACGGTTCCAACGCCCCTGGAATGAGCTCAATCGGAGTTCGTTTGATATCGTTTCTTAAGGTTTCTGTCATTTCTTAGGTTTTTTTAGCGAAAAACCACTTCTTATTTGAACCTGCCCCTATATATATACATATATATATGGGAGGGTTCATGAGAAAACCACATAGTTATGTCAAAACCGAGAAAACCAATTTTAACCAATCATATAACATTTATTATTTTTTATTTTATTTTATTTATAAAAGTATCAAAGTAATATTACGCATTTTTACCAAAAAATCATTTTAAGTATTGGCTTACGTATACGTACCACATAGCGTTACATATGTGTTACGTATACGTAAACAGAAAACAGAAAAACTGCAGTTACGTATACGTAAAACACAATACGTAAAATGACTTTTTGGTAAAATGTGTAATATTATATTAATATCCTTAAAAACAAATTAAAAAAACAAAAAAATATATAAATTATTTGATTGGTTTTTGACAGTTTTCTCGGTTTTCGCATAACCATATGATTTTCTCATGATCCCTCCCATATATATATATATATGTATATATATGTATATATATATATATATGTATATATATAGGGTAAGGATCCAATCAAAACTCTCTGTTATTGTGTTAACAAAAAAGAACCCTGCAATAATCGATCCAATCATCATTTTTTTAATAACATTATTATACGAATTAAACGTCATATTCTTTTTGCATTTTGGTAAAAGCGCAAGTTTATGTGAGCTTACATTCCGGATTACCCGAGATGTTGGTCACTTGTCGGATTTACTCATGAACATATAGTACACAGATATCATACAAAACGGAAGACTTTAAAATATTACTTTATTTCATAACATGTTTTAATGTATAATTAAAAAGAAAGTACAAGTACATTCTATTCACAAATGTCAGCCTTTCAAATGATGCCAGATAGACTTGCATAAGATGCCTCTATTCTAGCTCATTGCTTTTGCTGCATGAAGCTATACTTTTGCCTGATATACATGCTCAAGTGATCAGCTTATGCTGGTGAGTTCTAAGTTTTAGTCAAAAATGTCTTTGACCTCTATCTCATGCATAAATGGTTTCGTATGACACGCTTTCAAAACATCACATTAACTTCTTCCCAAACATAATATTTTATACTTGCACACTTATGAGGTCACGCTAACCTCTAAGGGTCGTCACTACTTGATCATACTCTTGTACAAAGTGTCCATACTACCTTCCATAATGGAATGCTATACCTCTCTCCCTTAAGTTGCTAGATATTATGCGGTATTTGGCCAGACATGGCAAAATATTTTAGACCATTATAGTCAAAACATTCTTTCTATGTCAAGACAATAAATGTCGAGACATCTTTCTAGTCAAGGTACTTCACAACCATGACTTATTTGTGTATCACTTACTAGGGCACACCATGATAAGTTACACCATGATAAGTTCTAAAACATTTTACGTGTCAAAATCATTTTCTTTCTAAAAATCTTTGCCATGGCAAATCATCCCAAAAGCATCTTTCCTTCCAAATCATCTTTCCAAAAACCCATCTTTATCCTGAATCCCTGTAAAGGTTTCTTCCCGATGTATCAAAAAAGTTTATATATAGGGTATACCGCAACGTGCCCACCACCCCTTTGATATTTCGTAAATACTCCGTTACACGGTTTTAGGACTTAGACAATGTTTCTTACCATAATATCTTGCAATAACATAAATGCTAGCCCAAAGTATTTAAATCAAGGGGCATATAGGATTCATGTAAAATCTATCATAGCATGCATATCTTGCCCAAAAACATTTAAAACATTAAGTGGGCATCATAGAACTCACCTCTAGCTCTTGCCTCTTTCATGTTAACCTTACTCAACGTACAATGACTTGGTTTAAAGTCCTAAGCCATTTTAACTTTACTTAAACATATGTTCCTAGCATAGTGTTAATAACCAAGTTGTAGGAAATTGGTCAGAATCTTACCTTGGGACTATCTACTACTTATTGGTGCCAAAAGCTGGAAAATGGACTTCTATACGTGAACCGGGTCTTTAGGAATCGAACTCAAAGCTTAACTGTGTGTTTTGTAAAGTGTTTGAGTGTGTGGATGACGTTTAAATCGAGCTCAAAGGCTTTCGATTTATAGGCTGAAATCAGGCCCGTAGCGGACCGTTACACAAGTTGGTAGCGGTCTGCTACCGACCTAGGTTAAACTCGTCACTTCGCCACGCGTCACCTCCTCGTTACCAGGGTCAATTTTGCGGCTAGTGGACCGTCACGTGTACCGTCGCAATCTACCATAGGGTTTAGTCATCATACACGCGTCTAACACGTGTAATCCCCTTATGATTGCCTTCGCCCACACGTAGCGGACCGTTATAGATCTTGCTCCTTGAACTTTGAACTCTTTATATTCCAACGCCTTAGGCTTTTACTTAATTACAATTTCAGTCCCTCTAATGCTTGTCTTTTTAATTTTTTTTTGGGTGTTACAGGAAGAGAAACCGTTCTAACGTCATAACCAACACCACCCCTTAATTTCTTATGTGTAACTATTAGATAATAATAATACTAAATGGAATCCATATTTTTTTAAACATACACTTAATCGATTTTACACCTAATATTTATACACTTATATTTTTGATAACTGAAGTTAGAATTTATCAATTGTTTGGTAATCAACGATTTGATTAAAACTAAAGTTATTTAAGGGATTTAAATAAGTTTCATGAAGATTATTAGTATATCAAAACGTATAATATTGACGTTAGACATTGAATAAAATATAAATACGAGACGATTGATAGATGTAATGAAACAAATGAGAATGTAACTTTGGCATTTAAACGTATGTGATCTCATGAAGAATATGAACGTGATGTAGGATTGTTCAAACACTCATAAACGAATATCACACTTTGTAAGTCTGCACAACTACTAAAAGTTACGGATTCTTACCCTTTCGCTTGTTATTATCGTGCTCGTTTGTTAAAACCTATTTGATTATCACATTTATTTAGAACTCCTAAACGTTTTTGGCACATTAATCAGATCCATTTGTTTGTGCTTCACGATCCGGTTATGTTTGTTTAGACTCGAGATATGAAACTGATATTTATGGCATGCGATAGAATTTAAGATAAGTTATAGTCATTATCGAATGTTTCGAGAATTATTATACCGTTGTGATATTGTTGTTGTTGATATGTGACGCGCGATCTGGATTTGCTTGAGCTCCGGTACCCTAAGTGCTACGCTTCTTGTGGAGTGTCCCACGGGCATGACATTGCGGCATCAATGTTATGTGCACTATCCGCGACAGTGAGATCAGTTCACGGCTTCTCCATCGTACTTTTGATGTACTAGGCCATATAGGAGGCATATGGATCGATCATATGTTATTGTGGATATATATTGTATGTTTTGTTGATGGGTTATGTGTGTGCCAACAACACACCGCACTATCGGTTATATAGGTCGGCCGACCTATGCGAGCCCTATCGGTATGTTATTTGTTTCAGCTCAGGGGTATCATCTGTTATGATATGGTTTACTTTTTGGCTTGTGACCTTGCATCATATCATGTTACATTGTGTTAGCTCTTGATCTTGTTATATCTATTGCTTGTTGTTGCCTGAGCCTTTATCTGTAATGGCATTCGACTCATTCCATAAATCTATGTACATTACAGGTTCACATGTTACTCTGGGTGGGAAGTGAAGAGAGAAGAATCAAGCTATAGGACTTGACTCGGGAAAGTTAGTTACTTTTTAATAATATGTAATTTAACCTTAGGGTACTTGAACTATCTTTTGAATTTTATAACTTGTATTGTTTAATCTATAGAATTATGTCTTATATATGTTTTGATTACCATCTCCGACATGTGACACGCCACCCCTATGTCCGGGGTGCGTCACCCCCAAGTCCTAGATAAGCTTCCGGTAAGGTGTTTTTTTTTTGAACGGCGACTTTCAATTTGAGTGTCAGTCGCATCTCCGACAAGTCGGAGACCCTGTCACCCCTCCAACCTGACCACTACGTTGTCTAAACCGGGCCCGCGGGTTCAGAGCGAGAGGCTAGGCATTCACCGGGAAACCATGGAGCCTGCTGCCACTTGACAGCCGTTGCGTCGCTACACGGGTCAAGACCTGCTAGCGTAACACACTCCGGACTAAAACCCGGGTTGGCTCTGGATCAAATACATTAAAGATTATTAGCTCTAAACTTCAAATGTAATTTATGCTACTGCTTTTGATGATTCTGACAATTCGTAACAACTAAAGTTTATGAAAAAATAATTATTTATTTGAAAATTAAGTACTATCGAATGAATGGGACTTCCTTGTATTGTTATAAAAGTTAATTTAATGTATATACCTTTTAAGAATAAGGATGTTATATGTAGCTAGAGGTGAAAAAAAAAACCGGTTTGGTTTTTCTAACCGGTTTAAACCGGCAAACCGGTTCACCTCTAACCGGTTTAAGACAAACCGGTTCGGGTTGCCTATAAACCGCCGGTTTATAACCAGTTTAAGACATTAAGGGAAGCATCGGGTTGAAGACCGGTTTAATCAAACCGGGTATGGTAACCGGTTTTTTCATTGAAAGTGAACTAGCCGTTACAAAACGGCTTTATAGCCGTTGGGGCTAAATCTAGCCTTTTTTGTCAATATTTCACCCATAAATCAATATAAATAGGTGGGGGCGTTTAGGGTTGATCACACCTTTCTCTAAACTCTCTAATCTCTAAAACCGTTCTTTAAATGCTCTCTAAACTCGCTCTAAACTCTAAAAAAAAATCATGTCAAGTAGTGTTAGCGGTTCCTCAAACGAAGTTAGCGTGGTGGAAATTCTAACAACAACGAGAAATCCGGCAATTTGGTGCAATTACGATCTATGTTTGTTGTCAAACGGTAAGGAACGTGCTCGGTGCAAGATGTGTGGTGCGTTTTTGAGGAAAGATTCAAACACTAGTTTGAGAATTCATATGAAAAAATCTTGCCCGTCGTTGAAGAGAAATGCAAGTAAAGGTCAAGCCTCGATGACATCCGAAGGAGTAATTTGGAACTTTGATCCAAATATTGTTCGAGATCGAATGGTGAAGTTAGTGATCCAAGAAGGATTGCCGTTCAATCCGCGCTTGGCAAGTATGATTAAAGAGACACTCTAACCACGTTATCATCAAGTAAGTCGTACCATCCTTAGACGAGATTGTATAAAAATGTGGAAAAAAGCAAAAAAAAAAGAATTAATTTTGGGATTTGAAAATTTGGAAACCGGTGTAAACTTAACCACCGATGTTTGGTCAGCTCCACATGGTATACCCGATTCGTACCTTTGCGTTACCGCGCATTGGGTTGATCCCAAAACGTGGCAAATGATGAAGTGTACAATCGCGTTTGACTTGTTTGAATATCTACACACCGGAGAAAATTTATTTTATATATTAGATGGTGTTATAACCGAATTTAAATTACAAAATAAACTTTTTTCAATGTCTTTTGATAATTCATCTAATAATACAAATGCAGTTCAAAAACTAAAAATGAAATATAAACCGATTTGCAACGGCGCTTTTTCCATAGTCGTTGTGTTGCAAACATCATTAACTTGGCGGTGCAAGCCGGGCTTGCAATTGAAGACGTTTCAAACTTAACAAATGCTTTTAGAGTAATGCTTAAAGATATTTTTAGTATCAAAAAAGGAGATCATGATTATATTAGATTTTGTCGTAAAACGAATAATCTTTGCTTAGGTCCGAATTGGGACGTCGAGACAAGATGAAACTCGACTCATAATATGTTTCAAAACGCTTTACGACAAAGACAAACTTTAGAAATGTTTCATGAAATGCTTTCCTCAAAACCTCGTCGTAGAATTCTAAAGTTTTCGTCTACGAGTTGGGACATTTTAAAAGACGTAACCGAATTGCTTAAAGTTTTCAAATCCGCCACCACTTTTTTATCCGATGTTTATTAATCCACAAGTCCATTAACTTTTAAACAAATATTTTTAATGGCTACCAAGTTGTCGGATTTTGAAAATAAAAGCACTCTTTTTACAAAAATGATAGAACCGATGAAAGAAAAAATAGTAAAATATTTTAAAGAAATGGCTCCCGTTATAACTTGTGCCTCCGCGTTAAACCCTATCATAAATGTTTTCGGGGTTGAAACGTTGATTGATAAAATTACTTACGCTTTAGATTTGGATGTTGAAGACATACATTTTGCACAAAACACAAAAACATATTTTAACAAATGTTTACAAGATTTATTTGATGTTTATTCACACAAAATATTGTATAACTCCGACTCCACATGATACAATGGATACATCATCAAGTGGTAGCTCGAGGGATGTTAACTTGAATTTATATAACGAAATGTTAAATGAGTTTAGTAAACGGGCTCGAGGTAGCACCCCGAGTAGCGAGCTCGGAAGGTATATTGGCACAAACTTTTTATCGTTTATGCCTCCTTCCGTTTTTGAGGATTTTGATATTTTGACGTGGTGGGAAAAAAACGAAGTTTTGTTTCTGATTCTTTCCGCCATGGCCCGTGATATACTAACCGTCCAAGCTTCCACGGTAGCTTCAGAATCTGCGTTTTCTTTTAGTGGCAGAATCTTATCGATACGAAGTACTAGACTCACCCCCGTGGCGATGGAAATGTACATTTGTTTGAAGGACCATTCGAATGCAATGGATAGGATACAAGACCAAACTTCTCTCGAATACGAAATTCAAGCTGAAGAAACCATACACAACAACGAGGTTGATCTTGGAATATCCGAACTAGTCACCGATGAAGAACCAGCCGAATAGGCAAGGTTACGAAGCTCCGGTTCCGAAGATAACGTACAAGAATAGTCCAAAAAGTAAATATATATATTGTCATTTGTAATATTTTCCAATTTTATAATTTTATCTTGTAATGTTTTTTAATTTTCTGAACTTTCCAAATATTAATAAACGTTGAACTTTATGTTTTATATTTGTTATATATATATATTTTTTTATTTTTTATTAAATATATTGAATTTTATTGAATTTATTTGATTTTCAATTAAAAAACCGGTTTAACCCTCAAACCGGTTAGAACCATACCCTAACCGGTTTGATAGGGTTGGGTTTTTATGTGTTGAGAACCGGTTTGAACCGAAACAGTTTAGGGCCAAACCGGGTTTGACCATTTGTTAACCAAACCGGTTCGGGTCGGGTTGAACCGGTTTGGGTTGAAAAAACTTTTTTATGCAACTCTATATGTAGTAGCTGAGAAGCATTGGCTGTTAATTTCTTCTACTCTCAACTATTATGAAGACTTCTACTTCAATTCCAAGACTACTCATACTCGCTTGAGCCCCAAACTAGCAAGTAATTTAAGAAATAATATTTATTAACTTAAAGTGCATATAAAATAAATTACAAATATTTTAAAAATGTTTAATCCAACGTTAAAATAAATGATCTCATATTGATAAAAAAAAACATAAATAAATTAAAGCGACTTGTGTCCAAAGATTCTTTTTTACTTTTATCATTGTCAAGGATACTAAGATATATAATTAATCTAATCGTTTTTGGAGTGTACACTAGTTCTCTTTATTATTTAAAAAATCTTAGAAAATAAATACTAACTTTCTTTTTGAGACTATAGCGGACGCCGTTACTATTGAGACATCGTGAAAAATTCGACGCCGTCACAACGCGAGCCGGATAAAATTCCACGTTAAACTACAATTTTACAAGGAAGGAGAACATGTTTGGGACAGAGTATCGTAACCTTTATTTAAAGTTAGATATTTTATTGTATTGAAGTGTACACTCAAATTATTTTAATACTATTTTTATTATGTCATGAGGTCACAGGTTTGACTATTGGCGTTCTTTCTTATATCACAACTCATTAGTTTTTTATTATAATTATTATTTTTAAAATAAATTTAAATAATATACCTATTTTGAGAAACCAAAAAAAAATTACAAGCGATATTTTATTCTTTTAATCATAACTAACTCAGTAATATTAAACAAGCACCACATGCATACATCGACTAAACATAGAAAATTGATTCTTTTGATGCGAATTTATCGGCTTCCGAATAACAAACGAATTTAAGTGGTCATGCCGTTATCCTATTTCAATGATTTGTTTGTAATAGTCTCTTTTCTTTATGGAAGGGAACTTCAATTTTTTTTCATTGATTTTCTAGTCCAATGGCATGAGAATAATGGTTAGAGCTTGGGATTTTTAAAGGTCTCAAGTTCAAGCCTGACTCAATGAGGTTTTTTTTCACAGTGATGGGTTTTCCTCCTTGATGGTGTTCTTGAGTGAGTCAGTCATGGAGCGTCAAATTCAGTATTCTGGTCCAATGACATGAGGATAATAGTCAAAGATTGGGATCCTTAGAGGTCTCAAGTTTAAGCCTGACTCAAGGAGGGGTTTTTCCCACAGTGGTGGGTTTTCCTCCTTGATGGGGTTCGTGGATGAGTTAGGCCTGAAGCGTAAATTCAGTATGGAAGGTTGAAATCCCGTCTCAGGAAGACTCACTCGGGTATTGGTGGTAGTTTCAAACGCCGTTCTAAAAAAAAAATTTGAAAGACAAATATCTTTATTACTGTGGGAGTGAGACTTGAACCCATAAACTTCTCAAACTTTGGTGTTCATAGAGGTTTTTCCTCTATCACTAGGCCACCAACCCCAATGGCAGAATAGAACTTATTTAATAATTAATCGCTTCGTTTGGATTTTATATTAAATATTACCAAAACGTCTCAGCATGGGACGTTTAGACTAAGGCCCCCCGTAGTGAAGGTGTAAAAGGGGTGGTGTGAGCCACCTGGCTCAACCACTGACGCTGAACACCGCCCCCTTGGGCGTGAATGGGGCATGGGGGCTTGGCGTGAGGGAAATCACGGGCAAAGGGCATCAACGTGTGTGTGTGATGTGTATATATTTGTGTGTGGATAATGAAATCACTACGCACCTTAGTGATTTGGTTTATTGATTGCCTCATGTTGACGTGGCGGTGACGTGGTGGGCTGAATGTGAAACCACTACGGATTGCCTAATAGTGGTTAGGGGTGTAAACGACCCAAGCCGACTCGAGAGCTACCTGAGATTGTTCCGCTAAAAAGTCTAATCGAGCCGAGCTTAAACGAGCTCGAGACCCCGAGCTCAAGCCTAATTAAAAAAAAAAGTTTGTTTAATAAACGAGCCTCAAGCCGAGTTTTCACTTATCGAGCTCGAGCCGGCTCACGAGCCTAACCGAGCCTATTATGTATATAATTTTTTAATTAATATATTAAATATATATTTATAAAAATAATAATTAGTATATATAAAATTATGATACAAATAATTAAATAATATATATTATGTTATATTATAATAAAATTTATATAAAATAATTATAAATATACATAAATTAATTAATAAATAATAAACGAGCCGAGCTCGAGCTTGAAAAATTAACCCACGAGCCAAGCTCGAGGTTTAAAAAAAGACCTCGAATCAAGCCGAGCTCGAGCTCACAGTAAGTTAAATAAGCCGAGCTCGAGCCTAGTCGAGTTCTGGCTCGACTCGACTCGTTAACACTCCTAATAGTGTTCATAGATTCATGCGTTTATTTAGTTATTTAATTTTAATATTTTTGTTTTCGATTTTCTAAATTTTGCACTAACTACGAAATTTAGATATTTCATGTAAAAAATAGTTTGATGTGCTAGTTTAGTCATTTCATAATATTCATTTTCTATAAAAGATGCGTCTTTTAAATGTTTTATGTTTTCCTTATGCGTAATATTAATTATAGAATCAAAAACTTCAAAATTGTTTTAGCGATTTGTATATGTTTTTTATTCATGTGATAAACGTCATTGGGACTAGTTATTTAATGGAAGTACAAGACACTAGAGGTGATAATATAAACTAGTTGGGTTCATCTGAAGGTTGCGTGAGTTCTGTTTATGAAAAAGCTCGCGCTACACGGCAGAAGTTTAGTCGTTTCTTCCTTGCGATTCGCGGCATGACATTGGCTCGGCCAATCACAAACCATACAAGCGAATAACGAAAAAGCGAATATCGATACCAGTTCCGATAACACCAATGCTAGCAGGAATGATGTTCGCTCATAGTCGAGGGAGTTTGGTCGTGACCGGTTCGGTTCATCTGTGGCAACGGCTGTCACTCCGTCATAAAATCCTAAAACATACCTCGTATAAAAAAACACGTCGCACCGGCTGTCACTCCGTAATAAAACCCTAAAACATACCCCTTCGTAAAAGCGAGCTTCGCCACTCTGGCCATCAAAAAAAAATTAAAGCATAGCGTTAAGTAACCAAAACACAAATCTAGATACAAAAACATGTCACAACGGTCGTCATTCTACCGTAAAACCCTATATCGTACCTCGTCGTAAAAGTGAACATCACTTCACCGTAAACCCTGAAATCGTAGTGTCAAGAAACGCAAACGTAAAAGAAAAAACAAAAGAATTAAATTAAACGTAAAAAAAAAATCTTGACGCAACCATTTATAAAAACAAAAGAAAAAAAAACTCAAACGTTGTACCACATCGTAAAAGTAAACGTCACTTTATCGTAAAATCTCAAAAATCGTGAACACAAATATAGACGGAAAAATTGTAAAAAACTAAAAAAAAGTCACTAAAAGACAAAACGCTACTATTCATTTAGTTCTCAAATAAATATAGATATAATTATAGGTTAGATTAAAAGTTATAATATTTGGTCGCAAATGCCCAGTTTTTTAGTAGGGACCACTAACTTCTTTTATTTTTAAAATAAAAATAATTTTTAATCTCTTCATGTTTCATTAACAACTTCAAACTTTTAAAAGAGCATTTTCAAGACAAGTTTTTAGTCGACTTTAGAGATGGTTGATATGATGCTAATGTGGAGGAACGAGTGGAAGGAGACAGGAAGTGAAATTTTGTCACCAGGGACCGTCCGTGAAAGACACCAAGCCATTGATGTGAAGAAGAGACGAGAGGATATGTGAGCCCCCGATTGCTAATGGTCGAAGTATGCGTATTTCTTTTAACTTCCTACACATGAAAAAAGCTAAATCCAAAACGAGTGTGTATATCATTCTATATTAAAAATGTTGTTTGATGAAAAATAACATCCATCCAATCAGTTGCTGTCATGTGACAACATTTGGTTGGTTTTTTTTTCTTCTAGTTTTCATTATGTGTATGTGTGTGTTTATATATATATATATATATATAGTGCCCGGTTATTATACAAAGTGATTTTAGCGTATGAAAACACCAGCATGCGACATGTGTTTAGTGGGCGAGGAGTATAATAACGCTTGTTTTATAATAACGCATGACCATAATCACGTATGTTCATAATTACGCATAACCATAATCACGTATGTTTTATAGTAACACATGACCATATTCACGCAATCACGCATGCTTTATAATAATGCATGGCCGTAATCACACATTGTAGGTCCTGATGATAGGGTCCCTGATGTCGCCCAGACGGTCTATAAAAACTAACAAATAAACCTAACCTAGACTCCTAAGTAATAAATGGAGTACCTATGAACTAAACCGCACTGACAGCCAAGTGTACCTATCGAGTGTAGCAAAGCTTAATGGTAAATCGGATTATCAAACCTAGAGACACTACTATAGCTAAACTAGACTCTGACTCAGTCTAAAGATGATTTGGTTGGGGTTTTCTACACTACTGATTAAACTAATAATGCAGAACTAGAGATCGATTCGAACTATCAGACAAAGAACTCATGGAAATACCAGGAATGGGAAGAATACCACCTAGGTCGGAATCCTATTTGCAAAGCTCAACTTCTACCGGTTATGGAAACTATGATAGATCTGGGTATCTAAGGATAACAGCTCTAGACAACCTAGTGGATCTCTAATCACTCTCAGGGTGTCACCAACTAAGAAACCTAAAGATGTAGTAAACTCACCAAATGGTCGGATTACATTTCAGTCTCTACAACAATGATAATGTATCCAACAGACAGATCACCTCTCAGCCTCACTATCCACAATACATCAAAGATGCACGAGGTAATCTCAGAACAAACACTATGAAATGGAATAACAACGGATACTAGAACCTAAGGGAAACTTTCTCTCAGACAGATTTCACTCAGAATCCTAAGATGAAGACCAATCGATTACCTCTCACCTTTCGGGTATCGAGATAGGAAGAACACTCAGATCTAACCCACTCTCAATCACAACTCTTATGGAATACTACGTCTAGCAAAGCATTAAACAACCACAAACACACATTCTATGATCTAGATATACTACTCAAACTGAAAGACATTCATAAGCAGCATATGGAACTATAATCAATTGCATATCAGGTTCAAAGCATGCATAACATCATAATTATTAAACCAAGATCGTTACAAAACCATTAATCCATTCAAAATAACCAAAAACCGATAACAATCATAACTTTAGCAAGTATTTATCCTTAGACCTAGGCAGTATCAATGTTTTAGCCAACTATCATATTCAAAACATCCAGAACAGAAGCAATAAACACAAACATGGTTTCAAACACAGAAATCAAAGATAAAGATTCGAACTTTAGACCCGAATAAGCTAAACTAAACAAACCCGGAATCAAAAGCTTCGATCTTGCACTTCAAACACCATCTCCAGCCCTAAAATCGCCTCCTAGCTCTCTCCAGACGGCTAAAACTCCAACACCTCAAAGTATGGCATTACAATTTTATTTAAAATCGAATTCTAGGGTTTTGCGGAATTATCTAGCCCTCGGGTATCGGGAAGTAAATTCATGGGTCTCTCGCGTACCGCGAGAGACAAAATAGCCGGGCGCGCTTCTGGATCTTCTCGCGTACTGCGAAGGCTTGATTTTTCACATTTTTGCATTTATTTCTTGGGACTTCATTCTCTTGCTCATTTTCCTCGGGATTTGACTTGTATTCCACATGATCACCTGAAAACGAAAGACTCAAAACGAAACTAAAATGACTCAAAACACATACAAAACTATCTTAAAACGCACGAATACAAAGGAATAAAAATGCAAAAATAAAAGGAATCGACTTAGCTGGTAATGAAGCACTGAATGGTCCAGCTTTACTCTTCCTCTTGTGCACCGTATAGCATTTCAGTCGTAGTTGCACAATTTACTACTGGGTTGCCTTTACAAAATAAATAAGATGAGAACCAACCCCGCCCGAAAGAAGATTGAGTACGGACGGAGCGATCAATACCTGCACAGATAAGCTCACACAAACCCACATCATTCAACTGACACAAGTTACAGACTCAAAGTAAAATAAAAGACTTGACTGACTCACTAAGACTCAAAATAGATAGCAGGGAAGCATACTCGATGGGTGGCAAACACACAGACATGAATGCCACAAGCATAGTGAATCAACGGTTACGAATGGTTTTTAAGTTTCCATGGTAGGTGGATGTGAACGATATAATGGATGGTGATAGATGATGGTAATTGAATGGTGATGATGAGATGATGGATGGACTAATGATGATAGATGGTGAGTAATTGGAGTGGTGAATGGGTAGTGGTGATGGGTAGTAATGATGTGGATGGTGGTGAATATGGTGGTAAGCGGTGAATGGTAGTGGGTACGGGAGACCAAGGGAAAACAAAGAAGTGGGAGTGACAAAGGGCTCCCCCGCGTACCGCGAAGAGAAAGGCAGCACTCCTCGCGTACCACGAGGAGGCAAGTTGTAAGTCGGCCCTAAGTTTTGTCTCTCGCGTACCGCGAGAGATGGGCTTACTGGCTCCGCGTACCGCGAGGGACTACTGTTAACAGAAAGTTTTGAGGGTTTTTTATACTTAGCCAAATTTTCACCCCTCAAACCTTTTTCACCCAAATCCTATAAACAACTCGTTCCAACTATAAAAAACAAAGTAAAAAGACCTGGAACTTCGTTCATGGTGATTTTCCTCACCGAATCAAGTGCGAATCCCTGCAAAACACGACACAAACAAAACACACATACCGAAAAAAAAAAACAAAAATGACACGGACTTAAACAAGGGACTGTATACAAACTCTACATCTCGGGCACTTTCTCGAGACTCAAACAAGCCTATCAGGAGGCTTCTCCTTAATCCTAACCGATACCGCCTTCATCCTGCGCGATATACCAACTCTCCATAACAACAAATAAATACCAACTACTACACCTATGTCATGTAGGTCTTTCCACCACAACTTAAACCTGCCAGGTCCAAAGATAACATGGATTAAGTATCGGAGTAGTTTCTCACTCCTAAACGTCCCCACACTTGGGGTTTGCACTATCCTTAAATCACATGCCTCACTCAATGCTCTGGTTCTCTTACTGGGAGGCCAAGACCTAGGGGGTGACTCAGTCTCACTCCCCTCAGCATGAAGAACAGAATTGGGTAAGGGCTTAGGAACTCTATGGATGTGCCCTCAACATTGTCATCTGGATCTTCAGGATCCTCTATCTTCTCTACCATCCCCACACTTGGGGTTTTGCCTACCATATCCTCCATCTTTGCCATCAACTCTTGCATATCACTGGGCACCTCACCGCCGTCTTCATCCGGCTCATTCAGTAACTCTCCTAACTCAGGGGCGGTTTTACTAACTACATCCTCTACCAGAACAGAGTCCATATGGTAGTCCATGAAGGCATCAATCATGCACATAGAATGGCTCTGCTCACTAGCCCCCTTCACGGACTTCACAACATCAAAGACAACAGACTCATACCCCACACGAAGTGTGAGCTTCCCGTCAAATACATCGATCAAAGCCTTGGCGGTACGCAGGAACGGGTGTCCTAGGATGAGCGGGACTCTATCCTCCACATCCATGTCGAGAATGAAAAAATCCATGGAGAAGACGAATTTGTCAACTTTCACTAAAAGATTCTCCACTATTCCTCGTGGATACTTGACTGAACGGTCAGCCAAGGATATGTTCATGCGCGTCGGCTTCGGTTCTCCTAGGTCCAACTGTTTTTATATGGAATATGGCATCAGATTGATGCTAGCACCTAGGTCGTCCAACGCATGGTTCAAGGGCAACCGCCAAGCAGACACGAGATCGTAAAGTGACCCGGATCTGCCAGTTTCTCTAGCAGTTTGTTCTAAACCACCGTAGAACATCGCTTAGTTGGTGATACTTTAGAGACCTCCTCTAGCTTATTCATGTTGGAAAGAAGATCTTTTAAGAACTTGCCATACTTAGGCATATGCTGGAGGTCCTCTATGAATGGGAGATTGACCTTAAGCTGTTTAAACATATTGAGGAAGTTACTGTATTCCCGAGCATACTTATGTGGCAGCAAACGCGTTGGGTAGGGAACACGGCTAAGGTCATTTTCGGAGGACTTCATCTCCACCCCTTCTTCTTCTCCTCTGCCTTCTCGGCAGGCTTCTCAACTACTATATCCTCAACCACCGGCTCCTCTTATTCTACCGGTGGCTCCTCTCTCCCTTCTATCCTATGGCTCCTAGTAGACACGACCATCATTGAAGCATTAGAACTCTTATAAGCCGTATATGCTTCTCCCTTCTTCTCTTTCAATCTCTTAGCGATGTCCACTATTGTGCACTGCAAATCCATGAATGCAGATGGCTAATTCTTCAGTAAAGTGTCATGCGCATCCAGTCTCTACTGAGTCTCCTTATCCTTCTACACTAAATGAGCGAGCATCTGAGTTTGGTTCTCCAGCATGTCTTCAATCTTCTTATCCCTAGCACTGCTCCCAGAACACGCTCCTGCTTCACCTCCTCCATATTGATTAGAGCGGGTATTAAACCCAGGTGGGTTGTTTTCAGATCTCCATCCCAAGCCAAAAGAATTGTTATAATTATTATTGTACCTTCGGTTCTGGTTGCCCGCAAAGTTCACCTGCTCCTGCTGACTAACGGGGCAGTCCCTGGTGTCATGGCATCCCCTGCACACCTCACACCTTTGAGCACTCAACTTTAGCTCTTTGATTTCATTCGCCATCGCCGCGAGTGCAACAGCCACACTAGTATCAGGATTGACCTGATGCACACCTCTAGGAGAAGAGGAGGGTGCCCTAGCACTAGGAATGGAAGTCCTAGTAGATGGCCGTTGTTGTTCCGCCAGAGCAAAGCTCTTGAACATCTCTTCACACTCAGCTGTGTCTTTCTTGTCCATGATATGGCCTCCCGTGGCAGTGTTGAACATTTGCTGCTTCTCGAAGGTGAGACCATTGTAGAACTTCTCCACTATCGCCTAGTCAGAAATACCATGCTGGGGACATCGGCTCAACAGCGCGTTGAACCGCTCCTAGGACATGTGATAAGGCTCGTCAGGGTCCATCCTGAACGAATGGATCTGGTCCCTAAGGCGAGCGGCCCTGGAAGGTGGATAGTACTTTTTAAGAAACTTAGCTTGCAAGTCCTCCCATGTGGTGATAGAATTGTCGGGGAGGGTGTCAAGCCAAGTGGAAGCACGTCCAGAGAGCGAAAATGGAAAGAAACGCAAGTAGATTACGTCTTTAGATACACCCGTGATATTGAAGGTATCGCATATGTGCGCGAAGCGGGATAGATGTCCGGGTGCATCCATGGTACTGAGTAGAATCAGTGATCGTACTCATGACATGTGATGGGATTTTCCAAGTATTGACATTAGGGATGGCGGGGCGGGTGATCGAAGATCTCGCCCCGAGGACCCCATCACTGGCTCTCTGGTGAACGGTACGTCTCGCTGGTGGGTCAGCGTCGCCCATTTTAGGAAAAGGAATTGGGCTAGTCGAACGTACCTGGTTTTTGTACAAATCTTTTAAACGCTCTCAGAAGTCGTGGGTGCACTCGTGAAGCTCTCGCTCGGGCTCTTCGTAAGCTGAATATTGTGGCGATCCCTGCGAATGACTACGGTGCATAAACTGACACAAAAAAATCAAAAGAAACAAAATAAGGACTAAAAAACAGAAAGACTTGATCCTATGTTAGACACTCAGATAGGACACATAAGTAGAAGATAGAATAAAGACACACAATTAAGACTCAAAATAAAAGAAAATAACAAAAAATCACACAAAAGAACTAGTCAAAGCTAATGTTGCTATTGCCAAGTGTCCCCGGCAGCGGCGCCAAAAACTTGATGTCGCGCAGATGGTCTATAATAACTAACAAATAAACCTAACCTAGACTCCTAAGTAATAAATGGAGTACCTATGAACTAAACCGCACTGACAGGCAAATGTACCTATAGAGTGTAGCACAGCTTAATGGTAAACCGGATTATCGAACCCTAAAGACACTACTATAGCTAAACTAGACTCTGACTCAGACTAAAGATGATTTGATTAGGGGTTTTCTACACTACTGATTAAACTAATAATGCAGAACTAAAGATCGACTCAAACTATCTGACGAAGAACTCAGGGAAATACCAGGAATGGGAAGAATACCACCTAGGTCGGAATCCTACTTGCAAAGCTCAACTTCTACCGGTTATAGAAACTATGATGGATCTGGGTATCTAAGGATAAAAGCTCAAGACAACCTAGTGGATCCCTAATCACTCTCAGGGTATCACAGAAACCTAAAGATGTAGTAAACTCACTAGATGGTCGGATTACCTTTCAGTCTTTCCAACAATGACAATGTACCCAACAGACAGATCACCACTCAGTCTCACAGTCCACAATACATCGAAGATGCACAGGGTAATCTCAGAACAAACACTATGACACGGAATAGCAACGGATAGTAGAACCCTAAGGGAAACTTCCTCTCAGACAGATTTCACTCAAAATCCTAAGATGAAGACCAATCGATTATCTCTCACCTTTTGGCTATCGAGATAGGAAGAACACTCAGATCTAACCTACTCTCAATCAGAGTTCCTATGGAATACTACGTCTATCAAAGCATCAAACAACCACAAACACACAGTCTATGATCTAGATATACTACTCAAACTGAAAGACATTCATAAGCAGCATATGGAACTATAATCAATTGGAAATTAGGTTCAAAGCATGCATAACATCATAATTATTAAACCAATATCATTACAAAACCATTAATCCACTCAAAATAACCAAAAATTGATAAAAATCATAACTTTAGCAAGTATTCATCATTAGAACTAGGCAGTATCAATGTTTTAGCCAACTATCATATTCAAAACATCCAGAACAGAAGCATTAAACACAAACATGGTTTCAAACATAGAAATCAACGATAAAGATTCGAACTTTAAACCCGAATAAGCTAAACTAAACAAACCCGGAATCAAAAGCTTCAATCTTGAACTTCAAACACCTTCTCCAGCCCCAGAATCGCCTCCTAGCTCTCTCAAGACGGCTAAAACTCCAACACCTAGAAGTATGGCATTACACTTTGATTTAAAATTGAATTCTAGGGTTTTGCAGAATTATCTAGCCCTCACGTATCGCGAAGGAAATTCATGGGTCTATCACGTCCTACGAGAGACAAAATAGTCTGGTATGCTTCTGGATCTTCTCGCGTACCGCGAAGGCTTGATTTTTCACATTTTTGCATTTATTTCTTGGGACTACATTCTCTTGCTCATTTTCCTCGGGATTTGACTTGTATTCCACATGATCACCTGAAATCATTACAAAGACTCAAAACGAAACAAAAATGACTCAAAACACATACAAAACTATCTAAAAACGCACGAATACAAAGGAATAAAGATGTGTGCTTTGCACTACATCAGTCCCTGTGCTATGATGATTCTAGTGATGCTCTGATCAACAAATCAGCTATAGATCAGCTGTTATTGATGAAATCAATAGAAAAGCAAAAAAAAAGAGTATGAAAAATAAGAACAAAAACTCTCAAATCAGATTATTATTCCACTAAGATGATTACAATAAGCTCCTTGAATGATTACAACGATTTACTACCGTCATCCACCATGGGTGAGATCCCCCTTGGTGGTGGAACAAACACAAACCGAAAACCCTCTCTAGGTAGCTAAACAAATGAAAATAACAGAGAAAAATGGTGGTGAAGAAGGTCTATGACCTATGAAAATGGTCAAGTATATATAGGAAACCTGAGAGTCGGCCACGCAGATTGCCGACTCTCTCTGAGAGTCGGTCGTAACCGAACTAGCGACTCTCAGAGAGTCGGCTGAAGCCAGCTTAGCGATTCTCAGAGAGTTGGCTGAAGATGACCTAGTGACTCCAAGAGAGTCGGCTGAAACCAGCCAAGCGACTCCCAGCCCCATTTTCATACGTGAACCTAAACATCTCGTGATCGCTTGAATTGATTAACATTATTCTCAAACTAGACCCAACAATCTCCAGTGATAATAACGTTATCAATTATATCCAAAGCTCATTTAACGTATTCTCAGTAGTTGATAATTCGTTGCCTATTCCTTTCTCTCTCCATTCACCTTCCCTCTCCCTCGAAAAAAAAATTGTGGTTTCGGGGGGGTCTATTGCTGACATTGTCTCGTAACTTCATGAATCCGCCGATAACCCAAAGTCTTTCATTTTCGTTCTCCCCCGAAAATGTAGCTCCCCTATATATTCTTTAGTTAAAGCTCCGTATCTCTTCAGTAACGATACAATGTAATAGGCTAAGATAAAGGTTCAATCTTCAAATAATCAAATTCAAGTAACCGGTTTTATCACAAACTTCTTCAACTCAGTCAGACAGGGCTCATTATGATCATCACATAATCCAACAATCTTCAATTCGGTTCTCGTTCATTATGAAACCCTTCCATTTAGGACTAAGATAAGAATTCAAACCTAATTGACTAATGTTAAATCACATGATACTAATAATTTTAAACATGGATTAGCTCCCCCGTATGGAAACGCGATCTTCAACTATTCAAAAGACGATAAAAGTCGTTCTTTGAATACACTAATCAGTTCCCGATCCGATATTGCCGAAAACACAAAAATTCTAAAAAGTTGTTTCCAAGTTTTTGGACAATAAACCTCCTGTTCTTCGCAATATCCAATAAAAAATTCACCCAAGAAAATTTCTCAAAAATACTCTTCTTTTAGAATTGTGTATCAGAGAATAGCTGAGAGTCGGCTCAAAGAATCGGCTGGAACAAAGACAGAGTCGGCTCGAGAGAGTTGGAAGAACAAAGTGAGTAGCGACACTCACCTTGAAAAAGTCACATAGAGAGTCGGCCCTCACTCAAGTGAGTCGTCAACTTGCGTTTACTAGAGAATCAGCAGTAAGATCAGAGAGTCAGCCCGGACAGTTGACTCGATTAAGCAACAGTCGGCTCAAGCAAGAGAGTCGGCTCTGGATAGTCGGCTCAAGAACAGACTCATCCCCTTTTTCTCGAAAACTCACAAAATCAAACCAAAAACGCTCAGATGTAAACCAAAATGCTAACCATATTTATCAAGCTCTTCAAAAGTAGGTTTCTGAATGAATTTCAACACCAATTTCTGAACTTGATACAGATCTAATCCAGAAATGAAGAAATTCAGAACTTTTCAAAAACCATAAAAACCCCAAGTTTTACACTAAAATCAAGAGTACAAAAGGCTCTGATACCAAATTATAGGTCCTGGTGATAGGGACCCGGTGCTATGATGATTCTAGTGATGATCAGGTCATCAAATCAGCTATGGATCAGCTGTTATTGATGAAATAAATAGAAAATCAAGAAAAAGAGTATGAAAAATAAGAACAAAAAGTCTCAAATCTGATTATTATTCCACTAAGAGGATTACAACTGGAATGATTACAGTGATCTACCACCGCCATCCACCACTTGTGAGCTCCCCTGTGGTAGTGAAACAAACAAAAACTGAAAACCCTCTCTAGCTAGTTAATGTCGTCTAGACGGTCTATAAAATAAACTACTAAACCTAACCTAGACTCCTAAGTAATAACTGGAAAACCACTAGACCGCACTGACAAGCAAGTGTACCTATCGAGTGTAGCACAGCTTAATGTTGAAGAACGTTTGTGTGACAGACACTCTGGATGTTGTCTTAGCTTATGTACTTGTATTTATGTATTTGTATTTGTATTTAAGTATCTGTATGTATTGATTATCGAGTTGTAATCACATATGTATGTACTTAGTGTTGTCTGTTTTTGTTAAGTGTTGTGCGCACTTAGTAAGTGCGCAAGATGTATATCCTGCGTACTTAGCAAGTACGCAAGAACAAGTCTGCGTACTTGCTAAGTAAGCATGAGTTAAACAGTGCGCAGGCAACAGGTCTAGTATATATAGTTGTTAGTGACAGAATGTATGTACGCACTCATTCTCTCTGTAACCGGCTGTGATTATCAATAGGCGAAGTTTGAAAGTATCTTGTGTCTTTGTTGTCGGTCTACTTTTTGTTGATTGTTACTCCACCTAGTCACGGGTATTCCTCACCCGGTCCGACTAGTCACACACCCACACGTCATGATCCGAGACACCCGGGGACCTACAAGTGGTATCAGAGCTTTTGCTCTTGATTTCGAGTGTTGTGAGTGTGCTAGGAGCATTTTCGACACAATCAACAGCCTTTCTACAAGGAAAAGTGACTGATTTTGGTGATTTTTGTGATAAAATAGAGGTAGCTCTTGAGCGCTATTTTAAAAGCAAATATCCTTCAAAATCCGACATTTTTCTTGTTTGTTTGAGTGTTTTGATCATCAAGGGTTTGTTAGAAACAATTTTCTAACCTTTTGGCTTGATCAATTTGTTCACATCTTCAAAATTTGAAGATCTGAGGTATTTTTGGCGATCGGAAAAAGTTGGTGACAGCAGGTGAAAAGGTGACCTGCGTACTTACCCTTTTTAGCTAAAAGGACAGTCTTCGTGCATACTTGACAAGTACGCAAGATCATTCTTGTGCGTACTTAACTTTTCCTCGTGCGTACTTAACATTTACTCATGCGTACTTACTAAGTACGCAAGAACAGTTTCTTAAGTGCGCAAGGCCATTCTTAAGTGCGCAAGTTGTATTGACTTACTAAGTACGCAAGAACAGTTTTTAGGGAAACAACGACATCAAGAAGAGTAAGAGGGATCTTCTTAGGAAGCAATATGAGTGCTTCAGATATCTAGAGAATGAATCCATAGATGAGCTCATCTCTAGATTCTATCATCTGCAAACTGAGCTGAAAGCTTTTGACCTCATCTATCCAAATGAGGAGTTAGTTGAGAAGTTTCTAGATGCTCTACCACCAAAATTTGAGATGTACACTACCTTGATAAGAGAGAACTCAAAGTTTTATGAGATGACTATTGATGAAGCAATCAGAAAGGTTCAAACACATGATATGAACCTAAAACGAAAAGAGAGCTCAGGGAGACCTCAAATACAAGACCCTTCTATGTATTTTGGGACGTCTTCCATAGCCATGTCATCGGGTTCTGGAATTGCCCTTTTCTCATGGAACTCTCACGAGGAGGATAATTCAAAAGTTTGTGGTGGTCATGCTTGCTATACAGCATCTGGATCTGGTTCTGGTTCTGGATCTTATCATCAGAATTCCTCAAGAAATCCTTCTCCCACATCTTCAGCTAACCAATCTGCAATAGCCAAGATAGCTGAAGATCATGTGGCTTTTTTTTCATCCTGCATGCTTGCCTATGAAAACTTCATTGGTGGCATAGAAGACTTTAATCAGGTGGATCCGGACGATATGAAGGACATGGATATTCAGTGGAATATGGCCATGATATTGAGAAGAGCCAAGCGTTTCCTGAACAGAACAGGAAGAAAGTTCATTGGTGGGCATTCAAATGCCAAGGTTGGTTTTGATAAATCCAAAGCCAAGTGCTATAAGTGTCAGATTTTGGACACTTTGCTTGTGAATGTCAAAAGGACAAAGCATCGGCCTCGGGACTTATCCAAGAAAACTGTCAAGGGTATAACAACTCCAACAACCGCAATCAAAGTCAAGGTGGTACGTCCAACGCTTTGGTAGCTCAACAGAATGATAACTTTGATTAGGGTGTTCATCTGGTGGATGCCATTATTGCTCAAACACAGGTTGGTCTCATGGCCTAGATCATGGAGATGTTGGAAGCAGGGGAATGGGAAGCTTCTATGGCTGACCATGAAGAGTCTACAACTGCAGTTGCCCTCATGGCTATTGGAGAGGCTTCATGTTCATCAAATGAGGTAGATTCTATCTTTTTTTGCTGTCATTTCTTGTTCAAAATGTGTGAGCTTAAAGGATGAAAATTCTAAGCTTCAGGACAAAGTCGAACCCCTTCGTATTGCAACTTTAAGCTACAAAGAAAATGAAAAAAGATACAAAGATTCAATTGAAACTTTGAAGAAAGATAAACGTGATTATTCACTTAAAATCAGTGATCAACAGTTTCATTTGGATGTTGCGTACAAGGGGTTGGAAAAGAGAAACAATTAGATCACCAAACTGCAAAATGAGATCTTGCAGTTGAAAGGCAATATTAAGGAGTTGAAAAATTATCGGTTTGTGGTGGAACACTAGGAGTCTGTAGTAAGACAAGTGAATGGATTAGGGCTGGGTACTAATGCCATTCCTCCATCAGTAAGCGGGAAATTTGTCAACGGATTAATTGACATTGATTTCTCTTGCCTTGATGAGTCCTTAAGTCAGGATGATACCTCTAACAAGGATGATTCCTCAAGTAAGGCTGACTCCGCATCTGATGAAGAGTTTTTCACTGCTTCTGATGATGGGTCTGAGAACACCTGCCCTGAAGGTGTAGTCTCCAAGGAGTTGCTTGTTGAACATAAAGTAAAGAAAAACATTGTCACTGATTGTGATAATTGTATTTTGACTGAACCGGATATCATTAAATCAATTGAAAAATTAAAAAATGATGCTTTATGGGGATATAAAAACATTAATCAAGTTAAAAAGGAAGCTTTTTCAGCTCATTACTGGCTTGGCTACCAAGAAAATATGCAAAAGTATTATATTATGAAAAACCAATCTCCATCAAGTCAAACTACTGTTCACCAAACAACTTCTCATGTTCATCAGGCTGAGTCATCAAACGTCAAATCAAATGAGCCTTACATGAGGACTTACAAAGAGAGGAGAACTTGTTTTCACTGTGGTACGATTGGTCACATCATTGTAAACTGCCCGAATAAGAACCATGGGAAACAGCCAGTTGTTTCACAACCAGCTGCTCTCCCCAAGTCACCACCTGTGAAACAACATAAAATTCCAAAGAAAAATGTGGTGAAACCACCAATGAAACCTATGGTGAAGCTAAAGATCACATCTGAGGCTAAGCCATCTGTTCCAAAAAAGGAAAAGCAACCTGCTAAACCCTGTGTGTCTACCTCTGGTAGTGCACCAACTGGTGAGAAACCTGTGGTTAAGCTTTCTAAGCCACAGAGGAGAAGAAGGAACAAGAGATTGAGGAAGTTGGAACAACTGGCTGGAATTCAATCAGGTGAAGCTTCTACTAGTTCACCTGGTGTTACTGAATGCAAGCCGACTGTTCCAGTTAAACAAAAGAAAAGGTCCTGGAACAAAACATCTAAAAGTTCTCAATCTCCTAGTCCCAAGTCTTCTAAAGATTCACCCATTTTTGATAGTCACGACTGTGAATTAATTGAAGTAGTTTATTTTGAGAAAGTCGGACGACCCAAGACCACCATGGCTTGGGTCTCCAAATCTAATTAATTTCTTGTGACTCGTGCAGGGACATCCGAAGGGAACTATCTCTAATCGTTGGTATGTAGATAGTGGATGCTCCCGACACATGAAAGGCAACATGGCCCTGCTTCAAGATGTAAAACCATTCAGAGGCGGCTATGTGGCTTTTGTAGGCGAGAAGGGCGACAATATTACTTGTCAAGGCGTGGTTTCAAATGGTTGTGTTAGCTTCGACAACCTCAACTACTGCGAGCAGCTAAAGCATAACATGTTGAGTGTCTCTCAGATTCGTGATAAGGAGTACTCAGTCATGTTTGAAAAATCTGAATGCATTATTCTCAAACCTGGGTTTGAGGTTCCTGAAGACTGGATTTTGATGCGTGTGCCAAGAACGAATGATACCTATCAGATCGACATGAGCGTGGCGAAAACCACATCTTCAGTTGCTACTTGTTTGCTTACCAAAGCGACAGAGCTTGACTCAATCTTGTGGCATAGGAAACTCGGACACATTTCTTATCGAAAAATGAATCATCTTGTCCAAAACGGTTTGGTAACCGGTGTTCCTAAGCTGAGATTTGCCGTTGCAGATGACTGTGTGCCTTGAAAAAAAGGCAATCAATAAAGAAAGTCTCACAAGCCCAAGCTCCAAAACTCTATCAATACTCCTTTGGAGCTATTACATATGGATATGTTTGACCCCATAAGTATTAGGAGTATTGGAGGGAAGTCGTACTATCTAGTTGTAACTAATGATTTCTCACGTTTTTCTTGGGTGCATTTTTTAGGTACAAAGGACGAGACTGCTGAAATTCTTCAATACATGATCCTGAGTTTGGAATCTCTTTGCAAGTTGAAGGTTAGAAGAATAAGGAGTGATAACGGAACTGAATTCAAGAATAATTTAATGGAGCTTTTCTGTCTCAAGAAGAGTATCCATCACGAATTTAGTGCCTCGTACACACCTCAGCAGAACGGAGTTGCAGAAAGGAAGAACAGAACCTTGATCGAGACTGCAAGGACAATGCTGTCAGATGCAAAGCTTCCTGTAACTTTCTGGGCAGAAGTAGTAAATATAGGTTGTCACGTTTTGAACAGAGTTCTGGTTGTGAAAAGGCACAACAAGTCCTGCTATGAGTTGATCAATAATCGACCTCCCAACCTTGACTACCTACTTCCTTTTGGTAGTCCTTGTTCCTTATTGCTACAATAAAAGGATCGAAAATCTAAATTTCATGCAAAAGTAGTGGAAGGCATCTTCTTAGGATATGTTGCCAATTCACCTTGCAAGAGAGTGTACAATATAGCAACTCGTACTGTCGAGGAATGGTTCGAAGTGGATTGCAGCAAACAGAACATTCCACCAGAACCAACTAGTCCAGCTTGGGGTTTCGATTATGATGCGCTATTCAAGTCTTTCAACCTTCCTGATTTATCTGCTGATGATGCCGCAAATGTGTACGATTTCTTTAATGGCGGCGATGACTCCAACTTCTCAACCCGTGCTACTGTACCTATTGTAACTCCCGATTCTAATGTTACATCTGCATCTGGAACTCATGATAGTGAAGACGTTGAAGTTTTCCATGTTGGTAGAAATGATGCTCCAGCTAATCCTAACACTCGTGTAGGAAATGTAGCTACATCTGATCCAATCAACATTGAATCATCGTCCTCTAAATCACAGAATTTGGGGGAGTTGAGCACGAAACTAGACACAAATCTCCAGGGTAAGAATCTAGACACAAATCTCCAGGAACCGCTCATACCAGAGACGAGAGTGCATAAGAATCATCCAATTGAAAACATTATTGGTGATCCTCATGTCGGTGTTCAGACTCGTCATAGAACCATTGCTGAGAAAACTAGTTTGTACGCTGAGATACTTGACACTGGTATCATGGAAACATGTTTGCATGCTGCATTCATGTCCCAGTTGGAGCCGAAGAATATGAAGGAGGCTCTCGCTAACAACTGCTGGATTGAGGCGATGCAAGATGAACTGTCCCAATTCCAAAAGTTGCATGTGTGGGATTTAGTTGACTTGCCAAGATGCGTACAACCAATTGGAACCATATGGGTGTTCAAGTGAAAAATGGATGATCTTCATGTCGTAGTAAAGAATATAGCAAGGTTCGTTGTTCAAGGATTTTATCAACAAGAGGGCTTGGATTACACTGAAATATATGCCCCAGTTGCTAGACATGAGGCCATTCGACTGTTTCTGGCGTATGCCTCCTATGTCGGCTTCAAGGTTTATCAACTTGATGTGAAGAGTGCTTTCCTATATGGAAAAGTTCATGAAGAGGTCTATGTCACTCAATCTCCCGGCTTTGGAGATCCGCATAATATCAATAAAGTGTATAAGCTCGATAAAGCACTTTATGGTCTTCATCAAGCACCTCGGGCATGGTATGAGACGTTATCAAAACATCTACTATCAAATGGTTTCTACCATGGATAGATTGACTCGACCCTCTTCATTCGGAAAACGGGAGGTGATATTCTACTTGTACAGGTGTATGTCAACGACATTATCTTTGGGTCTAAAAATGAAGAAATGTGTAGGAAATTCGAATAGGTGATGAAGTCCAAGTTTGAGATGAGTAACATGGGTGAATTGTCGTTCTTCCTGGGTCTGCAAGTCAGTCAAAGAGAGGATGGTATCTATCTATATCAAACTAAGTATATGCAGGACACCTTGTCAGAATACAAGTTGAATGATAGCAGTACTTATGTCACACCTATCCCTGTCAATTACGGTTTGCATCCAGACAAAGATACAAGTTGAATGATAGCAGTACCGTTGGATGATCGGTTCTCTCATGTATCTCACAGCTTCAAGGCCCGACATAATGTTTGCTGTATGTTTGTGCTCAAGGTTTCAGTCACGACCAAAGGAGTCTCATATGATAGCTGTCAAGAGGATATTCAGATACTTGAAAGGGAAACCCCGATTGGGTCTTTGGTACTAAAAGCAGTAGTCATTTGACCTCAAAGCCTATACTGATTTAGATTATGGCGGTTTTAACCTTGATAGAAAATCAACTTCAGGTGGATGTCAATTCTAGGGAGACAGGCTGGTTTCCTGGCAGTGTAAGAAGCAGTCAACGGTTTCCGTCTCAACATGTGAAGCAGAGTACATTACTGTAGCTAGCGGTTGTTCTCAGATATTGTGGATTCAATAGCAATTGAGAGACTACGGCTTAAACTTCACTGGAACTCCACTGTTCATTGACAACAATGCGACCATGTCCATCACAAGCAACCCGGTGAAACATTCCTAAACTAAACATATTGAAATTCGCCACCATTTCATCCGTGATTGTGCTGAAAAGCATCTCATTGAACTTGTAAAGGTTCACACGGATGACAACTTTGCTGACCTTTTCACTAAGGCGTTTGAACGAACACGTTTTGAAAATCTTGTCAACATGATAGGAATTTTCAATCCGGAGTGAAAACTTATTTTTCTTAAATCAATTCAATTCATGAAAGTTAAATTTTATTTCTTTTAAGTTTTCTGTATAGTTCTTTTAATTTTCAAATATTTTACAAAAATCCAAACAAAATAGAAAACCATAAAATTTCAAAGTTCTCTTGAAAAAAGAGGAAATGATAGTACATCAAAAATGATCTAAACGTCCTAGACTGCACATATGGGAAATGATTGCGTCATGCTTACTTGATTGTTTAAATTGTTGTGTTTTTAATCTGCTTATTTACAAGTAACTTGAATTGTTAGTAGGCTGTAAGTGTCTTTGAATCATTAGTAGTGTGGAAAGTAAATCAATACTACAACTGTGATTTGAACCCATGTTTGCTAGTGTGTGTGCGTAAAAGAATGCAAAAGATCACTATCAGATACAGGATGTTAGAGTTTGGAAATTATTTTCTACTGAGACCAGTTTCAGGTTAGGTTGTTAGCACAATTAATGAGGTTCATCTCACTGCCCATACTCACAAGTATGCAATGAGAGATTGAACCAAAACATGTCTTTACATCAACCATTGAGCGTGTATTCCCCTTACCTCAAACACCATATTCTTTATCCTAAATCATCATACCGATATTCACTGAAGAAATCACATGAAACCAAGACAAATGAATCACTCGATTCTGAATCTTATGATTCCTGATAATCCTTATGGATTCTGTTTGATTTTTCCTATGCTAATTGATGTAGCCTCATTTTGGAAATTTAGAAAATCATTGGGAAAATCTTAGATGCCTTGAGTTAAGTGCAAAGTAAGTTCATAGCATAACTGTGGGGCACACGTTGTATATTAATAACTATTACCATAACACACAAGAACATGATACTAAGATGCTCATGGTTTCAAATCTTATAATACTGCCAACTTGAATTACTTGTTTATGTGCTTATTACGTATGAATAAATTATAATCCATGACATGATCCCATATTCTTTGATGTTTATCTTGTATCATTATTGCTATAGATTAGCCTGATATGATCCTCAGCTCGTGTCATTGAACAAAAACAGCTTGTTTGTGAATATGTGTATATCGTTATTCTGAAAAGATGTAGAAGCATGTTTTAGTAACTATAGATAAAATTTTATGTATCGGTGTACGTGGCTAGTACGCAGGAGGGTGTTCCTGAGTACTTAGCCTGCACACCAGTTTGGTCCTGCATACTTAGTAAGTACGCAAGGCTTTTTGCCTTGCATACTTGTCAAGTACGCATGACCAAACCCTGTGTACTTAGTAAGTACGCAAGGCTTTTGCCTTCGGTATGTAGTCTGTAATACAGGATGACTTCTATGTTATGGATTACGTATCGTTTCATTAACTTTTGTATTTGTTTTTGTTTCTCTGCTTTGTTTCTTGGTTCCCACACAAATCACAGAATAGGTCCGTGCTATCTCTGCTGCGCGACGAGGCCCCAGGGACCTACAAGTGGTATCAGAGCCTCGGTGTTCGTTAATTTGTTTTTCACTTTCGATTTTTTTGGGTTTTAAGCAGATACGAGTTCGTACTTTTTTAGACCTAAAATCGAGTTTGTTATCACTTCATTTGGTGTTTGGAAGGCTAAGGGTTTGTTAGATGATGTTTTCTAAGCTTTTGGAAGCATTATTTTCTCAGATCCATCACTTTTCGAGCATTCTCCTCAATATCCGTCAAGAACACTGATGTACTGAACAAGTACGCAGAATCACCTTTTTTGCATACTTGCTAAGTGCGTATGGGTTAGCCCTGCGTACTTAGTAAGTACGCATGAGAAGTGACCTGCATACTTAGCTAAGTACGCAAGAGCATTTCTCTACGAACTTAGCAAGTACGCATAGGTACTTGGCTTTGCGTATTTACTAAATATGCATGAACACCCTTTATATGCGTTTCCTTTTCCAAATTTTTTAGGGATCATTTGTACGCGTGTTTTGGGCCATTTTTGATAAGATAGTAATTTTGGTTTTTTCGGACCAAAATTTGTATACGATGTGGCTTGGCGAAACACGGACGAGATTTTTGTTGGATGATACCACTTTTCATACATCGTTTAAGTGTTCATACCTGAAAATGTGGGCTACGAGTATCCGGGATACTTATTTAATAGGGTATGAATGTTGAACTAATGGGAGCAATTGGGTCGTCATCGGCTAAATGTCTCGTTCTATTTGTGAAGATGTGACTGCTTTGGGTCTTTTGGAAAAAGAATCATCTTGTTTAGGTATTCAAACCTGTATATGTGGGCTATGAGTAGCCGGGATACTTCTTTAATAGGGGATGAATATTGGAACAACATGAACCCAAGGATTTGCTGTTTTGGATCTTTGCAAAGGAATAAAAGAATAAAATCCTGGAGTTGGCTAGTTGTGCTTTTTGAGGATTTGAGTGAAGTGATGATGAAGCTGGTCATAGTTTACAGAGAAATGAGGGGGATAAAAATAAATGTATCATCAACCGTGATTTCTCGTGTATACTATATTTTTCATGCTCATTGGTCAAGCATGTGTTCAAGATTTCATGTGATTCAATTATGATGGGATTTGGGCGGAATCCAGATAGACAACCTAGTTATGGAACTTCACCGCGGTGAATGAATACAGATTAGGAGGTGTGAACCAGGAATGACGATCTAATTGAAGAATGTTGGAATTTGGATATAAGGTGATCACGCTGAGCATGATTTTCGTGTTTGATTCTATCGTGTGTTTTCAAGATGAAGATGGATATTCGTTGGATTATTAGTTGAAGATGGAACCTTTTATCATTGGCCGATGGGATAGGAAACATACCCTTGTTTCTGGTCTAGTCAGATGGAGCTTAAAATGAAAGGGGATATTGGAAATGAATATCTTCGGGAATTTGGTTGACTCGTGAAGATACAGGATAGAGTTGGACACATCTGGTTGAACACTTAACTTTATCTTACTGGAATTCCTATGGGAGCTGATTAGTTTCATGCAGGTTATTGGAAATTCAAACTCTCTATCATATGCTAGCTGATTTGGAGTTGTCTTAGTCTACTATTGTTACCTGGTTAGGAAGACATTGTCAGACTCAGAGTTCTAAGTCAGGGTGGAGCAAGCTACTGCTGAGAGAATGAACTACAATGAGTTGTGTTGGGTTAGTTGGTTCTTATTAAAGCACTTGGTTTGATCTACAATGAAAGCTACAGTTAAGAGGGAATCGGGTTTGTCATCACTCGACAACTAAATACTAAAGTTTGAAGATTTAAAGATCTCAAGTGGAATGCCAGAAGATCAAGTATCGCAAGAAGACACTTGATGTCATTAGTTTAGAGGGAGTATGTTAGGGCTTTCTTTGTAAACTGATGATTATCAGTGTTAGTGATAGATAGAATTTGATGCTATAGTTAAGAAGGAGTTTGTAGAAGCATGTTAACTATAGATAAAATTCTATGTATCGGTGTACGTGGCTAGTACGCAGGAGGGTGTTCCTGAGTACTTAGCCTGCATTCCAGTTTGGTCCTGCGTACTTAGTAAGTACGCAAGGCTTTTGCCTCAAGTACGCATGACCAAACCCTGCGTACTTAGTAAGTATGCATGTAGTGTTCCTTCCCCTATAAATAGAAGACTTGTCTTCATTTGTATATGGAACTTCAGGAACTAGGTTGAGAGGTGTCCGGGTCAGGACGAGCTCTCCCGACCCCTGGACCGTGAGCTTAGATGAGAGATCTGTGTTCCTTCGGTATGTAGTCTGTAATACGGGATGACTTCTATGTTATGGATTACGTATCGTTTCATTATCTTTTGTCTTTGTTTTTGTTTCTCTTCTTTGTTTCTTGGTTCCCACACAAATCACAGAACAGGTCCGTGTTATCTCCGCTGTGCGACGAGGCTCCCGGGACCTACAAAAGATCAAAAAGATTTTAAGTTTGTATATAGTTCAAATTCCAATCAGAAAAACCAAAAATATTTGTGTTTAACCTTCGTGAATTTACTTTGAATCCTCTTGATTGAATGTGCTTATCATGTTCGTTATTTGACTTTGACTTCTTCATAATTTGAGTTGAAAATTGACTTCACATAAGTCTCTGCGTACTTAACAAGTGCGCAAGGGTTAAACCCTGCGTACTTATCAAGTACGCAAGACTTAAGTCATGCGTACCTAGTAAGTACGCAGGAGTTAAGTCCTGCGCACTTAATAAGTACGCACGACTGTTGTGGTCTGGGTATATAAACAGGTGTTAGAATTTTTTTCTCGGTTCATCTCATTCAAACGAACTTAACACTGTTGTATACTCCCTGTTTGAAAATTTGTGTGATCCCAAACTCGTTTTTCATCCCGCTCATTGTTTCATCTTCTGTTAAACAATCTTTGGTGAGAATCTGAGACCATTTCATCCGCTAAATCATGAGTTATGGAACGATTTGTGACATTATAGAACTAGGTTTTTGAACTTCGATTCTTGACAATTTTTGGGTTGTTTCCGACAGGCATTATGACCTAAAATATGTTTAAAATCATTCGAAGCTCAATCATCTAGAATTCATCCTTAACTTGTCTTGATTTTGCTTTTGACCTCTTGCTTGAGCCGAAGGTTAACGTCGGTTCGCACCTAGGTCAAAATGACAAGGTTTTAGTACCATTTTGTTGTTGGTTTTGGTTCCAGTGGTCTTTAACATGTTTTTAGACTATGTGGTGACCATAACCTACAACAAGATCCCTCGTTCATGGATTCTGGAAATTCAAAAAGTTTTAAGTGATGGGTTCCTCCGCACTTATCAAGTACGCAAGAAGTAATTCATGTGTACTTGCTAAGTACGCAAGACCAGCTACCTGCGTACTTGCTGAGTACGCAGGAATGGACACTTAGAAATTTTTCTAAGTATAGAAACTTGTTCAATGTGAATGTGCTATACCTTATAAATGATGCTTCTTGTTATTATTGTGTTTACTGGTTGTTTTGGCAGTGATGGCTCGTGCATTTACAAGTGAGTTTAATTTGCTTGCACTTACTGAACCGGAATGGAAGGGTGCTGCACTTGAGTACCGGGAGATCATTGATTTCTTGAACCGCTCAAAGATAAGCTATGCTATCTCAGCAGACCCTGTTGTATCAAGACCGTACTTGGATCAGTTTTGGGATACGGAAGAACTTGACTGCACAGTAATTCCCAATGTCATTCGGGCTACTGTGGCAGGTCATGACATTACCATTTCTGAGGACACTGTCAGAAGAGTTTTACAGTTTCGGGATCGTGCAACTGACCCAACTTCCTATCCTGATTACTTTGTGGATGGGTGTTCGAGGAAACGAATGGGATACGTCGGTGTGCAAGACTATGCATCGTACAAGAAGATGTGGGTGCTAGATCAGTGGAGGTATTTGCTCAATTCTTAAATCCAGGCAGTGTAGAACCTACCCATATGCATACTCCTCTCTTCGGACACCTGATCAATGAAGCGTACGTGGCGCCTGCAGATTGGAGATGGTATAGTGCAGAGTCTGAGCCTGAACTCAGTGAAAACAGTGATGAACAATAGGAAGAAGAGGAAGTTGAATCTGAGGATGATGTGTCTGAAGACGAAGGAGACGAAGAACAGGGAAGTCGGGGTGCTAAAGAATCCGACTCAGAAACAACTGAGTCAGATTCATCTGATTCTGATGATGCACCATCCCAGACACACCCAAGGAGATTGATGAAGGTAACCCTTCCTGAGTTATCTTCTAAGAGAAAGAGACAAGAAAGTACAAGCAGTGAGTATGAACCCGTATCTGATTCAGATGCTACTATACAAAGACAGAGACGAGAAAGTATTAACAAGCGTCGGGGGGATAGGCCATCTGTGGGTATCCCTAGAGAAGTAGAAGTTAGTGTTGCGGGTATCCCGAGAAAGTATTAACAAGCACTGCTTCAACCTCTACGTCAACTTCCACCCAGCTATATCAAAGGACGGGGAGGCGGCGACGTGTAACAAGTCAATTAACTGCTGCTACTGTCACAGAGGAGGTTCCTGTGATAGTATCCCTCCCAATACAACATGTCACGGTGACGGTGACGACTCCAATCCTCACTGAGTCGGTCACTATCACCCCAACCACCATTGCAACATCTACCATACCAGCTTCCATCCGAACCACTATTCCAACTATCACCCTTCAACCAATCAGTGAACCCTTTTCATATGGTGATTTCACCCATGTATTCGACTTTGATGACATCTTCACTTTTCCCACTCATACAGCCGGAGCCTCTACATCTAGGGATCTAAATCCATGGGATGCAAGGATTGCTACCCTGGAGTCTCAAGTTGCTGGTTTACTAGAGACGGTATGGAAATCAAGGGAGGAGTCTGACAAGCAACAAGGTCAGATTAACTCTTTGGTTGATCAAGTAGCGGCTTTGAAAAAGGAAAGGGCGGTTGATGAGTTGCAGCGTAAAGAGCACGATATGATAGTCAAATTGGTCTGTGATATGACCAAAAATCTTGCTGCTCAGGGGGAGAAGATTAAGGAGTTGCTGAAGGAGAAGGAGAAACCGACAAAGCCAAGTAGTGATGAGGCTTGTCACGTAGATGGTCTGTCTAAGGGTGACGACCAGGACAAGGATCCTGAAGCCGGTCCTAGTGCAAGTGAGCGGCAATCATTAACATGGGCGATTTTTCCTTATTCTGTCGTGCCTATGACTGAGGGGGAGTCCACTCAACATGAAGGCGGTGATGCTTCTGGTAGTGGAGGTGATAAAGGAAAGTATGCGGCTGAGGTGCTATACGACCTATCTGATGAGGTCATTCTACTGATTGAGCCAGACTATTCCAAAGAAACTCAGATCGATTCCCTCAGCAATCTGGAGGAAGGAGAGATCGAGTCTGATGATGAATGGGATGTAGAAGATGAGGATGTTATGGTAGAGTTTCCCAAAGGGGACGGTGAAGGAGTTTACGAGCTTGAGGATGGAGAGATATTTGAAGCTCCAGCCTTTGAAGCTGATTTTAACACAGGTTCAGTCGAGCCCGAAAGTACTGCTGAGGCTTCGACTGAAGCATCTCCCACCGTTCCTAAACCTGTTGATCCAGAGGCGTGGAAAAGTAAATATCCGCCTGGTTGGTTTACAAAGGATCAAGCTCCTGTTTGGTAGAAGACATCCATCATAGACAAATATGGAGCTACAGGTATGATCTTGTCTGCCAAGTTCGATGACGACAAGAAGTTGTTTGCTATTAAACGGGTTGGTGGGGTTCAATACTTGAAACCTACCAGTGAAGCGTTTAGCTCCCTGCCGAAGTATGATCTGGTGAACCTTGCAAACCAAGATTTGCTTGGTGATTCTCATCACGTGGTGGCAATGGGTTTGTGGAAGACACTACAGAGAGAGGGAAGATCAAGGAACTTTGAAGTCTTCAAGCCTCATATGCCCAAGAAACTCCAGGATAAAAGTATTAAACATCCTGTGACAAACCGTAGTCTAAAGAAGCTGGTTTACAAGCCAGTGTTGTGTGAAACCATGATTCCCCTAAGCAAGTTATCTCTGGATATCCTTGGTAACATATGGTACTGGTACGTGGACCCAAAGACGGGCGAGGCAGTGGTGATTGGAAGAGTAAGGTCCGCAGGTGGAAGCTTGGAACCAAAGGAACTGATCAGAGTTTTTGATGAATTCACTTTCATTAATTTCTCTGCGAAAGATCTGATGGTCCTAAATGAAAGATACTGCATCTACACAGATGAGTGGACAAAGCTTCAAGCATCTAGATACGACAAGTTGGTCAAGTTTTGTCTAGACTACAAGCAGAAGATGGAAGCTAAAGCTGGTGGAGTTTGAAGACCGAAGACAATCCAGAGATGTTGTCAAGGGGGAGTTTGTTGAAGCACGTTTGTGTGACAGACACTCTGGATGTTGTCTTTGCTTATGTACTTGTTGTTATGCATTTGTATTTGTATTTAAGTATCTGTATGTACTGATTATCGAGTTGTAATCACATATGTATGTACTTAGTCTTGTCTGTTTTTGTTAAGTGTTGTGCGCACTTAGTAAGTGCGCAGGAAACTATCAAGACAAGTACTAAGGTGAAATCAGAAGATGGGAAGAATACTACCTAGGTCGGAATCCTACTTACAAAGCACAACTTCTACCGGTTCTGAAAACTATGATGGATCTGGGTTTCTAAATATGACAACTAAAGACTACCTAGTGGATCCTTAATCACTCTCAGGGTGTCACCAACTAAGCTACCTAAAGTGTATTAAACTCACCAGATAGTTAGATCGTCTCTCGGGTATTTCCAACAATGACAAAGTACCCTAAAGATAGATCACCTTTCAGTCTCACTATCCATGACACATTCAAAGAATGCACGGGGTAATCTTAGGATAACAACTATGATTTGAACTAGCAACAATCACTAAACACCTAATACTAACGTCCTCTCAGACTGTTAACACTCGGATTCCTAATGACGAAGACTAGACAACTAATTCTCACCTCTCGGGTATTGAACTAGGACGCACACTCAATCTATGTGACTCACACTTAACAATTCTAGCTCTACCTATTCCCGTCTCATGGTCATGTCTAGGCATGGATCAAACCATATAGATTTACCCTACCACGTTAAACTAAAATTTATAGGTTTTTAGAAATCAGATGAAATATGGAATGAAATGTCAATGAGCACAATCAAATGTATGAATCAACCTCACCTAGTGGTGCGTCTCCCAGGTCACCATCCTAGAAGGTAGCACATAGGATGCAGTTTATCAATTAAGCACATAAGAATCACTTAGAGGCGTTTTCTCCAAGTGGCCATCCCGGAGGGTAACACATAAGCAACACTCAGTATTCTATTCAAATAAGCTCATGAGTTATGGAATTTATAGATGTGGGCGTCACCAAACTCGGATTTATTCTCATAAAAAAAGAGTGGTGTGCCATGAAATTTCAAAAACCTCTAAATTTTAACTTAACGTGGTACATATCAACCTATATTGACAGTTTCAGTATTACCATTACTCTAAGATGAATACCCATAAGATATCATGATTTTAAATCAATTAATTCCTAAGTAACACTCACAGGATATTTAAGCTATTCAATTGGCTAGCCGGGTCTACCAAAACATCACTAATTAGACATGTTTTCAATTTTTTATATAATTAAACTCACAAGTAGATCCAGTTGTACTATAATTTTCCAAGTATAAGCAATTATTTCCAAGGACATTTTTCAAAAAAAATTCTCATTTTTTTGTATTTTTGAATTTTTATAAACAAGACAAACTAAACTCAACTAGACACTCACATTCCCACACTTTAAAGACACATTTTCCTCAATGTGAAGTAAAATACAACTAAAAATAAAAATGAAAAAATAAAATTAAAAACAGGAAGCGACTTAGCTGGTAATGTAGCAGTGAATATATCTAGCTTCCTTCATCCTTATGTGCACCGTATAGCATTTCGGTCGCGGTTGCACAGACTGCTGGGTTGCCTTTACAAACTTCATATAAGTGATAATCGATCCCGCCCGAATGGAGATTGAGTACGGGTAGAATGATAAAACCTGCAAAATAAACTCACAACAAACCGCAACATTAAACTTACTCAAATTAAAATAAAGACTCGGCTGACTCAAACTAACTCACTAAAAATTTAAAGACTCAAGATAGATAGCTTGCAGAAAAACGTACTCAATGGGCGGCAAACACATAGACATGAAAGCCACCTCAAGGTCGGTCATCGGGTCATGAACGGTTTCAAGCTTCCCATGGTCGGTGAATGAAGCGAATGGTGAAGATGAATGACATGTAATGATGGTGTGAATAATGAATGATGGATAAAGTATGATATGTGGTATGATGACGGTGGTAATAATGGATGGTGGATAGAGGATAGAGGTGTGAATGATAGTGGTGAATGGTAGTGGTGATTGGTGCGGGTGAACGGTAAATGAAACCATGGGAAAACAAGGAAGAAGGGTGATTTCAGCATGTCCCCGCAAACCACGACGAAAGGGCAGGCGGTTCCTCGCGTACCGCGAGGAACAAAAGACTTAACCTACCAAAAATTTTGTCTTCCGCGTACCGCGAAGACTTTGCCTTGCGTACCGCGAAGACTTTACCTTGCGTACCGCGAAGAAGCCATGGTGATAGAAAGTTTTGAGGGTTTTTATACTTAGCCAAATTTTCACACCTCAAAATCTTCTTCACCCAAATTCCTTAAAAACTCATTCCAATGATAAAACCAATGTAGAACATACCTGGAACTTCACTCCCGATGATTTTCCTCACCGAACCAATCGTGAATTCCTACAAAACATAATACAAACAAAACACACATACCAAAAAACACAGAAAAAGACACGGACTCACACCAAGTAATGCATACAAACTTTACATCCCATACACTTGCCCGAGACTCAAACACACCTATTAGGAGGCTTCTCCTTAATCCTAACCGGCACCGCCTTCATCCTACGCGGCCTACCGATTCTCCATTTTCTCAGCTCATTCCTATCTCTATCAAAACTCAAATGTCTATCCTATTCACCAATCCAGTCTTTCCGCCACAACTTAAATCTACCCGGTCCAAAGATAACACGGTTCAAATAACCATGTAAGCGGTCACATCTAAACATCCCCACACTTGAGGTTTGCACTACCCTAAAATCAGACGATTCTATCAAATCACGGGTTCTCTTCCGTGGTGGCCTAGATCTAGGGCAACTGGAACTAGGGGTTTGCTCAGCATCTCCTTCTTTACAACATAGAATAGGTCGAGTTTCAGGAATGAGATTTTCTATGGAAGTGACCTCTAAAACTCCACCCGGATATTCAGGATCCTCAACACTCTCCACCATGGGTGTCTCACAAACTATCTGCTCCACTTGTGCTAAAATATCACTCAAACTGTAATCATCATGGTCAGCACTTAGGAACGAGGACCCTAGCAATTTCCTTTCGAACTCCTCTAACCAATCCGGAGGGTCCTCAGTTCTTCCTCCTCCATCTCCATCAACAACATCTCCTACTAGATTAGAGTCCCGAAATTCGTCCATGAAGGTATCAAGTATGCACACAGAGTGGTTATGCTCGCCAACATCCTTCATGGACTCTATAGTATCGAATGTGATCGACTCATCCCCCACACGAAGTGTGAGTTTCCCGTCAAAGACATCGATCATTGCCTTGGCGGTACGTAGGAACGGGCGTCCGAAGATGAGTGGGACTCTATCATCCACTTCCATGTCTAAAAGAACAAAATCCACGGGGAATACAAACTTGCCTACTTTCACTAAAAGATTCTCCACAATTCCCCGTGGATACTTGACTGAGCGGTCAGCCAAGGAAATGCTCATGCGCATTGGCTGCGGTTCACCTAGGTCCAGCTGCTTATATAACGAATAGGGCATCAAATTAATGCTAGCACCTAGGTCGGCCAATGCGTGGTGCAAGGGAAAACTACCTACGACACACGGAATCATGAAACGGCCTGAATCTCTCAATTTCTCGGGCAGCTTGTTCTGCACCACAGCAGAACATTGCTCACTAAGTGAGACTTTAGAGATCCCCTTAGCTTCTTCTTGTTGGAAAGAAGATCTTTGAGGAATTTGCCATACTTAGGCATGTTCTGGAGGACCTCTACAAATGGAAGATTGACCTTGAGTTGTTTGAACATATCAAGGAAAGCACCATATTCCCTAGCATTCTTATAAGGCAGCAAGCGCACTGGATAGGGAACACGACTCAGGTCAATCTCGGGGGACTTCATTTCCTCCCCCTTCTTCTTCTCCACTGTCCTCTCGGCAGGCTTCTCCTCTACTATCTCCTCGTTCACCGGTTCTTCCTCTTCGACAACCGGTGGGCTCTCCTTCTCTTCGGCCCTATGACTTATACAACTTTTAACTCGGGCTCCTCTATGCTCCTAACATCGATCTCAGCAAATAGAGCTCTCCAGTTTACCTTATTCACTTCCTCTACCGAAGGTATGCTATACTCAATGGAGAGCCATCCTCTACAACCTCTTTCTTCTCCACACTCCTAACTGACACGACCATCACTGAAGTGTTGGAGCTTGAAGATTGACCTCCTTGTCTACCTTTCAGGCTCTGAGCGATGTCTCCTACCGTGCGCTGCAAGTCCTGGAATGTCGAATGTTGATTCTTCAATAGAGTGTCGTGGCTATCCAGTCTTTGCCTCGTATCCTTGTCTTGCTAGACTAGGTGGGCAAGCAGTTGTGTCTGATTCTCAAGCATCTCCTCAATCTTCCTAGTGTTGACACTGCTTCCCGAGCTCGCTCCAACTTTTCCTCCTCCATACTGTTGCAGGAGACTATTAAACCCAAGCGGGTTATTTCCAGATCTCCATCCCGAGCCATAAGTATTGTTGTTATTATACCCTCGGTTCTGGTACTGGTTTCCAGCATAGCTCACATGCTCCTGATTATTTACGGGGCAATCTCGGGTGTCGTGGCCTCCTCTACACACTTGACACCGCTGAGCACTAAGCTTCAGCTCCTTAATCTCTTTAGCCATTTAGGCGAGTGCAGCAGCCATGCTAGTCTCAGGAGTGACCTAATGCACACCTATAGGAGAAGAGGCGAGTGCTCTAGCAGTAGGAATGGAATTCCTAACAGAATATGGATGTTGTTGTTCGGCTTGAGCGAAGCTCTTGAACATTTCCTCGCACTCATCAGGCTTGAATCTCTCCATGATATGACCTCCCGTAGCTGTGTTGAACATTTGCTGCTTCTCGAAGGTGAGGCCATTATAGAACTTCTCCACTAGTGCCCAGTCGGAAAGACCGTGCTGAGGACATCGGCTCAACAACGTGTTGAACCGCTCCCAGGCCATGTGATAAGGCTCGTCGGGGTCCATCCGGAACGAATGGATTTGATCCCTAAGGCGAGCGGCCCTAGAAGGTGGATAGTACTTCTTGTAGAATTTGGCTTGAAGATACCCCCATGTGGTGATAGAATTGTCGGGAAGGGTGTCAAGCCAAGTAGATGCGCAAGTTGATAGCGTCCTTAGACACACCCGTGATATTGAAGGTATCACATATCCGCGTGCATCCTCATCCTTAAGGCCATGAAATTGGGTGGCATGAGTGATCATGCCCATGACATGTGACGGGATCGGCCATGTATTGGTGTTAGGAATGGCGGGGCGTGTGATCGAAGATCAGTGACCCCGTCACTGGCCCTCTATTGCACGGTACGTCTCGCCGGTGGGTCAGCGTCGCCCATATTAGAAAATGGAATTGGGCTCTTAGAACGTACCTGGGTTTTGCAAAGCTCCTTCAAACGTTCCCGAAAGTCGCGGATGCGCTCGTGAAGCTCTCGTTCGGGCTCTGTAAAAGCTGAGAATGATGGTGATCCCTGCGAACGAGTATTGTGCATACACAGAAAGACACTAGAAGGAAAGAGACACAGACTCAAAAACAGAAAGACTCGATCCTATTTTAGAATCACAGAAAGGACACACAAGTAGCACAAAAGATAAGCACACTCACAAGACTTAAAAGAAAGAGAAAATAAAATAAACCAAAAATCACTAAAAGAACCAGTCAAAGCTAATATTGCTATTGCCAAGTGTCCCCGGCAACGGCACCAAAAACTTGATTTCGTCCCGACGGTTTATAAAATAAACTACTAAACCTAACCTAGACTCCTAAGTAATAATTGGAAAACCTATGAACTAGAACGCACTGACATGCAAGTGTACCTATCGAGTGTAGCACAACTTAATGGTAAACCGGAATATCGAACCCTAGAGACACTACGATAATAATACTAGACTTTGTCTCGGACTAAAGATTTAATTAGTATGGGGGGTTGACTACACTAAAGGTTAACTAAGAATGCAGCAAACTAATGTCGACTCAACTATCAAGACAAGTACTAAGGTGAAATCCAAAGATGGGAAGAATACAACCTAGGTCGGAATCCTACCTACAAAGCACAACTTCTACCGGTTCTGGAAAATATGATGGATCTGGGTTTCTAAAGATGACAACTAAAGACTACCTAGTGGATCCCTAATCACTCTCAGGGTGTCACCAACTAAGCTACCTAAAGTGTACTAAACTCACCAGATGGTTAGATCGCCTCTCGGGTATTTCCAACAATGAGAAAGTACCCTAAAGATAGATCACCTTTCAGTCTCACTGTCCACGATACATTCAAAGAATGCACGGGGTAATCTCAGGATAACAACTATGATTTGAACTAGCAACAATCACTAAAAAACTAATACTAACGTCCTCTCAGACTGTTAACACTCGGATTCCTAATGACGAAGACTAGACAACTAATTCTCACCTCTCGGGTATTGAACTAGGTCGCACACTCAATCTAATCAAGGATTAACCAACACTCCTATGGATTACTACGTCTAGCAAACCACTCAGGTCACAAGCAATACGTAAACAACCTAAAAATGCATCTATTAATGAAAGACATTCAACAAGACAACATGAGGAACATTAATCAACACAAAACCAGATTAAAGCATGAATATTCATAACTATTAATTATCAAAAGACTGTTTACAAAATCATTCAACCACCCTTAGAATCCAAAACCAAATAAAAATACAAACTTTAACAAATATTCATCGAATGACCTAGGTAGTATCAATGTTTTTGCCAAATATCATGCTCAAACACATCAAAACAGAAGTATAAGACAATAACATTGTTCAAACACACGAAACAAAGATAAAAGTTGAATCTTGAAAACCTAATACGTTAAACTAACACACCCGAAATCCAAAAGCTTCAAACTTGCACTCCAATAGCCTTCCTTGCTCCCAAAATCGCCCTAGGGACTGCTCCAGACGGCCAACATGCGAACTTCTGACCTAATGAGATTAGAATTCTATTTAAATTGAAATTAGGGTTCTTTTCTCGGAAAACAGCTCTCTCGCGTATCGCGAAAGAATTTACTGGGTTCCTCGCGTACATCGAGGAACAAATTAGTCGGGCGGAATTCTGGAAGTTCTTGCATACCGCGAAACTTCCTCTGTCTCTCTCTCTCGCGTACCGCGAGAGACTAAAATTTCATCTTTTTAACTTTTGATCCTCCGGCTTTCTTCTATTGCTCGGTTTCTTCGTATATTCTCTTGTAATCTTCACGAGCACCTACAAATATAACAAAGACTCAAATGTACATTAAAACGACTCAAAACAGATACAAAACTAAATAAAAACACACAAAACACTAGGAATAAAAGATGTGTGTTTTGCACTACATCACTAGCTAAACAAATGAAAATAACAGAGAAAAATGGTGTAGAAGAATGTGTATAAGCTATGAAAATGGTCAGGTATATATAGAAAACCTAAGAGAGTCGGCCGTGCAAATTTGACGACTTTCGCCGAGAGTCGGCCAAAACCGACCTAGCGGCGAGAGTCGGCTAAAGCCAGGCTAGCGACTCTTAGAGAGTTGGCTGAAGATGACCTAGCGACTCTCAGAGAGTCGGCTGAAACCAGCCAAGCGACTCCTAGACCCATTTTCATACGCGAACCTAAACATCTCGTGATCACTTGAATTGATTAACATCATTCTCAAACTAGTCACAACACACATGTTATGCCCATAATCACGCGTGTCGTATAATAACGCATGACCATAATCACACATGTTATACCCACAACATATCGACATTTAAAAAAAAGTTGATTTTTAAAAATAAAAGTATAGCAAAACTATACTCAAATTAAAGAGAATAAAATTCTCGATTTTATGGTGTAATTTAAAAAAATAATAATGTCGTATAAAAAAGTTATACGTGCTTTAAAAAAATGAAGGAACTTGAAAAAGACAACAAATGTAGGCTGTACCCATTTTATTCTTTTAGACTCTTTTTACGAATAAAAACAATCTGACTAGACACACATTTCATCTCAACCCTTGAATTGGTAGATCAATGATCCATGATCCTTCTTACAATTCGCACCATAAAACTTCTATATATTTAAAACTTCCTCTATATATACAGGGAAGTTCATTTCAGGACAAAGAATTCTGCAAGAGCAAAGGAACAAAGTGAATAATTCGTTTTGTTCTACGTATTCTCGTAATATTTAGTGTTTTGAATTGAACCCTCCCATATATATATATATATGTATATATATGTATATATATATATATATATATATATATATATATATATATATATATATATATATATATATATATATAGGGTTGAGTTCATGAGAAAAGTTATTTTCATGAGAAAACCAAAAAACTCCCCCCTTAATTTTTAAAACTTAATAACTTTTTCATACGTTATTATTATTTTTTTTAAATTACAACAATAAATTAAGCATTTTTTTATATTTAATTTGAGTATAATATTGCTATATAAAAAATAGAAAATTAACGTATTTGACTTTTTCGATACTACATATATACAGTATGATGATACTGCAAATAATGCAGTATATGCAATATGATGATGCTACATATGTGTAGTATGATCATATGATGGTACTATATGTAGTATGATTATACTACATATATGCAGTATTATTAATTTTTTCTATTAAACTTTATTATCTGACCAAAATACCTTTGTAAAGTAAAATAAAAAAAATAAAAGAATATATATAAAATACCCTTGTAACGTAACTAAAAAAACCAAAAGTTTAAAACTCTCTCTTATCCTCGCTTTAGATTGGAATCACAGACCAGGCACAAACACCAGCCATGGCGATGGGCCACCTTTTCAAGCTCTCCCGCCGCTCTCACCGACCTTTCGCCCCCGCCGTCACCTTCACCAGATCCGCTTCCACCGTCGTCGCCAGCGTCTCCGACACTCCCACACCCGCTCCACCACACCCTAACCAAATGATCTACGATTGCGTCGCCGAACAAGTCAAATCGAGGCTCAAATGACTCGAAAACCCTGACCCTAGGTTTCTGAAACACAACTCTCTGCACCCTACCCTAACCGATCACACATATATCCTCCCAGACGGCCACCGTCGGCGTGTGGATCGATGCCGGATCACGGTTCGAGACAGAGGAGACGAACGACATTGCGTATTTTCTGGAGCATATGATATTCAAAAGGACGGAAAAGAGGTCCTTTAGGGATTTGGAGAAGTTGATTGAGAACACGGGAGGGCATTTGAATGCGTATACTTCGAGAGACCAGATTAGGGTTTGCTGTTTATGATTGCCTCCACCAACCCAAATTAGGGTTTGATGTTTATGATTGTCTCCTCCGGCTGTTTGTCGACTCAGGGATTTTCTCAGGTCGACTTCGGTTGGTCTTTTCCGGTAGGAGCAGAAAGCTCATCTGATAGGGGTAGAAAGATGAGAGCAAGCGAGAGAGAAAAGAGTGAGAGAGAGAGAGAGAGAGAGTAGAGGGAAAAAAGGGAGAGAGGGGGTTAGAAAAGAGAAGGTGGAGATGGTGGCTGAAGGTGAAGGGGGCGGGTGGAGTGGTAGCTGGTGGTGGAGGTATTCATTGGGGAAAGGGGGAGAGGAATTAGGGAGATATTTATATATTTTTTCTTTTTTATTAACAAGGGTATAATAGTCTTTTTATGAATACTTAACAAAAAAAATTATAAATGGGTTAGTGGGCTGGACTTAAATTGAGACAAAAGTAAAATTATTGGACTGAAAAAGTCAAATTTAAAATTTTGGACTAAAATGGTTATTTGTGTCAAATCAAAGGGACTAAAACCGTATTTAACTCTATATTGAACGTTATATATATATATATATATATATATATATATATATATATATATATATATATATATATATATATATATATGGAATGTATTAGTTGAGAACTTCTAAATATTTCAGGAACTCGCTAAAAATAATAAAAAAACATTTATTTGTTTAAAATAGTAGAATTACTATTAAAATACAATATTTTTATATGAATTGATATGTGTAAATTTACATCTACTCTTATATTATAAATATTTTTACATGTGTAAGTCTCTCATGTACACATGTGTAATCCTTTATCATTTACACATGTGTAAATGTTTAAAATATACGAGTACATTAAATTTACACATATTAATTGATATAAAAATATTGTATTTTAATAATACCGTTAGTATTTTAGATAAATAAATGATTTCTTATTGTTATTCGCGAGTTCTCATTTGAACCTAACCCTATATATTTATATATATAGAGTGAAAGGTTTAAAAGGAAACCAAGAAAAAATAGAAAATCAAGAAACCATTCTCAGCCACACATTGTATGAAAAGAAAAAAAAACTAAGGAAAGTTGACCTGACTAGAACCCGTTGTATACACTAATTGCAATAAATTCAGCCGCAGCACTGCAGCTTTGTATTGAGATTATTTCCATTTCAAAAAACTTTATACTGAGAATACCAATTCAAACATGCTTTATATATATCGTTTCGCTTTTTTTTTTGTTTTTTTAGGTTTAGTTTTTATGATTTTGCATTAGGATTTACCTTTTAGTTTTTATGTTTAGCTTTTATAGTTTATCTTTTAGGGTTTAGCTTTAACGTTTACCTTTATAGTTTAGCTTTTAGTGTTTAGCATTTAGCTTTAGAGTTTGGATTTTAGGGTTTAGGTTTAACGTTTACCTTTACAGTTTAGCTTTAAGTGTTTAGCATTTAGCGTTTCGCTTTTAGCTTTTAACGTTTAGTTTTTAGCGTTTAGATTTAATGTTTAGCTTTTAGCGTTTAACATTTAGCTTTAGAGTTTAGCTTTTAAGGTTTAGCTTTTAGCGTTTAGCTTTTACGGTTCAACTTTTAGCGTTTGGCTTTTACGGTTTAGTTTTTAGCGTTTATCATTTAGCTTTAAGGTTTAGCTTTTACGGTTTATCTTTTAGCATTTAACATTTACGGTTTAGTTTTTAGCATTTAACATTTAACATTTAGCTTTTACAGTTTAGTTTTTAGCATTTAGCTTTCTGCTTGTTTTTTCGTTATTTGAAATGTGTGGTTGAGAATGGTTCCATGGTTCCGTCTTTTGTTTTGGTTCCCCATTGAACCCTCCCATATATATATAGGGAAGGGTTCAAATGATAACTAGTTTTTATGTGATAACCACTATCAAACAATCACATAATTTATAAATTATTTTTTCTTTTAATTGTTAAAAAAATATTTAAGTATCTTGAACATATATTTTAAACATAAATACAGAAATGATGAGTATTACATATATGTATCAAATAATGTTACATATACGTGACACATAGTGTTTACGTATATGTAATTCTAACAGAATGATAATCGTTACATATACGTAACACTATGTTTAAGAGTGGTTATCATGGTTATCACATAAATATTAGTTATCATTTGAACCTCACCCTATACATATATATATATATATATATATATATATATATATATATATATATATATATATATATATATATATATATAACGAATGGATCATTTAAGAACTCCTAAATATTTTGAGAACTCGCGATAACTCGTCAAAAATCCAATCAAAACCATTTTTTTTGTTTTTACTATTTTTATTGTTAGAATACAACATAAAAAAAATGAATTTATATATGTAAATTTACATGTCTTCATATATTAAAAAAATATACACTTGTGTAAATTTACCACTTACAAAAAAAATGGTTTTAGTTGGGTTTTTGACGAGTTTTCAAGTATTTATGAGTTCTCATTTGAAGCTAACCCTATATATATTTATATCTATACTATATAATAAATAAATGTTTTTTCATGCCACGTGTCGCCTCCACATTCATTCTTATTATTTTTTTCCCGCATCCCTCTCTTATTAAATGCACCTCATATTTTTAACAACAATTCATATTTAAAGAAAATATTAATTATACTAATAAAACACATTTATTTTAAATTATTCCTTATGAAACTTTGAAAATATAATTATTTAACTTTTATTATTAATCAAATAATAAATGAAAAACAAATTGCATTAAATAGTATTTAATTTATTTTTGAAACTTAATTATATATTAGTTTTTGCATATTTTTAGTTTTGTTTTCTATTCTTAGTTATGATACATTTTTATACGTGTAAAATATACACATAAATATTTAAAAAAATTTATTTATTGATATTTTTCACCCGTGTGTATACACGGGATCTAAACTAGTATATATATATATATGTATATATTTAGAGAGAAGGGGTGAATTAATTGAACCTAACCCTATATATATATATATATATATATATATAAGTGTTTATCATTTACATATGTATATAAATTTTTTTAAGAATAATTTAGGGAGAAAGGATGAATTAATTGAAAAGATAAATCATTTTTATGTTATATTTTCATAATGAAGATAGTGAAAACAAAAAAAATGGTTTTAATTAGTTTTTTGACGGGCTCTTAAGTATTTATGAGTTATTATTTAAAGATAACGCTATATCTACCATTACAACCGGTTTATTTTTATCTATATTCTTTTGAACCGAGCCGTTGCTACACTCCGGCAGGTATGTTTTTATTAGTATGGTACTAACAATGAAATTTTAAAATATTATTTTCAAACACAAAATATCTTAAAAGTAACATTTTCAAGAATTTAAATTGTTATCAATATCTTTTCTGAATTTTCTTTTATCTATTTAAATTGTTATCAACTAGTTTGCGCACAAACTTTCGAAAAAAAAACTAATTTGCGCACACAAAACAATATAAATATTTTTTAATACAAGTGGACGAAGAGAATTATCTAGAACATTATGGCATGCAAATTGTCTTGGTAGTTGCAATTGCAAAGCTCTGAATATTAGCAATTTTCTAATAAGAAAATTTGAGAAATCATAACCTAATTATCAATTTCAATAAAATATAACGTAATCATTACTAATAGCCATAGAAAAATGTCAAGATACGTACTTCCATAACGAACATGCTATTTTAAACAATTCAAATATAGTATACAAAGTACGAATATAGAAATGAGCCCAACTTAAATTAGCTTTATTTATTTTATTAAGGAAAAAGAGAAAGAAATTGAGTGGAGCTTGTCATCTACCTCGTCCTAAAAGGAGAGGTCACGCCTGTATCGGGAGTGCAAAACCGAGAACACAATTCTACTTTAACCATGCGAGTAATGTAAACAATATTACTAACCTTTTTAAAATAAAAAACTCCATATTTATATATTTTTATATATTTTAGATTCTATGAAATGCCATTTGGAAAAACTACTACACGATTATAGAATCACTTTGTTTGCCTATTATTCTCAATTATTAGTGGTGTTAAGTGTAATGTTAATACCATATAAAACTAATATACTTTTAGTGGCGAATCTTGAAAAAAACGCAGAGGGGGCCGCGATGGAATCCTATAATTTTTTTTCCTATCAGAGGGCCGGAACTTAATACCTATAAAATTTTTGGCTGAATACGTATAAATTAACTCTTCTGAGCGAAAAATGGAGGTTGACACGGCCTCCCGGGCCCTCACTAAGCTTCGCCGGTGTATACTTTCATTCTATACTAAAAAATCTCTCAATCTATATAAATACTCCTTGAACGTCTCATGATAGATTTGATTTTTACATGAAGGGCGTTTCGAGATCTTCGGCCGATTCCATAAACGGAAATTTCTCATGATAGATTTGATTTTGGTATGAAGGGTGATGGTGATCTTAGGGTTCCGCAACCCTATCATCGGAATCTTGCAGATCAAGGATGGCAAATAGTGAAGAACAGGAGGAAACGAATCCATGTCCTATTAGGAATTCGAACGACAACATGCATGAGAAAACTAGGGTTTCACTTGGAGGCAATCTCGGTTTCCTTTTACGTCTCAAACTTTAATCCCTCATTTACTGCAAACGACTTATGGAGAAGATGCGAACAATGGGGAATGGTGACGGATGTTTTTATTGATAATAGGTTGTCAAAATCAGGACAGAAGTTTGGGTTTATTCATTTCTCACGTGTGGTGATTGAAGAAAGGATGGTCTAAAATTTAAGTTCGATGTGGTTTGGGACGTATCATATGTTTGCAGATGTTGCTAGGTTTAATAGGGAAGCATCAAAACCGAATAAGAAGGATGAATCTTTATAGTCACGGATCCACCTGTGATGAGGAAGTCTTTCGTGCAGGTTGTTCGTGAAGTTCTTGGGCGCGGACGGACGGTCAAGGCCACATGATCAATCCCGGTTACGTTGGTGAAGAAATCAAACCCGGTGAATCCACCAGTCATAGAGGTGATGGAAGATGATAGTTTGAGGGAAGTAAAACTTGTTGAAGATGATTTGTTAGCTTTTCAAGATATGAAGAGTTTTGTAATGGGAAACGTTTATGATGTGCAATGTATAGAAAATTTGGTGAGCTTAAGTGAAAAAAAAGGTTCAATGGATTGGATATCAAGTATGTGGGAAAAAAACTGGGTACTACTTTAGCTCCATCTTTGGATAGGTTTTGTTCATGTGAAGCATTGAAGGCGTTATTCAAGTGTTTTAAACCTATTGATAGGAATTTTGTGCTTAAAGAGCGAATTGTGTGGTGGAAATTTCTGGCCTTCCGTTATGTGCATGGTCAGAGAAAGCTTTTAAAAATGGTCGAAAAATGGGGTGAGTTTCTCTTTTTAGAAAATGACCGGGATGAGAGCTTGGTGGTAGGACGGGTTTTTATCCGGTCTACGGTAATGAATGAAATAAATGAGATGGTGAGGGTGAGAATAGGTTCCTTTTCTCATGTGATTGTCATTACCATCTTTAGGCATGAAAGATGAGGAAGAGGACGTTTCGTTGGATATGGAGGGTGAGGAAAAGGACGATGATATCTTATTGGAGGATAATATTAGACTTGAAGCTTCACCAGATGATTATGTGGAGAATGGAGATAAACCCGAGAGCAAAGAGGGTGCTGGGACAACAGATGATTTAATTCCGAGCGGGGTAAGGACTCCTTTGTTCAAATACTTGGTGAAGGGGATAAATCCGAGACAGGGAGGGGGTGAAATAGTGTGAGTCTGACTCATATATCTAAGTGCTTGGTGAAGGGGCTAAATCCGAGAATGGGGAGAGGGTGAAACAGTGTAAGAGTGATCCCGTAAATCAATTGAAATGGTCTTCTACTTCTGTTCCACCGGGGTTTGGTGGTGTTAAGTTCAAAGTTACAACCGTCAAGAGGGTTCACCGGGTGCACGCATTAAACAAAAAAGTATGCATAAAATGACCAGATCGATTTCTCCTTTTAGGAGTGGTAGAACAAGGAGTCGTAATGCCAGAGGCTCATCCGTCGGCAGTAGGTTAAATGGTTTTTCTCTTATTAATGAATTGTCAAATTTATTGAGCTAGGTAAGGCGTTTGGTATAAAGAGGGACGGAACTGAAAGAGACTTTCATAATTTGATTAGTGGGTTAAGAGGGTATGGAGTGTTGGACACGTATGCCTAACTAACGACATCCGATAGTACTGCTATTAAGGTAGGATCCAAAAGGTTACACCACGAGCAACGAATAATGAGATTATTTAAAAGGTTTATATAATCTAACACAATCGCACTTAAACGAGACGGGAGACGTTTAATTATTTGTAATTGTATTATGAATAATTAAAACGAATTATATTAGTTAATTATCAAAGAGTTGCTAATTAGAGATTATCAAAGTTGTTGATAAATACTGATTAGGTGATTTTACTAGATTGATTATTAATTGGATTAATAATTAATTAGTAAAAGTATTTTATTTTAATTATTAAATACTCTAACTTATTCCCAAGTTTAGGAGATTTATAAATAAGAGATTAAGGGTAGGAGAAAATACACACATAAGTTGGAAACCCTAATCACACTCTCCCCTCCCTCCTTGCCGTTGACCCCCCCTTGTCCTAACCGCCATCGCCGTCGTCTCCACCAAGCCACCGCCGCTGCCGTCGTGGGCTGCCGTTGCCTTGTGCACGGTTTTGTTGTCGCCATCCGGGATTTCGTGAACCGGTTTCTAAGTTGTGTTCGTGAGTGGGTCAATTTAGAGGAGACCAAAGGAGTTTGGTAATCCCGGGTGTTCGTGTTAGCAGATCTAGTGACTGGGTTAGTTGATCCTTGGTGTTTCCATTCGGTTAGTTGTCTACTTCTGGGAAGGTAGAACTCTAAACTAAATGTGGTTGTGTTATTGTTTCTGTTATGTTTGCATCTGGACTCCTGGTGGGCGGTCTAGGGTTTGGGCCTAGACCGGTTCGTACATGTTTTTGTTCCACTGCGTTTATATCAAAACTGTTTGAAACCCTTGTACAAAACCCCAACAGTGGTATCAGAGCCACTCTTGCGAACTAACAGAACAATTATTTACAATTGCATCCTAGTTTTATTTTGTGAAAACTTTTGTTTAACAAAAGATTGCACCCTTTACATTTCTTGAATATTGTGTTGTTTTGTGAATTAAGCATTTGACCCGTGGTTGTGTTTATTATTTATGGTTTTTTGTTGTTTTAGTTATCTTGTATTTTTGGGCTGTTTTGGAAGCTTGTTGTAATAAATTAGGTTTATTTCAATTTGTTGTAAATTGTATTTGTAACCGGATAAAGACAAGACAAGATGGAAATTGAAGATCAAAGAAACCTAGAAGACCCGGAGTCAAGATGGAGATCTTAAAGCATGTAGGAGCCCTACAAGATCCAAGAGTTGTGTCTTGTTTATGCCGTACCATTTGACTCGTTTGGTTTTTGCTAAATGGCTCTAGCAAAACCGAACACTAAAAGGTTTGATTTGCATTTTTATTTGTTTATGGTTGTTTGTGACATTTAGGGTAAAAAGGTTTTATCTAAAAACAACAAGACAACCAAAACAGTTTTAAATGGTTTAGGGTTTAGACATAGCAACACAATAGAAACGGCGAGATTATAAACTAGAGATTTTAGTTATCGTGAAAGTTTTTAAAACAAAAAGTTGTTTTATAAAACCGGAGTTTTGTGGAATATAATTAATAGAGATTAATTATTCGAAACTCATATATTATTAATAAAGGAGTTTATTAATAATTTAAAATGACTCGCGATTTAACGACACGCTTATTTAATATAGAATATTAAAATCAAGCGTACATGAGATAAAGTGTTTATCGTCATCAAGAACCATATATAAAATTTGGAAATTTATAAACCCGTGTACTTTTCTTGCATGCTTTATGCTACACGGTGTGTTTCTGACCCATAACCGGTAAAACACTAAATAAATCCCCTGCGAAATCGATGAGTTTGTGCCACCCTAGTTTAGGACACTTGAACCGATATATACGAACCCCTAAGTATATGTGCCTCATCCTTATATGGCCTAGGGATGTCGGGACAATGTGGAATCGTGATTCCCGAGAGTCTTGGGCCGGTTGCCACACGTTGCCGATTTAGGACAACTATCGTTCAATCTCAAAAGAAATGCTTCAGCCCATTATTAGGAAGAGTGGGCACAGATGGGTCAAAACGTATCGACCTATACAACTGTTGTCGTAACCAACCCCATAATGTTTGAGAATTGTATTGGATACGTTTGGTATACGTTACCTACCTATATAACTCTATTTTATGGAGAATGCCTACCATTCATGAAATATAGCGAAACATGGATCTCAGTCCTTAAGTTAAAATGTTTTATAAAAGGGTCATTTTAATTAAGTTTTTCAAACATCGAAAGTACTAAATACATACCACCTGTTTTGTGGATGTCTTCGACTGTGACCGATCCTCCTGTAACACCCTAAAACTTTCAACCAAATTTTACTTAATAAAACACGCGGAAGTAGGTCCCATTAAACACTCTTGACAAAACATCACATGTTAATTATGACAAAACGATAATGACATAAATTTATTTAAAAAAACCGACCGACATTCTAAAAAATAACAAGTTTCAACATCCAAGAGGTAGTTCAAAACAAGTTTAGTGACTCACAACATTCAGTCATTACTCCAGACATTTACAACCATCCAAAATATTGAGAATCCAACTAAGACGAAGCTTGACCCGAGACATCAAACCGAAGCTTTACCTACAAAGAAACACATTTATAACACCATTAGTAATGATACAACAAGTCCTAAGACCCTCCGGTACATTAAGTAACCAACAATATATATATATATATATATTGGTTTAACACCCAATAACACAATCTTAACACCCCCACAAGAATCTTATAATTCTCGAACACCGAATCACCCATAGAATATTATAAGAATTTATTACACCATTTACTTACACGTTACAACCGTGTGCGCCACCATTTATACATATTCCACTTATGTGTGTGTATATATATATCACCAGTTATATACATGTAACACCCATGTATTACGCCATTTGTATACATATTTCACCTACATATACATCACCATTTATATACATTTTACGCCCATGTATAACACCATTCACACACATATTTCGCCTATGTATGTCGCCCCTTTTATTATATACATATATATATATATATATATATATATATTTCACCAATACACCAAAATTAGTTTATTAACTTAATTCGTTAATAACAAAATGAGGTCCTTAGTCTTCCAACACCACACATCCTACCTTGCATATCTTCACCATATGCATTTCCCCCAAATTCAACATACAACTAAGCACATACAAGATATTTGAACAACTAACATGTAAATCAAATATGTGTCATCGCCACCAACTATCATTACTAAGTAAGTGCAAAGCACTTACCTTTTTGCTATGGAGGACTCCGGCTTGTCTTCCACACTAGCTATGTTCACAACTTGATCACCTAAACCAACCACTTGTTTAGTAATCTACTTAACTCCCATTTATCACCAATTTGAGGTTTGACACTCACCCAAGATCTTATGATCATAACTCCCATATAATCTTGGTTCATTTTAGCATTAACACAAGCTTTCAACCTTTCTAATCAAAATCAACCCAGTTTGACCCGTTTGGGTTTTCACCCATTATACCTCAAAGTTAACTATTTTTAATTCATCAAATTAATTGAGTTTTATACTTGTTATTGTGTTTATATAACACCATAAACTCTTATTATCACTCAATTCAATATTTAAACACCCCAATTGCAAAACCCCCAATTTTGAACTCAAGAACCCTAATTTCAAGATTCTTAAATTTGTTGTTAAAATGGTAAATTTCTCGCACCATTAGCTTTAGATAAGCTAGATTGCAAAATTTAACCAAGAATCACCCGTCCAACATCCCCTAATTTATGGAATTTAGGGGTTTTACACAAAATCGTTCAAGAACACTAAAATGGAGATTTAGGTGAAAAGGGAGATGAGTTTGCCAAATCTTCAAAACCGAACATGCAAGCATCAACTTGGAGTTCTTGGTTGAAACCTCCTCTTTCTCTCTTCTCTAGTTTACGCAACACACACATCTAACCTACTGATGTGTGCGCGACCCCCTCCCCCAATTAAAATCTGATTTTTAAAAGTTACAATTCAGCCCCTTAAACTTGCAACTTAGCCCCCTTTCACCCAAACTAGTTTAAATTTCACCTTTGTAACTCACCCAAACTTCCATTTTATTTATTTTACACCACTTATAATATGAGTATCATATTATAAAAATAAATCCGAAAGTTGGTTCGGTACAAATCATCCCCCCTAACTTTGGGTTTCGTCCCTGAAACCCGCTTCCACAATTAAGTTGGGATAATACTTGGCATTTCCTCCTCGAATTACCAGGTAGTTTTCGCCCCCTTTCTATGTTTCCACTGAACCAACACTTTCTTAATATCCTGTTACGCAAACGCTTAACCTTTTTATCCAAGATAGCAATTGGTTCTTCAACATAATTCAACTTTTCATCCACTTATATATCATCTATAGGAACAAAAGTAGACTCATCCGCCAAACATTTCGATAAATGTGACACATGAAATGTGTTATGAAGTTTACATAGTTCCTCCGGTAGCTCCAAGCGATAAGCTACCTTCCCCACTCGATCCACCACTTTGAATGGCCCAATAAAACGAGGACTCAACTTTCCACGTTTTCGGAATCAAATCACACCTTTTCATGGGGAAACCTTTAACAACACAAAGTCTCCCACTTGGAATTCAATCGGCCTCCTCCTTTTGTCCGCGTAGGACTTTTGACGGTCTTGAGCGGCTTTTAAACGCTCTCTATTTCGGTCAATCCTTTCCGACGTGGTCTTAACCACTTCTTTACTACCAAGCTCCCTTTGACCAATTTCACCCCAACACACGGGCGTTCGACACCGTCTTCCATACAACCTTTCAAACGGTGGCATACCAATAGTAGAATGGTAGCTATTGTTGTATGAAAATTCTGCCAATGGTAGATGATCATCCAAACTACCCCCAAAATCTAGCAAACACGCCCGGAGCATATCCTCAAGCGTTTGAATCATTCTTTCGCTTTGCCCATCCGTTTGTGGATGATAAACGGTGCTAAGATTTAGTTTCGTCCCTAACTCCTCATGAAATTTCTTCTAAAATCATGAAGTGAAACGGGTATCCCGATCCGACACGATTGCAATAGGCAATCCATGTCATGACACAACTTCCTTAATTTAAATTTTCGCCAATTTCTTCGATGAATAAGTCTCCTTAATAGGAAGGAAGTGTGAACTTTTAGTCAACCGGTTAACCACATCCCAAATAGAATCATACCTCCTCCGGGTTTTGGGTAATTTGGTAATCAAATCCATCATGATGTTCTCCCACTTTTAAAGAGGTATTTCAAGTGGTTGAAGCTTTCCATACAACTTTTGATGTTTGGCTTTCACCCTTGAACACGTGAGACATTTTTCAACATACTTGACTATGTCTCTCCTCATGCCCGGCCACCAAAAGTTAAACCTCAAGTCATATAACATCTTTGTCGCCCCTGGATGAATATGATACTTGGATTTATATGCCTCTTCAAGAATGGTAGTCAAGACACTTGACAACCTAGGTATCCAAATTCTATCAAAACATGTTTTCAACCCCAAGTTATTTTCCCCAAGCTTGTCCACATAGGGAACCATCCGTTCGTTCTTCAAATCCCCACCAAGTGCTTCAACTTGTGCCTCACGAATTTGATCAATGAGAGATGACGAGATAGTCATCTTAAAAGATTTCACCTTTAGAGGTGTGTGACTTGTCTTTCGACTAAAGGCATCCGCCACCACATTCTCCTTTCCCGGATGATATAGTATCTCACAGTCGTAGTCTTTAACCAA